>OX637291.1:3740941-4987088 GCA_951799445.1 Pseudisothecium myosuroides | reverse complement strand
AAAAACTATACATTATCACAAAATATCTCGATCGTGGACTATACCTTGCAAACTTCCAATTGATCTAATTGGTCACAAAAGTCTTCTCAGGAGTCATTTCCATCATAACATTGTGAAACTAGGCAATGGTCCTCCCTAAATTAAGAAGGTATTATGCCTCCTAAGATGCTTGCAAGGGACTTATCAGTGAATACAAGGATTGGGGTTGGTTGAGGAGCTATAGAAGACAATTTTTTCCACTATGGAAGTCCCCTTTTCAAGAATGCAAAAGGGACCACCCTTGCCTCATTGGTGAACAATGTTACCCATGTTCTCCACAACCCGTGTTTCCATTTGCTGCCCTCAAAGATCACCCCAGGTGACCAACTAGAAAATGCCGTGGTCGGTTAAAGAGGTCTGAGTGTTACTTAACACTGTTCTGCTGCCAGGCGGTAACTAATAAGCTGCTAACTTATTATCTACCGTCGACAGTCTCCTGTAGCTTCGTCCCCCGAAAGTCTTCTTCCTCCTATGATGTCGAGGACCACGTCTTAAAGTTGCACTGCAGGCACAGCTCAGGATCAGATAATACTCCTGTAGTAATGAACAGGAGATCCGGTACTACGGTCCTCGCGAACGAGGAAATCGAAGAGCCAGGGAGCCAACCAGCCTCCCAACCGGGAGGCCATTCCGAGGGACAGGCAATGCTGCAAGTAGTTATAATAATAAGTATCCCAACACGACGCTCCGTTTCCTTAATTAATGGGAATAGAAGCACAAGTTACAAGCTCCAAGGAAAAGACACCTACAAAACGTCAACATTCGGGTGAAATTATTACGCCTCAACTTGTGTGCGAGCGTCGGAGCTTACACTGTGACTGACAGGTTCGCATTCCCGAAATGAAATCGCTCATCACTGGGCTTGTTGGGCGGTGGACTTGTTCAACACCTTCAACACCGGCAAGTCTAGCTAGTCGACGACGGCCTGACGCGACGGACCTCCGTTCCAATCGGAGTCTGTACAACTTAAAGAGAAGTTTATTATGAATTTTTTAATTCGGTGCTTGGCTGTCGACCTACTATTTCGCCAGGCAACATTACGTGTCGGTGGTTACTGATCTGCCGGCCTGGGCCGTCATGCAGACGGTATCTCCACATGCACATACAGTACGTAGCTAGTACGTCGGTGCCGAGAGCTTTTCCCTGCAGGAAAACCGCTCCAGGGCCGCTTGAAACCTTCCTCGCCAGCTCATGTTGGTGAGATGTACGCGGAAGGCACATGTTCCCATCATTGGTCTGGGACCATGTACGGAGAGTGTACATTTCGGCATTACGAGCTGGGCGTGTTTGTCAACTCATGATTCGATTCCTCATGATTTGATAACTCTATGATTCAATAACTCATGATTCGATGGATTGACAATTTTTTCACTCGGTGTTGAGCCTCATGTGATACATGTGATATAAGGTCGGATCACCCAAATTTGAGCATATTCTCAAGAGCGAGTCCTTTAAAAAAATAGAGGAAAAAAATAGATGCTTGTTGCACTCTCTTCGAGGTGTAAACATTAATTACAGGGTATAGTTTTAGAAAATCTATCAATTCAGTTTTGACTTCTTATAACTTTTGCATACTATAATCATTTATCATTCTTGACTTTTTTCAAGGTGTAAACTTTAAAAATAGGGTACAGTTTTAAAAAATTTATCAATTCAATTTTGACTTCATACTATAATCATTTATTGTTCTTGACTCTCTTCAAGGTGTCAACATTAAAAACAAGGTACAATTTTAGAAAATCTATCAATTCATATTTGACTTCTTATAACATTTGCATACTATAATCAATTATCCAATTCTTGACTCTCTTTAAGGTGTAAACATTAAAAATAGGTTATAGTTTTAGAAAATCTATCAATTCAGTTTTGATTTTTTGTAATTTTTGCATATTATAATCAATTATTGTTCTTAACACTCTTCAAGGTGTAAACATTAAAAATAGGATATGATTAAAAAAAAAATCCATCAATTCAATTTTGACTTCATATAACTTTAATTTGCATACTATAATCAATTGTCATTCTCGGATTTCACCCAACTTAATTTATTGCAATTTTCCTTTTGTGATTAAAAATTAAGAGCTTCTCAACATTCAATAATGCTTGTCAAAAAAATTTGCTTGGTTTAAAGTGATTCTACCTTAGGTGTGGGTAAATTTTGTTGAAGCTTATATTAGTAGAGAAGAGATCTTGGGGCATCAATGTAGAGTATGGAGGCTCTAGGATAGACACTAATCGAAACGGCCTTTGGTACAATAATTCGTGTCCATTTAAGTATGAAGTTGGTATGGCGAATTTCATTAACCCCTAAAATACCAAGGCATTTTCTGGCTCCGGAACCTCTGAAAACTGCCATTTCTGCTGCGATCACTCCCTAACCCAAAAAAAAACTTTTTTTTTAGAATCTAACCATAGGATCTTGTACTTCACTTGTCTCAGATCATGTGGTAAAAATTTCAAGAAATTTGACTGTTCCGATTGGAAGATATTAGCATTCAAAGTTAGAAAAAAAAAGTTTTTTTGAACTGTTTTCTGCAATTTCAGATGACTTTGACGGCCATTTGTGGATTTTTTTGCACTACACAACAAAAAGTTGTAATTTTTTATGTTGACCATTTTAGTTGAGAGTTGGGGAAAAAAATTTCAGAATGTCAAACCTTGATTTTCACATATAAAAAAATTGTTAAGTAGAAGTAGGTCCAAAATTGAACAAAACACTAAATTGTTAATAGCTCTTAGGTGGAATTAAAACAACATAATCCCAACGGTGGGATTGTTCTTGCTAACATACTTGACCTTGTCAAAAAAAAATTTGAAAAAAATTGAAAACTGCATTCAAAAATGAATTCTATAAGTTGTTGTTTTTGAAGATGCTTAAATTGCCAGAAAAACAAGATTGTCCATAACTTTCTCATTATTAGTCCAAATAGAATGAATCAAAGCTTCAAATGTAGACAAAAACATGATCTTTGAGAAAAAAAAAAAAAATTTTAAAAATTGTTTTTCTATTTTGTTTTTTTTCTGCCCGGCGAACTGCTTTTTTGCTTTAGGATGGCATAACTTTTGCTCCCAGGCAACGATTGAAAAAAAAATTATATTTTTAGAAAGCTATTGTGATTCCCTTTCTTCAAAAAAAGTTTCAAAAAATCAGGTCAAAATTTGAGGCCACATGGGCCTGCCCGAAATTTGAAGTGTCCCCCGAAGGGACTTTGGTACTTTAGGGGTTAAAATGGCGGTATTTAACCCCTAAGCACTCAAACGACCATTTTAAGGTCACTGCCCGACTTCGGGCAGATTTTTCGGGCGAAAATATATATA
Organism: Pseudisothecium myosuroides; assembly: GCA_951799445.1. Taxonomy (NCBI): domain Eukaryota; kingdom Viridiplantae; phylum Streptophyta; class Bryopsida; order Hypnales; family Lembophyllaceae; genus Pseudisothecium; species Pseudisothecium myosuroides. The sequence continues at coordinate 4,983,731 of OX637291.1, read as the reverse complement.
TATTACAAAAATTGGGTTGTCTTTCTATATTTACACTTAAAACTAAGATCACTACGGTCAAACAAAAATTATAAGAGAAATAGCACAAAGAGTCTAGTATTTGCCTAGTGTTGAAAAACTTACTATTTGGGAAAGTGTTGGTGTTCTCATTACTAGATGTTATGCATTTTTTCACAAATCAATAAAAACCACAATTTTGACCAATAAAAAAAAATTCAAATGCTAAAGATAAAAATTGTATTTTTGGTGAATTTTTAAAGTTATATCTTCAAAATTCATTTGAAGAGAATCTAAAAAGAATTTTATAATTTTAACCGTACGAATGGTTTCTACTTTTTGTGCTTCACATTATCTTCTTTGATGCAAACTTCAAAAAAATTAAAAAACTTATATTTTATAACACATTTGTGTTTTGTCCAAACCCCTTGGGCTTTTAGGGGTTAATGTGCCATTTTCACACCATGACATCTAGAACAAGTATACATTTATAACATCTAGGTTAGTTTTAGATTTTAGAAATCTAGGACTAACATAGATATCAGACCGCGCACTCTGAAAAATCTAGGATTGGTATAGATTTTGAAAATCTAGTACTAGTATCAATTCTGGTACAGAAAAAATAGTTCAGATTGTGCTGTCTGAACTGCTAAAAATGCCAAATTAACGAAATACCACCATTTTAATGAAATTGGCCATTGATACAATATCGGGTACAATATTTCACTTGGTATCCAAATGGGCCCAAGTTGTACAATAAAGGAACAAAATGTCTAGCTTTTTTACATTCTAGCAAAAAAAATCAAGAGTCTGTAAATTTTGAAATAGTACCAAAGGCACATAAATTTTTTCCTACCTACCAAATTTTGAGTATAGGTTTTTTCATAATTTGATTACTTGTCTACCAAGTTTTGTGGCCTACAAATCTGTAAAAAAGGAGTAATTAATAATTAACTAATTAGTATGTTGTTTTTTACCCTTAATTACATTAATTTAACCTAACCATTAACATGTAATGACAAGAATTAATAAAATTGACACCAATACTTGATTTTTATTATCTTTCTAATTTTAGCTTCAACTTGTTTGACTTTATATAACATTTAGTACCATCTAAATGACAATTTAGAAAAAATTCCAAATATAATCAATTGCATTATTACAAGAATAATACTTCAGTGATATTTGAAAGCCTCTCAAACACAAATATATTGTCCTCTAGTCTTTAAATTTATAAAATATACTCATTTATGAATGAAGTACATATATAAAAACTTTCATGGCCTAAAGACCAATTAAAAAAGACTTATTGCAAATTTATCAACGTGTATGCCCTCTTCTAGCCTCAATCACTACTTGTCACCTAGTAAGCATGGAATGGCATAAAATGCAATGTTCAGCACTACTAACTAATGTCTACTTTCTTTTGAAGTTAATTTCAATTCCTCTAAGGTTTGGAGGCATGATTAGCCATGTTAGACTACATCTTTGAGAAGCTTCCAAGCATTCTCTAGTAGATTGAGATCAAGACTATTTGCAAGCCATTCAAGCTTCTCTATAAGGCATAATTTTCTCCATTCTTCAGGTGATCTACTTTGATGCATTGCTGCACCATCTTCCAGAAGTATAGCACATGAAACTTTGCCCTTAAATTGAAGTAATTGATTATCATAAACTAATTTAACAAAATCAGTAGCTTTGCATTTATCTTTTGGCATAAAAACAAGCTTTCATATCTTATCTCCTGCAAAGCCATCTCAAATTATAAGAGGTGTTCTTCCTCTTTTAAAAGTAAGAACTACATAATTTAATGAATATCACTCATATATTGTTTTCCAAACATAAACTTGTACCAAACTTTTGTCAATTTTGAAGGTGGATTTGTGTATCCAACAAACACACTTTCAATCTTTGACACTCCATCTACAATACCATCTTGCAAAATCTAATTGTGAAGACATGTGAAGAGGTGTCAAGAAAGATTTTTTTACTGCAATTATGCTAAAAATGTCATGGTTGTGCAAAGCACAACAAGTAGTCATAGTATTCACTTCCATAGAGCAATCACTATTGGTAATATCTTCAAGCAATGATCGACAAGGAGCTCTTGAGAATAATAGAACTCTACAAAGATCTCTCTCACCATAAGTCTTTGGCCTTGGCTTGTGCTTGTATCAACAATGCTAGTATGTGAGCATAAAAATGCAAGCATATGAGCCTTGAGTACATATATAAGTAGGTATCCTACAACTATTGAAGGTGCTTATAACATAAGACTTGTAATATAGGTATCTATAATATAATTATACTATAATCATGTAAGATTTCTATAATATAAACATCTATGACGTAGGTGTATGGCTTCAAGGCTCATGGACTCATGATCCTGGGCTCACATAATAGCAACCCTCTTCTTAAAATATCAACAATACTTGTACCTTTCATTCCCACCCCACACATTCCTAAAATGTGGGCACAAATTTTATCTAAAACTGTCATGATTTTAGAGTTCAAACAATAAATAGTCAACTTGCTACTACTTTCACAAGAAAAACAATGATCAAGTATGCTCAACTCATTTTTCTCAACCCACTTTGTTCAATCAAATCAATATGCTCAATCAACTTAGTACAACATCTATGATCACCTAAATTCTCACCACTTCACTAAAACATTATGCAATCGCCATCCATACAATAACACCCATTCCTCATACCTCATGCTCAATTCATGCCAAAATTGATTATTCTTATGCTCTAAAATACAATGACAATGTTGCTTGTGTAACCAAATTATTGCCCTTTTCAAGCTTGTACATTAAATTATCATAGGACAGACAGAAAGCTTCTAACCAATAAGTTGATGATATTCTTGAGAAGTGTCTATGTTAAAGGAGTGTACATCATGGAAGTTTTAATTTTAGAAGCATGAGGTGTCTAATTTTCTTCATCATGCACAACGTATCTTCTAAATCATCTTAAAAAAGTTACCAACTGGTAAATTAGTAATAAATCCATTTTGATAAATTTGAAGGCTATAAAATTTAGCAAAAAAATATTCAACTCATAAAAGAATATATATTCCAAATTGGGTGAGTAGGGGACAATTTGTGTGCCTTTGGCATCCTTTCTAAGATTACAAATTTGATTTTCTTTTTTGCTAGAATGTAAAAACGCCAAACTTTTGTACCCCCTACTATACAATGATTAACAAGTGGTTTAGTCAATGCAATAAGAAATTGTCAACAACTAATTCTATATATTGTTCTTTTTCTAAGTAGTAAAGATAGAAATTTAACCTTTAAATGTCAAACTATGTACCAAAGTGGCTTAATTTTTAGGGATTTTTGACAATAACATCTTTATACGCAACTACAATCCAATTTTTTTATATCATTCTCTTTGTTTCTAAAATACGCATCTATCAAGCTAAGTTTTGTATTTTAAATCTCAATTTGAAAGTTTACTTTTTTCCATTAAAATTTTTGTTAGAATTTTTGTATAATAGCTTTGAGGTTATTTGTTGCCAAAGGAGAGTGGTAATTCATCAACAATTGGTCACTGATACAACCTCCAAGATGCTCAAATCAATCCAAGTTTGGGTTGCTCTATTAGAACCTAAATTTTTGTCTAAAAACCAACTTTGAACTCTTCAAGACTACCTTGTGAACATTCCTATATACCATACCCAATGGTTTAGATCAACATTCCCTAATCAATAAGTAATTACACTTGAAAAAAGTAATTTCGCAAATGCTAGAAATAGAAAGATTTGTTTTTTCAGTACTTGATTTAAAAATAATAATTTTCTATACATTACAGCATCTTAATTTGCCAACTCTAAAATCTAGTAATGAAGACGAAGTAATTAAGAAGACAAAGAAATTAGCATGGAAAGCACTAAAATTTGCTTTCATATTTGGTATCAACATACAAGAACTTGCATCTTCTCGGTGCAAGAACTCAAATTTCTATTATAGTAAAGTAAGCACACCTATAATTGTTATTGATTACAACTAAATATAGTTATAATTTTTAGATTTAAAATATTTTTTTTGAAATCTTGATAGCAACTGAAAGAGGAGTCCAATGCACCTAAGCATGCACAATTTGGATACTATATGAATAAGTTGTGAATTTGCAAAGTATTATCTGTAAGTGTAGTAGATATCAACACGAGGCTCTCCTAAATTCTCATGTGTTGCTTGTATACATCTCGTATAATCAATGTTTAAGTTTTTGTGATGCTTTTAGGTCCAAATGTAAGTGACACATTTTGGGTAGTGTTGATTCACTAGAAGAAAACTGTGTTGGAACCCACATAACCATGTGGGATTGGTTTTGTTGAGTTCCTAGTTTCCAATGCAAAATTCTGCAGAATTCCACCGCAAAAATTTGCGTTGGAAACTAGGAACTTAACAAAACCAATCCCACATGGTTTTGTGGGTTTCAACGTAGTTTTCTTCTAGTGATTATGGCCTTAAAGATGCACATCCTTTAGTTTGGGCACCATTGTAATTAGGTTTCAAGTAGCGCAAGGTAAATGTGTCATAATTAGATAGTTATGCAAGGGAATCACATTTTCCAATATTGTTACCTATATTAGTATCACTAGTGGAAACTTAGATTGTATAGAATAGAAAAATGACTACAAGAAGATCCACTAGTAGTAAAGTTTGTCATGTGGATCTTTTTGTGGGTCATTTCTTTTGCCTTTGCATCCCAAGTTTGTATTAGTGTATCCACCTTAAATTAGCACTTGTGTGTCACAATTTTGAAAATGCACTGAAAAGCTAGAAGTTGGTTATGAGGTTAAATACATTAACATACTCCCTTTGTCTCCAAATAAATCCATGGTCGATGAGATTATTTGGGTAGTTGGTTCCACTCTCTCCGGTAGGTTGGGTGCGGTGTTGTTCATTCTCGATTACTTGTGAGGTTGTTGATTTTGGTCTCATTAGATGTTTGGGGGGGGGGGGCATTAGAGGGCCGTTTCAACCCCGTTCCCTTGCTGTAATGAACAGTGCCGCAGTCATAATAATTAAATAAAAATAAAATAATAAATAAATGAAATATACATTTTTTAAAATATTATTATCTAACGTGGCAGTTGCTGTGCCACGTCAGTATGATGCTGCAACAAAGTTCCCACAGTCCGAGAACTCTAGGGAACTTGCGACCTTGTTGAGTAGGTGAATCTCATCTAATGGATTTAGTCGTAAAAAAATCTGAAAAAAACAACCCCGCCGAAGATTTATCTTTTGGATCTGTGTACCTTTTCCTCATTCAATGGAAATTGTCCATATGTTTCAAGAAAATAAAAACAAAAATTCATGGTCTCTTACGGAGTACAAGTTTCCCACTAGAGACCCCCGATATGTTTTGAGGCAGCGGGAGTATATCCCATATGCACTTGTTGTGAACATTTCTAGAGAAGAAGTCAACATCATGAACTGCCTTGTTTCAGTTTTATAATTTGTTTCAGTAGAAGTGTCGCCTATTTGGTGGAGAACCAATACCTGCACTGCTGCACAACAAATGGATTGCACTCTGCTCATTGGAAACTTCGGGCCCGGTGTGTTTTGACACGATCTCTTTCCACCTTGACACCCAACTGAACCTGCATTTATTTATCTATTTTTGACACAATGAAATCCTCTATTTTATCTAGACTGGCCTTGATACACAGCCAAGGTCAGCCTTTCCAAATCATAAATAGGTAGGACGTTTAAAATTCAAAAACTCTCCATTTTTGGTTCAAAAGGAGGAGGGCTGCAGTTCAGAATTTAATGAGTTCCTAACTTAGAATCTGAAGTGCACAACAACTGAACGTTTTGCACTCTGCTCCTTGGAAACTTCGGTCCCGGTGTGTTTCACACGATCTCTTTCCACCCTTGGCACCCCAACTGAACCTGCATTTATTTATCTATTCTTGACACGAACCCTGTATTCCATCTCTGGCCTTGATACACAGGATTGCTTTTTCCTAAACGTGAAGAGGGAGGACGTTCAAATTCAAAATCTCTCTATTTTTGGTGCAAAGGGAGGACTGCCGGCAGTTAATAAGAATTTAATGAGTTCCTAAACTCTACAGTGCCAGTGCACAACAATATTTTTTTCTTTTCTCTTTTTGAAACAAATGAAACGAAATTTCGTCGCAATGCAAACATACATACCCAGCAGCCAGAGGTGGCCTGGCGAAGGACCGACCTGACACTAGCGAACACAAGCAAGACCCGACTATGGTTTGCAACGATCACAACAGTGGTTTGCACTCTGCTCAATGGAAACTTCGATCCCAGTTTGTTTGACACGATTTCCGTCTTCCCACCGTTGACACCCCAACTGCACCTGCATTTATATATTTTGACAGAAATTGAAACCCTGTGCTTTATCTCTGGCCTTGCTTCACGTGGTCGCTTTTTCCAGAACATGAATAGGGAAAACGTTTCAATTTCAAATTCAAAAACTCTCCATTTTTGGTGCAAAGGGAGGAGGGCTGCAGTTAATAAGAATTGAATGATGAATTTCCTCGAATCTGAAGTGGAAACAGGGAAGGAAATTTGGCGGTGATCTGGGCGGGATGCGGTTGTCTAATATTACCTAGTAAATCCAGGCGGGGAGGAGTCACCCTGGCTGTAAAGAAGGTGAGTTGCTGGGCTTCATTAAATTTCACTGCCGCTCTGAACTGAAGCTTGAATTCCTTGCGCCGGTTAATTCCACATGTGCACTTTGTAAAAAGCTGAAAAATTTGGTCACCAACAGGCCAACAGAGCAGTGAGCACAGCAAGCAGGGCACTCCTGACGCTTTTCTTTATTTCCGAAGGCCGCTGGCTAGTAATCGACGTCGCCGCATCGTCGTATGCCATTAATGGAATCATGGACCGACCTTGTCACTGCCATTCAGTCTGCGAACTTCAGTTCCTGATAACTTCAGGTAATCCCGCCAGAAAGTCCTTGACTTTCATCAAGTGATCAGTGATGCCTGAGACAGAGTCAGTGAGGAACTCAATGGCTTCATGAATGTGAGAGCATCTCCCTGCCCACCGTTAAAATGGCCACTTCAACAGATTTGTATTTGTGAGATGGCTCTAACGGCTTGGTGAAATGACGGTTCAATCACCATGAACATTGTAACCGCACATCTAAGGGCTTTTCATGTATTTCCTTGGACGGGAATATTTATAGCTCATTTTTCAGACAAAGAAAAATAGATGAGGAATCTAACACAAGTGATTTCGTATTTTTCCAAGCATTTTTGAATTATTTATGAATTTTCAAACAAGTTGGGTCATAGGTTCCTATTTATAACCCTAGGTCTTCCATAAACCGTTCACTTACAATTCTAAAGAAAGATGGGGAAAAGCAAAGAGAATGATTGGCTCTTGCATTTAATAATGATTTTCTAGCCCTGCTTTGCCATCTTCACCTTGACTCCGCTACTCTCCCTTCGGAAAGGCATGTGGTAGGCTACACCTAAGAGGGTTGTAGGAGATGCTCTGAAGTAAGAGAGAAAGTATCTCCAACTAGTTACCTATGGTAGGTGTATTTGAAAAGTTTGTTTAATTGTCATTGGAGGAACTACAAGAAGTCAAAACAAGAAACTCTTAGACTATATATCTCCAGCAGTGATAAATGTGAATATACAATAATAATAACATAGTGTGACTCCTTGCAAAATTTACAACCGTTCATTCAATTAAGGTAGGATCATCCAATTCTGAGCATCATTTCCCAATAACAAGCTTGAAACAATCCATAGAATAAGTAAGGTGCTTGTTACATTGTACATCGATGTTCAAGGTGTGGACATAGGAATTAGAGCACACTTTAGGAAAAATTAGCAATTTAAGTTTGAATAGCGTTTTTGGATTTTACATGTCTTTTGTTGAAGAAGTTCTCAGGTCAAGAAGTTCAAATCATTGTGGGTTTGAAGTTACTAAGAGTCCTTATTAAGGTTATGGATGAAAATGTGACCATTTACGTGATATGGATAAAATAATGATAGAAAGCCGTGATGATGTGTATTTACTAGAATAGATGAAGCAATGACATTGACTTCTTTTTTTGCAAATTGAAGTCAATTTGCCCTAATTAAAGGACCAATATTTCCTTAGAGGGTAATGAAAGTTGAGTAGGTACATACAATCCCAGAGTTGGGCATGATTTTGTTTAACTTCATTTTTTAGATATGAGATCATATTGATTTGTGGAAGTATGATTTTTTCTTTCAATTGACACGGCTTCTACAAAAAGTTTGCCAACCAAATACAAATAGTTGAGTCTACTAAAGGTAGCAAAAAAATTTACAAAAATTTGAAATAAAATTCTTAAAATTTAGTTTCTTAAAGAATATATTTTATCTACATGTAAACTTAAGCTTTCATCCATTCCATTTAGAATATTGATGTGAAAACTATGAAGAATCTTATTTTGTAAGCAATCATAGTATTTTTTTGAAGAAATGATGCACAAAATTCGTTTTAAATTTAATTTTTATAATTTTATAAAAAAATGGATAGAAAAGAATTAGGTTGCTTTTTAGAACAAATATCACCTTAGGATTGACAGTGTGCATATGGGTGATTGCAAGAAAGACTAGTACTATTTTCCATCACATTTAGAGTGACGAAGTTGTTTTTCGCTAGAATTTTTGAAGGTTGAACCCAATGAACTTGAAATTTTGATTGAAGATGGCTAACTTGATTGTAATCATATCCCTTATTTTTTAGAAATTTTAAAAAAACATTTTATATTTAAAAGTCAATTTTGCTAATTTGTCACACTTTGAGGTTTAGGGTTTTTAGTACTGGGGAGTACCCAAAATTAATGATCTAGAGCTGAAATTTATGTGGTCTGTTCCCATAATAAAAAGTCATGTTTCTACCAAAGGGAATTTAAAAATATTTTATTTTATGTCTTCTACATGCGTGCAAACAAGGCACCTTTGCACGCACATTTCTGAATTTTGAAGATGGTTTCAAGATAATTCTTTTGGTGAAATCCCTTCATAAAGTTCTCCCAAATTGCCAATTTTTAGGGGTTTTTTTCATGATTTTCTATTTATTATTAATTTATACCTCATTGTATGTAATTTCTGTGACAAATTGTATTTTTTTCCAAATAGTATTGTTTCAGTACTTGTAAATAGTTATAGTACTCACAACATTACTTTCAACCGTCGATTTTTTGGATCAATGGTTGAGATTGTTCTGTTTCATAGTACTCTCAGTACTCCTAGTACTGAGCGTAGAAACTGCGGTTTTGGCAAAACGCTACAAAAACTGAATGGTCTTTCTTGCAATCACCCATATCCTTCTTAGAGCTATTAATATTGTAGATCTTTTTTTTATTGTAGCTACTTCTAGTTAAGAATATTTTAAAGAATGTAAATCAAATTTAATTTTTTAGATGTATGTCTAAGGCTCTTAACTCAGTTTTTCAACAGAAATTTCTCAAAATCAAAATCTATAATGCAAAAGTTTAAGTTAAGAAGATTGGAAGTTTAACAAACTAATTTTAAAAAGGTGTAAAAAGAAAGCATTTCTTTCATTGTAAATGCTAATATTTTGCAATTTTTGTGGTCAAAGTTTTTGATAACTCTACATGTACATTGCATTTCATATTTGTCTAATATAAATCCTATGGTCGGATATGCAATAACAACATTTTTTCATTTTTAGATTGTACAATAGGAAGGTCAATTTAGGAGTGGATTTTCATATAACATAGTCATGGAACTTTAGGAATTAACTCACACAAGTTTAATTTAATTCATCTCTACTTTGATTATATATTAGTCTGACACGAGTAGGAAAGAAGTCTTGGAGCACTAAAGTACATTATCACAATATAATGCTAAATGGTCTATACAAGTACTAGGATGCTATTGTATTGGTCTTTGAAACCAAAAGAATGTGCTATAGCTAGTTTCCGAGCCAGGTGCTCCAGACCTCCTTTTCTAAACTTGATGTACTAAAGTTAAGGTGAAATGAATTAAACCAATGGTTCATTCAAGAGTTAGCCTAAATATATCAATAATATTGACTTTTAGAGTAGTATAGGAGGCAAAATATTCATATTTGAATGCTTCCAAAGTTGGAATGGGAAGACAATAAGGATGCATGTAAAAAATATTGATTATTTTAGTATCTTAATGTCACTTTATTTTAGAAGCAAATGTTTTTTTTGTTGTGAGCAATGTGTCTCTAATAAAAAAAATACTCATTTTTAGTGGTAAAAACCATTACCTAACTCAATTTCCATTGATATCAACCTTGCATAGAATGAATTGTTAGAATGTGAATGCAACATATGACAAGTTTTGTTCATTGATCAGAATTCTCCACTGAAGGTTTGAAGTAGTCACTTAAAGTATTGTAAAGTTGAAGAGCTTGCAAAAGAGTCTTGATTTTACTCTTTGGAGTTATTTTTTACTTATATTGAATGTAGAAAAAAGTGGATGATATTTTCTACATGTGTACTTTTGTGCACATGTAGCTTATTAGCTTTGCCATTGGATCATGGGAAGAGACGGGCCTGTACAATCACAAAATTGGCATCAAGTTTAATATTGTCAATCTTAATTCTACTTTCATAGACAACCAACGACAACTATTGCATTGGATTGTTGCATTCTTATTAATGATAAATTGACCATTGGACTCTCTCTAGATTTAAAATCACTAGAGAATCTATGATAAGTTATGAAAGAGCACATTCAAAATGAGTATTGGCCACAGTTTGCTACCGTGGAAAAAGGCTCACGAAGTTTCCAATTTCACTCGATGGTTTGGTTCTCAATTTCATGAAATTTTGAACACTTGGGAACGAGATCAATTTCAATTTCGTAGTAGTTCTAAGAGTGCTTAGAGATGGAAAACTGTGTGTCCATAACATTGTTGCCGAATATTGAATACACGGAGAATGGTCGTCCTCCTCCCCGAGCAGGCTTTTTCTGAGCAATGATTGACGTCAAGCTCCTACCACGTGGGTAGAAATCATCAACAAGTCCTCAGAGACACCACTGCAGATAGCCTGATAAGCGGTGTGAGCAACTCCAAGTTCAGTGCAGAGGTCTCAAGTGTGCACCGACAGCCGAAACACTAAACCGGCGGGACCCATCGCTGAATTCTGGGCACGTTCTTGTTTCCACCTGAGTGCAGTGCAGAAGCCGGATGTTCAGAAATCCGAGTTCTCTGTCCAGCTCCATCTGTGCATCAATCGAAATAATCATTTGTACAAAAGCTTCTTTGGACATTTTCTGACTTCACGACTGCCACTTCTGACTCCTTTTCAGCTGCTTCTAACCCGGCAACAGCACTCACAGCCAGCAGTCCCTTATCTTTTATCTTCATATCCAAAAACTCCTTATCATTTAAATCGTATGCTGAGGCTCAGACTCTTGTTTCATATGTGGATCCAAACACAAACAATCAACAGGTGCAAAATCAATAGAGCACGCAGTAAAAAGAAATCCTACATTCCCAAACACACGTTGATGTATGAGGTACCGCATGGTCAAAAGAGAAGAAAAAAATGATCAATCTTCAGGCAGCAAAAGATAGAAGATACAAAACCGATCCAGTCTTCTATTGATCGATCCTTCTTACCAACAGCTATGCGAATCAATGCTTCCAATCATCTGTTCCAATCAACATTTGCTGGACCATCAATTAAAAAGTTAGGTGGATGTGAGAAATCATGACTGGATAATTCAGTCTATGGCCACTTATCTTCCAATGGAAAATGGGGTTGCCTACTATCCCTCATTAGTGGTAGACTACAACGTCCCACTTTGAATGATTTCATAATTAATCATCCAATACATTGAGCGAGAAAATAACTTGATCTCAAGATAGTTTAGTTCTTGTTGTACCCGAAGTGATCTGTCCAGTGAGCTCCAGCGAGTGATCTCACAATGAAAGCTACTACAAATTGGGTTAAATTGCTTTAAGTAATAAAAAGAGTAAACTCTACCTTCGACATGCAGATGAGCCTCCGAGGATCTTTTAAAGCCTACTCATGATGTTCGTGGAAGTCCTTCACGGTTTGGGACGCTTCAACCAACACGAAAAGAATTCCAAGCCTACCTCGGAGGATTTAGTCTGCCAAAACGGATCAAAATAAAAATGCACAAGTGCGATACAGAGGTACAACGCATTATTTTCAATTCCGTGCTATTGCACTACATATATCAACAGGATGAAGTCACTTCCAAACGGACCTAATCTTCCAAGTACGTAACGGTGTCAAGACGACGTTGCCATTTTATCTTATTTTAACTTTCCCTCCATATGCAAAGTACTTCGACGAACTCAAAAGACGTGCATGCAACACACTTGTTGCAAAGGAGGCACCTGCAGAAGCAAATTGATCTCCCTCCGATTCAAGACATCAGTTTCGGCTGCGAACGCGGAGCAACAAAACGCCACGCATCCTCCTCGATCTTGCGTTTCTCCTTGCGCAACGAGCTCAGCAAGTCCTCTAACAAGGCTGCGATTGTCTCCAGCCAATCACAAAAAGTTAGATTTTCTCAACAAAGCACACACGTACTTACCTACATGAGCGTGTCCGCATTATAAATCAAAGATATCTCATCAGAAACCTGAAATTGAACCGCGCATGACATTTGCAATACAACGAATCAACAAGACTACAAACCCTAATGTCCGACAAACCCTATATTGATGCTCATGTGCGATTATAAACTCTGAACATGACCATGGTAAGTATATAAACCCAATACGTCTCACCGCAAACCTGAAATCGAACCATGCATAACAACATTTTACAACAGCACACCGAAATCGATGCCCTAACTCTTCTTATAATCTCTAAAACTGACAACTTTGAATTTCCGACTGCTCTATTTCGAGAAACCCTACCCTTTGCGAAGTACAAGCACGCTCTCTGTGTGTTGCTGAAGCCAAAAGAAAAGGTTGGGCAAGAGTAGAAACCCTAATACTGTCCATGGAGATACCAACGAATTAACATCAAAACTAGTGTTGCGCACCCACCTTGCTCCGTCTCGGCCTTGCGATCGAGCGTGTAAGTGATGTCGTCGGCCAAACGATCCAGCAGGCCAGCAAGGCCCGTGCTGGCAGCACCCCCCGCGCCTGCTGCTGCTGCTGCTCCTCCTCCTGCTCCTCCCGAAGCGGGCGTCAACATTCCTTGCATTGAAGCCGCTCCTTGCATTGCAAATGCTCAACAACGAAACGAAGTAAGTTAATACCAGGTCTATTCTATTCTTTCTCAAGCAGAAATCTGGGCTACCCACGGCAGTTGATTCAATTTGGACCCAAATTCCAAACCGAAGAATATGAATACAGGTACGCTACCCTTGTCGCGCAGTACCACGGCACTCTCAGAAACTGAAGAATGTCACACCGGCCCTACTGACCAATCTGTGCAGTCCCCCAAATATACTCCCTCTGTCTCACTAAAAACCTCCAAATCAGGCACAATTTTTGTCCCACTAAAAAGCTCCGTTTTATGATTTCGACTGTTGAGTAAGCATTGGCTGTGTTGAACGATTGTGGAGGCAAGTCCAGAGATCAGGTAGCACTCCTCTCCTAAACAACTTGGCCTTGCCCATACGAGGCACCTTGTACTTGGTGTGCTTCCTCAGACAATAGTGTTGATGATGGGTTTGGTGATCACTTTGACGCTATGAAAATTTGTTCATAAAGTGAGCTAGGTTTCTTTCTTGCGGGTATTTAACCCTTGAACGACGTAGAGGACTTTTGGCGTCCGATGAATGACAGAGCATCTTTGCATGTGGATAGAAGTGCAACTATTCATCCTCGGAATTTTGTTGTGAAAAGGAAAGGTCTTCTACAGTAGGTCAATTTCCAATGAGTGCTTCTCCATTTTGTTAAGGCAATGATTCACATGGTAATGGAAAGGGAGGATTTCAAGGGTCACCCCTTCGTCCTTTAAGGGTTAATGAGGGACAAATGTTTTTAGAATCCTATTGTTGTGATGAACCTTTAAATCATCAAGAATGACGGAGCTAGTAGCATTTACAAATTATGTTCAAATATGATACTTTCTGCATGGATTTTAGGTGCCTAAACGATAGCGCCTAAGTAAGAGATTTCGCATGGATCTAAAGGATGGTTTGTTGGTTTTTGAATGCATGTATCATTGGTACAAAGACTAAAAATATAGTTAATCCCCAGGGTGTTTTTTTGGGGCGTTTAAGTGCCAAACTCTAGTGTCGTGGTTCATATACAGAGGTCTAATTCTGGAGGGACCATCATGTATTCCTCACATGGTGACTGCTACAATCCAAAACAAAAACGTTATTAATCCCTTGTGGGGAAGCTTTTTGGAGTTTTTTACTAGGACAGAGGGGGTATCCACTTGGCTTCCTCAGTTCCTCTCATGCCAACAGTGATGTGTTATGAGACCTATCACCAAGGGGGTCAACAAAAATAACCTCATTTTTTATTGGGTAGGTACATTCTTGGTTTTTTATGGTAATCTTAAAAGTCATCCATTTGTGCACTCATAACAAACATCCTTTTAGGCTTAAGATACATTTATAGCTAATCCATTCATATTTTTTACCTTCTTTATGAAAGAAGCCTTTTGAGGCAATTAGCCAATGTGCCACAAGAATATGTTAAATCAATTGGCAACTCTTGGTGAAACATAAATTGGCAATCACAAATGAATTTAGGTTATGGTAGAAACACCTAAGACCATCAATATAAGCAATTCAATATAGTTGGAGGCACTTTTTCCAAAAATTAATATCTTTTTGTAGTATTAGCAAGTGAAAACCATGAATATTCACAAGAAAAATTTAGATTTTTCAATTGTGGTATGCAATTTCTATGATTTTTCAAAGTGTTGGCTCTCTAGACCACTAAAACGATCACATAGGTGGACTTTGAACCAAAATTTGCAAAAATCAGTAGTCAATTAATCAGAGTTAAATGTATATCCTTCAAATGCGTTAGCAAATCAAAGTTAAGAATTTGACAGACACATTAACAAAAGTTTAGGGACACAATTCGAAAGATACATTAACAAAAATCTAAGGACACATTTAATGGTACTCTAAGATACAAGAATGGGAACGGGGACGCTCTTGGGTGTTTCTACCTTAGAATTTTCTCCTCTAATTGTTTTGTAAAAGAAAGTTCACCTTACATGTCAAGGTTGCACAAGTAAGTAAGCTAGACTAGCAAAATAGTAAAATGAATAAAAATAATTTTTGCTAATTAGGTGACAATCAAAAATTGTGCACATACATTGATTGTTTAAATATAATGCCAAGTCTAGTTTTCAAGGTAGATTTGTCACCATTCCATTGGATAGTCAAGAAAAGCATCACAACTCATAATACAAACCCTCTTTCTACACCTTTAGATTTGCAAGTAGTGCAGATATGGATGTATGTGATGAACTATTATTATGTCCCATAATGCTCTCGAGACTCCTGGCTCTCAAGCATTATCTAGTCCTTTACCTTCCCAAGCTGTGCACTAGGTTACATTGTACAGTACATGCCAGTTTGCGGTACACCAAGATCAGTCAATTTGGAATGCAATACCAGGTTGTAAAAATCAAGCCTAACTATTCTCGAACAAAACTAGCCCAAACCATCACTTGTTTTTTACTCGGTTGGACTGTGTGGCCTTCATATCAACAGTTCATGACACTCGCTTTTATGTGTACACCTGCTCACCGATACTCGACTGATAGTTCACTTCAGGTAGTTACATGGTCATAACAGACCGTCATCTGGCTGCTCCAATCTCAGTCACCCTATTCCTTTGCAAAACTGCTCTTACGCCAAAAATGTAAGCTTTTATATCCAATTCCCTCCATTCGTTTCATTACATCGCATCTTCAGCTTCACCACTGCCTGATATGATGCTGGTGATGTATCCAATTCCAACGCTGCTGATCCTCTCAAATCGACATAATTAAAGTCTCCCGTAATTCGACCTGTGCAAAGAGCGTAATTAGGCTTGATATGTCTCCATTTCAAACGCAGAGAAACAGGGACTGAGATTTCAAGTCTACAAAAGATTCAAAATTGATGAAGTCCTGAGAGAGAGCCTTAAAAATTTGTAGAATACTGTGTTCCAGACCTCGAGGGATGTCTGAGCGTTAATTAACAGAGAATGCGGCTGTACTTGCTACAGAACAATCACAACATTCAATAACACAGAAGCTCTGAGGAATCCCCATGCTGAACACTACCACTACCGATCAACAAGAAAGTCATTATAGGCATGAGAGATGATGCACCATTTCAATTCAAATCGTGCCATAAAAAAGTAAGGGATGGGAAACTAGTTTATGGAGTATGTAGCTTTAGAGTCGATCCACTCCCCAACCGCCATTTGAGCAAGCTGAAATCACGGATTCAACAAAATCTCAAACCCATTAATACTTATTACACCTTACTTATCAGTGGAATGCCATTCATTAGAGAGTGGGCAGCCGAGTGACTGGGCATTTTCTTTAAACACCGAAAAGTGATTAGAGAATGGCAATAAGAGATTGGCGATTTAAGATTACAGATTAGAGATCTACTACCGGTACTAGAATGGCGGATCCAAAACTGGATTTCAAGCGTCATCCGCGATCGGTATCATGGCAAGTGGCGAGTGTGCTCAACCCCTCGCTCCAAAACTCGTTGCCAGCCAACCAGCAATCCAAGCACGCTCGAGAGAAGAGAGAGAGATCCGACGCAGGAGCACCCATCAAAATTGTTCCAGCAGCGTCGTGGAAGCCATGGCAGGAGGAGGAGGGCTTGCCGCTGCCACCGCAATACGTGAGCCCTGGCGACTTGTACAAGGCCATGCCCAAGTACATGCGCGTCAAAGCTCGACCTGATCAGATGCGCCAAGCACACAACGCCAACACGCTCACCACCACCACCTCCGCTACGTCCGATAGCCCTGGAAATCACCACCACCTGCCCTTCAGCCCTCATATCGACGTCGCCGTTGGAAGTCCCGGATCAGAGCATTCTTCTGCCAAGTAAGTGTCGCCCATTTCTGTTTGCACTTCGTCATTAAATTAGTCGTCTAAGTTGCACTGTTTTGTACTGAACGTGTTCATGTTTATCGACGCAAAGTCTCCTCCCCTTCGGTTCAAAGCCAACAAATTTGACCATGAATGACGTTCCTATCCCCTGAAACAAATGAAACTCTGTTCCAACGTATTCATTTGGCTAATTGTCGTTGGAATCACATCTGATGTGGGTGGTAGAACTGGCATCCCCACGCGGTTGGAAATTGCTCGAATTGTGATGAAGTGAAACGCTGATTAATTGTAAGTTAAGAATTCACGTTTGCAACGGGGGTGGCGCTCGCAGGTTGACACCGAGGTCGGTTCTGGACTCTCCGAAGCAGCAGGCCATGGTTGCATCCGACACTGCTGTTGCACCGCCTCAACATGCAATCAAGCTCGCGACAAGCGTGGGCTGCAGTTCGGCATCGCCGGCACGGTCGCCAGGTCACCCCCCCATGGCAGCAATGGTCACTGCTGCTGCTGCTTCGTCCGAATCCACCACTCCGCCCGTGAGTGAACCTCACCAGAACACGCCACAAACGCAGTCGACCTTCGGCTCCCGCTCCAGTTTTCCGCACAGCCCCAGGGCCTCTCGACGCTACAGCGGAGCCCAGAGCCCCAGGTACGACACAGCACCTGAATCCTCCAGCTCCAGATTAATTTCGCCACTTCATACTGCCTTCGCTGTCATTAAATTCGTGCATTTCAGAGTGCCAAAACTTTTGGGTATGCGTCCATTACCGAAGCCAGGATGGTGGCATGAGAAATTTCAGTGCATCGCTAATGTAAAGTGTTGAAGTGATCAGAGCTTTGACAAAATCTATGACGAATTTGGGATCGAGGTTCACCCACCGGATTAGGGTTCTACTTGCGCAATTCAAAACTGCTTCAGATTCATTTGGGCGTCAATACCGATAGAGTTTAGGGCTTGCTTCAATTTCGTGGAATTCCCCAATCTAACGAATACGGCGATCTCTGAAAAACATGCATCGGGATGCATCCTATTGTGCAGGATTCGATCGGCAGCCACTTCGCCGATGCACCCGTGCTCTGTAGCAGCAGGAGGAGGGAGGTCCTCCCGAGGTCAAGTGATGGATCCGACGTTGTTGCAGTCGAAGCTGAATTCGACGATTGCGCAACACCCTGAGCTTCTGCAGCCAGAGGTGCCGCAAATGCAGTCCGCGGCGCAAGGGAGTCCCTTGAGTCCTGTGAATTCTTCGGTGGGAAGGGAGAGTTATAACCACCACCATCACTGCAACCACCACCACCACCACAGCGCTTGTAATTATTCGCCATCGATGGCATTGCCTCCGACGCCCCCCACTAGTGGACGACAACATCCGCAGCGGAGGATGCGCAATCCGCACCCGCAGGAGCCCACGGTGGAAACTTACCAGAAAATGAGCCCCAACACGTACGCCACCAATACGGTGTGGAACGACCGACGGGATCAAGACTCGCACGACTTGGATCAGACGCAACCTCGGCGCACCATTCTCATCAAAAGCAATTGAGTGGGACTGAAAGGAACCACAGCTGCAGATTTCATGGTTTTCAAATCACCTGCTTGATCATCTTTTATGTTGTGAAAAATCAGAAATGTTGACAGGGCTAAACTCTATATCCACAACATTTTAATCCATGCAGATGGGGGTTCTTTGGTGAATGAATGGTGTAGACGTGATAGATGGAACTTACTGGTCTGTATTTGTTGAAGGGTCAAGAATATGTCAACCGCAGAATTTCCTGAATTCTCCTGCTCTCTAGCCATTTACTGTGGGGGAATGAGCTGAGTTGCTTAATAATGCTATGTTATCACCACAATCAATGAAGAGCATACATTGTATTACATTCTTGAACACCAGGGCCTCTTGAATTGAAGCTTCCCCTTGAATTCTGTGGCAAGGCAGATGGGACAGCAAGACCTCCATGTTCAAGAATATTATGCGCTTATGAAGTTGGATTAATACACAACAAGCAAGTACGATGCACGAGGCTCTGATACACTGATCTATTCAATCTATTCAAACTTCAGCATCATTCAAAGTAGTTGAGTGACAATCTATTCAAACTTCAGCATATTCAAAGTAGAAAGCAAATTTTGTCAAAGCAATGCAGGCTTCCTCCCCTCAATCCAGAGTCAAAAAATTAAGCCAGAGAATGACCCATGCGAGCCACTCAAAATCAAAGAAAACATGACACCCATTTGGGGTTTTGTGACTTTTCGGGCTTAAGAATACTCGCAAGGGAAATCTCAGTACACTCAATACACTCGCACTTATTTCGGTCTTGGGGGCCAAATGTCATTTCATCTGATGCATTTTCAACTTGCAAAACCAGAATCCAAACCTTGCAATTGAGACACGAAAGTCATTGTATTCGAAAGAGGTCGAACAAGATGCTTAAGTCTCTTACTCTTGAGAGCTTGCAAAATCGCACTCCGGGTCGGGGGTGACTGTTTTTGACATGGTGGGCTTCGTGATTCCTTAACTTGTGAGGCTCCGGCACCACCCTCGGCAATTCGTTGCGATGCCTCGTCCATGGGCTGACTTCGTTCCACAGCTGCATGCGAATCCGTGTAGAAAGGAGTTTACCAAAGCAGCGCAAATTAGGCCTCATGTTCTCATAAACCCGTTTTCAGTAGGCCATGAAGGGACTGTTTCGGTCCAATGGAATACATGAAGTGTTCATTACTGTTTCTGGTGATATAAGAATTGGCCCCATCTGAATTATGCTTTCCACTCTTTGATGAATTGAATCCTTGGTCTTGCACGGGTTAACGTAGAATTAGGGTTAGCATAATTTGAATTGAACCAAGAACAACGTAGCAATTTGCAGTGGAGAGATAGTAACCCCGCTGGTGTTCGTGATGTTCGGAGTCGAGGTTTGTATCTTTCGGCTTCCTGAAGGGCTTCCTGATGCCCTTTGATGATCCTCACTTTGTCAGCATGCAGCAAGTCCAGTAGCGATGTCTTCATTTCCCTTGGTCGCCATACGTAATTAGCAATGCAAGCTATCGGACGGGAATGTTAAGATCGAACATTGCCACGGCAATGGGCAATGTGTGAGATGCTGAAATCGATCAACTAACGAGCTGTGTGGGTTTAAATACCGTCAAAACGCAAGGCAAATGAAATTTGCATTCTACGATGCTTCTGTTCTGAGTCAACGAACTTATAATTGGAGCAGAACATCATGCATCTACCGAAACTTGCCAATGTCTTCAGAGCTATGGTCTCCCCCCCAAAGATGCATTGTTTTCAGGAAAATGCAAAACCTACGGTGACTTGCTAGTGACTTGTAGATTCTGCCTTTTCACATGGAAACATTCAATTTCTAGAAAAGTGTTGAATAACGCTCTCGAATCTGGCAGACAAACATTCGTCCATTCATCATAGAAATAGTTAGTACCATAAGCTAGAATTAGTTAGTCACTGATACAGCTAGTACGATGGTTAGTGGGTGTAGTGGAAACTGTAACGTTAGTTAATGAAGCATGCTGTAACAGCCTGTAAGCCTGTATATATTAGTGAATTTGTTCATTCAACATTATGCAATTCAATCGGTTTAATTGCGTCACAGAGATTACTTGTCAGATTGCAGATTGCTTGATAGTTTTTGTATCCATTTCTTTCTACAAAAAGTTCTCTGCTTGAGCAACATCAAGCGCTAAAATCTGTACAGTTAGCAATTCAGTGACTCGCAACTGATTGATAATCATGTCCACAAGTATTGATACTGCTTGAACATGAGGGAGATTAGAGCTAGGTTAGTGGGAGGTGTAATCCTGTCGTGTTAAAATATGCATAATTTCTGCTCAAGGACGGAGTATTTTTAAGTGTTCATATAATGTTCTGAAAAAAGATCTGTCCAAGTTCAAGATCCTAGTTCAAGGTGCACCCAATGCTACCCTTTTGTTGAAGTAGGACCTTACTGGAAAAGTAAGCCACTGTTCTGTTACTACGAGGACAGGATGTAGCTTCTTTTCAAATTCATCCTTGGGACCTTGAAGGAAGAGACTACTCCAGTATGGCAACCGTGTTCTAATTAAAATGTGCCCCCTATCTAGGAATGAGTGAAATGTTGCTTGAAATATCTATTACTATTAATGATGAGTTAGGTAGGTTCAAAATGGTCGCTTTAAGAGCAAACTACCTTAAGGTAGTCTACTCTTGAATTGACCATTTGAGGACTGGTCCACCTTTTTCATGTGTTTATGTGGACAGGAAGATTTTTATCTCATTTTTCTGAGAAAGAAAAATAGATGCAAATCTTAATAGAAGAGAGGTTAAGAGCTCAAGCAGATTATGTAGCTGTCGTGAAGGCTGTACAGTCAGATGAGAGGTTGAGAGGGCTGCACTAGTTTCAATCTATGAATCAAACCCCCGAGAGAAAAATTATCATTCTCGAGAGGCCCAGGCAACAGAAGCTTAGTTTGCAGCCCTTCTTTAACTTGCACCTGGAGGATCCGTTTTCTCATTAGATTTGAGTGCATGAGTGCACTGGGCTTGCAGAGCAGGATAGTACAGAATGAGACTCTTCGACCTCCATCTCATCTTCCTGTTTGTTTCCTCAGCTGCTAGTGAAGACACGCGATTCGCCTTCCGTTCATTCTCCGCTGCAGATGATAACATCAGGGCACTCGGAGATGCTGCACACAATGCCGCCAATGGATCCTACGTCATCAACGGGCGCGCTACGCACTTGCGAGGGTCTTGTGGAGCGACGTTCTACGACAAGAAGGTGCGCATTCAGGATGTCGCAACAGGGAGAGTTGCTTCGTTCAGCACCTCTTTTTCATTCACCTTCGACAGTCTCGGCTTACCTCGGGTTAACAGCACATCTAAAATGGCCTTCATTATCATTTCCAGCACAACATTAACTGAAACGCAAGACTTCCTGTCCGCAACAGGGGGCTTTCGTGCATGCAGGAGTTCTATCCATCCAATTGATGCAAGTACCTTTTACTACTAGTACCCTTCCAGCGTCAGCGTATCTTTCGGCATGTATCACCACCCTATTGACAAAGAAATCAACAATAGCTACAGATTGATAGGGAAAAACCTGGCCTATGATGAGTATGACATCGGAGTGTACTTGCACAACCTCTGCAGCCACGACACCCACTGCTCGAGGGAAATTTCTCCGACGGGAAATTCTTCACCGCTTGGATTGATTTCAATGGCTCGTCCAGTGCACTGGAAGTGCGGCTTGCGAATGGGTCCAGTCCCGGCGTGAAGGAGCCCCTGCATCCTCTGCTGCGCATTCCCAACTACAAATTGCCTGAGCTACTGGGAGACGAGGTGTACCTCTCGTTTTGGGGAAGCTCTGCTATCAATTGTGTCGAAGCGCACGAGCTCTTCTCCTGGACCTTCTTCAGTAGTGAGATTTCAGAGTCTAGTGGTCCTTCCTCCCAAACCTTAATTGGTGTTTGGAAAGCCAGAACGTGGGCTGGTATCAGCACAGGAGTTTGGGTAACGGTTGTGGCAGCTGCCGTCGTGATTCTCTGGTTCATCTCTCGACTTGCGAGTCCATCCAGAAGTTACCGCCATACAGCACTGGGGCATAGCGCAGGACCACATGTATTCTCGTTTGCAGAGCTCCGGAAAGTCACTCACAACTTTGATGAAAGAAATTTGCTTGGCAAAGGCGGATCTGGATCTGTGTACAAAGGATCCATTGAAACTCCGGGTGGATCCCATTTTGTCGCCGTGAAACAGATCCAGTTTTCGGAGCCCAAGCAGGCGGAGTCTCTCTTTCATGCGGAAGTGGCCAGCCTGAGCCAAAGTCGGCACCGGAATGTGGGGCAGTTGCAGGGTTGGTGCCAAGAGAAAGGTCGCCTGATGTTGATTTACGACTACATGCCCAATGGAGCCCAGTGAATGGCTTCACACTACTGGTAGCCAAGAATTTGTGCTCTCTTTGAAAATGCGGCTCTCCATTCTTGAGGAGGTGGGTGCAGCTATGGAATACTTGTACGAGGATTGTTTGAGTTGTGTTTTGCACCGAGACATCAAGTCTAGCAATGTGTTGTTGGATGCAGATCTCAAAGCCCCATTTGGGAGACTTTGGACTTGCCCGCTTGATGGACCACCACAAGTTGGATAAAACGACTTTGGTGGCAGGGACTTTTGGTTACATGGCTCCGGAGATGTCCTACACAGGAAAAGCAACCAAGGAATCGGACATTTATAGTTTTGGCATCTTGGTGATTGAAGTTGTTTTTGGAAGGCGTCCCTTGGATATGGAAGCAACCAAACCTAAGGATCTTGTGTTGTTGAACATTGTTTGGTGAGCTCACAAAGGTGGTTTACTTCTCAATGTGGTAGATCCAAAATTGCTTCAAATTCTTCAACCTTTAATGTTTGTACCTCCTGTAGAGGCTGAGGTCACACATGCAATTGGACCTCCTCCTATACTATTAAACTATAGCAAAGGTAGTGACAACAATGTTCTAGGCACACCTATGGTTGTGGATGTTGAAGTTGAAGTCTATGCAATATGGTTGTAGATCTCCTTCGTTTGGGCCTCTTGTGTTGCCTTCCCAATCCAAAAGCCCGGCCATCCATCGGTCAAGTGAACGGAATATTGCAACAAATAAGAGACATGGTAAACGTATCTTCTATCACTAGTATAGTAATGCCTTTCCTACCAGCCACCAAGCCTTTGGGATTCTTCCATTCTTTGGAATTTTCGCAAACTTCTCTTAATTTGAGCTCAAGTAGTCCTCCTATCTCAGAAGCTCATACCAAGTTGACTGTGCAAAATTCTACATTGGAAGAAGCCTTTGACAATTTTCATAAAGATGATTAGTTCTAACATTCCTTGTCACTAATTAGATTGCTTGCTTCCTAGACCTTAGGTGACCATATATATGGTTAGAGACCAAGAGAATTGAAGATGCATCAAAAGAACTTGCACCTTGTAATCTTGAAAAATTTGGCATAGAAGGGATTTCAATTTATAATGACATAGATTGAATACTGGGGACCCCAAAAGGTATTGCAAATGAGATGTGTTCTATTTCATGCTTCTCCAACGCATTTTGGCTTCATAGGCAGAACTTTTTGCTGTCTTCGAATGTTGATAGGAAGTAGATGAGCTAAAATTTGCTTTTGCGAAGTTCCTTTCATACCCAATAACATTTGAATTCAGATTAGGAGTATAGAAGGAGATGGGAAATAAATCTACAGAGAGACTTGCATGGAGAGACTATCAAACAATGACATACTTCAATCTTCCATGCGATGAGTTTTGAGTTTTGATTTCCTCAAGCTCTGTGCGGCATATCCCGATGCGATTCCCACACTTGAAGCTTCTCATGTGGCGCCTACTAACAGAGCATCTAGATTAGTCTTGCAGCGCGTGTCCACGACGCAAGAGTTGATTCCGCACCTCCATGAGTTGAATAAATGAACGGACGGCGCGGCATCATGTAACCTGGGACAAAATTCTGTGTAAATGTTATCATCTCAGTTTATGGGACGGACGCAAGGAGTATGGCACAAAAAACTCGAAACAAACAGGAGTAAATGCAGGACTTTGACAAAGCAAACAGAACGAGACAGGATTGGAGTTCATGAGAAAAATACAAACTAATTGCTTGCAGGCTGAGAAGGGGATCGGATGCTGGAGTTATGCAGTCGGAGTTAATTGATCTAGGATAAGCTGAGGACGATGATCCTGGCGTAAGAGAAATAAAAATGTTGCAGAAAAAGAGTTGGAAAGGGCGTGGATCATAACTTCAGTACTGTCTTGCATTGGTTTCACAGTGAGTGCCCAGACAACAAAGTATTATGCTGGTGTGCCTATTTACTATTATTAGACTTGTCAAATATTTTCTTGTTGGCAACATAACATTCAGTAGCAGACTGCTGGGCTGCCTTCCCCCAGACGGATTGGTGTGGAATATACCACACAATCAGTAGCTAATATACACTCGTCGATTTTGTCAGAATCAATCAGCTAGCCATAACAATTCAAGGTACATTTAAAATTAAGACAATATCAGAGTTCATACACTTATTAAATAAAACACAATAAACGTTATGCACCTATACATTGTGTGTTTTGAAAACTCAAAATATTTTTGGTTTTGTATGAATTCAAGCTAAATGCTTGGTTCATTTTTTTTTCATTTTTTTTTGTGTGCTTTGTAACATAAAAAAACACATATAAAAAAATGAAAAAAAAATGAACCAAGCATGTAGCTTGCTTTCATACAAAACCAAAACCATTTTGGATTTTCAAGAGAAAAGACAATTCTATATATACACATGGGGTGGTAGGAGGTAGAACAACCTATGTGGGATAAATATTTTAGAGTTTGTAGTTTCTTAAGCATTCAAAGTTAAGTAAAAAATAAAGAATTGTGTTAAAAGTAGAATTTCAGACCACATTTAGGCATAGTAGAATAAGTTTTCTCAAAAAACTTTGAACTACAAAAAGTTGGTAAATGAAGATAAGTTTCTCCTCCAAAAATCCATTTGGCATTTTGAATCTCCAATCAAAAGTTATGAACAAATTTGAGAGAGGGTTTGAAATGGCCCTTTTTTCTTTAACATTTAAAAAAAACCTCTCTCAAATTTGTCCATAACTTTTGATTGGAGATTCAAAATGCCAAATGGATTTTTTGAGGTGAAACTTATCTTCATTTACCAACTTTTTGTAGTTCAAAGTTTTTTAAGAAAACTTATTCTACTATGCCTAAATGTGATCTGAAATTCTACTTTTAACACAATTCTTTATTTTTTACTTAACTTTGAATGCTTAAGAAACTAGAAATTCTAAAATATTTATCCCACATGGGTTGTTCTACCTCCTACCACCCCATGTGTATATATAGAATTGTCTTTGCATGTGAGAAACCAAGCTAGATATTGATGGAAAATGATTGTATAGCATTATTCATTGGATTCTTTGCCAACATCTTCTTCTATAAATACTTGTTGATCTGTATGTCGGGTCCTAAAATTAACAAAAAAAAATGGAACTTACCATAATGTATTGCCACTATCCTTATATCCAAACTTACATTAATTATCTGAGGATGAATTTCATGGATGAGGACTCGAGAGAGGTAAAAGCAGCCTCTCTGAAGGCTAATGAACGTTATGAAGTGAAAGGAGGTTCCAACGCACCAAAGAATGCAACATAATCTTAATGTAGGAGAGATTCACTTTAGTGGCATGTTTTGATTGGTTAAGGAGAGGCTAATTGATAGTGCTTGTTACTTGCTTGTGAAGATTTTCAACAAGGTGGTATGAAGTAGAAATTTCATTGGTCTGCCAATGAACGAAATCTGATTTATTTATTCTTTCATGTACTTGGCTTTTTAATTTTCAAAATTCTTTCTATTTCTATCTACTTGTAGTCTTAAAATTATAATTATTCAATTCAGTTATTTTTTCATGCAGTTGTTATTCGGCATTGTCAAATCTCAAGTTATTATTACTCAAGTCATTTGGAGTTTGGCCTTGTAGGACTATTTTTGAAGTGAAATTATTGTTATTTAAATTTGATATACAATTTGTTTGATTGTACTTTTAGTTCAGTCATGGTTTAATAGGGTATCAACTAAAGACTCTCTACCACTTGTTAGTCCTAAACCATGCAATTATTGATCCTTGTAGTTGTTGGGGATTGATCTGTATTTGGATTTCATATTATGTAGAGGTTGCAACAAAGATTATGATGGAATACTCCAACTGCTTTCCACCAAGTCATATAATGGATGATCTATGTATTGTATATCTACAATTTTGTATTACAGATGTAAGCAAGAGACATTGCAACATCATCTTGGTGTTATCAAGAATGTCTTTGGATACTCAAAAGAAATGGAAAAAAAAGTCAAATAGTGGGAGTGGACCCTGGAAGTTGGTATCATCGAGAGCCTTAGATAAACAATTCAAATGGTTTTGAATTGTTATGATGAACAATAGTGTGTATGCAATGTGAATAATTAATAGACTTATATATTCATCCAGTGACAAAGTTGTGGTGCAATTTGAGCTTATCTCTAATGCTACTTGGGATTTTTCCAGAATTTTTCAAGCTTGTGGATGACTAGCCAAGATCATGGTGCAAATTATCTCCACCATTCTTCCTCTCATTTCAATTGTGGTTTTCATTTAGTTTTGGTTGTATATCACTTGTGATTATATTTTAGTTTAGGTACTATTTTAGCAACATTTTTGCCTCAATTTCAATTATATTGAGTTTTGGAATTACATTGCAATTTGGTGTATATTGCAAGGTCAATATGTGATTAACTTTCACAACATTTGAGCATGGCTTTTGCATTATCAATTTCATCTGGTAGATTTTTTCTCATTGTTGACTTTGAATTTTCATTCTTTTTTAAAAAACATGTTGCGTTGCCTTGTTGCTCAATGATGGAGGTCCTAGGAAGCATCAAAGACAAGCAGATGTAAATTAACATTGTTTTATTTCTCAAAAGTAAGATTTATAACCCTTTAACAAACCACCTCACTTTGTGTGTGACTATGTTTGCCCCAAAACAGTTCACAACTGAAACCATGCGTTATAAAAAAACAATTGAAGACTCAAAACTTGTTAAGTCTAAGCGGGGCAAATACCAAGAAAACCTTTTAGATAGCATTCATGGATAGCCATTGACCATGTTGCTCTATATAGGCAAACAAGTTTTTGTATTGATATTATTAGTTTTTTTTGTTGTAGCATGGTGGTCTTGTTTTCCATTTCTCTAGTTGTATAAAACAACTATTTGAACAAAGTTGGTTCTGTCTAGATACATGACACAAACATTGAACATCGAGCATGTTTTAGTATCATGCCACTAATGTATTTTATAAACACTTTAGGACATTCTGCATGCATAATTTTGAATTGTTTTCTTTGTATAATTTGATGAGTATTGGTTTAATGTTTGGCTTTTGTAGTTTTTTGTTATCTTTGTAAAAATGGATAGCATCATCTTTGCCAAATTTTGTGCAATGCATTTAGTTGTGAGTTTTATTTTCATTCCTTAAGATGGTTATCGCTTGTTTACATGCTCAAAATTTGGTAGATTCACTTCTATGTGGGATCGAAAAATCAATAAGTTGCTATTTAGCATGTCTAAATCTATCTTGGATAGCAACTTTGAATTGGCTTCTAAACTCTTCAATTGAAGAAGGAATCTGCAATTTTAATACAATAATTGTTGTTGAGCAACCAAAAAAAGTGAATAGTATTGAAGGTTGTATATGTAGACACATAATTGCCGAGTGGGTCATTTTGAGTTAAAGAAAATTGAATTTGGCACGTCCCAAAAAAAGTTCTCCTCCTTTCTGGTCCTCTCTCTTCCCCCATCCTACCAATAGTCCAACTCTTACTTTTATCAACTGCTTGTCCTTTTCTCTTGTCTACATTGGAGATGCTTTTAGGGCCGCTTTACACTATGGTAGAAAAGTACATTAGTTAAAGTTGTAGGAAAATGGGATAATATAATTAGTAGAAATTTTATTCTTCTCCAAATTGGATTTACATTATGACCAAGACTTGTCAGGTACTTCAAGCATGGATGAAAAAATGACATGGCTACTTATGTGGTAGCACTTTAAAAAAAACAATTCTTCGGAGGTCAAGTTTCTTGGGCAACATCACCCCCCTGGACAAGGAACTTGGCCTCTGGAGAATTCCAACTTCATTTATTGTCTTTTCATTGTGGCATGTTTTAATT
The DNA here is from genome assembly GCA_951799445.1 of Pseudisothecium myosuroides. Classification (NCBI taxonomy): domain Eukaryota; kingdom Viridiplantae; phylum Streptophyta; class Bryopsida; order Hypnales; family Lembophyllaceae; genus Pseudisothecium; species Pseudisothecium myosuroides. Next base: position 4,954,988 of record OX637291.1, on the reverse strand, counting down.
GTGTGATTGAGGGCTTCTTTTATTTCAAATAAGCATTAGCTAGCTCTTCACATTTTCTTCTTTCACATTGCAAAACCTTCCTCTTGGTGAAGTTGTTTAGTGAATTTCAATTTGTGAAATTTGTGAAGTTGTCTAGAAGACTTTTCTACTTGGTGTTTACACTACAACTGGTCAAGACTTCTTATATCATTATTTTGTCATCTTTTCATCTTCTCCAACATCCCATTGGTTGTACCAAATAAATAACCATGTCTTGGCCAAAACTTCTTGACACACCAATGCGCTTCTCCACCATAGTATAAAGCAATTCTTAGAGAAACTCTAATGCAACCAAGACCCAACACACCAAAGACATAATAATGAGGGCACTAGAAAAACATGCCCCAATACAACTGGCATTGGTCTCTCTTTCTTCCTGGCCCTTTCATTTTCTATCTCCGTCCCAACAATTTGGCAATATAAGAAGAAACTACAAGTTGGCTCACAATAGGAAAAGTCATCATTGTCACACCTTTTCAAGCTTTTTTACTTGTGCTAGTAACTAGTAATTCTCCTTTTTTTGCATCCTTTCCTCTCCTTTTTATATTACAGAAAAGTCCATGTGAGAATTGGATTGCTGACTTTGCATTAGATCATTTTATTTAAAAAGTCACCGGAACAAAATGAGGTATGCTTCCCTCCACTTCCAAATCTCCATACTGTCCCTGTTCCTGTCTACGCATTGGGCATCATGGGGGAGGCTCTTACTCCTCTCTCTCTCCGTCCCTTAAGTTTTGCGCACCTGCCATAAGAAGCTGAATTCGTTGGCCGAATAATTGCTCATGATCTTCCACCACAATAATGGCAAGCGCCTAACTTCCTGCAGAGAGGTTCTCCAGCTAATCTGCCCGCTTTCATGCTCCCCTTGCATTTAAAACAAGTGGCATACATTCAAGCCTGCGGCTGGCAGGTTTGTATTGTGCCACTTCTGGCAATGAAATTTCGTTTCATTTGTTTCCAACAACAACAAAACACAGGGAGATTATTTCGTTTTACTACCTAGGAAAACAGGGCATTTTACTACCTATTTTCCTATGTACTTAAGACTAAAGTAGTAAAAGACAGAATGTAGTGAATGCACTACCATCTCTACATTTCAAAAGTAGTAAAATGACAAATGTAGTGAATGGAAAATGTAGTAAATTGGGAGCATAGGAAATGAAAAATGTAGTGAATTGAGAATGTAGTAAACAAAGAATGCAGTAAATGGGAAATGTAGTGAATTGAGAATGTAGCAACACTAGTAGAAAAAAACAATGACCAAATTAACAAAAATCAACACAAAAGTGTTGATTTTTTTTGTTAATTGGATCAATTTTTTTTTAATTTTTTCTAAAATAATGTCACGTGGCAGCGATAATGCATGCCACATGGCACATTGCCAAATCAGCATGCCACATCAGGTACCCACCACATGGCAAGCCACCTAGGCAACCCCTCCACACGGGCAGAGCACCTAGGCGTGCACATGGCAAATGGGGCGCTAGCAAGGTTTGAACCTTGCATCTCTTACTTAGGGTGCAAGGTTCAAACCATTGCACCACACACTCACCTACATGTGCATGTGTGGAATACTTATTTATTTATCTAGTTTATGTGGATTTTTTCGGTATTATTCAAAGCCAAAAGACTTCAAAGGCCATTTAGTAATAGAAGAACAACTTTTTTTTAAAATCTTTGAACTAAGAAAAGTTTCTAAATCAAAGTATCTTTCATCCCCCAAAACCCGTTTGCAATTTTAAGTCTCCAATCAAAAGTTATGAATAAATTTCAGAGAGGGTCTTTCATGATGTTAAAAAAAAGTTCAATTCAACCCCGCTCTGAAATTTATTCATAACTTTTGACTAGAGACTTAAAATTGCAAATAGATTTTTGGAGATGAACGATAATTTTATTTAGCAACTTTTCTTAGTACAAAGATTTTTAAAAAAAGTTTTTTTTCTATTACTAAATGGCCTCTGAAGTCTGCTGACTTTGAAAAATATCGAATTGTGTAAGATTTAGTTGAAAAAAAAGTTCGATTCCAACCCACTTTGAAATTTATTCATAACTTTTCATTAAAGACCTGAAATTGCAAACGGATTTTTGGAGATGAAAGACACCTTGATTTAACAACTTTCCATAGTTCAAAGTTTTAAAAAAAAAAGTTGTTTTTCTATTACTAAATGGCCTCTAAAGTCTGCTGACTTGAAAAATGCCAAATTGTGAATGATTTAATTTTTTCTTTTTAAATCATATTATTTATAAAATACTAACCATGGTGATTTAAACATTTTTCAAATCAAAAAAATTACTTGAGATTCATGAAAGTCAAAATTAACACAAAAGTGTTGATTTTTTTGTTGATTTAGAGTTGCAGTATCCAAATCAACAAGGAAAAAAGTATATCAACTTGTATTTCTAGATAATCTTAGTTCACAAAATATTGAGATTTGTTGCACCCTCTCGAGAAATTGCCATCATTTTTTTTTGAAAAGACACATTGTGTCATCTTAATTGAAGGGTTAAAGCTTCAAAAGTTACACCTGAGATGCTTCAATCTTTAAAAGGGTGATTGCACGAAACACTTAAAGCACTTTGTCACACCCTAGTTTTTTGTTTTTGTTTTTGCCATAACTTCTGTGTTTTAGCTCCAAATGACTCAAAATTTATAGGGAAGCTACTCAAAACCATTATACACTTTGCCTAATTTTTTGGTAATTTTAAAAAATAATTTACTATTTTTAAACAGCCCCGATAAATTCTCACAATGGATGATTTAGGGGGGTTTTGCACTTTTTTTAACCCAAGAAAACGAATTTTGAGCTGAAATTTTAAGAGAATGGTCTTCTAGTAGACTTATATTTACTGTCCAAAGGATTTTAAAAAAAAACTTATTTTCATGTGGTGTACAAGTCCACAAAGGGAGCTTCTTTCTGCATTTTTCTCCAAAGATATGAAACATTATTTTGGTGATTTTTTTGGTCAAAATCCATCACCTAAAAGTTTTCTCACATGTAAAATTTTTAGTTTTTTTTAAAAAAAAAAACACCTATTTTTTACAAATTAAAATGTCAAAAGTGGTATTTTCTTCACCGGTTTTAGGGTAAATTCTATGTCCAAAAAACCGGTGAAGAAAATACCACTTTTGACATTTTAATTTTTAAAAAATAGTGTGTTTTTTTAAGAAAAAAACTAAAAATTTTCCATTTGAGAAAACTTTTAGGTGATGGGTTTTGACCAAAAAAAGCACCAAAATAATGTTTCATACCTTTGGAAAAAAATGCAGAAAGAAGCTCTCTTTGTGGACTTGTACACCACATGAAAATAATTTTTTTTTAAAATCCTTTTTATAGTAGATATAAGTCTACTAGAAGACCATTCTCTCCAAATTTCACCTCAAAATTCGTTTTTTTGGGTTAAAAAAATTGCAAAACCCCCTAAATCACCCATTGTGAGAATTTATCGGGGCTGTTTAAAAATAGTAAATTATTTTTTAAAATTACCAAAAAATTAGGCAAGGTGTATAATGGTTATGAGTAGCTTCCTTATAAATTTTGAGTCATTTGGAGCTAAAACACAAAAGTTATGGCCAAAAAAAAAATCAAAAACTAGCGTGTGACAAAACGCAACAAATAGTACAGGTGTTTTGTGCAATTACCCAAAAAATAACCACTACATCCTTGCAAATACATATTTTACAAATATTAAATCCAATGAAAAATTACACATCCATTTTTTCAATTAAAGTCAATTTTTCATTTGTAATATATGGTTTTCCAATCACTTTCATTTCAAAAGGGTAATGACTATGTAACTATCCAAACATCTTGCAAACAGCACCTTCTCATAACATTCTAAATTATAATGATTTCCATAATTTTGTGTTGCAAATAATAAAGAAAACACTTCTCCACCATGCATACTTATAATGCATATGTGAGGAAGTGATCAAAATGTATTGTTTACCATGTCATGTATTTCCCTATCATGGAGAATTATGTTGTATGTGATCGAAAGTAGTAAAAATGAGGTGTTTGCCATATTCTATATTTCACTATGATCATGCATAATAGTCATGTGAGCAAGAAAGTAGTAAAACTGGGTTGTTTCCTATGTTATGTATTTTACTACAATCATGCATAATAGGAATGTATGCTAAAGTAGTAAATTGGGTTGTTTACTATGTAATGTACTAAAATGACTGAAATTCTACATAGCGGTTCCAAATCTCCACATGCTCACACTTTCGAAAGTGGTGTTTTCCTTGATTTTACTACATTGATAATGTAGGAAACCAGAAAAATCTCCTTGTGAAAAAACAACTAAAACACAAAGAAACAACGGCAAGCCTTGCATGAGTTGGGCGCCGTTAACAAGATGTAAGTTAATCAGGAGGAAGAGTGGCATAGTTGCCTCCGTCCGCACATTGAAGTGTACAATCGCCATAGCTAGACCTCATGCAGGCAATCCAGGCATGAGTCTGCAACCAGGTGTCAGCAGATGTTTGTGCATGGGCCGCGAAGTGAAGGCAAAGAAGGAAGTTCACTTACTGTAGCTTAGAGTGAGGGTCCGTCTGGTCTCTGGGGAAACGCGCCACTTGTTATGGACGGGATAACTTACTGGAATTCCATTTTTGAGGTAGGAGGTCCATCTATGGCCTGGAACTGAATTTGAAGGAGGCTAAACATCTTGAAAAAAATTCAGTGAAATTGGCATCTAACCCAAGTCATTTCATATTTTTTGGACCTTTGTGAGATTAGTTACAAATTTTTGAAGTTGGAAAAAAAGTGATCATTTGTGGTCATCAAAAGCGACCACCTCCTGAAATGTGCATAGTTGGTACATTGAAGAAAGCAAAATGTACCTCTGAGTCATGTTCGCTTTTACTGGCCTAACGGAGTTTGAGACTCCTACCTTTAGCCCGTTTAATTTGGGAAAGAAAAGCAGAGAAAAACAACAACATTTTAGCACTATCTTGTCCTGCTGAATTGAACCCTCAGTCACATACCGAGTCCACTTGAGTCCTGGCGGGCTGCAGTGGTCCCGGACTTCCGTGTGCCGGTCCGTCCTAGGGCCTGCAAAAGGAGCCAAAAGGAGCCAAGGCATTTACTGGACCTGGACGTGAAACCACCCAAATGCGTTGGATCCATTGGATCCATTGGTGACAAGGAAGGTCGACCGCATAACATTGTGCAGTACAACAAGGCACTGCAGTGGTCTTCTGCATGCTGGGAAGATATTATGCTTTGCTAGATACAGTACCTCATAGGGATTTGTCGGTTAAGAGCATCCCCATCAAGGTGTTATCTATCCCTAAACTTGTACCCTGAAAGAGATCTCAAAGTAGTCAACTTTGACTTTATGCAGTTGAGACCTCGCGAGTTCTCTATATGAGCTCCGGGACAGAGAACTCGGCCCAACTTTTAGAGATATCTGTATATTTAAGGATACAAATTTTGAACTGCAACTAGTGGGTGAGAGTAACTGTATCCCCATCCCCATCTGAGGTCCTCACCCTAAACATTTAGGGATAGCGAACACCCTGGTGGGGATGCTCTAATTCAAGGATTGGGATTGGTTGAAGAGCCAAATAAAACAATTTTGTTCACATTAGGGGACCACTTTCCAAGGAATGTAAAAAAGGTGGCCCTTGCTTCATTAAAAAACAATGTTATGAACTTCCATTAAAAGTGTCAGTAAATCATTTCCTTACTAAATTGCAACAAGTTGACTATTGATTCTTCAGATTGTAGTTCTATAATAGTTCCATAACTATACGGAGGATTTGGTGCTCCCGCAACAAGTTGGTTTTTGAGGGTGAATCCCATAATAGTGCCAGAATTAGCACCTTAGCCTGGCAGGATACCATCCAAGCGGGCATGGCACACAGGAGTCACATCTTTACCTTCTATAGTCGCTGCAACAAAGATTGACGCCACTTTCTTTGTGAAAACTTCAAAAAAACTTGGTGCAAGAACAATATCTTTTGTTCTAGAACTCTACACAAGCCTGCGTGGCACTTGTCGCTTAACTTGCCTCCTAGGATACACCGGCCCAAGGAGCCGGACTAATGTTCTTCCGCCCCCCCTTTTTTTAATGGCTACCGTTTTCTTTTAAAATTAAAAAAAAAAAAAAAAAAATAGTTCCATAACTAAGCTATAGGATAGTTTTATAGACCTCGGGAGCTTTCAATTTGAAAATTCAAAGTAACTCCTCTTATCCAAAAATTCTATTTGGTTTCTGAAAATACATGATTTTCAATTGCTGTAACCACAAAAAAATGTTTTTTTTTCCTTATAAAAGGTGCCTCTAGCTATGCTAAATGATGTTTTTGGGTGTTTTCCCCTTACATTTGGTTACACTGATTTGTCCCAGTGCACATTTCATTTAATCAATTGGTGTAGGTTTCTCCAAAGTGAATCTCTTTGACGATCCCATCCCCCCCTTTTGGTTTTCCGCAAACATTTGCTGTCCGGTTCTAACATTCGACTCAACTCCTCCTCGAAGCTTAACCCTTAAACGCCGGGCGGGTCACCGTGGGAGAATACGGTCTGTGAATGGTGGGACTTCATCGCAGACCGTGGAAGAGGGCACTGTTCCTGCGCTTTTCCTGCACTGTCTATAGTGCCAACTTCATGGTGCACTAGGGCAGCCCGGACATCGAAAGAGATGGAACAGTGCCAAGTTCATGGTGCACTGCCAATGAACGACAATGCAATTAGTGAAGCTGCCTGTCACAGCGCGTGGACAAGGTGACCGCTAACTAAAAAATGATTGACGTCAGTTGCGCAAGTCAACAGTGCATGCTGCCCTCACACAAATTGCAAGCAGGGCAGCAGACGGCCTAACACCGTGTAAGAGAATTCTGCTGCCATCTTCTCATATTCGTCTGTGCCTAAAAATAACAAAGCATTTAATGAGGCTATTTCTGGCCTTGCATAATACAGGACGACTGCACCCTCATTTTTCCCAAAAAAACAGATGAAAAACGACCTCCTCCCATTCAGTACACACTTCTTTTGTCAGACATCGGACACTAAACGTCCCCTTCGGCGTTTAAGGGTTAAGCTCCATGCATGAGCTGCCTCTCTCTATGATCATTAAGTTAGTTTGTTTTCCAAGTGATTCAATCCCGTCTCGAGTGTTACAAGTTGTGATCCTCGGAGAAGTAGTTCTCAGTGTCGGAGGTCGCAAGGTCGCGCTACTACCGGTATGATCCTTCTGGACGGAGTCCCACATACTGTGCCCGTGGTGCATGCAGGTCTGACTTCGGGGATCAGGTCAGAGTTCTGGGCGCTGGGGGGAAGGGAAGCTAAGCTCTTGTCGTAGTAGGCTGTTGGAAGGGGAAAGCTTTTGGGTGCTTAAGGCTGCTGGAGGGAAGCGTTCGGGATTCATTGCTGGAGTGGAGCCTTGGTGTTGTGTTGCGGAGTTTCGTTTGTTTCGTTCTTTTCTTCTGCAACCCGAGGCCAGTCGAGGTGGTGTATTCTCCAGACAGACCCGACACCATGCCTGGTTTAAAGGTAGCTGTTATCGCCGTGCTTTATTTTCTTGAGTTTACTCTGTTTTGGGAAGCTTCTCTTTTTTTCTCGCTTGGGAAATGTAGAGCTTGAATCGTGGAAGTTCAGGGGGAGAGTCAGTATATTGAGCTTCGTCCTGTTTCGGTTTCGGATCTCCGGTCGCCCGGAGCTTCAATATAGATTTTCTCGCCAAACTGCGGATTAACTTTCGTGTACTGTATGTGTGGGTGTGTTTTGTGTTTTGTGGTTTATCTGTTGATTCGTGCAGGCCCATCGAAGTGGCGGCTCTTCCAAGGGCCACAAAGCAGTGCTCGATGACGAATCGTCCTCCACCGACTCCGACCCGTTTGTACAGAACTTGTTCGTGTTGCGCCATGGCGAGGCCGGGAGTGGGGAGGACGACGGAGAAGGGGGGGCGTGGGATCCGCCGCTCACCAACCGAGGGAAGCTGCAGGCGTGGCGAGTGGGGCGGAGCTTGCGTATGGAGGATTGGAACATCACGCGCGTGGTCATGTCGCCGTTCTTGAGGTGTGTGCAGACGGCGGCGGAAGTGATCGCCGGACTGTGCTTGTTGCCTTCGAGTTTGGAGCAAGGGGTCAGTGCGAATGCGGCCTCGGGCTCCGTCCCTGCTCTTATGGTATGCTCGTAATCACTTAAACCCCAAAGTGAATTCACTTTCTTTCAGAACTTCTTGTGATCTTGATGGCAATCAACTGCAACTGGTGCTTTATTTGTGGAATCAATACTGAATCTCGTGCAGTTTTACTGCAATCAGCTGAAACTGGTGCATCTTCTGTGGAATCTAGTGATAGGGGTGTATGTTTTGTGGAATGAACTGGAACGGATACACCTTTCGTCGAATAAACTGAAGCTGGTGCACCTCTGTGGAATCAGCCAAAACTGGTTCATCTTTTGTGGTTTGAACCAAACCTAGTGGAAGGAAATTTTTTCGGAATTAGCTAGTATTGGTGCATTTTATGTGGAATCAGCAAACTGAAGCGCTTCTTTTGTGGAATGGAATAATGATCTCGTCTGCTTGGCTTTGTGTGTGAGAAGGCGTCGATTGAGTTTGGGCTTGCCGAATTGATGAAAAGGCAAGGGATTTCTCGTCCTCCGCAAGTAGCCCACAAGAGGTCGCTGGAGCCGTGGACGTTAGACCTGCGTGAGCTTTACTCGCTGCTGCCCTCGGAGATTCATGATCCTTCTTATCAACCCATTAAGCAAACGGTACAGACGTTTGTACAGAGAAACTATTTTTTTCAGAGAATACTCTCTCAGTCTGCTATCAATGGTTATGCTATCAGTGGAATTTCAGTGAGCAGAAGATTTTTTGCTGATTTGGATATGTTCTGCTTTAACCCTTGAAAGCCCTTTGCGGCCATATAATATATTATGAATTTGATGATATTTGATAAAATATATGGACCAAATACTTTCTAATACCAAGTAAATTAATGATCATGATAGTACGTAAATAAGAATGCATCACAACTTGTATATTAAACCACAATTGAAGAGTTATAAGGCTAAATACGGGTCATATAGAGGGTCCCCAATGCTCATTAGGGCTGCATAAGTGTTTTATTAATTGGAGTGTAATTATGATGAAAGAGTTGGAAAAGATTGTGATTCTTTGATGGCTTATGCTTGCAAATGTTATTTCAAAGGGGATGATAAATGTTGTTATAGTATAAAGTTGCAATCTAGTGCTTACCATATGAAGTTATAAAAGTTGCATTTTAGCACTCACCATATGAAATTGCATACTAGCTTTGAAAATGCTTAAGTTGTTTGCTTCCTTTTGGTTGTTTTGTGGTATTTGCTTTCTAATCTAGAAATTGCATTTTGTTCATGCAGTTACCTTTTTGTAGGGAAAGTGCAACTGATATGCAGAGTCGATACACTACTACTTTGCAGAAGATTGCCAATAGATTTCATTCTGAGCACATATTATGCATCACACATGGTATGCTTCCACTGCCTTGTGAATTTTGTGATTTTTTTTCTTTTTCAAATTGATGCTTCTTAACCTTGGAATGTTTGTAAAAGTTTTCCTTTTTTTACCGTGTGAGTCATTTTCTTAAAAGAAAACTACGAGCACTCAAGTCAAGTTTTGTGCAAGATCTCCCCTTTTCATACAAAATTCCAAGGATGAACACCTGCACTACTGTTTTACATAGAAACAATTATCTTTCATCCATGACATTTAGTGTCTACAGCAATTTCACAGGGTTAAGAGCTATTTTCTCATTGCATGATTTTTTGGGGACTATTGCGACAATGATTCTATTAACTTGTGTGTAGGTGAAGGAGTGGTGGAAGCAGCGTCAATGATGTGGCCTTGTGTTGAAATGTATGGAGTAATGCATTGTGCACACATACATGCACAACGTCCCAACTTTAATTGTGAAGATGGTCAAAAAATACATATCGGTGAATGGGAGTTGTTAACAGAGTGTGGATCAAGTTCAGGAATATTTTATGTCCCTTCTTTTTAACTTATGCTTACATTATTAGCCTTTGATAATGTGTATTTTTAGAAAATTTTGACCTAGTAGTGCTATATTAGCAACCAGAATTAGTTATAAATGAAAAATGCATACAGAATGATAAATATGTAAATTACAATGTGAGGTGTAGAAAAATGCATGAAGAATGATAAGTATTTAAATTATAATATATTCCATACATCAAATTTTACAATTAGAGGTGTGGCAATTGAAATATGTTTTTTTATTTATAATTGTGAAACAATATTATGATATATTATAATTTTAAATAATTTTAATATAGATTGTTTAAGTGTTTAATGATTTTGTTTTAGGTTTATTTTATAATATTATAATTATTGTTTTCATTCTACTTTTGAAAATAGGTAGTTATAAAAAAAATTGAATCTTTTAAATATTATTATTTTAAATTCATTTTCTGATTTTTTTTTTCCAATTGAATGGTTGTAAAGTTTCTACGCAAGACAAGCATGCAAGCAATCGTACATTCCCTCTGACATGAATTATTTTTAAAAGTTTTCAGATGATGTGTCATCATTTCAAACAAGTATTGAAAAAAGGTTCAGAATGAGTGATGTGCATGCAAATACATTAAAAACTCAAGCTAATACTTTCATTCTATGTGGATGTATCTGTTTCTATTTTTGATTATTTTAAATGATCATTTTATATTAATATAAAATCATTAAATATTATATTTTCAAAATGTAAAATTTATATGTTTGATTATTGATGTTGATTTTGGTAGTTACAGTGACAAAGTACAAATTAAGTACAAATAGTGTGCAATATAGTATACATTATTATGGAAGTTAAAAAAAAACATTAGTTGTAATTTGAAAAGAAATTAATTTCAAAGTTAGCCATGTCTAAAACTTGGCTTTGTGCACCATAATTTGGAATTACTTTACTCTTGTCATTTTTTGCCTAGAGCTTTGAAAAAAAATTTGTGCCTTGGCATATTAATATGCATCATTTCAAATTATTGTAAACAAAAATTTAAGAAAATTGGCATTTATAGAATTTAAAATATCTACAATTTGACAAACATACAAATGCAAATGCAAATGATTTTGGTTTTCACAATATTTGGATTTGTGTTTGGAATTGAGAGCATGGGATTGCACAAGCCATTGTAAAGAGAGTATATATTGCAACATAGACCATTGTTACATCTTAATGTCCTTGCATTTGAAATATTTGTTGAATAAGACAATGTGTCCAGTTTATATTTTACAGTTTGTATAATGCTTTTTTAGGTTCAATTTTTTGTACAAAGACTAGAGTTTATGATGCACATAATTGATTTACTAAATCCCCAAAAAATGAATTATCATTTTCATCATCATTAAAAAGTTGAAAATTGCTAAAAATTACACCAACCTCCTCATGGCAAGGAGAGGAAGAGGTGGCAAGCTAGATATGGACAATGGCGGGGGATTGGAGGGTTGGGAGAAAGTTGGGCTACGGAGGGATGGGAAAGATGGGGCAGGAAGAGGTTGGGGGGTGTCGTGGAGGGTGGACAGGAGAAGGAGAAATAATTTGAATATTTTTTTAATTTTTTAATTACAAATTAGGACTTGCAAAAGGTGATTGGATTCGTCTTTTTTGGACTTTCAAAAAGGAAAAATCTCAGCGCACAAGATTTTTTTTCCAATTTGCTAGTGTATTGTCTTGTTTTAAGACCTCCTTGTATTGCCTTGTTAGACTCATAATTTGATTTTTGAAGTTTTTCATGAGTTTGCCTCACAAGATTTAAAACTCAATGATCGAAAACCTCAAATTCATGCAAACTAAAAATATTATTCCAAGAAGGCCCGAAGTTTGTTGCCCCTGTCAATATGGGATTAAAAAACTTTTTTTACAACTTTGAATGTTATAAACTTTCAATCCATGCGGTCATATGTGCTGAAATTTTTATCAAACATTGGATAATTATTTTACTACACTTTTGTATGATTGAATTTTTTTTTTAAAGTTTCAATTTTCATTTTAGATCAATATACTGAAATAATGCAGTTTTTGACAATTTCTCTTGAAAAAAACCCTTGGTCCTTTAGGTGTAAAAACAAATTTGACATGGATTGAAACCTGATGCCATACACTAGTGCAGGCCCTCGAATGAAAATATGAGCCCATTGCAACTTACTTGGGCCCAAATGAAGGCCCCTTTAGAAAGTTAGCAATGATCCTTCTCCTCATTGTTGTCTGATTGTCTCTCTTTTGCTTTTCCACAAGCTTTTATTACAAACCCGAAGTGAACCTTGTTTACAATTCCAATGATGACGTTTCTCCAATAAGATGTAACCCCTAAATACCTAAGGTCTTTTTGGATAAAAATATTATTGCTTTTGAAATTATAGGTCTAAATATCACTAAGTTATAAAAATCTCAACTACACAATCTTGTAGTGTGTGTGTTGTAGATGACTTGAATCAAACTTATAGTCATTTGGTCACATAAGGTAGATGCACCCATAGTCAATCAAGACCCATAGCCAACCTATAGGGGGCACTATTTTCAACCAAGGTTGAAAAGCTTGGAATGTGTTTTTACAAGGTTGGGACTAATAAGGTTATAACACATGACCAAAGTAGTGGAAAAAAAATTAGAAAATAGTGAGCGAGAAAGCAAATTTTTAGATGATTGGAATTGGATGACTCTAGACATTGGTTATTAGTCCGGACAACTTTTTGACTCCAAAAAATCATAGTAACTTCAATTTTGTGAATAAAATTACGAAAATTTGGGAATCCCCATATTTCTTATCTTTCTACATGGGAAAAATTTCTTGCGCCTTAAACTACTCATCATTTGCTGGAAAATCCCTTAAGTGATCGGATATGGGTACATTCACTTTAGATTGTAAGATTATAATGCTCTAGAGTTGAAACTATATTACACTTTAAAACTAGCACACATTCATGAAAGAAAATATCAATCAATTGAGTCATTGTATCTGCAAAATAGCTTTAAAATATAAAAAAAGAGTAAAAGAAAGTTGTAAAAAACACATCTAAAGCTATAGATGTCACGGTTGTAGTTCCCTTGTAGTTTTGTTTTTTGTTTTCTAAGTTGACTCTATTTGTTCTTGACTCTGCATATTACAGCCTGTAAACTAATTAAGGTCAGTATACTTGGATTCATATGAAAAACATTTAGGAAGTGGGAATCATGCTGAAAGGTAGTTTTGTACTCAAAATTGTATCTTTGAATCCATGTATATTTGTTTTTGGTCCTTTGCTATCTGTTTGGCTTTCTAGCACAATTGTATATTTCAATACTTGGTTTTAAATATCTCTTGGTCTGTTTTGACCACTGGGGTTTGATTCTACGTTTTCACCTATCAACCTAGACATTTGTTGAGTTGAATTCACAAGCTTCATGTGTTGTGAGCTTCAATTTGGGGGCAATTTTGTATTGGAAATTGCCGTTTCAACACATATCATATTTTTTTTGGTAAACCGTACCCTACTATAATTTTGGTTGTTGTGCATGCATGGTTTTGAATCTTCACTTGTTTCAAGTATTTCAATGTTTTTTGTTACTAAAGAATTTTAGCTCTCCTTTGTCACCATTGAGTGCAGACAATGGTTTGAATCTATTTTAAGTGCTTCAATGTGTTGTATGCTATTGTGTCGCCTATGGAACTTGCACTTGTACTTGTGGTGTTTCATTATTTTTGTTTCATAATTTTAGTGTAATGTTTGTTCATCATGTGTTCAATTCATGTTCAAATTTCCTAAATGCAAGCATGTCTTTTATTACCTGAATATAGAACTTAAGGTGGAAGACTTTCTGTCTTTAATCTTTGTATTTGATTTTATTATTTTTATTTATTTATTTAAAATAAACGAGGGGCCTTCAAAATTATCCACCTTTTAAAATTATAAGTGAAATATTATTAATAAACGCTTTTTTTTCTTTTGATGTGCAAATAGAGTCTATACTACACTTGGTTTTAGGAATACGTAGTAATAGAAGCTTGTATGTTACTCCCTCCATTCTAGAATGATCTTCCTTTTAGACAAAATATTTTTGATGAAAGTTAAATATAACCTTTAAAAAAACATTTTGCACTATAAGTAGAGTTTGGTGCACTTTTAGCATTCTAGAACTTTGAGGTTCGAAGCCCTTTTCAAAGTGTAGTTTGGGAATATTGAAAAGTAGAATTTTTTAGGCATTTTTAAGGAGCACCTTTTAGACAATCAATTGTCGAGTGTGAGGTCTGGGTGATTGCATTAAACACTTGCTGGTTTTGTTGTGTTTTACAGTACTTATGCTTTTTTTTCTGGAGTACTATAAAATTAGAAAAACAATTTAAAATTTAAAAAAAAAAATATGGCCAATATATACACCTATAAGATGAAGGTAACTACCAAAGAAAAATCATAGAAAAATTCTCTAAGTAGAAAAACTAAAAAACTGCCAGATCTCATGAAAATATAGATTTTGGTGTTTTAATTAGTAAAAATAATAGGAAAAACATTTAAATGAAGAAAATGAAAATTGGCAATTTGTAGCAATTCTATGGAGATGGTCATTCACCAAAAAAAAAAAAAAATTTTTTTACATATTTCAAAATGCAAGTAGAAAGAGGCTCACTTTGTAGACTTCTATAAGGCATATAATCTAATTATTTTTAGAAATCCTTTGAACAATAGCTAGGAGTATACTACAAGACCATCTCCTCCAAATTTCAGCTCCAAATTCATTGGGTATTACTTTGTTCAAAAAAACCAAAATTGGCAAGTGTGATATAAAAATGGGGGCTATTTTTGGATAATAAAACATTTTTTAAAAATTCCAAAAAATAGACAAGGTATATAATAGTTATGAATACCTTATCTATGAATTTTCAATTTTGGATCATTTGGAACTAGAAAGCAAAAGTTATGGCAAAAAAACAAATCAAAACGCAACATGTGACAGAAAATAGTACAAGTGTTTTGTGTAATCACCTGTCTTCATTTTGTGGGCATTTAGTATATGCCTAAAACCATGTGTGGCCCTTTGTTTTGCCTTCCAAAGCTTCATCTCCTTCAATTGGATAATATGCAAAGAAACGCAAAAAATAAGAACAAACAATATTGATTGATCCCTTTAGTCATTTCGTTTGTCTTTTTATTGATGACTGCATAGATGAAGAGAGAACTGTTATTTGGAGGGTTTTTTTGTTGGTCCCAAATAGCAATCAAAAGTCAAATTTGACTAATTCGCAACATCATAAGTGCAACAGAAAGATCATTTTGGAACAAAAAATTTAAGGCCATTAGGAAGATCATTTTGAAACGGAAGGAGTAATTGATTTGAAGAATTATCATGGGACCCTATGAGTGCTTAATTGTTGAATTCTTAATGGTTCAATCGGTGTAGATTTGTAAGGTTGTTTAAGTTGATTAGATTTGAAAATGTTTTCTTCCTTCCTCTCTTTTCTTTTCTTTTCTTCTTTTTTAGTGTGTCTTTTTCATATACATGTAATTGTGATCTTGTTGGATAATCTCTGTGTAATAAAGCTTTAAGCAATTATTTCCAAATTGTTGTATAAGTCCCAGTGATTGGGCATCTTTGTGTGTGATTTATTTGATTTCTAAGTCCCAGTGATTGAGCATTTGTTGTTATGTGTGTTTTCTTGTGAGAAAAATTATTTACTTTTTGTGCTTAAAGTAGTTGTTTATGTGTATGTGTTATTGATTAAATTGACCTATGAGACTATTTAAGCTTTGAAGCAAGGTGTGATGTTATGTAGTCTTGAAGCAACTATTATGTGTGAAAGGATTGTAAGTTTTAAACGATGTGCATATTGAATGTGTTTGAATAGGGTTATGTGTTCTGTATGGTTTTGAAGCAAATATAGTGTGTGTTTTGTGAATGAGTTTATAGTGTTGTGGTTGAAAATTAAAATGTGGATTTAAGCTTGTTATTAAAAGTGTGTGGATATATTGGGTGAATGCTTAGATTGTATGTTTGTGTCTAGAAATCCTAATGATTGGGTTATGTAAGAAATTGTGAGTGTATCCAAGGATTGGATATTAAAAAATTAAATTAATAGCTTGAACTTGTATTAATATTTATATGATTCAATCCATATTGATATGGGTGTATGAATGAGCACTAGTAATTGCTATAGTCTTGTGTTTGTAAATGCTTAAAGCAACCATGTGGACTAAATATAATTTGGAGAGATGATTATAGTTGAAGTGCTTTGTTAAATTGCTTTAACCAAATTAGAATAGAAATGTTATAAACAATAACAAGGTTGTGCTTGATTGATAAAGTTGAATGAACTAATTGTGGTTGTGGAATGAAAGAGTGACGCTTTAAGCAATTATGGTGAGCTTATGCATTGAGCAAATGCAACAAAAAATGATTAGCTTAAAGCTATATGTTACATTTTTCTTTTCTAAAAGTGTGCTTCTTTCATTAGCTCACATACTAGAATAAGACGGAGATTGCATAATTGTATTGTTGCATCCATGTGTAATGAATAGAAACTAGTGATAAGATGAGTGAGTAATTTTTAATTCTAGAAACTAATGGATTAACATACTTATATTCTCATGTGACTTAAAATTATTAGACATTAAATGTAACTTTAGCCACAATACATTAGACTATTTGACCATTCCCTAGATTTTGAACACCTCATTAGAAGAATTTTGAGGCCTCCAAGAGACTGCGAGTTATCAGGCCCTGGGAACTCTGGAAACGCCCTGAGACAGTAATCTGACGTGGTCACGAGAGTGCCATGTTAGAAAATAATAAAAAAATTAATTTTTTAATATTTTTTTCAAATATATATATATTTTAAATTTTTTTCTTAAAAAATTTTTAAAATTAATTAATTAATTTTTTTAATATTCTGACTATTCCCAGCTGTGGGAACAACCCTAAAATGGCCCTTTGCAACCCTCAAATTTCTTCTAATGATACTATAGTCCTAGGTGTTTGCGAGGTAGACAAAATTAAGACTCCAAGAAGTTGCTACATGCCACCTATAATAAAATTTGAAAATTTTTAATTTCATATTTGAAGTTAGAGGTTCCAAATTAGCTAAGAGAGGTGAAGAAATGCAAAATTAACCAACTAAAAAATAGGGGCAATTTTTTACATTCATCCTTGACTGGGAGAGGGAATGGCAAGATAAATTCACAAGACGCTAAATCCATCTCATGAAGTGGGACGAGCAAGGTGAAAATGCAAGTTCTCCAGGATAAAAGTAAAATCTTGTCCCCTATTTTGTGTCGTGCTTAGGGTATATACTCATGACCTCTCCTTGCTAATTTGGGGTCTCTAATTGCAGATATGAATTCAAAATTTGCAAATTTTCTCATGTGGGATTTTTTTTTAAAAAATCGTGTGTTTTCCCCGGGATAAAATCCCTGCGTTTTCACCCTGCTGGCCCCACTTTGGGACGGGTTTATCAGTCGTCCTGCAGGACAGACTTCGTAAAGCCACTTTGTTTTTCCGCCAACATTTGCTGTCGTTCTAACATTCGACTCCACTCCTCAGCAAGCCTCCACCCTCCATGCATTCACCACCCTGCATGAGCTCCAGCTCCCACTCCAGATGATCATTACTGTAGTTTGTTTCCCGAGTGATGCAACGCCGTCTCAAGTGTGACAAGTGTGATCAAGTTGTAGAAACAGTTCTCAGTGTCGGAGGTCGCAAGGTCGCTAGCTTAACTACTACCGGTATGAGCCTTCTGGACAGAGTTCCACGTACTGTGCCCGTGTGCATGCATGCAGGCAGGTCTGGCTTTGGAGTCCATGCCAGGTCGGAATCTTTTCGTATACGGAAGGGAAGCTGGTGGAAGGGGACAGGTTTCTGGTATATTAAGTTAGGCGAAGCGGTTGGGATTCATTGCTGTATGTTGTGTTGTGGAGTTTCTTTCGTTTCGTTCTTGCTTTCGTTTCTCGGCTGCAATCCGAGGCCAGTCGAGGTGGTGTATTCTGCAGACAGGCCCGACACCATGCCTGATATACAGGTAGCTGTTATCCCCGTGGGTTCTTTCTTTTGAGTTTCCTCTGTTTTTGGAAGCTTCTCTGTGATTCGCTTGGGAAATATAGTGCTTGAATCGTGGAAGTTCAGAGGGAGAGTGAGTATATTGAGCTTCGTACTGTTTCGGTTTCGGATTTCCGGTCACCCCGGAGCTTCAATATGGATTTTCTCGGGAAACTGCGGATTAACTTTCGTGTACTGTATGTGTGGTTGTGTGGTTGAGTTTTGTGGTTTCTCTGTTGATTCATGCAGGCTCATCAAAGTGGCGGCTCTTCCAAGGGCCACAAAGCAGTGCTCGATGACGAATCGTCCTCCACCGACTCCGACCCGTTTGTACAGAACTTGTTCGTGTTGCGCCATGGCGAGGCCGGGAGTGGGGAGGACGACGGAGAGGGGGAGCCGTGGGATCCGCCGCTCACCAACCGAGGGAAGCTGCAGGCGTGGCGAGTGGGGCGGAGCTTGCGTATGGAGGATTGGAACATCACGCGCGTGGTCATGTCGCCGTTCTTGAGGTGTGTGCAGACGGCGGCGGAAGTGATCGCTGGACTGTGCTTGTTGCCTTCGAGTTTGGAGCAAGGGGTCAGTGCGAATGCGGCCTCGGGCTCCGTCCCTGCTCTTAAGGTATGCCCGTAATCACTTAAACCCCAAAGTGAATCCACTTTCTTTCAGAACTTCTTATGAGCCTGATGGCAGCTTTTGGTGCAATCAACTGCAACTGGTGCTTTATTTGTGGAATCAATACTGAATCTCGTGCTGTTTTACTGCAATCAGCTGAAACTTGTGCATCTTCTGTGAAATCTTGTGAGACGGGTGTATATTTTGTGGATTGAGCTGGAACGGGTACACCTTTCGTCGAACGAACTGAAACTGGTGCTCTTCTATGGGATCAGCCAAAACTGGTTCATCTTTTGTGGTCTGAACTGAACCTAGTGTATATTTCGTGGCATGAACAAACACTGGTGCATTTTTTTTTCGGAATTAGCTAGTATTGGTGCATTTTGTGTGGATTCTGCAAATTTAAGCGGAATGGAATAATGATCTGGTTTGCTTGGAATAATGATCTCGTTTGCTTGGCTTTGTGTGAGAAGGCGTCGATTGAGTTTGGGCTTGCCGAAGTGATGAAAAGGCAAGGGATTTCTCGTCCTCCGCAAGTAGCCCACAAGAGCTCGTTGGAGCCGTGGACGTTAGACCTGCATGGGCTTTACTCGCTGCTGCCCTCGGACATTCATGATACTTTTTATCAACCCATTAGACAAACGGTACAGACGTTTATACAGAGTAACTATTTTTTCTCTTCCATTAGTTGGAGGGTATGGAATACCCTCTCAGAGACTCTTTCCTTCTGCTATCGACGGTTATGTTCTGCATCAGTGGAATTTCACTGAGCAGGAGATGTTTTCGATGCTCTCGATCTTTTCTGCTTTTACGGGCGGTGAAGCTCTTGCTAATTTAAAGTGTTGCTCATTAGGGCTACGTAAGTGTTTTATTAATTGGAGTGTAATTATGATGAAAGAGTTGGAAAAGAGTCTGTGATTCTTTGATGGCTTATTCTTGCCAATGTTATTTCAAAAGGGATGACAAATGTTGGTGTAGTATGAAGTTGCAATCTAGTGCTTACCATATAAAGTTATGGAAGTTGCATTCTACTCCCTTTGTTTCAAAATAATATCGTTGTTGTCTTTGTATTTTACAAAAGAAACACCGGTATTATTTTGAGACAAAGGGAGTAGCACTTACCGTATGAAGTGGCATACCAGCTTTTAAAGTGTTGAAGTCATTTGCTTCCTTTTGGTTGTTTTGTGATATTTGCTTTCTACTAATCTAGAAATTGTGTTTTATTCATGCAGTTACCCTCTTGTAGGGAGAGTGCAGCTGATAAGCAAAGTCGATATATTACTACTTTGCAGAAGATTGCCAATAGATTTCATTCTGAGCACATATTATGCATCACGCATGGTATGCTTCTACCGCCTTTGGTATGAATTTTCTGTTTTTCTAGTCTTTCAAATTGATGTTTCTTAACCTTGGAATGCCGATGAAAGTCTTCCTCTTTGATACGTGGTGAGTTATTTTCTTGTAATAAACCACGAGACCTCATTGAGGTCAAGCTATTGTGCTGGACTTCTTTTTTTCATACAAAATTCCAGAAATGAGCATCTCTTTATTTGTCTTACATAGAAAGATTCTTTGTCATGCATTCGACACTTAATGTCTGCAACAATGTTACAAGTTTAGAGCTATTATCTTATTGCCTGATTCTTTGGAGAGTATTGTGACAATGATTTTATTAACTTGTGTGTAGGTGAAGGAGTGATGAAAGCAGTGTCAATGATGTGGCCTCCTACTGAAATTCATGGAGCAATGCATTGCGCACATTTACATGCTCAATGTCCCCTCTTTAACTGTGAAGATGGTCAAAAAATACATATCGGTGAATGGGAGTTGTTAACAGAGTCTGGATCAAGTTCAGGAATATTTTATGTTCCTTCTCCTTAACTTATGCTTACATTATCATCCTTTGATAATGTATATTTTTGGAAAATTTCGACCTAGCAGTGCAATTTTAGCAACTAGAAGGATGATAATATGTAAAATAAAAATACTCATCCCATTAAATGTTATAGAATGAGGTATATGCAACAAATAATTTCAGCTAGATTGTTTATATTTTTATTGTTTTTATTTTTTTATTTTTTTTTATTTTTTAATAATTATAATGTTATAACTACTGTTTTCATTCTACTTTAAATTATTTTATATCAAAAATAATATAAATTTTTTATAGTTATTTTTAAAAAATATCAAAAAAAATATTTAAAAAAATATTTAAATTAATTTAAAAAAATGTTTATCTTTCTTGAATTGAATGGCTGTCAGTTTTCCATGAGAGAAGCATGGGAGCAATCATGCATCTTTTGACATGTCTTATTTCAAAAAGCTTCCAAGTGTCGATGCCAGGTTGATGCGTCATTAGCTATGTAAAAAAGGTTTGCAGAAACTGATATATAAAGTAGGAGGCTTATAAATTGATTGGGTTGTAAAACGGATTATGGCACAAAGACACATTTTGTTTTCTTCCATGTACCAATAGTATACATTTAAGGGATGGTTGCTTTTAATGACCACTGCGTTTCAGCTTCAAAAATTCATAACTAATTCCATAAAGGTCTAAAAAATATGAAATGATTTAGATTAGATGCGAATTCTATTTTTCTTCATACTAAAATTTACTGAAAATTGTTTCAAGGAGTTAAATTGCTTTCTTGAAATGGCAAGCAACTCTTAGATGATCAATTTATGAACCGCACACCTTATAGATAAATATTGAAAATGTAAGCAAGTGCTTCTGTGCCATGTGGATGTACTTGTTTTTGTCTTTGATTATTTAAGCAATCATTTTATATTAAATATTAAATTATAAAATATTATATTTCAAAAATGTATGATTTACAAATTTGATTATTGGTGTTGATTTTGGATGCTATATAGATTTAAATTTCAAATCCAAGAATAGATTTTTTGACTTTGGATAAGAATGACAATTAAAAATAAAGTTTTATTTATTCTGGATAGATTGGATTCAATGGATGTAACAAAAGTTTAGAATGAATATATACAATGGATCTTTTTAAATGTTGAGCCCTACTTTCAATTAGAAGCGTTGAAGATTTCAATTAATTTTTAGTAATTATTTTTCAAAGATAAAATATAGATTCATCTAATCTAAGTTATTTCATATTTTTTAAAATCTTTAAGAAATTAATAATGAATTTTCAAAGTTAGTACATTTTACTTGTCTATTCGGGTTTTTAAAAAAAATAAAAATTGAATATGTTTTCTTTTAGTGAATTTTGACATTTGAAAGTTGTATAATTGTATTTAAAAGTGAATATACAATGTTTTACTTACATGCAATTTTCTTTTGAAGAAGAGATTTTTACACATTTTGGAATATCTAAATTTTGGTTAGTTACAAATACATTGATATTCAGTAAAATATTGATAAAATAAAAACTTGTAAACTATGGTATACATTTCTATTAGTCGTTTATTTCCACCATATATGATCACTTCAACCATTCTATATTGTATTCTAAAATATCTTCATACAACAAAAGCATCATTTTAAATCAGTATTATAATTATGTTAATACTATTGTAGTTGCAATTTGAAGAAGAAAGATAGTTTTAATTCCTAAAAAATGAAGTAGTTGTTGAACAACCAATTGAAAAATTAGATAGGTTTCAGCAAAGGACTAGTGCACAATACAATCAATCAATTATTCAACAAAGGTTCCATAAATATTAGTATATTTTGTACTCACTATGCATTTTGATAAGAATTGTAGAAGGTGAGGGATGAATAAGATGGCTTCTTGACATTGCCAATTTGGATTTTTGTTGTTAAAGATAACCAATTGGCAAGTAGAAATTGCATTCTAAGTGTAGATATGAAGAAATAACCAATATATTGTTAAAAAAACAACTAAATAGAAATTCAAAGGTCTTGGTTTTGCTTTATGTCATTTCAAATGCTTAATCCCTAAAGTTCCAAAGCTTATTTTCATCAAAAAACATTTAAAACTGTTTTTTTCTGTTATAAAGAGCAAATAACTTTATAAATTATATTTTTTACATATTTAAATGTAGAATCTTGTATAAAATTGGTGCAAAAATGTGTGGAAGAAATTTTAGAAACTTTCATTAATCCTTCACTGCCCAGCCCTTGTTTGCATCAACAACACGTTCCTAGGCGTAAGAGTGGAGAATCTGACCTTGAGCAAAGATCTGGATGGACTTGTACCAATCCACCGTTGATCTCAAGCATGAGGTCATTGGCGATGCCAGATTTGAGTTTGGCGTCGGTTTTGAATGAACAAATTTGCGGATTGCAGCAATTGATCTTGGCCGAAGTGCGTACCAAATATGTAGTGTTTTGAGTGTTGCAGCTCGATTTTGGACGATTGTGGACTTCAAGAATTTTGGCTCGGAAGAAACATTTGAGGGTTTCATTGAGACTAGTGAAGCAAAACGTTGGTGAAAAAATTGCTCCAAAAGACTTCAAATCGACCAAACTGGAAGAAACGAAAGTCCATTAGCCCCGCGTTGGCTCTGGACGATAACCGAAATGAACCAGGAGGTGTTCTTGACTGCCACAGGAGATTGTTGGTTTGACGCAGCGCATCTTCGGCGAAGCTACGGGATGGTGTGCACACACGTTCTCTTCATCAATTTGCATGTGAGATGCGAAAATAGGAAGGCCATGAGGACACCCACAAAATTCATAGCATCCCCATTTAAGATCCGACTAACCACAAAGGACAAAAAGAGAGCAACTCACACAATAAATCATAACACATAGGGAGGGCGTCAAGATTTGGATTCGATCGCCAAAACAAGGCACCGTGCAAAACGTAAGGATAGTTCGCAATACAAAATGCATAGCTAAAACATCCTCTATGCTCTTGCAACTCCTAAATTGACCCAAAAATACCACATTGAATACACGGTTTGGGTTGATGGGAGTAGGGTGGCAACATTAGTCTGAAGTTGGAGTACGGGGTGGCGAGCCTACCCAATAATCGGAGTCCTGACGTGGCTTGAAGTGAGGGATCTTCACTTGCTCGCGCCTCCTGCTGTGTAAATTGAATTAGAACCAACAATCTCCCACCGGTTCGTCCCGATGATACTTGGAACATTGAAGGTAAATTGCCATGTCTTGCATTCTAACCTTGCCCAATCCGCCCACCGCTCTTGCCATTGCCATGTCTTGGTGGCGACAAAAAAGCAATCACCCTACAAATTCAGTTGTCACTCTACTCCATATCTTATCCGGCCAATTCCGATTCACTGTGAGTGCAACCAAGACTTTTTTTAATCTTGAGTGGACAAAAGTGTCCCCTTGGACGGTCTAGGGTTGAGTAGATTGCAAGATAAATGCTAAAATGCGCTTAAAGTGAAAAAAATAAATTTTTAAAGTCAAATGTTAAATAGTCAATCAACTGAATCAAGTGAAAAAGGCTAGTATAGAAAAGTTTATTAACCCAAAATTAAAAATAAAATATGTAGTGAGTTTAATTTGACATATTTATTTCTTGAAAATCTTATGGCTAGAATATCCATCTATAAACTTCTTTTTTTGATTTTTTTTTTTGATTTTGAGTGCATTTTGAGGCAATGTGACAGTGCACTAGTCTTTTTCAAAATGCCTCAATGTCTTTTTCTAATTCAATTATTAGAAGATGATTTTTTTATCAAATTTTTTTATTTTTTTCAATAGATGATATGGTTTTCTATCTTGATAAATAATTATTTTTTTTGCAATATTGTAAGTCACAATTTAATGGGTGATGTCTTGAAAGTTTGAAAATCTTGAAAAACAATGAAAAATAGTGCGTTGCACCATAAAAGCTAATGCTACTTACTATGCAAATGCTCCTAAGTGGTGATTGAATGTTGAATTTACGTCGACTCAAATTGAATTATTATATGAATATTTGAATGTATATCCTAATTGAGGGTAGTGAACAAATATCCAAATTGAGTATTGATTCTTTTTGTGTTACAGAAGGCAAATCAATTGAAAAATCTCTTGCCTTTTTGTGTGTATAAGAATTGTAACTTTGGAAATTAACTAAGTTAATTATTTGAAGTTATCATAACTTTGAATGTATATGTTATTTAATCTAAATGGAAGTTTAGTATGTTGTAAAGTGATTTAGAGATTACTAAATAAGAAAGTGAATTTGTGAGCATATATATCCGATTGAAAAATTGGATATGAGTGTTGGGTTGAATATCATATTTGTTGTAAGTGAGTTTTTAAACAATTGAAAAGTACTAAGTATTGGACCATTAGAGTGACAAATAGATTGTTTGGAAATTTTTATAATTCAAACCCTAAAGGACCGTTGTCCCTTCGGGGGACAAATGCGATTTCGGGCAGGTACCTATGGGCTGAATTTTTGACAGGATTTTTTGAATTTTTTTTTTATAATAAAAAAACTGATATGCTTTGTGGGAATATAATTTTTTTCACAATCGGTGCTCGAGAACAACAGTTATGACCACATAAGCTCAAAATAGGGGACGGGGGGCAGTCCGGGCAGCAAAACAAACTTTGCAAAAATTTGAATTTTTTTTTAATATATATTTTTTCTCATAGATTATATTTTTGTCTATCTAGAGAGCTTTGATTAATTTCATTTGGATTTGTTATGAGAAAGTTTTGGACATTCTTGTTTTTCGGGCAGTTAGAACATCTTCTTGAAAAAAAATACATGTAGGATTCATTTCTGAATGCAATTTCTCAAATTTTTCAATTTTTTTTTTATGGTTTTGCTTACTTACTAGAACAATCTCACCATTGGAATTAGTGCATTTTAATTCCATCTAAAATATATGAACATTTTAGATTTTCCTTCTATCTTGTATCTACTTCTACTTAACAATTTTTTTAAGAATGATAATTAAGTTTTTTTGAATTTTTTTTCTCTTAGACTCTCAATTCAATTATTCACTATAAAGATTTAAAGCTCAAAACTTTGTAGTGCAAAAATTTTAATTAAAAAATGTTCAAAGTCAAAAAATCTAGTCCTGCAATGTACTGAAAAACTTGTTTTTTCCACTTTAAACGCAAATATCTTGCAATCTATGCGGTCAAAAATTCTGAAATTTTTTCCACTTTTTTATACTAGTGTATAAGATACTATTGTTAGATGTAGAAAAAAAAACAATTAAATTTTTTTTTACTCTTTGCTATAGAAATGGCAGTTTTCAATGTTTTTTGGCAGAAAAAAGGCCTCGGTCCTTTAGGGGTTAAATTAGAATGTGAGTACAAGAGTTCGATGCAAGCATGTGAGAATGAGAGAAATAAAAGATTTTAGATTGGTAAAATTAAGTGACAATTTTGTAATGTAATTATATATTCTAAACTAGCTTGTAAAACGGTGATTGTTTAGAGTACAAATTCCAAATTTGTTAGTCAACAATTGCCTTTGTTGAAAGAAGAAGTCAAGTAAGTAAAATATATATATATACAACTAAAGTTGGAAGAAGCAATAATACAAGTGGTAAAGAATAAGAAGAAACTTATTTGACCGGTTTTCTAATTCTTGTGGCCTTTAAGAGTGAAGAGACAAATTTTGGAATTAAATGAATTGGAAAGGATACCTTATTCTTGTGTTGTGATAATCAATTTGGATTTGTTATTAGCATTTTTTTTTTAGTTTCTTTGGATCAAACTTTAAGCTAAATATTTAAATTTCAAGTTGAATGATCTTTAAATCTTACAACTTTTTGGTGTTGCAGGGAGACATCCAAGTAAGGTTGGATTAAAATAATATTTTTGAAAATTAGGAAAAATAGAAATATGGTTGTATAATGAGCAATAAGTTTGTTTTCCCTTATTCTAATAAAAAAACTAGAGATGTAAGAGTATGAAAAAGAGCCCAAGTAAAATTTAAGCCATTTTGCTAGTAGATATGTTTGATGTTTCCAAACTAGTTTCTCCTACTTGGTTGTTGCCAACCTCATTTATTTCCTATTTCCAAAAAGTGCTTGAAATATACCGTATAGAAAAAGTTGTATCAACACAAAAAAAGGATCTCTAAGTAGATGAATACTAAAGTAGAAAGATATGAGAAAGTTAAGTCAAATAAGGATTTGGATGTTGCCCATTTGTTCTGTAAAGGAATC
This sequence comes from Pseudisothecium myosuroides, assembly GCA_951799445.1. NCBI lineage: Eukaryota > Viridiplantae > Streptophyta > Bryopsida > Hypnales > Lembophyllaceae > Pseudisothecium > Pseudisothecium myosuroides. Next base: position 4,928,242 of record OX637291.1, on the reverse strand, counting down.
TGCTTCTCTTATTTGAATTCTCATGATGAGCTGTGAGGAAAAACTTTGCTACAAAAAAAAATCTAAATTGGAAGTTGTAGGTGATAATAGGGAAGATTTTCCAACCTTTAGAACAAATCTCTTGATTAGGTCTATTTGAAAGAAAAAATAATACACTAGAAAATTTGAACTTGAAAGATCTACTTGGTAAAAAATTCCAATTTGGATTAAAAGTCCAATTTAAAACCCATTGTTGCTTTTTCAAGACCAAATTTATTCCAATATAAATCACAATTTAAAATTAATTGAATTCTTCAAATTTTCTTAGTTGAATGAATCTGTTGAATAAATTAGAAAAATGATTGTATTACAATTGCCAATATAATGAGGCCAAGGTAAGAGGATGATATACCATATTTCTTATCCATATATCCAATTTTAAGTAGTTGAATAGGAGATGATCTAGATTTCCATATTTATGAATTCATGACTCATTGTAATGGAAATAATTCTCAGTTACAAGTCCATTTTTTGAACATATTTCTAAGAGTCCTTTAAAAGATCATACCAAGTAGTTGATTACAAACGCAACCACTTGATTAATTCTCACATTAGAATAGTTTGGAAAAAACTTTCTTAGCTCACTTTAGGCCAATATTGTATGAGGACTCGAGCTGGACTCGAGGAAAGACTTCATGAGAAATTTACCAAATTACAAATATCAAGTGGAGAAGCTATTGATTCCTATTATGGTAGGATGAAAGGAATTCTACTGTAGATACCTAATTATGGGGCTTCCTAATGTCTATTTGATAAGTCAATTTATAAATAGGTTGTATCCCCCCAAATTAAAAGTATACATGACAAAAGTTAGTCCAGAGACACTATTGGTTGTATATCTATGCAAACACATTTATTACCCCATTTTTAGGTCAATAATCATATTAAAGCCAAGTAGGTACAAGGAAAGATACGTCCATTTTAATGAACCAAATAACCTATCTTCTACCTACATTTATAAATCCAGTTAGTACCATCTAAATTCTGGGGATACTAATGGATCCAATTTGGATAAATCTAGTAGTGAGTCAACTTCAATTGGTACGAGTTTGAGTAAAGGGTGCCAATTCAAGAATGGAAGCAAAATTGATGGAAATCACAAAATAATTAGGAGATTTGAGAGTGCATGTCACCAATTATAAAGAAGAAAAATCAACCAAATAACAATAGAGTTCACATCTTATGTACAAATTGTAGAGAAAAAAGACACGCTACTAGATTGTCTATCCCTACCAGATTTTCAACCTAAATGTAGATTATGTGGAGGTAAACATGAAATAGATCTCGTAGAAATATTCAAATCAATTTAATAAATCAAGCCATTAGGAAAGATCTTAATGAGAAAGTTTACAAAGTGAAAAATAATAATAGTTGGAATGATAGAAATAATAGAAATAGAAGAAAAAATTACAATAAATTCATTATCAGAACTAAGGAATCGGTTATAATCAATTTCCAAATTATAGTCAATCTAGTCATGTAAAGGCAAATGTTATTCCAAATAATTTTAACAAAGGAGATTACAACAACAACCCAAATAGTTTGTAGTTCAAATCTCTTCTAGTCAAAATCAAGGATGGTCTTTTCTAAACCATTTCAATGTCCAAATCAAGGAAATTTCACTTATGATAGTCAAAATCTAAATTGGGTACAAGTCACGGAAAAATAGGGAACCAGTAGAGAGTTTGGTACTTTACAAATTTATGAGTACTTTATGGAAGATTGCAATGGCTAATGTGTTGTCTGCTACAATTCAACGTTGGCAACAAAGTCTTCTTCATGAATCCTCAGTTCATGAGGCAAAAATTGGCTCAGAGGAGCATTAGCAAACTACAATGGCAACACAAGTTCCACTTTTGGAAAATTTCCAAATTATGGATCAAAGTAGATGTCCAAGACATTTTGCAGATTGGGGTGGTGTTGATATTATCCACTCTTGACATAGAGATGGAAAAATTTAAAGATGTGAAGGGAATGTCTGCAGTATGGTATGCAAAGGTACATAAAGTTTATGATTTGATGTGGCCTTTGGCTTCCTACAGATGAATAGGCGGGAGGGAGTAGTTCCTTCTATGGTGTAGGTGGAATTGCATACAATGTTGTTGTAAGTGCTAAGAGCCCTTAGATTGCTCTTCCTTTTGGAAATGCAAAAATCCCATTTCGCCATCACTACTCTTAAGTTGAATGGACTGCATGATACTCAAACTCAGTTTTCAGTGGCCATTGTCTATTCAGAATGTAATGTGGGAGTGTTGTTAGAATCTTTCTTGAGTAGTGCATTCAGAAATCAGAGACCGATGTTTGAAAGTGTTGTCTTCCATTTGCACTGCATGTCTCCCCAAGTGTACAAAAACTGCTATTTCACGCATGATAGCAACACTATTATCGACCAACTGAACGGCAACTCCTACTTGACTTAATCAATTTAATTGACTAGAATGCAACTCAAAATGTACTATACATCCACTTCAAAATGACTTCTCCTCAATCAAAGGGCCCCACATTCTCTTCTATACACATCGTAGTAACTAGAAGAGAACTAAGAAATGACTTCTAATATCATTATATAAGTCACATTTCCAACAATGCCTTGGTAACTTTGTGATGACTGCTAAATAACTGAACACAATTCCGTCACAATTTTGAAATGACTATAATCCTAAACCCTATGTCATAGTTCATGTCAGATTTGTAAGGGGCCCGCCCCAACTGGTAAATAATTGGTAAATGACTGGCCACGTGGCTGTCCACATCAGATGCATCAAGGGTATGTCGCAACTTGCAAATGACTAGACACGTGGATATTCATGTTGTATGCTCGGTGAATGCACTTTCCAACTCAGACTTTCTCATTCATCGCCCATCTAGAAAGAAAAAGATGGTGATAGTAGTTTTTTTAATACTTCAGAAAACATAGATTTTAGACCAAAATATATGACAATTTTTTGACCATGGAGGCCTGAGTCAATTTCCAGTCGAAAATGGCAGAAATGACTTCTGGCAGTCGTGAAACTGTCATTTTTCGTAGTCATTTGTATCCCAATTTCTTGTAGTGGCTAGTCATTAACCTAAGAATCCACCAATCTATAATAAATGTGTCCATATTGGATACATTCAATCTAATTGTCCTTATACAAGAGTAGGTGTTCCTTAGATGTACTAATTTGTAGAAATTGTAAACAAAATGGGCATACATCTCAAGAGATATTGTTCCCAAACAAAATGATCATAAAGATAATGGTTATGATAAAAAAAAAAAAGACACAAGTGCCAAGTTGGTTATGAGTTCAAGTGAAGAGGGACAAAAATATACAATAACCTATAATATATATTATTTTTGTCTTTGTTGTTTTATCTTAGGAATTAAGTAATGAATTGGATAACAATTATATAAAAGTTAATCAAGTGAAAACAAAGAGACAAACTTCTAAAGAAAATCCAAAGGGGAATTTAGAGATTTTTGAGAGAAACAAAATAATTTAAAAAACAACTAATAGTTATTGGAAGCTTCACGTTCAACAATGTTTCAAATTCGGGACATAGAAGAGATGTTACACCAAATTGGGTTACATAAAAAAAATATAGGATAGCAAATTCATAAATTAGGTTCTATTCAACATTTTTATAAAAAAATCAATATAAATGCTACATTGTCGAGTAGAGAAGGTTTGCCTTGGGAAATCACGGGGATCCTAGTTGCAACCAGAAATGGCGTAGGAACAAAAAAAGTCGTAGTCGTAGTCGTGTAAAACCTTCAAGCTTGATTTTTGAATCTTTTACACTGCCAATGAAACAAAGATGATGAAGGCAAGTGAGCTTGTCACCCGCAAATCACCCAAGTAACAAACCACAATGAAAGAAGGATGATGAAGGTAAGTGAACTTGTCACCCGCAAAAACCACTCAACTAACTAGAAATCTTGAATCTTGGTTCTTGAATCTTCTTTCTTGAGTCTTCAACACTATCTTGAAACCACTCCCCATTGGCCTATTCTATATGGCTTTAGGTTGATTCATGGGTCAAGGTAAAGATAAAAAAAAAACCGGAATACGGGACGGGTAGAGCCAACGGCATAAATAAGTCTTCGTCCATATGATCGAGACTTGTTTTGTTTGTACGGTGAGGTTGGATTGATGACCAGTAGACCGTGAATTTGAAAATTTAGGAGCCATATTCACTGAACTCCACTTTGTCGCCACAATACAAAATAAGGCAAAACAATGGTTTAACGACAAAAGTTTACAATGGAAGACAAACCACAAGTCACAATACGCAAGTCTTTAGTGTCTTCTCCAACTTCAATTCCGACTCCAATTCTTTAGCTAAACTAAAATTTAATGCCTCGGTTGCATTTAGAGTTCAAATGAAATGAATGATAAGCTTTTGGAAAGCTAATTTAATTTTCTACTTCTTTTCTAAATTTCAACTCATTCTAACACTCTGTCCAACTTCCATGGCCACCCAAAGTTTTTGCCTCTAAAATTGAGGGCAATAGACCCTTCTTCACTTTGTCACTCACAACTCACTGACAAGATTTTTCAAACTTTCTCAAAATCTCATTGTAAACTAAAAACGTGTTCGTCTTTTATAGCCGGTCAAAGTCTTTGCCCCTTCATATAGGAGACAGCAATCCTCCCTCCACTAAAATTAGCACAAATCTTAAATCCCAATTTTAATTCAAACAAGAGAAGATTTTTTAAAAACTCAACACCATGATATACAATTTCTTGAATCTTTATTTCAAAATTCTCAATACACAACACACTATGACTCCTCAAACATTTGGGTTTTTTAAAACAACAAGGAAGAAGATGAATAGTCTTTTTCTTATCCTCCCACCTTATCTTCTCCTCTACTACTCAAGTCAAGTACACTTTAGTCCATACCTTGACCACAAGGCTACACTACCACCCATTGGTCATTAAATTTAATTACACAACTAAATTCACCTCCTTATTAAGAAGATATATCAATCAAGAATCACTAGAAGGCAATGACTTTAAATATACAAAATAAAATACATAAATCACTAGCATGTCTCTTAGATGTATACTAAAGGTAAAATCAAAGTCCAAGATATTTTGAAAAAACCCTCTAGTTCGACATACTAAAATCTAAAGTAAAAAAACAAGGAAACTACATCAAATTGATGAAGCTCTCAGTTGAATGCAGGGTTGTCTTCTCCGACCTGGCGACAACTCGACAAACTCGATGTCACAGACGGACAAGAGCCCCTCCGTCTGTCTAGTAAAGTCAACTTTTGCCCTTGACTTTTTAAAAAATTACCCCCTATTTACCTTAGCCTAGGTGGATGCCATGTGGCGTCCGCGTGGCACAGTAGAGGGGCGCATGCGGGTCTAACATGTATGCGAGTGTTGGTGTGGGGCGACCTCAAGTGTGGGGCGACCACGGGTGTGGACCGTGGGTGTGGGGTGACCACGAGTGTGGACCGCGGGTGGAGGGCGACCTTTTGTCGGGGAGACTTCTTGTACCTCAATTTAAAACTGCCACTTCTGTTGCATTCATTTCTGAATTTTTTTTTTTGAATCTAACCGTAGGATCTTGTACTTCACTTGTTTTAGATCATGTGGTAAAAAATTCATGAAGTTTGACCGTATGGATAAAAAGATATTAGCATTCAAAGTTGAATTTTTTTTTTCTAAATGCTGATCCTGCAATTTCAGATGACTTTGATTGCCATTTGTGGAAAAAATTTGCACTACAAACTTTGAATTTTTATTTTTTTTATATTTTGAAGAATTGAGTTGAAAATCTAGGATTTTTTTTAGAAAAACACACTTGATTTTCATTCTTTAAAAAAATTATTAAATAGAAGTAGGTCAAAAATTGAAAGAAAAATTAAATTGTTAATAGCTCTAAGATGGAATTGAAACACAATAATTACAATGGTGAGATTGTTTTAGCAAGCAAATTTAATCCTATTGAACAGTTGTTTTTGAAAAATTGTGAAAATTGCATTCAAAAATGAATCCTATAAGTTATTTTTCCATGAAAATGCTTAAATTGCCCAAAAAATAAGATTGCCCATAACTTTCTCATCACTAATCCATGTAGAATGAATCAAAGCTTTACATGTAGACAAAAAAAAATATTTGAGGAAAAAAAAATGTAATTTAATTTTTTTTATTTTCTATTTTTTTGTGTTGCCTGCTAAGCTGCTAATTTTTGTTTTTTTCTTACAGGGGCATAACTTTTGTCTTTGGACATTGATTGAAAAAAAATTATATTCTTAGAAAGATGATGTATTCTCCTATCTTCAAAAACATTTTCAAAAAATCATGATGAAATTTAAGGCTGTAAGTACCTATCCAAATTCCCTAAGTTCCACAAGGGGCCCTTGGTCTTTTAGGGGTTGAATTTCAACTTCATTTTTGTGAACTTTCTCACACAATAGTTTAGAACCAAACAAATTAGAGTAAATTTTTTGACAAAAATTACAAAATATTTGCATAAGAGAATTCAAATTTGAGATTCAACACATGAACCTTGGCACCTTGCATTGAATATTTGATTTATTTATTTTTAAATGGCACATCATGTAAAAAGTGGTTAGTACGTTTACATCACTCTTCAAAATTTGGAGGCATGCAACGTGGCCAACATTTCTATTTGTGTTAATTCCTAAAGGACCAAGGCCTAGTTTTTGTCAAAAAATACTCAAAATTGCCATTTTTAAAGCAAAGAGTAAATAAAATTGAAATTATTTTTTTTGCACATCTAACCCTAGGATCTTACACGGTTACACCTAACAAGTATGAGAATGTGTGGAAAAAATTTCAAAAATTTTGACCGCACAGATTGCAAGATAACTACGTTTAAACTTTAAAGTGAAAAAAACAAATTTTTCAATACATTAGAGTTATTCGTAAAGTCCCCCCCCAGTTTGAAGGGGACTTTTTCCGACAAATTTCCTCCGACGGACGACCCCGCAGGCGACTATGACCCCGCAGGCTACCACGACCCCACAGGCAAAGTCCGGATGAAACTTCTTTTTGGTCGATTTGGGTGCGAAAGAAAGTTTGATATCCACTTTCGTATTAACTTTTTGCCCAAAACCTGCTTTTTCACAAAATTGCGGGGTTTAAACCCTGGTTTTGGGTACTTTATGAATAACTCTATTGCGGGACTAGATTATTTGATTTTGAAACTTCTTAACTTTAAATTTTTGCACTATAGAGTTTTGAGCTTTAAATTCTTATGTTGGAGAATTGAGTTGAGTGTCCATAAAAAAAAAATTAAAGAAACTTAATTTTTGTTCCTTAAAAAATTGTTAAGTAGAAGTAGGTACGAGATAGAAGGAAAATCTAAATTATTAATATCTCTAAGGTGGAATTAAAATGCACTAATCCGAATGATGAGATTTTGCTATAAAGAAAACTAGACCATCTGGAAATTTTTTTGGGGAAAAATTGTAAGAATTGCATTCAAAAATGAATTCTTTTAGTTATTTTTTCAAAAAAATGCTCTAATTGCTCGAAAAACAAGATTGTCCATATTTTTCTCATAACAAATCCAAATGAAATGAATTAAGTTTTTCCATATAGATAAAAATATAATCTACGAGAAAAAAAATCTAATTCTAATTTTTGAAATTTTTCTTTGTTGCCCCCTCTCCTTTGATTTGAGCTTATTTGGGCATAACTTTTGATTCCAGGCACTGGTTAAAAAAAAATTATACTCCCACAAAGCTAATCAATTTCTCTATCTTCAAAAAAAATTCAAAAAATCAAGACAAAAATTTAGCCCGTAGGTACCTGCCCAAAATCCCATTTGTCCCCCAAAGGAACAATGGTCCTTTAGGGGTTATCATAATAATATCATATCCTATTACAAAACATTGGTGCGAGAAACTGCTTTGGGGGGTTTCATCAAGCATGATTTATCCATGAACAAGTTCACCACCTATCCACATGTCAAGCACTTCTTTGAGTCAAGCTTTATGAGTTCACCCAATTTCCTCACAAAGTACTTCATTTCCAATGTATTTTTGAATACTTCATTGTCATATTCATCCATATCATTAACCCCTAAAGGACCATGAGTGCAGATTTTGAACAATGAATGAACGGAAACACGTCCCAAACTCACCGAAATGCATTTTTTCATCCATCAATTTTTTTTTAAGATTCTTATATTAGTTCTTTAACATTTGCACAGTTCAGATTATGAAGATTTTGCTTTGCAAATATTCTATAATTCAAAAGGTATTGGGAGGTCTAGCCTCAAAAAGTAACTTTTTCAATTAAAAAAATGACCCTTCAAAAATGACTTGAATCAAAAAATCAAATAAAAATCTTTAAAAATCACTATAATTAGAACTCAATATTTTAAACTTATAGGGAAAAAAATATTTTAAAAATCATAAATATTCAATCTACAATTGATTTTAGAAGGAATTTTCAATTTCTGGCTTCAAATTTTATTGAAAAATATTAATATGTGTTTTTGTTGATCTAACCGTATGGATGTGATCTATAAATAGCATTTTACAACTATTGTTTGAAATCCATCATTAAAATATTCTTTTAAGTTGCATTTTATAATAGATCTTTGCAATTTTGGAAATCTGGACACCCCTCCGGTCCTTTAGGGGTTAATTTAAAGCAACTAGACTAATTTTTCAATAAAATATGAGTTAGATTCAACTAAATATTCATGCTTTGTTTACGTGTTCTTTATGCCCCTCTTTGAATGTTGTAGCCCATATACATAGAACAATCTTGGAGGCACCCACCAACTATTCTTCATATTCTTCAACTTTTTTTCTTAGTAGGGTATTTATAATGAATCTTGCAAGACTCAAAAATCATATCAAGGCACCTAAAAGTGAATCCACATAGTTTTCTAATGCGTCCTTTTTTTTCAAGTTTTTTTTCACTCATTCTTAAATGACATCAAAAGTTTTAGTTGGACAATCAAATTGTTTATTTTCAATGACATAATAGTACAAGAACAAGCTTGCAAATCAAAAGAAACGTTTATACACTATATACAGGGACAATTTGGTGACCTTTAAACAACTTTAGGCACTCCATCTTATAAAAACCTTAGGAATCCAGAGAATTTCTAAGAAAAATTCCAAAGGAAAAGGGAAAAGGGTCAAGGCATTTGGGCTCTTAGAATCCTATGGAAGAAATAGAGGGGAATAAGTAGCAAATGATTTTCCAAAAAATATTAATAAATCATTTTCTAAGTAGAAAGGAAATATGGTGAAGGTGTTTGGAATCTTCTTCTAATTGCCAAAAATTGCCAAAGTAAAAAGGGGATGTTTTTACTTAAACTTCTACCTTTTGTTTTTTATTTGTAAAATGGAAAGAAAAAAATGTTCATGGTTAGGAATAGTCTTAGAGAATTGCAAAATTAAAATGCAAAAGTTCTTACATAAATCTCCATCCTTTGTTTATATATTTTGGTAATCAATGTAACTAATATTTCATAATTATGATGTATCATTGAGATTTCCAAAAAACAATAGGACATATTCTTACATAAATTGTTGTCTTCTATATTTAAGGGGGACAACTCATTCTATAGTACCGATGTCTTGTGTATGAGACTTGGAACATAAAAAATATTCCAAAATACAATGCCATCCTAGAAGAAAAATACAATTGTAGCAATTCTCTCATCTAACAAACATTGCTATCTCAATTCATTAGGGTCCCATCCAAGGTCATCTAGGACAAGAATTTGTCCCAAAAATTTAAAAAAATTTAAAAAAACCCAGAGAACGTGATGCCTCTCTTTTGCACACAAACTCGCCCCTAGACAAGAAGTTGCCCCTCTTAAGAAGTCGCCTCAGACAAGAGGTCGCCCCCCCCTTAAGAAGTAGCACAAAAGCACAAAATTGAGTTTGGGGAAGAAAGAGAAGGTGATGGCTCCTTTTAGGACCCGAGGTTGCCCCTTGACAAGAAATCTTCCCTTTTAAGAAGTCGCCCCAGACAAGAGGTCGCCCCTCTTAAGAGGTAGCTCAAAAGCACAAAATTGAATTTAGGGAAGAAAGAGAAGGTGATGACTCCTTTTAGGACCCGAGGTCGCCCCTTGACAAGAAGTCTCCCCTCTTAAGAAGTCGCCCCAGACAAGAGGTCGCTCCTCTTAAGAGGTAGTCCAAAAGCACAAAATTGAGTTGGGGGAAGAAAGAGAAGGTGATGGCTCCTTTTAGGACCCGAGGTCGCCCCTTGACAAGAAGTCTCCCCTCTTAAGAAGTCGCCCCAGACAAGAGGTCGCCCCTCTTAAGAGGTAGTCCAAAAGCACAAAATTGAGTTGGAGGGAGAAAGAGAAGGTGATGGCTCTTTTTAGGACCCAAGGTCGCCCCTTGACAAGAAGTCTCCCCTCTTAAGAAGTCGCCCCAGACAAGAGGTCGCCCTCTTAAGAGGTAGCCCAAAAGCACAAAATTGAGTTGGGGAGAGAAAGAGAAGGTGATGGCTCCTTTTAGGACCCGAGGTCACCCCTAGACCTGAGGTCGCCTTAGACAAGAGGTTGCTCCAAACAAGAAGTTGCCACCTGAGGTTGCCTGTAGAGCTTGATATTCTAAGAAAGCAGGAAAAAAGTACTAGTCTGATTATTTATGGCAAATTGAATGCCATCAAACTTGTAGAACGTATTAATGTACCTCTTTTGAGAGGTGAGCTAACCAAATTTACTTAGATGGGACGAGAATTTAGTACTAAGAATATTGATCTCATTTGCTAAATATCAAAGCTTTGCGTAATTCTAGTTACTTTAGATTGATCGCATTAGGACACGAATTGCACCATAGTTGCTTTGTTCAATGAATTTGATTCCGTTGATATTTGCAATGAGAAGGCTCCATCTCTCATCAAGAAGTTAAGAGTTGCATAGAAGGGAATATGTTGTATGGTTGCTTGTTTTTATTTGATTGTGGTTCCTAAAAATAGGAAAAATCAAATGGGAAAGTTTGTAATAAATCCTTGATTCAATATTTTGTATTTTAAAATCCACTTGATAAATAATACACCAATAAGATGATTCTCTGATATGTGTGCAAATCAAAAGGGAAAGTTCTAGGTTAAATTTCTTCTCTCTATTTTTAAATTTTAGATCTAGTTGGCAAATAATACATGGATAAGATGAATTTTGGAGAATAAAAAAAATCAAATGAAAAAGTTCTTACTAAAATCTCTATTCAATATTTTGTACTTTAAAATTCACTTCATAAATAATACTACGTATACCGATAAGATGACTCTTTGATATTTGTACAAATCAAAAAGGGAAGTTCTAATTTAAATCTCTTCCTTCTATTCTTTAAGTTTTAGATCAAGGTGGTTAATAATATGTGGATAGATGTATTGTTGTCAGGTTTGGGTAGAAGAAAAATTAAATCTCCTTCAAAACATATTGTTTTCCTTTCAAGGAGCGTATGTGAGTAGGGTAACCATGTGAGTAGCGACTAGAGAAGGGGCTACAAAGAAGACAAAAGGCCAATTGTCTTCAAAAATAAAGCGTAGATACTCACTAATTTATTTTTTGCATTTCTCAAAAAAGCATCCAACTCATAGTCTCATATATTATTTGTCACATAAATTTTATGAATAAATAAATATAGGATAGAGATTCAAGTAAGAACTTTTATGTTTATTCTTTAAAATTCTCTAAGATTCTTCTTAATTATGAATGATTTGTGACTTTGAATGTACAAATAAAAAATAAAGGTTTAGGGTTTAGGGTTTAGGGTTTAGGATTTAGGGTACTTAGGTGAAAACCTTTTCTTTTAATTTTTGCAATTCTCCCCTTGTTCTACTAATCAATTTTTTTGGGTTATATTGATCTTAAAAGTAAAAAATAAAGGGTGGAAATTTTAGATAAAAACTTTACAATTTTTTTTCAATTGTCAAGGAATCATCCTATTCATGTATTAATTGCCATGTTCATCTAAAAATAAAAAATAAAGGGTGAAGATTGAAGTGAGAATACACACATTTATTTTTTAAATTCTCAAAGAATCATTCTACTTATATATTATTTGTCACTTTTATTTTATAATAAAAAACAAAAGGTGGAGATTTAAGTAGGAACTTTCCTATTTAATATTTGCAATTTTCAAAGAGTCCTCATACTTTGAACTATTTGTCTTATTGATCTAATAATTGAAATAAAGAGTAGAGATTGAAAGTAAGAACTTCACCATTTAGTTTTTGCAAATCTCTAAGATTCTTTTTAATCATGAATTCTTTTTTTCTTTGATTTTGTAACTAAAAAATAAAGGGAGGAGTCTGATATACAAACTCTCCTATTTTTTTTGGCAATTCTCCAAGACTCCTTCAAATCATGAATCATTTGTCATTATAATTTTATGAATAAAAATTAAAGGGTGGAAATGTAAGTAAAAACTTTTCTTTTTAAGTGTGGCAATTTTCATAGATTCTTCATTATGAAATATTTGTCATGTTGAATTTAAAAGTGAAAAGTAATGGGTGGAGATTTAAGTAAGAACTCTCCCATTTATTTTTTGCAATTCTTCTATCAGAGTGCTTATAATCATAAACTCATAAAGTGTTTGTCATTTTGATTATATAAATAAAAAGTAACAAGTGCAAATTTAAGTATAAAATTTTCTACTTACAAATTTGTCAAGTTGATTTAAAAATAAAAATATAATGGTAGAAAATTAAATAAGACCTTTGTTCAGTATTTACAATTTCAAAGAGTCTTCCTTAATATGAATCAATTTTTTCATTAATTTAAAAATAAAAAATAAATAGTGGTCATTTGAGTAAAAAAAATTCTTTCTAATTTTGAACTATTATCAAAGATCCCTAATAATCATAAATCATTTGTCATGTTGATAATAAAAATGAAAAATAAAAGTTGAAATAGAGTTGTAAAAATGTTTTCATTTATTTTTTGCAATTTTCTAAGACTACTAATTATGAATGATTTGTCACTTTGATTTTATAATTAAAAAACAATGGGTCAAAGTTTTAAGTAAGATTTCTTCCATTTATTTCTTAAAATCTTTAAAAAATCACCATACCCATGTATTATTCATTACGTTGATTTCAAAATAAATATAAAGGATGGTGCATTAATTAAGAATTTATTTTTGTAATTTTTTGAAATTCTTAAAGAATGAAGAATCCTCTCAATTTTGAATAATTTGTCATTTTTTTTTTAAATAAATAAAAAATGAAAGCTTTCTTGTTCATTTTTTACAAGTCTCAAATTATAATTCTACTCAATCATGTAATATTTGTCACTTTGGGTTTAAAATAAAATATGTAGAAAGGAGTTTTCAAGAAGAACATGCCCAATTATGTTTTGCAATTCACAAAAAAATCATCCTTTTTATGTATTATTTGTCACGTCAATTTATTTAAAAATGGAAAGTATATGATGAATTATAAATAAGAACCGTCCCATTTATTCTTTGCCTAGACTCCTTCTAACGACAAATAAATTGTCACTTTTGATTTTATAAATACAAAATAAATAATGAAGATTTAAGTAAGAACTTTTCCTTTTAATTTTTGCAATTTTCAATTACTTGTCAAGTTGTCATGTTGATTTTGAAAATAAAAAATGAAAGGTAGAAATTGAAATAAAAACGTACTCATTTACTTTTTGTAATCCTTAAAGAATCATCCTACTCATGTATTATTTGTTACATAGATCTAATAATAAAAATAAAGGATACAAATTTAATTAAGACTTTTTAATTTGTTTTTTATAATTATCCAAAATTCTTCTCAATAATGAATTATTTGTCACTTTGAATTCGTAAATAAAAAATAATGGGTGGAAGATTTGAATAAGATCTCTTCCATTCATTTTCTGAAATCTTCAAATAATTAGCCTACTCATATATTATTAGTCATGTTTATTTAAAAATAAAAATAAATAACAGAAAATTAATTAAGAACTTTCCTTGTAATTTTGGCAATTTTGAACAATTTGTCATGTTGATTTTTAAAATAAGAAATAAAGAGTAGAGCTTTCAATAAGAACCTTCGAGTTTATTTTTTGAAATTTCCAATGAATAATCCTACTCAAGTATTCATATATTATTTGTCACTTTTATTTAAAAATAAAACATGTATGGAGGATATTGAAGTAAGAACTCGAGTAAGAATGTATCCAATTTATGTTTGCAATTCTCAAAGAATCATCCTTCTCATGTATTATTATCACATTGATTTAAAAATAAAAAATAATGGGTGGATATTTAATAAAAAAAATTCCTATTTATTTCTTGCAATTTTCCTAGACTCTTTCTAATCATGAATTATTTGTCAATTTGATTTTACAAATAAAATATAACAAGTGGAGATTTAAGTTAGAACTTCTTCATTTATTTTTTGCAATTTCAATGACTCGTTCTCCTCAAGTATTATATATCACACTAATTTAAAACTTCAAAATAAAAGATGGAGAATTAAGTAAAAACTTTTAGTTTATAATTTTTGCAATTTTCCAACACTCTTCCTAATTATAATTTATTTGTTGTATTGATTTTAAAAATAGAAAATAAAAAAATTTAGCTTTTGATTTTTGCAATTTTCCAACACTCTTCCTAATTATAATTTATTTGTTGTGTTGATTTAAAAAAAAAAAAAAAAAATTAGCTTTTGATTTTTGCAATTTTTCAACACTCTTCCTAATTATAATTTATTTGTTGTGTTCATTTTTAAAATAAAAAATAAAAAAATTTAGCTTTTGATTTTTGCAATTTTCCAACTCTCTTCCTAATTATAATTTATTTGTTGTGTTCATTTTTAAAAAATAAAAATAAAATTTAAAATTTAAAATTTAAATAAGGACTTTATTTTTTATATTTTTCAATTTTCAAAGACTCTTTGTAATCATGTATTATTTGTCACTTTGATATATTTAAAATAAAAAATAAAAGACAAAGATTTAAGCACTTTTCTTTTATTATTTGCAATTTGCAATGATTCATCTTGAATGATCATGTTCTTACCTAATATTTGCAATTTTTGCCTTTTCGAAGGAGATTGGATTTGAAGAAGATTGGATTTGAAAGATTGGATTTGAATTAGATTGGATTATTTTCTTTTACACCAACAATTTTTTTTTTCCATTTCCACCCACGGTCGCCCACTTGCAGTCGCCCCTTTGGTACCCGAGGTCGCTCATATAGTATCCACGGTCGCCCGTATGGTACCTGTGGTTGCCCGTTTAATACCCGCGGTCGCCCCTTTGGTACCCGAGGTCGCCCCTTGCTACTCATGTAGCCCTTTTGCACCCGCAATCGCCCTTTTGCCACCCGAGGTCGCCGCTTTGGTACCCGCGGTCACCCCTCGCCAGGCGCATGCGCCCCTTCACCCGCGATCGCCCCTTCTTCTACCCGCATCCACCCCCCACCCGCAATTGCCTTTTTCCTACCCGCATGCGCCCCCACCCGTAGTCGCCCTTGCTGACGTCGACATGACTTTCCATGTCAATCTTTGCAGCCAGCCACGTAAGACAATTTTTTTACCGAGGGGTAAAAAGATCCAAAACCCTAAAACCTTACTCGACGAGTTTGTCGCCCACACTTGACATTTGTCATACGCGACATCGGATGTCAGACGAACAACACGACGACTAAACCCCAAAACGTGTCAGACAAGACAACCCTACTTGAATGCCTCTTCTTAAATAAATGGATTGCTCCATAAAGAGAAGATGTCACCTTGAAGCTAGTAAAATGATGTCATCCTTTTAACTGGAATACTGGATTATTATAATCAAATTTATCAAAATAATATATTAATATTTGTTTTTTACACCATGTACGCATTTATAGTGCGACAACATGTTGACAAAGACTGCAATTTCCTCTACTTTTTGTAGATTTTTTGGAAGCTCAGATAAGCCTCTTTCCATCCAGCTAGTACATATGTTGCATTGGGCCTATTCATTGTTTTTTATTTCAAATTTATGATTGGTTCCAAGTTTAGTCACTACTATTATTCTTGACTACTTCGATTAAATAGACCTTTGCTATTGGCTAGTCATTCATGTCAAAAATCTATAGTTAAAGTTCTTTGCGAAGACATTCATTATGAGTCTTGGACTACTATAAATTTGTAAATTATAACCTTTTTAGCAAAACAAACATAACAAAAATTCAATCAAATAGGAAAAAAATTAAAACAAATATTGTGGAGAGAATAACTCTTTTATTCATTTCAATCCAGTCCAATCAATTAAATATTGTATAAACCAATAATTGAGGTCATAAAAACAAAGGCAACTTTGAAATGTTCCTTGATAAGCAATAAAAATTATAGTCAAACACCTATTAGACCAAACCTTCAAATGGCAATGGTTTTTTTCAAATAAAAAGATTTGGAGGGTGAAAACTTCTACACAAACACCCACACTGCCACACACAATAATCCAAGTGTTTCAAAAGTTATTTACAAACTTTGTTCTTCACAAAATTCACAAACAAGAATACGAGGCTCTCATCTTCAATAGAGCCCACTACCACCACAGGTGCCAATTCAAACACCTTAAAGAATTTGGAAAAAGATTGATTTCATTGTCCTTTGAAAAGATGCAAGCAGGTCTTATTCCTACAATTTTTTCCCGCCCCTCTTGAAAAAATCTAGAGCTGTTGATTTCAATTAAAAATAAATCCTGATCCTTCTCCATTGTTGGTGATCTCTAATTAAAAAAGTAAACAATTGTTGTTGGATGATTGCACAAAACACCTGTACTATTTGTTGCGTTTTGCAACAGTATTCATTATTTTTTCTAAAGTACTTAAAATTAGGAAATCAATTTTTTTTTAAATTAAAAAATATGGAAAATGTATGCACCTTTAAGATAAAGGTAACCAATGAAGAAAATTCATTAAAAAAATTCTTTAAGTAGGAGAACTAGAATAACTATGCCAAATCTCAAGGAAATTGATACTTTAATGTTTTAATTAATAAAAAGCATGAAAGAAATTAAAAATAAATATAAAAATAGGCCATTTGTAGCAACTCTATAGAAATGATTATTCACCAAAAAAAACACCAAAATAGTTTTTTACATGTTTTGAAATGCAAGTAGAAAGAAACTCACTTTGCGGACTTCTACACAACATATATTTAATTATTTTTAGAAATCCTTTGAGTAGTAGCTAAAAATATACTACAAGACCATAACTTTCAAATTTGAGCTCCAAATTTGTTTCTTCGGCTACTTAATAGTACTAAACCCCCCAAAATTGGCAAGTGTGACATAAATTTGGGATCTATTATTAAATAATAAAACATTTTTTTTAAACTCCAAAACATTAGACAAGGTGTATAATAGTCCTAAGTACCTTATCTATGAATTTTGAGTCATTTGGGGTCAAAACGCAAAAGTTATGGCCAAAAAACTAAATAGCACGCAATATGTGACAAAAATAGTACAAGTGTTTTATGCAATCACCCTGTTGATCACCGTCGTAAATTATGATCTTGGCCTTCAGCACTCTAGAATACATAAAAAGCCCTCCCCGGCCTCATTATCACCTCCAAAGACACTTGTGATTGCTTGCCATAACTACCTTGGGTGAAGAAAATTGCAAACTTTGGCAAGTTTAGTGAAGAAATTTCCATGGAGAATTAGATATGCGGAGATTTGTGCAGAGAATTAGATATGTTTTGATCAAGTTATTGAATGCCGGTATTGATTGAGCTCCTCTTGTTGCCAAAAATATGAAGTTGCTTTGGAAGAAGGAGATTGCATATTATGCTATTGTGGTGAGTTAAAGGAGGAAGAAATTATATTTGAGATTGTCATTTATATGTTAGAAGATCAGATTTTGATGTTGTAGTCAGCGATCTTTCTTAGCAACAAAATTGCAAATGAGATTTTTTTGAAGAAATTTTTGTTTGATTCTTTGATAGTGAGGGAGAATATTGGTTTCGAGGTGCTAATAGATTTTGATGGTAAACTAGGGCAAAGAGATGGGTGGTGCAAGTTATATTGCTTAAAATGTATTGTTTCACTGGTGGAAAGCTGACATTGTAGGATTAGGGTTTGAATAGGGTTTAGTCTTCTACTTGTAATTTTGATTCTTGACTTTATGTGCAAGGGCAAGTTGTTCTACAGAGAAAGGTTTTTAGAGTTCAATTCTTATGATTTTGTATTTCACGTGTTGTGGATGTGTTTGCAAATGAGTGTCTCTGCAAGATTACTCAACAAAAAATTAGAAGATGTATTTTTTGAATTTAGACATTGGACAACATATTGACACATGAACCTTAATAATACACATGACTCATTCATTAATAAATTCACTTGATTGCTTTGTTTGTTTGAAGGTATGTCTATGCAATGTGGGTCTAAATATGAATGTTTTTTTAGAATGTTGTTGATGGACTTTTCTTATTTTTCTTTGCATTTCTTATAAGAGCCTTCGCAAGTTCATTGCACCTCATATTTTTTTACAATGGCAGCTTTGAATTGTACAAGTTTTGTAGATGAAATTGCCTGTTTACAAAGATAATTGAACCATAATCGCAAAGATGGAATGAAATAGAGATTTTGTATTAGAGTGTATTTAAAATCTGAATGTTGAAATTGTATGATAGTTGTGTAATTATTATTTTCAAATGTTGCAAGAAAGAGGTAAAAGGGGACAAAGGAGGAGAAGAAGACATGAGATTGAAGACAAAATTGTTGAAGAGATTAGGGTTTAGGATTGAATGTAAAACTTTTACATTCAATGGAAAAATGGGTAGTGTACCATTTCAGAATTTGTGTAAATTTTTTACAACCAATGAAAAATTGACACATGTATACTTCTTGTAAATCATGTATGTTTTTTTATTGTTTTTGACATGGTTTGTCATTATCACCTCAAAAGAAGCAATAACTACCTGTACATCAATGCCTATACATTTCACAATACCGCGTTTGCAACAAGAAGTTGCCACACAACATATTAAGGGATTCAAAGTGTACAACTCCATTGTCTCCTTAGAATTGTGTACACAACACGCTTTAAGAAAAGCCCTTATGAATCCAAGTTGTCCCCATTGGACAAAGGCTATATCCAATGCTCTAGCTCATTAGCATTCCTATACACTTTGGGATGACAATAAGTGTATTGATGACATTTATGTGCTCTTCTCAATGCCAACCAATATTATATTAATATATGATTTCCAATGCATCTACAATATGCACAAATGGAAATTAAATCAAGAACTCTTTATGCAGCTCATGTGCAACATTTGCATCACCAAAAAGACATACAAATGGATCAAATCTCACATCCAAGATTCTAAAAGAAACATCAAAGACAAATATAACGTGAATTATTGAAAGATGATTTCAAATCCACACCAAGTTCGCAAAAACTACTGTAAACGCCTCTAGTCTCTTTATATTACAAAATATGGTCATCATTGTCTTGAAATTACGAAATTCGAAGTCAAAGGTTCACAACCTTTAAAATCACTTACCTAGTTCATTCTAGAACAATTTCAAATGTCAATAATAAAGACAAATAATATAAAATGTCAACTAAAGACAAACAATGGTCAAATTAGGAAGAATGCAAAATATACATATACTACAACCACCAATTTCTTCAATTGAAAAAATCAATGAAACTAACTATAATGCAAAGCATGTATCATATAAAACATATTACAAATAATGGAAAGAAAATCGTGTATACGAAACATGGACCACAATCAAGAAAACAATTCTTTTGAGAATGACTTGTCATTTAAGGTGAAACTACCAAATTATAAAATTTGTTGTCACAAAATAGCCAAAGAGTGCCCAAGATGACGATTTGGTCTCAAAAGGCAACAAATCAATTGGAATGTTTTTTTAACCCCAAAAGTCCCATTGTACTCTTAGGAGACAAAATGGTTTTGGATGGGCTCCTATTGTCCTAATTTTTGTCATGATTTTTTAAAATTGTTCTTGAAGATGGGAATATTTTTCTTTTTCAATAGGTACTTGAAGGCAAAAGTAATGCCACCCTAAACTGAAAACAAGGGTTGGTGGAAAACACAAAATAAATCACAAAAAGCCAAAATAAAATTTTCAAAATATTTTTCCTCAAATATTATATTGTTGTCTACATATAGAGCTTTGATTCATTTGATTTGGACTAGTGATGAGAAAGTTGTGGACAATCTAGTCATTCTAAGCATCTTTTTGAAAAAATAACTTATAGGGTTCATTTTTTAATGCAATTTTCACAATTTTTCACAATTTTTTTTTGACAAGATTAAGTTTACTGACAACAATCTCACCACTAGAATTATTGCATTGCAATTCCATCTTAGAGTTACAAATAACTTAGTCTTTTGTTCAATCTTGAACCAACTTCTCCTTAATAAAATTTAAAAAAAGATATAAATCAAGTATTTTTAAGAAATAAATTTATTCTAGACTTTCAACTCAATTTTTCAACATAAAAAATTTCAATTTCAAAAATCTATACACTAGAACAAAAACATATGTGCTACAATTGGTTAAGCAACAACTAAGTGTTCTATACGACTATCATGCAATTGCAGTCACTGTTATTAGCACCAAATCTTATCTATACATTGTTTTAGCCATAAAGCAATCGTCAAATGCAATGTAGGATTACGGAAGTGTAACAAAGTTCAAATTTTAAAATAAATGTGAGTTATTCACCATCTAGTATTCATCACAATTGTCAATGTAAACAAATATATACTTTGTGAAATCCACCCTGTTGATCTAAAGTCACAAAAAAACTAAATTTAATTAAAAACCAACTACAACTATAGTCGCACAAAAGCTGAATTTGACAAGAAAATGACTACAATTGTAGTTGCAGAAAAGTTGAATTTGACTAAGAAATGAATGCAACTACAGTTGCACAAAAGCTTAATTTGACTACGAAACGTCTACAACTATAAAATGATTGTTGTTTTCTAGTCAAAGTGCTATGGAAAATTGTTAGACTACCGCACAACTAGGATTCTTTAGGATTTTTGATGTCGTCATAAGACTGCTGCAAGCTTCACTGTAATGATTTCTCTAAAGCTTTCAGTCTCTCTATTTTCTTTTTTTCATATATTGCAGCAAAGCATGTGAGCCAATATGCACTAGTAAAATCTTTAGAAGCTTAAGTGCTTACAGTGGTTTTAATCGAATGTTGTTTGAATTAATTACAGCTTTACATTTTTCTCAATTGCAATTTGTTCAAATTGTATGAAATGGTGGTGAAAATCCTAAGTAATGGCGACTACTGAGGAGTTTTGGCATTTTAGTTTAAATTCTTCTTAATGAATTCTATTTGTATTACAGCATCTCTACATTGCAGCATCTTCCGATTCCAAATCTGACTATCAAGAATTCATGTAATTGACTTGGAAGGGAATGATTCAAGCACATTCTGTCTCTTGCAAGAATTAGAGCAAGCAATTGAGGTTGTGTAGCGGTGGTTTTGGTAGATCTGTTTGGAGTACTTTGCAAAGAAGTTGTTGGTCAACTTATTTTATGTTGCAATAGTATGTTGTTTTCATTTAAAAAATATTTTCAAGTACTTTTTATCCTTAAAAGTGTACTTTTCATCCAAATTATTTGATTTGGGTGAGTTTTTTCTTTGTTGTGTGGTTCAATCGTCTTTAAACTTTCTTTGCTGAAGAATAAGAGATTTAGGTTAGGAAATGTAGGAGCTTTCAAGATTCAAGACTTAAAAATTTAGAATTTTGTAGATTTGAAAGTTTATATGGAATTGGAGATATTTTCAAAGTTAGATTTCTTTGAATATAATTCTTCCTTCATTTGACTAGGAATATAACTAGATTTGAAATTCTTCAAATGTACAAATTTTTTACATAATAATGAAGATGCAAATATATGATTGGTACATTTTATAATCTCGTGCACATCATCAAAGCTCTTCAAAAATGAAGATTCAAACTATTTTATAAATTATGCATTTCCAAAAAAAAAGTCACAAACAAGTCAACTTCACATGGCAATGAATGCCACAACAGCAAACTCAGAAGAAAAGTATGTTGACGAAGTTTCAATTAGGTTGTCGGATGAAACAATTCCATTGTCCTTTACAACTACATATGTCATTCCCTATTTAAAATGTGGTAATAGATTCTAATCTTCAAATTCTAGTAAAGTATTTTTTTGTAGGAACTTTTTTGAAGTTTTCAAAAAAACAACTAGGCATAGAAAGTTTATTTTATTAATGTTTTTCAGAAGCTTAAGAATCATTTTGAATGTCAAAATCATTTTTCAGTTTAAAAATAGTTAGAAACTCAAGCCATATTAGTTAATTTCTAATCTTCTACAATGAATTGTTTTGAAAAGATTCATACTCATATAGTAAATTTGAACACTTTTAAAACTCAACAATGTGGATATACCATTATTGATAACCAAAAGAAAAATCAACATTCTTTTATTATTGGTAGTCTAATCAAAAAAATTTACAATCCTAATCCAAACCCTCACCTTGTTCCCTTGATAGTTTGTGATTGCTTGAGGCCCCATAATCATAAGACTTGTTATACAAGGTCTTTTTATTAGTAAACATTAGTGTATTTCAATTCCATTTTAAAGCTATCAACAACTTAGTTTTTCCTTCTATCTTGTTCCTACTTTGACTTAACAAGTTTTTAAAGAATGAAATTATAAAGGAAAAGGGTGAATTTTTCCTTCAAACTCAGAACTCAATTATTCAACATAAAAAATTAAAATTCCAAATTTGTAGTAAAAAAAATTCTAAGTTAAAAG
This sequence comes from Pseudisothecium myosuroides, assembly GCA_951799445.1. Taxonomy (NCBI): domain Eukaryota; kingdom Viridiplantae; phylum Streptophyta; class Bryopsida; order Hypnales; family Lembophyllaceae; genus Pseudisothecium; species Pseudisothecium myosuroides. The sequence goes on along the minus strand of OX637291.1, from coordinate 4,905,478 downwards.
GATTCAAAGCCTTATAATCTAGTTAGGCTAGGAGGGTTGCTATTATGTGAGCATAGGAGCGTGAGCCCATAAGCCTAGAATACTACACACCTATGTTATAGGTTAATATACTAAAGAAATCGTCTACAATGATAGGGTATATATGTTACAAATACCCATATTACAGGTGTTTATGATACATACATGATACACCTTCTATAGTGTGTGGTATCTATATTATAGGTACCTATGTTGTAGGCTCAATGCTCACAAGCTCGCATTCTTGGGCTCATACACTAGCATTGTTGTTTTGATTTCTTCTAGACATTTCCATACTAGTCTAGTACAAGATTGTATAGTTGGATATGCAAAGAAAATAATTTTTTCAATTTTTTGTTGTTTATATTGAAAATGGTAATTTTGAGGGGGTTTTGGTAATAAAGTTGCCTTGGGACTTTAGAAGATAATTGTGATCATTTTTAAAACCTAATCATATATATTAATTCTTGTCTAATATATACAATACTTTCTTTACGGTGGATTAGGATTGATTTTGGTTACAATACTTTGAAAAGTCAGTAGTTAAGTCATTCAATTTTAGTTGGAGGGTTATCTAATATATGTGGAATTCATTAGTGGTCTATACGCATACCATCATATAAATGACTAAAAATTATTCCTAGTATAACCCTTTAAGAAGATAATATGTTTATGTCAAATATTGATTCAAATTCAAAGAACAACTCAAGACTGAAGAAGAAACCAACATTGACAAATTAATAAGGTAGAATCGCTTAAAATTGAGCATTTTTCTGAAAGCATGCCCTAATAAATCTAGAGAATAAATAGTTTTGCATTGTACAATGTTCAACACCACTACATTGAAATTAGGGCATAGATTCAAAAACATTATCCATAGAACTTTGACCTCATAGAACTTTGACCTCTTAAAACTTTTGTATACAACATTCAAATGCAATTTTTAGACTTCACCTAAGTTTAGAAGCAATTTTTCTATATTTAAAAAATACATTGGACTTCATTGATACACAATCATAACTAACAAACAAATTCCTTTGATTTGAATGATCTCTAAGAAAAAATCAAAGAAAAATTTGGCAAAGAGTTGAATCATATTAAATTTAGTAGACATGTTGAAACAAGGACCAATATAAATGATGCATTTTGCATGGATTCACTTACATCATAATCTTAAACATCAAGGCAAGGGGCAATTTTCTTTTATCAAATCAAGGTTGCTTTTGTTTTAGGATGTTTGCAAGAAACACCAATCCTTTTTAATGTCACACTTAGTATAATGGACTTCTGGTCTGCTATAACTTTTGAAGCATGAATGTAATAAATTTCATTTTTTTTATTGAAGATGAATGTTTCTATTGCAATAATGTCACTTATTTTTCAAAAAATAAAAAAAACCATTTTATATTTAAAATTCAATTTTGATACCTATTTGTCAAATTTTAGGTTTAGTGGTTTTGGAGAATTTTGAGCACCCAAAATTATTGATTTAGAGCTGAATTTTTTGTGTTCTATTTCTATAGTAGGTAGGCATTCTATTAAGAGTATCTAAAATTAGATTATTTTATTTCCTCCACATTCACGCAAATAAGGCTCTTTGGTGCACAACTTTTTAGACATTTGAAAATAAATCTCTATTATATTTTGAGAATAATCTTATCTCCATAAAGTTCTTAAGAATTTCCATTTTTTTTTATTTTAAATTTTGAATATTTTTATTGTTTGCTAATAATTTATACATCAAAGTGTCTATTTTTTCAAAATTTATGTCCATCTATTTCATGAATAACTTTTGACTTACATTTTATTAGGTCTAAAATTTTGGTGATGTGTCATTTTTATTATTATATTAATTATCCATATTTAATTTGTTTTTAAAATATTCTTTCAAAAGGTCATAGTATTGTGCAAAAGGCCTTAAACGCTACAAAATTGACTAGTCTTTCTTGCAATCACTCTAAAATAGCTCATTGTACATGGATCCTTGCCTTCCCATTCAAAAACACTATGTACTCAAATGACACCTTGGATTTTATTTTTGGATACTTTTATTCTATCCAACATGCATTGGTTCAAAAAGCAACTGCATCCTAAACCCACATGTTTGTTGCAACTTACACTCAATCCTCTCTAATTTCACATTGACTTTGTAATTGCATATTATCAATATATCCTAAGACTTTGACATGATTTTTGTGTGCAACTTTCAACACTGCTGGACTTAATTCAATCAATGTAAGAATTTGAATAGTGGGAATGTCTCTTATAATACATGAATTAATTTTAGATGAATGTAGTCAAATTAGTGTGAACACTTAGATTAAATTTTGGATAAAGATAGGATGAATGAACATGAAAGTGGATGAAAGTTGGATGGTGGTTGCACTATTTGAAATAATAGCAAAAATATAGTATAGACCACATTATATTTATCAAATTTAAAATGTTGTAAGTCCTCATATAAGTGGATTTACAAATTTGCAAAATTCCCTATTTGCTATAAGTTCTTGTTTTTACTATTGGACACACTAGTCGAATTAAATAGAATACTCATTTCTATAAAAAAATCATTAAGAAATGAAAAAAATACTAAAAATTGTTGGAGACATGTGCCTTACAAATGAAGTGAAAAAAATGCTTGACTAGTGAATTTAATTTAAAAAATCAGCCAAAATAATCCACCAAGGTCACATTTTTTAAGAAAGTGAATTCACTATTATTTCTAATAGTATAGTACATATCAATAAATAAAACATCAATATTTTATAGTACAAGACTTCCTTGAGCATGTAACAATATCTATCTTTCTAGAATTTTCTAATTGAATGAAAATTTGACTTTGAAGAGAATGCATGCTACAAATGTGTTATACATGACATAAACCACTAAAGGACCGAGGAGAATTTGGGCAACCTCTATTGACTTCATAATTTGAAATTTTTGCTTGAATATTTTAGAATGGATGCTAATCATATTAATTTACATGTGAAGCGTTGTTTCACATCGTTCCAATAAACATTGCAAAAGTTATTTTTTTTATTTTACTGTCAAATTGGGCAACAAAAATTGTATTCTAAAAAAAAATTAATTATTTTTTTTGGATTTTATAGATTCATACCTATTCAAAAACATTTGAACCACTGAATTCCAAACAATGAGGTGAAAATTATGAAGAGTTTTAATTTAAGCAAGCAATGAAGGTAGAAAAAATATATAATGTCATTTTTTGCTCTCAATGAAAATTTTCAAATTTAAAAAAAGGATACTAATTGTTTACAAGAACATTCTAACTGTTGGGATTAACATTTTTTAATTTCTTATAAAAGTTATTAGCAATTTAGTTTTTTCTTTCATTTTTTGACTACCTTCTAACTCTCACACCACAACAAATCCCTTGCAATCATTTGTGCATGTAAGATATTGAACTTTAAAATTTTTACAAATTAAAAAGTTAGAAAACTACTTTTACTTTTATTTTGGTTGTGGCAACGGCACAAGGTACACTTGTAACAATTAAAAATGAGGTTGCTTGTTTTATTTGTTATAGTAAGATTTTCGAAACCTGATATCCTTTAGTCAAGTTCTTAGTATTGTCGAAAAGCCTTCATCCAAGAAGTGTGCAAAAACTTTATTTCATGGCGTTTTGACTCACAATAGAAAAGATATTGAATTTTGAAGTTTTATGAATTAAAATATTAAAAAATTACTTCTATCTATACATTAAATTAGCTGAAGTTTTTTTATAGTATATTCAAATACCACATTTTTTTCTTTGTTACAATGAGAGTTCCAAAACTGTCCAGCCCCTAGTAGCATTAAAAAACTATCTGCAAAGAAGGGTGCATGGACTCTATTCCATGGCATTTGGACCTATGGTGTGAATATTATGGATTTTTGAGTTATTTTTTAATCTTAAATTATGCTAAATTATGTATGTTTTGGATCATTAGTCGCTTACATTCTTGGTACCATTAGAAAGCTCTCTGCAAGTAGGCTTGCATAAACTTTGTTTCGTGGTATTTGAACCTATAGTGTAAAAATTATGGATTTTTGAATTATTTTTGGATCTTAAATTATGGATCTTTTGGACCGTGCACCATTTGGTCGTGTTTTTAGTACTGTTAAAAATTTCTCTATGAGGAGGGTGCGTAGACTTTGTTTTGTGGTATTTGAACCTATGATGTGAAAGTTATAAATTCTTTAATTATTTTTGGATCTTCAAATATCCTAATTTATGGATCTTTTGGACCGTGTACCACTCAGTCGCATTATTGGTACTCCTTTAGAAAGTTCCTTGCAAAAAAGGGTGCACCAACTTTATTTTGTGGCATTTAGACATATAGTGTGCAAGTTTTGGATTTTTGAGTTATTTTTAGATCTTAAATTATCTTAACCCCTAAATTCCCAAGGCTTTTTTCCCATCAAAAAACACTCAAAATTGCCATTTCTACAACAAAGAGAAAAAAAAATTAATGTTTTTTTTGCATATCTAAACGTAGGATCTTGTACTAGACTAGTGTAAAAATGTGTGGAAGAAATTTCAAAAACTTTGGCCATGTAGATTGAAAGGTATTTGCATTTAACCCTTTAGTAATCAGTTGACTACTTTTGGGTCAAATTTTGGATTCTTTGTCTTTTACTGCCCTCAATACATGGTATTTGAAAAAAATTCAAAGAATAACGCAAATAGAGCTTCAACATGCACTCCAAAACAAATCCAGTTTTAGAGAATTCTGTATAGTAACAAGGTAGCTGTACTTGTCCAAAGACAAGAGGGCCAACCTGAGTCATACTTTTTGAGTCACATATATATTCAGCAACTCATGTGATTCTATTTGAAATTGATGCCTAAGAACAATAGAAACATTGCCCAGGAGTCCCATGAATTTTGGAGGCATGTTTCAAAAATTATGGGCAATAATGTATTATGCTGCTTTAGCTGCAGGCTACTTCGACACATCGCACTTTGAAGATCAGTCACAACAAATTGCACCATTAGATCATGTTCACTTTTTGTTTTTTTCATGGATAAAGCCTACAACATCAATTCCTACGGTCAAATCTAGGATTACGTCCTTGAAGTAGTGATGAAATTTTCCTTTTCCAAATTTGTATTCAAAAATTGCGCTCGCCCCCCAAATCAACTACGGTCACTAAAGGATTAAAGTGAAGGAAACAAGGTTTTTTTGCATCTTCTTCAACTACCTTTTTTGGCTTTGAACCTTCTTAACTTAAAAGTTTTGCTCTATTAATTTTGAATTTCTAATTTTATATTATGAACAATTGAGTTGAGAGTCTAGGAAAAAAAATCCAGAAAAAAACACTTAGTTTTCACTCATTAAAAAATTGTTAAGTAGTGGTAAGTTCAAGATTGAAGGGGAGACTAAATTGTTAATAGCTCTAAGTTGGAATTGAAACACACTAATCTCAATGGTGAGAATGTTCTAGTAAGAGATTTTAACCTTGAGAATTTATTTTTTTGAAAAATTGTAAAAATTGAGTTCAAAAATGAATCCTACAAGTTATTTTTTCAAGAAGATGCTCTAATTGCCCAAAAAAAATCCGGATGACTTAGAAAAATTTAACATGTTATGTGTGGCCAAAGATATGGTACATTTTATTCATTGCTCCTAAATTTTTGAAAAATATTTGAGATAATATATTGTAGAGAAAATAGGTGAATCACAATTATAATAAATATATGGACATAAATAATTTGGCCAATTTGTTTTCTTAGATTTAATGTACCATGAAGTAAAAGTATCCTAAGCTTGGACAATAAGTAGGGTCATATTTTACGATCATTTCTTTGACTTCATACTTGAATGATTCAATTGCATATCAATTTCATGTGAAGGTTGGGGTGCAAATGAAGGTTGTGTTACATGTTGCATTTCAGTTGATTTGTTGTTCTATCTTGGTGTTTTGTATTATTTGGATGCAAGAGTCACATTCATTGTAGACACTAAATATATTTTGAATTTTTATGCAATGGCATTTACATATGATAACTTCTTTATGTCTACAATCTTCATTTGTAACTCAGATAGTTAGGTGTTTAGCAATGTTCTATGGTACCACTGATATCACGTATTTTGTGATATTTTGTTATTTATATAGTATAGTTTTGTTATATATAGGGTGTTTCCAATTCAAGATCCTCTAATTATAATGAAGTAATGGTATGAAAAATTGGTCTACCTTTCAAATTCAAAGTAAGTATATGGTACTTAAAATTATGACAAATTAGAAAATTAGGTAATGATATGGTCTTTAATTAGTCCCCTCTATCAAAACACCCCCATAAATAATATCCCTCGGTCACACGTGATATGCAAACCCCCTTAAGAGTCACCCCCCCCATGAAAAAACAAAATTGTCCATAACTTTTACATAACAAATTCAAATGGACTAAATCAAAGCTTCCCATTTAGATAAAAATACAATCTGTACAAAACATATTTTTTTATTTTTTTATTTTAAGTTTTTTGAGGGATTTTTTCTGCCCACTGAACTAAAAAAAAGGGCTTTTTGTGCTATAACTTTTGCTCCCTGGCATCAATTGGAATAAAAATTATATTTTTGAAAAGTTAATGTATTTTTCTATCTTTTTCAAAAAAATTCAAAAAATCACAACAAATATTGAGATCTTAGGAAGCTAGGAGCCTGCCCAAAATCCATTTTGTCCCATGAGGGGACAATGGGATTTTAAGGGTTAAATTATGTATCTTTTGGACAATGAGCCATCCGGTCACATTCATGGTATCATTGGAAAGCTCTTTGCAAGGAGGGGTGCAAGGCCTTTTTTGCGGCGTTTAAACATACGATAGAAAATATATTGAATTTTGAAGTTCTTATGAATTAAAAAATTGGAAAGTTACCTCTATTTTTATTTTTTTATACTATGGCAACGGCATAGGACATATTAGTTTTTGTTTTATTTTAACTGTGGCAACAACATAGAACATATTAGTTTTTATTTTATTTTAACTACAACAATGGCATAAGGTATGCTAGTATCGATTGAAAAAGCATTTGAATATGGTTCCCGATATCAAAATGTTAATTTTTTTGTTGTATCTTATAGGAAGTCAAAAGGAGATTCAAGATTCTCTTTATATGAATTTTTTGGACATTATATGAATGAAACTACTGTAGCTTCCTAGCAACTTGGGCAGCTTTTTGCCTAATAATTAATTAAAGTGCAAAAAATAGTTATTTAGTCCAAAAATAAATATATTAAAACTAGGCAATTTTAAAATGTAATTAAAACGAGTTAGGCATTCATCCAAGTTGTTGTTTTTCAATTTTTGGTTGGTTATTGTTACTTTCATCTGAAGTGTCTGCATTTACCTAATCCTTGTCTTGACCTGCAAATCCTAAATCTCTATATTCTATATTAGGATTTTGTTAAGTGTCAAGGATTGTTGCATGTGAGAAAAATATTTTGTTTGTGAGAGATTGTGCTTTAGAACAGTAAAAAATAGATGAGCAAAAAACTTTGCAATACATATTTATACTTATTGACAAAAAAAAAATGCAAGATTGTGTGGACTGAATTGAATTTCTATGAATCAGGCAATCCTTCAATACATACATATATATATATATATATATATATATTTTAAATTAATTAATTAATTAATTTTTTTTTAAATTTTAAATTTTTTTTATTTGGACAAACTAGATTAGTAATTTTCCAAAAATTTAGGCACCTTTTTAGCATTTATTTTTTGACTAACCCCTAAAGGCCCAAGGCCTTTTTTTGCCAAAAAAACACTCAAAACTGCCATTTCTAAAGCAAGGAGAAAAAAATTTGAAAAATGTTTTTGTGCACATCTAATTGTAGTATCTTATACCTAACTAGTATGAAAATGTGTGGAAAAAATTTCAGAATTTTTGACCGCTCAGATTGCAAGATATCTGCGTTTAAAGTGAAAAAAGTAAGTTTTTCAGCATATTGCAGGACTAGATTTTTCGACTTTAAACATTTTTAACTTAAAATTTTTGCACTACAGAGTTTTGAGCTTCATTATAGTGTAAAATTGAGTTGAGAGTCTAGGAAAATTTTTAAAAATTAAAAAAAACTTAATTATCATTCTTAAAAAAATTGTTAAGTAGAAGTAGGTACAAGATAGAGGGAAAATCTAAAATATTCATATATTTTAGATGGAATTAAAATGCACTAATCCCAATGGTGAGATTGTTCTAGCAAGTAAATTAAACCATAAAAAAAATTAAAAAATTTGAAAAATTTGAAAAATTGCATTCAAAAATGAATCCAACAAGTTATCTTTTCAAGAAGATGCTTTAACTGCCCGAAAAACAAGAATGTCCAGAACTTTCTCATAACAAATCCAAATGAAATGAATCAAAGCTTTCCAGATAGACAAAAATATAATCTATAAGAAAAAATATATATTAAAAAAAATCAAAATTTTTGCAATTTCTTTTTTGCTGCCCGGATTGCCCCTGTCCCCTATTTTGAGCTTATTTGGTCATAACTATTATTCCCAGGCATCGATTGGGAAAAAATTGTATTCCCACAAAGCTTATCAGTTTTTCTATCTTCAAAAAAAGTTTCAAAAAATCACCACAAAAATTCTACCCGTAGATACCTGCCCGAAATCCCATTTGTCCCCCGAAGGGACAATGGGCCTTTAGGGGCTAAGCTGCTGGAAAGCTATGGTATGATCTTTTTCACAGTGTCAGCGGGAATAGGTGTACCCAAAATTGACCCTCTGCTCTCATGTTCAAAGGGATCACATTTGGGCAAGAATCTAAAAGGGACGGTTTTGCAATTATGTCACATTTAGGTATGGTTACCTTAAATTGAAATGTTGATTTAGTATAAGTGTATACCAATATTAAATAATTTTGTGTAAACACTACATTCTTGACAATTAGCTCTTTCGTAACGTAAAATCTAGCGAGAGTCAATTAAACATAACATTCAATAGCAGTCAGACAAACTGCCTTCCCGCGGACGGAATGATGTGGAATATACCACACCCAACATTAGCTAACTATCCACGCGTCAAAAACTGTCAGTATTCTTATGGCTGCCAAGGTCACAATTGTACAGTCAAGGTTCCAAAAATTCAAATTCTTTCAATTCAAATTGTTCTCAAAATAGCAGCTTTAAACAAAGTGGCTATCAATTCATTGACTCTTGGGGGGCACCTAGTATTTTACTACAAACCACGTGCAAACAAGTGGTTTCTAATGAACTATAATTTCAACTTAAAATTTTGAGGGTTGCTTAATAATGACTATAGGTTTCTATTGCCAAAATTTCAAACTAAAATAATAGTTGAAATGATTTGTACAAGAGGTTGAAAATGGCCTAAAACGGCATGTTTTTCAACTCAAATATTTATAGAGATCACATTTAGATGACCATTGCATCAATACTCAACTCAAAATGAACTTTCAATAGAGAGCTATTTTTAGGAATTTTTTGTTCATTTTTTAGACAATTTTTTAGGATATAATATAGGGGTGTGAAAGTTATTTTTCAGTTGTACAGTGTATCTAATTACTTCAAAAATTTGTAACTAATTATCATTAACAAATAAAAATATCAATAATTCAAAACATAAACTTTTGAAGTAGGAAAATCTAGTCATATTTTTTTTATTTCATTTTATTTAAATTTTAGGATATAATATAGGGGGTCCAAAGTTTTGTTCGCACGTGTTTTCTAATGGACACTCTAAGTGACCCCCCCGAGCATTGACTTCAATAATTTCAAAGTTCAAAATTTCTCACTTTGTTATATTAGCTATTCATGTTTTGTGATTAGGAGAGAGTAGACAATTCTACATATATACTTATGGGGTGGTAGGAGGTTAAGCAAACAATGTGGGATATGTAAATTAGAAAGAATAGAAGCTCAATCGCTCATAATTTAGTAAAAGCAGAAATTGTATTTAAAGTAGAAGTTTAGACCTTGTTTAAGCATAGTAGAATAAGTTTTTTCAAAAAACTTTGGACTAAAAAAAGTTGTGAAATTAAGTAAATTTTCATCTCCAAAATTACGTTTGAAATTTCAAACCTCCAATCAAAGTTATGGATAAATTTCAGAGAGGGGTTGGAAGGGAATTTTTTTTTTGAAATTTTCAATCATCCCTCTGAAATTTGTCCATAACTTTTGATTGGAGGATCTAAATCCCAAACAGATTTTTGGAGATAAAACTTAACTTAATTTCCCAACTTTTTTTAGCCCAAATTTTTTTGAAAAAACTTATTCTACTATGCTTAAACAAGGTCTAAACTTCTACTTTAAATACAATTTCTGCTTTTTTACTCAACTATGAGCGTTGAGAAACTACAAATTCTAATTTATATATCCCACATGGGTTGTTCTACCTTCTACCACCCCATGTATATATAAAGAGCTTCACTTCTCACTTGAAAATTGAAAATAAGTTATTGATGGCCACATGGTAAATTGCATTGGTAAGTTACTCAATGGATTCTAGCTTGGGGTTTTTTGGAAACCACTTTTTATTACAAATATTTGTTGATTTGTATGTTGAGTCCTACAATTAGCAAAAAAATGGAGCACACCATAAATGTACTGCCACTATCCCGATACTGAATTTTAAGTTAATGTTGTATGGACGAATTTGGTGGATGAGGACTCTGGAGAGGAACTCTGAATGCTCATAACATTCAGTAGCTCTACAGTGATGGTGTGGTATATTCCACACCCCAACAGTGCTTCATCAGTAGCTAGTGATAAATTAGACAGATGGAGGATGTAGAGACACACCATCACTATAGAACCAAGGCAACATCAACACATGCTACTGAATGTTATGCTACTGAATGTTATGTACGGGCCAGAGTTAGCCAAGAAATTTCTGGTGTAGCAATCAAGAACTTCTATTGTACCGATCTCTTCAAGTGGAACATATGATACTGGTCCTAAGGACTGGGCAGTGGGCACCTAGAATCGCTACTTGAAACAAATTTGCTGTGTACATTTCAGGTTAAAATGAATTTATTCTGTACATTTCAGGTGAAAAATCTGGGTGCACATATTTTAGAATGAGAAATGCGTCTCATCCACAAATTCTATTCCAACTTTGTATTAACACTGAAAGTTGAAATACTCCAATCACCAAGCCAGACTGGCAGTCTCGTATCCCGACTCCCTCACCTCTAACAACCAAAATCAGGGGCATCATGTCATGAAGATGGCAACCACACGTTGCTCAAGGAAGTGACGTATAATTAATTATTGTCCTACTTTTGTACAAGTGTGGTAGCCGGAACTCACAGCGAGAGGCCAGATAACTTAACAACCAGAAAGTTAATGTTATTCGGGTGGCATATTTGAGACTAAAAAATCTGAAGTCAGGTGTCTCCAGAGGCACACCTCGTCCAGCCAAGCTATATTTCGCTCTCCTCCTGCAATGTTTTGATATTTACTGGTTACCCCTTAACAGGTACAACCAAACCTAATCAAAATGTCATTGTCGCACTATAGAGTGCAACTCGATAATTGAAGGCCTAAGATCAATTGAAGATACAAGCTCCTGAATGAATGAAGATGGTGTATCCAACAGCTTTTGAACCTAAGAATATGTACATGCTGTTTTACTGCGGTGTCCGTGTTGGACGCTGTATACATTTTTCACCTAGTAATCACCACAGACTGATATCCGAACCACTTCCCAAAGAAAACTTGGGAAACTGCTGCCTGTCACCGTTGTCGTTGCCTTCGGGCAGCAGGCTTTGTCCTCTGTCGCAGAATTGAGTCTTTAAATTTTCTTGACTTTGAGTTTACTTCCAGGAACTCCAGGTATTGTTTAGGAGGCGCTGGAGGAAGTCCTGACCTGTTCCCTGCACAATGTTATTCGGGTGGCATATTTGAGACTAGAATGTTATCTTTTTATAGTAGAATTGTATTTCTGTGGTCATAGGAATAGTGACATGAAAGTCAAAAAGTTACAATTGTATCTATGTGGTCATAGGAAAAGTGACATGGAAGTCAAAAAGTTACAAGGTCAAATGATAATGAGACACATGTTAAATAAAGAATAATAAGTAGGGGCCTATCATTGCCGAGAGCTAATTTCTAATGCATAATAGAATTGCAGTGTGGTTTAGAAATAGTACCATTCTAAGGTTATCAAATAGGGTTTTATAAAAAGAAAATTGTACTCAAGATCATATGAAAAGAGCCATCCGAAAGTTACATTATTTAGTTGGGTAATTGGGTAAATATACTAAGCGATTACGGTAGTCGCTTGTCGCTAAAGCGACAGAGCATTGAATTCATAACTCATAAAATAGCACCCGAAAGCAACATTTTATATTGCGAATCGTGATCACTCCATAATTTTCCCAGAGACACGATCTCAAATTAGCACATTCCCAACAAGTGAGTCCCAACTAAGGGCTTCTACATTCACGGATAAAGAACGTGATCGGTAGAAATCTTACCATGAGATGAAATCCACTTGGAAGCGGACAATGCGTCATGAATCCACTCTGGATCGCGAGGTTGTCCAAAATCAGCCAGTGGTGCTGATGAATAATCTGGACCTGGCCTTACCTCGTCCATCTGCAAACCATGCCGAAAAGATTAGCGCTATAAATTCATGAAACCGATCGTTTTCTGCCCGAATGCATGCTGTCATATAAAAGATCGTGCATGAATCTTGGATGGTTGGACCAACAGTTCACTATGGCTACTGTAAGAGAACTTGATTGAATACACAGCCGAGAGAAATCAATTTTAAAATGGTAACAGAACGATTTGGGTTCCTTTCATCCCCTGAATGTCCAAAGCCTATTTTGAGCTTCTTGGAATTGATCTAAACTAAACAAAAAAGTTAAAACATTTGGAAGCGAATTGTAACTGTACACTCTTAAACTAGTTGTGTTATGAATCACTTAGAAACAGAGACCACAACAACATCACATATGGATTGAAAGATTATAAGGTTTGATCACGAGAGGGTTAAAGATTTGAAAGTGATTTGAAGTCTTTCAATCCTCTTTTTACATGAGAAATCTAAAATTAGGGTAATGAAAAAATAATGGGGTTACAGCACATAGCATGTAAAACCATAATCAATCCACAACACCTCAAAATCTACCCTACAATAATTTTAAGAGAACTTGCAATGTAAAATCTTTACCAAGATCTAGTGTAATTGAGACTCATCTCCCAGATCTCTTAACACAACAAAAAGCTAGTTTCGCAATGGACCCCTTGAACAATCTTGAAAGATAAATTGTATTTTTTTTCTTTCTAAATTTGGATTCATGATGCTAAATAGACTTGAAAGAGTATTCACTTAGAAAGGAAAATTATAAAATTAGTAATTTGGTAAGATGTTATCTAACTTCAAAGTTTTGTTGACACTAAAATGTGAAAAGATTGCATATACATACCCAGCCTGGTCCATTTATGGAGGGGCCATCCCAACCGATATGCGCAACATGTTTCACGTCAAATGGATAGCCTATATCCAGCTCGTTATTTCTCCACACTGCCATGCAAGAGGATGATTAGGCAAGCCCAATATAGAGCGCATTCAAATCTGGCGAGACATAGGTGGTTATCAACGCTGCCGGAGGTAAGCTCACCAAGTAGATGAGATAGTGCAGTCACAGCTTTCCCCACTTTCCAGAACCTCCGCTTCTTAGGTTTTTCAGATGACGAAGATGAATCATGTAGTTGTGTATGGCGAGTGTCTCCTGTTTGTTGAGCAAGTCTATCTGTACATAGAACCACAGTCATGAGCATCACATCAACGTTAATTTAAGACAATGACAGTGGGTATACTTAGCGATGTATTTTCCGGTCCAAAATGAGACTTTCTGCTCGAGAATGTTGGACTAGGCACACGAAACAGATGACAATCCTACTAGCCATTTAATCGCGATTACTACAGGTCAATTGAAAATTTAAGCAGCATTGTTATAATAGAGAAAAGGTAAAGGTATAGCACTTCCCCACATCTCAGGATGTGAGGTGGACCAGAACGTAAGATAGACTACTGCTACTTGTCTAGTGCTCAGTCACAAATGTAATTTTATATCCTCCAGGATCGCAAGTACTGTAGCTAATTTGCTTTTCCATTTAATACACTGCTCAAGAATCAAATATTTCCACAGTTTCTTCCTGTGCATCGATTTCATTACCTGCATTATTGAGCCGCCTTGAAGTGGAACGTTTTGGCACACTGCGATATGAAATGACCGAGTTTTTTCCCGAACTCTCGGCTGGGGGTTCCTCATCGATGAGAGATGGTGTCGTTCCAATAATGTAGGGTTGAACTGCCTTGACAACCCTCTCTTTCATCTCAATTGCTGCTGATTTATCAGCAAAACCAAATCCTCGAAAGCTGCCGTTCTGTCGACACAAAAGTTTAGCATGAATGACACCTTAGAATGTTCGATGGCAAAGACACGTCCTTCATCTCTCCAATAAATGTAAAAAATACTCATACATCTCTTAGCCCATGAGTGACACTCTTTGTTAAAAAAAGGCCAGAGATATGATACGATACCTCTTGACGTATGACAAAGAACCGGTCTACGGGGGCAGTGAAAGATTGTGGTTTTCGCATTGTGTGCTCGAATAACATTTGGCCATCCTGTTCAATGGCCATGGAAATTCAGTGGTGTTCAATGACAATACAAAAACAGTGATCTGAAAACAAAACTTGAAATGCCGCGATCTGACCATCCTGTTCAATGCCCACGGAAATTCGTGGGGCACGCACAATTATCGAAAAATTTCAGACGGACTATATTCCACCCCCCGAAATTTCACACCCTGACAAAGAATTGGTCATGGAAAAAATGAGATGAGATATCACATAATAATCCTCAAAACTGACCAGCAAATCGTGAAGCTGAAAATTTATCATCCCGTCTCCTAAAGGCCGCATGTGAAGCTCCCCGACAGTGCCACTACCATGCCATCCTAAGCCTCCCCCTGCGGCTTCGAATACTGTAACGGCACACCTTGCCTGCCAGGAAAACGTTCTTAAGATTACATGTGTTGGTGAAGCGATCAAATGTTTACTATATAAAATATATATCGTTGCGAGGTTGCCAGTGAAGTAGCTGTTAGCTGTTAACTGCAAACTAACCCTCCTATAAACTCTTATCGAATCAATAAGTCTATAACGTTCTCCGAGAAATATATACTTCAACATCGATGCTATTAACAAGCTCAGCCTTTCAAAATAGTATAAAAGTCACAGGAATTTTTCACCCACAGGATGCCTGTACTCGTTTCTCAGAGGATACTAGTAACGTCAAGATTAAATTATTGATTGACTGTTAAGTGGGCGATTATCCCGTTTCAACTGCAAGCAAATTGAAGAGCAGAATCACGGCGATTATTCCGTTGCGAGTTTTGGATACTCTAATGAGGTTTTAAGAATAGGAGCAAACCGACGTAAATTGGAATTAAAGTCGTACCACATAGTTCGAAGGCCATTCCATAAAATCCATCCTTCAGAAACTCCAGAGACACAATGTGCGCCAATTTGATCTCACAAGCGTGCTCATTCCACACAATTTCTCTTTGAGCCTCTGAAAGTCAACAAACAAACCGCTAATACCTGTTCAATAAGCTGCACAGCAAAGTCACGAGGAGATTTAGAAAATTACCCGAGTCAAATAATGCCTTCTCGTCAGACATGAAGTCGAAATCAATGTGTAAGATTCTCTGTCTGTAAACAATTAAATTTCGTGGAGGTTGTAAAGGTTACTGAAAATCGAAATTTCACTAACGACGGTTATGAAATGGTATCTCTTACACAGGTAACAAACAGTAATCACAATAAGAAAGGAAAAAACAGACTGAGATGAAAGAAACAAATCCCTAGCTTCAGACAGGGTTGGACCTAAGCAGCGCATATTAAACCGACAAATAGGAGGATATGGCACAACGCTTGCCGTAATTGGAAACAAGAACCACAGCACGTCAGATACGAAGACAATACCTTACTTAGGAACATCCGACATAAGATGACTTAGAACTAAGACAACACCAACGACTTATTCTTTTTTCCTATTATCATCGCTCTAACTTAAAAGTCCTTTGCATCCACAGATCTGCTTGAACTATCGAACAATTTGCCAAAGTCGCTACAAATTTACAAGTATCGCAGGCGCGAGCAGTGTCCTTAACCGAAAACAAGAAAGAGAAAGGTGACAGCGCAATCGTACGTCCTAATACTCCGAAGCTGGCCACCAACAAGAGCAGCCTCTCAGGAAAGAACGATAAAGTATCATGCAGGATGCTCGGGTTGCTCCATCTTCCGCCATACCGAATGAAGAAGACATCCGTCACCTCTACCCGAAGTCCACAATTCTATCGCCGTCCTGAAAACGTCCTAACTGCGACCGCCAACCGAGCACTACTATCTCCTTTAAAGACATAGGCCAATTCGACACAGCCGGCACCAAAAAAAACACTCCTTCTTCTCCTCGAACGCAAAGAAACTCCTCTTCAATGTGCCAATTGCCAAGCTCCAGTTCCCGCAACACGATAACAAGAAGTGCAGCAACAACAACAAGCCATTGAGCACAGAACCCGAGACGGACCACGCCCCGATTCCCTCACCACAAAGCCCTCCGATCAGTTGCACGAATCCTATCGCTCCCACCAATTAAGCCCCCGATTGTTGCACTCCCGACATCAGAGCAGGCCGTAAACCCCGAACATCCAAGAACCATCCCCGTAATCAACTGGCAATTAAGCTACCCCCCGCGACGAACGCTTAGCTGTTCTCGCACCTCCGGCCTGCCTGCCTCCCTGCCCCAACTTTCTCTACAGTTGACCAATTTTGCTTTCTCCAAAGATATGCGCTGCTTCATCTCCGCCATCGCCTGCCGCTCAACCATTAAAAATATGCGGAAAACACAAAAAGTGGCAGCAAATGGCCGGTCCCTCCCAGTGGGACCTCCCTCCACACTCCACCAGCAACAGCAGCGTGACTTCAGAGGCCCGAGCGTCCTCACCGTCTTCCTCACACGCTGCTGCTGGAACCCCGCTAACTTAAGCTAACCTTCGTTAAGTTAAGTTAGTTAGTAACCTCATTAGTAATCTCGTGAGTCGTGACTGACTACTTTTGGATTAGTAGCTTGCGGCTCCGTCGTCCAACGTGGCGTGGTCGCTGCACACCTTCAATTACTAAAGCCGACTTGGGAGGTCCGACGTGGCTATTCCACCGAAGATACTTTGTCTCGCAATTATTTTCTTTTTCTGCTTTTCTATTTTTTTCAAAAATGAGCAAAATGACACAGTGGATTGCATTTCGCTGACCATTCCCCTGCTGTAGTGCAATTATTTTACCAACTTGACTTTACCAAGTTGGTCAAATCAAATATTAACCCATAAGAGACCAGGGCACATTTTGGGCCGAAATCATCAAAAACTGCGACTTGTTAGAGCAGTGATGGAAAAATATTCATATTCAAATTCAGCTGTATAAATTTGTAATAGACTACTATTAAAGTGTGGAAAAATTTCAGAAAATTTGACAACACGGATTGAAAGATTACAGAGTCTGAAGTTAGAAGGTTTTCATTTTCTAACCTTGCCTAACAAATCCTTTCATCCTGTAATGCCGGTGAGGCCATTTTGTGGCTTCTGGATGACAATGATGTGTTGTGTATAGAGATTGGAAGCATTTTTTCATCCATGTCTTTCTTGTTAACCTTTCATGGTAGGTTATGAAGAGTATCCAATTGAGTTTGTAGTCTTACCAATGTTTGTCTTCACATAAATGAGAAGTTAGTAAAAACAACGGATCACAAAAATATGCTATTTTAGTGTATTTTAGGACGTTGTTCTTCCTTGCTATAAATCTGAAATTTCTCCACAAAAATGATATTTTTGGAGTTTGAGCCCAACGAACAAAATGAAGGTCATCTACTCTAGTTTCTACTCCAATTTGAATTCTGAAAAAAAACTAATATTGAATATTTTATTGCAATTTGAACTTTGGATGTATTTTCAATGTCATTATTTTATAATTATAGAATGACACGGAAATTGAGTTCACATCATGATGTTTGTCACTATAATATACACACATGGTGAAATTTTCTAATTTTTTGAAATAATTTTCTATTTGAAATGATTTTTCTTCACTTTTTCTTCAAAAATTCTCAAAAAAATCTAATTTTTTTATGAAGTAATGAAGACATGTAATTCCATCTTTGAAAAATAAATAAATAAATTTCTATTCATATCTAGTTGCAAAATGGTAATAAATTGAGTGATGGGCAATGAGGCTTGATATTAGTGGTCATGGGTCCGTCCTTTAAGGGTTAAGGACCAAGGGGTAGTTTAGATTTCCAAAATTGTGAAGATGTATTATAAATTGCAATTTAGAAAAGGAATTTAATGATAACTCTCAAACAATAGTTGTAAAGCATGATCCGTAGATCATATCCATAAGGTTAGATCAACTGATATACAAAACAATATTTTTCAATAAAATTTGAAGCCAAAAATTGAAAATTTCTTCTACAATCGATTGTAGATTGAATATTTGTGGTTTTATGAAGAATTATTTTCTTTGAAGTTCAAAATATTAAGTTCTAATCATAATGATTTTTGAAGCTTTTTTTTAATTCAAGTTGTTTTGGGTCCTTTTTTAACTAAAAAGTTATATTTTTAGGCAAGACCTACCAATATCTATTGAATAGTAGAATATTTCCAAAGCAAAGTCTTTAGAATCTATATTGTATAAATGTTAAAGAACTAGCACACAAATCTTCAACAAAATGATGGATGTAAAAATGCATTTCTATATGTTTGGCATGTATTTGCATTCATCCGCATTGTTCAAAATTTGAAGGCTTGGTCCTCTAGGAGTTAACTCCTCCTAGAATGAGATTTTTGTACTACATATGGGTTTCTTTAAAGTTGCATATTTATACCATGTTAGTTACATATCTGCAAAATTTCAAAAGAAAAAGAGGAATTTTGAACATGTTGGCCAAAATTGTCCACTCTACCTGAAAAGGTGTAAGTAGCATAACTTTCAATTCAGGCATTTGATAGAAAAAAATTACATTTCCACCAAGGGGACATATATTTAAACCTTGTGTCATAAATTCATGAACATCCATTTAGATTTGACTTTGTAGTGAACCTACCTAAAATTTCTTGCTTGCGTTGAATGATCACTTGGTCCTTTAATGTGATTAGTATGAGGAACGATTCTAATGAATAGGAAAACTATTTGAATCAATATCTAAACTTCTATTTTTTTTTTTTGAACAAATGGGAGACCCACTGCATTAAAAGAAACCAAAGAACAACAAAAAGCCTCAATAGCTGGACAGAGAGAGCCACGAAAAACCGGCCCGTAAAGAGAACCAAGAGCCACTAAAAGAAAGAGCACTCCGGAGGATGAACCTTGTTCCAGAACACCTCTTTATCTCCCCTCCTACTAGCAAGGACAGGAAATTGAAGCCAGACCTGCTCAAACCTATTGTGGAACCTATCTGACAGATGGGGATGATGGCGAGCTCCAAATTGAGCCTTAA
The DNA here is from genome assembly GCA_951799445.1 of Pseudisothecium myosuroides. Lineage (NCBI taxonomy): Eukaryota > Viridiplantae > Streptophyta > Bryopsida > Hypnales > Lembophyllaceae > Pseudisothecium > Pseudisothecium myosuroides. The sequence goes on along the minus strand of OX637291.1, from coordinate 4,885,915 downwards.
TTTGTGCCGCACGACATATCTAAACTTCTATTATAACATAAAAAGACTCAGAAAATTAACCTTGTTGATTGCTTGTTTTGCCAAATGCTTCTTATCTTGAACCACTAATCTAAATAGTGGTATTTTTGACAATTTATGCCATAAATATGTTCCATTCCTTCAAAGGTTAATACTACTAGTATTCAAAGGAGGGTTGCTATTATGTAAGCATAGGGGTGCGAGCCTGTGAGCCTAAAATACTACACACCTATGCTATAGGTGTATATACTATAGATTTCGTCTACAATTATAGGATATATATATGTTACAAATACCCATTTTATAGGTGTTTATGATACATACACCTTCTATAGTGTGGGATATCTATATTATAGGTACCTATATTGTAGGCTGAATGCTCACAAACTTGCATTCTTGGGCTCACATACTAGCACCGTTGGTATTCAAAGAAAAAGATCTTTGTAAACATAGTTAGTAAAAATATTCCTAAAGGGTAAAAACTTATGACATTTTAAAAATTGATTAGTATGTTTAATACTAAATTTCATTATTAGTGTAGTTGAATCCAAAAGGTATCTTTAACCCCTAAAGGACCAGCCATTTTGTGTTTTCGGCAACATAATTTTTTGGGGCAAGTACATGTGAGCGGAGATTTGACTTATTTAGGCTGAAATTTTTCTACAAGGTGTGGATGAGGAATATTTTCCATGAGTGCTAAATTTCATTTCATTTGAGCATGCAAGTGAAAAGTTATGATGCAAAATGTTGTTTGTTTTCCAACTCAGGCAGGCGTGGCAGATAAAAAAGTGACTTTTTTCAAAAACAAAAATTTGAAATTGGTTCTCTAAATTTATATATACGTGGAAAGCTTTGAATCATTCCATTTTGATCGATGAGTCAAAAGTTATGAGGAATTTTAGTTTGCGGGTAGTTATGGATTCTCTACTCTAAAATAAACTTTGTAGTTGAGGACATCTATAATAACATTACAACCATTGGGATTGACATTTTTCAATTCCATAATTTATTCTTAACAATTTAGTATTTTGGATCATTCTCTACTTCTTTCTACTTACTATTTTTTCCTATATGTTGTACAATTCCAAATGATGTGAAATTTTTCAAGCATGTAGCCAACTTGTCTAGGAAAATGAATTCAAAGAAGAACCACCATTTCGGACATTTTTTCCTAGATAAATGAGCTTGTGAAGTGTAGCTGCCCTATTTTATGCAAGGCGTTAAAATGATTTTTGTGAATTTGAATGCTTATATCTTGCAATTCACGCGGTGGAAATTTCTAAAAAATTTACCACGCGTTTCAAGTCAACATACTACAAGATCCTACGGTTACATGTATCAAGAAAAAAAAAATTCTAAAAATTTGATACTTGTACTAGAAATGGTAGTTTTGGAGCGTTTTGGGTGAAAATATAGTCATAGAACTTCAAGGGTTAACCCCTAAACGTTTGGATTCATCTCCAAAATTGACGATTTGAGAAAAAACATTATAAACTACAATTTGGAAGAATATTTTGGAATTGGTATACAAATGAAAGCTGTAGATTTTGATTTTTAAATTCTATCCGTACGGTTAGATCTACTAATGCTATCACCAATCTTTTTCTATAAATTTTGAAAAGAGAATTTCAGAATTCCTTCTAAATTCAATTACAAGTAAAATATTATCATTTTTTGAGTAAAACTTGTTGGAATGGATTTGAAATAAGGTTCTCTTCATATGGTGATTTTTTGAAATTTTTGTGACCTTTACATCTTTGACCTCATTTTTGCACATCTAGTTTTGAACTAAAGTCAATGCAAATTGACCACTTGACATACTTCCACATTTGTAATTTTAGAAATGTATATATTTTAGTAACATCAAATCCAACCGATGGATAGGACAACAACTTCATAAAGTATGACCAAAAATTAGGATGACTTTCATCCAAGCAGGAATGAGACAGAAACAAGGATCTGAATCTGTTCATCGTCCATAAAATGGACGTCGGAGCGCTCCAGGGTTAAAGTGGGCAAATCCAAGTACCTTCATGGGCACTCAATAAAGGTTCTTCTAGAGGATGAAAAAGCCTTCTGTTCCAGAATGTCAAGTTGGTGCCATGATAGCAGTTTTCGCTGCGAATTTGTCCAATTGGATCATTTGTATTCACTTCAGTTCTACTATTCGAAAATCTTAATTAAGAATCTTAACGATATCGCAACTTGCGTTCACATTGGATATGGATACAGAGTCTCTTATAGGTCCCTGGTTAGTTACAGTAGCTTATAGAGTATGCAGTTCAGTTCGGCTGTAGTGCTGTACTGTCCCCAGGGGAAGTTAACTGAACCTGGCACTGAATAAGTTAGTCTGAATCCGTCTCTGATAGTAGACTGGTACGATCACTACTACAGTGAAACAGTGAAAGTCAAAGTGGAGCACCCAATCCATGACAAAGGAAGAGGGTCAGTCAGTCAGTGGCTGCCTGCGGTGATGGATATAAATAAGGTTATATGGATTATATAGGTGGGGACTGAAGACTCGACTGACACATTTGATTTGTCTTATTATTGCTTGGGATACTAATTTACCAAACACCACACGCTATTTCTAAAATGGACTGGCGCCATGGGACTGGCAGGAGGGTCCGTCCGTCAGTATTAAGCTTAGTTGTACTTTATCAGTTTCCTAACAACAACGGTTCAGTTATTGCAATGTGTGCAGTTTTCCAACAAATCAGGCTGACTGCGTTCAGTTGGGTTCTCTTGCAATGCTAAGTTAAGCCAAGTCCATTTGGGTTTTCTAAAACATTAAAAAACATCATAGTGGCACTAGTTTTGTAGGTAAGACTGATTTTGCTCCCTCACTATTCACCTTAGTTATGTTATATCAATTGTTTGGCAGGGGAGTGTTCTGAAGTGTCGCATTTGTCTAAAAGAAGAAGAAGCAATACTCGTACCATGCAGTCATTGAATTGTGAGAATTGGTACACGTATCATGGTTTCAGTCAACATTATTTTATATTAGGGGCAGTCACAGTTGCGCTGGAGGATCCACAATTGGTTAAAACCGAGGCAGGAGGAGCAAAGAACACCCGGAGACTTTCCTGGAACTCGGAGAGAATCTGCTAAGCTTACTCACCAAAATGGACGATTAAGGCAACTACACCTAAAATTGCGCAGTTTAAGCTCTGTGGCATGACCAATATGTTTTAGAAACTGAACAACAATTTTTGTATATAGGTGAAGGACTAGGAATCAAAATGCAAGTGGTTCCATGATTTTTGGACACAATGTGAATAAGTTACAAATTTTCAAAGATACAAGGTGTAGGGTGTTAAAAAGTGTCAGTTATAGTAGGTGATGCTGAAATCCATTTGATGCACACGAAGAAATGGCACTAGGAGTACTATAAACATGTCATGGAGAAGATGTTAAACCAACAAAAAGTGTACCCAAAATGAACCACTTATGAGGTTGCCACTTCCATAATACTAGTAATAGAGTTGCACACTATTCAAAATGGGCCTTAACTCCGAATTACACTTGTCCTTGTAATGTGCACCATTTTCGGTATCCTCCCAATTCATTTTCCCTTCAAAAATAGGGGTGGAAAACTTTTAGGAGTGGTTCATTTTAGATGTAGCTACCTTACACCTTCTCCGAACTCAATTATGTTGAAAGAATGTTCACTACTTACACTTTCATCCGTCAATTTCGAATTGTGCCGCACAGTTTTTACTGCAGCTTCTTGCAAGCACAGCCCCGACAGTTGATTACTCCAGCCTTAGAATTTTGGTGGAATTCTCCCTCCGCAAAATTAGGCCGAGTAAACTTCTCTGCTTGTTCGGGGTGGATCAGTCATGGTGCCTTGGCCGAATTGGACACCAAAAGTAATAGGGGGAGACGGTTTTGCATAGTACGTATAGTAGAACCTCCCTAAGTTGTTCCTCTATAAGCAGATAAACCTCCGTAAATCAATCTGTCAGACGAGTCCAGGACCTATCAGTGTAGAGAGGTTCTACAATAGTTTGACATCCAATGAGTGCTTTGTTTTGTTTTTGAAGTAGATGATTTACACAATACCAGAACGGAGATGATTTCTATAGTGATCAACCTATCTTCACCAAGTTAATTTTGAAATTATGCGATTTGAGAATTGTACTAATTAAAAAATTTATAGTTTTTTAGATAAATCAATATAATATGGAATGCACTGTATTCATACCGCCTTAAATAGTATGATTGTCATCTAACCTCCATCCATTTTCATCTAAATTTCTTCCATCTTTTTCCAACTTTCATCCAAGGTTTCAAATCATTGCATCACAATCATCCAAATGTCATCTAATTAATGTTAAGTGTTTACACCACATTAATTCATACTATTGGTCAGTCTGAAAAAATTACTATCACCTATGGAATTAGTACAAGGTAAACCACCCCATTATATGCAAAAAGATCCATTATAGCTTGTATCTAGAAAATAATCCATCCAAGCCTTCCATGATCCTATCAGAGACTTTTTTTTAAAATGAGATTTGGGCTACATTAGGTTGAGTTAGTTGCCAAAATTAGTATCTTGGACTACACTAATGGAATGATCGATGACTGCAATAGAAACTTCCACCTTTTGAGTATAAATTCATCATATGAAGTGACTTTTTTAGGCCTTCACTGTACGCCATTGTTAGGAAATATTGTGACCAATTTAAGTGAGTAAGATGACCATTAGAGATACCTACACTCTTTTTTGGTTTTAGGATAGTCTAAAGACTCTTTTGGGCCAACTAAGCAACATACTTTCGTAACAAATTCATACTTTAGACAAAAAAAATATACAATTCTAATTGCTCTCCTTATTTCTTCCCTTTGCCAGATTTTTCAACAATGCCAACAGGGCAAACCAATCATTTTGTCTGTAATGAGTTAGTTTACCTTAACCCCTAAAGGACCGTTGTCCCTTTGGGGGACAAATGCGTTTTCGGGTAGAAACCTACGGGCTGAAATTTTGTCTTGATTTTTTGAAACTTTTTATAGAGATAGAAAAATTGATGAGCTTTGTGGGAATATAATTTTTTTCACAATCGGTGCCCGGGAACAAAAGTTATGACCAAATAAGCTCAAAACAGGGGACGCGGGGCAGCTCGGGCAGCAAAAAAAAATGGAAAAAAATTTGAATTTTTTTTTAATATTTTTTTTCTCATAGATTATATTTTTGCCTATCTGGAAAGCTTTGATTCATTTCATTTGGATATGTTATAAGAAAGTTATGGACATTCTTGTTTTTCGGGTAGTTAGAGCATCTTCTTGAAAAAAATAACTTGTAGGATTCATTTCTGAATGCAATTTTTCATATTTTTCAATTTTTTTTTTGCGTGGTTTATATTACTTGCTAGAACAATCTCACCATTGGGATTAGTGCAATTTAATTCCATTTAAAATATATGAATATTTTAGATTTTCCTTCTATCTCATACCTACTTCTACTTAACAATTTTTTTAAGAATGATAATTAAGTTTTAAATTTTTTTTTTTTTTTCCTAGACTCTCAACTCAATTCTCCACTATAAAGATTTAAAGCTCAAAACGTTGTAGTGCAAAAATTTTAAGTTAAAAATGTTCAAAGTCAAAAAATCCAGTCCTGCAATGTGCTGAAAAACTTGTTTTTTTCACTTTAAACGCAGATATCTTGCAATTTGTGTAGTCAAAAATTCTGAAATTTTTTCCACACACTCTCATACTAGTTAGGTGTCAGATCCTACAGTTAGATGTGGAAAAAAAACAATTTTCAATTTTTTTTACTTTTTGCTATAGAAATGGCAGTTTTGAGTGTTTTTTGGCAGAAAAAAAGCCTTGGTCCTTTAGGGGTTAATTACAAATTATTCTTTTTTGTGAAAATTTGTGCAATACAGTACCATTTCAATGAGTTCAAATAAAAATACTCACTGTGAGCTTGATACTGTAAGTAAATTAGTCTCTCAAACAATAATAGAATTATTTATCTTATATCACCCTTCATTTCGGGTTCCCATTTGTTTAAATAAATACCGTAAATAAACATCATCCTTCATTTCTGTTGTATTTCTGTTGAAATTTGTTTATTGATAAAAACTGGCTATTTGTAGAACGCGGCTGCCGTACTGCGACTCCAACTTGAATGTCCAGCCGGTTCAGTTATTGAACCAGTCCAAGGACTAGCAGCCACTTGGCCCCCAGGTGACTAAATTCAGGGGCAGGATTTTCCGCAGGTCGAGGTAGTTTGCCACGTGTCACGTTTTCCGCAGCCCAATTTCCTTTGAAAGTCGCGGAAGACTCGCACAATGGACGCAAGAGCCCGGCCCACCTCATATGGTCACGTGGCACTGCAGTGGTGACGTGGCAAAAGCACCTGGCACCTGCTCAAGCCAGGGAGTACAGTACAGTACAGTATTTCGTTTGAAAATGGTCCACAGCAACAAGCGGAGAGTAGACCGAAGGACTTGTCTAAAATCATAAGACCAACCTTTACTTGTGTAAAATAATAATAATAATAATAATAATAAAATTTAATGAGACGGGTGTGAACGAACGATGGCTCGATTATCTAAGTGTTGTGGACTTAGATGGCTAATTCCATCCTTGATGTCCCCTTTTTGGAGAAGGTACGGTAAAACAACCCATAACGAACAGAAGATCCATTATGGACACCTACGAATGACCCCATTATAGTTTTCTTCCACCTCATTATGGTCTTTTTTCATTGAATGAGATTTGGGCCATAATCAATGTCTTAGCCAACCGGAATGGAGTGATTAGTAACCACAATAGGAACTTCCAGCTTTTTAGTGCTATTTCATTGTAGGAAGTGATTGTTTTAGGACTTCCATTGTAGAAAATATTGTGACTGCTTTAGGTGAGTAAGATGACCGTTATGGATATAGTTTTTGTTGGTTTTGGGGTAGTCTAGAGACTCTTTTAGGCCATGATGGGCTAGACACTTAAAAAATCAAAACAAATTCACACTTCGTCGAAAAAATATAATTTCAATTGCTCTCGCCATTTATATCATTTGTCTTTATGTGGAAAAAAAATTAAAAAATTTCAGCAATGGCATGACAGCAAACTCCCCACTCTGTCCGTAATGGGTTGTTTTACCTTAAGTCCATAAAGCAATCTTTGACCATTGGATTTGCAATTTTCAAAAGTTTGACTTCATTGAAACAATTTTCAGGAAATTATCCTTGAAAAACAAATGGAATTGGCACCTAATCCAATCGTTGTTTCATATTTTTTGGACCTTTATAGAATTAGTTATGAATTTTGAAGTAAAAATCATAGAAGGCTGTAAAAAGGACATTTTTAGAGCCTAAACTAATTTAGGACCTCCTACCTTGAAGCCTCTGGAAAGAATTGACATGTTCCTTCCTTCAAGAAATTCTCAAATGAATACACTATATGATGACGAGGTAATTTCACCCTACCATAGTTGTATGGACTATGGTTGTAAGGTCATTTCATCCAATTATAGTTGTGTATACAAAATAGTGAAATTAAGTTGCCCCACACTAATTTCTCGACAATCCACACTATATAAATATTCACTGCTATTGTACAATGACACATTCAATCTAGAGCCATGTGTATGGCCATAGATTAGTGCACCAGTTCAAGGTCCGGTTTAGGGAGTTGCATGCGCCTCCATGTGAACATGCATTGAGTCACGAGGTAATTTATCTGGGGTAAGGCAACCTAATTTCACTATTTTGTATAGACTATGGTGATAAGTACCCTACTAATTCTTGGGTTTGAACTCATGATCATTTTATAGTGTATCAAGCCAAAGCCAATGAGTAAAGCCCACAACTGCATAGGCAGAGAACTATCCATAAATTTTTGTATAAACACACTAGAGGTTGGCAAATAAAGAAGATTCCAATGCAATAAAAGAATAATTATTTGGAAAAGTCACCTTATGCACAATTTATAAGGGTTTAATACTGGTAGATGATTTATAATAAACATAAATTCTAATGATGAGGTGATGAGCATTTTAAAAACAATATATACTCATTGTGTAAGATTTTGTAATGTTGAATTTGAGTGGGCGTTGTAATTAGGTGTGGTTATTTTAATTTTAATTCAAATTTTAAATGTCTCATCAACCATTATGAGGTCTCTATCCTACTATGGACAATATTTATAGGTTGTTGAAAAAAGTTCAATTTATTTTAATTTTAATGCAAACTAGATCTCATTGTTTTACTATTTTCATATTTGAAACTAAGATCCCACAATCAAAGGTTTTATTACAAGGATATAGTGCTAAATGTTTGATATTTGCCTAGTGTTGAAATTTACTATTTGAAGAAAGTGTTGATGTTTTCATCATTAAATTTTGTGCTTTTTTTCACAAATCAATTGCAATTGCAATTCTCATAAATTATATAAATTTTCAAATGTTTATAAATAAGATACTTTTGATATATTTTTGAAGTTAAATATTCAAAATTGATTTGGTAAATTTATCATATGGACAATTTCTAATTGTAATGCTTAGCATCTTATCTTTTGATGTGAACTTCAAAAAATGTTCAAAACTACACAAGTTTATTCAATTTTGTGCTCCACACAATATCAACACTAATTTGAAAATTATGCAAATTTGCAAGACGACACCAATATAGAAGTTCACAATATTCTAAATAAAATAATATAACGTGGTCTGTACTACAGTATTTTTATAAGATCCCAATAAGTGTTTTTGTCATCCACCTTTCATCCTCGTCATTACATTCATTCACTTCTCAATAACTTTCATTAATGTCCATCCATTCAATTTTGATCTAAAATTAATCCAAATGTTCACATTAGTTAGACTACATTCATCCATAATTTATTCAAATGAGTCTCACGACACTATTCAAATTCTCACACTAATTGGAAATTTAGCTCATGTGCGGCAAATTTTTTGAAAGATAATTATTTTTTGTCTAGGATCCTCAATTTCACCTTGCTAAAGTCATCATGTCAATTGAGTGGAGTACAATTGATTTCAAGAGCTTTCTCCTAGAACTACATGAAATGGATGAAGCACATCCTAGTATGTTGAGAAAGCAAATTTTGTTTTTTCTTTTTACAATGTGACTACTGTGGTTATTTGGTGCTTCATATACAAGGTTCTAAATCAATTTGTGTAAGGATAGGAAGAAAATAAAAATTTACAAGAATGAAGATCTTTTATTTAGATTTTTCTAGGGCCAAAATTTATCTTCACTAGAAAAAATCCAAATCAACATCCCCCTCCCAACTATGACTCGTACGGCAAACTTCCATGTGAGTGGATTCAAATACACAAGTAAATGAGACAAAAAGAATTCCAATTTTTTGTATGGAGTTTTGGAACAATTGATTCCTAGAACTGAAATTGTTGGCCGGCATGGATTTTCGGGGAGGCTTGTGAAAAAATGGAGAAGCAATTTTTTTATTTTTGAAAAATTGTTTTCAATGTTGAACTTGAACTTTTGAATTGCTTATAGTTTGGTAACAAATGGAAAGCTATTTTTAAGATTGTAGTTTCTCCCTACTCACATCAAAATGAAAGCATTGTTGAACTCAATGAAGCCAATTTTGACTTTGAAAAACATGAAAGTTTGTTTCCAATTTTTCATCAGGTAGTTTGTTCTGAAAGAGACCATCTTCTTCAAAACGATCCTATAATTAGCTCTCAAATGGATATGAGGTGGTCTTCAACTCAACTTCTTTAGCCATTGAGTGGATCGAGGATAAAGTATTATTATTGCAAGAGCCAATCATTCTCTTTGGTTTTCCCATATATTTCTTTACAAGTTGCAAGGGAATGGATTTTGGGAGACCTATGATCACAAAATTCTGAAATAATTCAATAATGCTTAAAAAAAAAATACAAAATCACTTGTGGTACATGCCGCATCTATATTTCTCTTTGTGTGAAAATTGAGCTAAAATTCTTCCCATCCACAAAAGCCCATGAAAATGGCGGACCAACCCTTAAATGGTTGCTTTTAGAGCAAACTACCTTAGATGTTCAACCATGGGGATAAAAATTAACTTTGGGTTTATTGGAGGTAATAAATTAGAGTCAAATTTGACATAGTGAGTCCACCCATCTACATGTGGCATCCAAAATTGCATACTTGGGACCAAGTGGGACGCTAACATCTACCAAATAGAAAGGCAAGACGCTAAGCCTGTCCCACAAATTAGGCCATGCAGGGTGAATGCAGGATAATTGTAAAAAAAAAGCCTCTATTTTGTGTCGTGTTAATTCTATGTTCTTCATATCTCATTGCCAATTTTGGACCTCTAATTGCAAATATGAATTCAAAATTTGCAAATTTTATCATGTGTGGAAAATAAAAAATTTCAGCGTGTTCTGGAGCGGCTGAGCGAGGGGTCAGTTCACATGCGTCAGCAGTTTCAACGAAGGCAGCAGCTGCTGATAACTTACTAGACTAGACTAGAGGGTGCCAATTGCGGATAGAAAGTATAACCTTTACCCCCTTTTGCATTCACATATTCTATGAAGCATCTTCTTCACAACCATCAATCACCTTCCTTTTTTCCGCACACTATTTACCATCACTTTTTAATCCGCTACCAAATCTACATGCGCTCAATTCAATTGGCTCACTGCCTAACATTCTTGAACTTCAAGGGTGGGTCTCGGTCGAGGCTGTCGGTTGTAGTGCAACGAGCCTCTTGCGGAGGTAAAGCCAAGGATGAATGTAAAAAAAAAAAAATCCCCTATTTTGTGCTTGATTAATCTACTTCTCCTTGTTGGCTCATTTGGGGCTTCCAATTGCAAATATGAACTCAGAATTTGCAAATTTTGTCAAAAGAAAAGTTCCTGCATTTTTCCTAGGGGTTCCCCCCTAGTGACACTAATTTTACACTCTAGCCCATGGGATGAAATAATCCATAAAATAGTCTTTGAAGTCCCAGTATGCCATAAAAGAATGAATTGGATCATTTCAAAGCTGAAAAGTCAACAAAGCATGCTGGCTAGGAGTCCCTACAAAGTCTCCACTTGCTGATGAAAAATCTGGGTTCAGAAGTTTAGGGCATGACGAGTGAAGAATTGTGACCACTCCATGGAAAACATGGACTGCTGTTCCGCTTCAAGAGAACTCAAAGTCCATTCAATTGCTGTCTTTTTGAAAATTTCCATGAAAAATAACGACACAGAATACAGACTGCTCTAAAGACTCAGCTGTTAAGCTTAATTCATATTATCAAGGCAGCATGTTCTTCAGCATTTTGTGAGAATTCAAGCATGCCGCACAGTTCGTAGAGAACACCTATCTTTCTGTAGCTTTTCGCACCTCCCCCATCTGACTATCAGCTCAAGGTTTGTGCACAAATAGAATTTAGATTCCTCTTCCCAGTGCTGAGGTAACTCCTCAAGAATGGACAGTATTTGAGATAAGTTACATGGAGAATAATCTGTTGTTGCTATTTCACGGAAAATAAGGAATGCTTGTCTATTCGTCAAGCGCGAATGCCTGATTTTCGTCCAATTGTTTGCATTATCGTATATCTTCGCAGCAGAACGTGTGGCTTTCTGCAGAATTCCTTGAAAAACCGGATTGAAACAAATATCTTGCCATGAGATGCTACTACCACTTGCACCTAAGCATTGGAGTAGGCACTTCAACGTTTGGCTTGGGACCACCCACCTGCACAGATGATACGCATTTTAATAGTGTTGTACTTGGTAAACAACTTTCCACCACTACCTGAAGTTGTTTCTACATGTTCTTGAAATGAAATCTGGAGACGTCTAGAATTTCAAACAATGGACACATGCTTCTGATCGAGCCACTCATCAAGAATTTCAGTCAATGGACAGATGCTTCTAAGCCACCACTCTTCAAAAATGACACCAGCTCACAGAAACTTGGAGAGCATTGCCAAAAAAATCAACAACTATATAATGATCAAAGTGTGTGTTTCGATACCTTTATAAAAACATAGACAAAATGCAAGTCAGGGTCTTCAAGGTTGAACAGTGGACCCAAAGTCAAGTCTTGTTGCAGGAGAATAGGTTCCGTGATTTCCCGAAGTGGATAAGCTTCATGACTTCTTCTTGAGTTGAGTCTTGCTGCATTTACCAAGAACTTGTTGACAAAATGCCAAAGAAACCTACTTTGCAGGTTTTGACAAAACTCATTGCAAGTAATACTGATTTAGTTTTGCTAACTTTCTCAGTCAAGGTAGGGTAGAGGACATTAAAGCCGTTCACGAGGAACTTGATCCCATCTCATATCTACTTACTGCTGTTACCTCAATTTGGGTAACTGAACCTGATTCAAACAGGTATTTTACATGGCCTCCAGCAAAATCTTTGATGAGTAAAAATTGAATTTGAGAATAAACACACCATCAGTGTAAGAACTTGTGTGTCTGTTTTAGGTTCACTACCCCAAAACCTTAAACCCTTAATACTTTTGCATACAGTATTTAAATAAGACATTGTTAAAATGTTTTAACATCCCACTTATTGAAGTGACGACTTTAGTATCCTCCACCTTACTGTGACAAGCTGATTCTCAAGAAGCTTTACATACGTATGGCATGGAGAATGATGTTCTCCCAAGGCAGGTGCTTTGTCTTCACGTAAGCCATTCGACTTCGAGGATCTCCATAGGAAATCTGCTTGCCAAATTTTGAGAAATTCAAAAGCTTAGTACTTTCACGGGGTCAGAGTTCAAGAATCACAACGCTCAAGTGCTTCAAAGGAAAGTGGGTACTTTTCCCCCACTGAAGGCCCTTTTTGTTTCCTTTGCTTGAGTGGGCTTGGCCAAGCGACTTAAGTAATGTTGACCTAAGCGCATTCAAGTTGGGTAACGTTGGTCACAAGGAACAAAAGGGTCCTCGCTGGAAAACAACCACTTCACTTCCCTTAAAGTGTTGCTTAGCTTAAGTTTGCAGAGTAAGTTAATAATGGTATGTTTCCACTTGACGTTAAGAATGGAGTTAGCAAGTATCTTAGGAATGAATTTAGATACACATTTGGATTGAATTCACTTTGCCCACACTACCCCTAACAACAAACTTTTAACCACTCTACTTTGCCCGTGCATTTACTTCCAAATTCTCTCTAATAAGACCTACGGTAGAGGGCTACTAAAACTATTACGGACCTAATCATGTCTCCTACACTAAACCCCTCTTACCAATGGCAACTCAACTCTTCCAATCAACAGGGCTGAGTGTGGGCAGCTAGTTATTTGAAATGAAAATGGGATGATAGTACTGGTCTACAACCTCCCACTTTGAAATTATATGCGTGATTCACATGTACTGATTAAAGTCTAATCACAACAAATTTTGCTCTTGTAGCTATAAAATCACATTTCTTCATAATATATCCTCTTAAGATCTTTTCATTGCCGATTTGTTAAATTAGTTCGACTCTGGCGCCAAAAAAAATGTCACACATTTACACAAAGCTCTAAAAACTAGAACAGGTATAGATATACATTTCAGGCAGTGCATCCTGATAAGTGCCAAACTAGTGCCAGACTACCGAAAATTTCACGAAATTGACATGAATCAGAGCTGTTCAGTCCACAACTAACAGAGATTGAGCTGTGGATTACCAGGAAATAAACGCCTCCAGGCTTCAAGAGTCTACAAGTACACAAATGCCTCTCAGATTCACGTTCTGCCTCAAATTTGCAGAAATACATCCTCAAGCATTAAAACTGATCATATTTTAGTCTTCAAGTATGATTCTTTTCACAGAAAAAATGTTCCTCAAACTTATCGGCTTTTTCTAATCACAGATCCTTGCTAATTATCAAATTGTCCATTCTTGAAATTAGTCCACTCTTGCCACTAGATACATGGAAAGCATTAATTACGATTTTGCAAGAGCAAATATACAAGTTACGAACCTGTAAACCTCTGAAAGCATAGATGCTACACATGCTTGTGCACTAGCTCCGCACTGTTACCACGCACTGAGAGCAGTCATGCCAATCTTTCTACACCCGTCAGTCCAACAATTTCTAGCTAGAGAATAATGCCAAAGACGCAATAGGTCCTTGCAAACAATGTTCTTCTCTCTCCAATTACCAACAACACAATTTACCTCAGCCTGTTGGACGATTCGTCTACAGAGCCTGGGTGGCCCTTGAAAGAAAAGTTACAGTCATTGATGTCACTACAGTACTATTTAGTGAAAACTAGTTCAATGCAGTAATATTTCAGCCTGTTCTAATTTAAGATAACAAGAATTTGGTAAAATAGTAACACACACTAATAGGATAAATCAGAGTAAAGAAAGATTGAATCGACTCCAGAATTTGACCCTAAATTGCTTCTTACTTATAAGATTTTCAGGAAGAGATTCACACATGCCTGAGAGTTCTTACCATCAGGTTGTCCAGCATGCCTGCAATGAACATCGATATTAGAAATTAAACAGGGAATACTAATCAAGAAGCAATGCATCACTCGGAATTCAATTAGGCAGTTGCTAACAAGGCCAAAGGCCAAAATTCATCATGATGTTAAAACCCTCTATGCAATCATTCAGTGATTTCTCTTATTTGAGTTCACAAAATGCATTGACACAGAAAGAGTCTCTTCAGCAAGTCCAGACTGATGTATCATCTGACAGTCACCTTTATCCAAAACACAGTGAAATGATTTGTCTTCAAATTCCTTCATGCACCGAACATCCATTTTTTTATCTGTCTTCCACAAGCCAGAGTCGAACGGTATTAGAAGTAACTCAATCCAACATCTCACGCACACAACATTCTTTAGAGTTCACCATTCTCCAAGGTAAATGGGCAGCCAAAGAAGGCATGCATGGCTAGTGCTTGTCTTCTTCTTGGTGCATTTGGTACCTCCCACTTGACATGAACTCAAATGTGTAAACAGAAAGAAATGGATTCTCTTTTCAAGGGTGCTGAGACCCCCCTACACGTAAGAATATTTTAGCAACTTTGCATCACCTACCTCTTCATTTTCTGGCAAACATTGTTGCAATGGCAATGAGTGATTTTTGTTTTTGCAACAACAGAGATAATTTTCTTTTAAATGAAAAAGATGTTCTCCTTAACCATGAAATGACAGGCCTTATCACCATGATCAATAGTCATGCAACTATAAATTGACCTAAACCCTCAAAACCTTCACAAAACGAACCTACATTCATTTTGCATAACATCTTGAGTTCAAGATGGAAAGCGCTGCCAAAATCCACAACTTTTCACTCAATTCAGTTATGCACTCTGAATCATCTGTCAAGCTTTCGGTACTAAGACGAAATAAAAAAATTGGTAATGAGAAGAGCGGGGAAAGTGCAGTCTCCCCTCTGCTTAGAAAGCTATGCTTACATTGTAGCAGAGATAGGAAAAGAGCATTAAGGTACACATACCGAGACTACCTAGAATGCAAACCTTTTTTTTTTTTGATACTAGAATGCAAACTTTAAAGTAAATAACCATTTCAAGCAATCTTGGAAGTACAAGCGACAGAGTTTAGGAAATACACTGAAGTTGCGGCATTCGTTTGTATTTCGTAGTCATGACTTTAATCAGGACATCCGAGATGTCTATGTTCATGATTTTCTGGTAACCATCTTTCACCATTTCTTCTGACAGGACTGCTCTGGCAGTGCAAATTGAGTACAAGGAGCAACGATTACTGGATTGGTTTCCCAGGTGAAAATTGTACACATCCAGTTCAACCTAGACTATCGACAACAGCAAGCAAAGAGAGCAAGACACCCTGCTGAACTATCATCCTAAAATTCTCAACCGTTGGAACGACGCATTGTAAAAAGCGCGAACTTGGACAAACCCTAGGATTAAGAGGATATCCACACCAAAGTAAATCAAAGCCACCAACCCTCCAAAACACTGTCCATTACTTTGGCAATCACTGTGTGAAATGGCAGGTATTGCTAAGGCTCAGTTGCTCCCAAATAGGTACAGGTTGGAATACTGTGAAGAGAAAGATGAAGAGAAGAAGAGATGGAGGAGACTTATCAACTATACCAACAACCCTAAAACTACTACCTCTGTTAGAAAGCACAACATAATCAACTTCCCCACATTATTACGGTGAGTGATGGAGAAGCTTGAGATTACACCTAAGAGAGTCCAAATTAGCATCTAAATATAGAAACAATAACTAGACTAACTCAAATTTGTGGGTCTTGTTGACCATTGTAAAAGGATTCAAATGCATTTTTTTGGACATTATATGAATATGCTATGAATTTTCGACGAATTGATTACAGGTGTACACAAAATTGATCAAGGTACTGACATTCAAATTGTGTACATTTTCGACAAGACTCTACACAGATGGTTAAAGGTTGTCATTAGGTGTACAGACATTTGCTTTGAACTGTCGTGTCGGATTACACATCAACGTGTTCCTTGCAAGATAAACTGACTGGTAGCTCTTATAACCTACCACTGCATTATTTTTAAATAAGTAACAGTCTAAGTTGTATCCCCCATCACCTCTCGACCGACGAAAAAACACTGGTAGCACTTCGCTTTTAACATTGTTTGCCTTCCACCTCTCCCATCAATGTGCAGCTGACTAAACCCAAAGTTAGCAGTAATAGTGAAGAGACTCCTCGGATCAAACCAAGAAATTTAAAATCTGAAAAGAGAAAAGGGAGAGATTTGATCGCGTACGTGCACTTCCACAGCCGACCATCAATACTTCATCCGTCGTTTTCGCGTACATCTTGATGAGAGGAGCTATTCCTCTGTAGTGTTGGTACCAGTCAAACGATCCCGAATCTCGAGTGTACCTGTTATTCCAGTAAGCTTCATCGAAGTAGTTTTCAGTTTTGTCTCCAACTATGGCCATCCTTCAAGAAGACAAGAACTGTTATAATTACAGACTTCGGAAAGTCAAATGAATCTTTACACCGTCAAACTAAGTCGCAAAGCTCAAAGTATCTTCTCCAAACGCATAGCCCGGAAATCCGTCCAGGACTTGTAGAATGCTCCGCAAAGAACATACACATCGACAAGCAATTTTCTGTCTCGTCCCGACTCCAACACAAAGTATCAGTGCCCCAAAACATTACTCTGTTCTTGCCACTTCGGAAGGATCAGGTGAAGTACTGAAAGATCAGGTGCAAAAGGGTGCAATTAATGAACAGTGCTAACACAGCGCTGAGAATTTTATTTGTGATCTTGTAACGTATACACCAGAGAGCAAGAAACAGGATGTCACAAAAATGGTTTTATTGCCGTCGTTGTCCCCCATACCTGGCAACAGGATGGCCAATATGAGCACAAGATTGAAGAAGGAAGTCCATGACCGATCACAGGAGAACTGTGCTTCATAGAAGTAATAAGCAGATACACGCTCGAGGAAATGTACCATACATCGCTAACTGAAAGCTACCAAATGTCAGAATGTAAAGGAATACGTTTAAATTTAGGGGATTAAACCGCAGTTTATCAGCAATAATCGTCAGCAAAGGGCACTCTGACCACGTAACGAGCATCACGCAGGAAGGCTTAAGTAGAAAAGTGCACACCTTCGGTTGCAGTCTCTAAACGGTTCGATTCTCGTTCCACACTCGTCCCATTCTCGATTGCCTTTTAACACAATTTTGACTGTAGAAGCCTAAAGCCGTGACAGTTGGAAGTGCGACAAAATCATTGCCTTTACAATGCACGACTTCCACGACTCGAGACCGTGTAAAAGACTCGCTGATCTTTTAAAAAAATTCCAAAATTTTGCAAATCGGATGTCAGACTCTGAAGTAGGGCATGAGAAACCATTCAGCAATCAATCGCATTCAATGAAAACTCAGAAAAATACTTCTGCAACTGCAAAACCAGGGACGTGGAATCACAAACAATATGTCTGAGAGCAAAAACCGCATAGAGCAACGAGTCCATCCGACTATAGAGGAAACCTCTGAATTGTAATCCAAAGGTGCTGAGATACATATTGTATTAAACTTTCTTTCACTACAGAATTGTGTGCACTCTTGCACCTCGGAACAGCAAAACCTTGGCAGATACACAAAAAACTGCGACAGCTTGACCTCTACTTGATCTTCTTCTTCGGGCGAAGCTGGTTGCTGTGTCCGCACTTTTTCTTACGGCAATTCACAGCGCGAGGGTGGAGACGAGCGTAACACCTTCAAAACAATATAAGGAACGTGTCAATTTGCGAACAATAATGGGATGACCTAATGCTGATAAATAGGCCTTGAGACATACACTCAACCTCCTTATTAAGAACCTCCTCTAAAATGATCTTCTCGAATATCTGCAAACTTGCCATACTACATGGACAGTAGAACATTTCTCCACATCGATCTACGTCATAGTAAAATAGTTGGAACTCTCACGTGGTGAGATGAGAAATTCGAGTGGTATCAAATTCTCGATGTCAATTAATCAGTACATACAAAACTAGATTTTTCAATTAAAAGCTCTGTTGGAAGTCCACCGCCACGACTCTTCGGAGTCACCCGAAGACAGGCGAAAAGCATACACAGAACTACAGTGGCGCAACGACAGAATACCGACAAAAAAGACGTACAGGAACAAAACATATCTAGTGCCCTGTGACCAAAACCCTAACATATTCGCTGAAAGCCAAAACTCAATCTCCTACACTCCCAAACACTCTTGAACGACAACAAATTCCGAACCAACAGAAACCCTATAACGGAAAACAACACCCGGCTTACTTCCGGCAGATCATCTTCTCCTGGTTGTACTTCCTGGCCAAAGCCATCAGCGAGGGCTCAATGATACCGCCCCGCAGACGCAGCACCAAGTGCAAAGTCGACTCCTTCTGGATGTTGTAGTCGGCGAGAGTGCGGCCATCCTCGAGCTGCTTGCCGGCGAAAATGAGACGCTGCTGGTCAGGAGGAATCCCCTCCTTGTCTTGGATCTTGGTTTTCACATTGTCGATGGTGTCGGAGCTCTCCACCTCGAGCGTGATGGTCTTGCCCGTCAGGGTCTTCACGAAAATCTGCATGGTTCCAGACGCTTGTGCCGCTCCGCCACCAGGCAACGACGATGAAGTAGAGGAAAGGACTGATTTAGGGTTTAGCGTAGAATTTGTAACTCTAGGATTAGGGTTTGACGAAGGCGTTTGCGGGACTCGATATCCCCGGGTATCTGGATTCGCCGGTTATGAACTCCGATGATTCAGTTAGTTACAGTAGAACCTGTCTTAGTGCATAGAGTCGGGATTATGCACTAAGAGAGGTTCTGTGAGAACTTTGGCTAACGTGGCCTCTCACTATGGGGCCTCCAACTACTGTTCACAAATATCACGACCTCTCTTAGTGCATATATACACTAAGACAATATGCACTGAGAGAGGTTTTACTATGTAAGCATCTCGGACCATCTTATTCTTTAACTCCTAAGGGCTTCCTTCCATGTGAGTCGGGCGCCGGTGGACCTCATTGACGATTGGTGGGATTTTTTCTGGATTGCAGTCATCGGTGAGGTCAACCAGCCTCCAACTCACATGGAAGGAGGCCCTAAATGCCCAATCCTTTTGAAGTGTATTAACCTATGGAAAAAGAACATGAGCTTCTAGTTATCTCCAATGAAGCAAACTGTTCTTTTTCAAAATCTAATTGTATAGATGTTTTAAAGAACTTGCTTACTAGTCTGTATACAAATTTTGAGTTCGAAATTGTATAGGAGTTGTAAAATTATAACAAGGAGAAATGTGCACATTCTATTTTTAGTATGTTGTTCCTCCCTACAATGTTTGAAATATTTGCATACAAGAGGTTTTTTGATATTGGAGGTGATATGAACAACTAAAAATTGTGTTTGCACATTGAAATGCATTTCCAAAAACCTTAACCCCTAAATTCTCAAACACTGTTTTTTGGCAACATAGCAATTTTGGACAACTCACTACAAACGGAATTTTTATTTTTTTCTTTGAAATTTTCACACAACATGTGCCCAAGGAGCAGTGGTTTTTTTTCCGGCGATTTGGTGCAAAATTGCACAAAATTTTATGGCCTAACACCACACCCATAGAAAAAAATGGTACTAAAAAGGTGAGAAATCGCCAGAAAACTTCAAATAAAAAAAGAATCTTGGATGAAATTGTTTGAAAATTAAATTATTTATATGTGATATGTGCTAATATGATATTTTCTATCCAACATGTGGATGAATGTTGGAATTTGGAGTACCACTATAACATTCAATATCGCCACTATGGCACTTCATTAAAAATGAAAAAAAAACCCTACCAAGGAGTAGCTTTAACCCCTTAAAGACTATGAGTGCAGATTTTGAACAATGAATGAACGAAAACCCATCCCAAACTCACCAAAATGCATTTTTTCATCCATCAATATTTTTTCAAAGATTCTTGTATTAGTTCTTTAACATTTGTATGGTATAGATTATGAAGATTTTGTTTTGCAAATATTCTACAATTCAAAGGGTATCGGTAGGTCTAGCCTCAAAAAGTAACTTTTTCAGTTCAAAAAATGACCTTGAAAAATGACTTGAATGAAAAAATAAAAATAATAAAAATCTTTAAAAGTCACTATAATTAGAACTTAGCATTTTGAACTTATATAAAAAAGAATTCTTGTAAAAATCATAAATATTCAATCTACAATTGATTTTAGAAGGAATTTTCAATTTCTAGCTTCAAATTTTATTGTAAAATATTATTTTCTATATTTGTAGATCTCACAATTTTGGAAATTTGGAAATTTGGACAACCCCTTGGTCCTTTAGAGGTTAATTTGATGTACCCAAGGAGTGCCCAACAATTCTTATAATTTTTGACTACATGATTAAAAAGTTATCGTATAATATGTAATTTTCATTGCTCGGCGGGTAGCTCAAAAAATCCTTAAAAAATCACTTTTTTCAAAATCAAAAATTTGAAAGATTGGTTTTCTCGATTCATTGGTTTTCTCGATTCATTGGTTTTCTCGATTCATATATACATGGAAAGATTTGAATCATTTCATTTTGATTAACCCCTTAAAGACCATGAGTGCAAATTTTGAACAATGAATGAACGAAAACACATTCCAAACTCACCAAAATGCGTTTTTTCATCCATAAAATTATTTCAAAGATTCTTATAATAGTTCTTTAACATTTGTACTGTATAGATTATGAAGATTATGCTTTGCAAATGTTCTATAATTCAAAAGGTATTGGTAGGTCTAGCCTCAAAAAGTAACTTTTTTAGTTCAAAAAATGACACTTAAAAATCAACTTGAATCAAAAAATCAAATCAAAATCTTTAAAAATCACTATGATTAGAACTTAACATTTTGAATTGATAATATATTTTTTTAAGTAAAAATCATAAATATTCTATCTACAATTGATTTTAGAAGGAATTTTCAATTTCTCACTTCAAATTTTCTTGTAAAATATTGGTTTGTGTATTTGTTGATCTAACCTTATATATGGATGTGATCTATAAATCATACTTTACAACTTCTATTTGAGAGTCATAATTAAAATATTTTTTAAATTGTATTTTATAATAGATCTTCACAATTTTAGAAATGTGGACAACTCCTTGGTCCTTTAGAGGTTAATGATATGAAAGTTATGAGGAGTTTTAGTTTGCGGGCAGTTATAGATTCATTATTCTAAAATAAACTTTGAAGTCCTTTATTTAACTCAATTTTCAATATTTTTTGAAAAAAAATTAAACCATAGGATGTAGATTGTTTATTGCACATTATAACCATTGGAATAGGTATTTTTCAATTCCATAACTAAATTCTTAATAATTTAGTATTTTAAATCACTCTCTACTTCTTTCTATTTATTATTTTTTCCCTATATGTTGTACAAGTCCAAATGATTTGAAACTTTTTAAACATGTAGCCAATTTGCCTTGAAGAATGAATTCAAAGAAGCACCAACAATATAGACATTTTTTCATACAAATGTGAATTTGTGAAGTGCAGCTACTTGATTTTTTGCAGGGCCAAAAAAAAAATTTGTCAATTGAAAAGCTAATATCTGGCAATCTACATAGTGGAAAATTTTGCAATTTTTTTCACATCTTCTCAAACCAGTGTACTACAAGATCCTATGGTTATATGTGTCTAAAAATGTCTTTTATCTAAAATTTGGCACTTGTACTAAATATGACAGTTTTGGAGCGGTTTTGGTAAAAACATAGTCAAAAATATTTAGGGGTCCTAGTGAAGAGCTATCAAACTCATTATACAATCCCCCTTGCAATTGTTGAAATGCAATTTTTTTAATAAGTAGAAGTTGCAAATAACTCCAAATCAACAATTGAATGTTCAAATTTTCAACAATGAAAATCATGAAAATACTTACTCTTTCCATTGGGACAATTTTCAAAACAAATGGATAAGCACAATTTTTTAGATCCCAATTCAAGTGAAATTGGCAAGCTTTGCATAAAGCTAGGAAATCAAGTAAAATTTGTAAACTTATTCTTCCACTAGTGGTACATAAATGCCTTTGAGGACTTCTAAAAAATCAAATATTTACCTTTTTAGTGAAAAATAAAAGCTTCCAATAGTTTTCCTTCAATATTGCCCCCTCAAAATTTTAGAAAGGTCAAAGGAATTTAACTGCCCAAAACAAAATGAGATTGAAATTTTGGAGCGACCATATATGGACTTTCAAGTAGGTAGGGGTTAAACTGCCAATGGATGTATTTACACATGGGTGAAGTACCCTATGCTAGGGTCATATTTGTTAAAATATAGTTCAAAATATAATTAAATATGGAATCTGATGAAATTTTCAAAAATTATAAGGTGGCATAATTGAATAGTGCAAAAAATATTAATGAAAATAATCTTAATCTTAAAAAAAAACACAAAACTAAAGTTGTGAGTATTGCTAAAGGTCACAAAATATTATGAACCGTGCTAAAGGTCAAAATATTTGGAACCTTGTAAGATGAACTTCCAAAAATTCTAATTCGAGATAATAAAAAAAAATTACCAAAAAAGAAATCATTTCAAATGGGATCCCAACGTATAGTATTCCCACCATATTAGAGGCTTGAGATTGGAGGGGAGTATTTCTGGGGTTATTTTGTTTATTCACTATCTAAGAGCATCATCAATAGTGGGACAACAAACATTCTTTGTAAAGTGAAAACATCCAAAACTATCCGTGTACCCATTCCTAACAAGTAGACTTCTATTGAAACTATTTCTTAGAGTACAATTAAATTTTTATATATTTCAGTGCAATTGGTTGATTGTTGATTCTTTAGATTTTGGTATTATGTGATGGTTTGAGTGGCAACAGGAGTTCCACTTTGAAAATTCATAATAATTACATGTCTTATCCAAAAGTTCTATTTTTTTTTAAATTCATAAAATTCAATTGTTGATACTACCAAAAAAAATTCTTGCGAAAGGTGCCTCCAACTATATTGAATTGCTTATTTTGATGGTTTGGGGTGTTTTCACCTTATATCTCTGTTACAGCCATAGACAAGGGCTTTGTATTTTTAAAGTGGTCGGCGACATGGCTAACATACCTACCACTCTAATATCTGCCTTCTTTCCAAAATCCTAAAGGAGCTATGAGTCTAAAGGGGCTATGAGTCAAACCCATACTGTACCCGGATAGTAGGTTCGGCTTAAATTAATTAAAATAAAAAAATGCCGAATTTTCTGCTAATTTTGGTTTCAAATTTTCAATCTGATTTCATTGATTGAAAATATTAAAATTCATGTATGACAATCTTAAAATGCTACTATTCTTACATGTTTATGTCACAATTTTACTTGATATAAGAAATGAATTCTTGTAAATGGTAGATCCCAAAATACCACTATTACTTTTAACACATGTTTCATTCCTATTTGCCTACATAACTTTTGAACTTTTGAAATACTCAGTACACCATTGCTATATCTTTCCCAATGGGTACAGATAATAAAAAATTTCAATCATAAATAGTGGCAAAATAGAGCATAGAATTTTGACAATGACTTCATGGTCATAGGCTCCATCCTTACTTGGTTAAGGGTCAGTTCCCTGGTCATAGATCTCGTAGTTAGGGTTTGGAGTTCAACGCAACGCAACAACGAACACCTTCCTTTCGCAGCTCGGATTGCAGCTGCTCCTCCCTCCCCGGTAACCCAATTTGCTCCTATGGAGTTCGAGAATAATTCCCCTGCTGCTGCCGACGCAGCGCCGGCCATGAAGGTCGTGCCGGAGACGCTGCTTAAGAAGCGCAAGCGCGACGAGCAGTGGGCGATCAACCGCAAGGAGCAGTTGGAGTCCGCCAAGAAAAAGAATTCCAGCAGTCGCACGCTCATCTTCAAGCGCGCTGAGCAGTACATCCGGGAATACCGTGGCCAGGTGCGGTTTCGTGAATTATTCATGGAGTTTAGGAATTCTGTCTAGGGTTTTGGAGTGGGGGCTTACGGACGGTCTGTCTCAATTGTTCTATTTATAGTTAAATATCATGAGATTTTGACAAACTAGAAAATTTTAGGAATGCAATGCAATTATTTTGCTGGATTTCAATGAGAATTCGTTGTATATTGTGTTGTAGGGCTACAGTGCCAAGGTAACAATAATATTATGCAAATTTCGCCAGAATTAGTTGACTTAGAATTAGTAACCTCAATCCTGGGAACTACCCTAGCGAAATCGAGAATGAAATGAAAATACTGGATCCGTCTGTGAGCGAGCAGGAGGCTGATTTGATCAGGTTGAAGAGGGAAGCCAAGCTGAAGGGCGGGTTCTATGTCGAACCTGAGGCGAAGCTCATGTTCGTCATTCGTATTCGCGGGTAAGTTTTACACCCGGAGTAAATTCCAATTTAGGTTAGGGTGATAATTTCAGGCTTTTGAATTCTCTCTTTTAGGTCAGGTTTTGAAGATGGGGTTCCAGACTTGACGTGCACTATGTCGTTGTTGTGCTGCCTTCGATTGGAAATTGTGTTTGTTGCTTACCGAACTTTGTGTGTTCTGGTTGATGCAGTGTCAATGACATGCACCCGAAGACTAGGAAGATCATGCAGCTGTTGAGACTGAAGCAGATTTTCAATGGAGTGTTCATGAAAGTGAATCAGGCGACCGTGAGCATGTTGCGCAGGGTTGAGCCTTATGTCACTTACGGGTATTATGTTGACCTCTCCGCTCGGTTGCTGCGGCTCCTCCTGATTTAGAATGATTTTGTGTATGACAATATATGGTCTGAAACTTCGTGAAACTTATCTTTTTATTTTCACAGGTACCCTAACCTGAAGAGTGTGAGGGAATTGATTTACAAGCGCGGCTACGGCAAGCAGGGCAAGAGCCGGACTCCTTTGACGGACAACAGCGTTATCGAGCAGGAACTGGGCAAGTTCGGCATCATCTGCATTGAGGATCTTGTTCACGAGATTTACGCCGTCGGCCCTCACTTCAAGGAGGCCAACAACTTTTTGTGGCCCTTCAAGCTGAGCGCTCCCCTTGGTGGCATTACTAAGAAGCGGAACCACTACGTTGAACATGGCGACGCTGGCAATAGAGAGGACATGTTGAATACCCTCATTCGCCAGATGAACTAGAGTAGTAGTGGTTCTCGCACTTGGAAGTCCTAGTTATCTATAAAACATTTTTTGCGAACACTGAGTCTTCAATCTGCTTCTTGGGTGTGTGGTTGGTTTAATCTGGGATTGTGACCGTGTCTTTTCCACTTGGTGATTGCTCTGGTTGAACAGTAGAATCCTAAACCCTGAACCCTAATTAATATCCTCGTGCCTTTTGTTTGGGCTTTGGAACGGATTATATCAGGCTTTGGAGCTTGCCAAGCCTGCTAGTTACGTGGGGCAGAGGCTGGACTTGTTGGGAGCGATCTTGGGGAAAGCGAAGCTGGATTGCAATTGTAGGATGGATGTACAGGTTTTGGTGCGATTACAATGTGTGCTGCGAGCATGGATTATGTTTGCTGGTATGGCAGGAGGTGAGTTGCCAGCGAATTGTGTGCATAGCGTGGATGAGTCTATGACATGTCGAGAATTCTATCCTGGAGATAGAAATCCATTTTGGTCGTTGAAGGTGAGGAATGGGAGCATGGGACGGTTTCTTCACGAATTTGCAGAGAACTGGCGATGGGATCAATAACTGAGAAATGTATGGACCGGGGTAAATTCTTTTGGCGATATATAGCAAAACCCCGACCGAGCTTAAACCCTGGTGTGACAAGGGTATAAGAATTTCCAAGTTTTTTTGGGTAGCATATGGCCATCCCATACTAGCATTGGGGATTTGCCAAATCTTTCTTATTATAGTGTATTATGTAACTCAAAAGGATTAATATATTTTAAAATAGTATAAATAGGTATCTTCATCTTGCACTTGATTGTCACATGAGTGGTTTGTAAAATTCAAAAAACTTGCATTTTCATGAACCTTCCAGATAGCATTGTCTGCAACCTACTTTTGGTAAATTTTCTAATTGCACATTCTCCTTATATTCTTAGGATTTGTCATGTTGTGTATACATTTCATTTGACAATGTACTTATGTCAAGTTATAATTTGTAAACATGATTCTTCAAGTTGTACATTGCCTTTTTCCTCGCTACTTTCTTGGCAAGATTTATTAAGGATGATGTTTTCAATAAATTAAGGTAAGATGATCCAAAATGGATGTAGCCCAATTGCAACTCCTATTATTTGATCTAATTTTGCTCTTTGGTATTCCAATATAAGGAAGAGTATTTGCAGTTTTACATGTAGACAAGCTGAGTGTCAAAAGGGTTTAAAACAATTGTAATTGAGCCTAAAATGATGTTTTAGGAATTATACAATGACAATCCAAAGAAGGCCAGTTATTAATTATGGTCATTAAAAAATCATATGCAAGTGGAAAACAAGAGTTGCAATGGTTACTATGTGTCTTTTAATAAGTATTTAGATCTTATAAGATGCACCTACTAACTATCAACTCCTCCATTTTAAACACTAAGGTAGAAGCATCAGGAACCATTCACGTCCTAAAAGCCGTTCCTTGTAGTAGCACCCCAATCCATTCATCAAGAGACCAAGTTGCAGTGACTAGGTGGGTTTGTGGTAGTTGTGGATTGGTGCATGTGGGAGTGGATAATACTGTTTAGAAATGGGGCCCTCTAAGAATGGGCAAGGGGTGCTTTTTGTCTTTGTACTTTGACCAAGCTTTCTAAAAGCAGTTTTTAAAATTCAAGAGTTTTTTTTTTGGCATCTTCCACTCTCTCATTTGCCTTCTACTGTGTCCATTTATTTTCCACACCAGCTTCATGGTCTGCCTAGCATGGCTTAAATGGATGGTTACTGGTGCTTCTATCTTACAATTAATTCACAACAATAGTCATTATCGTACCACTTTTAGCTCATTCTTTGAGAACACTAGGCAAGATTCAACGTAGCCATCATATTCATCTTCCACCGTCTAGCTAGGTGTTGGACAGTACAGTCTTTAAACCTTGAATACATTGTGGGGTCTTCAAGAAACAAGGTTCGGTCAATAAACAAGTAGTATTTGGCTTAATGGTGTCCTTAGCCCTACAAACAACAATGACAAAACATTCATAGAGGTTCTAAAGGCAGTAGAATCTGGTCATTGAATCCATGTGCATATGATGGTAAAATGGAACCATATAACATATAATTATTTGAGGGCATAATTAGGCCATTTGAACTATCAAACCATGAATTTGACTTTGGTAGTCACAAAGACACTATAAGAGAAAGGGATATTTTAAGTATAGTCCTAGTAGTGTAGTCCTACAAGTAATGATCTAAAAGGGGTGTTTTTAGTAAAAATTTACTAGAAATACATGTATTTGCAGTATAATTCACTTATTGTTTGGATACAAAGAATTACTAGAATAGTGCGATAGACAATTGAATGAAGGCAACAATGTTGAAAACCATCATGTGGAAGAAGATCAGTTTCAGCATGCAACAATATATGCATGTGTAGGAAATGTACTATCTGCAAACCAATCACGAGGAGTAAATACGTTAGATAATTGCCTCAAGTGACATTGAAATCCACAAATAGCAACCGCATATGAACGCTATAAGAAGTCAATACTCATGACTTCAACCTACTATATAAAAACCTTATAAGAGAAGGTTGTCATCAAAAAAGATGCTTAACATTAGAAGATTTTTGGGCCTTTGAAAGACTGCAAGTTCCCGGACTATGGGAACTCTAGGAATGTTGCCAAATCACCAATCTGACGTGGCTGAGAGACTGCTATGTCAGATATTAATAATTAATTAATATATTAATATAATTTTTAATATTTTAAAAAATAATAATTTATTTTTAATTTTTAATTTTAAAATTTTGACAGCAAGGTGATGGTTCCCAACAACGAGAACAACCCTGAAACAGTCTTCTAGAGGCTCAAAGCTCCTCTAATGATTAAGAAGGAGAAGCAAAGGAGGTAGAGGATTCAAAAGTACTATTAGAATAGATATCTGTATTTATACATTTAGTGTATAGAGGGTACATAGAGAGTCATGACCATTTGTATTATTGTGTCTCTTAGTTAACCATGCTAAGAGATAAATACCTACAATGTACTTTAATTCATATATAGACTTAATGAACAACTTGTTTCTTCTTCCCGATTCTATAATGGTATCAGAGCACCATATGCTATTCCTACAACTGAATGTTTTGGTATAGATGTCTTCAACTTATTCATTGTAGAAGCTAAAAAAGACGAAATTGAAACTCAACTTCGATTTATAAATGGATTTTTTCAAATCCCTTTAGACAAAATTTCAGTTCCTCCAATTCAAGAGATTGAAGAGTCTTTAGATTCTGCATAGCACATATATGGACTTACCAATGCTTCCGAAACTTACATCAATGCACTAGTTCATTTCAATGAAGCTAATCTTGAATTGTCAACTAAAAGTTTAATAGAAGAAACTAAAACTCAGCTTCATAATGTGAACCTTGAATTTGAAATTCAAACAACCTTGAGACAAGATCATTGAGAATAACAACCAATTATTAGAACGGGTTAGATCTTATATTAAAAAGAGAGAAGAATTAAAAATGATAGAATAAACTGATGAGACAAAAATACTCATTATAAATACTTTATTTTATTTTAGGTTACATTGTAATCTAAAAATAAAATTGATTTAAAAAAAATAAATAATATTAAAAAATTAAGTGGTGACAATTATACCACATGGCGGATTCGCATAACTCATTTATTGAAAAAGAAAAAATTATGGAAAATTGTTATAGGTGATGAATTGAAGCCTATTTCAACAACTGCAACTAATGGTACAATTACCAATCCACTTGATACATGTAAAGGATCAATCTCTGAATGGAAGGAAAAAGAAAAAGTTGCTACTTCCTTTTTAATTGAAAATGTTAAAAATATTTGTTTAGAACATCTTACATCTACAATTGCTTGTGATAATTGGTTGGAACTTGTAGATAAATTAGTTGGATGTTTTTTTTTCAAACTTTTTGAGTGCTTATTTGGATTTTTGGTAGGCTTTTTTGTGAGTTAGTGTTTCAATTTGGTGATTTTGAGGTATTTTACCCTCGATTTTACCAAGTTGGAATGTAGTTATGGGGCTAATTTTGAGGATGTCAAGTCCAATTTGGGTGGTTTTCCTTTGCGGTTAGTATTTCTAGTTGGGCGGTTTGTCAACTACCGTTCTGGTCCCTATTAGGTCCTTCTTTCCGGATTCATTTGGACCCACTTGGAGAGAGAGAGCCAGTGCGAGTCCCGGCCCGTTTGAGTCGTGTTATGTTTACTTTTTGTTGTATGTGTGTCCAAGGTTGGACAAGTGTGTGTTAGTTTTGGTGTGATGATATGTGAATGTGAGAGGTGGAAGTTATAAGTTGGTGAGAACAATATGAGTGTTATGTAGTGGAAGTTGGGAGTGAGCTTGTGTCAAATGGGAAAATCTAATAAGATGTTTAACGGTGATCTATTCACCAATTTGGTTAATATGATGTGACTTTGAGCCAAATTGAGTGGTATATATGTGTATGTGTTCTTGGTGAGCTATGATAATTGAATGTGTTGATTGGAAATTTGGATTGAAAATTGTGAATTGTGTATAAACTTGGTGTGGAGTGTCGTTGTAATTTGAGTGATTGCTAACTCTTTCAAATTGGGTCATTGTCTTCTATTTTTGGATTGTATTACCTATTTTAGGAATAAGTCCCATTAGCATTGATTTCCTACTTGATCGTCTCCCTTGGAATGAACTTATTATACTAATAGGATAATTTCCATATTGGTCATTAATCCTTCTTCAACAGAACTCAAAGA
Organism: Pseudisothecium myosuroides; assembly: GCA_951799445.1. Classification (NCBI taxonomy): domain Eukaryota; kingdom Viridiplantae; phylum Streptophyta; class Bryopsida; order Hypnales; family Lembophyllaceae; genus Pseudisothecium; species Pseudisothecium myosuroides. Next base: position 4,855,625 of record OX637291.1, on the reverse strand, counting down.
AGTTTTTCAAAGTAAAGATGTTATGAATAAATTTTATTTATGAAGAAAATATGTGACTTTAAAATGGTTGGTGGTGAAAATATTACAAATCACATTCACTCTTCTAAATTGTTGTTAGAAGAATTAACAACAGTTGAATTTGTTTATAATGAAGAAGGCAAACTGGAGACAGTATTAGCAAGTCTTCTTGAATCCTATGAAACCAGAGTTCAATCTTTAACTAATACAATAGGATTAATGGTGGAGGATGTCATCCCTAAAATCTTACATGAAAAGTTGCAACATGTCGTACCTTAAATTTTTGATTTTATTGTCAATTTGACTGTCCAGGTATAAATAGGGCTATTAATTTATCACATTTCCATTACCAAGTCAACTAGAATTGTATATACCTTATGAGAATTGAAATGGTGTTTTTTTAAGATTTAGAAGAGTCAAATTCATAAAGATTTGAAAAGTGTCAAATTGACTTCATAGCTTTCTATGTAAAGAGTTGTCTTCACGGGTTTTGGGACTATATGTCCAAAGATTGATTTTTTTTTCTTTGGTTCACACCAAGTTGTATGACTCACAATATACTCGTGCGCTTTTTGTGAATATAATTTTTAGCCTTCAGTTCTTGAATCGTTCTTTGTTATTGTTTGTAGGAGCTCGCTATGAAGTTGTACTCGGTCTCTTTTGGCAGTGTGATACTGTTGGCATCTTTGGTGTGTAAATCCAGGCAAACTGGCAACAAACTATACAGTCGTGAGTGTACAAGACTGATTTATTCTTACATTGATTTGTGTGTGCAAGGATGCGTCAATTCACTTGTGGGAAATTGGAAGTTTAGTCACTACAATACTTTGTGTTCTTCTGTCAACTTGGATGTACTGAATTGATTAACTGTGAGTAATTTTGCTTGTAAAATGTGAGTTTGGGCTAATTGACTGTGTAATATAGCTTGCCTTTGAATGCTGAATTTATCTTCTAATTGATTGAGTGATAAGTTGTGAGTTATAGTTTGTGCATCAAAAACTTTGTCTACTTGGATGCGAGTGGTGTCGGGTTAGTAGACTGTCCGCTACAGCTAGGTCAAATCACACTCAAAGGTACCAAAAAAGGGGTCACATCCATTGACATCTAATCCCATCCGTCTCATATTTTTTGGATCTTTGTAGAATTGGTTACAAATTTTTGAAGTTGAAATGCAGTGGTCGCTAAAAGCGACCATCTCTTGAAATGTACACTATTGGTGTAGTGAAAAAGCAGAATGTATTCCCGCATTAGGGGACGCTTTTAGAAACAAGGTTTTTTGGACCTCCTACTTTATATCAAGTATAATGACTTCTAGCTTGTTGCAGCACAAGTTGCAACAATAATTTGTATTTGTGTTTTTGGTTCATCTAAGGATTAACATTGAGTAAAATGATTATGAATAATAACTTTTTCTTGATCAACAAAGAGGAGATTCACACACTATAAGAAACCCATGTTTTATGTGACATTTTCATCATTTTTTGTGACACATTTTAGTGGACGTCCAATGAAACAGCTTGTGTTTTTATGTCAATAATAACATCCAATGTAACATCCAAATGTTACATTGGATGTTATTATTGACATAAAAACACAAATTGTTTTATTGGACGTCCACTAAAATCCGTCAAAAAAATGATGAAAATGTCACATAAAACACGAGTTTCTTATAGTGACAATTGTCAAAAGTTAATTTTGCTACATTGAATTTTATCATTGTGAGAGCCAAAGATGAAATCACATGTCTAATATTTGTCATACAGTTTTTAATATTCTTTTGTGAAAATTTTGAATTACCATGAATTTTTTTTAATGAAGAAAAATCAATATCAAATACAAATCATGTTTAAAATATCTAAAATTTTCAGAATATAAATACTCTAAAGTGTAGAACATTGTGGTATAAAGGAAATGTCCTTGTCACTCCATATTTAGAAATGTGGTTGTAGATCCACAACTTCAAACTTCACTAAAATGCTTATTTTAAGAATTTAAAAAAAAATTCCAAGTGGAGTAGAAATTGCACTGTAGAAGCTTCATTTTGTTATTTTTGCTCAAAAACAAAAGAAATTGTTTTGAATGTCAAAATCAAGTTTTAAGGAAAAAAAGCTCAAAGTATTGAAATATACTTGATAGAGTACCATTTTTTTGATAAAATATTCCATATAAAATAAACTAATAAACTAAAAATGTATTAAATTAAACTCAATGATGTGACTATAGCATCAATAAAGTTGCACACAAAAAAGTGGATGAAAATAATCCATTTTTCAATATACACAAAGCTTGGTTGACCATCCAAAAGACACAAAATGTCCTTGACACCCTTCCAAGGTTAAAATTAGGATTTGACATCATAAATCTCCATGAAATTCCAACATATAATATATTGTGCCTCGAGGTTGTACATTCACACCTTTGTAACCCTAAAGGATGCCACAAACACTAAGTGCCTAATGGATGACTTCAACTCAAATTATAGGATAGAAAAATGCGTTTTTTCATCCAATATTTTTTTTAGAAGTTACTTGAGTACATTTTTAGTGAATAATATTGCAAATTTCCTCATTGTGGTATTATTGATATTTCTAAAGACGATGCTTATTAATCATGGATTGTAGTGTATTTTGGCCATTTCTTACTGCTTACTCTTGATGTGAATTTTATCCGTAAAAATGATATTTTGGAATTTGAATCCAAATAATAAAATGAAGCTTATCAAGTGTAGTTTCTACTCCAATTGAAAATTTTGAAAAAAATGTAAATTTAAATATTTTATAGCAACATGATCTTTGAGTCTATAACCTAAGTTTGTTGGTTTTTAATTTTAGAGTGACACAAGAACTTTGATTTATATACCATAATGTTAAAACACTATAATATACATTTTTGGAGAAAATTACAAATTATTTTAGTATATTTCAAATTTGATATGAATTTTTTCCAGTTTTTTCTTAAAAAATTCACAGCAATTTCAAAATTTCCTAAATTTTTTTGAAAACTTTACGAATAATAGTAGACATATGACTTCATTTCTGAAAAATAAATGTAAATTTTTTTATTCATACCCAATTGCAAAGTGGTAGCAAACAAAGTGACAAACAATGACGCTTGAAATCACTCGTCACGGGCCTGTCTTTCTAGGGTTAATACAACCACCTCCAACAACAATATTTAAGAGCAACTTGCAATACAAGCATGTCACAAATAGCATTGGCTAAAGTTGACTTCAAAATTCAAACCATGGATAAGGTAGACATAAAATGTTTGGGCTTTAAAAGCATCCACCTCTTGAAATGTTCACTATCTATACATTTTGCTTTCTCATTGCACCAACAATGTACAAAGGCTATACATTTTAAGAGGTGGAGTGACGCTTTAGTGACCAACTCCATTTCAACTTCAAAAATTCATAACTAATTCCACAAAGCTCCAAAAAATATAAAATGATTTGGTTTAAATGCCAATTCCATTTGTCTTTCAATAAAAATTTACAAAAAAATCAATTTCAAGAAGTCTAACCTCTCCAAATTAATTTTCAGCTTTCTCTTATTATATGGGCACTTTATGGACCTCCTACCTTATGCCAACCATTTTATTTGGACTAGTGCAGTCCAATGAATTAGGTTAGGCTAGGATGTCTATGAAATGAGTTTTTGAAATCCAAATAAGAGTAACTCCACATCACAAAGTTCTTCTATCACGAATTGTCAAAAGTAATCGTACGATTATCGTCAAGCATTATTTTCATGTTACATTCATTCATTTGGAAACATTATTACAACACGATATTGACATTCATTACTACCATGCAGTTTAGGCATGTCATTCATATTTGAGTTTGAAGTGCGAAAGTTGCACGATAACTATGCATGACTAAAAATGTACGACTTCGGTGCTTTTGTGATGAGCGACTAACTTCGTGCAACATTAGTGCTTTTCTAAGACATATAAAGTTAGTGCAATAATCACACAACATCATGTCCATGCATAGTTATTGCACTAACATTGTATTTTTTATCTTTCACAATTTTAGTACTAAGTTAATTGAAAAGCAGGAATTGTGTTGAAAGTAGAAATTAAGACCTCATTTAGGCATAGTAGAACAATTTTTTTCAAAAAATTTTAAACTAAGAAAAGTTGTTAAATGAAGCTAGATTCCATCTCCAAAAGTCCGTTTGACATTTGGAGCCTCTGATCAAAGTTATGGACAAAGTTCAGAGACGGGGTGGAAGGGACATTTTTTCTTATATTTTCAAACATCCTCTCTGAATTTTGTCCATTACTTTTGATTGGAGGCTCCAAATGTCAAACGGATTTTTGGAGATGATATTTAACTTGATTTTACAACTTTTCTTAGTTCAAATTTTTTTGAAAAAAGTTGTTCTATTATGTCTAAATGAGGTCTGAAGTCTGCTGACTTTTACAAAGCAAATGAAAAACAACTACAAAAACTAGATATATAGAATTCTACATACCCTATATACACAAGTAACATTGCAATGGTTGAAAACCTTGGGCCTCAGCCACGAGGTCCAAGGTTCAAATCCCCTTGGTGACGCCCGCCCGCGTGGCAGTTGCCTAGGTGGCCTTGCCCATGTGGCGGGTTGTATAGGTGGTGCCCATCTAGTGGGCAGTTTTAAAAAATAAATTTTCATAAACTCTTAAAAATAATAAAATTAGCAATCACAATGTTGTCATGGATTTTCCATGTACTTCAATGCACATAAAATACACGACAAAGATAATAAATTTTCATGCATAATTTGTGTCATTTGCACACTTGTGATTAATGTATAGAAGTCATGTAGTGAATACTAATAACAAAGTAGTGTGAATTCTTTGTAGTAATCGTGGGCATCGTAACGATGCGATAAATTGCAAATTAACGTGAGCACCCATGAAATAACAGTAAACACACGATATTCATTGATAATCTGTAGGTTCTGAACTTTGTGATGCACCGCATCAACATAGAAAGGAATGTGAAAACCATTTCACAAAGTGACGTCGTGGGCGAGTTCCCGTTCCATCTCCCCTTCTTCTAGAACTACCACATTGCAATCCATGCAACACCCTTCAGCAACGCCGTACCCAACTTAATTACATCATGAATGAAATTATAAAATAGAATGATTCCTTCATTGTCAAAGGTTGAGTCGTTACATGAACTCTTGCATGGGCGGAAGAGATCTTAAAAATGGCGTAGACAAAGCCTAGCTTACAGTAACATTGCCCAAGAAAATTGAAAAGCCTTTTGTGTTGATACGGTGGAGCTCAAATGTGTTGCCTTCCGTCGTGTTTCTATCAACAATGGAGCTGCTCTAATATGGCATTCGTCATGTCTCCATAAAGCCAAGAAGACCGCAAGTGGAAGTTTTTCCAACATACAATACATATTGTGACCTCCATTGAGGTTGTAACTTACATTCAGAGAGACCTCTTTTATATAAGAGCATCGCCACCGTGGCTTGGCCTCCCTGGTCGAGACACCATATGCCGGGCCTGGAAGTCAAATACCTGCCCACCGTGACGCAACCATCAAAGTTTGAAGCGCCAAGCACGGTGAACGTGACTCTTTTTCCTTACCTTCCCATGCACGGTGGGATTTGCGGAGAGCCCCAATCGAACAACTTTTCAATTGGTTTCTGTGTTTTCTTGCTGCGTTGATTATGTTGATTTTTATGTTGTTTACCACCACCACCTTGTATTTCCTCCTCCAACCACGTGTGCATTTATTTTTATTTTTATTTTTCAATGAATGCCATGATGTTGCTAAGGGCAGCTAGTTCTGCACCTCATGGAATTGCCGCAGGGCAAGGATGAAATCACTGCAGTTTTTGTAGGAGCTTCAAATCAGCAGGTGCATCAATTGCAAAGGCATTTACAAAGCCATTTTCAAGGGAGTCAAGTGCAACAATCACACGGAGGTCGTCATAGAGAGCTCCGATCCTCACACAAAGCTCCAATTCTCTCTTGGAGTTGTTTGAATTAGAAAAAAAAAATTGAAAAAATTCACATGCCTTCACTGCACAAGCAAGTCATAAAGATCCGGCAACAACTTTACTGAAATGAAGGAGCGGAGGGCATCTTATCCGACACCCTAAACCGCCTCACAATGAGTGGATGGCGACTTACACTAAAAAAGTTTGCGTGAGCTCTTAACAAAATAGTCGTTTCTACGTCTTGACGTCAGGCAACGACCTCATGGGAAAGCCTTACACAAATGAAGGGTCCACCCTCAACCTACTGGCCTTGGTAAGTCTCTCATTTGCATAAGGCCTTCCCTCGATCATTACCCTACACATTAATGCTCGCCAAGGAGTTATCATATTGATTAGGTTTGGTTGGCCAGCCCACAGTGGGAGGTCCAGCAGTGGCAGTGCCTGCCAAGTTCCCAGAGCCCGCCATCAAGCCTTTGCCATGGGATTTGGCCACCCCATGGTGGCAATGCTCTAACCTCCCAAAACAACATTCAGGCATAACAAATTGCAAGCATGTCACAAATAGTTTAGCATTGGCCAAATTCAACTTCGAAGTTCAAACTATTATTTTATTTTGACTAAGTTAACCCTTTAGTGACCGGTCGACCACATTTTGGTCGATTTATGGACTCTATGCTTGTTGTAGGTCAAAATACACCTAATTTGTAAAAACCCAAAGAGGAACGGAGTTAGAGCATCTTTAGACGCTCACTTTAAGCCAAATTGTTTGGCAAGGCATGCAATAATGTGTGAGCTATGTTAGTTTGAATGAATTTGTGCTGGCCAAGGAAATGTACAAATAAACTTCAATCTAGGCAAATTTTTATCAAAATACATGAGCCATAAAGGCAACAATGTTGCTTGGTAAGCCCACCACCGTCTAATCCATGAAATCCAAGGATGTACATGGATTAGCTAAGGTAGGAGGGCCAAAAACTACCCATCTAAGAGTTGAAATTGAGTTTTGGGGAGGTAAAAAATTTTGAATTATATTTCATTAAAATTTCCTTGAAAAACAAGTAGAATTGGCATCTAATCCAAGTTATTTCATATTTTTGGAACTTTATGGAATTTGTTATGAATTTTTGAAGTTGAAATGGTAGAGGTTTAAAAACCATGAAATGTACATTTTTTGTACATTCTTGTGAAGATGGAAAACTAACATGTACCAACAATGTATATTTGGGGAGTGGAGTGTTTTAGAGTGTGAGAATTTTGAGCCACCTACTTTAGAGACACTTTTGCTTAATTGTAGTAGATTCAGTTCTCACTTCAATCTTTGAGCCATTCTCATGTCTAAATGAAAGCTTCGATCACCTTCATTCTTGTGGCAATACATTGCCAAGGCCTTGTAGCCTCAATTTCTACGGTCCGATCATATTTATCTGGCTCAAAGCTCATCCCAAAATAACTTTTTAAAAGTATATATTGAAAAAATGACTCGCCCCCCAAATCAACCACGGTCACTAAAGGGTTAATGCAATTCGGTCAGGGCCAAGGGGTCCATGAAATGAGATTCTGGAATCCCGACTCCTAAGGTAGAAACACCCATTAGCGTCCTTGCTCCCATTCATGAACCTTAGACTGTTACTAAATCTATCCTTAGACTTAATATCAGACCATTAATGTGTCCTTGAAATGCTTGGCTTTTATTCGTTGACACATTTGAAGGACACATACCTAATTCTCATTTGTTAACTACTGATTTTTGCAGATTTCAGTTTTGGGTCCACCTATGTGACAATTTCAATGGTTTAGGGAGCCGTTTCTTTAAAAAATTACATACCACATCCGAAAAATCTATTTATTTTAATATTCATTATTTTCACTTGCTAATACTACAAAATATCAATTTTAGGAAAAATTGGATCCAACTATGCTGAATTGCTTATTTGACGGTTTTGGGTGCTTTCACCTTATACTAAGTTTGTTTTGTTTTGTTTTTTGACACAAATGAAACAGAATTTCATTGCAAGGGTAAAAGTACAAACCAACCAGGCAAATTCGCAGTACACTAAATCCTCCATTCGAAGTGTGACCAACGGCGTGAATTTTGTGTTTTCTGGGGGTAAAAGTATAAAAAAAGCCTCTATTTTGAGCAATGTCTAGGGTCTGTTGTAGACTTCTCCCAGCTAATTTGGGGCCTTTGACTGCAAATATTAATTCAGAACTTGCAAAATTTTTAATATGTGACAAAAAAAAAATTCCTGCGTTTTCCTAGGGATAAATTTGGCCCGCAGGGCCCACTTCGAATGGAGGATTTAGTGTCCTCCGGCAAATTTGGCCTGACGGGGTATAAACTAGGATTTTTTTTTTTCATTTCATTTAGGCAGTACAAAAAGCGATATTCTCTAGAAAGATGAAGCTGCTTACATCCTTAGAAATGGATGAAACTTGCAATTTGTAGATGAAATTTCATTTATTCATCCGAAATGATGTGCATTCATCCAAATTTGAGCGATCCCATCCCAAGATGTGGTAGCAAGCAAACATGCGTTTTTTGGATTCTCAAACTGTGCCATTTCTTTATACAAGAATTGAGCCGATTTTTTTTCATTGCTCTTGAGGAATTTTTCGCTCCCAAAAACGCTGGAAGAAACTCCTACACTAAGTTTGAGCATCATGGGGGCATTTGTCAGGTCTTCATAAAGCCAAGTGTAAGCTTTCTGCGTGGTACGTACTCAGATGGGACTTTGCTGGACGAATTAACTTACATTGCATCAAGGACATTGCAGTTCAGGTGAAGCGGAGAAGATATGTTTGGATTCTTGAAGGAAAAGGAGGCACTTGGAGGTCACACCACCGAACAATTTGGGCAGAGATGGAAGCGATGGCCAGGGTCACAAGCAACATTGCAGGCACTTAATCATTTGGGAGGTGGGGAAGGACGTGACGCTAATTCACTTGTTAATTATGTTTTTTAGTTGTACAGTTGGTCATGCTAAGTTACTGGTTGTTGACGTGGGTACCCCCCCTTTTTTTCCCCTGGGTGAAACAGTTACAGTAAGGTAGTCTGCTCTTAATGCGATCATTTAAGAGTTGATTGCCTTCTGGGGGAAGCTAAACTCCTTGAAACAATTTCCAGTAAATTTCTGTAGGAAGAAAAATGGAATTGGCATCTAATCCAAGTCGTTTCATATTTTTTGGACCTTTGTAGAATTAATAACAATTTTTGAAGTTGAAATGCAATGGTCACTATAAGCGACCACCTTCTGTAATGTACATTGTTGGTACATTAACCCTTAAAGGACCGTTGTCCCTTCGGGGGACAAATGCGTTTTCGGGCAAGTACCTACGGGCTGAAATTTTCTCCTGATTTTTTGAAACTTTTTTTGGAGGTAGAAAAGTTGATTAGCTTTGTGGGAATATAATTTATTTCACAATTGGTGCCGGGGAAAAAAAGTTATGACCAAATAAGCTCAAAACAAGGGGACGGCGGGCAGCCCGGGCAGCCAAAAAAAATGAACAAAAATTTGAATTTTTTTTTTAATATTTTTTTTCTCATAGATTATATTTTTTTCTATTTGGAAAGCTTTGATTCATTTCATTTGGATATGTTATGAGAAAGTTATGGACATTCTTGTTTTTCGGGCAATTAGAACATCTTCTTGAAAAAAATAACTTGTAGGACTCATTTCTGAATGCAATTTTTCAAATTCTTCAAATTTTTTTTTTTTTGCATGGTCTGATTTACTTGTTAGAACAATCTCACCATTGGGATTAGTGCATTTTAATTCCATCTAAAATATATTAATGTTTTAGATTTTTCTTCTATCTCATACCTACTTCTACTTAACAATTTTTTTTTAAATGATAATTAAGTTTTTTTGAATTTTGTTTTTTTCCCTAGACTCTCAACTCAATTCTCCACTATAAAGATTTAAAGCTCAAAACTCTGTAGTGCAAAAATTTTAAGTTAAAAATGTTCAAAGTCATAAAATCTAGTCCCGCAATGTACTGAAAAACTTGTTTTTTCCACTTTAAACGCAGATATCTTGCAATCTGTGCGGTCAAAAATTTTGAAATTTTTTCCACACACTCTCATACTAGTTAGGTGTAAGATCCTATGGTTAGATGTGTGAAAAAAACAATTTTCAGTTTTTTTTACTCTTTGCTATAGATATGGCAGTTTTGAGTGTTTTTTGGCAAAAAAAAGGCCTTGGTCCTTTAGGGGTTAAAGAAAGCAAAATATACATCAATGTCATGATCGCTTTTAGAGCATGGTCACTTTTTGAGCATACTACCTTAGAACCTCTCTAAAGTGATACTCTCTAAGAAGGAGAAAGAAAAATAACTCCAATATGAAAGACTGACGTGAATGGAGCATCTATTGGGAATGGCTCAAATATCTAAACCTCAGGGAGTCAAATGGCTAATTCCATCCTTGATGCCTCAAAAACAATGGCCATTTTTAAAGTAAAATTTTCAAACTCATTTCCTAATTTTCAAAAATAGAAACGTGAAAGTCTCATTTTCTAGAATAAATTGTAGCATGTGGCTCAAAATAATACTTCAAGGTACACAAAAGGACTCAATAGTACTGCTGAGGCTCGTAATACCTTCTATCTGCCAATGTAAATTGTTTTTAATGGCAAATTAAGTATTTCCATCCATTTTTGTCATCCAATGATGAACATCACATGTTGTCAGAATAGTAAATTTGAAATTCAATTGACCACTCAAATTTTTTGTTCCATGCCTTCACTAGTACTGAAGGTGACTCATAGTACAAAAAGTACAAAAAGTACAAAAATGCAAAACGCAACAAATAGTACAAGTGTTTCTTGCAATCACCCCTATTAGATTGTGTTTGAATATCAATCCTATATTTTTATTACTTGAAACTATGAATTGGTTATCATTGTGAGAAATTTCAATTTGTTTTGTGAAAAATGATAATTGTTATTATATTTGTATTACAAAAATTGAAATTAAATATTTAAAAATAGCAAAATCAATGCAAATTATTTGAAATTTTCTCAAGGGGAACAAATAGCAATGGAAATTAGTGTAAGAATTTCTCACTCGATTATTTATTTTTACACCCAAAACAGCCACTACAAATTCAAATTTTGAATTCAAATTTGGCTATCAAACAAAATTTGTCCTTTTATTTAATTGATGTATATAATTTTGACTTTTTTGCAAGTGGAAAAATATATTTTATACTAAAAAAAAAATTCAAAAAATTTGATGCAAAAATCAAATTTTTTGTGGTTTTTTAAAGTTAAAGGTGGAAATAAAGTTATATCAATTATAATATATATGAATAATTTGGAATTTTTACCATAAATGAAGGTTATAATGAAAATTTAAATTTTTCAATTTCAATTTAAAATCCATTTTAAAAGGAGAAAATATGAATAAAAATTACAACATATTATGTTATTTGGATTCTAATACACCGAGCTTGCAATTGCAATAATTCTTTCAATTTTTGAATTTTTTCAAAATTTTGAGATGAAGTATAAAGGAATCTGGTCAAGGTCTATTTTCTTAGTTTAAATCAAATACCAAATTTGATTATATTGAAAGTTACAATCAAGGTTGACCAAGGCGCATCCACTTTCAAGATGCATGGACCTTTAAGAGTTAAAGCAATGACCCTTCGTAATGTAATAACCTCTCTAATGGAATATAGTGAGTCTAGTCTGAGCCCTATTACTCTAGAGAGGTTCTACTATTGAATGTAGCAAATTTGGAGGGGCTTCCACTCATTGACCCTTGATGTAGGTTTGTCTCGCCAAGAAAGATAGAAAGAATGGTACATTTTAGAAATGGATTCATTTTATGCGTAATCATCAAAAAGAAAACCATATCCCTCAAGTGTAGTTTTCAAGCTCGTACAAGTTCATTAAAAACATTTAATAACAAGGAGTTGGGATCCAATTAGTGCTGAGCAGGGGAGCTCTGCAATTTCTTGTGAAAAGAGAGTGCGGGTCAAATGAGCTAGAAAAAGAAGCGTTGTAGTGCCTCCACACTCAAGTTGAACTAGACTTTGGATTCATTTTCTACTACAATCGCAGTAGTGAAGGGGATCAATGTAGAGTCATTACCATTGCAATGCAAATGTGATATTTTGATAATTAGAACTCCACCATGCATCCTACACAAAAGTAAGGGATTTTTTGCCTGGATGAAAGAAGAATATCCATGAATTTGCATAATCTTCATTCATTAGATGAGATTTTGGGCCCAAATAGGTCGCAAGTTTTTGGATAGTAGGAACATAAGAATTGTGCCACATCAGCAATCTGGCGTAATTGGGAGACTTCCATGTTAGAAAATATAATATAATTGATTTTTTATTTTTAAAAATTATTATTATTATTATTATTATTTTAAAATTTTATTTTATTTAAAATTGATTTATTTTTATTTTTATTTAAAATTATTTAATATTCTGACAACAACGGCTTGGTTCATAGTAAGGGAAACAATCCTAAAATGGCCCTCCAATGCCCCCCCAAACATCTTATGCTAATTAATTGCACAAGCAAATCATTAGAGAAAATCTAAGGCCGCTTTGTGGTGACATCTTTTTGGATTTTTATGCCACCACTAGTCCTATAAATTCTTAGTATCACAAAGTTAACCTGGTTTGACTTTCGCAAAAGGTGTGAGGACATAATATGGTACATCAAGGCAGCATAGTATATGGCAACAAAGTACAAAGTGTTTAATTGACAAATTAAACAAATTAAGTCAAATTAAACCAAATTAAGTCATTTACTTAATTTTGTGAACCTAAAGATGATAAGAGAAGCTCTTTATATAAGTAGGGTAGTGGTAAGTAAAACAATCCATGTGGGATATATAAATTAGGATTAATAGGAACTCAACCGCTTATAGTGAAGTCAAATGCAAGAATTGTGTCCAAAGTCAAATTGCAAACTTCATTTAGGTATAATAGAATAACTTTTTAAACAAAACTTTGAACTAAGTTGATATGGGTAATCAAGATAGCTTTTATTTCCAAAAATCCATTTGAGATCTAGAGACTTCAACTAAAAGTAATGGCCAAATTTCAGAGAGGGGTTGGAAGGGACATTTTTTTGACATTTTCAAATTTCCTCTTTGAAATTTGGCCATAACTTTTAGTTGAAGTCTCAAAACCTCAAATGTATTTTTGTAGATGAAAATTAGCTTGATTTTCTAAATTAATTTAGTTCAAATTTTTTTTGAAAAAAAGTTATTCTACTATGTCTAAATGAAGTTTGAAATTTGACTTTGAACACAATTCTTGCATTTGACAATGAGTGGTCTATCTTCAAATTATCTTGTATCCTTTGAAGATTCATGATGGACAATTGATTTCTCTACTAAAACAACCTCCGCTTCATCCTTCATTCTCACCAAATGTCAATGAAGTAAGTCTATCACGTTGCCATCAAAAAAATGGTAGATGGTCATTGGACTCTTTTGGACATTTGCTTTTTTTTCCACAACTTGTTTAGAGTACAAGGTATCCAATAATTAGGGTTAAGGTGCATTAGAGTACCATAACCTTGACTATTTAATACTTTGGATTTGGATTTTGAGCCACTGATAAGCATCCAATATTGTGATATAAGGTTAGCAGCTATAGGGGAAAAAATAAACCCTTAAGCAAAATAAAATGTTATTTGTGGGGTCCTCGAAGGGCTGTAGAATGGCCCTCTGGAGGCCTCATATTTTTTCTAAGGCTACAATTTGTAGATGTGATCCTACAAAAGCCTTTTAAACATGCATTCAAATCACATTTCAATAAGTGGACATCAAAGACTATTAAACATCAAATTGATGAAGATGAAGAGCCAAATTTGGATTTCAAAATGAACAATTCAAAGCCTTGTCTTTGTAACTAGCTACATGTTTTATAAAGTGAAGTTAATGCAATGAGAGAAAATATTGTGAAACATTGGGATAAGTAGGTATCATACAAATATTCTTATCATCTTTTCAATTTATAGCAATGGAAGCCAACACCTCTTCATCTTTATTCTCTACAAAATTTGACGTCAAAAAAAGCATTCCTATCTGCAATGATGTGGAATTGGATCTTGCCTTGCTAATCTGTAGTATTTCTTTTGATTGCCTTTAGCCCGTTCAAGTTGTAGCTTGTAGTTTGAATAATTCTTTTTTATAAAATCTAGGGAAACAAACTTAGTGGGAGTTCTTTTAACCCCTAAAGTTCCTTGACTGTATTTTCACCAAAAACACTCCAAAACTACCATTTCTAGTTCAAGTACCAAATTTTAGAAAATAACATTTTTGGACACATGGAACCATAGGATCTTGCAGTATGTTGGTTTGAAAAGACGTGGAAAAAAATTCTGAAATTTCCACAATGTAGATTGCAAGATATTAGTGTTTGAATTGACATAAATCCTTTTTTTGGCCCTGCAAAAAACAAAGTAGCTCCACTTCACAAGGTCAAATTTGTATGAAAAAATGTCCATGTTGGTGGTGCTTCTTTGGATTAATTTTTCAAGGCAAGTTGGCTACATGCTTAAAAAATTTCAGATCATTTGGAATTCCACAACAAATAGGAAAAAATAGTAAGTAGAAAGAAATAGAAAATGCTTCAAAATACTAAATTGTTAAGAATTTTGTTATGGAATTTTCAAAAATGTCAATCCCAATGGTTGTAACATTGTAATAAGTAATCTCCATCCTATGATTTTATTTTTTTCAAAAAATATTGAAAATTGAGTTAAATAAACAATTTTTATTTAAAGTTTATTTTAGAGTAGAAAATGCATAACCACCTACAAACTAAACCCCCCCATACTTTCATCTTATTAATCAAAATAAAATGATTCAATGCTTCCCCTATGTATATAAATCTAGAAAACCAATTTCAAATTTTTGTTCTTAAAAAAAATGATTTTTTTAATTTTCCCGGACTACTCGATATAGAAAAAAACTACATATCATGCAATAATTTTTTAACTATGTAGTCAAAAGTTATAAAAATTGTTGGCCCTTAACCCCTAAAGGACCGAGGCCTTTTTTCTGCCAAAAAACACTGAAAACTGCCATTTCTGTAGCAAAGAGTTAAAAAAAATTTAGATTGTTTTTTTTTTCACATCTAACCGTAGGATCTTACACCTAACTAATATAAAAAAGTGTGGAAAAAATTTCAGAATTTTTGACCGCATAGATTGCAAGATATCTGTGTTTAAAGTGGAAAAAACCATTTTTTCAGCACATTGAGGGACTGGATTTTTTGACTTTGAACATTTTTAACTTAAAATTTTTGCACTAAAGAGTTTTGAGCTTTTAATGCTTGTAGTGGAGAATTGAGTTGAGAGTCTAGGGAAAAAAAAAATTCAAAAAAAACTTAATTATCATTCTTAAAAAAATTGTTAAGTAGATGTAGGTACAAGATAGAAGGAAAATCTAAAATATTCATATATTTTAGATGGAATTAAAATGCACTAATCCCAATGGTGGGATTGTTCTAACAAGTAAATCAGACCATGCAAAAAAAAAATTTGAAAAATTTGAAAAATTGCATTCAGAAATGAATCCTAAAGTTATTTTTTTCAAGAAGATGCTCTAACTGCCCGAAAAACAAGAATGTCTATAACTTCCTCATAACAAAGTCAAATGAAATGAATCAAAGCTTTCCAGATAGCCAAAAATATAACCTATGAGAAAAAAAATATTAAAAAAAAAAATTCAAATTTTTGTCCATTTTTTTTTTGCTGCCCAAGCTGCCCCCCGTAGCCTGTTTTGAGCTTATATGGTCATAACTTTTTTTCCCGGGCACCGATTGTGAAAAAAATTATATTCCCTTGAAGCTAATCAGTTTTTCTACCTCCAAAAAAAGTTTCAAAAAATCAGGAGAAAATTTCAGCCCGTAGGTACCTGCCCGAAAACGCATTTGTCCCCCGTAGGGACAATGGTCCTTTAGGGGTTAATGAAAAACCTTGTCAGCTTGTCCACATGTTGTATGAAAATTTGAAGGAAAAAAATTAAAAATTCCATTCATAGTTAGCTGGGTGAATGCAAGAAACACCTGTACTATTTTGCGTCACACCCCGTGTGCTAATTTGTTTTTTGGCCATAACTTTTGTGTTTTGGCTCCAAATGACTCAAGGTTTATAAGTAAGGTACTCGTAACTATTACACACCTTGCCTAACTTTTTTTGTAATTTTCAAAAATATTTTGTTGTCCAATAATAACCCCCAATTTTATGTTACATTTGCCAATTTGGAGGGGTTTAGTACTATTTAGAACTCCAAAAAATGAATTTCGAGATAAAATTTGGAGGGGATGGTCTTCTAACTAGTAGACTCGTAGCTACTATCCAAAGGAACTCTAAAACTAATTAATTGTACATGGTGTGGAAGTCTACGGAGTGCGCTTTTTTCTACTTGCATTTTGTAACATATAAAATTTTATTTTGGAGTTTTTTTGGGGTGAATGACCATTATTAGAAGAATTTTCAACCTTCCAGAGGGCTGCTCTAGAGTGACAAACCAAGCTATTAAAAAGCTTAGTCTGTCACTTCAGCTGACTGTCGCAGTAAGCAGTCAGCCAAGTTGACTGCTTGCCGAAACAATCAGTTTTTGCGATTTTTTAATTTTTTTTAATAATTCTCTTAAAGTTTAAATTTAAAAAAATAAAGATAAAAATAAAAATACTGGTACCACTGCCACTGCAGTTTCAGGTGGGCGGGAATAGGGAAAAAACGAATTTTTCAGCAAAAAAAAAAGCAAATTCAGGATATCCCGGAGGGCTTTGGAGCAGCCCTCCGGAGGCCTGAAATTTTCTCTAATGTCTCTATAGAGTTCTTACAAATGGCCAATTTTCATTTTATGTACTTTTTTTCCTATTTTTTATTAATTAAAGCATTATTAATTTCCATTTTCTTGATATTTGGCACTTTTCTAGTACTCCTGCTTAGAGAATTTTTCTATGCATTTCCTTTGGTAGTTACCTTCATCTTAAAGGTGTAGACATTTACCATATTTTTTTATTTTTTGAAATTTATTTTTCTAATTTTAAAGTACTCCAGAATAAAGGCATAAGTACTGTAAAACGCAACAAAACCAACAGGTGTTTCTTGCATTCACCTAGCCGCCCAAAATCATGATGTTGCCAAAAAATGCAATTTTATCCTTTAGGGGTTAAATGGAGGAAATTTCAATTGTCTATAGTTTATAGAACTAAAGTCACATGCTAAATAGGAATGCAAATCTAATGGATACCATTAAAGTATTGTTGATAATTTTAAAGATGAAATGTCCATTAAGATATAAAACAAAAATTCTCTTAGAATACCATCCAGGGTACTTTCTATATAAGCATACAAAGGTCTTTCATTTTTTTCCTTCCTATTCTCTTCACACTTTGTCCATTGTCTTATCCCAACATTAATCATTTTAAAGTCCATAGTTATTATATCATTCAAGGTTTGTGTCCATAGTCAAGCGTCCATTATTCTCACATAATCCATAATCCTCTCTTTCATTTATTTTTCATAAGGGGAGGACCATAGTGTTGTGGTTCATTTTATCTTCATTTTATATTCCAATATAACTCAAATGTTGTCATTAATGTGCTACATGTATGCAACTCTTTTATTTTTTATTTTTTTGATGATGCTCTAGTATGTGAGAATAAGTATTGTGATACTTATCATTAATTACTCATCAGACACTAAGTTTCATTCATTTTTTCAACTCACAAATAAGGAAATCACTACCAATTATTATTTCCATAATTTCTTACATGTTCTATAAATCACTCAATTTACACATACACAATTGTTTATGGTTTATGAGTATTCACTGCCCCACAATTCTCCAATAATTGTAGTTAGCACTACATGACTATAGCCTTATATTTATAACTTCATCAAATTTATAGTTAGTTTCATCAAAATCTTTATCTTATAATTCCCATAATAGCCTAGAAACTACCAAAGCTAGCTTTGACCAAGCATAAATGATGGACAATCACTCTTGAAACTTTGCTACAATGTAGATTAGCTTGTCAAATACCCACATAGTAATTTTAACCTAAATCTAAGATATTGTGGAATTTTGATGGACATTTTCTCACTATTGACTTTCTAACCCTTTTCAAGATAACTTAAATCTGCTAAAGTAGCGTTGATGTAGCATAAATGACAATCACTTCAAATGTCTTGAAACTTTTCTACAATATAGATCAACTTATCAAATACTCACTACATATCAATTTTCATCCCGATCTAAGATACTTTTCAACTTTGATGGACCTTTTTTCACTATTGAATTTTTCCAAGTTATAGCTTTCATATCTTGGATGTATTTTGAACATAACTCATAGGTCCCATATCTATTATAAACAAATTTTGATACAAGGTAGTAGATAAGTCAAGAAACCCTCCAAGTTTCATAGCCACATTATAAAAATTCAATAATATTCAAGCTTTCAAATACACCCTTCTTGATTGCCTTAAATTTTTAACACATCTTTTTTGAAGTCTCATATTACCTTCTCTATAATAGATCTAGATTTTAAAAATTGGTATCATGGTAGATCAACTATCCAAAACCTCAAATCCAAATTTTGCCTTGAATCAACACTTTATCAAAATCCAACTCCAAACCTCCTCGCATCAGTGCTTCCTTCAATTATATATCACCAACAAGCGTACAACTTAGCACCTAAGTGCCTCCTAGCCCTTAAACCCATCAAAAACAAAGAAAGCACTACAAGAAAATGGCCGGTTTTGCAACTGCAAATGAATGACTAGCTGTCTGGAACAACTAAAAAATGACTCGAGCTCTGTAATTGCACCAATGGTGCAATATCATAGCATCTGAGTCATTTCACAATCATTTTGCAATCATTTTGCAGTCGCCAATGCGACTTCGGGATGAAGAATGCATAAGGTGAAAATTTCATCCACTACTTTTCATTCACAATGTTGACAACTTTCTAAAGTGGACTGTTGTCATATATTCAAATTGCACTTTACTTTAGGCTAACTAAAAAATGACTGTAGAATAACTGGACAATGACTTTAGAGGCCCTTATAGACGTCTTCTAGGGAGTTTTGACTTACTAAAAGAAAAGGAGAAAGAAATAGGCCACAACAAAAGATGTGGTAGAAAGAGACTTTATAAATGACTTTAGTTTCATTGTAGGGCCACTACAGAATGAGTGATTTGTCACTGCACTTGAGTTTGGACTTTCATACAAAGTATTCATATTCTTAAGGATGTTGCCATGTGCCATGTCAATAGATTTAGGTTTAAAATAGAATATGTCTTATCCAAAATTAAATTAGTAAATAATGGACAATGAATTTAAGTGCCTAAAGTTCTAATTACTTCGATTCATTAAATTAATAGAGAAAATAGAAAATTTATGCTTTGCAAATGATGATGTCATTGGGATTGAGGATATGACTTCCACTTATTAGTTAGAGTACTATCAATTGGTGAATTAATGATTGTTTCTCCTTTTCCTTGGATTTTCTTATATGATTTATTTTATTTCTTACACTTATAGGAGCAATTATTTTTGATAATTATTGCCAATGTTGTTGGATGAGTGCAAGAAAAAACTATCAATTTTGCTACGTTTTATTGTACTCATGTCATTTTTTGGATACTTTAAAATTAGCAAAAATTGGTTTTTGAAAATATAGACAATGCATACACTTAAAAGATGAATGTAACACCAAAAAACGATTATAGAACATTTTTCTAAGTAGGAGAACTAGGAAAGTGCCAAATCTCAAGATAATAAATATTTTGATTTTTGAATTACTAAAAAAATATAATAAAACACAAAATTAGACATTTGTAACAACTTTATGGAAGTGGTATTACCACAAAAAACACCAAAATAAAATTTTACATGTTGAGATATGCAGTTAAAAAGAGACTCACTTTGTATACTTCTACATGACATATAATTCTACCTAATTTCAAAAATAAACGAACATTTCTAATAGTAATTTACAATACTAATTCAACAAGCCTAGCTATGATTTTTACATAGTCAAGTTGAAGTTGTGTTACAGTATCACAGTGAAAGAATGACTTAGTAATGACTACGTTACGTCTTTTACACTACAACATCTAGAAAGGATGTTAGAAAATGTCAAAAAAATATCCTTATTGATCTCTTTTTCAAATTTGACCACAACTTTTGAATTGAAGCTTGAATTTTGAAATGGATTTTTGGAGATAATAGTGAGATTGATTTCCCAACTTTTATTAGTCAAAAGTTTTATGGAAAAATTAATCAATTGTACCTAAATGAGGTCTAAAATACTACTTGTAACACAATTCCTGCAATTTACATATCCCACATAATTTGTCAAGCCTCCTACCACCCCAATACAATAAAAGGCTCGTCATTTCACCTCTGTATACTCACACACTAAGTGGCTTTGAAAGCCATACAACCCATTTGTCCAAATATGGTGGATGGTGTGTACAAAATTATGTATTTTGAATTGTGTGCTTTGTATGGTGTATTGTATTTGGCATAGCTTGAATGATGAATGGTGTACAATGTTTGTTGTGGAACTCCAAATGCATTTTTAAATGACTATAGAATGACTATTCCTCATGCATTTTTCACTACATTTCTATTTGTTCTAAGAAAGTAACCTAAACCCTAAAACCATGTCACCTCAAAATGACTACAGAATGACTTGCCATGTGGCAATTATAACTTCAAAATGATTGGCTATGTGGGTGTCCACGTCAGATTTAAAATGGGTTTGTTGCTACTACAGAATGACTGTAGAATGACTAGCCACGTGGATGTCCACATCAAATTTTCAATGGGTCTGTGCTATCCACATGGCAGCTTCATAGCCATTTCTTTAAGCCAAACTTTCTTTATCACTTAGCTAACCATTGAATTCTTCATCCATTTGTACATCCAAGTATTAAATGGATGGTGATAATATACCCGCAGTCATTTACATAAAGGACTTGTCCACAATGACTGTAGAGCCCTTGAGTCATTTCGTAGTTGAAAGTGTTCAACACGACCAAATTTCAGTCATATTTCACAGTCATTTAAGTCCCATATTCTTGTAGTGAAGAGACAAGGAACCAATCATCGCCTCTGGGTAGCCAACCACAATGCTAAAAGGCTATTCACCTGACAAACTCTAACCTGCCCTAATCCTAACATCAACTACTGACCAACCAGTTATCAATCGATAACTAACAAGAACAATTGGATGAAAATATGGATATTATAGTATAAGCGCAAGAAGGGCCTTGTGGGGGTGTCCAATAATTTATCAAAAATCAAGAATTGTGTCCCACAAATTACAAAAGAAGCCCTACTTCTAGTGTTTTTAGGCGATTCCTACCTCTTTGCTCATGATTGAGGTTGAGTCATGTAAATGATCATTTTGGAATTTGATTCCAACTAATTCATAGAATCTTATTGAGTTTAGTTTCTATTCTAATGATTTGACCCTTTACTACAATCTAATGATTTTCTATTTTTCTAGTGGAACACAAAAATACTATAATATTCTTCACTATAACCTATGCATAAAGAAAAAAATTCAGATTGTTTGAGTTAATTTTGAATTAGATATGAATTTTCTTCAATTTTTCTTCAAAAAATCACAGTAATTTGAAATCATCATCAATAAATCTAAAAATTTCATAACCTATAGAAGACACATGATTTCATGTCTGAAAAATAAAATAAAATAATTGTCGCTCCAAAGTAGTTGCAAAAAAATAGATGAAAACAAAGAAAAAAATTGAGGCAACGGATGTTATTGTTAAATAGGCTCCATCCTTCAAGGGTTAATTTCTACCGTAGGATGTCCCATCATTACTAGCACTTTGACGCTTTGGCACTAAAAATTGGTGCCATTACAGGCCAATTGACTTTTCTCTTGATTTTTTGATGTACTCTCCAATGTCCCGGAAGAACCGGTGGCTAGTTCAAAGTTAACCGGTGGAATTGGGAAAAAAACCAGTTACAATTTGAAAACATTGGCAAAAAATTGATGAAAATGTCTAATTTTTTAATATTTTGAATGGAAAAAAGAGAAAATAACCGGACTCAGTACTTCAAAAACTGGTTCAATATGGAAATTGGAGGAAATTAGCTGGTAAAACTAAAAAAACTTCCCATACCGGTACTCTCGTACCTCCTAAATTGATTGCTCGACCCCAATCGATATCACAATACTGATGTTGCAGAACTGGACATGCATGTGCGAGCGGTCCAGTCAGATGTGTACGGAAGAGTGTGCAATGAGGGAGGACGGGACCGCTTGAGCTTGAAATATTTCATCTGTAATTAATTTCGGCAAGAGGACGGCGAAGTATTATATACAGTAAGCATGTTTCCTGGCTAGTCTCGTAAGTAGACAAAATCGCCAGGCAGCACTGGTGTTTCCTATGCTGGAGTTTGCATTTGATCGAGTTTGATCGAGTCAGTCTTTCCAAAGCAAAGCTTTGTTGTTGTGTTGTGTTGTGCAGAAGCTAGGCCCGAGTAATATTTGTTCCGAAAGGGCCTACTATTTGTAATAGACTCTAAAGCAGAGCAAGCAGCCCTTCTCGTCATGAAGGCCGCTATTCAGCCTGGCCCATGGACACAGTTTCCATGGCACAGTTTGGGCAACTTCAAGGTCAGTTCTAGCTCACTTTCATGCAACTCTCTGTCAACGAGAAATCCATCTATTTAAAGATTCACCCTGTACGTTGAGTGCTATCACTAGTAAGGATCGAGAAATAACTTAGATCAACCGAATAGGATGTTGTAAAGAATAATGGTTGAAACGCATGGAAACAACATTAAGTCAAGTCGTTACTTACGACAGCACTAGAGTCGGTGTCGAACGTTCCAAGTTCTGTAGTGTAGTAAGGACCAATTCATTTGAAGCACTTACTCTCACTTATAATGGCTAGCTAGTGTTCATGTGCGATTAATTTTCATGTTTTGGTGTTTGTATAAAACTTATGGACATTTGAAACTTACACATTTTTGCATGCAGTACCTGTTGTACACGCCTCTACTGTTGTGGGAGGTCTACACCCGTTACACAGGAGTAACCGACCCCAACAACGTGTTGGTGTTCCTGCTTGCTCTGACTGCAACTCGCCACTTTGTGGGCCAATTGTGCATCACTTTGTCGCGGTGGCCATACGTCGTCCGAAACCGCGAAATCCAGAAGAAGGGGATCTCCTTTGATAGTGTGGACCATTCCAGCAACTGGTAAGCAGCTCGTTATATTTCATACAGCAACCTTAAACTTATCCATGACTTTATGTCCATATCTTCAAAATGGGGTGAGTTGACACCTCGCAAATGACAAGTTTCATTTCAGTAACGTTAAAACTAACTAGCTTGTGTATCCTTTAAGTCACATTGACTTAAATAACATAAGAATATGGTTTGGATCCCGTTTAGTATACCACAATGCTTATTCAGTATGTGTCGAGAATTATTCTGAATTTCATTTGAAGCAAGTATTCTTTCAAGCAGTAGCGTCATAAAATGTAGATGGGTGGCATGCATGAGAGTTCTAGCAAAAGTGTGTTCTCTTGAAAATGAATTTGACTCAGACTTCATAACGCCTAAGGTGTACTGATATGACTAAAATCGGATGTTTGTCATTTGAGAGATATCGAGTTACCCCCAGGATTTTCTAGAAGGATATATTGGAGACCAGAATCGTAAGTGTAAACGGTATGTGCAGGGATGACCACCTCATACTGGACACGCTCGTCACTGCAGCGGCGTACGCGATACCCTGGTTTCGGAACCAGACGTATCCCATATGGGACTGGAGAGGATTAGTGATCTGTTTGCTGTTCCATATGGGTCCAACTGAGGCCATCTATTACTGGCTTCACCGGGCTCTCCACAACCATTATCTCTACACTCGCTACCACTCTCATCACCACTCCCTGTTCATCACCGAAGCCAACGCAGGTAGTGCACTCGATCACTACTCAGACTTCTTCTTTTGGACGGAAACCTAACTTTGACCAATGCACGGTGAAGCTATAGCACGTGCAAAGAGTTACTCGTCTTTGAATACACAGCTCGATCATTACATCTGTTAAAATGGAGAAATTTCCAAAAATAGGATTTTTTCGATAGGCCCATCTCGAACCTCAAATGTATATCTATCCTAGTGTATTTCAGAGCTTTTTGCACTTGAATGAAAAAATTTTAATGCTTAAAGAGATTCCATTTGAACAAAAATCAATGATCATAATGGCCGTGCTAGATACACTCTTCATTCTATTTGGGTTTTGACGGGTTTGCAGGCACAGTTCATCCATTTGCGGAGCATGTCATGTATATCATCAATTTCACCATTCCAATTCTCGGAACGTGGTGTCTTGGCCGGCTCTCCTTGAGCACCATAGCCATCTACTTTATCGGTTTCGATATTATGAACGCGGTGGGGCACTGCAATTTCGAGTTCGTTCCAGAATGGCTGTTTCGAGCCTTTCCGCCTCTCAAGTATCTCATCTACACTCCATCGTAAGTCTCTTCATCCTGACCCTATTTATTTCCATGGAACTTTAATTCACCTCAATCAATGCAATGCAATCAGTTTCTCAAAATCATCAATAGTAAGAGCCCATTAATTTCTGTAGACATGGCAAAGAAACTTACAGTGGATTGTATGGAGAGTGGTACTGTAGTGTACTTCTTTTGAGACCTGTTACGGAGGGTTATTAAACAAGATCCAACAATTGGGGTTAATTCTCGTACCATGGAACTGCAGCCTGGATATGGGAATTAACATCCCTCACCATTTCCCATAGACTGATATATGATTTCTCGTAATCTCAATGCTCTCCATACAGCATAATAGTATACATCATAATCTAGCTCTTCTTTAACATTATGATGTCCTTACGCCCTCGATTGAGAAAGATTGATTATGATCGACATTCTTATGACTCGGCATTGTATTTCGGATAACGAGATTCTGGTTTCACACTACCTAGTCTAGTCCATAACAAGTAAGATTATGAAATAAAGTTTCGGTGTCATTTTGACACGCATTGCAAATGTTTCGGACTTGCGTGTGATCTTGCAGATACCATTCTCTTCATCACTCCCAAGTCCACACGAACTTCTGCTTGTTCATGCCCATGTACGACTACTGGGGTGGAACTATGGACAAGAATAGTGATGCCCTGTATCATTCCGTTTGTAAAGGTAACTGAAAAGCTCTTGCACAGACCCTACTGATTTCTGAGAGAACGTAGAGAATCATACTGTTTGTTTCATTATTTAAAGAACTTAACAAAAATGTAAGAGTGTGCTTTCATTGGAAGATCACATGTTTGTAGGAGTAACACTATTTGAGAAGCAAACACGACTAAATAGAATGAAGAGTGTACTTTTGGTCTCCTCTTTAAATCTAAATTGGGCTGATTCTGTGCGGCGGTGTTTGCAACAATTTAATTTGGAGCTGAAACAAACTAAGATTTGTTATGAATCAAACTGGTTCGGTCTATTTGTTTGCAGGTATGAAGCAGAACGCCGACTTCGTGTATCTGATGCACGGAATGGATTTGTTGCACATCTTTCATGTGACACTGGGCATTCAGTCATTCGCAGCGATGCCGTACACACCACATTGGCTGCTGTGGCCTCTTTACCCGGTTGCAGTTCTTGTGATGCTGCTGCTTTGGCTGTGTGGCCAGCCTTTTGCGGTCGACAAATATCAGATTCCCGGCGTGAAAGGGGAGACTTGGGTCATTCCTCGGTACCGTTTCCAGGTACAATGTAACTAACCCTTTAATACCGAAACTCTTTTTCAATTCTGTGCATAACTAAAAACTCAGACCTCACTAACATACAATCATGGCTATTGGGGGAATTTTTTTCGGTGAAAGGTGATCCGCCCGCAGTCTTTTTGTCGCATAGATGTTGAAAGATGTCATTCTGCAGAATTGGACTATTTACTGACTCAGTAGTTCTATTTTTATGAATGAATGAGTGAATTCAGAGCATGGGGGTCTAACCAATTTCATGCATGAATGATAACGTGCACAGTACTCCCTGTCAAAGGAGAAGAATCGAATCAATGCGCTCATAGAGAATGCGATTGTCTCGGCGGAAGCTGAAGGGTGCAAGGTCATCAGTCTCGGAATGCTCAACAAGGTTTGTATGCGAGAAAAGACCTAGTCTCAACCTGAAATTTTAAAAAAAACGAAGCAAAAGTAGCAAGCTTTTGCACACCACTTTCTGCCATATTGATTGATTCAGAACCCAAATCCCATTTTGTTTCTTGCACATTGTCAAATGAATAGTAAGATGTGTGCATTCTTCAACAATTGAAGAATGTTATGAGGTGCGGGAAGAGGTCTCAAGAAAAGAAAAGATATGTTTATTCTGCGCTTGATTGTAAAATTTCATTCGGAGTTATAAGCTAACCATAGGATTGCAGGAAGCGAGCTTAAACGGAGGTGGTGCTCTTCAAGTGCGAAAGAATCCACGGCTGCGCATTCGAGTGGTGTCCGGATACGCGTTGACAGCGGCTGTAGTCATCAAGAGATTGCCGAAAGATGTGCAGGAAGTCTTTCTTGTGGGGTCCTTGGAGATCAGCCGCGGCATAGCCTTGTACCTTGCCAAGCAAGGAGTGCGTGTCTTGGTATGTAACTGATTTCATTTGAGTGATTGTTATGCGACCCAATTCCAAGAAAATTTGGGACTGTTTTGAGAATGATGCCTGTCTGGAACCTCAGATCTATAACTAGTCTTAGTTCTTAGAGCTCTGAACTCATAACTTTGAACATGCCATTCGAACAAACATACGCATATAGCGTCTCATGGGCACTAGCTAAGAACTATCAAAACTATTTAGTTTATGGTTTGCTTATGCATTCCAGTAAGCATGTCCTGCAAACTTTCTGCATAACTAAGGTACGCTTGTCATTTCAGTACTTGCATCTTGATCTTAGAAGCGGGCTTAGAAGGAACCTTTTCATGTAAAAACAACAGGAACCTTTCTAACCATACAAATGCGTAAGAAACGATGTGACTCATTGTGGGTTTCCAAGTTCAAGGTGTGGCGAGCCTCAACAGTGACTGTGATAATCCATTAGATCTGTGTACTGATATGCTTTTTCAATGTATTGAGGTGCAGATGCTAACGCCGTCTAAACAACAGATTGAGAACATTCAATCTGAACTGCCACGTGACAGCCAACGATTTCTTGTGAACGTGACTAAGTTTCAAGCTGGAAAACAATGCCCAGTAAGGGCATCCAAACCTCCTTGATATCATCTCTCCTAATGTCTCACTCCCTGCTCTCTACAAAGCTCATGCGCAACATGTGCATTTGGACATTCTTTTTCTCTTTCTTTGTTGGATTGAAATTTCTGAGTTGCAACAAATGATGTAGGTATGGATACTTGAGAGGAGCATTGAACCCAAGGACCAGCAGTGGGCTCCAACAGGGGCCCATTTTCATCAGTTCGATCTTCATAAGCCCTTACCCCATTCTCGGAAAGATTGTACCTACGGGACATATCCTGCCATGCAAGTCCCCAACAACATCAAAGGACTCCGATCATGTGAGGTAGAATTCCTGCGTTACCATTGCGAATATGACCTCAATGACAGCAAAGTCTCAATTAATCACTAATTGCTAATTTTAAGGGTTTTTCTAAGGGTTTAGGGTTTAGGGTTTAGGGTTTAGGGTTTGTACAATTGTTTTGGGAGAGTTGTCAATTCACAATTGGCAAGAAGCCCCTGTTTGTGGCACACTCATGAACTTTAGCATTTTCTCTATGTTTGCAGGTGTCTTTACCGCGGGGTGTGGTACACGCATGTCACGCTGCCGGCCTGGTTCATTACCTGGAGAAATGGAAACACCATGAAGTTGGTCGCATCAATGTCGAGAGCATTGATATTGTCTGGGAAGCTGCATTGAAACATGGCTTTGAATTTGTGTGATCGGAAGCTCGGAACTCCAATCACAATTGTGGAGTTAGTAAATAGCGATATACTACTGCATTATGTAGACTTACATATAAAAGAGTGAAATGTAAGACAACTCCAGCTCAAACTATCTTGCTCTTGCTCAAAGGGTTGAGCAGCCATTGATTCTCATTCTGTGGAACTTCATTCAACACTTGTAAGCAGTCACAAGATTTTGCAAGCTGCTGTTCTTGGGCCTGAAGCTCCCAATTCAAGGTAAGCCAGAGTCGGAGCGAATTAGCTTGGTAATGGGCATGCTTAGCTTCCCTTACATCAGACTTCTCAGCAAGGTGAGCCACTGCACCATTGCTTGCAGTTGCTCATGCTGAACAGAGTGATTTAGCCATGTCCTTTGTATCTGGTATGACAATCAGGCTACCAGTAAGCTTCAGTTTTCAAAGTTGAGATGGAGTATAAACTATCACTAGGAGAGTACTGAGGTAGAGGCACTTCTGTCGCTCAGTGAATGTAGGATATTGAAGACCAAATCCATTGAAGGTACTGTATTCACGATGCTAAGAGCTGTTTCCATAAAGTGAATTGACAACTCTCCCAAAACAAGAGTGTGCTCACTGCCTGTTTCCTGAGATAAGATCGTGTGACAGGAACGTGAAAGATTGAAGTAGTTGAAGGAACAGCAACACCTGAATGCGTCTGAATAAGATTTTGAGGATGGTTCTTACTGTTGAACTGTAGAAGCTTCTGTTGGTAGTTGAAACGGACATGAAAAATATTTGGTGCTTGGGACAAAGTTTGTCATTCACATGACCAAGAAATGAGGTAGCATTGATTCGTCATTTGCATCTCTTTGTGATCCCCATGCATTACTTTTTCTTTACAATGCCGCATCAAACCTTTGACGATGATGTAAGGGAAATTTACATACCCTTAGAGCATTTCTACTCTAACATTGTCAAGATTTTGCACAAATCCAATCAGATGAGAAGCTAAATTGTCTGCAAGCACTCCATTCTACCATGCCAAGGATAGATGAGCCAAATCTAAGTTTAGTTTTTTTCTCTATTCTACTTGTGATTGGTCAATTTACTATTTAGGAAACACGTTTTGTGCGTAGGGGTGGGAGATAAGAAATTGAAAGACATGCCAAGTATATATATATGAAATTATGGCAAGTTGATTTGATTAAGCCAGGTGGCAATGCCCTTAGAGTATGTCTTGTTGTCGGCTTGCCCAAGTCCTTTGTGAAATTGAAAGCATTGAAAGTGGATTTGAGATATTGAATGAAAGATTCTCCAATGGGGCAATTGCAAGAAACACTTCATGTTTTGGGCTCAAAAATGCAGCTTTTGACCACAGGACTGGCAGTACTATGTATTACTACTAGTATTATGTTTTTGCGAAGCGCTTGCAAATTCTAACCATCAATTCAGTACTATGTAGTACTATGCAATACTATAGATTGCTATGGAGTACTGCAGAAACCACTGGGAACAAAAAATAATAAAAAAAGGGTTTGTGGACCTTTTCATTTTTAGTAGTTCAAAACAAATTAAATAAATAAAATTAAATGAATGAAATTTCTACTGACTTAAAGATGCTTCTTTTCAACCATTCCATCTTTGGGAAAATTAAATTATATTCTCTGCACATGCGCAAAGGTAGTGCACTTTGAGCACATGTGGAAGGTGGACACTTTACTATTTTTGAAAAATCTCTTGTGGTCTTGTGTAACCTTAGTAAAAATTTGTTTATTCCAATTTGCACCTTCAAATTTACATTTTGGGGTCAAAAATAGTACTTGAAACCCCCAAAATGGCCAAGGTAGTTATCCAATTGGGGGCAGTTTAAAAATAATAAAATAATTTTTATAAATTGGAAAAAATTACTCAATCTCTGCAACTACCATATGTACCTTCATTTCAAATTTTATAGAAAATGGACATACAATGCAAAAGTTATGAGCAAAAAACTACTTGACCAAGGCTAAGGGGACAAAAAAAAGGACAAGTGTTTCTTGCAATGATCCAACGGTGATTCTACCTTCCCTATGATAGCTTGGTCATTGTTGGTTGTTGAAATGAAAAGGTTGGTCTTTTTCATTGTTGGGCAATGAAATTGAATTAAAAGGGAAATCATTGCAAAAAAATTACAATATATTTGGGGTTGTGTGGATTACAAAGGCCTCAAAATCAAGCTTCTATCTTAGATAGGACCTCCGGATTATGCTCTTCTATTGTAGAAGGATGGGGCGCATATTAAAAAGGCACAATTTTGTCCTTAAAGGACTCGGGGTCTTTAAATTTATGTTTCTAGGGACTATATCAAAGGTGACATGACATAGTCTTAGGAATTAAACTAAAGATATCTACAACGCAAACGCGGTATCTAACCTTCTCAAGTTTAAAATACCAAGACTATCTTTGAGCTCTTGAATTTTAAGAGTCATTTGACTTGTTGAACCTTCTAACCTAGTCAAATTATTTTTAAAGGTATTCAAACTAAAAATACTTAACCAAGTCAATATTATTACTTCAAGAAACATTAGCAATAATCAAAGATTGGTTGCAAGAGTTGGATGAGGCCTTACAATTGTACAAAATTAGTTTGTTGTTGTCATGTGAAGTGACATCAAGACCATTCTACATCAAATTATAGTGTTAGATGAACTCCTTTAGGAATTCACCTTAGTTTGGGATGAATTTCACCCAATTATAGAATTCATCCATTTTAGGGTTTGAGTGTTTAGGTGGAGAGAGCTCCTTGGCTTGACATTGTTGTCAAGTCAAATTTTGTGAGCATTTGTAGAGAGAGTTGTATGTTTTACCTCTCTTGGAGATGATGGTTTATCATTTAGTAAAGTCTTCCCTTCTTCTCTCATGCTTGCACTTTTGGATTCATCCTTTGTGGACTAAGAGCCGCTTGACTTCGTATGTGTGGATTCCTAAGTTTCTCACTTGACAATGATTGCTTCTTTCCATGTTGTGTTCTTTGGTGTGTTGTTTCACTTACCAACAAGAAAATATGAAAATTGACCACTCTATCCACCTCACACTACTTCCCTGATGATGCGGTAAAACTCATTAGAGAACCCATCCTTGTCACCTTTAGACCTCCACGTAATCCACCCCAAAAAAATTTTAGACCATGTGTTGAAGAGCCAACGGAAACGCGTTAGTCTAGTATCATCACATGAATCACTCCAGTCTTGGGAGACTAAGAGCATCCCCACCAACCTGTCCCCTATCCCTATCCCTAAACTTGTAACTCATCCAAGAAGATGGCAGTAGGGAAGCCCCTCCCCCACCCTAAATCCAACTGTCCTTCCCTAAATCCAACAGAATTACCTAAGTAGTTACCTAGCTGATGGGAGACCTGCTGCCTGAGTGTGATGGGAGACATGAAGGACAACAAGCCAGGAAGATTTAGTTTATTGCTGCTTTGCCCAAATGTGTGCTAGTTCACACATTATAATCATTCACAATTTTCAAAGAAAATTCTTTAAAAAATTATTCACACATTATAATTATGCTCAATTTTCAAAGAACATAAAAATAAAAATTTATTCACACATTATAAGTATGCACACATTATAATCATTCAAAGAATTCACCAATATTTTGTCTCATTAGTTTAGGAAGAATAGCCTTTGCATTTAAAAAAAACTTTTTATTATTTTTACAAGTAGTGAAGAAGTCATATAGACCTTATAGCTCTTGTCCTGTTATAAATTAATACTATGACTTAAACCTAAACCTTGACCTACAAATTCATTCTCCCCCTCCTTGCCCAATGATGTTCGATCAGGTCATTTCTAAGGTTAAAGAATCTTGATTCATTCTTCACTTGCCTTGAACCTTCCCGGTACTCACCAAATGTTAAGCCGCGTTCTGCAGGTGCGGCATCACTTCTTTCATAATCAACAGGAGGAAGTCCATCATCCCTTTCATTTTCAATGATCATATTATGTAGAATTATACATGCCATCATTATATCCTCAATTACATATAATTTCCATTGCATGTTTGACTACTGTATAATATCCCACTTTATTTGTAAAACGCCAAAACAACGTTCAATATCTTTTCTAGTAGCCTCTTGCATTTTTGCAAAATGTGCTTTCTTTTGTTCTTCTGCTTCATGGAGAGTTTGTACAAAAAGCGCCCATGGTGGATAAATGGAATCTGTTAGCAAATAATATCCTCTATAAGGATTACCATTCACTTCAAAGCTTAGATCATGAGCTTGATTTTGAAGATAATCATGCAAGACTGGACTACTATCTAAAACATTTATGTCATTGTTGGTTCCAAACATACCAAAAAAAGCATGCCAAATCCATAGTGATTGATCGCATATTGCTTCTAGTATAATTGAATAATTTCCATCTTTATCAATAAATTGACCTTGCCAAGCCTTGGGACAATTCTTCCAATCCAAATGCATGCAATCACGGGATCCAAATATACCTAGCTAGCCCCTCTTTTCATTGACTTCCATTTGTTTATTAAATCTTTACGAGTGGGTTTGTGTAGATATTGTCCTTCATATAATTTTTGTATTGCTTGCACAAATCATTTCAATGATTCCATTGCGGTACTCTCCGCCAATCGTACGTATTCATCACATGCATCTACTGAGAATCCATAAGCCAATTGCTTTATAGCTGCAATGCACTTTTGCATACTAGAAATACCTAGTTTGCTTGTGGCGTCCAGTCTTTGCCTAAAATACTTGTCATGTATTTCAACGTCTTTGACTATCTTCAAAAACAATTGCCTTGACATTCGATACCGCCTTCGAAAGTGGGTTTTGGTAAATAGTAGACTTGCTGCAAAATAATCCCTCACTATTTGGTTATAACCTTACTTCCAATCTCGATCTAAATTGCCTTTTTTTCCTAATACTGAACCACCGCGTTTACTTTTTTCAACTGCAACCGCTTGTTGAAAATGTACTAGTTGTTCTTGCAACAACATTTTTTCAAATATTAATTTTTCTACTTCGTCCCACTCATCCACTATGCTATCCAAATATTCCTTCAATCTCTCTCCCATTATGAACTTCAATTATCAAGTTCAAGTTCAAGTTCAATTAAATTTATTAACTTTGATAGAGGTAATATATATCTTAGACTTTGTATTATGAGAGGAAGTTAATATTTAACTATCACACAAATATATAGTATGGAATGATACATCAAATATTGTACACACTATGATAACTCTTTACTTTATGTAATTGTAAAACCAATTCTAGTTATATTTATTTGTAGTCATGTCACTTGCAATTGAGTGTTACTTTTTAAGTAGGTCACTTTCATTTTAATTTAACAAAGTGTATTTTTATGTAGACCAAATGTAAATGTACTTTTCCTTTTATTAATAGATACGCTTCTACTTTTTTTTAAAATACTTTTTCACAATTGTTTAACTTCTATATAAATAAATCAATTGTAATTCATCTTTGCAAACTACTTTCATATATTTAGAATTCATACATTATACATGTTCTAAGTCTTAATCAATATCTTTTGTTAATTCATCTACTATTGTTTATATTTGATTTTCTTTTTCTACATATTTGTCTTTTGTCTTCACTTGTTCTTTTCATAATAGATATTTGTCCGGACTAATCATGTCTTGCATTCCACTCCCCAAAAGGCAATCTAATTTTTCAATTGCAGATGATATTAGAGTAGCACAATGTTTTTGGCTATTTCACAAGATGCAGCTAGAGCTACTAATCAAACCTCCAATCAATTTTGGTCAAGGATTGAGGAACGCTTCAATGATTCTCATTCTCCAAAGCGATCCAAGAAATCACTGCAGAGCAAGTGGTCTAACGTAAAGCATGATACAAAAAATTCATGGACTGCTTGAATGAAGCAATGAGATTGAAGAAGTCTGGCACCAACGCAGACGATGAGCACAACATGGCATTGTCCATGTATATAAACAATGATGCCAAAGGAGCTCCATTCAAATATGAGCACTGTTGGAAAATCTTAAAGGATGCACCGGAGTGGGCTTTAGAAGGCAGACTAAGATCGGTAGAGAAGGGAAGGGCATTAGACATGGGAAGGGAAAAAGAACCTGTGGGTATTTTGGTACAAACCGGTGAAACTTCACATCCTCAACCAAGTCTTGAAGAATTAATTTCTGGATTACCGAGATTGGCTAGATCGAAGTCATCAAAAACAGCCCAACAAGCTTAAGCGTTGTTAACAGAGAATCTGAGTCGTAATTTGAAAGCGACTTTGTACTTATCCAGATCTATGGATGCTTGAACAAAAGTGATGGAGGACATAGCTGCTGACGAGTTATTTTTGAAATTAGGAGAACATCACTCGGAATATGAAGCCCACTTTCGTCGACATTTAGAAGAGCAAACTTTGCTACGCACCATTAGGCTTAAAATGTGCAGTCTAGAAAATAGTAGTCTAAACAAGAATCAAATACATCCTGCACATTTAGACTACTATTTCCTAGATCTACATTGTCATCATCTTCTTCAAGTCCTACTAAAGTAGCAGCATGAAAAGTTAAATAGATGGTGGAATCAAATCAATAGGATTTGTAGACGGAGGCATGGTTGGATAAGCCTAATGAAGATGATGATTGTACATCTTCTTGGCACATTCCAACAGTGCTCATATTTGAATGGAGCTCCTTTGGCATCATTGTTTATATACATGGACAATGCCATGTTGTGCTCATCGTCTGCGTTGGTGCCAGACTTCTTCAATCTCATTGCTTCATTCAAGCAGTCCATGAATTTTTTGTATCATGCTTTACGTTAGACCACTTGCTCTGCAGTGATTTCTTGGATCGCTTTGGAGAATGAGAATCATTGAAGCGTTCCTCAATCCTTGACCAAAATTGATTGGAGGTTTGATTAGTAGCTCTAGCTGCATCTTGTGAAATAGCCAAAAACATTGTGCTACTCTAATATCATCTGCAATTGAAAAATTAGATTGCCTTTTGGGGAGTGGAATGCAAGACATGATTAGTCCGGACAAATATCTATTATGAAAAGAACAAGTGAAGACAAAAGACAAATATGTAGAAAAAGAAAATCAAATATAAACAATAGTAGATGAATTAACAAAAGATATTGATTAAGACTTAGAACATGTATAATGTATGAATTCTAAATATATGAAAGTAGTTTGCAAAGATGAATTACAATTGATTTATTTATATAGAAGTTAAACAATTGTGAAAAAGTATTTTAAAAAAAAGTAGAAGCGTATCTATTAATAAAAGGAAAAGTACATTTACATTTGGTCTACATAAAAATACACTTTGTTAAATTAAAAT
This sequence comes from Pseudisothecium myosuroides, assembly GCA_951799445.1. NCBI lineage: Eukaryota > Viridiplantae > Streptophyta > Bryopsida > Hypnales > Lembophyllaceae > Pseudisothecium > Pseudisothecium myosuroides. The sequence goes on along the minus strand of OX637291.1, from coordinate 4,820,402 downwards.
GAAAGTGACCTACTTAAAAAGTAACACTCAATTGCAAGTGACATGACTACAAATAAATATAACTAGAATTGGTTTTACAATTACATAAAGTAAAGAGTTATCATAGTGTGTACAATATTTGATGTATCATTCCATACTATATATTTGTGTGATAGTTAAATATTAACTTCCTCTCATAATACAAAGTCTAAGATATATATTACCTCTATCAAAGTTAATAAATTTAATTGAACTTGAACTTGAACTTGATAATTGAAGTTCATAATGGGAGAGAGATTGAAGGAATATTTGGATAGCATAGTGGATGAGTGGGACGAAGTAGAAAAATTAATATTTGAAAAAATGTTGTTGCAAGAACAACTAGTACATTTTCAACAAGCGGTTGCAGTTGAAAAAAGTAAACGCGGTGGTTCAGTATTAGGAAAAAAAGGCAATTTAGATCGAGATTGGAAGTAAGGTTATAACCAAATAGTGAGGGATTATTTTGCAGCAAGTCTACTATTTACCAAAACCCACTTTCGAAGGCGGTATCGAATGTCAAGGCAATTGTTTTTGAAGATAGTCAAAGACGTTGAAATACATGACAAGTATTTTAGGCAAAGACTGGACGCCACAAGCAAACTAGGTATTTCTAGTATGCAAAAGTGCATTGCAGCTATAAAGCAATTGGCTTATGGATTCTCAGTAGATGCATGTGATGAATACGTACGATTGGCGGAGAGTACCGCAATGGAATCATTGAAATGATTTGTGCAAGCAATACAAAAATTATATGAAGGACAATATCTACACAAACCCACTCGTAAAGATTTAATAAACAAATGGAAGTCAATGAAAAGAGGGGCTAGCTAGGTATATTTGGATCCCGTGATTGCATGCATTTGGATTGGAAGAATTGTCCCAAGGCTTGGCAAGGTCAATTTATTGATAAAGATGGAAATTATTCAATTATACTAGAAGCAATATGCGATCAATCACTATGGATTTGGCATGCTTTTTTTGGTATGTTTGGAACCAACAATGACATAAATGTTTTAGATAGTAGTCCAGTCTTGCATGATTATCTTCAAAATCAAGCTCATGATCTAAGCTTTGAAGTGAATGGTAATCCTTATAGAGGATATTATTTGCTAACAGATTCCATTTATCCACCATGGGCGCTTTTTGTACAAACTCTCCATGAAGCAGAAGAACAAAAGAAAGCACATTTTGCAAAAATGCAAGAGGCTACTAGAAAAGATATTGAACGTTGTTTTGGCGTTTTACAAATAAAGTGGGATATTATACAGTAGTCAAACATGCAATGGAAATTATATGTAATTGAGGATATAATGATGGCATGTATAATTCTACATAATATGATCATTGAAAATGAAAGGGATGATGGACTTCCTCCTGTTGATTATGAAAGAAGTGATGCCGCACCTGCAGAACGCGGCTTAACATTTGGTGAGTACCGGGAAGGTTCAAGGCAAGTGAAGAATGAATCAAGATTCTTTAACCTTAGAAATGACCTGATCGAACATCATTGGGCAAGGAGGGGGAGAATGAATTTGTAGGTCAAGGTTTAGGTTTAAGTCATAGTATTAATTTATAACAGGACAAGAGCTATAAGGTCTATATGACTTCTTCACTACTTGTAAAAATAATAAAAAGTTTTTTTTAAATGCAAAGGCTATTCTTCCTAAACTAATGAGACAAAATATTGGTGAATTCTTTGAATGATTATAATGTGTGCATACTTATAATGTGTGAATAAATTTTTATTTTTATGTTCTTTGAAAATTGAGCATAATTATAATGTGTGAATAATTTTTTAAAGAATTTTCTTTGAAAATTGTGAATGATTATAATGTGTGAACTAGCACACATTTGGGCAAAGCAGCAATAAACTAAATCTTCCTGGCTTGTTGTCCTTCATGTCTCCCATCACACTCAGGCAGCAGGTCTCCCATCAGCTAGGTAACTACTTAGGTAATTCTGTTGGATTTAGGGAAGGACAGTTGGATTTAGGGAAGGCTTGGTGGGGGAGGGGCTTCCCTACTGCCATCTTCTTGGATGAGTTACAAGTTTAGGGATAGGGATAGGGGACAGGTTGGTGGGGATGCTCTAACCAATTGCCCAACTTGAAATGCAAACCACGTCAGAATGGGGGGAGGACTCGGGTGGGTCACTTAACCCCTAAAGGCCCAAGGTCTTTTTTCTGCCAAAAAACACTGAAAACTGCCATTTCTATAGCAAAAAGTTAAAAAAAGTTAAAATTGTTTTTTTTTCACATCTAACCATAGGATCTTACACCTAATTGGTATGAGAATGTGTGGAAAAAATTTCAGAATTTTTGACCGCACAGATTGCAAGATATCTGCGTTTAAAGTGGAAAAAACAAGTTTTTCAACACATTGCGGGACCAGATTTTTTGTCTTTAAACATTTTTAACTTAAAATTTTTGCACTACAGCATTTTGAGCTTTAAGTTTTTATAGTGCAGAATTGAGTTGAGAGTCTAGGAAAAAAAAAGAAACTCAAAAAAACTTAATTTTTATCCTTAAAAAAATTGTTAAGTAGAAGTAGGTATGAGATAGAAGGAAAATCTAAAATATTAATATCTCTTACATGGAATTAAAATGCACTAATTCCAATGGTGAGATTGTTCTAGCAAGTAAACTAAACCATGCCAAAAAAAAAATTTGAAAAATTTGAAAAATTGCATTCAGAAATGAGTCCTACAAGTTATTTTTTTCAAGAAGATGCTCAAACTACCCGAAAAACAAGAATGTCCATAACTTTCTCATAACATATCCAAATGAAATGAATAAAAGCTTTCTAGATAGACAAAAATATAATCTATGAGAAAAAAAATATTAAAAAAAAAAATTCAAATTTTTGTTCCTTTTTTTTTTGCTGCCCGAGCTGCCCCCCGTCCCTTGTTTTGAGCTTATTTGGTCATAACGTTTTTTCCCGGGCACCAATTGAGAAAAAAATTATATTCCCACAAAGCTTATCAGTTTTTCTATATCCAAAAAAAATTTCAGAAAATTAGAACACAATTTCAGCCTGTAGGTACCTGCCCGAAAACGCATTTGTCCCCCGAAGGGACAACGGGCTTTTAGGGGTTAATGCGTTTTCAAAACCACGTGCGGCTTAATATAGATAGGATTTAATTCTTTTCACATAAATTTTATAAACAAATTACAAATAATGTAGGAACCATTGAAAATCACAAAGCCATTATAAGTAATTTAGGTAGCCAAGAAAGGTGGACAATTAATTTTTTCTTACATGTAATGAAGGGGCCAGAGATTAGGATCCTATGTATGTTAATTAGTACAACCAGTTAGGACAGCTGGGCCAGAGCTGCAGTGGATGAAATTTGGGCGGATGTTTGCTTGTAACTCCTTAGATGAACGCAATGGTGACTTTGAATCGTAGAGTTCAGCAAGTGGCCGTTGGTGAGGAGCTTGCTCAGGCGTTCTTTCCTCGCGATGGTCTGTTTTGCTTTGAGGGTTTTGCTCACGGCTGCAATTGCAAAGGAATTTGAAGTTCAAGTAAGGGTGTTCGTATCAACTGCTGGAGAGATTCAAATGCGTGTTTAGGAAAGCCCTGTGCTGCCGAGACGAAGTGGTGTTGGCAAAGGTGGTCATGGCTGCGGGGCGACTTATTTTCTTTATGATTTCAGACCTGTGCTTTAGGATGCAACTTCAATCATCTTCCTAGTAACTAATCTCCTCTCCTTTGTCGTTTGCGTGTTTTGGATTTAGGGCTGCTTGTTTCTGAATTGATGCTTAGAACCTAAATTTTGCAAGTTTTATTTACAGGGTGTTGGTGCGCTGGGGATAGGGTTTAGGATATCAAGCCATGGCGAATCAGGTCAAGATATGGACAATGGAAGATGATTTCTCGATTCCGGTGTATTACAGCAAGGTCAAGCTGCTTGAGGACGAAACTTATGCTTCACTTTGAGTTCGCTTGGAGGATAAAGCTGCATTAGAGTGGCCATTTGAGTTTTGGGACAACGAGGAGCGCTGTCGAATAAGGCAAAAGATGGAAGCGTTGAATGATGTGGTCGTTGATGTTTTCGTGATGCCAGCGCGGTCTGAGGGTGAAGAAGCTGCCAAACGATGTCGACTGGACGAGGATGATGCGTAGAATCCACCACGAGCTGAAGTTGGGGTTTTCGCCCTTATAGACGAAGAAGGTGGAATAGAAGCCATGGATCCCGTCGCCAGTTCTAGGGTTACTGGAACCTCTGGAATTTCTGATTGTTTGGACCACCAACTGCAATCCACGCTGCTTTCTAAAGAAGTTTGGGATCGTTACTTGGAACAATCAAAGAAGATGATTCAGGATTTAAAGTGCTCATCACAAGAAGACAACCGGTGGTTGTTGAAAACCACAGATTTCAATGGAAATGGTGTAGTTAAGATTTTTTGTGTTGAATGTCGGAAGGAGGTAGGTGGAGACACTGGAAAGCACGACAAAAGCAACGTTCAAAATCTGTTCAACAATTTCAGATGGAAGCACCTGTCCAGTACAAACCATGTGAAGAATTGGTGTGTTCACAATGACGTGTTGTACTCGGATCATCCACAATCCATTGCTCCGAAGGGGAAGGCGGTTCCTCTGACTCCCGAAATGCACGAGAAACTCATACAGGAAGGGGTTTTGATCATGGAAGCAGTAAATGAGAGTGTAGCGGAATCTTAGAAGCCCTTCAGCGTGCTGGGATCGTTCAAGGCATCTGCACCTAAGAGTTTCTGGATGAAGGTGCGCTGTTTCTACTGTCGCGATTTGATCGCCCTGTGCCCACCCAAGAAGAACTTGGATTGGAATTTGAAACATCACTTGGCCTCCTCAAAGCACCTACAAGCCACAGAACTCTCAACATCAAACAAAAAACGACAAACTCCTCTTCTAAGTGGACGACGAGGAAGGCCGGCTCTATCATTAAGGGTTAGTGTCCACTCTAACCAACCTGATCTTGGGAGATGGTGGAGGCCCGACTCTGTTGTTGCTGAGACCGAACATGGTGAGTCTTCTTCCTTTGATAGAATGGAGTCTTGGGTCTGCTGTATTGGGATTTACGGGGTCCGCACTGCACGTACTCTGGTATTTCTTATTCTATGCGGGAACCGCTTGACGATCCTCATGCAGGAGGAGTATGGTACCCTGAACCCCACGTTACTGCTAGTTTCACAAAGAATGGTGAAGTTGTTAAAATCAATGGTACGATTAGGCACACGTTGTGTAGTAGGATTGACAATTCAGGTGAAGGTTTTCCTAATTTTTCTTGCTCCATGTGCTCTGCAATTCCATTGGAAAATGACTTCCGAAAAAGAGTTCTAAGGGAAGATCGCAGTACTGAGAAAAGAGGAAACAGAAGCACTGGAGCAGGAAGGTGACTTGGTTACCTTTCTACTTTTGAACTTGCTAAGCATGGTCGCAATATTGGTAGGAAGTTAAAAGCTGAGAAACTGTTGCTGCTGTCTGCTCAGGCCAGAATTGTTCAACTGAAAGTTAACCGTCCTAGTTTGCGAGAATTGGCTAGGGAGGCGTCTAGTGGACATAATGTTCTTAAATTTTGCCACAATATCCTGAATGCTCACAGATCAGGGGCTTTTGGGGGAAAACCAGCCTTATGGGATTTCCTTAGCGATGTTGCACAGAATGTAAACCGGGATTCTAGAGGGAACCGATACAGTGGTAACACAAAGTGTTTAGGGGAAGTCATGAAGGTCTACGGTGGTCGTAGAATGGCTGACCTATTTGCTTTGAACTTTGGGGGTGCAAGCTATAGTGAAGTCAAGCGGGATGTAAGAAAAGGAGTCCAATTCATACCAGGGGAGCATTCCCAAATCTTTGCAGCAATGGCTGAAATTTATAGAGATGCAAAGCTTGTGCACAACATTTCAGGCCCAGTACCAGTAATACTAGCTAAGGATAAAACAAAAGTCAAAGGTAGAGTGGCATGGGAACCTAAGTGGGACACTCTTGCAGGCTTTTGTGGACCATCTGAGAACCATGTGTGTGTGTCCGGTTTCAAGCCAATTGTTGGAAGTGGTGAAGAGGGATACCGACAATTGTTAGAATCATTTTCAAACAACACAGCAGGTAGTTTTGCTCGTGTAGTAGTTGTAAATCCCTTGCACGAAAAATTACCTCGTCTCGGTTTAGTTGCCTGTTGCACATGCAACTATTTCAATTCAGTTTGGGTACAAAAACAGTGGGAGGTCATTGACAAATTGTGGGAAAAAGACTGTCTTGCTGCTGTAGGTCCAATCATTGGCCATGCCAGCGATGGTGATTCCAGAAGAAGACAACTAATGTTGGCTGACTATAAGAGCGATGTGGGAATTCGTCTTGATGTAGGGTGGGATGGATGGATGCTCACGGCAACATTAGATCAAAATGGGGATGTTAGGGGTTTGCACGATCAAGATTACATTCATAATGGCAAAAAATTAATAAACCCTTTGCTTTCAGCTGCTAGAACATTGCAGCTAGGTGGAGATTTGTGTCTCCATAGTCACATAGAGCAGGTTTTTCATCAATTCACGGCTGAGGAGCATGGGTTGAAAATGGAGGATGTCGAGAGAAGAGACCATCAAAACTGGGCTGCAGCACAACGGCTGTGTCAGTCAAAAGTGCGGTCTTGTTTAGCACGGATGCGTTCTGCGGATTACCCACGCAGAGAAAGAACGTTGGGAACTGAGTTTTATTTGGAGATTTGTGCAGCATACATTGACATTTTTTGTTCACCGAGATTGGACCTCCGCAGTAGGATAGTATTGTGCGGGAAAGTGTCCTTCTTCTTCCGGATTTGGAGGTTATGGTTGCACAATGGAGACCATGGTGTACTAGGCAATTCACAAAGGCTAGAGGAAGCCAAAATTTTTGTAAGTCATCAGTGCTTTCTTGATATCCAGCTATCATGTTATTTTGTTGTTCTTCTAATCTGTCATTTCAGAGACAGGTTCTCAGCATTAGCTGTACCGCTGCATTTGACTGGAAGTGATTCATGCGAGATATTTTTTTCACGAATTGGTGGCATGAATGGCCATGAGCGTGCTTATGACTTCCACGAATTGGTGAACACGGCCAACACGTTGAACCACATTTCAGCTACTGAATACGGGAAGAATGGACTAGCATTCAAAAAGCAACACAATAAGATGGAGAATGTCTAGGAAGCGCTTCACAAGCTTCAACCAGGTGAAGAACGGTGCAATTTGGGTGATTATAGCCTCATATCCACTAATGCTAAGGTGATCTTTGTGCTGCAAGAGGGGTTGAAAGAAGCCTAGGTGATGCTCCGAGCTCTGAACATAGCGCCAAGTGCACAGTGCCAAGCCAGAAAAAAAATTTGGTATGACAAGCCCTAGATAGTAGAGAGGGCTGATCCTAAAGAATGGGCTTACAAACCAAGCGCCAGACCACAGTCCGGTGAGGATGGTGACTCCGAGGTGTTGCAGGACCGTTTACAGGTACAAGCAGCGTTGTTTGTAGATACAGGGGATGCACCGGAAATCAGGGACTCCAATGACAATGAACTTGGTGACGATGGCTCAAATCATTTTCTAGTGGTACAAGAAGAAACCCGTGATGCAGTAACGGACCTGTTGAATGGAGTCGAGCCACAAGTGACAATGAATCCAACTGATGAGAAGATCAAACCAACAGTAGAAGTTGATGGGCATTGCATATATAAGTCCACGCTGGTCTCACAGTTGAATGGTAACAGCTTCCTTTCCAAGGATCGACTTGCCAGAATTAAGCACAATATCCAGTTTGATAACCATGACAACTGTATCCGAGCGGGCTTGTCATCTAGTGCAGGTCTTTTATGCATTGGATCTGATTGTGGTGTGCATTTCGTTCAGTGGAGTACAACTCGATTATCCTCTACTGTGAGAGCAGCTGCAAAGCGAAAAAGAGGTCGTCCACCCAATTCTCCTGGGATGGGTGCTGCTACTAACATTTTGCATGCAATAGATGAGGGTGCGTGGTGGGTGGGTAGGGTGCAGACCATGAGGCGGTGCAATGGAAGACAATTTGGTGTACTTCGGCAGCCTGTCGATCTCCTGGCCAGAATGGAGGAAAACGGAAAATTGAAACCCAACAATCCCCACATTGAGGTCATGTTGCAATATTATAGAAAACACATTGGTCGAGACAAGTTCAAGTACGACCACACAGACAGTAAATGGATTGATATAGATTACATAATTTATACTGTAAGTATGATGTACAACCCTGTAAGTGAAGTCTATACACTAGATAAAAATGATGCGGACCAACTAACGAAGTTCATGACCGATAGAAGTGCTTAAATCAGTGACTGAGAATGTGTCACCTTCAGCAACTACAGGTGGCCGTTTTTCAGGTAAAATATTCTGTATTTTCTCCTTTGAAGCAAGTTCTAGTGTTTAGAATCAGTCTTGGCTGCGGTATAAAGCACAGGAAAGGAATTCAGCTGATCTTGAATTGGGCTGAGATGAATTGCACTTTCATTTCGTGAATAATTAATTGTCCTAGTTTGCCAATACATTTTTTGTAATCATTTGAACGTGTTGGACATGGTTTTGTCTTCTCTCGGACTACTGGGTACCTGCAATCTTCCTTGAATTCTGATTACATGTTTTTGGATTATAGTTATTGGACACAAGGACCACCGCCACTCCTGGACCTAAATTTGTCGAGTGAAGCCGGAAGCATGAAAATTGGTTCTATTCATGTAGACTGGTGCTTTGAGGTATGTTCTTTATTTATCATGTTCAATCTGATTCCAGTGGGGTCTTGTTGCCTGCAGTTTCAAAAATACAAGTTAACCGTCCTGAGTACATGCTGTGTTCTGAACCCAACCGAGAAGTCTGTGTCAACCAAGTTTTATGTGTGTACCCTTCTATATTCAGTGAGTATTTTGGCGCAACAGCTCGACATGGAGTGTTTCTGTGCTTTGAATTATTCGCAGCTTCTCTGATTTTCCACGCTTTGATTGTAATACTGTCTGGTAATTTTGTGGTTCTGACGCTTGATTCTCAGTCTTGCAGGTGATCGACGTACAAATTGAACCTGCCTTCACCGTTCAATAAACACTTCTGCAACTGCAATTTGCAGGCTAAATGTTCCCTGAATGTTTTTCATAGTTTTATATTAATGCAGTATTTTCCTTCTATTTGGCAGCTACTAACTCTATGCCAAAGTATACCAGTAGCTCACTTTCTTGAGTATGAGTGACTTGAAATGTTCTTGTGTGCTCTGTTTAATTCATTTGTTATTAAATAGATTGGATCATATCTAGATGATGTCTTGCCTGACTTGTTTGTGAAAATAGAGTACCCTAAAGCCCCGGCTAATTGTCCAATTTCTGTGGGTTTGTAGGTTTGTCTAAACTTCGGTGGGAAGTACTACAAAGAATTGGACCAGATGGAGCATCAAATTAATTTTTTTCTAGTAAATCTGGAGAATCTAATTGTATAGTCTAATAGGATGAGTGATTGGACAGCAGCCTCAGGGGTACATTCCAACCTGTCCCTTGTCACTCTACTGTTTTCCCTTAAATTTCAATTCATATGATTCTGCATGATTCGTATTTGAAAACAGCCGCCTTTTGTGAGATACTTCTGGATTCTTCACTTGGCCTCTCCAATGACCTCCAAATTAGCGTTTCAACCAGGAGCATTTTATATAATTTGTATTCTGTTTTTCCTCCTCCTCGTCAACACGCTCGAATTTCATGTGCAAGTTACTGTAAATCCCGACTCCAATTTTTGCCTGCAGACGAAGCTCCACGCACAGTTGTACATCTCGCAATTTGGCGGCGCATATACAAACGGTCTCCTCCGGCGGAACTCAAATGCGCGAGGTGGGTTTTGTCTATAAGCTAATCCTTCTGTGTTTGTGCGTTTTCCTCCTTGCTTGCCGGTCGCCTCTTCCTTGAATTGTTGTGGAATTCGCTTCACGCAACGGTGTTCATCTCCGCGACGTTGGCATGTTGGGTTTTTTGCAGTGATCGTGGTGGGTGGGGACGCTCGAGGTGCGCGTGGAGTTGCGCACTGAAGGTGACTGAGTTCGTGGCAAAGCGGCGCCCAAGTGTGGGTAAGTTTTGGATTTTGAATGTCCACGTTGGGTTTTCTGTCGGGAGTGGGCGTCGCATTCTTAAAACCTTGTCTGTGTCTGCGCCCCATTTTTTGTGCTGAGTTTTGATCCCGTTGTTTTCCTGGATGTTTGAAGCCGTTGTTTGTTTGTTGATTGCTGTAATTTCCCAGATTTCGTGCAGCTATTCCGAGAATAAACGAACGCCCTTCACAGTTCCGGCTTTCCTAGAACGATCTTCCGAGCGCTTGTCTTCCCGAGATCAGAGGTATGTTTTGTCTCGCAATTCCTCTTGTATTCGTTGCCTCCCTCCTGTTTTGCGTGTGTACATCGTGTCAAAAGTCTAGACATGTTTGCTGGTGTCCTCTTGATTTTTTGGCTGTAGGGGCTGTCCAAAATGTGCGTCCTTTCTCGTACTGGACTGCTATGTTTGGATTTTTCAGACCTCGGGATACCTTTTTGGCCAAACTCTGAACTGTATGTGTTGGAATTACGGGCGTGTTTTTGTATGTTATTGGAATGTTTTCCATTGACCCCCGACGTTGTGTTCTACCAGGTTGAAAATGGGAGGTGAGAATCGGTGCAACGCAGCCTGCCTTGAATAAAAAATGCAGGGTATGGAAGTGGTCCTGCAATGGAGCCTGCAGCAACTAGACCAGTGGAGCGGTTGGGCCGGGGCGGGCAAATTGGACGAGGAGCGGCAGGCCAATTTGCACCGCATTCTTGGATTTGCAGTAGTGAATGAGCGCATCAGGGTGGATGTCGTGAACACACCAGAGTTCGCTACTTGGAGGTTGGCAGTTCACGACGTTGGTGGAGCTCGTTTTGAGCAGGCAGTTTTTCTTCGTGGCTTTGAGGAGAACTTGGAGGTGTTGTGCAGATCGTGGATGCTGCAGGTGCCAATCTCAGACCGTCTCAGATCCCTTGCATTTCGTGACTTGGACATTAGTGAACTGATGGAACTTTGGAGCTGCTTGAAGGCCGGATGGGTCACGGAGTATTGCGTACCTCGTGGTGGTGGGGATCCTCTGAATCCTGCAATTTGGGTTACGCCTGCTTCACGAGCATGAGGGCCGTTTTTTTTTATCAGTTGTGCACTTTGGATTGTGCCCAGATTCCTTCCAGCTATCATGCTGCAATTTTATCAATTTTGAGGGAGATTAGATTTGTAAACGCTTTCAGTTAGTGATCTACATTGAGGACATGAGGCACATTTACTATGTGGTGTATGCATTTACTTTGTGAGACTGATTGTGTTTTTGAACACATACATGACAGGTTTTATGGCAAACCAGTTTTTCTTCTCTGCCCACTTTGTTGCATTGTTCACAAACTGGAAATGCCCTGCTTGTTGTTTTGCTTTCAATTGCTTTGTCCAGCCATGTTGTCTGTAGACCTGATCACGAATTTGAATGCACAGCTGAATTCCTGAATGTAATACTTTTCACGTCATTTCCTTGTCAAGTGAAGTGCAAAACATTTAGGGTCTAGTGCAGCTTGTTCCAGATGTTTTGGAGCTTTGTGGAAGTACTTCTGACTTCTGGAAGTTCATGGCATGGTTCTGTAAGTGTGTGTTTGGGTTTTGATTAGGCTTCTCATGCTTCTTCTGCTACAGAGCTGAAGTTGGGGAGGGCACCCTTCTTCACAAATTAGCAAGTTCATTTGATTGAAAAGGAAAATGGGATTGCCATCCAACCGAATTTGTTTCACAAAATTTGGAGCTTCCTGGAATTAGTTATGAGTTTTTGAAGTTTATGGCATTGTTATGTACAAGTATGTTTGATTTTTGGTTAGGCTCCCTATTTTTTTCCTTATACTCACGACTAGGATTCACTTTCTATGTTTGAGTATTCATTATGCTCCCCATTTTTTTCCTTTTCCACACAGCTAGGATTCACTTTCTATGTTTGAGTATTCATTATGCTCCCCATTTTTTTTCTTTCACAATCATGGCTAGGATTCACTTCTTATGTTTCAGTTTTAATTATGCATCCTATTTTTTTTCTTTTCAATACAGCTAGGATTCACTTTGCATGTTTAAGTGTTTATTATGCTCATCATTTTTTTTCTTTCACATGGCTAGGATTTCTTTTTTATGTTTGAGTTTTAATTATGCACCCTATTTTTTTTCTTTTCAATACGGCTAGGATTCACTTTGCATGTTTAAGTGTTTATTATGCTCCCCATTTTTTTTCTTTCACATGGCTAGGATTTCTTTTTTATGTTTGAGTTTTAATTATGCACCCCATTTTTTTGCATTTCAATACGGCTAGGATTCACTTTCTATGTTAGAGTGTTTATTATGCTCTCCATTTTTTTTATTTTACATGCCTAGGATTTTCTTTTATGATTGAGTTCTAATTATGCACCCCATTTTTTTTCTTTCCAACACGGTTAGGATAAACTTTGTATGTTTTAGTTTTATTATGCTCCCTATTTTTTTTCTTTCACATGGCTAGGATTTTTGTTCTTATGTTTCAGTTTTAAATATGCTCCCCATTTTTTTTCTTTTGCACACTTGGGGTGCTATAAGAATGTTTGAATTCTCTCATGAATTCCACGGATGCCTTCTTTTAGTTGGGGTCCCTTACCTTCCCGCTTCCACTTTGCTTTTCTATTACCTTTTTTTATTATAAAGAATATAGCCTAGAAAAAAATGTATTGACATGGATAGTATAAGTAATGATAGGGGACCATAAAATAGGCCATTTGCCAAATTATATAATTATAGGGACCCTTTTATTTTGGCCTAGGAGGTAAATAGCCCCCTAAAAAATACCCCATCGTCGCACGTGGGGTCCAAAATATACATAGAGTGACCCACCCAAGGGGGAGGACAAGGAAGGTGTAACTCAAGCTTCTTCTTCGGAGACATGTTTCTAGGGCTTCTAGCAAATTCTAATACCTGAGTGGAAAGCGATATAGACGCAGAGACTCATGTGGAGAAGAGATGGAATCAGTAGGAAGGGAAATTTGCAAATTTAGAGAGTCGCAATCAACATTATGGCAAAGTGGACGCCATGCGCTTGGGTCGGCAGCTGAAAACGTCTGTGAAAAGTTCATGTCGACCGCAACTGCCACCTCCGCTCTGTCTCATGAATGGAAATGTGCAGATGCATTGTGGGGTCCATTCACAAGATAACATTCAACGAAGTATAAAATTCCTCAATCCATGAGTAGCACTCCAGGTTCAGCAGAATTATATAATAAGACCAGTGACTCTACAATTGTTGATTGATTTCAGGTATTGGAGGATTGAAGTGTAGGAGTGAGAGACTATGGTGGGCACCAAAACTGAATGATTCTCCGGAATGGCGGAGTCGAAACAGGCACCAAGCTACCATACTCACAGCTTTTATCCCCTCTAGAAATTCTGTTCCTAACGAAAGTTGCTCCTCTACATACTCTCCAATTTTACAGCATAGGGGGTGTCAGATTTCAAGACTCGTGAGGGATAAGTAGTTTGAGGAAAGAAGAATTGTGTTGTGCCCGATTTGTTAATACTCTCCAAATTGCAAAGTCTGACATCCCTTACTTTAGAATCACACAGCTGAAATTATAAACTCTGACAACCCCTTTTTGTGCACAGACAAATTAGTCACTTGCTAGCTCTTCTATAAACTGTCCAAGTGGCCAAAGATTCCATTAGCCAGGGGAACAGGTCCCATGTCCATTTCTCAGCTCAACTCTGCTATTTACCTGCAAGCACACAGAAACAAACGTGGTTGAAAAAACAGATCTACGGCTTCAGGAATGGGTTTTGGTGGCAAATTAGGTGCTACACCTAATTGAGACAACCACTAATGCGACACTCCAAAATATTGCACAATAAGTACATAGTGATTTTGAAAATCTCCTAACCCTCGGCATCAGAATTCATGTCGATTTAAAATCACTTATCAGAATGGAGCTTAGAACTTGCATATTATTTCCAATAATCCATTCGCTGGTGCATTGGAAATTTGGAATCTACATTGAGTTGCAAACAAGAATGTTCCAAAAACTGACCATTCTAGTAATGAAACTATGCAAGTATTGCCTTCGGTGTAGTTATCCTACTGAATCTTTGAATCCGAAAGAAAGAGGAGAGGAATCGCACCTCTAAAGAAGCTCCTGTGATTGAAACCTTCACTTGTTTGACTTATTGTACGTAGATTGGACCGGCAAGGGAAGGAGTCTCAGTGCCAGGAACCAGCCGAGCAATGAAGTTATTCATGACTTGCAACTTTCGCCTGGATGGTGCAGTAGGTGCTCGTTGAGTTGTATCAGGATTATTATTGCAAGGTGATCTCTGCAAAAAAGTCTGCACAACGCACAATGGCAGCAACACAAAACAGTACGTCTTCCAGTTCAGCACTTGTTCTTAGAGACATCATCTGAACGGACTGCGCTGCAGGAAACTTCAAACCAACGGTGACAGTAAGAAGAGGATACTAAAACCGTTAGGGGCCTGATCCTGTCTTTTATTGACTGACCCTGTTAGCAAAACCACCTCATCTCTTCCGACCAATACTTGGTTGCTTAGCAACCATTGGGTGTTAAGAAGCGTGACTAGGATGGAGAATGGGGTTGTCTACTATCCTTTCCATAGTGCTTGTCTACAACCTCCCACTTTGAATGATTGCATAAGAAATCATCCAATACATAGAGTGAGAAAACAATTTGATCTCAAGACAGTTCGGAACTTGTAGTACCCAAAGATCAGTGAGCTCTGTCGAGTGATGACTCCCAATGAAACCAGACTCCTACATTGATTGGTTAAATTGCTTGAAGTGACGGAAAGAGTATTCTCTACCTTACACCTCTATAGATCTCCAAGAGAAACCAGACTCCTACACAGATTAGTCAAAAAGCTTAAAGGGACGGAAAGAGAACCCTAAACTCTAAACCCCCATAGATCTCCCAGTGTAAGCACGCTCCTACATCGATTGGTTACAAAACTTAAAGGGACGGAAAGAGTATCTTCTACCTTAAACCTCCGAAGATCTTCCAGTGAAAGCACAATCCCAAATAGATTGGCTAAAAAGCTTAAAGGGACGGAAATGGAAACCCAAACCCTAAACCCTGACCCTCTATAGGTCTCCCAGTGAAACCACACACCTACATATATTGGTAACAATGCTTAAAGTCACGGAAAGAGTATCCTCTGTGTGCTTGAAGAATGATAGGAATGTGAAGCATGACGTACCAAACACGGCGACAAGATGGATCGTCTCGGAGATGATTTCGTCTCGGCGGCGTAGATGCGCAGCTTCACACCGGGGGAGCGCGTGAGCAGCACCTTGTCGAGTTTCTGCCCTCGCTGCAAGTCGACGCTAAACCTGCCATCTCGCACCTCCATCTTGGGTCGTTCCATCAGCAACAAACGGCTCAAAGCGCGGCTCGACAAGTCGCTACTCCCCACCGCGACTTCCCGCACATAATCGAAGCTGTGCTTCCGAATGGCATCCCAATGTGGGGAGGCCTCACTGCCGCTGATGGAGCCCCGGTCCTCGGGGTCCAAGTAAATGTCGTACACGTTCTCCGGATCCATCACAGATACAGCTTTGTGGAGATCAGTGGTGGCTCTGGAAACTCGCAAGGACGCGGCATCCGGGGTCGAGCTCTGCGAAGTCTCGGATGTTCCTTGAAACACAAAGGAGGACGCGATCGGCTTGGTGAACGGAAACGCTGTTTCTGAAGTTTGGTTTGCTCGAACCCCCTCCACCTTCGCAATTGTGCAAAGACAATCAAATATCAGTTCCACTGAATTCATTGTGGGCCACTTCCATCGTTGGAAATTCGGCAGGACTTGCCGTGAAGCGCATTGGAATTCTTTAAGGACACTTTCCGAATTAAAAAGTTGTCACCCGGATGATGTCCACGGTGAAAACTTATCTTCATGTTTTTGTGATTATTAGAGATTCAGCTTACTGTAATGAATAATTAAGAGAAGATGGGAATTCAAAGTATCCAGTACTTTTGCCAATCTTCCCATTCCAAAATCGGAAACATTCAATGTTGCACACTTGGCCAATGAAAATTGGTCTAAAACCAACTGATGTTGGATGTTGACAACGATCTCGGAGGTGCGTAACGATTTTCAACTGTCGAAACTGAACTCCATTTGAGCAATTGGAGGCTCATCTTCATACTTCCAACTGTGGAGACTCATCGTCCTCAATTGAGAGATAGGGTTTCAAAGTGCCCACTACTATTGGTCGTTCTACTGGTCGTCCCCTTCCAACATCGGAGTTTCTCCTTGTTTGAAAATTATTTGCCACCTGAATTACACTGAAACGAAGGGAAAGGATTGAACTAGGGTGTGCACCTGTCGGTGTTTGGCAGCGTTGGCTTGGGCCATGTCGGGCTCATGCAAGTCCGGCTCGGCCGAGCTGTCCGTGCGCCAGGAGCAAGTCCAGATGGAGGACGACTTCCTGCCGGATCCAATCTCCGACCACCAGCTGCGCCCCGAGCTCAGCTCCGAGCCCTTCCGCACCCCCCCAGGTCTCGACCGAGCGGAATAGCTGCCATCGTAGCTTCCCGTCAGGGAGATTCGCGTGATGGCATCGCCTTTGGACTCTCCGAAGCGCGACAGCTTCCGTCGCGGGGTCGGCTGATGCCGCCTGCTCACAATTGTCGACACCGTGCGCAGCGGATTCTGCACAGCCATTCTACTTCGGGCTAAATATCGGGAGCTTTCGACACAAATTTAGTTGTCTACGGGAAATTGAAGTAGAAAAATACGATTAAGGACCCAGATTGCTATGAGGAATAGATGTGAATCGCCAGAAATTGTAATGTGGTTGGCAAAATAGCAAAAACATTCAATGCAACACTGGCCACGTACGGAGCCACCCCCAGGGGAAAACGAACTATGAACAAAAGAAAGGCAGATGGATTCTGCACCAGAGAGAGGTTCCAAGTGCTGCCGTTGGACGACCAGCTCTCACTCTTCTTCGGGCTGGAAGCGTAGCTTCGGTCAGAATGGTACGGGCTTTCAGGCTCCAGCCACGCGACTTCGCTCGGCCCTTCCAGATTGTCGTCGTCCGTGGCGAGATTGGACGCTGTGATGGACCGCAGGTACTGTGCCAATTGGGATTTGGATCGGGGGTTGGCGGCGATCTCGGTGTTAGCGTCCTCCACACGACTCCGCAAGGATTTTCTCTTCGATTTCCCCAAACGGAACGAAGGCGATTTCGAAGACTCGAGCGTACTCACCGGCGAATTGCCTTCATCGCTCGATCGGTGCAGCCTCGATTGCCCCAGGAGCTTCTTAAAGATCCTCTCCGTGAGGTTGTTGTTCTCGGGAGCTTGCGTAGTACTATTGTGGAAGGTGAAATGGGCGACATTGAGCAGGGTGCTATTAGGGTTTGCTGCACAGGGGTAGAGGTTCCCGCTGGGAAGCCTTGCATTTCCAGGTAACTCTGACTGGCCATTCGACGATTGGGGATCAGTAATCGAATCCATTTGTGGTGATAATTCGCTGTGATTCCTCATGCCAGGCGAAGACTCTCCGCCCTTGCTCTCATTCGGGTTGCGCTTGCTGGGTGATGGCGAGTGCAATACTCCGCTGCGATCCTGAGGAGAAGACCCATTGCTCTGATCAATGCTGCCACGCTTCTTGCTTGGCGATGCCCGCATCTTATCGGAGAACATGGACGACAGGGAGGATTGCCGCCGCAAGAAAAGCTCCTCGTCCTCGTCAGCGATTTGCGCTCCCATTAGACTGGATTTCCGATTCAATTGACCCACCTTCGGCGACCCAGAGTTGCAATCCTCGTCACGGCGCTGTTGCGAGGCTGCGGGTGGTGGTTGTGTACATGACGACGGTGATTCCCTTTTGACTTTCTCTGGTGAAGCCTCCGATGCTTCTCCTTCGCACTGCTTCGTCTGACTCAATTGATCCATAGCCCTGCTCTCTCTTTAAGATCAGATTCCGCCCAGATTGATCGACTTGTACACTAGAACGCACCTCTTCATTGACCGAGACAATGTGAGGCAGGCCTTACCCTAAAGAAATGGATCACATTGTAAGTCAATCTGAGGCAATCCAGTGTTGAATAACAAATCTAAGTTCGACATGAATCACCTGTTCTATTTCCAACCTTATGGGTATGAATTCTCAACAACATTCGATGCCATACCACCTGTCCCTCCCGCACACGCTACATCTCTGCCCTGCCTTATGCCCACAACCATGGCCGCGCTTGGGAGAACAAAATTGCGGACCCAGCAGTAGCTCAATGGCACCATCAAATCTCCACCAGCACTTGGGCCGCCCTTTGAAAGATTCCATGCAACGGCGGAGATCGAGAGTCCAGTCAGTGCCCCGCAATCTAAAATAAACAGGGGGCTACTACTCCCACTCTCTGTTTGAGGCAATAAAGCACGCATGATCTATAGCCACTTCGGAAGCTCTCACTTGCATTCTTTTGCAGAAGCGAAATCCGCACCGTCACCAAGACAACCCGAATTTCGACTGAGGAAGCTCGCCATTCCACACCAAAGCTTGACAGATCAGGTACGCGAAGGCAAGGAAAACAGAATTAATCCTCTCCACAGTTGTGATTGAAGTAAACATAGAACTGAGAAAGACGCAATCTAGAGTGGCCCAGGGGAACCAACTCGAATGTATTTCGACTGATCGATATCCCTCGCCATTCCACACCAAAACTTGACAGATCAGGTACGCGAAGACAAGGAAAACTGAATTAATCTTCTCAACAGTTGTGATTGAAGTTGTAAAGACAGAACTGATGAGAAAGACGCAATCTAGAGTTGCCCAGGAGAACCAGCAGGTAAAAGCGCTGGCCTGCGAACCCAAGCGAACCAGGCTGCGGCAGCAATGATATTGGATGACGCGGGGGTATTTTAAAGATCGATCCTAGCTAGATAGTCAACAACGACGATGACCGTTAGCAGTGCAGCTAGAGGAGCTAGAAAGAGATCTAAAGAAGGCGAGCGAATTCGAATGCAGCGCTAGAGGTGGACGAGATTAGAAGCAGGGCGGGCGAGGGGGAAACAAAAGGGGAGAGATGAGTGCCTGTGGTGGCGGCGCAGACTCGGGACGCGCACGTTGGCGGGGCTAACTTAACTTACTCTTCTGCTCGGCTGCACATAAGTTCACCTCCTCTCCAAGGCTCTTTATTTTTGCGAAATAGTGACAAAAAAATTGCGAAAAAAATAATGTGGCTAAAAAATGACCACTAATCGTGAAGTTTTTTACCAAAAACTTCAAATTTTTAAGAAAAAAAAATCTTGGGTGAAATCACCAAATTGTGGATGTAAACATAATTATGGATATGTGATATGTGCTAACATGATATTTTCTATCTAATATGTGGATAAATGTTGAAATTTGGAGCAAATATATAACATTTTATATTGCGACTTTGGCATTTCACAAAAATAAAAATAAAAAATAAATCATCTTGCTTCTCTCTTGCCAATTTGCCACGCCCTTGTCTCTCCTAACCTTGTCTAATTAATGTCTCCTTCCTTTAAATCCGTGGATAGCTCCCAAAATTGACATTTTTGGATTGGTCCAAATAGTGATTTTAAGGGTTCAAGGATCCATCACTAACATTCTTGAGAAAAAATCAACCCAACATGTATCATAATTTTCAAAGTTGAAAGCATAGAGGTACCAATCCATGCCACTAGACATTCTTCAAACAATCACCTTTGAAGCAAAAAATGCTTCAACTCCCATTGGTTTCCTAAAAGGACTCTTAAGATGCCATTGTTTGCTCTTGCTCTTTAGAGTTTGTGGTGGTTTTAAATAGGCCATTCAAGGCCCAAATGTAGGTGGAGCAAAATAGATTGTGCCATTTTTTTTATTGTTCCTATCTTATCCATTTAAGAATTACAAATTCAAATTTTGAACATCACATGAACACAAACATGCCTCAAGAACCTATATTTTTCTTTTCTTCCGTCCATTGAAATGTTTGTAGACTCTTAAGTTAGCTCTCTAATATTTGTATGGTACCAATTTATATATTTTAAATCTTTACAAATATTCCATAGTTCAAATGCTATTAGTATGTTTTATGTCTAGAGATATTTTTTCTGGTCAAAAAATGACCCTCAAAAACAGCTTGTATTGTTAGGTTTAATAATAAAATAAAAATCTTTAAAAAACAGTCAAATTATAACTTAAATTTTTTATTTGAATAAAAAAATCCTTGTAAAAATTATAAATATTCAATAAATACAATCAATTTTAGAATTAATTTTGAATTCTATGTTTTGAATTTTTATTGAAATTAGTATAGTAACAAATCTAAACATAAACTTAGACATGATCTTCGGATCATGTTTTACAACATTTATGTGAATTTTATCATAAAAAAATTATTCAAATTAAGTTTCATTTTATAATACATCTTGACAATATTAGTGGAATTTTGGATTGACTACCCCTTGGTTCTTACAATAGATGAACCCTTTGAGGGCATAATGACTTTCTTGACCCTATGAGATGGTTGGAAATATTAAAATTTTCCTATGAAATTGAGAGAAAGCAATAGCAATAGCAATAATTTTATTTTTTAAAAATATATGAATTTGCCTTGAATATTTGAAGTATGTTGCCCAAATAGCTCAAAGATTTGCATAAGAAATGGATTTTTATTCACAGGGTGAATGCAAGAAACACTTGTATTATTTGTTGCGTTTTGCATTTTTGGACTTTTAGTACTTTTTGTACCATGAGTCATCTTCAGTACTATTGAAGGCATGGAACATAAAATTTGAATGGTCAATTGGATTTCAAATTTACTATTCTGATAACATGTGATGTTCATCACTAGATGACAAAAATGGATGGAAATACTTAATTTGCCACTACAATACAATTTAAATTGGTAAATAAAAGGTATTACAAGCCCCAGCAGTACTATTGAGTCTTTCTGTGTACCCTGAAGTACTATTTTGAGCCACATGCTACAATTTATCTTAGAAAATGAGACTTGTACGTTTCTATTTTTGAAAATTAGGAAATTAGTTTTCTATTTTATTTTTAAAATGGCCATTGTTGTCAACTAAGAGCAAAGTAGGAAGATCAAAGTTAGAACTAAAAAAACATTTTTAATTCAACATAAATTCAACCTGAACATAGCACACTTTAAGCCAATATAAAACACACTTAGAAAATGTTTTTGGAAATCCCTCCTCTGAAAAGGTGTATTTCTATTAAAAGAGCTAGCCTAACAAATTTGATGATGTAACCCTTCAAAAAAGGTAATCAATAGTACCGTAAAAAACACCAAAACCGCATGTGTGACATATATTCAAAATTCAGTTTCACCTATTAAATTAATTTTGATAAAATTGAAATAATTAAAGTGCATTTTTTATTGCTATAGGAAGCTTGCTTTTGAATTTCGTGTTCATTCAATCACTTTTGCAATACTTATGGCACAAAACAACTTCCGCATTGAATGTGTGACAGAAAATAGTACAGGTGTTTCTTGCAATCACCCCACAATGACCTTCATATTAGAGTGATGAATATTAGGTAAATACATTCAAAAATGTCATCTATCAACATATATAACATTCTAGTCTATAAATCTTTGACAAATGTAGATAGGGAACACAATGGATATGGGATACTTTTAGTAGTGTACTTACTTTAATGAACATTGTTAAATGTATGATTGCTTAACTAGATTTCAAATTTTTTAGTACATATTTTTCAACACTGCATAGATAAATTATAAATTTTGAAGTGTACATTATAGATAAAACAACTCTAGACATTGATATTTAAAACGTATGTGTTTTATAAAATTAACAAATTTATTGGATATTCTATCTTTCCAAATAGGCGATAGGATAAGCTATCATTATAGGGTATTCTATCTTTTCAAATGACTTAGTGACCACAATTAGAGCTTCTACTTTGAGGATGTACATTCATCATAAAAAATGGCCACTTTAAGGCCTTGATGTTGTGGCCATTTTAGGAAAATATTGAAACCATTTTATTTACGGAATTATTACCAAGGATTTAATTTTAGTGTATATTTGGAGGGATTAAAATATATTTGATTAGTCATGAGGTGCAGGTCAAATAGTATTTGATTATGGATTTTGTGTGGGATCTACATAGCCTGACTAACAACAGATTTGTGATTTCCAAAAAATTTACTTTGAAAATTCTTAAACATTATAAATTTTATTGAAAAACATATAATCATTTCTTATTTAACCCCTAAATATATACATATTGTTCTTTAGAATTGAAAATCTGTGAAAATTCATCATAAAGAAGTATTTGGAAGAATATTTTGGAATTGATATTCAAATAAAAGTTGTAGATTTTGAGTTGTATTTCCATCCATATATGATTAGATATACCAATGCTCTTACGAATATTTCAAGAAAAATTTGTTGGAATGAATTTGAAATGAATTTCTCAATCTTGATAAGGTAATTTTCTGAAATTTTTGTATTCTTTAAACCTATGATCTCATTTTTGCAAATCCAGTATTGAACCAAAATCAATGCAATTTTGGCTTGATTAACCACTTGACATACTTGCACATTTGTAATTTTAGAAAAATTTGTATTTTAGTATCACCAAATCCAACCATTAGATTGGGCAGCAACTTGATATAGTATCTCCGCAAATTAAGATGACTTTCATCCAAAGAATAAATGAAAAAGAAACGTGAGTTTGAATTTGTGCCTTCACCACAAGGGGGTTAATTGGTACAGTAAAATTAGTCTTTCTACACAAAATATAATATTCACATTCTTTCAATGGACAGCAAACAGTGCATTCACCTCAATCATGTAGTAAGTTAACTTAAGGTAGGAGGCTGTAAAACAAAGCATGCATTAAGAATGGACCCTATAAATGGCTGTAAAATGGACATGAGTTGAATCTAAAATTGACTAGTGTAGTCATTGAATGAATCAAGGAAAAAAGCATTATTAACCCCTAAATGCCCAAGCCTTTTCAAGTGTGTTTTGACTATGAAAAAAGAGCATGGGCTTATAGTTAACCCCAATGAAGCAAATTGTATTTTTTTCAAAATCTAACCATATAGATGTTTAAAGAGCTTGATTATTAGTATGCATACCAATTTTGAGTGCGAAATTGCATAAGAGTTGTGAGATTATAACAAGAGAAATGTATGCTTTCTATTTTTAGTATGCTGCCCTCCCCACAATGTTTTAGAAATTTGCATATAAAAGTTTTTTGGGATGGGAAGTGACATGAATGACTACAAATAATGATAGCACACTAAAATGCACTTTCAAAAAGCTTAATTTCACATGAAAAGCTATCAAACTTATTACACAATCCACCTTGCAATTGGTAAAATGCAATTTTTTTAATAAGTATAAAGCGCAAATAACTCCAAATCAGCACTTGTATGTTTAAATTTTCAATGGTGAAAATCATGAAAACGCTTTACTCTTTCCATTGGGACCATTTTCAAAGCAAATGGATAAGTACAAGTTTTTAGATCTCAAATCAAGTGAAATTGGCAAAAGTTGGGAAATGAAGTAAAATTAGGAAATTTTAGTCTTCCACTAATGGACATATATGGCTTTGCAGACCTCTCAAAAATCAAATGTTTACCTTTTGCAGTGAAAAATGAAAGTTTTCAATAGTTAACCCTAAAAATTGCCCAAAAAGAAATTTAAAACGGTCAAACAAATTTAACTGCCCATACCAAAATGAGCCTGAAATTTCAGATCGACCATATATGGTCACTGAGGCAGTTAAGGGTTAATTGCAAGAGCCAATCATTCTCTTTGCTTTTCCCATTTTTATTTAGAATTGCAAGTGAACCATTTTTAAAAGACCTAGGGTCACAAATAGGGACCTACAACCCAACTTGTTTGAAAATTCATAAGTAATTCAAAAATGCTCAGAAAAATACAATACCACTTGGGTTACATTCCTCATCAATTTCTCTATGTCTGAAAAATGAGCTAAAAATATTCCCGTCCAAGGAAGTACATGAAAAAGGCGGACCAGCCCTTAGATGCTCCATTTCTAAGCCTCCTACCTTATGTATAATTTTCAGCTAATCCAAGGCTCCAAGTGAGTGAGGTGCCTTATTTGTGGGTCATCTGACTTCCACCTTGCAAGCCTAAAAGAATTTTTCGTTTGCCAGATTCATTTGCCATCCGCATAGAGAGAATGTCAGATGAGTTGGTCAGTCCTAGTGCTCAAAGAATGACTGGATCTGGAACTATCCGTATATAACCAAATTCTTAGATATGTATCGGGCAGAATCACCCATAGCTGACCACTTAAGCAATTCCGCGCATGTTTTGGAGCAGTAGAAGGCAATGTTAATTTTCAGCCCTGTAGAAAGATAGAAATGACGGACATTGCCAAATGTGATTTTTTTGCCTTCAATTCAAATTACTTCTCCCTGTGTCCCATTAAAACCCTCCAAATCAAGCACAATTCTTGTCCCACTAAAAAGTTATGTTTTATGATTTCAACCATTGAGTAAGCATTGGCCGTGTTGAACGACCTCATGGGGGCAAGTCAAGAGATCAAGGAGCAGTCTTCTCCTAAAAAACTTGGCCTTGTCCATATTAGGCACCTTGTACTTGTTGTGCTTCCTCAAACAATAGTGTTGATGATGGCCATTGATGGGTTAGGTGACCACTTCGACGCTATGAAAATTTGTCCATGAAGTGGGCTAGGTTTCTTTCTTGCCGATATTTTAGGTTGAGACAAATGTTATTAGAATTCCATTGTTGCCACCAACCTTTAAATTATCAAGAATGACAGAGCTGGCAGCATTTACAAATTTTGTTCAAATATGATACTTTCCGCATGGATTTTAGGTGCCTAAACAACGGTGCCTAAGTTAAAGATTTTGCATAGTTCTGAAGGATAGTTTGCTTATTTTTGAATGTATGTATCACTAGCACAAAGACTAAAAATATAGATAATCCCTTGTGGAGAAGCTTTTTGGAGGTTTTGGGTAGGACAGAGGGAGTATGAATTTTGGAAGCCAAAAGTTGGCCTAAACCCATACCCAATCTATAACCCTTGTCAATTCTGATCATTCAAGAACTACTTCCCCACTCATTACTTCCTCCTTTTTTGCTCACTACTTTGAAATATGTATTATGACTTTATTAGCTCCAATCTTGAAAAGGAAAAAAACAAAACATTCCAAGCTTGGTTGGAAATTTGTGCCAACCTTGGTTGGAAATAAATGCACCCTACATGTTGGGTATAGTTCTCTAGTTGGCAATGGGTGGTTCTACTATAGTATTGTTGGGTGAGAAATATTTCACAGCATCTATTGTAGAGCCAAGGCAATGACAATGCATGCTATTGAATGTTACATTTGCTTATTTTTTAAGGGAGGAAAAGGTAGTAAGGTGGGAGGCTTGTAAAGCAATTACTGAAAGGCTGGTTAGCCTTTCTAATGGGTTTTAGATTTGTGGAAGTATTTTTCCTTATTTTTCACTTGTTTTTTCATATTTTTTTTGGGAGCATTTATGATTGATTTTTTATTTTTCAAGAAATTTTGCCATAGGAACCTATTTTTTATCATAGCCTTTGCAAAACCTACATATGAGCAGTCTTCAAAAAGATATGGCTTTACCAAAAACAAGCATTGCCGCATGTGGAAAGTAATAGAGAAGGTTCCAAATTAAATGGATGCTTGAATCAATAATTATTTTAGATTTTTTAGCATCCATAAGTTGGGCTACCAATTCTCATTTGAAAAAATTCAATGGACACTTATCCATTTAGTTTAGAAATGGAACCACCTTGGCTCTTGTTCCATCCATTGAATTATGAACCAGTATCTAACAAATTTTATTACATTCTCACATTATGAATAGTCCATTCACTGACCATCATGTATTCATTTTAGGAAAGACAGTTTGAAGAAGGTCACAATAAGAGCACACTACCTTAGTATGTGTTTCCAATGTTTTTAAACAGAGGTATGTAGTCTTGTCATCACTTATTTAGGTCTTCGTCTCTTTGGGGCTAAATGTGAGACCAAAGATGAATAAACTCTTAATTCACATCACCTTACAGGTTGGAGTTCTTTCTCTCTACTTGATTCCATCTACGTTTAATCCTCAATGTCAAATAGAAGTTTGTTGAAACAAAGTTTTGTTGAATTGTGATCAGTATGACCTAAAATCATCTTTGCGGAAGTTCTTTAACTTTACACATGGCGCAACATGGATTTAAAGGAAATAAGACTCTAGTGAAATAGTTTTGGATCTTTATGAAGATACTTCAAAAATGTTGCACTTATAAAACACTTCAACCTTGCAACACTGAGGAGGACAAAAAGTGTCTAATGATTAACTTTGAAGAGAATTGTAGAAACAAATAATGCACCAATTCATCTAATAATCGGATAATTTTTGGACAACCTTGGCGATAGGACCGCATCCTTCCAATGTTAAGGCTTCATCAAATCTTAACTTTGAAAATTACTAAAAATTACCAAAAATGATATATATTTCCTAATTTATTTATTTTTTCCATTTATTTACAAGTAAAAGATAATGTTTTTTTAGTTTTCACATCAATTTAAGTAAAGTTTTCTTAATTAATCCACATTATGCAACAGTTTTGTGTAGCAATGAGATGGGACTTTGAACGAATAAGCTCTTAGTGATTGCTAATATGGAAACAAGTATTTTCATCTAGTATTTTGTATGAAACTTTGTTAATGGTATATCCACATCATTCATTGAGTTAAGTTCTTATAAATGAGTTTTTTTTTAATTTGTATGGGATTTTGTTCCAAAAATAATAAAAATATAATATATTGTAGTGCTTTTGGCTTCCTGTTCTTCAAACTCAATGTTGACATGGAAAATTGATATGACAACTTTTGATCAACATGAAGCTTTGCAGGTCTAGTTTCTAAAGTCATTTGAAAACTTTGAAAAATCCACAAAATGTGTATTATAATGTAGTTTGAAGTTTGAGAGCCTGTAATGACATTTTTAAAATGTAGAACAACATGAAAAATTGATTTACACAGTGATAATTTCCACTTTAATTCATGTCTATGGAGAAATTTTCAAAAAAATTAAGCGTAATTTTGTAATTGATATAAATTTCTTCACTATTTTCTTCAAAACTCTACAGTAATTTCAAATCCTCTTTAAAGAAATTGAAAATTTTATGGTCAGTAGTATGCAATTGTGTAGTCTATAGGCCCTTGTATAATTGTACAATCTATTTTGATTTGGTGAGAAATGTTAGATGTTAAACATTACTAATTCTTCATAACATCTTTTATAAATATACCTTGCTATATGTCATAATATAGCCTAAAAGTGGATAAATTAATATATATATATATTATTGTCATTAGCCAAAAAATAAACTAATTTAATATTTAATATTTATTACATGTTATAATGTTGTATTTGTTAAAAAAATTCTACTCCCTATTTATAACATATGTAGAGATTTGATTGTTGAACAACATTTGAATGAAGGAATCTAGAGCCACTACCCTTGCCATCCAGCTCTGCACAAAAGGATGAGGTATCTTATTCACTTAGGTGGCCAAATCCACAAGAGTTCAAAGTTCTTCTAGAGTACAATTGGGTCCAATAATCTTTCAAATTTTTCTTCCTAGGCAAATTCAGCTAGCAAAAAATTCATGAACTTTAAAATGTTCTTCCATGCTTGAAAATGCATAGATTGTCAAACCGCAAATTGCATTGGAACCATAGTAAAATCGGTAATTTTAAAATCATGCAACTACTTCTAGAGAATTGGAGGCTAGCTCATGGTATAAAGAAGTTAGTTTGGCCTCCTAATCAAGCTTCTAGTTCACCATAGAGAACCTTTGGAAGATAGTCATAGATTTGTTGTGACACTGAAGCAAGCAATAGAACAAGCAAGAAATGATACAAACAATTCAAGTAATATGAGATCAAATATCTCTACAACAATTGCAAATGCTATTTCTAATATGCCCAATAGAATGCAAGTAGTATTTTCAGCAAAGGATGGCAACACTAGATGGTACATAGTATATAGAAAAGATCCAAATTGTTGTATGATTTTTCCAATTCCACAAGTACTTATTATTACGATGATCAAGTACTAGTACTCTTCACAGTGATCCCGATGCGATTTGCAATTTGAAAATCTGTCCATTTTTGAGTATGCTAGAGCTTCCTGAAGTTCCTGAACTTTTTGGTTGAATCTGCCTGGGCACGCAATTCGGAAGATTATTGTACCCAACTTATGAGAACAACTTAAAAGTTAAGCTTAGGTTAGTTCTAGAGATGTGCACACTACTGTCCTGTACTACTGTACCGGTCTTGTAATCTCCAAATTAAGCCCATCGTCTGGACGCTTAATTAAGCGGTTTCGTTATGGAGGAGGGCCAGGCTGGAGGTGCGCAGGAAGGGGCTGGCAGCCATCTCTTAATTTTCTTAACTTAATTATCTCTGTAATAAGTTACCCGAGACAGGAGAGCTCAGAGCTCCTGGCTCCCTGGCCGGGCCCCATTTAGACCTGGATTTGGGCCGGGATATCATGGGCTTTCCTCTTCCAAGCTTCAGATCATGGACTTGGGATGGATGGATGAACTTCCTCTCTCACCCTCATCCAATGGAGATTATTAAGTACGACCTCCTTCCATGCTCACTCCATCGGTGGGCTGAAAAAGCACAACAAAATAGTGAAATTAGGTATCCCCATACTAATTTCTCAACATTGGACACTAAATAAATATATATAGTCATTGTAGAAGGATGCAGTTATGAAGAAATCGTGCGTGTTGTGTGGGTTGGTGGGTTGGTGCATTGTTTATGGCTTAGGTTTAGAGAACCGCATGTACCTCCATGTGGACAAGTAGTGAATTATGAGCTAACTTCTCTCAGTGAAGGTGACCAAATTGTTATCCCCTAAAGGACTGAGGCTTTTTTCCATCAAAAAACACTCAAAACTGCCATTTCTATTGCGAAGAGCAAACAACTTTAAAAATTGTTGTTTTTTGCATATATAATCGTAGGATCTTATAATAGACTAGTATAAGTATGTATGGAAGAAATTTCAAAAACTTTGACTGCTTAGATTGCAAGAGATTTGCATCCAAAGTGAAGAAAATAAGTTTTTTTACACCTTGTATGACTAGAATTTTTGGCTTTGAATCTTTTTAACTTAAAATTTTTGTGCTATTGATTTTGATTTTTTAACTTTTTATGGTGAATATTTGAGTTGAAAATCTAGGAAAAAAAATTTAGGAAAAAAAACTTAATTTTCACTCATTACAAAATTATTAAGCAGAAGTAGGTTAAAGAATGAAGGAAAAACAAATTCATTAATAGCTTTAAGATGGAATTGAAACACAATAATTCCAACGGTGAGATTGTTCTAGCAAGAAAACTTAATTATTTCTAAATTTATTTTTTTGAAAATTTTAAAAATTGCATTCAAAAATGAATCCTATAAGTTATTTTTTCAAGAAGATGCTTAGAGTGCCCAAAAAACTAAGATTGTCCATAACTTTTTTATCACAAGTCCAAATTGAATGAATCAAAGCTTCAAATGCAGACAAAAATATAATTTTTGGGGAATAAAAATTTAAAAAAATTTATTTTGATTTTTTGTGATTTTTTTGTGTTGCCCGCTAATTTCCTATTTTGGCTTATTGTGCCATAACTTTTGCTCCTAGGCACCAATTGAAATAAAAATTATATATTCACAAAGCTCTTGCAAAACTACAGAACTTCAAAAAATCCAATTTTTTTAAAATAAAAATGGAGACAATAGGAACCTACCCAGGCCCAAAATGTCCCTTGAAGAGAGAAATGGTCCTTTAGAGGTAAAGGCAATCCAATTTCACTATTTCGTGTAGAAGATAAGAAGAGTTCTAGTGATGTCTTTCCAATCAAAATGGATGAGCAAAAAAACAAGATTTCATGTTTCACCAAAATCAATAGAAAATCTGATTGGTCAAGATTGGTCAATCTTCAAAGGATCAGTACATGCGGAATTCTTAGTGAATCTTTCCTCATCTACCAAGAGAGATTCACTAAGAATGAAAGTACAATTGCTCACTTCGACCCTATAGCTTCCTCTATGAATTTTGTCCACCAATGGCGTGTGGCAGAAGGCCCTTAGTGCTGGACAATTGTCAAAGCCCAAAAGTAGTTTATTAAGGGACAACACTTTCAATCAATTTTTTTTTGTCTAGAGCTTTGTTAATTGGCTATGGAGTATAGATCGATAGAAGGAGAGGATCAAGGTTTTGCATTATCAAAAATTACATGTGAAGGAGTTCAAGTAAGACTTTAAGGTAGCTAGTGTGCTCTTAAAAGCGACCACGTTTTAAATGCGTCCCCTATCTAGGACTAACTGACATGTTCCTTGAAACATCTATTATAGTCGTTAATGAGTTATGTAGGCTTAAATGGTCGCTTTAAGAGTAGACTACCTTACTCCAATAGCAAGGCACTACTACAAAGACAAAGCTTCTTATGGCATTGTTGCTCCTTGAATTGAATTTAAATTTTGTTAATTATTATTTTTGAATTTATACTAGATATTGGTTTTTTTAAATGGTATCGGTCTTATGTATTGTATTTGAAAATTGATAAACATGAGCATTTTATTTGAATTTGAATTTGAAAGCCTAAAACTAGGTTCCTAAATATAATATATGACACTAAATTTTTGCCATTGTGATGTTATACGGTGTAATATTTACATATCCAAAAATAATAGTTATTTGAAGCTACAATTGTAGGTTAAAAACTTTTTCACATGTGGTGCTTTTAAATGTCTAAGATTTAGTATTTTGGACTAACATTGAATTTGACTTCATTCATTTTTTTGTGCTTAAAGGAAAATAGAAGAGATGAAGAAATTTTTTTCTTGAGATAACTTAAAGCAACATTTGACAAAATCTATTTGATATAACTAACCTCTAAAGGATTGGAAAGCCCACATTAGGCTTTTGCTTATTTTGGATAGGTTATTATAAAGGAATTTTGGGGGGGGAACATGTGTCATAATACAAGCTTTATAGCGCACTAATTTTCACCCAATTTGAATAAGCAATTGTAGAATATGAGGTGAAATTTCTTATTCAATCCTAACCAATTTTGACAACTCAAATTTTTTTTTGTTTTGATTATTATTTTTGACCCAAACGTTTAACCATATAACTAATTGAAAGATAATCATTGAAGTATAATGTATAAAAATTTAAATGTGAAAAATCTCACTAATTATAAATTATTTACCTTGAAACATTGAAAAAGAGGTCTTTTCATGCACTTGCATAATTCACCATTCAATTTTTTCTTGCAAAACATATGTATGATCTCACAACTTTTTAAACCCCATAGGACTTTTTTTTTTGCCAAAAAACACTCAAAACTGCCATTTCTATTGCAAAGAGTCAAAAGAATCAGAAATTGTTCTTTTTGCACATTTAATCAGAGTTTCTTATACCTTACTAGTATATGAATGTGTGGAAAAAATTTCAAAATTTTTAACCGCACAGATTTCAAGATATTTGCGTTTAAAGTGACGGGAATAAGTTTTCCAACAGCTTGCAAGACTAGATTTTTTTAATCTTTGAACCCTCTTAATTTAAATTTTTCGCACTAGAAAGTTTTCAGCTTTAAAACTTTATGGTGGGGAATTGGGTTGAAAGTCTAGAAATGAAAAAAATTCAAAAAAGCTTAGTATTTATTCTTTAAAAAATTGTTAAGTAGAAGTAGAGACAAGATGGAAGGAAAATCTAAATTATTAATATCTCTAAGATGGAATTAAAACTCACTAATCCCAATGGTGAGATTATTCTAGCAATCAAATTAATCTACATGGAATTTTTTTTTGGAAAAATTGTAAAAAATTCCATTCAAAAATGAATCTTATAAGTTATTGTTTCAAGAAGATGCTCTAATTGCCCGGAAAACAAGATTGTCCATATCTTTCTCTAAACAAATCCAAATGGAATGAATCAAAGATTTTCCTATAGAAAAAATATAATCTATGAGAAAAAAATAAAAATAAAAAATTTTGAATTTTTTTTTGTTGCCTCGTCTCCCCTGTTTTGAGCTTATTTAAGCATAACTTTTGTTTTCGGGCATTGATTGAAAAAATAAATTCTCAAGCAGCTAATCAATTTTTCCATCTTCAAAAAAAGTTTCAAAAAATCACATGTGGCAAAAATTGTGACCGTAGGTACCTACCCAAAATCCAATTTGTCCCCTGAGGAAACAGTTGTCCTTTAGGAATTAAAGTTGATGAGATTCCCTAAAAATTAGTTGAAAAAACATTCAATTAATTTTATTTTTTGTTGACCAACTTGTTCGTGCTAAAAGAAAAAAAAGCCTAAATTGAACATAACTTTGTAAGCATTAATCTAAGTTCAATGAAACTTAGCTTGCATTGTACATAATCCTCGAGGGCATTTGTGTACAAAATTCCAATCGTGGAAGCAAAAAGTTGCATTGCAATTATGACATTGTCTGCCTACAACTAATAAAAGTCCCCTCAAACAACCTTCAATCATTTATAGGGTTAGAAAGTGATCCTCGATAAACTATAAAGACAATCAAAATGGCATTTTAATGAAGGATTCAAAATTGATGTTAAAAAAATTTGATGTTGTTGCATTAGGAAAAGAATGAGCCCTCAAAGGAGCTGTGAGTTCCGGACAACAGAGAATGCTAGCTGGAATTTTTTTTTCCCTTTTTCTTTTCATTTCATTTTAGCCAGCAAATTGCAAGGCCTCCTTTGCGTAGGACAGTTCAATTGAACAATTGGAAAAATATTTAAAAAAGTTTAAAAAAGTTTAATATTAAAATAATTACAAAATTTCAAAAATTTCAGATCTGATATGGCATGGCTGATGCCATGTCAAATTGCTATCTAAATAATTATTATTTAGTTTTTATTTTATTTTATTTATTAATATTTTTTATTAACATTTTATTAATATTTTTTAATAGTGGCCATTGTCCCTCAAATGGGCTATGAGTTCCATTGAGGGAAACTCTTCAAAGGGAAGCAGCCCCTTTGAGGCCTCATTTTTTTCCTCATGTTTAATCCCTAAAGGTTTTCAATGTTTTTTGGCTCAAAACTGCTTCAAAATACTTAAAATCTTCATTTGGGTCAAATCACACTCAAAGGTACCAAAAAAGGGGTCAGACCCACTGAAATCTGCACTGTAATTTCTTCCTAGCTATTGTTTTTCAAAGCTAATCTATTAATTATAGGTAATCTAGTCCTTTTTGACTAGTATTTTAAGTCTTGTTAAGATTTCTATTTTTTATTCATCATAAAATCAAAAATTCTTTACCAATGGTCTAATTGAAGTTCAAGTGTCAGCCTATTAGGTTTTTTAATGGACAAAAAGGAGTCTAATTTCTAATGAATAACAATGTGATTGAATCCAAAAAAATCATGTGAATATATAATCTTATGATGTAGAAGAAAAGGATTTTTTTGCTCTAATTTGAATATTTTTCAATTTCCTATTATATTCAGAAGTAAAAATATGTGAACGTCCTTTTCAATATATAAAACAATCCAAATGATGATTGTGTCAAAACAAAAAGTATTTATATTATTTACATCAAGGGCGCTACGTAAGCTATTTTTAGAATTGAATGTTTAATTTTGTTTTTAGATTAAATCAATAATTTGTCAATACTCAATCAATTAATTAAAAAACTACACTATTTTGTGTTCAAGATTTAGTCACTAAAAATCTTTTTTAATAGTTGTATGCTTGAGAAGTGTAAAAAATTTGGATTAAAATATTCTTTTCAAGTGCTATATTATTAAAAAAATACTAAATTTAGCCTTAAAACTGGTGATATACTTCTTTTTAAGGATTTTACCCATAAAAAATTTTCTCCAACTTATTAAAGAGGCTTATTGCAATACTATTCATCCATAAATTTATTAAAAAAATGACAACATCAAAGTAATTTATAGCTTTAAAAGTGTAGAAAAGGCTCTATACCTAGTCCTACAAAAGTAATCCCAATGGTACCTTTGATTGTGGTTTGACCCATTTATATTTAATTTAATAAATAATCCAACCAAAGGATACTTTAGTTAATTTTTTAGAGTACACCCTCCTAAAATTTCATAATAAAAAACCTTACCAATTAAAAAAGATCAATTTGCTGGAACTTAGAAGTATTTTCAATTCTTTCCAAATGGTTAGGTTCATCTTTCAAACTTTTTACACGAGCATGCGTTAATCTTACAACTTGTTACTTTCTATAATATGTTGAAGAAATAATTTGGAAATATCTATAAAAATTTTCAAACAAAAAAAATTTTATAATCATGCTTGAAAAAAATATTAAGTAGAAAGAAGTAGAATATGATTTAAAACACTAAACTGTTAAGAACTTAGTTATGGAATTGAAAAACTCCAATTCCAATGGTTTTTAAGGTTTATTTTAAAATAATGATTCTATAACTACCTCCAAACTAAAACTCCTCATGACTTTCATCTCATTATTCAAAATGGAATGATTCCAAGCTTTCTACAAATATAGACATCTAGAAAAACAATTTCAAATTTTTATTTTTGCAAAAAGGGATTTTTTAAGAAAATTATTAAGTTGCCCATGCTACCCGCCAAGTAATGAAAATTATATATCATAGTTGTAATAACTTTTCAACCATGTTGTCAAAAGTTATGAAAATTATTGCGCCGTAAGCTACTCCTTGACCACATATTGTTTGAAAATTTCAAAGGGAAAAAAAATTCCTTTTGTAGTGAGTTGCCTAAAATTACTATGTTGCCAAAAAACATTATTTGGACCTTTAGGGGTTAATCCCTAAAGCACCAAGTGACCATTCAACATATGCAAGAAATCTTGGGTAGTTAGGCACAAAGTCAATTTTAGTCAAATACTCAAAAAAATTTGATGCAATGTGTGAACATACACCCCCTTGGTGGGATTATGGTTTTTTTCCCAATTGGATGCTCGCACCCAAAATCATGTTGCCGTGAATTTTTTTTTGCAGCTTTGGTAGCATTTGTAAAACTCAACCTCTACTTCTGAATTTGGCAAGTATATAAGTGACATGATATTGGATGCAACTATAAAAAGTAACAACCATACGTAAGGTGGAAGCACCCAAAACCGTCAATAATAAGCAATTCAACACAATTGGAGGCAACTTTTACTAAAATTGATCTTTCTGTAGTATTAGCAAGTGAAAATGATGAATATTTGAAAAAAAAAAAAAGATTTTTTAGATGTGGTATGTAATTTATATGATTTTTCAAAGAGGTTTCTCCCTAGACCACTGAAATTGTCACATAGGTGGACCCAAAACTGAAATCTGCAAAAATCAATAGTTAGCAAATGAGAGTGAGGTATGTGCCCTTCAAATGCGTCAACAAATTAGAACCAAGCATTTCAAGAACACATTAACCCCTAAAGGACCAAGCTGCGTTTTTTGGCAACATAGAGATTTTGGGCAGCTCACTACGAATGGAGTTTTTATTTTTTTTCTTTGAAAATTTTACACAACATGTGCCCGAGGAGTAGCTTTAAGGCCCAACAATTTTCATAACTTTTGACTACATAGATAAAAAGTTATTGCATGATATGTAGATTTCTTTGAACTTTGGGCAGCTCGGGCAGCTCTGAAATTTTCTTTAAAAATGACTTTTAAAAAAAATAAAAATTTGAAATTGGTTCTTTAGATTTATATAAGCGTGGGAAGCTTTGATTCATTCAATTTCAATAAATGAGTCAAAAGTTATGAGGAGTTTAAGTTTGCGGGTAGTTATGGTTTTCAAAGACTCCATGCCTACCCACAAACTTAAACTCCATTCATAGTGCGCTGCCCAAAATCGCTTTGTTGCCAAAAAACGCAGCTTTTTCCTTTAGGGGTTAATGGGAAGTCTAGGGATAGATTTAGTGAAGTGTAAGGTTCAGGAATGGGGGCAGGGACGCTAATGGGTGTTTCTACCTTAGTGCAAAAATCTATCTCTAGAAGGAGTTTGAGTTTGATGACCATGTCAAGCAAAGTGAGAAAAAACTTTTTCTTCTAATTTGAAATGCTCTAATGTTTCAATTTGTATTATCAAAGTTTTAAATTTTTCTGTATATTCTCATAGTATTCTAAAAATTTGTATGGTTGAATTAAAAATAATAATCATTTTTTTCATTTGCTCTAAAAAGTGGGAGTTTTTGACAATTTCTACTAAAAATGTGCCTTGGTCCTTCAATGGTTAAATTAAAGAATTGAATAGCTGTAATTTTTTCTTCATGCATTCAACCCCTAACAATCCTTAAAACCAAATTGTAATCTTCAAATTTCAGTCAACTACAGAGGTTTTACTTTTGACTTTTTAGCACTTGCAAATTAAATTATTGGATGCAAATTTTTGCTGTGGATTTGAAAATACAATTTGCCAGCTCATACAAGTTGGGATGTATTTTCTATTTATTATTGATAATTGCTATGTTTTTAGAAACTCAATTTTTCAATATTCCCACTAGAGGGTATATGTTCACGCCTTATGTCAAAAA
Source organism: Pseudisothecium myosuroides (assembly GCA_951799445.1). Classification (NCBI taxonomy): domain Eukaryota; kingdom Viridiplantae; phylum Streptophyta; class Bryopsida; order Hypnales; family Lembophyllaceae; genus Pseudisothecium; species Pseudisothecium myosuroides. The sequence goes on along the minus strand of OX637291.1, from coordinate 4,783,803 downwards.
ATTGTAAACATCCAACTAAAATTGCCTTCATACGAACCTACCCAAATTTTTAAACATTAGTTGAATAGACACATGGTCTTTCATATGACACTAATTTACCAAGTTGCATGGCTTCAATTTTGCATAATGAAGGACCAGTGAAGAGTGGCCATTGGTGATGCTCACATATTTTCAGAGAACATGGATGACATGGAGGATTGTTGCTGCATTCACTAATGTTAAAAGGTGAGGGAATGGAGTAGGAACGCCAAAATTAGCCACCCCTACTGATTCTGCTACCAAATTGGCCACATTCCTCCTGCGGTACATTCTGCTTCCTAACCGGACCTTGAAATGCGTTGAATCAACCACTAAGGCTCTTAACGCTCCCATTAGACTGGATTTCCAATTCAATTGACCTACCTTAGGCGACCCAGAGTTGCAATCCTCGTCACGGCGTTGTTGCGAGGCTGCGAGTGGTGGTTGTGTACATGATGATGATGATTCCTTTTTACTCGCTTAGGTAAAGCCTCCGATGCTTCTCCTTCGCACTACTTTGTCTGATTCAATTGATCCATAGCCCTGCTCTCTTTTAACGATCAGATTCCGCCTAGATTGGTCGACTACCCTAGAACGCACCTCTTCATTGACTGAGACAATGTGAGGCAAACCTTACCCTAAAGAAATGGATCACATTGTAAATCAATCTAAGGTAATCTAGTATTGAATAACAAATCTAAGTTCGACATGAATCACTTTACGGGCATGAATCCTCAACAACATTCGATGCCACACTACTCTGGAGTACCACTTGTCCCTCCTACACACTCTACATCTCTGCCCTGCTTTATGCCCACAACCATGGCCGCGCTTGGAAGAATCAAATTGCGGACCTATCAGCAGCTCAATGGCACCATCCAATCTGCACCAGCACTTGGGCCGTCCTTTGAAAGATTCCATGCAACGGCGGAGAGTCCAGTCAGTACCCCACAATCTAAAAAAAGCAGGGGACTACTACTCCCACTCTTTGTTTGAAGCAATAGAGCATGCATGATCTATTGCCACTTTGGAAGCTCTCACTTGCATTCTTTTGTAGAAGCGAAATCCGCATCGTCACCAACACAAACCGAATTTCGACTGAGGAAGCTCGCCATTCCACACCAAAGCTTGACAGATTAGGTACGCAAAAACAAGGAAAATTGAATTAATCCTCTCAACAAGTGTGATGGAAGTTGCAAGCACATAATTGATGAGAAGGACGCAATCTAGAGTGGCCCAGGGGAACCAACAGGTATATGTGCCGGCCTGCAAACTTAAGCGAGCCAGGCTACAGCATCAATGATATGGGATGAAGCGGGGGTATTTCAAAGATTGATCCTAGCTAGATAGTCAACAACGAGGATGACCGTTAGCAGCGCAACTAGAGGAGCTAGAAAGAAATCTAAAGAAGGCGAACAAATTCAAAGCAAGATTCAAAGGTCGAGTCTATTGTAGTGCAACAAGCCTAATGCAGAGGTCCAACCTATTGTGTGCTTGATTAATCAATTTCTCTACACCTCTCCAAGCTAATTCGGGGCTTCTGATTGCAAATATGAACTCAGAATTTGAAAAATTTATAATGTGTCGCAAATAAAAAGTTCTTGTGTTTTCTTGAGGGATAAAATGGGCGGCCAAAGCAGCCTCCGCATTAGGCTTGCTGAACTACTATAGACTCGACCAGGGGAGATGGATGCATGTAGTGGTGGTGTAGACTTGAGACATGTACGTTGGCAGGGCTAATTTAGAGCATTGCCATTGTTTCAAAAACTATAGGGCCAGCACGGTGGTTACTGAGCCCAAGAGTGATGTGAACCTTCATTATGGACTCGCAAATGATGAAATCTAGGCCGAGCCATAACAAAAAATGGTTTGGCACACCATCTTTCCATGCCATATTTTGTTGTACTGAGCTGCAATTTTGAGGTATCCTCGAGGAATAGTTGTCAACTTTTTGTCAACATGGCCCGCCAACATGACGTGTGTACAAACAATAGCTGCAAATGGAGCATGCTATGAAGCCATGGTGTAGAAGAGTGGGGGACCAAGAGCACATCGACTCTAAATCCAAGAAGTCAACACTCCAAAGCTTCCATGCTAAGTCACATTTCCTGCAAAATGGTGGCAATGCTCTTAACTTACTCTTTTGCTTGGCTATATATAAGTTCACCTCCTCTCTTGTGAATTTGCCATGCCTCTGTCTCTTCTAATCTCGTATGCCATTCATTGTCTCCCTTTTTCAAACCCCTAGACTGCACCAGCTGACACTTTGTGGGTGGTCCAAGAGGTGATTTGGGAGGTAGGATAGTAACATTGTTGAGAAAAAATCAATCCAATATGTGTCATAATAATCTGACACTCAAGCAATATTCTAGGAATTTTCAAAGTTGAAAGCATAAGGTACCAATTCATATCGGTAGACTCCCCTTAAATAGACATCTTTAAAGCATAAATGCTTCAACATCCATTGGTTGCCTAAAATAACTCTTGAGTTGCCATTGGTTGCTCTTACTCTTAAGAGTTAGTGTTGGTTTTAGGTGTGCCATTCAAGGCCCAAATGTTGGTGGAAAAATTAATTGCATCACTTTTGGATGTTCCTACATTATCCCCTTAAGAACTGAGGGTCCAAATTTTGAACAACATAGGAATACAAATATGCCTCAAGCACCCATAATCTTTTTTTTTCCATCTGTTGAAATGTTTGTAAATTCTTGTAATAGCTCTCTCAAATTTATGTATTTAAAATTAATCTTTGCAAATATTCTATAGTTCAAATGCTATTAGTATGTTTCATATCAAAAGTTATTTTTCTTGGTCAAAAAATGACCCTTCAAAAACAACTTGTATTAATAAGTAAAATAATAAAATAAAATCTTAAAAAAACATTCAAATAATAACTTATAATTTTTTTTTTTGAATTTTTATTGAAATTAGTATAGTAGAAAATTTAAAAATATATTTTGACATGATCTTTGAATCATGTTTTTCAACATTTATGTAAAATTCATCATTAAATTATTATTCTAAGTTGCATTTTTCAATACATCTTCACAATATTAGTAGAATTTTGGACTAACTATCCCTTGGTCCTTAAGGATTTAAGCCATAGATGAACCTTTTGAGGATATAATGACTTTCTTGACTCCATGAGATGTTTGAAAATTTAGAAAAAACAATAACAATTGAAATTATGTTTTCCTAAAAAGATATGAATTTGTTATGAATTTTTGAAGTATGTTGCTCAACTAGCTCAAGGATTTGTTCATGCAATATATCTTATTATTGACATTGACCTTCACATTAGGGTGATTATTATTATTACATAAGGTAGCACACCCAAAAGGATCATCTATCTATACACATAACATACTAGTCTACAAATCTTTGACAAATAAAGATAAGGGACACAATGGATGTGGGATACTTCTAGCAGAATACCTACCTTAATATTGTAAGATATATAGTTGCCTAATCAAACTTCCAATTTCTTTAGTGTATATTTTTTCAACACCATAGGGATAAAATGTAAATTTTGAAGTGTAGATAATAGGTGCATTCCAAAGCAATCCTAGACATTATATTCATGCTTTGTATAGTTCAAACTAGAATTTGTAGGATATTCAATCTCTCCAAATAGTCAATAATGAAATGGCTTTGTGACTACAATTGGAGCTCATACTTTTGGGGTGTACCTTTATCATAGAAAGTGGCTACTTTAAGGCCATGATATTGATAGCATTGACCAACAACAGATTTGTGGTCCCCCCGAAATCTAGTTCAAAAATCATAAACATTATAAATTTGATTGAAAAACCCACATTTTTTCTTTAAATTGGTACATTAAAATTGGTCTTTTTATACAAAATAAATTGTGACCTTCAACATATCCTCTAAAGTATTTACATTCTTTCAATGGATTGCAAATGGTGCATTTAATAACCTATAATTTTAAGCTTTAAGGTGCCTTATTTCTAGATCATCTAATTTCCAGCTTTACTTGGCCTTACTCTTCCACTTGTCCCCTTGATTTGTTAATGATGGATTTGTAATCCAACAAATGGTTGTTCTATTCCTCACGGTTGGATATGCATCTAATTTGGCTAGTGTAAACTTCAACCTTAGATTAGTTAGTATACAAATCTTTTAAACTTACACATGTTATAATTAGAATGCAATTAGAAAATCAACTATTAAATCAAAAGATTAGGTATTAAATCTAAATTGTTGATTTAATTGAAATTGAAATTTTAAAATTGAGATTTATATAGAACAATATTACAAGTTTTCAAAAACATATAGTACTTAAAAATCTAGTAAAATTCAAGAAAAATAGGATAGGATGAAGTTTAATAGCCAATTAGACTAGTTTTGGATGAAAAATTACAAATTAGGACAAATTCATGGAAAAAATCCAACTCTCAAACTGAATTAGTCATTAATTGAATAAGCTAGTGATGTGAACTTGCCTTTTGAACGCATAGTGACAAACAAGTGTTTTTTTAATTAATTAAACAAAAATAACAACAGGGATACATGTGTCATGTTCCCATTGGTTGTAAAACTTTTTCATTCAAATTTTTTTGTCGCAAGTGTTTGAAGAAAACTCATGGCCTGATTAATTCCCACCCACCCCAAAACTTCTCAAGCAAAACTTCTCGACGCGTTTAAGAGATACATTAGACTACATTCATAGATGATGTGAAACACAAACAAACCTAACTCTCTACAAGGGAATCCTAAAAATGCCTACATTTTCAACCTGAGATGAGTTTGCCAGGCCGTGTAGTTGCTGCACTTGGTAAAACAGCTGCAGAAAAGGTACATCCTCCAAGTCTTCTACCATAGCTACCAAATTAATTTAGCCTTTACACTACAAGAGCCACACATCCAATACCTTTTCTACTGTCTATTTAGCCTTCACACTACAAAAATTTAAACCCTTCTCTACTTTCAACTCTCTAATAACTCACAGCTGCAACCACTGCACATACACAAATTCTCAAAGTACTCCCTGTATTAACATAAATCCTAATTTCAATCACTATACATAGACAAGTTCTCAAAATACTCCAAGTATCAACATGGAACCCTAATTCCAATTGATGAAACGCGTAAAAATTAGACCTAACAATACTCGCTTCACTCGAGTACCACACTCAAGATTATAGCAACTGTTCTAGAGCAATTTTAAAGTAAAAAGTAGAAGAAATGAATTGAAATGAATACCAAGAGTAGGGACAAAACTTGCAAAACTTCAATCCTTAATCACTTACACGCTCAGCAAATAGGATACAACTTAACAGACAAACTTAGCGCAACTGATTTCTCCAAACCTCTTGCACGCTTCAACAAAACCTTTGTTCCAAATTGTGTGGAAAAGAGAACTAAGAAACATAGAGAGGACGGGAGGGGCTTGACCATGAAGAAAACACCAAAACCGAGACAAACGAAGTACGTGGCTTGGCGTGGCACCACCAGCAGCAGCAACAAGTGGCCGCAACAACTTAATTTGATTGTGGGACTCAAACCCTAGGTGCATGGAGATGACCAATGACTAAGATGCCAATTGATCGATAGCAGGGGTAGGGGATTCTTTATTTTCTCAAAAGCCAATCGATGACAGGGGAGGGGGAGAGGAGGGGGTCTTTTTAGAAAAAAATTGATCTAACGGCGGAGGATTTTCCAATCCAGTGGCGAGTAGAACCTCAAGGCTAGCCGCACCTTTTTATTGGATAGTCATTAAACACTCAAAGACATCAAAATCAACCCAAAAGACTCAAAACTTGAGAGAAAACTATAGTTGAAGTTTTTATGACTAAAAATCATCCAAAACTTTAGTGGTCTATAATAAGAGTTAAGAAGGTTAAATTAGCAAATGCCACACTATTTTGGAATTGTAAAACTTGTTCTAAATAGTTAAAATTCAAAATTCCAAAATGAATTCTTTAATTTAGAAACATGATCATGTAAGGTTTATACAATTTAGTTCATAAAAGAGATAGAAATTTGCAAATATAACTTAGAGATAGATTGTAAATCTTATACTTCAATTCAATAGGATTTTAAATATGTATAACTCTTAGAAACTCGGGGGGTATACTATATAGTACATCATGTGTATTCAAGCCCCCTATTATATAGGGACTATATTATATAGGGACTATGTAGGTAGATTTGGTGAATGCATATAGTGCTATTTTTATCTAAATTTCTAAATTCATCTTATTTCATGTACCTTATCTTTCATTTTTAAAATTATCTTGTGTTAATTTTTTGTATCCTATGTTCATTATAACTAAAGAAGAGTTGCATATTTTTTACCAACACGTATGGGATGAAAAGAAAATTTATCATTAAAAATTGTGCATACATGTGATGGTATATTTATAAAGAATAGGAAGTGAAACATTTTGAAACAAAGACCAGACAAATACTACTTTGAAACAACAATTGCGTTGAAACACATTCAAGCTATAATTACTTCCAAGAGCATAGACAAAGTAATATACTAAGCACAAACCAATAACATGTAGAAACCATATACAAAGTAATACTCGTATGAATAGAGGGAAAGAATGCAATGTGCACAAGTGCAACGCATGTGTTAACAAACACAACACATAGCATCAAAATTGAGTTAAAAAACTAAAGGTTGTACAAAGAAAGATCCAAAGTTATTCCTTTCAAAATGCAATAGGAAAACGTTTGCCTAAAACGACACGGAGATCCTGGAAATATAACATGCAAAAAAATCCCAATAGAATATGGAGTGCCTTGTAGTGAATTTTAAAACCTAATGTAAACAACCTACACATTTCTACAATAACATCACGATGAAACAAAATGAGGGAACTTAAATTGAAATGTGAAATGAAAGAACTCAGCAATTTTAGCATACAATTGCACAACTCACCTCATTGCACTGCCATACCTCTATCAAATTGCAAACCCTACAAACTACCTCTTGTGCTGTCCTAAACCCCAAAGTTTGACCTTGAACAGCAAGACTTGAAATTTGAAGCCTAGTCCACAAAACAATACACTTGCATTCCACCCTAATCCTCACAATCACAATCTTAAACCGCATGAACCGTAAGCACTTTAAGCACAACCTACATTTGCTTCCATTTTCAATTTCAAACACACCTTCTAGCATTTTGAGAACTTGTTGCAAAAATCCCTTGAGCATTTACAAAACAAAACGAAGCAAAAATCTATTGTGTGGCATGCCAAACCTAAATCCTAATTCATTGGAACGTAGAATCCTAGCTAAAGTGAATACAGCGTCACCCACAATCAATTCATCTACCACTTCTCATCTATAGTTTTTAAAAGTTCAAATTTTTTGGGAGTCTTTTTGGCAAGGCTACTTTAGGAAAAAAATAGGTAAAATAGTGTATTATCCCCTACCCTTCATTATTTATAACTTGAAATACACCATTTTAGTGATGCTAATTTACTTCTTAAAATTGTCTAAAATTTAGGCCAAAATAATTGAAATCACCCTTCATTTGATTGCACATTATAATTTTAAAAAATTGGGAGTGCCCCCCTGAGTTTAGAAAATAAGTAGAAAACAAAGAAGTTAAAGTAAAATGAAGTATTTTGATTGGTTGAATGAGATTTTAACGAAAACCACAATTTAGTGTAAACTTAAAAGATTTTTATCCTCAAATAGAAGTAATTTTTAGAATCCTAGAACCATTAAAAACAACCCGGCAATAAATAAAAAACTAAACTTAGAAAGAAACCTTGGATGAAGTTTTGGTGATCAAAAGTCATCCAAAACTTTGGACCCTTGAATATTTCTTATATAAACTTGCTTATACATGCATACCATTATTTTAGAAATGGCATGATTTAGTCTCTCATATTATACAATTGCATTTAGCACGGGAGTCAATTTAATTTTGAGGATGTGAGCTTTTACCTTCAAATTGGATTGAAATCAAATTCACCTAACCTTTGCAGTTTTATTTTTCTTTCCTATATATATTACTTAACCCCTAAATGCCCAAGGCACCCAATTTTGGTGTTGACAAAACTTTGAAGTTAAATAAAACCTAACCAAATTGCTGTTTTTAATAATTTATATTTTTGAAAAATTCTTTTTGAAGTCTAGTTTTAGCGTCAAAAGTCCGATTTTGAAAATGATGGATTATGATTTTTCTATTCAAGATTTTGTGTAAGGGTACCATTGCAATCTTGACTTTCCGTAGTATTGAGGGCTCTTGGAAATGACCCTCAAATACATTAGATCTTGGAGAAAAAATTGCATTATAAATTCATTTAAAAAAATTGTAGAGCAGATTTTGAGAAGCTTTAAATTGATTGGGGTTATGCATGTTAAATCCTTTAACCTCATATTTTTTTGTTGACCAAATTTTTAGATTTGGCATGTCAAAAGAGGATTGAAAGACTTCAAGCCACTTTTGCATTTTTAACACCCTCATGTTCAAACATTATAATCTTTCAATTCATAAGTGATATTGTTATGTTTTCTTTTCGTATGTGACCTCTAACATGTCTAGTTTGAATTTGTACAGTTACAATTCATAAAAAACTGAATGAACTTATCAAAATGTTGACTTTTTGTTCAATTTAGAGCAAATTCCTAGAAGTTCAAAAAGGGCTTGGGCATTTAGGGGTTAAAGTACATACTAACAGTAGAAATAAGTAGAAACTTGTGAAGGCTATTCAGAACAAACGCTTAGACACCCAAACTAGGATTTACTTGAACTATATCCAAATCTTGTTGTGTTCACATTTATTCCTTAGGGCGGGAATAAAATGATCATATTGTCTTATGTTGCAATGAATAATCACTTTGCAGCAAACTTGCAAAAATTAGAATTTTGTAATGGCAAAATGATGGAAAAAATAATTATTATTTATGAATTATAAATAATATTATGGTTATTTATCTTAATAATAAATAAACATTAAAATATAATTAATAATTAATAATATTTAATGATTCTTATTAAATTATTATACATTATTTTATGGATGATTATACGTAACACTGTACTATTTTGAATCACACATCTCTAGTTGATCTATTTTTTTGGCTGTAGCTTTTGTTTTTTGACTTTAAATGACTTAAAATTCATAGGCAAGGTACTTAAGCTTATTCTAGGCCTTGTCTAATTTTTTTAAATGTTTTTAAATGTTTTATTATCCAAAAATAGTGCCCAATCTTTGTTACACTTGCCAATTTTGTTTTTGTTTTTAAGAAGGTAGTACCCAAATGAACAAATTTGGAACTAAAATTTGGAGGAGATGGTTTTGTAGTAGACTCTTAGTTATTTTCAAAGGATTTCTAAAAATAGTTAATTGTGTAGAAGTCCAAAAAGTGAGTTTCTTTCTACTTGCATTTTGAGAATGTAAAAAATTATTTTGGTGGAATTTTAGGTAAATGACCATTTCCATAGAGTTGCTACAAAAGTCCAATTTTTACTTTTTTACTTTAATTTGTTTCCTATTTTTTATCTAATTAAAACATCAAAGTATCTATTTTTTAAAGATTTGACACTTTTCTAGTTTTCCTACTTAGAGAATTTTTTATGGTTTTCTTTTGATTTTAACCTTCATCTTACAAATTTATACATTAGCTATATTTTTTTTAAATAATTTTTTTTTGGCAATTTTGAAGTTCTCCCCCAAAAGGCATAAGTATTGTAAAACGCAACAAAATCAGCAGGTGTTTTGTGCAAGCACCCTTATAAAATAAATATTTATTTATATTATATAATTAAATTTAATATAAATTATTAATATTATATTTTTGTCATAATTACTTATCTTTGGGTTCTAGTTGGTCATTTAGGAATTAACTTCTAAAGTCCCATTGTCCCCTTGAGAGACAAGATAGATTTTAGGTAGGCTCCTATGTTCTCAATATTCAACATGATTTTTTGAAACTTTTTGCAGAGATAGAAAAATACATTAACATTTTGCAAATATAATTTCATTTCAATCGGTACTTAGAAGCATAAGTTATGGCACAAGTCCCTTTCTTAGGTGCGGTGGGTAGAACCCCCCCTCAAGAAAATTAAATTTTTTTTTTCCATAGATTGTAATTTTATCTATATGGAAAGCTTTAATTCAATCCATTTGGAATTGTTATGTGAAAGTTATAAAAAATATTTTTTTTAGGCAATCAAAGCATCTTCTTGAAAAACTAACTTGTAGGATTCATTTCTAAACTCAATTTTCACAAAAAAAATTTGCAAGGTTAAGGTCTCTTGCCAAAACAATCTCACTATTGAAATTAGTTCCAATTCCATCTTAGAGCTATTAACAATTTAGATTTTCCTTCAATCTTGAACCCACTTCTATTTAACAAATTTTTAATGAATGAAAATGAAATATTTGATTTTGAAAAAAATTCCTAGACTTTCAATTCAAACCTTCAATATAAAAAATTCAAAGTTCAAAATTATTTTTACAAAAGTTTTAAGTTAAGATGGTTCAAAGTCAAAAAATCTAGTTAGGCAAGGTGTAAATATTTTTTTTCTTCACTTTAAAAGCAAATATCTTGCAATCTATGTGGTCAAAATTTTTGAAATTTCTTCCACACATTAATATACTAGTCTATTGCAAGATCCTGTAATTAGATATGCAAAGAAAACAAATTTCAAAGCTTTTTACCCTTTGCAATAGAAATGGCAGTTTTGAGTGTTTTTTGATAGAAAGAAGGCCTTGGAACTTTTGGGGTTAAAGCCCTTGCTAAAGTTCTTTCCCTTCTTTTCACACTTTCACTGGACTCCACATCTTCCACTGAGACCATACTCAAAGTTAACCAAGTTAGCGTGAGTGTAAAACTGCCCTCCATAAAGGACCTCCGTTGCCAAGCAAATGTAGGAGTGATGAGAGGAACAACACAACTTACACTAGAAGAAAACTGCGTTGGAAATCGCAGTTTTGCTTGGGCTGAAATTTGTTGAAGCCCACGTTTCCAACGCAGAAATTTGTGTTAAAACGCATTTTAACACAAATTTCTGCGTTGGAAACGTGGGCTTCAACAAATTTCAGCCCACGCAAAACTGCGATTTCCAACGCAGTTTTCTTCTAGTGTTATACCATGAAGGTATTTTGGTGTAGAGCCCGGGGTTTTCTGGACAAGCGTAGCAATTAAGCGTAGAGTGGCGTCATCAAGGCTATTGGCAAGGCTTAGTGGCGATGTTTTAAGCAATTCAACATGGTTCTTATTATTATATTGAAATTTTTTGTGGGGTCTTGTTGATAGTCTAAACGGGATTTTAGATTCTTTTAAAATGCATTTTTAAGACGTTGTAGAAATACACTTCAAATTTTCAAAGTGCTGAAAATAAATGTTTCTAAAATCGACCATAGACTCTCTTGAATAGTTGGATTATATTTTAAGCAAGAATTTGTAGTTGTTGACTGATTTTAGAAAGAGGTTGAAATTATGTGTAGTAACCTTACAAGAGTCCTTGCCGAAATTATGTAGTAGGGGCCTCTGACTCTTTTTGTTTGTCAATGGAATATATTGATTTGTTTCAAATCAAAAAAAATTAGAGGGTGTAAAGATGAGAGTATGTTGGCTTAGAAAATGACTTGAGTGAATTATGTAAATGTTAGAAAAGGCCATATTGTGTCGGACTTAAAAATGAAATTTCAAGTTATTCAATTTGCCTTTGTTGATTTTTATGATGTTTTCATTTCTATATGAGTAGGGTGAATCTACTTAAAGGGAGTAGCTTTGCCTAGTTGTCTAGTTGAAAGCAATTAGAAATTCATTGATAGACTATTGTTTAAAATATTTTTTAGAGTGTTGAAAATTTTGTTTTCTTGGATTTTCTACAAGCTTCTTCTTGAAATTTTGCCAGCCAACAATTACAACTCTCTTCTTGCAAATTGCATACTTCCTTGTAGAATTCTAAATTTTTTCTATCTTTTCAAGCTAATTTTTATACACAAAAGTTTGCTCAAATTGGAGAGTAGATCTATCTTCACAATCAACAATCAAAAGCTAACTTTATCCAAGTGTGCTTTGTCTAAGTAGTAGTATTTATTGGTAAATGAGAAAGTGACGAATAGTATTCAAGTCAACATTGACATCTACTATTAGTAAGATGGAGTTGTAGACAATGTTCTCAAACATGACTAAATAACTTCTAAAGTTCCTTGACTATATTTTCACCAAAAACGATCAAAACCTGCCATTTCCACTACAAATACCAATTTATTTCTTTTTAAACATTTTTGGACACATGTAGCCGTAGGATCTTATAGTATGCTAGTTTTAGAAGATGTGGATTAGAAGATATTAACGTTTGAATTGGCAAAAATTCTTTTTTTGACCCACAAAAATAAGGCAACTACACTTCACAAGCTCACTTTTCTATGAAAAAATGTCCAAAATCATGGTGGTGCGTCTTTGAATTCTTTTTTCTAAACAAATTGGCTACATGCTTAAAAATCTTCAAGTTGGCTACATGCTTAAAAGACTCCTCATAACTTTTGATTAATTGATCTAAATGGAATGTATCAAAGCTTTACATATATATATATATATATATATATAAATTTAGAAAATTAGTTTCAAATTTTTGTTTTTGAAAAGAATGATTTTTTCTAATTTGCTCAGACTATCCAAGTTGAGAAATAAACAACATATAAGACCATAACTTTTGACTCTTGTTTCCAAATGTCATGAAATTTAGTGCTTATGAAAGATATTCCTTGTCCACACCTAATATTAAAATTTCAGCATAAAATATGCAAATTTCTAGTCATAGATACCTGCCCAAAATTGCTATGTTGCTAAAAATAGCAAGCTAGTCTTTTAGGGGTTAACAAAGCTTTATAAAAAAAAATTAGCTTTACAATTGAAAATTGTCCACCTAAATTTATTTAGGACATTTGACAATGTTTTACTCCCTAAAGGACCATCTTGTTATTTTTAGTAATACAACAATTTTGGACAGGTACTTGTGACTAGAAAATTGCATATTTTAGATTGAAATTTTAATAGAAGGTGTGGAGGAGGAATATCTTTCATGTGCACTAAATTTCATGACATTTGGAGATAAGAGTCAAAAGTAATGACCTAATATGTTATTTTTTTTTGTAAATGGGCAGTCCATGCATATTAGATTAAATCACTTTTTTCCAAAACAAAAATTTGAAATGGATTTTCTAGATTTATATATTCGTGAAAAGCTTTGAATCATTCTATCTCAATCAATGAATTAAAAGTTATGAGGAGTTTTTGTTTGCGGTTTGATTGGATTCTCTATTCTAAAATAAACCTTGAAGAACTCAATTTTCAATATTTTTTGAAGAAAATAAAATCAGATGATGTAGATTGTTTATAACAACATTACAACCATTGGGATTGACATTTTTCAATTCCATAACTAAATTCTTAACAATTTTGTATTTTGAATCATTCTCTACTTCTTTTACTTACTATTTGTTTCCTATATGTGGTACAATTCCAAATGATTTGAAGATTTTTGAGCATGTAGCCAACTTGTCTAGGAAAAATATTCCAATGAAGCACCACCATTTTGGAAAAAATTTCATAGAAAAATAAGCTTGTGAAGTGCAACTGCCCTTTTTTTTGCAAGGCCAAAAAAAATGATTTCAATAAATTTGAATGCTTATATCTTGTAATCCATGCGGTGGAAATTTCTGAAATTTTTACCATGTGTTCTGAAGTTAGCATACTACAAGATCCTACAATTCCGTATGTCAAATTTAATTTTTTTCAAAAGTTTGGTATTTGCACTAGAAAAGGCAATTTTTGAGTGCTTGGGGGAAAACATAGTCAAGGAACTTAAGGGATTAAATAATTTCATTGAGCTATTTGTGAAAATCTTAATTTGGTTTTGGATATGAAAGGTTTAGAAAATTATCTATTTATTATTGATGTCATGAACAAAAAATCAAGGTTGTAAAGTAGGTTATAAGTTGGCTAGATGAAGGCTCAAAAGCTAGTAGAACTTGGCATTGCAATTCATAAGAAGTTTTGATTGTTTGTGGATAATATCAATGTTTTTTGGCTACAGATAAGGCATGAAAGTGGCACAATCTATGAATTGACCTATAAGTGATTGGTTTGAATAGTTGTTTTTAGTTTATAATTCTTTTATGAGGAAGCTCTTGACTTCGGTGTTTAGTTTGTTTCTTTGCAATCGTAACATTCAGTAGCATGTAGTGTCATTGCCTTAGCTTTATAATAGATGGTGTGAAATACTCTAAGGTAGAAGGTTCAAGAACAGTTCGGGCATTAAGAATGGCCCCTACAAATGGCTGTGAAATGGACATGAGTTGGTTCTGAAATGGACTACTATAGTCATTGAATGAACCAAGGAAAAAAGACTTATTAATTGCAAGAGCCAATCACTCTCTTTGCTTTCCCCATTTTTATTTAGAATTGCAAGTGAACCATTTATGAAAGACCTAGGGTCACAAATAGGGACCTATGACCCAACTTGTTTGAAAATTCATAAGTAATTCAAAAATGCTCGGGAAAATATGAAACGACTTGGGTTAGATTCCTCATCAATTTCTCCATGTCTAAAAAATGAGCTAAAAATATTCCCATCCAAGGAAATACATGAAAAAGGCGGACCAGTCCTTAAATGGTCGGTTTATGAGCCTTCTACCTTACACCCAACAATACTTCATCAATAGCTAAGTAGAGAGGTAGAGGCTCAAAGTAATGAGTAGGAAGGCAATGGGCATGAAGGCCATTGAATGTGAGTACAATGGACGTCACCAAACTGAGGTCAGGGCAGAGTTGTTGCAGGAGCATGGGGGAATTATTATTTTATTTATTTTATTTACACACGATGGAAAGAAAGCATCAAAGACTTTACGTCTTTACCTCGTAATTCCAGTTCGTCTGGGAAGGAATTCTTTGTTTATCCTTATGTCTTCTTTTCTAAAAACATGAAAACGATGGAAGTGTATGAAAGACATTCAAGGTGATTCAAGGAGACATGATTCTGTGATTCCAAGAATCCAAGCATTAGTTTTTAGTTTTTTTTAAAAAGCATCAGCTTTTGCAGAACTGAGTGGAGCTACGTACAGTTGTACAGTGCAGAAGCTCCGAGCTTGAATTTGAACATGACAAGCCAAAGAAAATACTGTAAAGAATTCAGAAAGCTCTCACTGGTGGTCTTGGTTGTGATCCGTTGTAAGCTCTTGACCAATGAAAGTGCTCATGATTTTTTTAGTTGTAATTGAATTCGGTCCCAATTTTGAGTGACAAACTTGCAAACCTCATCTAAGGTAGAAGGCTCATAAACCGACCATTTAAGGACTGGTCCGCCTTTTTCATGTATTTCCTTGGATGGGAATATTTTTAGCTCATTTTTCAGACATGGAGAAGTTGATGAGGAATCTAACCCAAGTCGTTTCGTATTTTTCCGAGCATTTTTGAATTACTTATGAATTTTCAAACAAGTTGGGTCATAGGTCCCTATTTGTGACCCTAGGTCTTTCATAAATGGTTCACTTGCAATTCTAAATAAAAATGGGGAAAGCAAAGAGAGTGATTGGCTCTTGCAATTAATAAGTCTTTTTTCCTTGGTTCATTCAATGACTATAGTAGTCCATTTCAGAACCAACTCATGTCCATTTCACAGCCATTTGTAGGGGCCATTCTTAATGCCTGAACTGTTCTTGAACCTTCTATCTTAGTTGATAACTATGTGGTTGTAATGGGTCCTTTACATCCATTACTACTACAAATCCACCATGGGGTTGAAATGTTATTGTGTTGAATCTGTATTAAAGCTAACGTAAACTGTGTTGAAACTAATACAAAATTAACACTAAATTATTTCAGCCCATGAAGTATTGGTACTAATGATTATTCCTTAGGAATACAAGCGGAAACAAGTCAAGAGCACACATGACATGATAACACTTTTATGGCATTAATTTAAAGTAAGAGGTCAAAAACATAAACACTTGTGTTTAACCCCTAAAGGCCCAAAGTCCCCTCAGGGGACACTTGGGATTTCAGGCAGGCTCGTGCAACCTGAAATTTCGACCTGATTTTTTGAAACAATTTTTGAAGATAGGAAATCACATTAGCTTTCCAAAAATATAATTTTTTTTTCAATCGGTGCCCGGGAAAAAAAGTTATGCCGCCCGAAGTCAAAAAAGCAGTTCGCCGGGCAAAAAAAAAAACTTTAAAAAATTGAATTTTTTTTTTTTTGATTTTTTTTCTCAAAGATCATGTTTTTGTCTATATTTGAAGCTTTGATTCATTCTATTCGGACTTAGAATGAGAAAGTTATGGACAATCTTGTTTTTTGGGCAATCTAAGCGTCTTCTTCAAAAAACAACTTATAAAATTCATTTTTGAATGCAATTTTCAAATTTTTTCAAATTTTTTTTTGAAAAGGTTAAGTTTGTTTGCAAGAACAATCCCACCGTTGGAATTATGGTTTTTTAATTCCATCTAAGAGCTATTGAAGATTTAGTGTTTTGTTCAATTTTGGACCTATTTCTACTTAACAATTTTTTTATATGTGAAAATCAAGTTTTGACATTCTGAAATTTTTTTCCCTGACTCTCAACTCAAATGTTCAACATAAATTTTTTTAACTTTATGGTGTGTAGTGCAAAAAAAATCCACAAATGGCCGTCAAAGTCATCTGAAATTGCAATCCAGAGTTCAAAAAAACTTCTTTTTCCAACTTCAAACGCTAATATCTTCCAATCCGTACAATCAAACTTCATGAAATTTTACCACACGATTTGAGACAAGTGAAGTACAAGATCCTACGGTTAGATTCTAAAAAAAAAAAAATTGGGTTTAGGGAGTGATCGCAGTAGAAATGGCAGTTTTCAGTGGTTTCGGAGCCAGAAAATGCCTTGGGCCTTTAGGGGTTAAAGTACATGGTTCTGAAAAGTAGTACATAACAAGTTACAACCAATCTTTGTAATCAATGTGAAAAATTAGCATCGCATAATTGGAATCAAGGGCTTCAGAAGAAAGGTTCTTGAGCAACTTGCTGGTCTTCACTTCACCTTGTATACCATGTGGTTTAGAAGAGAAAAATCATCATCTATGCTTAATTTTTCTCATTGAATTTAGTTTGAGAATTTAGTTTTCCATTGAGCTTAGGTTGAAATCTTTTTTGCACATGTAGCTAACATCCCTTTAGCTCAAAGGAAACATTTACACATGTAACATCAAAATCTTGACTTTGATAGGCCTATCACCAAGGAAGTTAGCCAAAAATAATTCAACAATAGTGGATGAATAGGTGCATTCTTTGTTTCTACATAAACCTTCAAAGTCATTCATCAGACACTTTGAGTCGAGATGGCGTTACAGGGTTATCACTCATGTAGGTGAATTTCACTAAAAGCAGAGTATGGGCAACGTTAAGGGTACGTTCGCACTTGCTGTTAATTAAAATTTTAGTGTCATTACAGGGGGGGTTGTTAGACATAATGTCCCACTGAGACTCTTTCGGGGGTAGGGCTGGGATGCGGGCAGATCGGGGGCTGCTTCACAGCCCTCTGAGGACCCCACAATCTGTTTTTAATTTTGGTTTATAATTGATTTTTCCAACAAAGTAGAATAGAATGAACTAGTACACAAGATTTTCAATAATAAAATTGAACCAATGATGTGGATCTTGTGCCACATATTTCATTCTTGTCACATATTCATTTACACCCTCTAGCCAATTTTGCGTTGAAGTAGGAGAGGAGAGAAGCTCTTTATACTAGTGGAATAGTGGTGGGTGAAACAAACCATGTGGGATATGTGAATTAGGACAAAAAAGAGCTCCTCCACTCATGGTTAAGTGGAAACGCAGGAATTGTGATAAAAGTCAAATTTCAAACCTCATTTAGACATAGTAGACTATATTTTTCAAAAAAACTTCAAATCGAGAAAAGTTGGGGAATCAAGTACACTTTTATCTCCAAAAATCCGTTTGAGATTTCAATACTCCACCTAAAACTTTTGAACAAATTTCAGAGGAGGTGTTTGAAAATGTCCAAAAAAATGTCCCTTCCACCCCACCCCACCCCCTTTAGAATTTGTTTACAACTCTTACATGAGGCTTCCAAATCTCAAGCGGATTTTAGGGATAAATGTTAGCTTGCTTCTCCCACTTCTTCTAGTTCAATTTTTTTTAAGGAGATTTTAGAGTACTGTACTGATTTCTACTAAAATCCTACAAGAGTTTGGTAGTTTCTTTATACAAACAATGTGCAATTGCATATTCAATCACATGTACACGTAATTACTTTATGAGAATCTAAGTAGTGTCGTTTTTATTGTCAACCCTCCATTGTAAATATTTGTTTCATATATATATGTGTAATGCATAAGTTTTGTCAACCACAACAAACTTTCATTCAAGCAATGAAAAAAATTATACTTTTCAAGTATTTAAAAGTTATGTGTTTTTTAATTGATTTGACAAATACTAATCATGAAAGATATTTAAAGCTTGATATGAATATTTTCTAATCATAAATTTGAACACTGTAGATCTCCTAGTGGGACTATTGATTTTGCAATTTTTGGATTGAATTTTTGAATGTTTTATAGTATTTTGACAGTTTGTTAGTTAAGTTTTAGTCCAAGTGGGCCATTTAGGTGAGTTGTTTTGATCCAAGTTAGAGTCTTTTGGGTTGTCCAGCTAGGTCTTTTGATTGGTATCTAATGGGATCAAGGAGGAATGCAGTCAAGTCAATTGCCAAGTTGGATTAGGTTAAGTGTGTATCTAGTTAGATGAGTCAAAAAGGGATAAGTAGGTGGAATTGTAATCCTAATCTGCAGTATGTCAATTTTGTCAATATTGGTAGGATGAATGTTAGTAATCAAATCTGTGATTCCAATTTGGGTAGTTGTTGGTAGTTAGTCGTCTTTTTTAATTTTGTAACCGCCGCTTCTGTCTTTCCTATTAGGTTGATTTTGATTCCATTTTTCTGTACCCACTGTCGAAGAAGTCCAGTGCGAGTCCCAGCTAGTCAAGCTGTGTAGTTTTCTTATTTGTGTGTTCCAAGTTGGTGCTTGGGGTGTGTTAGAGTGTTAGTCCTGCAGTATCACGAGGGTGATCCAGGAAGTGAGTAGAATTTGCAGTTATGTCCCAGTTGGGATGGAGTGGAGTTGAACTAAGTTTGCAGTTATACGAAGGTGTGCCAAACTAGTGTCAAGTTGGAAGTGTAGATGTGTAGGAGAGAAATTTGTGTGAACCGGTAAGATGTGGAAGTTTTATAAAACTATAAAATTGCAAGTGTTGAATTTCAATCGGGATGTATAATGTCGTTGTAGTGTGACTAATGAGTTCCAAGTTGGGAATGTGGATATAATTTTGAATTTAATTAAATGTCTCGGTCAAGTCAAGAAAAATAAATGATTTTGTGTATTGGAATTGTGTTACTTATTTCTGGATTTGAATTTATCAGCATAGATTTTCCTACTTGACCGTTTCCCTTGGAACAAACTTATTAGACTAAAAAGAGTAATTTCCAATTTCGTCATTATTCTTCTTCAACAAACACCAAATAAAGTAAGAATGTCAAAAAGGTTGTACAATGTTATATACTATGAATAGCACATATAGGTCTGGTTTGAATTGACTTTTGGCATTTGGGGAATAAATTCCATTTAATTTGCAATAAGTTTAGAAAAAATAAATGAAATTTTAAAACTAATTAAATTTAAAAAAATTCAAAACATAAGCAATGATGAGCTCTAAAATTACATAGGATTGAGTACTTTTGAAGAAAATAACCGAGGACAATGGTGTTCAGTTCTATAAACATGTCCCTTCTAACCTGTTGCAATCCAAATGACACTTCACAGTACCAAACTATCTTTAGCAAACCTTCACAACTTCACTTGGGTCACAAACTCCCTAACACTGCACATGCCAAGCACATACAGAGTTAGTCTTCATTTCCAACTCATTTTGTTAAGTCTCAATCACCGAGACTACTAACACGCACTCCATTCGTGGCACCCGGCATGTCACTTGGTAACATGGGGCGGAACTTCCATCTCAATGTATAAGGACTCATGGTGGCACTACTCACCACAGTCCTAACCGCCCTTGAGTGTCACCCCACTCCATACTAGCCCATCTTGCATTTGCTACTTTTCCAACATAGCTAACCGGGACTCACAACTCGGGACACATCGAGTGTGGCCTAGCAAGGAGCGAGACTCCACCCAATCGGTGCCCCGGGACACACACACAAGTGTCCCATGGTGCCTTGGACCGGTGGTGAAGTCACATCACCAACCTTGAGTTCACCGGGACTCACCAAGGCTCCAAGAGGGAGTGAGGAGGGAGACCAACCCTTCCTATAGTACTTTCTATGGCATTCGACAGACCCCCCCTTGTGGGTCGAAAGTACACCTCAAACCCACTTGAGTTTTGGAAGACCACCCATTTCCAACCCGAAATGGCCAAGTTTCATCACCGTTTGGACTCCCGAACTTCCAAACGGCGTAACTTTGCGGTCAGAGCTCCAAACACCACATGCAAGCCCATTTTAGATATCAACGCGACGAGTAGATGCCAATGGACTCTTCACTCGTCCCATTTGAACAAGATCTCACAAAGTTATGGCCTTCCAAAGATTCGGGTTCACCGGGGGAGGCGTCACGCCTTCACCACGGCCCTTCTCTTGGCCATAACTTTTGGCTCATAGCTTAGAACCTCGTAATGCTAGTCATTCTAGCTTCCTTGTGTTCATAGCTTTCCAATGATATGCTATATGCCATACTTTCTTGAGCGAATCATTGAAAACTCTCACTCCTAGCCCTTAAGTGTCCCGGTCGCCACCGGAACATAATCAACTTTGAACGTCTATAACTTCTAGCTCACAACTCTAAATCACGCGTTCTAAGGATGGTTGGACGCGTATTTTCAAGGGCTTTCCAAGCATGTAAGACATTCCACCACATCTTACAAATCCAGGGCGCTATTGCGCCCTGTTTGATCGGGAGTCTCACAAAACTCCCTTTTTAGTCTATTGCAAGGCTTGGGGAGTCACCCCAAGGTCCTCCTTGCTCACCAAGATACTTTGGGCACTCCAAGGGGAGATAGGGGCGTGACACAACCCCTCTTTGCAAATTTTCCACCACTAACATTGTATTATATTCAACACTTTTCAATTTTGTTTACAGAAAATGAAGCCGTTCAGAGTTACATCTCAAATTTTCCTCCCTCCTTGTTTCATTGTTATTTCAACATTTGGTGCATTATTATACTTTTTCAAAGTAATTTTACAACTAAAAATCAGTCTAATGCTATTTGAAATACTAATGGAATATTTTATCATGTTTACCTAATGGTTAAATGTATAAAAAAAGTTAAATTTTTTTAACAACATGTCATCAATAGACAATTAAATTTGAAATTAATACATAATTCATACCTTCTCATAAGAAGTTACATTTCTTATAAGATACCCTCTATGTGATAAGAGCTCCGACATGCTTTGACGTCCTACTAAACCAAAGGGTTATTGTATGTACAATACCATCTTCATACAAATCTAGTAAATAAATAAATAAATAAATAAATAAGTATTTGCATCACATTCCAATATTCAAACCCAATATAATTAGCTTGAGAGAGGAATAGTCTCCTTTTGCATTCTTAGGTAATTGGAATTTTGGATATTGACAAGTTTCTTTTATCATCATAAATCTATCAACAAGTGCTTGCAATACATGAAAGGCTAAACAATTGGCATAAGATATCCACCAACATTTTCAAAATCCCAATGTTGTTTTGATGTAGAATATCAACATGGATTGAAAGGTATGAATTATAAAAGGGTGTCATTCCTCCATTAAAACCCCAAAGAGCTCTCTGTTATAGAAGTTGAGAGCAATTTTACTGCAAAAAATTAAAATTTGACAACTTTCTTGAACTAAAATTTAAACATTTCAACTTGAAAGCATGAATCGATTAAAATAGAACAAGCACTTACAAGCACACAATGAAGTGATTATTTTTTTTATTTTGAAGTCTTGAGAAACCCTTGTAGAATATGATTTCAAAGAATCCAACCATGAATAATTGTTGATTCAATATTCTACTCCACCATATTGAAAATGTTGAAACATACCTTCGAATAATTGTTGATTCAATATTCCTACACCACCATATTTGAATTATTGAAACAATACCTTTGATTTACAACATTGATTCGATATAACTTGGGACATTGCTGAGACAACCTTAATGGCTACTTTGTGTTTGTCATGTTGTTTCAATAATGACGAAATATTGATTTAAAGTTCTTAAGAATTTGAGATGTAACTAGGAACGCAAGAATTGTGTTCAAAGTTGAATTTTAGACTTCATTTGGACGTAATATAATAGCTTCCTTAAAAAAAATTGAACTAGAAGAAGTGGGAGAAGCAAGCTAACATTTATCCCTAAAATCCGCTTGAGATTTGGAAGCCTCATGTAAGAGTATTAAACAAATTCTAAAGGGGGTGGGGTGGGGTGGAAGGGACATTTTTTTGGACATTTTCAAACACCTCCTCTGAAATTTGTTCAAAAGTTTTAGGTGGAGTATTGAAATCTCAAACGGATTTTTGGAGATAAAAGTGTACTTGATTCCCCAACTTTTCTCGATTTGAAGTTTTTTTGAAAAATATAGTCTACTATGTCTAAATGAGGTTTGAAATTTGACTTTTATCACAATTCCTGCGTTTCCACTTAACCATGAGTGGAGGAGCTCTTTTTTGTCCTAATTCACATATCCCACATGGTTTGTTTCACCCACCACTATTCCATTAGTATAAAGAGCTTCTCTCCTCTCCTACTTCAACGCAAAATTGGCTAGAGGGTGTAAATGAATGTGTGACAAGAATGAAATATGTGGCACAAGATCCACATCATTGGTTCAATTTTATTATTGAAAATCTTGTGTACTAGTTCATTCTGTTCTACTTTGTTGGAAAAATCAATTATAAACCAAAATTGAAAACAGATTGTGGGGTCCTCAGAGGGCTGTGGAGCAGCCCCTGATCTGCCCGCATCCCAGCCCTACCCCCGAAAGAGTCTCAGTGGGACATTGTGTCTAACAACCCCCCGTAATGACACTAAAATTTTAATTAACAGCAAGTGCGAACGTACCCTAACACACTTTTCCTTTTCCCAAACAGGTAGTACAAAATTTCTATACCACTTCATGAATTGCAACACCGACTTCAAAAGGTGAGGCTGGAGACAGCGGACGGACACCCTAAAATGCCAGGCACACGACTTCTTGAGATTGTCCGAAGGTTCCTTCTCACTGCATTATCACAATCCACAGTGATGAAGCAACATGATGACAAAGCAACTGGTGTAACAAGTAAGTGGATGAAGGTACAATCAGCCCCTCCGTCTACTTCAAACTGCATGGCTATGAATGATATTTATAAAGTCCTATCCGAATGTTGTTGCCAGCTTTCACAAAGTGAGATGTTCGATTTTCACGTAGTGGTCGTTACACAACGACTGCAAAAAGCAAGTGCCAGAGTTCGGAACAGATACATGCACGAGTCAGAGCAAATATGTGTTCTCGAAACAACAAGCATCTGAGTCAACGCAACAACATACCAGGAATCGAGTTAAGCACGAGAGCACACCATGAAGATTCAGACCAAAAATTTCAATCTTTATAAATGCTGAAAATAATGTGTTTGGAATAATTAATAAAAAGTGTGGGCTTGATTTTCACAAGGTCAGCTACAAGAAAAACATCCTCATGCTAGCAAAGTTTACATCCACAAAAAACAGCACAAATCTCAATTCAAAGCTTGCTCCGAAGGTGAGGTCTCGAGGACCTCACATGGATGGGTGCTTGGCGAAGATGGCGACAGCCAGGGGCCCATAAAACTGAGATGATTGTTGTATGGTAACCTTAATCGTAACTGATGATGGCGTCGAGTCCGTTAGGTTTAATGTAGACGCGGAGACTGTGAAAAAACGGTTGCAATTGTAGCTGGCTATGTACATGCAAGTTGGGCACGCAGTCCTCACAAGAATCGAAAAAACGGTAAAAGAAGGGGCGACGGATCATGACAGATCGGCCGCCGGGATGAATGTGCCGTGGAAGCCGTAAGGGACGCGTGACGGCAGCTTCACGGCTGCGACTTGGGTTAGTGACGGCGACGCCGCGTCCAGGACGAGCAGTTCCGACGCGCCGGTGGACTCGTCGTGGCAAAACGCGAGCAGAAAACCGTCGTCCTCAGGCGCCGCGGGGTCGGATGTGCGCGGCACGAAGATGGGCTCGCCGCCGAAGCAGTCGCGGGCGTAGTTGTAGCGCGCGACGACTTCGCCTGATTGCAAGTCAACTTTAGCGATCCCTGACACTTTGGGCCATGGCTCCATGATGGCGAGGTACATGTGTTGGGTCTTGACGCCTAGGTAATTGGGATTCATTTTTCCTACTTCTAAGTTGAAATCCGCGAGCTCGCGTTTGGTCGCGATGCCCGTAACGCGGTTGAGGCGCACCTCGGTGAGGACCGCGCGCGGGACTTCACTCGTTTTGAAGATGATGTCCGCGGGGGTCATGGAGGTTCCGATGACCACGACGTCGTCGCCCTCTTCCCAGGCGTTGCACAAATGGAAAAAAAAGCAATCGGGGATTCCTATCCACTGGAGCTCGGCTTCACTGGTGGCGTATTTCGGCATCAGGCCGAACCGCGGCGTCTTCTTCGGGTCCAGGACAACCGGGGAGCCGCCCGTGAGCATCTCCTTCAACCGGAACACAATCTGCTGGTCCGGGATCACGACAAAATTCTCCGTAATAGCGAAGTCGTGCGTCATGGCGGCTTCCGGCAATGTGACGGGCACTTCCACTTTCTTCTCGCCGTCGGCGGAGAACACGAGGTACTTCAAGTAAGGCGCGGACAGGACGTTGTAGCTGAGGCTGAAAAGCTCCCCGGTGTGGGGGTCGATTTTGGGGTGCGCGATCATGGAATGCTCGAGCTGGCCCTCGAAATCGTAGCGCCCAACGGTCTCAATGTCATGATCTGCCGTCAGACGAACCTCCATGGGGAGATCGTCTTCCGAGAACGCCAGCAAGTGGTTGTTGAAAAACGCCAGACCCGCATTCGCCATGCCCATCCCCTGCGACACGTCCAGAATCCCGAGCAATGCCCGCGACCAGTGCAACAGCAGGCGCGCCACGCCGCCGTAGCCGTGAAGCTCCCCGATGGGTTTAGGAAAAAACGCGCGCCCGTAACGCTCCTCCTCTTGGAAGCGGTACGTGCGCGTGTAGCGACACGCGTAGCTGACGGAATTATCGCCTCCATGGATGCTCACGGCATGCAACATGCCGTCGCCATCGAATAGATGGTGACGGCCTGTTGGGAAATACTGAGGGTTGGGTCCGTTGCGCACGTACACACCTTGCAGACACGCCGGGAGCGTGCCCTCTACTTCGAGATTATGCTGTGCGGGGCTCTCCTCCACCGGGAAGAAATTGCCCTCCAGTTGCACGTGGGGATCCACCGTCGAAGGCAGCGGCGCCTTGTCGCCCCAATGCAGATGCTGCAAATCGTTCTCCACCATCCCTATCAGCTTGTCCGCAATCTTTTGCGCGAAGTTCAGCGGCTTCTTATTCGGCTGGGCGATACTCAGGCCACTCGTCAGCAGTCTGGGAAACTCCACACCGCGTCGGCCCGCGACCGCCTGCGCGCGGCCGTCACCACCAATACTCGCGCCGTTATATCCCGAAATGAAGAAAGCTTGGGGGGCAAGCATGCTACTAATTTCTACTTTCGCAGCACAAGTGGTCATTCAAAACAAGTTCAATATGATCCCTTTCGTGTTTTTCTTTCTGCTGAGTATCCCTCGTTTGCTGATTTTCCTTATCGCTGAAGAGAAAAGAAAGGTGTAATTTGAACAATCGCCAACAATTGGATGTGCTCACGAATTCAACACCATCTACATGCTCCGCCTTGAATTCTTTGTCACCTGGCACAGGTGTCGTTAAACTAGATCACTGAATCCGAGGAGAATCTGAAAGTCCGGTGAAGGAATGCGCCACCACGCTGTGCCAAACTGCTTCCATCGCTGGTCATCACACGGCTGCTCAAAATCCAGTTGCTCCTCAAATTCCTGCTGCTGCTCGCACTTCCTTCTGTTGCGTAAACATATACTATCTCAATCCACGCGCTCTTGACACCCACTCACGCAATTACCCCCCGAGAAGTCCTTATGCATCCTCCGTGCGCCAACTCTTCCAGGAGAATGGGACTCCGATCTTTTTCATGCTCAACTGTGCACAGATTCCAAAGCGGAAACAAAACCGCAAACAACTACCCTCTACCTCGCTTCTACCACCTCCACAACCCAGTCCCCGCACACAAAATCAAACACACTTCAAGAATCTTTCAATTTCACCAGCAGCGCCGCTACTGACCACTGCGTCGCCGTCGACACCGCATGTTGGCTCTCCTCCTCCTCTCGATCTTACCACGCGCTTCCCTCAGATTCCCTCAATTACCACCTTCACACTCATCACCGCTTTCGCTAGCCAAACCCACGGCATTACCACTAACGAATCGACACAATCCACTTGATCCTGGAACCAGAGCGAAGATCAGAAGCGCCACTGGAGTTATCTAGCGATCAGAGCTATGACAGAATTCCACGTGAAGCAATGCCATGAGATGACAGCATGCTGGCGATGGCAGTCGAAGTTCAGCTGCCGTCACGGTGGGGTTTTGAAATACGGAGTAGTAAACAGAAGGACTAATTTGAAGAGAAGCAAGCAACAACATCAGTTTGTGGGCAAGGAAATGGAAAGGAATGAGATCGACTGGGATGGAGTTGTATTCCGGTTGTCGGAGCGTGATCGTCCGTGTTATAAGTGAATTCGGACTGCAGCTCTGGGTTGTGGAACAGTGTTTTTTTACCCTTTGGGCCCTCCCTCACTTCACTTCCCCGTGTGCCAAGTGGCTGCTGCCCAACTGCTCACTTTTTTCAGCTACTGTTCTGAACGGAACACTTTATAGTGGTGGATGAGTGTGTCATGGAGTCTAAGTACCTCTCAATGGAGGCACCAAGGAAGCACTCCGGAGAAAGAGAATTTTTTTTTTAAACATGTAAGGTAGGAGGCTGTAAAATGGAGCGGGCATTAAGAATGAGCCCTATAAATGGTTGTGAAATGGACAAGAATTGGTTCTGAAATTGACTAGTATAGTCATTGAATCAATCAAGGAAAAAAGCATTATTAATTGCAAGAGCCAATCATTTTCTTTGCTTTCCCCATTTTTATTTAGAATTGCAAGTGAACCGTTTATGAAAGACCTAGGGTCACAAATAGGGACCTACAACCCAATTCATTTGAAAATTCATAAGTAATTCAAAATGATCGGAAAAATACGAAACCACTTGGATTATATTCCTCATCAATTTCTCTATGTCTGAAAAATGAGCTAAAAATATTCCCGTCCAAAGAAATACATGAACAAAGCGGACTAGTCCTTAGATGCTTCATTTCTGAGCCTCCTACCCTGGCTCCTACCTTATAT
Source organism: Pseudisothecium myosuroides (assembly GCA_951799445.1). Taxonomy (NCBI): domain Eukaryota; kingdom Viridiplantae; phylum Streptophyta; class Bryopsida; order Hypnales; family Lembophyllaceae; genus Pseudisothecium; species Pseudisothecium myosuroides. The sequence continues at coordinate 4,756,271 of OX637291.1, read as the reverse complement.
TGTGGTTGGCATACACGAAGAGTCTACTCTTTCTAGGTCCCACTCCCTATTTTTATCTAGTACATTGATTTTTCCTATTGGCCATGTAACACCGCAAAAGACTTAACTCCCAAAGGACGGGGGATGTTTTTCAAGAGAAATTGTTAGAAACTGGCATTTTTTAGTGTATTGCACAAAATTGAAAATAAAAACTTTGTTTTAGAATTTCAACCATACAAAAGTGTAGTAGACTAATGACAATGTATCAAAAAAAATTCAACCCATTTGACCATGTAGATTGAAAGATTATAACATTTGAAGTGAGGACAAAATGTTTTTTTTGCATTCCTACAAAACGAGGCTAGTAGACTTTGAGTCCACTTGGTAGGTAATTTTTTGTTCTTGATGAATTTGAGTCTCTCCACCATTGAGTTCTAAATCTTGTTAGGTACACTCATGCAAAATTTTAGTAGCAAATATGGAGTCTAACTTACTTTAAATCACCCTGCAATGCAAGGAGGTTAAGCGATTTGGCAATACACTAGTCATTTTTTGATGACTTCTTGTGCAGTGGAGGAAATTTTTTATTTGAAATCCAAACAATGAAAAATTAGAGACAAACATTTGGGAATATGTGGGAACATTTTAAGAACTTTGATTTCACTCATTGCAAGATAGTAGGGTTTGAAGTTAAAAGAAAATGTTTTTTTTCTCTAAACCACCACAACATAGCTAACAAAATTTGACTCCTTGTAGAATATGATTTGAGAACTAAATTTTTTTTGGAGAATAATTTTGTGCCATATTTTAATAGTTACATGCAAGCCAAATTTTGAAAGTTGATGAGTATTTTAGCAAAAGATGCCCAAAGATGTCCAAATTGTCCAATTTTTTGGAAATAGTGTAACTTTTGATTTGGGCACCCAATCAAAAAAAAATTGAATTTTGACTAGGAGGGTACATTTTCACATCTTGTATCAAAATTTTGTGAACATCTTACTAAATTGTAGGAACCTATACAAGTTTTTAGGTGTTTGTTGAACATACACTTGGTCTTGTACAGAGGAATAATGCATAAACATATTATTTATCATGAATGATAAATTTGTAAAATTTGAATTCATGTTTGGAATCAAAGACCCCTTGGTGATAGACTTTGTCCTTTTAAGGTTAATTCTATAAAAAAAAGTGGAGGACAAAAAGTGTTTGATGAATGACATTTTGGGTTCTTAAAGAAATAAGGAATACAAATATTCATTTTTTAGAGTATTATTTTGTGTTTGATAATCATGGTGATGTACGTGTCAATTCAGGTTTAAGTTATTGTGTACACCTAAGCACCTCAATCCTTATTTGAAATTTCATTTACCAAAATTTCATGAATTTGGCCATTAAGTAAGGTTGTCTTTTCTAGATTCAAGTATTACATTGGATAAATGAGAAGTTAGCTTGACTAAACAATGCCTTGAAGCCTTCTGTTCATTAGGGTTAAGGCGCTCTATACACTTACATTGAAAAGCTTTTAAAAGCCCTCTAAAGGTTTATGATTGCAATTCCAAGGGACTTAAAGTTTGGGTATTTTTTGCAACAAATTTAGGACAAATTTTTTGTCTCTATCATTCTCTCTATTGGTTTTAAAATTTAAAATTACATTGCTTGGTCTTCTTGATTTTGGAAGCTCTCATTGGTTGAAAGCTTACTATCCACTGCCCTCACTTGGCTGAGGTAGCCAAACCCATTCTTGACCCCCTCTCCAATCACGAGTCCTACATTTGAATCCTTTCCCAACTTGTTCATAATCCAATTAAAGTGAAGTTCACTCACCTTTTGAGATATTAATGGACTCTCATCCCTTGAATTCCTACTTTAAGAGAATAATTTTGGACAAGTCTAGAGGCACTAATAGGTGTCTAATACCCTTTTACTTCAAATACTCATAAAAATTTATAAAAAATCATTTTATACTTAAAAAAAATTCTAGTGAGTTTTTCTCCAAACGGCTAATTAGTGCAAATTAATCAATTACAACCTTTGATAACATAAGGGGGACAATTTCTTGAAGGGTTAGGAATGGGTCTGGTTACCTTATTAGTGTACAATGCCCTCTAGAAAGTAAGGCAACCCCTATGACTATATTGCATGGTGATCTTTACACATTGTACAATATGTATTTAAAGTTAGATGTTTCTATATGTTTAAAGCTTTCTATTAATGCAAAAAAACTGATCCATGATTTGCTTATGATGCAGCATTGACCATGTTTTCCTTTTACAATTTTATTGTTTGTGCAAAGACTTTGTTGAAGTTAGAGCAGGCCCACAACAACACGGTGAAGCTAGTACATTGTCAAGGTTCTGCACCATTGAACTGCAACATGGTAAGAGCATCAATGGTGCAAAACTTTTACAATATTGCTTCACCGTGTTGCTGTGGGGCTGCTCTTACCTTACTTTCTATTTGGCACTGTACAGTACAATATAAAACTACCGTAACTGAAGCTTATCATCGAACTAAGTTTCAGTACGTTAGCGCCAGAGACTCTTCTAGCTTTCTTTCGTGGTGGTCTTCGAATTGCGGAGTCCCTGATTCCCTACAGAACTGACCGTAACTGAAATCCTATCATCGAACTAAGTTTCAGTACCTTAGCGCCAGAATCTCTTCTTGCTTTCGTGGTGGTCTTCGAATTGCGAAGTCCCTGATTCCCTACAGAACTGACCGTAACTGAAATCCTATCATCGAACTAAGTTTCAGTACGTTAGCGCCAGAATCTCTTCTTGCTTTCGTGGTGGTCTTCGAATTGCAGAGTCCCTGATTCCCTACAGAACTGACCGTAACTGAAAGCCTATCATAGATTGAACTAAGTTTTTTTTTTTTTTTCCCTTGAAACACATGGACAAATTCCATTGATAAAAGGATCGAACTAAGTTTCAGTAGCGCAAGAGACTCTTTCTTTCTTTCGTGGGGGTCTACAGTACTACGAATTGCAGAGTTGTTATTATTATTATTCCCGTTCCGAGGCCCGAGGCATGCGAGAACAAGCAGGCATTCACCTTCCCGGCAAGAAAAATATCTGAAAGAGGGCTGACCAGTGGAAGCCAGTGCGGAAGGACTGAGAGAAGGCAGGGGGAGTGGAAGTGGAAGTGGAGCATATAATTTCGGAGTGAGATTCCATGGTCAGTTCCCATTGGCTGTTGCGGCACTTTTCACCAGGACTCATAAGTATCATTGGGCGCGCTCATCACCAATCCTGCTCCGTTCGGAAAGGCAGGCATCTCCGGAAAGGCAGACGGAGACGCTGAGTCACACTGCGAAAAGTTAACAACTGAAGGTTGACCAACAGCAAGCAAGGCCTCAGGATCAGTTCCGTTACAGTAAGGTAAAACCGTAAAAGCACCAGTAGTCGATCGTTTAAGTAATTTTGGAGTAGATTGTGTGCAGTAACAGGTGGTGGGAAATTTTTCCCATGTAGGAAGATAGGAAAAATGGGGATTGCACAATTTTCAGAATTTATTTCCCAAAATTGAATTTACAGTGAATTTTGGAAACCAAAAAGTGCATTTCACTAGTAGCCACTGTTTAGAGTCTTCCAATTCCCATCATTCAAGAACTATTTTCCCACTCATTGCTTCATACTTTCTTGCTCACTACTTTGGGACATGTGTCATGACTTTATTAGTCCCAACCTTAAAAAGAGGGGGGGGGGGGGAAACACATTCCAAGCTTGGTTGGAAATTTGTGCCAACTTTGGTTGGGTGATACAGCACTCCTACAAGTTGGGTGCTGGGCATGGTTGAGTACTAGTGCTTCTACCTTAAAGCAACCCTGGCCCACAACAAAGGCGCCAATGGCAATCAACACGTATGGTGCACCTTTTGATCACTTGGCGAGTCTTCCCATAGGGCCATGACTCTTCAGTCGAAATGGCGGCATGCCAAACCACAACAAGTCCTTGTTTGGCGCCCCTATTCTATGTGTTAGCTGTGGAGTTGCTCTTAGGGCCTCCTTCCATGTGACCCTATGAGTTTCCATCCAATCCTATATCCAATGACACCACTTTCTAGGTTAGGCAATGATTCTAGAACCTAAATCTAAATCTAAGTAGACCAGTGTATAGATAACTTATTGTTTTGGTCAACAAACAATAAACTATCATATAGAATTCAAACGCTCAATAGACCTCAGCATGACACGTCAGACGATCATGTCCTTGCTGGAGAGTGAAACATTCAATCCAATCTGTATCTTACTTGGAATGCGTGAATGTTCTTCTGTAGAGGTGCCGGTTGATGCCATCTTTCCAAAGATGGGACAAAGAAACAGATGAGTGACCAATGGGGCACTTGATGTGGATGAATAATAAGCTACTCCGTAGATATGGGAAGGTGACTTTTTCCTGAGCTTATCATCCACAAGTTACCATACAAAAAAAAAATTCAAATATAAGAAAATATGGCATCTACTGTAGTGAAATTTTTATAAATTATAATGTGGCATAATGGAATAATGTAGAAAATATTAATGAAAATAATCTTGATCCTCAACAAACCATGAAGTTGAAGTGGTGAGTACCGGTAAAGCCGCAAGTAGCAGTAAAGTTGTGATTATTGCTAAAGGTCATGAAATATTCCCAAATCCTACTATGGGTCATGAATTATTCATGAACCCTAGTATAGGTCAAGAAATATTTTGAACCTTATATAATGAATTTTCAAAAATTCTAAATTGAACTAATGAATGGAAATTCAACCGAAAAACAAATGATTTCATATGAGGCCTAACAAATATGAACCCAACATACGATACCATGAAGGGCGGTAACCTATTGGGGGAATTTTTATTGTGTGTGAAGTTCTAATTTGGCACTCAAGTGCCAAAATTGAATTTCCACATCAAATTATTAGGGGTCCACACTTCCTAAACCATTCACAAGATGACATGTGGCTCTTTCTTTTACAAAAATGACATAATTTATACCAAATTTGACCTTCATGTAGGATGGTAGCTACTCTATAATATACTCCGTCGCATGTTTTCTATAAGTTGTAAAAACTTTCAGATTTATTGGTGATGATTTGAAATTATTGTAATTTTTTGAAAAAAAAAAAATGCATATTTTATGCAAAATTAGCTCGCAAATTTGAAAATTAATACTATAAGTACATGTTATAGTAAAGAATAATATATTAAAATTCTATTTTGCATGTCATTCTATAATAGAAATTTAGTAGATTCTAGTAATAAGACTAGTTTTCAAATTGCAATAAAATACTAGTCAGATCTAGTGTGAGGAGCTAGAAGTTGTCAAATACAGTCACTAATCACTACAAAGACATCCGTGACACACACATCCAAATTCATATAAAATATGCAAGACACCTTGCCATCTTGATATTATTCGTCATATAACAAGTGGAAAGAAAAAGTATACTACATAAAGAAAATTTGGATGAAAAAAAAATTAATTTACATCATCAAACAACTTCCATTGTCATCCCAAAGCCAACTTGTGGTTCTTCCGACATGTATCATTTCAATACTTACAAAACATCTTGCAAAGGTCAAAACTAGAAGCAAGAGAAAAAAATTTCTAGAAAAGAATTCCCTACTAGTTATTAGTTTGTTTAAAATTGAGGTAACAAAAGCATTATAGAAAATTTTAGGGCTCCAGAGGGCTAATCCACAGCCCTCCAAGGTACCCTAAAATTTGTTTTTTTTAGACTGAAAAAATCAATTTTTCCCTATTCCCGCCCACCTAGTTTGTAGTGGCACTGGCGCAAGAACCAAGTTTTAAGAGTTAAAATTTTTTTTTTTTAAATATTTAATAATAATAATAATAATCTTATAAAAGAAATTAAATTTTTTAAATTTTTTATTAAAAATAAAAATAAAATCGCGAAATCTAACTGTTTCGGCGAGCAGTCAACTTGGCTGACTGCTCACTGCGGCATTTTTCTAGAGTGACAGACCAAGCTCTATTTCACTATTTATCCTATCTAATGGATATCCTACCTCATATCACTCCAATAACCATATGTGTATAATTCAGACAATTACTGAAGTATTTAAGAGTCTGTTTACTCTTGTTAGATGTCTAAAGAAGACTCTATACTATTGTATGTTAGGGTCAGATTTGTCAGGTCCTTGACAAAAAAAATTTTTGTTGGTATTTCCCTTTTGTTAACCGTGTTTGGAATTTTTAGAATTTCAATTGATGACTGAACGCTTTACATGACTGTCCACTCTGTGCCTCGTAGAACTTGCTCAGTTTAGCTAAAGTTTAGAACTGGAGAACAAGTTCCGCCAATTAAATCCCGGAAACAGTCCCTAATATTTAGCACTCAGGGCTTCCGTCTTGTTTCGAGGATTCAAATTATTTTCATTAATATTTTCCACATTTCCACATTTGCCACGTTATAATTTCTAAAAATTTCATCACATGCCATATATAATTACATTTTGAATTATTTTTTAACAAATCTGACCTGAGCATAGGATAAATAGTGAAATAGGATTGCTTTAATAATTAGGTTGTCTTCACGAAAGAAATTACCTCACAACTCATTGCTTGTCCAAATGGAGGCACATGCAATTCTCTAAACCCAAGCCACGAACCAATGCACCAACCATGCTATACACATTTTTGCAACATTTTTGCATCCTTCTACAGTAACTATACATATTTATATAATGTAAAATGTTGAGAAATTAGTGTGGGGCAACCTAATTTCACTATTTAGTGTAGGTATTCTTAGCATATATTTTTGGGATAGTGTATGAATAAACTTCGAATTTTCAAAGTTTTGAAGAAAAAGAATTTAATTTTAGGCTATTATGAATAATGCTTTTATATTTTAGACAAAAATTTTAAGGACTCGGTTCCAAAAATGAGTCACAATTAAACTCTAAAGTCCCATTGTCCCCTTAGGAGACAAAATGGATTTTGGGCAAGCTTCTACGGCCTCAATATTCATCATGATTTTTTGAAACTTTTTGTGAAGACCAAAAAACACATTAGCTTTATATAAATATAATTTTTGTTTCAATTGATGACTGGGAGCAAAATTATACACAAAAGGTTCTTTTTTTGATGCGGCAGGTAGAAATCTCCTCACACACAAAAAAAGTTTAATATAAAAATAAAATCTCATAGATTGTAATTTTATCTATATGGGAAGCTTTGATTCATTCCATTTGGATTTGTTATGTGAAAGTTATGGACAGTCTTATTTTGGAGGCTATTAGAGTACCTTCTTGAAAAAATAACTTATAGGATTCATTTCTAAATGCAATTTTCACAATTTTTTAAAAACATTGTTTGAAAAGGTTAAATTTGCTTGCTAAAACAATCTCACCGTTGGGATTATAGTGTTTCAATCCCATCTTAGAGCTACTAACAATTTAGTTTTTTTTTCCGATCTTGGACCTATTTCTATTTAACAATTTTTTAATGAAAATCAAGAGTTTTTTTGTGAAATTTTTATCACAGACTTTCAAGTCAATTCTTCAACACAAAAAAAAATTTAATTCAAAGTCTATAGTGCAAATTTTTTCAACAAATGGCGGTCAAAGTCATATGAAATTGCATACTAGTGTTCAAAAAAATAAAATTTTCAACTTTGAATGCTACAGTAGAACCTCTCTTAGTGCATACTAAGTGAAGTACAAGATTCTATGATTAAATCTAAAAAAATATTTTTTCTATTTTCTTAGATGAATGCAATAAAATTGGTAGTTTTGAATCATTTTCAATAGAAAAATGACTTTAGGACTTTACGGGTGAAGTGCAGCAATACTACATCTAAAATTGTTTGAAAAAACAATTGGAAATATTAGAGACCTTAATTGAACATTGTTACTAATACTAACTATACAACTTCTTCTCAGTGGACTCTCGAGTTAGTCTTATAATCTTAACTTTTTAAGAGATATTCAGATTCTTTCAGATTCATTTAGATTCTTTTGAGATCAGCTAAGACCCATATTTATTTTTTCTATTTTGATTATTACTTTGAATAGATTAAAAGTGACCAATATAAAGTGAGATATGAGTGCTTCAAATTTGGAGTGTAGCAATATTTAACAAAACTTTTACAATCCAAAAATCTGTAATTTTTCTTCAATTATCATCCTTATTCATCTTGAGGGGTTCAAATCTGCTGCCAAAAAAATGCAACTTGGTCCTTTAGGGGTTAAAAATAGAAAGATTTATTTTTAAAAATTAAACATTCTTCACCAAACCTTGACCACTAGGTATAGTATTTGGATGATATTTTTTGCCAACCCTTCCAAGGTTAATTCTCTATTTCGTATTTAGATGTTTAAAAATTAATTGAGCAAAGGCATGTAATTGTAAGGGTGCACATTTTGATGAAGCCAAAGAGATTTTTATACAATACATGGTCAAGGAGTAGCTTCAAGGTGCAACAATTGTTATAACATATGTGTAGCATAGGATTACTCAAGAAACAAAACCCAAAGAATCCCCTAGTGGTGGTTCTTTGTTTTGGGAATATCCGTCCATTATCCATGGATGCAAACTTAAACATGTTGTTACTATCTTGTACTAGAATTCTAATGTCAATTTGTCAAAGGTTTGTCAAATAGTCATGGCTCCTGTTCTATCGACTCAACCCCTAAAGGACCAAGGCCTTTTTTTTGCCAAAAAACACTCAAAACTGCCATATCTATAACAAAGAGTAAAAAAAATTGAAAATTGTTTTTTTCCCACATCTAACCGTAGGATCTTATACCTAACTAGTATGAGAGTGTGTGGAAAAAATTTCAGAATTTTTGACCGCACAGATTGCAAGATATCTGCGTTTAAAGTGGAAAAAACAAGTTTTTCAGCACCTTGCGGGACTAGATTTTTTGACTTTGAACATTTTTAACTTAAAATTTTTGCACTACAGAGTTTTGAGCTTTAAATCTTTATAGTGGAGAATTGAGTTGAGAGTCTAGGAAAAAAAAAGAAATTCAAAAAAACTTAATTATCATTCTTAAAAAAATTGTTAAGTAGAAGTAGGTATGAGATAGAAGGAAAATCTAAAACATTAATATATTTTAGATGGAATTAAAATGCACTAATCCCAATGGTGAGATTGTTCTAACAAGTAAATCAGACCATGCAAAAAAAAAAAATTTGAAAAATTTGAAAAATTGCATTCAGAAATGAATCCTACAAGTTATTTTTTTCAAGAAGATGCTCTAACTGCCTGAAAAACGAGAATGTCCATAACTTTCTCATAACATATCCAAATGAAATGAATCAAAGCTTTCCAAATAGACAAAAACATAATCTATGAGGAAAAAAATATTAAAAAAAAAATTCAAATTTTTGTCCATTTTTTTTTTGGCTGCTTGGGCTGCCCGCTGTCCCCTCGTTTGAGCTTATTTGGTCATGGTGTAAGATCCTACAATTAGATGTGGAAAAAAAATTCAATTTTTTTAACTTTTTGCTATAGAAATGGTAGTATAACTTTTTTTCCTGGGCACCGATTGTGAAAAAAATTATATTCCCACAAAGCTAATCAGATTTTCTACCTCCAAAAAAAGTTTCAAAAAATCAGGAGAAAATTTCAGCCCGTAGGTACCTGCCTGAAAACGCATTTGTCCCCCGAAGGGACAATGGTCCTTTAGGGGTTAATCAAACCCACAATATATATATTTATAATTGCGCACATACATCAATTGGCCGTCTCTTCAATTACCTATTCCATTTTAATTCATGGTCAATTGGTCCAGTAACTAATTAACTAGCCTAATTGCTACATATGCAAGGATGCAAATTCACAATTCAGTATTGTCAAATAGTCTTTGTATGCAGAGTATACAAAAGTTTAATTAGTCCTTGTTAATTACATTCCGGTCAATTAGTCACATTAGCTTTGTTTCTCCAAACTCCATCAGCAAGTCAAATGGTCCATTCCACAAAAGTTAGCTTCCACAATAAGTAAGCTTGTTGGTTGCCAATTTGTCTCAATTCTTTAAAACAGTGGTAGTTACTATCTAGCTACTATATCAATCTCACAAACAATCCACAACTATGTAGTAACTATGTCAATTTATCCAACTTTTACAATTTACATCCAGGAACTAATCAAGCTGGCTACTTATCAATTAGCCTTGCTATTCTAAATAATAGCTAAACTAAACAACCTTCAACAAGAGGTCCATTTGTCCAAGTTCCAACGTTAGATCACAATAAGATCCGGGATCCACATTAAAAAATTATTTTGAACAACAGAACCAACTCCATGGTTCCTGCATCAACACTTATTGCAATTTGTCCGTTTATACTTTATAAACATGGTCAATTTGTCCATTTATTTTGATCTCAACCATTTATCAATTAACAAACATGATACTTTATATGTCTTAATATGTCAATTAGATTAAATACTTTGCACTGCTATCTTCTTTCACCTACTTGACATGATCATTAGGGCTAATCACTAGCTGTGATTCTCCAACTTCCATACTTAGTCTAATTGATCACCAAAATAGACAATTTTTTTCTTAAATTCAATCAAAACTTGTTTAGCCAATCATTGGCATACTTCTTTAACTCCAAAAATTCTCTCGTAATCAATTGAACTACAACAACAACCATAGGGAAACATACTCAGTCAATTAGACAAGAAACTTTGGTATCCAAACTTCTTGTTCTTCAACTAAATACAAAGAACCATAACAGGTCAAATCAATTGAATAGAGCATACATTGACACATAACCTTACTTGACTAATAGACCAATACAATGAGAGAAATAAAGGCCAGTCTCTGGCACATTCAATAGCCTAATATTTGCAGTCCATTGATCTTCCAAAATAATTCTCACACATAAACTTATCAAGAAACTTCCACAACTATCCCAGCCTTAATTACTTAATCCAAACTCACAAACCATAATCAACTTTACACCATTTGGCTAATAGACCGATAATAAAGAAGGAGCATAGCCAATCACTGGCTTACTAATGAATCCTCAAGAAACAACCACTTGTCTAATTGATCATAACAATTTGAACAATGACTACACCACTCACTGGCTAATTGACCTGAGCCTCAAATAATGCCAATCCTTGGCAACTTAAAGAATTATGATTCTCACCAAAACACAATTGCAAGGACGGGGCAAGTAAATAAACCATAACACAGGATCTTTGATAATGAGATAAATAAATGAAATAAACAATCATCAATCACTAGTCAATTGGTCATCGTATACTTAACTTATAGTCTATTTGTCTTCTCAGCTTTACTCCCGCATCTCTTATTCAAGAAATGTCCGCAGCCTCTCAATCTTGAGCTCCACTACAATCGATCTGCCTTCGCGCAGCAACCACAAGCATGCAGACAAATTGACCCTAGCTACCACGGCTCAACTGCAGACTCAAACAAGACCAAATTGCCACTCACTTGCAATCAATCTCTTCCCAAATTTTCCCATACAAAGACTGCACTGTAACGAAAAATAATTGACAAGTATTCAGCTCACAACTATTAGACCAATTAAAGAAACAACAAACTTAAGCCGATCACTAGCAATCACACAAAATAAAGAAGCCAATCCCTGGCTACAAAAAAATCATAAGATGAATAGACAGGATTTGTATTGAAGGAATGCACAAGTACAAAAGAAGCGAGCAATCACTGCAAATGCTGAGAGAGAGAGAAAACAAAAGGTCTATTTGTCCTTATATTTTCTTGGCCATAACTAACTAGGAGTTAACCACACTGTCTATTTGTCCAACTGTTCATTTAGTTAATCCTAACTTCCTTAACCGGCTGTCTAATAGTCCTTTCCATAATTACAAGTCTAATTGACCTAATTCACACTCCTCTTAGCTTTAAAGCTATCTTAACCTAGTCTATTAGTCTTTTACTTCAAAAAGCTTCAAAATTACTCAAAAAGTTGTATCTACAATATGATTACATTGTTAAAATGATGTGAAATGATATTTAGTTTCTTTCTCAACTTAGGCGGTCCAGGCAACTTAGGAAAAAAATGGTTGATCTTTATTTTCAATATTTGTATATATTTAAAAGTTTTGAGTCATTCTATTTCAATTAGCAAGATGAAAGTTATGAGCAATTCAAAATAAACTTTAAAGACCTTTTTTGAGTTCAATTTTCAATATTTTGGAAATAAATAAAATATAGGATGTCTATTGTTTATTCTAAAATCATATCTGATTGGAATTTTTCAATTCTATAATTAAATTTTTCAATAATGTAATAGTATTTTAAATCATATTTTATTTCTTTTTAATTATTATTTTTTCAAGAATAAAAATGAAAATATTTTTTGTTTTATTTTTTTACATGTGTTCCCAACTTATTTCTTCAGTACAGAGTGGAGAGATGAATGCAAGTTGTAAGACATACACATTTTTGGGTAAATTTGTTGAAAGATGAAACTTAACCACTTGGGAAGGATTGAAAGTACTTCTTTCTTACATTCATGCAACATGGTCTTGCAATTGGTAAGCTTTTTAAACCTAAATATTTTGGAGAATGTACTTTAAGAAGTTAACTAAAAGACCCTATGGTTATATTTAATAATTAGAATAAATATAGATGAAGATTTTAGCTTTACTTTGAATACGAGTAATTTGAAGTAGTTTGGGACTAAAAATATTGTAGTCCTTTAGAGTTAAGTATATAACAATTCACATTTTTCAAATTCAATTAATTACTTGGTAGAGAATGCCTACCCTAACCATTGGATGCAATTGTTGGGTGATAGTAATCAACTTCTGTATAGTACCGCTACTGCACTATTTTAAAATTATAGAAATTTTATTTTTATTTCTAAAGATTTGTGAAAATTGTTAAAATGATTTTCTGAAAATGTTAACATTGGACCAAGTTTTTATTTTCTAGCTATTGTTTTTATTAATGTGACCAATTTTTTTTTTTAACAAATGGGAGATCCACTGCATTAAAAAAAACCAAAGAACAACAACCAAGCCACAATGGTTGGACAATAAGAGTCACAAAAACCCGGCCCACTGAGAGAACCAAAAAGCCACTAAAAGAAAGAGCACTCTGGAGGACGAACTTTGTTCCAAAACACCTCTTTATCTCCCCTCCTACTAGCCAAGACGGGGGATTGAAGCCAGACACACTCAAATCTATCGTGGAACCTATCAAACAGATGAGGATGATGGCAAGCTCTACATTGAGCCTTAATTTGCACCACACACCCCGCATCTAAGAGTGCTTCCTATAGAGCTTGTTGCCCATTAGCTCAAGGCCAAGAAGCATTGGCAAACACCTTACTATTCCGTGAAATCCATAATTTGACCAATTTTGGATGTGCTTGATTTAAAGTATAAACTATTTTTTGGAAACCTCTAAAGATGTTCTAATACTATCTGAATTCGAAGTTGGAATTATTATACTTCTAACTATCTAACTTGGGCTTTCTATTGGTAGTATATTCTTTAAACTTCTAAATCCAAGTTGCTAGTTTCAAACTTTTAGTGATCTTAAGTTATAGAGGACCAACTTGTCTAAAATGTTAAGGCACTTAGAATTTAGACTTTTTTTAATAAAAAATTGTGGACAGATGAAGTTTTGCTTCTAATTAGTACTCTAAAACTTCATCCAACGTTTTCTATTTATCTATAACTCCAATTAAACTTTTCTTTTTGGGATTTTTAGTCAAATTTATCAAGATTCAAATATTTCATTTTGACTTGATTTAGATGATTCCTAGTGTTTTTCATCCAAAACTACCTTCTTTAGCTATTAGACTTCATCTTGGCCTATTTTTCTCAATTTTTCTCAATTTTTTAAGTATGATATGTTTTTGAGAACTTCTAACAGTTTTCTACAATAATCCAAATCTACACTTAGGAATTGAAATGCTCCAAAAGGTCTGATTTGAGCACCTAATTCCTATTTTGCTTTCAAATTTGAAAAACAAAACAAAATGAAATGGCGCGTTTAAATACATACCTTGGAATTGACTTCCAACATGGTCTTGTCTATCACTTGGATCCAAATTGCTTTGGATGACCCGTCATGCTTCACCTTATTAGTTTTTTTAATGTTTTTCTTGGCTCACTACTTAAATAAAGAAGTTTTACACAAGAATGGATATTCTCAATTCATGTTGCTAATCTATCTATCTATTTTTTTCCCCTCCACTTTTCTTTTGGTTGATTTTTAAGATACTTTTTCCAATATTTGAATGCATTGACTATACTAACACTGTTTGTATTCTACATAAAATAGTGAAATTAGGTTGCCTTAACAATTAAGTTGCCTTACTTCAAGAAAATTACTTTACAAGCCATCAAAGTCAGCAAATGTTTCTACAAATATTATCATTTGTACACATGGAGGTTCACAAGTTCCAATTACAAGAAAAGTGGTGCATTCTTGTACAATAATATGAAATATTTATATAGTGTCAAATGTCAAGAAATTAATATGGGACAACCTAATTTCACTATTTTGTGTAGTTGATTTGGCATCAAATGAATTGACGTTCAAATTATCCACTCATTCTACTAATTGTATACTAATGGTTAAGTCTATTTATTTTTTTATTTTTTTATTTTTTTATTTTTATTTTTATTTTTTATTTGAGAGTTTTCAAAATGTCGACATGTACACTTTGACTATAATGCTCCTAATTGTCTTCTAATCGACTAAGGACTTTAAGCCCCAAATGTCAACTATTCTTTTAAGAGTATTATAATGATCCTTCTAAAATCAATAATCCCTTCTTTGGGCTTTGTTTGTTTTGTTTTGGATCAAAAGTCAATCTTGTCTCCTAATTGCAACTTTAATGAACTCTGCACAACTCACATCCTGTCAAGTCTCCCATATCATTTAGAAAGCTTTCACTTCAACTTCTCTTTAGCTTGACCCCGAAAGGCCCAAGGCTTTTTTTCTGCCAAAAAACCATCAAAACTATCATTTCTATAGCAAGGAGTAAAAAAAAATGAAAAATGTTTTTTTTTTCCACATCTAAGCGTAGGATCTTACACCTAACTAGTATGAGAATGTGTGGAAAAAATTTCAGAATTTTTGACCGCTCAGATTGCAATTATCTGCGTTTAAAGTGGAAAAAACAAGTATTTCAGCACATTGCGGGACTAGATTTTTTGACTTCAAACATTTTTCACTTAAAGTTTTTGCACTACAGAGTTTTGTGCTTCAAATCTTTTTAGTGGAGAATTGAGTTGAGAGTCTAGGGAAAAAAAATATTCAAAAAAACTTAATTATCATTCCTAAAAAATTTATTAAGTAGAAGTAGGTACGAGATAGAAGGAAAATCTAAAACATTAATATATTTTAGATGGAATTAAAATACACTAATCCCAATGGTGAGATTGTTCTAGCAAGTAAACTAAACCATGAGAATTTTTTATTTTTTTTAAATTGCAAAAATAGCATTTAGAAATGAATCCTACAAGTTATTTTTTTCAAGAAGATGCTCTAACTACCCGAAAAACAAGGATGTCCATAACTTTTTCATAACAAATCCAAATGAAATGAATCAAAGCTTTCCAGATAGAAAAAAATATAATCTACAAGAAAAAAAATATTTAAAAAAAAAAATCAAAATTTTGCCAAATTTTTCTTGCTGCCCAAACTGCCCAATTATGAAAAAAAGTAACATATTTGGCCATAACTTTGACTCCTATTTCCAAATGTCCTGAAATTTAGCACATATGAAAGATATTCCTTGCGCCCACCTTCTATTAAAATTTCAGCTTAAAATATGGAAATCTCTAGTCACATGGACCTGCCCAAAATTTCTATATGGCCAAAAAACGCATGCCGGTCCTTTAGGGGTTAAATGCTCGTTTATTCTCAATCACTTGATTTGGCTCCTTATTATGTAGTCCCTATTTCTTTTGATTGTATTTGTAGCTAAAGATTTTGGGACTTCTAATTTGTAGTTGCAAAACATAGAGCTCATCCTCAGTTTTTAAACAATATGGATCACCACCACTTTAAAAAAAACCTCGCCTAGCTCTCAAATAACAGAGCTCGCCCCAGTGTTGGCCTATCAATTGGCTCAATGGGCAGCTTAGTGGGAGGCTTGTTCCATCTAGTTGTTTGGTTGTTGTTCAATTAGTTGTTGGCCACTCACTTAGTTTATCTGTTTGGATGTCCAACTCAATTCAGTTGTTTGTTTGTTCAGCATTTTTTGATAGTAATAAAAAATAGGAGCACAAGGTAATTTGGATAATTAGTACTAAGGTTTGGACAGAGAAGCCAATGATCAGTGACTTGTCAAGTTTCACCATTATTCCAATAAGGAAGATTAACCGAAAAAAAGAAAGGAGAAGAAACGAGTGTTACATCATCTAAAGGTTAGGCAAAAGCTTTGCCGTTTGGATGTTTTTGCCAAAAATGCTAACAGGAAATGAGCAAGGGGAAAGTTTATACAAGGTCTAAATCCATGTCTAAATCACTATAGATAAGGCCAAAGCTTCATTGTATGGCGTACTAATGATTTTCGGAAAGGAAATAACAAGGAAGGCTTTAGAGTAGTCAAAACAAAGATAGAAAGGTGGTTTGATGTGCACGTTGTCAGCAACAATTGCCAACAAGAAGATAAAGCAATTAATTTTTGAACAGAATGAGTTCACATTTCAAGGCTATAGGGATTTATTATAGAAATGGAATTCCTGCAAAGGAACTCATGTGAAACTTGACACCACAAATAAAAAAGTCTCTAAGAAATTCCGACTGCTAGTACTGTTAAGATTTGGCCAAAATTTCTCAATGTTAGAACCAAATGATTAGAACAAACACACGACACTTCGCACCAAAGGAATAAGGCAAGTTTTGAAGCATCCCCAATGTCCTTAAAGCAAGCTCCACAAATCACAACAAAATAAGCAAGGAGTGCTCTAAAAACACCAAATTGGCATAATTTGACCAAATTGACCAAAATCCATTAAAATGGACCAAGTGGCATTGTAGTACATAAAAAAGGGGTGGTTTTGGGAAAAGGGGTGACCTTTTATGCAATTTCCAAAGGCCTTCCCTTCTCGTTTAATTCCAAGATTTTTCTAAAATTAACCACTAATTGCTAAAATAAATCAAATCTACTATTGAACCAATCCTAACTTTTGGAAAAAAGCTCCAAATGATAAATGGATTGTGCCATTGACTTTAGAAAATCCAAATTATCGTAGAAGAACTTCTATCCCTACTCCCTGGTTATTCAAACTTATAAAAGTCAACAAATTGTTAAAGCAAAGAAATGCAGAAATCCCGGATGATGGAATTATTTTGTAATTTTAAAAGGTTTTGACTTGCCTAGAGTGTTCTTAGGGGTTGTGGGAGTTAAAAAAGATTTTTTTTTGGCTTCATTAGGATGTCGCATTCTTCCAGGGCTCCAGTCAATGTCTTAAATTTGTTTAAAATTTGCCATAAATAGGTAGTGCTATCCATTTGGGCAGTTGTTGATGTCAAAATGCTTAGCATTGAAACTTATTGAGGCACATTACTATTACAAAAATGCTACCTTAATTTTTATTGGAATTTTACCGCAACTTAGGTATTTTCTTAGTAAATTTACTAAGGTTGGTTTCAATGGTTGACCTTCTAAAATCCAAATTTTTTCTATTTGAAAAAATCCAAAGCTCAATGGTTGACCTTCAGAGGGTTCTATACACCCAATGCATACTCATCTTAATACTCTACACTTGTTTCAAGAAGGTGTATTATTTATTATCTTCTAAGAAATTAGGTGGTCAAGGAATTTTTTAATTAATGTGAAATCTTGGCATATCGACTGGACTATTAGACTCTTTGTGTATTTTTACTCTCAAAATACCTCCCTTCAACCTTGGATACTCTTCTTTTTTGTATGCTTGAGTCCTTCACTTACATAGCTAACAATTTGATTTCTACTTCTTTTTGGAATTTAACTCTCATTTTGTCTCTTATGAGTATATCTAAGTCTAAAAAGAATTTTCTCATTTAAAATACTATCTCTCATTTAGCCAGGATTTGTCACATACTCTCGCAGATTTAGGTGTTGGACATAATTTGGTAAGGGTATTTACACTTGATTATGCAATTTAGACTTCTGCTATTTTTAGGACATGTAACCTATCTATGAGTAAGATATTGGAGTAGTTTAGGCATTCCAAGCTTTCATGGATGAAACACTATATATTTTTCAGTATGATCAATTGAATTAGTCCATTTCAAACCTTGAATCCTTCATTTTTTAGGGATTAATAAATGCATCTCTTTGAGAAAAAGAGAATAATTTCAAAAAGTTGGATTGTAGTTGAAAATTGGAGATGGCATCCTCAAGATTCCTTGAAATCCAAGCCCCTCAAAATTTGATTAAGATCCAATCAAGATAGTTTCAAGAGGACAATAATTCTAAACATACACTATCAAGAATATAGACATTATTCTTGCAAAAGAAACCAACTCCTTACACCCTAATCTCAATACTTTTTGGAACTTTCATCAAATGCTTATTTAGCGTGATTAGCCTCAACATCACTTCAGATATGAAATGCAATCTGTCAAATGTATCAAGATCTCTTAACTTGCAGATTGCAAATTTTACAACCAAAATCTTACCTCTTCATGAGCAATTGGGATCACTCTTTTCAAATCAATACTAAAATTTGAAAATTATTTCAATCACTGCGCTGAACTATCAAATGAAGCTAGGAATATTCAAAACACTTGAGGTTGACTTTGCAAGCATGTTTATGAGCCCAAGATTGTGTTAAAAGCATCCTAATTCCTTTTCATGACAGTTCCAAGGGTGTTGAGCCACCTCCTCAAAAAAGTAATGTTGAGAATGTCAGAAATCCTTGCTCGTGAGAAGGTAGTTTCTCTATTTTCGGAGTGGATTTATCTCCCAAACCTAGAAATTTCATTTACTCGATCCAACTACAGTGAACATCGCTGGCTATGACATCTAAGAGTCCGGACACACCATTAGTTGTCTCAGCCACGGTGGGTTTATAGAAGTGAGCACAACAGTCCCCGAATAAACCGGCGACAATCGGATCAACAAGATGAAAGGGCTTTGACAGCTTGATAAACAGAAGTCACGAACAAATAACCACGTTGTAACAATCATGTATAGGCACGGCTGCACAATAAAACGTCTTCCGCTAACCCTGCCATCAGTGAAGATACCACAAATATCAAAAGGCCGTCGCCTTGTAATGATCCAAACACACGCTGTGTTAGTTCAAGTTATTTTGCAGATTGAAGAGTCTCAAGTCGTGAGCACTTTTACTGTCACAAGAAGCTTCCACCACATACCATATACTGATTTACATATTTGATCTGTGATAAAAGATATTGTAACAAATAACTATAGAATTATCAAAATAGAACTTGCAGGCCTTGAACATGCGAATAGAAAACAAGATCAATCTATGCAATACTGCGGTAAATGATGAAGATAAATCCGCAACACTGAAAGAAGACGACATCAAATCCTGTTCCGATCCTATAATGCCTACCCACGAGAAACGTAACAATAATAGGCAACCAATTATCGAGATGTGAATGATCCAAAAAACTAGTAACCTAACACGAACTTACGAAAAATATGTTTTCTTAAATTTTAAGCCTCAGAACAATGTATGCCCGTATAGTACAATAGTTTTTACAAGACCTAAGAATTCATAGCAGTAGCCCACTCTGAGGTTGCTGGATTACTGCATTAGCACCAGTGCATTGGACTTTTTGTGCACTTGAGCAAGAGGGGAAACAAGTAAGAGTTTATTGCAATTGATGAAGAAAAAGGATTAGAGCAATACCCTGTACTGAGCACCTACTGACACAAAATGTGAGGTGACAATTCGTGCATCCATTCCCTACATAAAACACCGGAATATAGCATTGTCAGTTCATATACAAGGAAATTGCTCCATTACGATGAAATAATCATATCAGATGAAAAGATCTGCGGAAAAGAAAAGGCTAACACTAAATCACACTAACTAATTGCACAATGAATATCGCAGCTGCCAAATCACAATACACGGACGGGGCTACCAACAATCCTCACAAAGTGGCATTCGCACTAACCTCAGACCGGGCGCCAATACGTTTTGCAATATGCAGCGAGGTGTAGGAACCAAGCAATGTGTTCAATCCACTGAGACGCAAATCGTTCATTAAGATTGAATTACAATATCCCTCTGGAGAAAATCATGGCCATATAGACATGAATAAATATCCAATACATTGCAAGGCCCAGCCTTGCTGAAGGTTGCCTTGTCAGTATTCTTCCTCCCACAAACCTGTGACAAAAATTTCCCACTTAAGTGCAGTTCATAGCATTTCACAGGTATTAAAAATATGCAAAAACTCAGCCTCATAACCATTAAACTTGTCTAGGGAAGGGATGAAACGATTCGACATACCACAATCCATCAAGTCTGTCAGTCAGGATTCTTGCTGCCTTCGGTACTAGTCTTGAGTTCGTCAATGCACTGAATCCATGTTCTAAAAGCAAGAAATGTGGACCTAATTAATACTCCAAGGAATCAAAAAGTAAAAGTAGAACAATGAAAAGAACACTTGCACAAGAGACATATCATATTCTAAAATGACTTCCAGGGCCTAGCGGAAATTATATCTCTAAATACTTGATAATTGATGCCAATATTTGAGGGAGAATCTGAAGCAGACTCACAAAAACTGCGTAGAATGATGACCACTAACACATCTGTTTATACTACCCATTAGCAGCACATGTGACATTTTAGAATACAGTACTGTGCTAAGCAACAACAAACCTTTGTCATTCATGTCTGAGAGCAAATTAGAGTTGTTCGCATCAACCATGTCAATTGCAATATCTGCCTGTGAATGCCTTCGTGGACCTCGCACGTGCGGAGTGACAGAGTTGCCTGTACCAGCCCATGTGCTTCTTGTTCCCTAACACCAATAATCAAGATGTGACAAAAAGAACAAGTTAAGTCCAGCAACCAAAAGATTTATGTGTGGACATGCATGCCAAAACAAGAAAAGATGAAAAGATTCTGTAATAAAGGAATTGTTATTGTCAACCAAGAACCCTAACAAATACCAGGCTCACAACAAACGTCCATTCAATGGCATGCTTCCAACTGCCAATATACAAGGGAAAGCAAAAGAACTATTATGCACTAAAATGAGAACAAGTTCAGTTGGAAAGAAGGATTTTTTAGAAAGAATGACCGAAACAACAGGACAACCGACACTTTCTGATTAACGAAGGTGGTCATAAACAGAAATCTCATTAAACAACCTCCTACCCCACATCAAATTGCAAGGTATATGATCAAAATGAATTCTTACCAATTCCTCAATCTCAGATTCTGCTGAAACATTGCATTCAACAGGTACACCTTTACTGTTGACTTCACTTTGCAGTCTCTCAACCTCCATGGTCTTTGCATATACACCTGCCTGTAATGTTGTCCTCTCACTTGAGATGTCATGAAGTTCTTTCTTCAACTCCAGTATTTGAGCTTCTTTCTTATCACTACTGTTCCTGTGCAGTTGGGCTTCTACAACGAGATTATTGAACCTCTCTTCCAATGTAGTAAAGGCGGAAGTAAAATCTAGGCTTCCGTTCATGCTTTGCACATCGATATCTTCCACACCATCATCGCCTTTGTTTTGAGGGACGATATTATGTTCCATCCAGAGTACATTGTCTCCTTTAAGCAGTATGTCCTCAATTTTAGTCCGAACACCTGCCAACTCCGAATCCTTTTCCTTCAGAAGACCTTGTAATGCCACCTGCCGCTCCCGCAAGTCCTTCACAGTGGCTGAGGACTTTTCATTGGTTCTTGCAAGCTCCTCTTGAAGAAGTGTAAGCTGCAAAGTGGTCTTCGAACTAGCATCCATACGTTGACTTTGCTCAATGTGGATGACGTTTTTAAGTTTATCCACTTTCTGATTCAGTTCAACAATCTCAATATCTCGCTCCTGGAGACTCTTGTGCAAGCTCTCACACTCTCTTACAAGTTCTTGACTGTCCTGTACGAGTAAATTGAGCTTGTTACGAGTGAAAGTCAATTTCGTGACTGCTTTTGAGTGTGCAACTTCTGATGCACTGATAGTATTCTGTTGTTTTTCTAGAGTTTTCTCAAACTCCTTCGCACGACTCCAGGCCGCCTGCTGCCGCAAATCAGCCTCTTTCAAGGCTCTAGTAAGATCGTCAACCTCCTTCTTGTACTGCGTTTGATCAAAAGTAGCTCTGCTCTCAACCTCTTCCACTTTCTTAGCATACATGGAGATATCTTCTTGAGCTCTCAAACTCTCCACAGTAACAGATTGAAGCCTCTGTTCAGTATCCCTTAGGACTGCTTTGAGAGTCTCCAAAGCATTTCTGCTACTACCTAACTCTCCTTCAAGAAACTTTGTAGTGCTTCGGGCACCTTCCAGCAGCGAAACCAACCATTTTACCTTCTCTATAGGGTCCCTGGGTAGCAAATCTTTTGAAATCTCAAGACCAAAAAATACACTTTCCAATCCTCGACGCTCAGCTTCCAACCTTTGCTGATAGGCAGTGGTTTTCTCAAAAAGAGAAGAAACTTCAGCTTGCAATTCCTGAACTCGAGTGCCCATGGATTCTGCCTGAGCTCTCATCTCGAGCATCTCTGAATCCTTTGACTGAATATCTTTCGCGTGTGACGAGACCATGGTTTCGACCTTAGCTGTCTCCTCCGCTAGTGACTTCTTCAAGGAATCTCGTTGCTTCACAAGTCCTTTGCCCTTATTAATAGCAAGATTAAGCTTTTCTCTCACAGCTCCAAGCTTCTGTTCAAGTTGATTTATATCCGATTGTAAATTATTTTTCTCATCTGCAGTCTGCGCCATTTCGGCTTGAAGAAGATTACACTGAGCTCTTAAATCCACAACCTCAGAACTCAGGCTCTCCCGCTCCTCCATCAGAGACTAAGCACACGACCACCAAGACGACGCTAAGGTCAGAATTGCAAATACAATCACTGCACCATAACTCACTAGCGAACCCGGAAAATAGTTAAGACAGTTACTGATAGAATTTAATTTGATCTACTTTGACTAAAAGAATGAACAAACTATTACCCCAGCTACTGCACTCAAATTCCACACTCAACTATATCAAAATTTCGCATGTAATTGCGTGACTTACATGAATATTTCATGGAAAGAAACTCAAAAAAGTAAAGGTGTTACGGAAAACCCTTTTGTATGACTTACCTGGATGCTGGAGTCCTGTTGCGCTGATCTAAGAGACAACTCATCCATCTCGGCATGAAGATGAGACAATTCCCTGTCTTTCAAGGTAAGTGACTCCTGAAGGCTGGTCACTGCCTTAAGGGCCTCTGAAAACTCAAATTCTCGGCTGGAAATTTCCAGAGATGAGTCTTTGAGAACCTGGATTTCAGCCCTCAGAGAATCCCTCTCTCCACCAAACATCTCAAGGACGGCTCTTTGCTTGCTTTGCAGGTTCTCATTCTCATTCTTTTGGCTTAAGAGCTCTTCATAAAGACTAGAATAATTCTTCTTGGACTCTTCCACTTGAAGAGAGAGAACATCAGATGCACTTTCAGAGGTTTTCAATTCCTCACTGACCTCACGGAAAATTTGAATAAGCCAGGAAATCCATTCCGTTGGGGTCGAAGTAGAAGGCGGTCTTCCCTGAAAGCGAGCATCTCCAACAACATCTTTAATTCCCATCAAGGCACTCTCGACACGACACATACTCCTTGCAGACTCGACCTCCGACTCCAGAACAAGGTTGTTCTCGACCTGTTCCTGAAGTTTATTCCTCACACTATGAAGCTCAAGATCTCTTCTCCGACGGTCCTCAGCAGCTGCCTCTTTCTCCTTCCGCTGATGAGAGAGCTCAACGTATAAAGAATCAATTTTCTCTTGAAGAAGTCTCTGAGCTTTTACTTCCTCAGAACTCAGTCTCTCCCGCTCTTCCATCAGAGACTAAGCACACGACCACCAAGACGACGCTAAAGTCAGAATTGCAAATATAATCAGTACAAACAGTAACTCACCAACGAACCCAGAAGCTAATGCAGTTACAGATAAAATGTATTTTGATCTACTTTGATTAAAAGAACGAACAAATTAATACCC
This sequence comes from Pseudisothecium myosuroides, assembly GCA_951799445.1. Classification (NCBI taxonomy): domain Eukaryota; kingdom Viridiplantae; phylum Streptophyta; class Bryopsida; order Hypnales; family Lembophyllaceae; genus Pseudisothecium; species Pseudisothecium myosuroides. Next base: position 4,732,193 of record OX637291.1, on the reverse strand, counting down.
CAGCTACTGCACTCAAATCCCACGCTCGAAACCAACTACATCAAAATTTCATGTTCAATTGCGTGACGTACATGGATATTTAATGGAAAAAAAATTCAAAGTTAAAAAGGCTAGGCGAAACCCTTTTGTATCATTCACCTGGATGCTGGAGTCCTGTTGCGCTGATCTCAGAGACAACTCATCCATCTCGGCATGAAGATGAGACAATTCCCTGTCTTTCAAGGTAAGTGACTCCTGAAGGTTGGTCACTGCCTTAAGGGCCTCTGAAAACTCAAATTCTCGGCTGGAAATTTCCAGAGACGAGTCTTTGAGAACCTGGATTTCAGCCCTCAGAGAATCCCTCTCTGCACCAAACATCTCAAGGACGGCTCTTTGCTTGCTTTGCAGGTTCTCATTCTCATTCTTTTGGCTTAAGAGCTCTTCATAAAGACTAGAATAATTCTTCTTGGACTCTTCCACTTGAAGAGAGAGAACATCAGATGCACTTTCAGAGGTTTTCAACTCCTCACTGACCTCACGGAAAATTTGAATAAGCCAGGAAATCCATTCAGTTGGGGTCGAAGTAGAAGGCGGTCTTCCCTGAAAGCGAGCATCTCCAACAACATCTTCAATTCCCATCAAGGCACTTTCGACACGACACATACTCCTTGCAGACTCGACCTCCGACTCCAGAACAAGGTTGTTCTCAACCTGTTCCTGAAGTTTATTCCTCACACTCTGAAGCTCAAGATCTCTCCTCCGAAGGTCCTCAGCAGCTGCCTCTTTCTCCTTCCGCTGATTAGAGAGCTCAACGTACAAAGAATCAATTTTCTCTTGAAGAAGTCTCTGAGCTTTTACTTCCTCAGAATTCAGTCGCTCCCGCTCTTCCATCAGAGACTAAGCACACGACCACGAAGAAGACGCAAAGTCAGAATAGGAAATATAATCACTACAAACAGTACCTCACCAGCGAACCCAGGAACTAATAAAGACTTTTACCGAAAGAATAATTTAACATGCAATTGCGTGACGTAGATGGATATTTGATGGAAAAAAAAATTCAAAGTTAAAGAGGCTGGGCGAAACCCTTTTATGTCATTCACCTGGATGCTGGAGTCCTGTTGCGCTGATCTAAGAGACAACTCATCCATCTCGGCATGAAGATGAGACAATTCCCTGTCTTTCAAGGTAAGTGACTCCTGAAGGCTGGTCACTGCCTTAAGGGCCTCTGAAAACTCAAATTCTCGGCTGGAAATTTCCAGAGACGAGTCTTTGAGAACCTGGATTTCAGCCCTCAGAGAATCCCTCTCTCCACCAAACATCTCAAGGACGGCTCTTTGCTTGCTTTGCAGGTTCTCATTCTCATTCTTTTGGCTTAAGAGCTCTTCATAAAGACTAGAATAATTCTTCTTGGACTCTTCCACTCGAAGAGAGAGTACATCAGACGCGCTTTCAGAGGTTTTCAATTCCTCACTGACCTCACGGAAAATTTGAATAAGCCAGGAAATCCATTCCGTTGGGGTCGAAGTAGAAGGCGGTCTTCCCTGAAAGCGAGCATCTCCAACAACATCTTCAATTCCCATCAAGGCACTTTCGACACGACACATACTCCTTGCAAACTCGACCTCCGACTCCAGCACAAGGTTGTTCTCGACCTGTTCCTGAAGTTTATTCCTCACACTCTGAAGCCCAAGAGCTGTCCTCCGGAGGTCCTCAGCAACGGCTTCTTTCTCCTTCCGCTGATTAGAGAGCTCAACGTACAAAGAATCAATTTTCTCTTGAAGAAGTCTCTGAGCTTTTACTTCCTCAGAACTCAGTCGCTCCCGCTCTTCCTTCAGAGACTAAGCAAACGGCCACGAAGAAGACGCAAAGTCAAAATTGAAAGTAGAATCACTACAAACAGTAACTTACCAGCGAACCCAGGAACTAATAAAAACATTTACCGAAAGAATAACTTTTCAAGTAATTACGGGACGTACGTGGATATTTCAAGGAAAAAAAATTCAAAGTTAAATGTGCTCTGGGATGTACCTGAATGTTGAAGTCCTGTTGCGCTGATCTCAGAGACAACTCATCCATCTCGGCATGAAGATGAGACAATTCCCTGTCTTTCAAGGTAAGTGACTCCTGAAGGCTGGTCACTGCCTTAAGGGCCTCTGAAAACTCAAATTCTCGGCTGGAAATTTCCAGAGATGAGTCTTTGAGAACCTGGATTTCAGCCCTCAGAGAATCCCTCTCTCCACCAAACATCTCAAGGACGGCTCTTTGCTTGCTTTGCAGGTTCTCATTCTCATTCTTTTGGCTTAAGAGCTCTTCATAAAGACTAGAATAATTCTTCTTGGACTCTTCCACTTGAAGAGAGAGAACATCAGATGCACTTTCAGAGGTTTTCAATTCCTCACTGACCTCACGGAAAATTTGAATAAGCCAGGAAATCCATTCCGTTGGGGTCGAAGTAGAAGGCGGTCTTCCCTGAAAGCGAGCATCTCCAACAACATCTTTAATTCCCATCAAGGCACTCTCGACACGACACATACTCCTTGCAGACTCGACCTCCGACTCCAGAACAAGGTTGTTCTCGACCTGTTCCTGAAGTTTATTCCTCACACTATGAAGCTCAAGATCTCTTCTCCGACGGTCCTCAGCAGCTGCCTCTTTCTCCTTCCGCTGATTAGAGAGCTCAACGTACAAAGAATCAATTTTCTCTTGAAGAAGTCTCTGAGCTTTTACTTCCTCAGAACTCAGTCGCTCCCGCTCTTCCATCAGGGACTAACCAAATGGCCACCAAGAAGACGCTAAAGTCAGAATTGCAAGTACAATCAGGACAAACAGTAACTCACCAGCGAACCCAGAAACTAATAAAAACACTTGCGGAAAGAATAACTTATCATGCAAGTACGGGACGTACTTGCACATTTAATGGGAAAAAACTCAAATCAAAGCTGTTGCAGGAACCCTTTTATGTGATTCACCTGGATGTTGGAGTCCTGTTGCGCTGATCTAAGAGACAACTCATCCATCTCGGCATGAAGATGAGACAATTCCCTGTCTTTCAAGGTAAGTGACTCCTGGAGGCTGGTCACTGCCTTAAGGGCCTCTGAAAACTCAAATTCTCGGCTGGAAATTTCCAGAGACGAGTCTTTGAGAACCTGGATTTCAGCCCTCAGAGAATCCCTCTCTCCACCAAACATCTCAAGGACGGCTCTTTGCTTGCTTTGCAGGTTCTCATTCTCATTCTTTTGGCTTAAGAGCTCTTCATAAAGACTAGAATAATTCTTCTTGGACTCTTCCACTCGAAGAGAGAGTACATCAGACGCGCTTTCAGAGGTTTTCAATTCCTCACTGACCTCACGGAAAATTTGAATAAGCCAGGAAATCCATTCCGTTGGGGTCGAAGTAGAAGGCGGTCTTCCCTGAAAGCGAGCATCTCCGACAACATCTTCAATTCCCATCAAGGCACTTTCGACACGACACATACTCCTTGCAGACTCGACCTCCGACTCCAGAACAAGGTTGTTCTCGACCTGTTCCTGAAGTTTATTCCTCACACTCTGAAGCTCAAGATCTCTCCTCCGAAGGTCCTCAGCAGCTGCCTCTTTCTCCTTCCGCTGATTAGAGAGCTCAACGTACAAAGAATCAATTTTCTCTTGAAGAAGTCTCTGAGCTTTTACTTCCTCAGAACTCAGTCGCTCCCGCTCTTCCTTCAGAGACTAAGCAAACGGAAACCAAGAAGACTCTAAGTCAGAATTCCAAATACAATCGCTACAAAGAGTAACTTACCAGCGAACCCAGGAACTAATAAAAACATTTACCGAAAGAATAACTTATCAAGTAATTACGGGACGTACATGAATATTCCATGGAAAGATACTCAAATATTAAAGGTGCTACGGGAAACCCATATGTATGACTTACCTGGATGCTGGAGTCCTGCTGCGCTGATCTAAGAGACAACTCATCCATCTCGGCATGAAGATGAGACAATTCCCTGTCTTTCAAGGTAAGTGACTCCTGAAGGTTGGTCACTGCCTTAAGGGCCTCTGAAAACTCAAATTCTCGGCTGGAAATTTCCAGAGACGAGTCTTTGAGAACCTGGATTTCAGCCCTCAGAGAATCCCTCTCTCCACCAAACATCTCAAGGACGGCTCTTTGCTTGCTTTGCAGGTTCTCATTCTCATTCTTTTGGCTTAAGAGCTCTTCATAAAGACTAGAATAATTCTTCTTGGACTCTTCCACTTGAAGAGAGAGAACATCAGACGCGCTTTCAGAGGTTTTCAAATCCTCACTGACCTCACGGAAAATTTGAATAAGCCAGGAAACCCATTCCGTTGGGGTCGAAGTCGAAGGCGGTCTTCCTTGAAAGCGAGCATCTCCAACAACATCTTCAATTCCCATCAAGGCACTTTCGACACGACACATACTCCTTGCAGACTCGACCTCCGACTCCAGGGCAAGGTTGTTCTCGACCTGTTCCTGAAGTTTATTCCTCACACTATGAAGCTCAAGATCTCTTCTCCGAAGGTCCTCAGCAGCTGCTTCTGTCTCCTTCCGCTGATTAGAGAGCTCAACGTACAAAGAATCAATTTTCTCTTGAAGATGTTGCACTTTAAGGTTATTCGCATCAGCGGTCATGGTCATTGACTCTGTTACCTGAAAATGCTGCTCGGATTTTATGTGTTCGTTTTGAAGAGTTTCAATAAGCCATGTGGCCCAATCAAGCAATGACGATTGAGGCGGTGAGGCCCCGTGCAACCAACTGATACCTTGAGCAGCATTCCTGGAGTCCCGAAACTCTTGTTCAAGTTTTGTAAGGAGTTCCTTACTTGTATTTGCTTCCAGCAACAGTGCAGCCATTGCCTTCTCGTTCGCTGACTGCAATTCCATCTCCCTTCTATGTGCTTGCTCGACAATTGCCTTTGCTAAGAAGTTCACTTCCGTGACTATTTCGTTCATTGAGAGTGTTACACCTTCGGTCTGTGAATTACGTTCTTCTGGAATGCTATTGAAAGAATCAATTACTTCATGTAATTCGTTCTTCAAGCCTATCATCTTCTGCTCAGACATATTGACGTTTGATTTTAACATCCCAAGGTCTTCGTAGCATTTCATCATCTCCCCCTTGAGGCTTTCATTTTGCTGGGCATAGGATTTCGCCTCTTCCTCTTGCTCAGAAATGACTCTAGTGGCTCCTTCCAACTTTGTTATCGCGTCTATCAATTCTATGTCTCGAGCTTGTAGCATTCCCTGTACGCTCTGTAGTTTTTCACCCAGTTCAGACTCACTAAACAAATTTGAGAGGGTTGGATCCACTTCGGAATCCTGCAAAGCGCAAAAGCAAAAAGTAAGTACTACCGAACAGAGCAACAGGTAATGGCCCTAATAAAACCAAGAGGAAGCTTGAACATGTTAAATACGCAAAAGTGCGTACGTATTCGTACTACATGCAGTTTGGTTTCACACAACCACGAGGGACATCGTCCAAGTCCAATTTGTCTAAGTGAGAACATGTCAGCGTTCTCCTTCTCCAATTTTTCATTCCGCTTTAGTAGCATTCTCTCCTCCATACTTTCCTCACTTGAAAATGAAGAGTGTCCTATGAAACCAAGGTCCACTGGTAAAACATGTTTCCTACTTTCCTCGGCTTAAGCATCATGCATAGGCCTTTGTTCACTGAGAACTAGACTGAGAGAGGGTTCGTCCCACTCCTGCACAACATATCGTGTCACTTGGGAAAAGCAAGAAAAAGAACCAATCGGACACACACAACATCGCAACCAACCATGTTGAGACTCTCAGCAAGTTCAACCATGACCCGAGAGAAATTCTACGATCACTGTAGAAGTCGCCTGAAAAAATATTTCCCAAACTGTCAGAAGGCCCTCACCCTCACAGCAAATTATCAAAATATTTACTAAGCCCAATCACAACAATTACTTCCAACATGGAGATTAAAATTTTGCAATAGATAACATTAGTTTCCTGGCCTCTGCAGCTATGTAAAACCCAATCATCAAGTGTTATATTCATTTTAGACACTAATGACAAACTTGATCGTGACTCAAGCGACTCACCTGAGACGACTGAAACTTGTCAGCGGCACCAATAGAATTCCCGCTTAACTTCCTCTGGGTACTTAGGCCCTCTTTTGATTCACTTCTGTAGCTCTCATTATCCGCCCAAAATGAAGAACAATTTCCCTGATGAAGTCCCCTTTCATTAAGGCTGGCCCCAACATCAAATGAGCTCTCTTGCCACTCTTCGTTGCGCTGAGAATGTTCAGTTCCATGATTTTCCCACAATATTGTGTATACAGCTTCCCTATCTTCGCCGTCCAAGTTGCCATTACTACTTCCGGGCTCACGTAGAGACTCTACACTTTGCTCTGAGGTTTCAGGAGTCAAGTGATAACCACCGACTTTCAATCTCTGAATGGATGATGTCACAGAGGATCCAGGGGACGTTTCAAAAACCACGCCAACTTCATGACGCTCTTCAAGAGCATCCCCATGTGCATGGTCCACAACTGACTCAACCTCTCCATCTTTCTGAGAAGAAGAACTCTGTGCCTTTAGAGGAGAAGCACGTCTTGAGATTTCCTCCACGGCATTCTCTCCGACATTCTGCTCGCTTTCAGTCAAAGCTTTCAAGGCAGTAGTGCTACTAGGTTTGGTCGAGCTCCCCTTCTGCTGCCGCTTTTGACGATATTCCTCCAGCTGGATTTTATTCAAGAATATAAATGTGCATAAATCCATAAGCATCTCGCAGTGATCCAACCAAGAATGACTTCAAGCCAATATAATTCACACACCAGGATGTGGACTACGGTATCGAGATCGAGCAAAGACGTTGAACGTAGACGGTAAAGACACCACTATACTGTAACCAGGCCGAAGAAAGACAGTCCGCAACAGACTGGCAGACAGCAAATAGCCTTGTGAGCTTCATTCCCATCGATGAGCCTCAAGTACTAAGGTAGAGCGTGTACCCGCTTCTTGCCAGCAGCTCGAAGGTCAGTTTTACTCTTTCCCTTGTCCATTGCATTGACATGCGACCACCATTAATCTGGCATCTTGTCCAACAGGGTGTGAGCTTCCACCAATGCTACCATCGGAAAGTACAAACATCAAGGAAGTCGTCAATTCGCAAACAACAAGTGCATAAAAATAATAGAACGGAAACTTAAACACCTAAATATTCATTCAATCCAAGAGAAGATTCCAGCACACACCACCAGATAGATGAGATGCTGATGGAGGAAGGGCATGAGAATCGTCGCAGCGATCAATGATGCCTCATTTAATTCTGATTGCAAAAATTATATATACGTATAGAACCAGAAAAGTTTTCCGAATTGGACATAAACATATAACTTTTAGCAGTTGTGCATCCGTCAAGAGACATTCCTTCTGAGGTCGAGATACCTAATCGCGAAACTCATAAATCTTGCACATGGAGTACATGATGAATGAATTTGAGAAAGTTCACCGACTCCGCATCAGAACTCTCGTCGGTATTAGGTCATCTACCAATAAAAAATTTAAGTCTTATAACTTTTTCATACTGTATCCAAAAAATGCATTCCTCTTTCATCGATATTTAAAATCTGGCACTCTAATAACAGTAACTATCCTCCGCGCTCAACGTGTGCTTATCCTACAATCACATTATTCAGCTCACTCTCGTGTTGCACATCCCGAGACTGCGAATAGAAACGACCTCTGTACAATTATGTCTCCATGCCGGTCTCACCAAACACAAGCCCAACCAACGCACTGCACGATTTTGCTGCAGAACATTTCATCAAAACCTCGTCCAAGGTAGTAGGAGCTTACCAGAATCGGAGAATCCAATAGAGCGCGCCCTCCAGAACGCCGAATCGCAATGTCACAAGGTCGCAACCCTAAAATTGCAAGCAATTCGCAGAGCCCTAAAAACAAACCCTGGCTCTCAAGAACTCGAAAGGCAAGAGTAGAACGAGCACGCCTTATCTGCACGGATGCGCTTGAGTGGCCACAGCAGGGGACGGGAGGGCGCACACTGCGATGATGATGCGAGGCCTGGTGAGCAAAGTTTGATTGCTTGACTCGGAACAACAGAATTCCTGCCGGTGTCCGGACATGAACGGACCGACACCGTGCTTTTTCTTGGTTTCGGAGCAAAAACCTACTGTAAATGCGTCCGAAAAAGGCTTTGAGCATGGATCCTATTGAACTGTTGTGGATTTTGTTAGTCTACACCTAATTTCACTATTTTGTGTAGTACTGTACACACAATAGTTAAATTAGGTTGCCCCATGCTAATTCCTCGGCATTTGAAACTGTAAATATTTAGTGTTATTGTACAAGAATGCATTACTTTTGAATTAGGTATTGTTGTAATTGGAACTCATGAACCTCCATGTGCACAAATGGAAATATGTGTGGAAGTATTTGTTGACTTTGATGGTTTGTAAAGTAACTTTCTTGGGGTAAGGCAATTTGATTGTTAAGGTAACCTAATTTCACTATTTTGTATAGTTGACAAGGGATCCTACATTCTCTTAGAATATATTTTTTGGACTCTATGGAATAAATTATGGATTTTTGAAGTGCTGAATGTTGGTTTACATAAAAAAGATCTTAGGTTTTTATTGTATAGAAGTTGAATATTTCAGGCAAGAATCTAAATGGGATGGTTTTGCAAACAAGTCATAATTAGGTGGTGTTACCTTAATCCCTAAAGGTACAGAGTATTTTGGAGAATGGACAATTTGGAAAAAAAATCTTCATTAGGTACTATTTGGAAGAATATTTTGGAATAGATATACAAATGAAAGTTGTAGATTTTGAGTTTTAGATTCCATCCGTATTATAAGATTCACCAATGCTATCACCAATATATTTTTTTATAGATTTTGAAAGGAAAATTTTAAAATTCCTTCAAATAAAATTACAGGCAAAATATTATCATTTTTTGAATAAAATTTGTTGGAATGGATTGAATATGAGATTCTCTTCACATAGACACTTTTTGAAATTTTTGTATTCCTTAAAGCTATGACTTCATTTTTGCAAATCCAATTTTGAACTAGGGTCAATGCAATTTTGGCTTAGTCAACCACTTGACATACTTCCACATTTGGAATTTTAGAAAAATATGAACTCTAATATCACCAAATCCAACTATTAGATAAAACAACAACTTGATAAAGTATCTCCAGAAAATAGAATGACTTTCATCCAAGCAATAATGAGAAAGAAATATGAATTTCAATCTGTTTGTTATTCAAAAATTGGATGTCGGAGGGTTAAAAGGTTAAACACTATATTGATTAGCTTAAGACTTTTCAAAGTCCCAAAACTACATCGCCTTAAACCCAATCGAATCCTCTTCAATCTAAATATAATCTACACTAGTATACCCTATATCATTGCCATAATCAAAATCAAAATCAATAAATAAATTTAATTCATAAAAAATTAAAATTCAATAATTTCCACACCATAAGTCCAAATTCCATGAAGCAAAGCCCATGCACCCCTCTTTGCAGAGAGCTTTCCAACACTACCAAGAATGCAACCAGAGGACAGACAGTTTTGAAGACCTCACCATAACATGCAAAACAAAACAAACAACCTAATTTAAAGTATAGATGTATGCATATTTACAGTATACATAATTTTAATATAAGCCTCTAAAAGCTATTTGTAATATTCCAATTTCAAAAGGTTAGTCATCTAAACTATATCAAGTCTCAAATTTATACAAAAGTTCCAATTAAACAAATATAGTGATTTTACAAATTCCATCTTCTAAGACACCAAACCAAACTTCCATCTTGTTGATTGAGATAGTAATAAACTTCATCAAATTCAAGATGCATCCATCCATTAAACCACAAAGAATTGGAGTTCTAATTTGGATCAAATTAATCAAGCTACAAATTTAAAAATTTTACTTTGAAAGCTAGATAGTAATCAATTATAGAAATTTTCAAAACTTTGGTGTTCAAATTATTGAAAAACATAATAAATTGTAATATGATCAAAAGGTTATATTAAATATATTTTTGGCACTCATGGCAAATAATTGAAACAATTAAAAGAACATAAAGGGTAGTTTTTTTTAATCAAGAACAATTCCCCACCTACCATTAGTAATGTTGTATATATGGGTCAGTTTCAATAAAGAAATGCCGAATTTGAATTTTACATTCAAATTTTGAAAGATCCACATCAGCCCACACCAATCTCAATATGGCAAGTGGCACTTTTTGACCAAAAACTACTTAATTTATGCCAAATTCAACCCTAACATAGGAGAGTTTTTATTATTCAATCAAACCAAATGACTGATCGTAAGCAACAAATACCAATAGGTATTTAAAAATTGACTTTACTATCCAACATAAGTTTTATAGGTAAAATTCATCAAAGTGTCACCTAAGGTGGTTTAATCCTTAACTTTTGAAGGAGTACACATCCACGAGGTGTGGAATGTTTTCAAGAGTACATTGTGGGAGCTATATGAAATAGATGAAACAATATATTCTTGTTGAATTTGTCTATTCTTCAACAAAATAACTAGCTTGGTGCTTCATGATTTTTGTACAAAAATTTAGCTCAAATAGTTCTCATATTTTGAGTTTTTTTAAAAATAAAATTTATTACTAGAAAATAGACTTTGTTAAAAATCCAATGGTAGTGGTTTCATCAAATTCCAAGTTAAACTCCACCTTGTGGAAATTTTCAAAGTTTAGCAGTGTAATCTAGTTTACAGCTCGTTTTTTGTGTTTGTTTTGGGCATGGACTAAAAAGTCAGCCAACCAATGAGCTTCTTGCCCACCTCATAAAGGTCAGATCCACCCCGGAAATGTCAGATCCAAGGAGCTCAAGGAGAAGACAAGTGTCCCATTCTTTTTTCTCTTGCAAATACTACTCAAATTTCAGTGACCACTGTGCATTGCAAGCTTCACCATGAATTGTAAAATTCTTGGAATGTTATGAAATTTTACTTGTATACTCTCAACTCTCTTATCTTTCACTGAGCACAAAAAGGCATCATTTTGAAATATTCTCACAAAGATATGCTTCTTCAAAGTCAGCTGCCTTGTATTTCCATTGACCCAAATAAAACTTAAAACTTAAATATCTCCTAAACCATGCGGTCATATAATCTGAATTTTTTTGAGGTGCTCACTCTCAATGTTAAATTCAAGATCCCACGGTTACATTATATCCGATCTCAAAAAAATAGATCAAAAGAATGGATCAAATTGTTGGCAGTTTTGGCCCATTTTGAAAGAACATCCCCCTTGGGTCCGTAGGGGTTAACATATGTACTTAGGGGTTAAAAGACAAACCATCCCTAATTCCCTACTAATATTAATGATGTTTAATTATTTGAAATTATATCATCTTAAGAAAGACTAAATTTATAATTTTTCAAATTAAAAGTGTGATATATTTTTTAATGTTAAAATAAAATAGTTACCTGTATTGAATATTAAATATTTAATTAAGCTAGTAGTAATACTAAAGATCATCTTAAACGTGATGATACTCCAAAATATAACATAACTTGCATATTTAGACAAATTAGTGTTGTTGTTACATTAGGATTCTATTCTATTGCTTTCCTTCACTAAAAACTAAAATCGACCTAAGATTGTAAAGTTTTAAAATGCTGAAGATCTAAAATCATTAAATATTGAAGTCTATAAATCTAAATTTTTTTGATCATACACTTAATTTCAACAACACTACAAACTCTTATTTCACGACAGAGGGAGTATTGTACAGTGGGGTACCATTCAAAATGGCGTTTTTGAAATTGCAGGGAAGGAAAGTTCGCATCTGCCAACTTTGACAGCCTCTCAAGGGCTCAAAAATTGATCTTTGACCATGAAATTTTTACCACAACATCGTTTTTAAGTTAATTATATGTGTGCCAAATTTGAAGGCCAAAAGTTTTACACAAAAAAAGATATTTGAAATCTCCCAACATGTGTAGCTGTGAGAAAAAGTTCACTACTGCCAACTTTGACACCTTCCAAAGGACTGAATTTTTTTTTCCTATGAAATTTTGGCATAGGACTATCTATATGTTGATTACATATGTGAATTTTTTTTAAGTCCAAACGACCCCCACAAAAATAGATATTCAAAATCTCCCAACATGAGTAGTTGTGAGAAACAATCAAGTTCACTACTGCCAACTTTGACACTATTCCAAGGGTTGAAAAATTGCTTGTTTACCATGAAATTTTCATTGTAAAGTCAGCTCTATGTTAATAACATGTGTGCCAAATTTCAAGGTCAAAATATCCACACAAAAAAAGATATGCTAATTCTACCAACATGTGTAGTTGTGAGAAAAAAAATTCAACCCTTAGATTAGTGTCATTTTCAGTTTGGGTAAAGTTTGACACGGATGTAGAAAGTCATTCTCACAACTAAACATGTTGGTAGAATTAGAATATCTTTTTTTTGGTAAATCTTTTGGCCTTGAAATTTGGCACACATTGTATCAATATAGAAATGGTCTTATTCCAAAAAAATTCGTAGTTAAAAAAAAAATTCAGCCCTAGGGAGGGTGTTGAAGTTGGCAACCTTAAAATTGTTTCTCATAGTTACACTTGTTGGTAGATTTTAAATTTTTTTGGGGGGTGAATCTTTTGGCCTTGAAATTTGGCACACATGTTGTAGAGATGATCCTTTGCCAAAATTTCATGGTAAATTAACAATTTTTCAGCCCTAGGGAGGGTGTCAAAGTTGGCAGTAGTGAACTTGATTGTTTTTCACAACTACTTATGTTGAGAGATTTTGAATATCTATTTTTGTGGGGGTCGTTTGGACTTAAGAAATTTCACACATGTAATCAACGTATAGATGGTCCTATGCCAAAAATTTCATAGGAAAAAAAAATTCAGTCCTTGGGAGGGTGTCAAAGTTGGCAATAATGAACTTTTTCACACGGCTACACATATTGGGAGATTGCAAATACCTTTTTTGTGTAAATCTTTTGGCCTTGAAATTTGGCACACATATAATTAACTTAAAAATGATGTTGTGGTAAAAATTTCATGGTCAAAGATCAATTTTTGAGTCCTCGAGAGGCTGTCAAAGTTGGCAAATGTGAAATTTCCTTCCCTGCAATTTCAAAAACGCCATTTTGAATGGTACCCTACTGTACATGAGAATTTGACCCATTAAGGATTGGTCAATCCCTTTCTATTTGAAAATTGACACATTTTTATTGGTAGCCAAAGTTTTAGAATGAATTTGGTTATGGACAAAAGGAGATGGGTGTGGGGAATTGGGAACCGAATGCATTGGAACATGAATAAAGACAATCTATACTAGTATGTGGGTTTGGGGTTGAAAAACAAATGAAATATTGGCTAAAAATACGGAAATCAATGCAAAATTTGTCATGCATTTAATGCGGAGCCCCAAGCATTCATGCCAATTCCATGGATACGGTCAAATCTCTGGAATGCATCATGGTTTGGTATTTTTTTCCATGTTTAGCCTGGAACCAGAAGTTCAACCTAAAACTAGAAAACATCTTGCTTGCCTCTAGAGTCGACTACAGTTTTTAACCCCTAAATGCCCAAGGCCTTTCTTGAACTTTCAGGAATTTGCTCTAAATTAAACAAAAAGTCAACATTTTGATAAGTTATATCAATTTTTTATGAATTGTAACCGTACAAATTCAAACTAGACATGTTAGAGGTCACATACGAAAAGAAAATACAACAATATCACTTATGAATTGAAAGATTATAACGTTTGAATATGAGGGTGTTAAAACTGCAAAAGTGACTTGAAGTCTTTCAATCCTCTTTTCACATGCCAAATCTAAAAAGTTGGTCAACAAAAAAATATGAGGTTAAAGGAACATGCATAACCCCAATCAATTTACAGCTTCTCAAAATCTATTCTACAATTTTTTTTAAATGATTTTCTAATGTGATTTTTCCTCCAAGATCTAGTGTATTTGAGGCTCATTTCCAAGAGCCCTCAACACTACGGAAAGTCAAGATTGCAATGGGTACCCTTGCACAAAATCTTCAATAGAAAAATCATAATCCATCATTTTCAAAATCAGACTTTTGACGCCAAAACTAGACTTCAAAAAGAATTTTCCAAAAATATAAATTACTAAAAATAAAAACTTGGTTAGGTTTTATTTAACTTCAAAGTTTTGTCGACACCAAAATTTGATGCCTCGGGCATTTAGGGGTTAATGGGTTAACTCGACAAAGACGTGAGGAAATTGAATTTCTGTGTTAGATTCACAGGGATCCACGTCACCTCACACCAATCATGTGTGGCTCTTCTTCACAAAAATGACTTCGAGTCTGACCCTCACTGCACGTGGGGTACGTTTCTGAACAATTTGCCCCACATACAAATATTGTGAAGTAAAAATAAAGTAAAAACATGTCTGAGAAAAAGGCACTCAATTGGATCCCGTGATGGAGGAGATCCGTCCGCTCATCCCAACTCCACTGACTGTCAGTTGGCCTTCACTATCAGTTCTTTCCGTTCAGTTGGCGAAGGGAATCTCAGTTCGTTCCGTCGGTGCTTTTGCGCCACAGAAGATCTTCTTCTTTTCGCAGGTCCCCTGTTTTCGAATCTTCGTTCATGCGCTGTCATCGATCCAGCAACCTCTTCATGCTCCTGCTGGCATCGCAGAATAATTAAGTTACCTGACGTACTTGAAGGAGAAGATCGAGTTTCCTGCTTGGAGGGAGCACTTCGTTGGAGCAACTGACGAGGCTTGTATCTTCCACAATCTCTCATAACGTGTGAGCACTTGTGTCCCTCACCTCACTTGGGTTTCTGTGGATTTTATTCTTTCATGGTGGTTGGCCGGCAACCTACGCTGATGCGTCTCGTTGCTGCAGGTCGATCTTTTTGGTACGAATTATGCTGCTTGCTAGATCTTTCTAGATTCGATCAGTCTGCAGTTTGGATGGACCAAGTTTTAGGGCGGGATGGAGAAGTAGAGGTCATCTTTTGCAGGAGCTTGTGATGTCTTAAAATTAGATCCGATACAAGCCATGACGAGTGCAGTTTGATGAATTTTGTAGTTTCTCCTTGGATCTTACGTGGACTTTCGGATTCGAAGTCGATGAAGTTGTGTAAGTTATAATAACCTGTGCTGAAGTGTGGAATGCAGGAAGACTGGGAAACCCTAATATCAACGGCCCTTGCTCCTGCATCCTGTTGAAGGGACTTTCAAAGAGGTAAAAGATTTTTTTTTCCGTGCGTTTGTTGGTGCGTGAATGAACCTAGAGTGTGGTTTTTCGAATGTGTTTTTTCGAGGGTGCTTTTGCTAGTCGTCTCTGTGTTTTTGCGTGGCCCTAATTCAGTAAATATTTTGGGGAGAGTGTGGAATAGATTGCTCACAATCATGAGCTCATTCATCCCTAAGTGTCCCTGCTTTGCATTGGAAACCAAGTCTCTCAAAGGCAAAGGGACATGGGAGCTGAAAGTGGAGTCATATGCTGCTGTGATTTGGAAAATTCGGGGTCCACATCCTCCTGCTTTTGCTAGTTGTCCCTGCTTTTAGTGCTTCCCTGTTTCAATAGAATTGGGGAGTTTGGAATTGATCGTGTGCTCATAATCATGTGCTTCTCATCTCTATTTGCTCTATATCGCATTGGAAACCCAACCTTTCAAAGGCATGGGGATCTAAGGAGCCAAAAGTAGGAGTCATAGGCAGCTGTGGTTTGGAGGATTCGGGGTTGATGTCCATGTGCTTTTGCTAGGCGTCTTTGCTTTTAGTGGTGCCCTGTTTCCTTAGCATATTTTGTGGAATTTGGATCAGATATGTGCTCATAATCATTTTCTCACACCTGATTGCCCTGCATTACATAATGCGTTGGAAACCGGCGATCTTTGAAAGGCACAGGGACACGGGAAGCTAAAACTAGGAGTCATCATATGTAGCTAAAAGAATTTGTGTTTGGTTTCAGTTGCAGTGAAATTGCGTATTATAATTTTGTATCCTGGTTCCCAGTTTCTTTAGCTTGGAGATGTCCTGACATACCGAGGGATACCACCTTCACTGCATGCAGAGTGCAAGACTACAAGACAGCAATGTGGGAGACCTTGTTCTTCCTAATATAGAAAATAATCTCTTTCCTTTGCTATGTGGTCGTGAAGATGGACGAAGGCACGTATTGGGCGAGGGTCCAGCGGATTTTCAACATGATGGATATCAGGACAGCATTCGTAACCGACGCCCAAGTGAACGACGCCATAAAGCTTCTGAAAGCCCACGAGGGTCCAGAGATTGCCAAAGAAACTCCGATCAGTGCCGAGCAGCTTGAAATTGCACGCAAAATCAAGGACGCGGTCGTGCATCCGGACACCGGCGAAAAGATTTTTTTTCCGCTTCGTCTCTCCTTCATCATTCCGTGTAACCTCGTGCTGGACACACTTATGCTGTCGGCAAGGGGGCTTAAGCAGAACGTGGCGGCCCAGTGGCTGAACCAGACCTACAACTGCTTGCATTACTACGCCAACCGTAATGCCTCGAATGATGAAAGCGTGCGCAAGATCTTTGAAGCGTATGTGGGAGCTACTGCAAGCTCGGTTGGTGCTGCCGTCGGATTGCATTCTCTTCTGGACAAAGTTCCTCCTGGCAGACGCTGGTATGTGCTATACCCTCCTTAGAAGCTAGCGATGGTGAAGAAGAGGAAAGTTGACTTCCATTCGTTCTCGTGTAGTTAATATCAATCTTTCCGTTTGAGTTTTCATTAGGCTGTGTATGCTGAAAGGGTTGCGGGAAACTTTCTTCTAGGCCGGGGGAAGGCGTGCTTGAAAGCTAACACTCGCACTCATCCTCCATTCCACATTAATTTTCAGTTCATAATCCCCAATAGCATCAACAAAGGTGATGATTATGCTGACCCTTCCATTTCATGACAAGTGGGAAAAACGTGTGATGTGATAGAAATTAGCGTCTGAATTTTACAGACATCTTGACTCGTAGTATTGGATGGATTAAGGGGCTGAAGGGTATTCGTCATATCTTTTTCCACGGGAACCTAAACCGTAAACCCTACCCTAAATCCCTAAAAAAAATTTAAAAAATAGAGCCCTATTTCCTAAACTCTTCATGTCATGAGGGCCACTTTAGATTGTACAGGTCGAAGCAACAAGCTTGAGATAACAAGAAATCCTACACCAGAACCCATTTCTCATTCGTTTTACCGTGTTTTGTACAACGTCGACGATATACTCCAAGAATGAGAATGAACGTGGTTACGCTTTCATGACTCCGCATGTGGCATGCAAAAACCAGTGTGAGAAATCAAGCTGTCTCTTTGAGGTGGATTGGGCACTTGTTACTTTAAATGCGTCAATAGGTATCATAAACGCAATGGATAATTTGAAGCTTGCTATCTCAACCCTAGTCATACATGACGTAGTTCAAATTTTAGGTTTGTTGCTTCGACCTGTGCCATGTTAAGTGACCCTTAATAGACAGTTTGGAGTCGAGTGTTATTGTGGAAGTTGCTGAATAAAAGCAGGCACATCGAATGCAACGAAGCTCTTTGGAACTCGTGAGTTCGCTGCTGATTCCAGTGTTGATGCAGGGCAGGTATAGCTCGCAGGCTTGTCCCCTTTTGTGCGGTTGCAGCGGCAGACGTGTTAAACCTTGGCATTACACGCAGAGATGAATATCTCGAAGGTATTAGAGTTTATGACGACAACAATGATGTAATTGGGCATAGCAAACTTGCTGGTGCGCGTGCGGTGAGTGCATGCACTGCAGGACGCATCTTTGCAGCTGCTCCTATATTAGTCATTCCACCGCTCGTCATGCACAGGTAATCCATCTTGTGTTGCATCTTATTTATATTTTATGCGGGGATTTAATAATGAGAATATCTCTGTTGTCCAGTCAAGAACCGTAACGGAGTTCTTTGATGCCTGGCAGATTGGAACGGACGGCCTTCTATACAAGACATCCTGCCTTGCGAATACCAACGCTCATGGCCATGGTAGGGGCATCCATTCAGATTAGCGTGCCCCTTTCCTTTGGCATCTTCAAGCAGCAGGCTTCCATAAGTGTTGCCAAACTTGAGGATTCGTTCCACAATCGGGTCAATCGGTTTGGGCAGCCCGTGACCCAGGTTTTCTACAACAAGGGTGTCTAATTGATTTCTTTACTCTTACAATCTACTGTAAGTGTGTAAAATAGAAGGGATTTTCTCAGGACTGTGAATATCTGCTACCAAAGAATTTGGCAATGAACGTAGTTTTCTCAAAGATACGATGTCTAACTCTCCAGGGATATGCTCAAGCATTTCCTATCATTCTATCCTAATGCTGTCAGAACAGTAGGCTAGAAAGGTCTAGAAGTACATTCAAAGGTTGTAAAGTTATTGGTTTAAGTTTCAGGGTCTATGCAGTCGGTAGAATCACGAACCTGCAAACTCAAGGGCTTCAAGTCTTGAAGCGGGGACGTCCTCAACTGGTGATCAAGTAATTAATATGCGCAGGTTCTGGCATATTCTTGTGAGGTGTCTTCTTCTTGCTCATTATTTGTTATATTATTTGCCATGATTATTCTCATGGCAATGCGTATTGAATATTATACTAGCCTGTTGTTACTGACCTTTGAACCTTTATGACCCTTTACCAGGTCACACATTGAATACCGGTATGTGTAGGGGTTATCCTTGTGTACCTACTCCAAGTTCAGCTGTCCCCATTACATGACTTCAGATTGCATGACCCGTAAGTTATTTGCCTAGTGAAGCAGATCATCAAATTCGAAAAACCTGCAGCAGCTTCAGGTCAATGTCCTGTCCTTGTTAAGTTAGGTGACCTTGGTCCACAGAAGTTTCTCAAAAAGAATGAACAAGTGACTTTTTGACTTTTTCTTAGGCGGAAGATTTCTACCAACAATGGAGACTTTGCATAACCTTGATATTTCGGTGATTCAGTCCTATGCTCTTGGTTCTAGAAGACGGAACTGCACACATTCCCTGCACTAACGTAACACTGCAGCAATTTCAACGGATTAAGTTAGGTGAATTATTCCTTGACTCCCTTTTGCTGTTGGGCTTAAAATTCGGGAGACTCTGATGCAAGCCACATAACATTCAGTAAGGGAGCCAACTCCTTTCCGGAAAGGCACCTATTTTCTCTATGTACTGTAGGCTGTTGCCTTTCCGCTCAGCAAGAGACTATGAGTCATCAATGACGACACGGTTCCCAATGCAATTGTGGTGCATTATGATTGGCTACAAGATTCTCTATATTGCAACCAACCCTTGGTGGATTTGCAACCAACCCTTGGTTAGAAATAGGGAGGTCTATACAACGAGTGTAGGTTGAATAGAATCTTCAGCAAAAAAATTCATAGTAATTACGTTTTGAGAAATAAAAATCTGAAAAATTATGGGAACCTTCCAAACTCTATTTATACGCACGGTAAAAATCCTACCTTGAAGAAACCCGCCTTGCAAATATGCCAAATTGCTTAACCCCTAAAGAACTAGCTTGCTATTTTTAGCAACATAGCAATTTTGGGCAGGTACTTGTGACTAGAAATTTGCATATTTTAGGCTAAAATTTAATTAAAAGGTAGGGACAAGGAATAACTTTCATATGCATTAAATTTCATGATATTTGGAAATATGAGTCAAAAGTTATAGCCTCATATGTTGTTTGTTTATCAACTCGAATAGTCTGGGCAGCTCAGAATAAATCATTCTTTTCAAAATAAAAAATTTGAAATTGATTTTCTAGATTTATATATACATGGAAAGCTTTGAATCATTCCATTTTGATCGATGAATAAAAAGTTATGAGGAGTTTTAGTTTGCGGGCAGTTATGAATTCTCTACTTTAAAATAAACTTTGAAAGTCGTTTATTTCACTCAATTTTCAATATTTTTGGAAATAAAATAAAATCATAGGATGTAGATTGTTTATTACAACATTACAACCATTGGGATTGGCATTTTTCAATTTCATAATTAAATTCTTAACAATTTTGTATTTTGAATCATTCTCTATTTCTTTCTACTTACTATTTTTTTCATATATGTTGTACAATTTCAAATGATTTGAAATTTTTTAAGCATGTAGCCAACTTGTTTAGAAAAAAGAATTCAAACCTTGTGAAGTGCAATTGCCCGGTTATTTGTAGGGCCTGAAAAAGGATTTCTGTGAATTTGAAAGCTCATAATTTTATAATCCACGTGGTGGAAATTTCTGAAATTTTTACCACATGTTCTCGAGTCAACATTCTACAAGATCCTAAGGTTATATGAGTCTAAAAATGTTTTTTTTTTTTAAAATTTGGTTCTTGTTCTAGAAATGGCAATTTTGGAGTTTTTTTGGTGAAAACATAGTCAATGAACTTTAGGGATTAAGTGGTTAGAAATGGGTCGGCTCCCTTAGCATTAGTGTCCACTGCCTTGGCTTGACAATGTTGGGTTCGATATACTTCACACCCAACAACCTTTGCATCCTCCACCTATTAGGGCCTTCTTTTATATATTGTCAGGGGATGGTGAAGTCCACCGATCATTAGTGGATGGAGACTTTGGAAAAAACAACCACCCAATTTCACAGCTGATCTGTGGATTTCACCGGCCCCCGATAATACATAAAAGCTTATCCTTAGTAGTTACTGATGAAGGACTGTTGGGTGTAGAATATTCCACACCCTGCATTGTAGAGTGAAGGCAATGTAGAGTAATGCTATGGAATGTTATGAGGTTGGTGAATAAAATTAAGTACTCCAAATACAAAAATAAATTGTAAACCACCGCCAACAAATCATCAATTTGTTATGTGGGCAGGTTTTGGTTCACAATTAGGTTGTAATGCTTGATTACGTGCTTTTGCCCGCATAATCGGGCATTAAGAACTTTTTCATCCAACATGCAATTTTCATCCCGAATGTTCATTTCCTGGCCACAGTTTATGCCGGGCAATGAATCTTGTTGTCGGGCATTTCACAATATAAAGGGCCTTCTCATCGGGCTCCGCCCTCCTCGTTGCACTTAATATCATGAAATGCCAATTGCCTTGGACATTGCGCTATACAAAATATATACATGTATTTTTGTATCCCGGACTAATATATTTGAGTGCAAATTGTCTACAAACAAACCACTGGGTCTTCACAAAGGTGAGAATTCTTTATTTGTATAAAACATATATCAAACAATTGGGAGATTTTGAGGGTAATATTTTGTATATACGGGATCATGTATTGATAATATTTCATTCAACAAAGTTTAAAATTTTATAATTTTTTTCTATTATATTATTATCTATCAAAAAAGATTATCTTCTTTGCAAATAATCTTGAAAATCTTGATTTTTATCCATTAATTTCATTAAACTAAAAGGTCTAAATTTGATTTGAATTTTCAAAATTAAATTCAATAAATATTATGCCATTGAAACAACAAGATTTTTAAATTTTGTTGAATAATTTTGATTACTTAATTAGTTATGACAAGAGTTATGGCAACATTTGAAGTGTACAAAAACTTTGAGAGCCATTGCAAAATGAAGGATTTTGAAGTTTGACTACATGTCACGGGTTGTATCCTTACAAGATGACCTTTGAAACATTGGAGAAGCTCTCGGAGAAGCTAAACAATGTCTTATGAATATTAGAGAACTCTAGTCTATAGTGAGAAAAGGATGACTTTCATCCAATTTTATGTTGACAAATTTGTTAATATTGTGTAATTTTGTAATTGAATTGAATTCAAATTGTATTTATTGATTTCTATTGAATAGAGGGTATTATTTCAAAAAAAAAGGATCACCCACATTAATAGTAGTTGTTACTTTCAATTTTTCTCTTAAAACTTGATTTTGACATTCAATTTTTTTCCCATTAAGCAAAAATAACAAAATATAGTTTCCTAAATTTGTTTTTTCTTCCTATTGAACACTTCTAAATTTTTTTGGAAAAGAGTTCTTCATTTTTGTTAGAAGAAAAGATCTATATACCTATGGTGGAATTTTGGAATTGTTAAATTCAATTTATAGCTTATAAATCTTTTTAATTGATTTGAATTTTGAATTTGATGCTTTGTATTGTTCAATCTTCTTCTTTTAGTCAAAAAGGAATTGAAATTGATTGTTCGTTTGAATTTGGAAAGGTGCAGCTACTCTATACCTTTGCAATTTGACTGGATTATTACATCAAGTCCCTTGCATTAAGTTGTCTAGTGTGCTCTATTAACTATTAAATATAGTTATTTTAGAAAGTCAATGAAAAACACAACTTGAAACTGACTAGAATTCAAATGAGAAGATATCTCTATTACATACTGCAAAAGAAAAATAGGATGCACATCTTTTCTTTTCTTTCTAAAAATTAAAATTCTATGCAGAGTTATAAGAAGTTAAGTTGAATTGATGAATAATCTACAGTAAATTTTTTTGCCAATTTCAATGTCAATATAAGGTAGGAGGTTGTAAAATGGAGCGGGCATTAAAAGTGAATATGACTCAGAGGTACATTTTGCTTTCTTGAATGTACCACCTATGCACATTTCAGGAGGTGCTCGCTTTTGATGACCACAAATGACCACTTTTTTCTAACTTCAAAAACTTGTAACTAATTCTAGAAAGTTTCAAAAAATATGAAACGACTTGGGTTAGATGCCAATTCCTCTTGTCTTTTGAGGAAAATTCACTGAAAAATATTTTGAGGCGTTTCACCTCTCCAAAATTCAGTTTCAGCTCTTAAATGAGCGATTTCAGGACCTCCTACCTTATTGAAAATTATGCAAGAAACATCTTCTTATTCTCTAAATTTTGCAAGGCACACCCACAGTTTTGAGGACTTTTTTTTTTATACTTGAAAGGCACCGTCTGTAACCTGTAAACGACCATTCAACACTCAACTGAACAGGGTCTCAATCAGCCAGCACCTACAACACTTTCTTATTAATGGCGCCGAATGAATGAATCTCGCGTCATTGGACGACATCCATGAATACCATCCACAGAGTTTCATCGCAGAGGAGACCGCCGAGGTCGAAACATCTGCCAGCGCCAGATGCAGAGTTCAGCCGAGCAGATGGACGGGATCGTGCTTGCGATCACGGCCTGCTTGTGAATTATTTGTTTGTTGTTGCCGCGTCTCTTTCTGCAGCAATTTCTGAACTATTTCTTGCAATCACAGGGAGACGTATTTCTCCTCCGCTCGACCTCTCTAACACTCTTTCTCGAACAGGGGACATACTTCAGATGCGCACGCGGTGATGTAAGTGAATCAGATTCATGTTGAGATTTGTGCGACGTTTGGTAGATGTTTTGTTGATGGCAACGTCTGGGGTTGAAGGGGCAGCACATGTGAGACAATCAGTCACTTAGTCCGGGGTTTGAGCGCGGAAAAGCATTTGTTAGGGTTTGGGCGGGATTCGAGCTTGGGGAGCACGTTAGCTTTGCGTTTTGTAGTATGATTCCGTGAGAGGTCGAAGACAGGCGGTTTGGTATTGTTGAAGGTATGTGTGGTTTGAATCTCTATTTTTTTTTCATGGGAGATTCAGACGTTAGATGCGGAACACAGGCAGGCGGTGGGATCTTTATTTTTCTTTCATAATATGGGGTTGGATTTGGTGATGCGGCCTGCAAGTGTCGAGCTCGATTTGTTTTATGCCCTTCTAAATCTATAGCGTAGGAGCTCTGAAAGCGAGTCTGATTTTTAAGCGAGATTGTAGAGCTGAATTCTAGGAGGTGAGATCTACTGGTTTTTTAGAGAGTATTCGACGTCGGGGAAAGGGCAAGAATTTAGATTTGAAAATTATGAGATGATATCCGCTTATTTTGCTCGGGAAGGGCCTGGACGGAGAAACCAAGACAGAGAAGGAGGCTGCAGATTTCTAGAATATGCCAAAGCATATTGGAACGATCTCATTTAGGAACACGATAGTGATTTAGCATACGTCTGAGCCCCTCTCATAGTAGCAGCCTAGTTTTTTGGCAGGAGGTTGCCAAACTGTGCTTTGTTGGAGTTAAAGTTTTCCTTAGATGGGAAGGTTTGTACTGTAGCTTACCACAGTGCAATATTGCTCGAAATACTCTTGGGATTGTGAATTGGTAGTTGTGCACTCTCAGGTCTATGATGGAGAAAGATGCCTCTAAACGAACCTCAGCGGTCTGTTTGAGCGGAGTCACTGATGATATAGGTTATGTACCGAGGCTCGTGAGTATCACATCTTCATAATGTCCTGATGTTTTCGTGTTTCTTCTAACAATTTAAAGCACCTTTCCCCTGTTATTCGCTTTCTCTTCTATCATAAATGCGTGCTGGATTTTGAATTGAGGAGTGTCATGATCTTGATGGTCGGTGGCTGCTGCGCTTGCTTGTTTCTCATCCAATCTCTTGGGTCGATTGCTGTTATTGGGTTTAGAATGTGTCTCTTGTGATGTAGGAAGTTGTATGGAAATCTGTCAATCGTGGTATCGACCCTGTCGTGCCCACAGATATAATTTGTTAAGGAAGTTCTTACTATTGTTTGGAAATTGAAGTTATCAGGCTCTGGTTGAAACAGGTGTCATAATTTAGGGGAAATTCCAGTTATCGCAAGTTTCATGCGTCTTCATGCGACTGTGGAAAATCTCATCTTATATTTCGACGCAATGTGGCAGGGTTGATCTTATTGGAGGTCATGATCGTTTGACTGGGATCTTGCCGCCAACGATTACAAGAGTAATGTCCGCGTGTGAGAATATCTGGGTATGCTTACTTTGAAGAGGTCGGGCAGTCATCTATACAGGAAGAGAAGAAGAGGACGAAGAGTAAACTGAGTGGGTAATTGAGGGCATGAGCTACGATTTTACTTTGCTTGGATCATTGTGGCTCCCACCTTGGCGGGAGGAAGCCAAAAGCCTAGCTTGCAAACCCACTTGTGAAAATGGGCGAATGGATAACCGGAGCTGCTATCAATGTGGTAGGCAGCATAAGCATCAATTTTGGGACTAACTTGCTCAAGCTTGGACACAACCAGGTAACACACATCGTCTCTTTCTTTTGTACTCCTTGCCACTTTTTCGCTCTTCATCACGAATCACTTACCTCTAAATGATACTCCATATCTGACCTCCTTTGGCATCTCTGTTAATATGTTCTCTAGAATGAACTCTCTTATTTTAAATGTATTTTCGTGGAGCTTTGTGATGGCATTGTTCATGTTGATGTGGAATATAGGATGCAGTATCATTACGGAGTCAGCTTCCATCTCAAATTCCGTGAAAGACTTGGTCACTGAAATGTAGATATTAATCCTAAGCAGTGGGTTTTTTCTTTTTGTCTCTTTTACACAATTTATTATAGAGGGAACGGCAAGCACTTTTGGAGACGGATGATTCTGGAGAGAAGGTATTGACCAAGAAGTCTGTAACGCAGTATCAATCATGGCGAATAGGTATGTTTCTTGATGTTCCCCCAATTTTTTTTTGTTCCGAGGTGATTGTGCGGCACACATAGTTCTTGGCTTTATATTCTGTTGTACAAGCAGTTCATTTGCTATGTCTCTGATGACCTCTTTGTCAGGTTTCTGTTGGTTATAAGTTAGTATATGCTGGTCTGCAGGTGTGGTTGTTTTCTCGATTGGAAACATCCTGAACTTTATCTCTTTCGGCTATGCTGCCCAGGTAATTAGTAGAACTTTTGTACTTGTATGCCTTGTATAAGTAGTAGATCATGCTTGAGTAGTGTCATGCAAGAATCTAATCTCCTAGATTGATTTGATATCATAGATTCCGGAGTGTGTTGTTGCTAGTTCCAGTTTCCAGACATGCTCATGCCTTTTCCCTTTTGAGGGCTTGTATGCCCTCTGTTGTTTAATGCCATTTTTGTTTCTTTGTACCTTCGATGATTATACCTCTTCTCATTCTCTTGCTCCACGGTGGTTGCAGTCATTATTGGCAGCTCTGGGCTCAGTACAATTTGTTTCTAATGTTTTCTTCGCCTACCTGATGCTCAATGAGGTTGTAACTACACGGTGAGTAACCTCTGTATATTTCCGCTATTAGATGTGCCTATATTGGATTTGTTATTCCTTTATCAACTTTGTGCAGAAAGCTTTAGCTCAAGTTTTAGAGAATTACATGAATTATCAGCCGATTGTCTCATCAGAATGTATGTTTTCAATATTGTTGATGGAACTTTCAGGCTTGGTCTGGTAAAGTAGACATCAGTATCGTTCCCCTGTCGTAAAAACTTCTTGATATTGGTGTTTAGAGGGTTTAGGAATGCAGTACGTGATGATGGTTATCGCCTAATTTTTTTCGGGTGACCGTAACATAGACCGTGACTGCTGTTTATTTATTTTGATTTGGTTGGGATGGCAGAATTATTTTGGCAACGTTATTTATCATGGTGGGGAACGGCTTCCTTGTGGCCTTTGGGAATCATCAGTCCATCAGTAAGCTGTCTCTCCTTGGATTGAACATTTGTTTCATCATTCTAGACTTCCGAATGATTATTGTGTCTTGTTAACTTGTTCTAAATTAATCTTGTAGGGTTTATTTGCAGTTTACACGCATGAGGAGCTCTTGGCAAGTTACAAGGGCCACATTTATCTTATTTATTGCGGCGTCCTTTTGTTCATAGTCGCTGTGCATCACACAATATACAGGTTTGTAATTGGGTTTGGGGGAGTTTTCTGAGCTTGTCTGTTAGCGTTGTTCCAACTTCAGCATGTCAATTGTTATCGGCTCTTTTTTCCTTCAAACCTGATATTCTAAGGCACTTGTTCATCTTTACAGGCGAGGAAGGCAAGTTGCTGCATCGCGGGGGGAGGACCCTGTAGGTGCATGGCGGATGTTGCTGCCATACTCATATGCTGTTGTCTCGGGTGCTGTTGGTTCCCACTCCGTATTATTTGCAAAATCTTTGTAAGACTGTGAAATGATCTTTCTTCTAGCGTTCAAATGTTTTTGAAGTTTAAAGTACAAAGTTCAGTTGTCTCAGCTCAGATACTCAGAATCGTGCATATGGTTGAGGCAATGCTTCTGATGGGACAGACATCGTTGTCAGCTGTAATTGTTACTCTAAGAGCGGTCAAATAAGTTTTTCCATGCTTCTATTTAGATGAGCCCTGATATTGGTGATCTGTGTCCGTATCTTGTGCGCAAGTTGAATACATGTTTCTGTTAATATGCAGATCAGTTTTGCTCCGATCAACGCTGGAGGGCAATAATCAGCTGGATGGTTTGTTTACCTATTTTGTTTTTTTGTTTTTCGCCGGAACCGCTTCATTCTGGGTGCGTTGCTCTAATAGCATACCTTATATGATCGGATGTCAAAATGTTGTTTGCTATCATTATTGCTGGTCTGCTGTCATCTATATATACACACTCTGTAAAACATTTTTGCGACTGATATATATTAAGGCATATTGAGGTGTTGTTCTTTAGCTTTGAATGTAGCTGTGGGCATTGATGTTTGTTTTCAATGTTTTCTCTTGAAGAGCTTTCAGGAATCAAGACCTGCAGGTGGCTACAATTATGCACAAATTTTATTGCTGCCTTTGGACTGGTGTCCGTCAAATTAACGCTGTTATTTTATGTGCGAGACGCTGACGTTTCTTGTCTTTTGTAGATGGCGAGGCTCAATGATGGGTTGGCGATGTTTGATGCTATTTTAATCGTGCCCATGCTTCAAATTGTGTGGACTTTCTTCTCAATATTCACCGGTTTCATCTATTTTGAAGAATATCGGGTTTGTGAGCTTTAGCAATTCTTCTTCTCATTCTTCGTGTTCATATTTTTTATGCACATAGATATTCTTCACCTTTCGTGCGTTGGGGATGTTAAAGTGTGACCCAGTTACACGTCTATAACGTTTTGATTTCGATGTCTAAGACGCGGGGAAACTTCCATCCACAATTTTGCTGAGTTCATTGTCAGATTTGGAATTTGGGTGCATCTGATCTCATCAGGTAAAGAATCTTTTGCAAAGTCTTCAAGTATCTAATATTATATCGTGTGGCAGGTATTGGACAATTTCCGAGCTACAATGTTTGGCGTTGGTGTTTTGGCTCTCTTTGTGGGCATGTCGCTTCTTGCTCCTCAGGCTCCCCAGGTCTCTAAAGGTGATCTTCAGCTCCCCATCAATGGCCATAGAAGAAAGAAAAGGACGCGCGTTGAGAAATCACCGCACTGGGTCACTGCTTGGCGCCTTAGGCTTGCAAAACTTTTAGACAACCGCGATGAAAATATTCTAGACCGCAATCCACTTCTTCCGTTATGGACAGACCTAGGGACTCGCATGCTGGGGAACGACAGGACAGCTGAATGACGTCCCCTTAGCTCCTGAGTTGGTCAAATTGTCTTGTGCTCAGTAGCAGTGACTATAATCGAGTTCCGCGTCATCTGCTTTTCTAGTCTGAATAATTCCTTTCCAGGTTTCTCAAAGAATCATGATATCTGTAGTGGTACACTCCCTAATCCCGCTTGTGGGGAAGTATAGATTATCTGTACCTTAGAACCTGTTATGGAAGATTCCAATAGTGCTGATGCTGTATTGTCTTTCTATATATCAGTTAATATATGTGCTGTTCACTATGTGGCCTCGGTATTCGAGTGCCTCTTTTGCATTTTGACCATGTTTTGGCGAATCCCTCAGGTTCTGTTTCGAAAGCGGAGAGCGACAGTGAGATTGCGCCACTTATTTCTGATGCGTAAGTGTTTTGCTTACAGTCAATTTGAAGCTTTAGGTTGTACTTTTTGCTTTGAAGACTTGTTTGATCTTCGAGTGAATGCTTTTTTGTATGTGCCGTTGTGTTTCCAAGCACTTGGAAACACATTTGTGTACGTTCTATCAGTGTCTACTTTCCAAGTGCTAGAATTGGGTTTCAAAGCTTCAAAGTACTGAATTTAGGTCATAATTTTGTAGAAGCAATGGACGTGCTAATGGTTGTCAGTTTTTTTTTCGCAGTCTCTCTGATCTTCGAGAGCCCAGGCGAACTTTGGTGCAACATGTGTATACTGACGCAGCAGCAGTTGTAGGTCGAGCTCAGGTATGATTTCTTGCTCTTTGAACTTTTTTGTTTAGTAAATTTCCCTACTTTTGAACAATACTTCTGCACTTGAATCTTGCAAAATTAATGTGACGCCATGGAAAGGTGGAATATGATTTATTGGGTAAGAGATCCAGATTGTTCAATTCGTTCATGAATGTTACTCTTCCATGAATGAGAGATGATTCATTCCCACTATGAAGTCACCAGTCTCTGACTTTGGATTTTGTCTAATCACTTAGGAAGATGATACTGTTCCTTGGAACCGAGAATTCAGTGATTGTCACCTGCAGCCTAGTGTTTCTTAGAGAATTTTGGGGAGGGCTGGCTATATCATACGTGTCTGCAAGCTGCTTAATCATGGGCTCTTCATTAGTGCATTCAATCACGGTTTCAAATACACAGTCAAAGACTCATTATGGATTATACAATCAAAAGAAATATCGTTGGATGTTTAAAATGCATAATCATGACTTTAGTGGTGTTTTTTGAGTTGTACTAATTGGATGCGTGTGGTTTGAATGTGCAGTCTGCTGCAAGGATGACAGTAGGACTTGGCCAAGACCGTATTCTTTCATCTTCGGTGTTTTCCATGCCCATGATTGCCTCTGCACGCTCGCCATGGCGGACATCCACATTGAATTCTGAGTGGCTGATCAAGCTGACAGATCCTCGTGATGTTGAGTCTAATCCCAAGGGGGTTAGCATCCGGCTGGATAGCTTGTAACACTATCGTGACATCCTTCTCCAAGTATCATATTACATTCATTTCGTGAAGTCTTATTGCTGGTCATATACCGGTTGGGATGTTTTTAACATTCTTACCCCAGCATGTATCATTGCGGCGCTCTCATCGTCTCAGTTGGGTTCGTCTTAACATGTTTAAAACTGCCTTTCTAGTATGTGACATCAGCTGAACACATTTGAGCACCTAGTTTATGCTGTTCTTGCTGTTCTTTCTTTTGGTTTCTATTTCTCAGGTATAGCGGGGGTTTACTGTAGTTAGACAGTACATCATTCTAGTTGTGGGCGGGGAAGACACATCTCATTGTCTTCCGTTCTTGGAGAGCCATTCATGTATACGAAGCAAACTTGCGATTCAGTATATCATTCTTCTGAAATTTGATGACATTGATTTACTATCAGAAGTGTAATTGTTACAGTTGGGGCTCTTCTGCAGAGTCACACGGTCCAAGATATTCTGTCTGAAGTTTTCAGAGGCCATGAAAATAAGATTACGAGGACAAATTCAATAAGTTTGCTCTATTTTCTTGGCACTTAACCCCTGAACGCCTCAATTCCTTTTTGGAATTTTTGCACATTTTTGCTTGTATCTTTGTACAGAAATATCATTTACTGGAATTTCATGAATTTGGTCAAGGAAGGTTGTCTTTTCTAGGTTCAAGTGATACATTGGATGAATAAGAAGTTAGTTGGATTGAATAGTGCCTTGAAACCCTCCGTTCATTGTCCAAAATATGGACGTCGGAGTGCCCCAAGGTTAACCCCTTAAGGACCATGAGTGCAGATTTTGAACTATGAATGAACGGAAACATGTCCCAAACTCACCAAAATGCGTTTTTTCATCCATCAATTTTTTTTAAAGATTCTGTAACATTTGTACAGTTCAGATTATGAAGATTTTGTTTTGCAAATATTCTATAATTCAAAAGGTATCGGGAGGTCTAGCCTCAAAAAGTAACTTTTTCAGTTCAAAAAATGACCCTTCAAAAATGACTTGAATCAAAAAATCAAATAGAAATCTTCAAAAATTACTATAATTAGAAATCAATATTTTGAACTTCTAGGGAAAAATTTCTTTTAAAAATTATAAATATTCAATCTACAATTGATTTTAGAAGGAATTTCCAATTTTTGGCTTCAAATTTAATTGAAAAATATTGGTATGTATTTTGTTGATGTAACCGTATGGATGTGATCTATAAATACCATTTTACAACTATTGTTTGAGAGTCATCATCAAAATATTCTTCTAAGTTGCATTTTATAATAGATCTTCACAATTTTGAAAATCTGGACACTCCTTCGGTCCTTTAGGGATTAATATCAATGCATTTCAATCCACCTTGACTATCAAATAATTGTTTTACATTTAGTTGATGTGAAGTCTCACTAAGTTAGTAGCCATTAATTTGATTTCATACTGCATGCATAACATTCAGTAGCAGTCACTGGCTCTACCCTCCCCCGAACGAAATGGTGCGGTATATTTCGCACCAACTTAGTAGCTATGGGGACGGTTGTCAATAATTGTCAAAACTTAACTTGGTGCCTACACCGTGACTGTACGCTCCAAGTAGTGGCAAATTAAAAATTTTCAAGTAAAACTAAAAACAAAACAATAGAAACTTTGAACAAAATGCTAATGGATTTGTTGAGATTATTGATTTCAGTGTTATTGTAGAATTACCTCACTTCAAATTGGAATCCATTTATGTATGGTGCTTTTGAAGTGAGAAGACAACCCTTTATATGCACATGGAGTGGTAGGAGGTAGAACAACCCATGTGGGATATGTAAATTAGAATTTGTAGGTTATCATGCACTCATAGTTAAATCAAAAACAAATAATTGTGTTAAAAGCAGAATTTCATACCTGATTTAGGCATAGTAAAATAACTTTTCTCAAAAAAATTGAACTAAAAAAAGTTGGTAAATGAAGATAAGTTTCAACTCAGAAAATCCGTTTGGAATTTTGAATCTCCAATCAAAAGTTATGGACAAATTTTAGAGAGGATTTTTAATGGACATTTTCTTTAACACTTGAAGCTAGTTAACAATGTTATATGTGCCTCAAAGTGCAATTAAAGCATCATCATGCTTAATCCCTAGAGTCCCATTGTCCCCTCGGAGGACAAAATGGATTTTGGGTAGGCTCCTACGGTCTCAATATTCATCAGAATTTTTTGAAATTTTTTGTGAAGATAGAAAAACACATTAACTTTTTAGGAATATAATTTTTACTTCAATCAATGCACTAGTTAGGTGTATGATCCTATGGTTAGATGTGCAAAAAAAACATTTTTCAATTTTTTTTACTCTTTGCTATAGAAATGGCAGTTTTGAATGTTTTTTGGCAGAAAAAAGGCCTTGGTCCTTTAAGAGTTGAGTTGTTTATGTAAAAAAGTGCCACATAATGGCATCTAGTGATTGGTGCAATGTAATATAAAATTGTTAAGATTTGATGTGGAAATTCCATTTTGGCTCTTCTAAGGTAGTGTGCTCTAAAAGCGAGCGGCCTCTTCAAATCGACCCTATATTTAAGTATGAAATGGATATTAGGTGGTCCTTAAATGGACCTCTCAAGCTATTGAGAGAATTGAGAGAAAAGCATTATCTATTGTAAGAGCCAATCATTGGCCTTCATTAACTCAAATCACTTTAGAAGTTGCAAGTGGTCAGATTTTGGAAGTCCTAGGGTCACAAATAGGTGCCTACAACTGGGTTTTTTTTAAAAATTCATAAGTAATTTAAAAACGATTCAAAAAATATGAAACCACCTGTGTAACGTTCCGCATCCATTTTTCTTTCTCTGAAAAATGATCCAAAAATATTTCTATTCAAGGAAACCTGTGAAAAAGGCAGATCAGCCCTTAAATGGTCGCTTTTAGGCCATACCTTACTGAATCTGAGCATCCTGTACGCCTTGTGCTACCTTGATTTGATAACACAATAAACGATAAAAGGATAGTGTACAGTAGAACCTCTCTAAGTCGATCGGTCCCGGACCGGTCTGACATGATTAGTTTACAGAGGTTTATTAACTTAGAGAGGGTCATTTTTAGTCACAGCCTTTGTTATCTGGCCCAGTCCGGGACCGGTCTGACATGATTGATTTAGAGAGGTTTATCGACTTAAAGGGGATCGACTTAGAGAGGTTCTACTGTATCATAGTTGACCGATTTCACTTATAGTGTCACAATTCTTAATAACTTCAATCAAGAATGCATATTAGCCCTGAAGGACACTAAGGCCAAATAGTGTTTGCTGGATGATTTGTTTTTTTTGAAATTAATGGACAATTTCCATTGATAAGGGAAACAATATATTGAACCAATGGACAAAGTCTCCAGTGAAATTTTTTACACTTTTCAAGTTTTAACTAAGAGGCAACATATCATCAAAATAAGACAATCGGGCACCAAGTCAACCAAAAGAGGGAGCCTGAAAGATTGCTAGATGATTTCATTGTTCACTAGTGTAGCCCTGTGCCGTTGCCACAACCAAAACAAAAGTAAAAGTCATTTTTAAAACCAAAAATAATTCAAAAACCCAGATCTTTTCCACCGTAGCTCCAAAGTCCAAACTCCACAAAATAAAGCCCGTGCACCCCTTCTCATTGAGGGCTTTCCAATGGTACCAAGAACATGACAAATTGACACACGGTTAAAAAGATACATAATTTAGTAATTTTTAAGATCCAAAAATAACTCAAAATTCAATAACTTTCCCATGGCGGGTCCAAACACCACGAAACCAAGCCCGTGCACCCCTCCTTGCCGAGGGCTTTCTGACGGTACCAAGCAAGCCACCGGGGGACACACCGTCCGGGAGATCTCAACGTGTCAAACAAAACAAAACAAAACAAAACAAACAAAGAATACCATGCAAACTTAATAGAAGAGATAGGAGCAAAAGTTATGGCACAAAAAGTCTTTTTTTAGGTGCGGCGGGTAGAATCGCCCCGGTACCCCATACAAAAAAAAATTTAATTCTAAATTTTTTTTCTCGTAGAGTGTAATTTTATCTATATGGAAAGCTTTTATTCATTGCATTTGGATTCATTATGTGAAAGTTATGGACAATCTTATTTTTCAGGCAATTAGAGCATTTTCTTGAAAAAATAACTTGCACGATTCAATTCTAAATTCAATTTTTCAAAAAAAATCTGAAAATTGATTTTTAAAAGGTTAAGATTTCTTGCTAGAACAATCTCACCGTTGAGATTAGTGTGTTCCAATTCCATTTTAGAGCTATTAACGATTTAAATTTCCCTTAAATCTTGAACCTACTTCTACTTAATAATTTTTTAATGAATGAAAATCAAATGTTTTATTTATTTATTTTTAAATCTTAAACTTTCAACTCAATTTTTCAAGATAAAAAATTAGTAGTGCAAAAATTTTAAGTTAAAGATAATTTGAAGCCCAAAAATCTAGTCAAATAAGGTGTAAAAAAACTTTTTATCTTCACTTTAAACCCCAGAGGACCAGTATACCTTTGGGAGACAAATTGGATTTCAAGCAAATACCTACGGTTTTAATTTTTGTCATGATTTTTCAAAAAAAAAATTGAAGATAGAAAAACTGATTAGCTTTGTAGGAATATAATTTTTTTTCAACTAGTGCCTAGGAATAAAAATTATGCCCAAATAAACTCATAACATGGGAGACCAAGCAACAAAAAAAGTTTCAGAAATTTGAATTTAAAAAATATTTAAAAAATCTCACAAATTATATTTTTGTTTACATGAAAAGCTTTGATTCATTTCATTTGGATAAGTGATGTGAAAGTTATGGACAATCTTGTTTTTTGGGCAATTAGAGCATCTTCTTGAAAAAAATAACTTACCAAATTCATTTATGAATGCAATTTCTACAATTTTTCAGAAAAAAGAATTCAACATGGTTTAGTGTTCTTGCTAGAACAATCTCACCATTGGAAGTACTACGTTTTAATTCCATCTTAGAGATATTAATAATTTAGATTTTCCTTCTTTCTCATGTTTACTTCTACTTAACAATTTTTTAAAAATTGAAAATTAAGTTTAAAAAAGAAAATTCCCCTAGATCCTCAACTCAATTCCCTAACATATAGATTTAAATCTAAAAACTCTGTAGTACAAAAAATTTAAGTTAAGAAGGTTCAAAGTCAAATAGTCTAGTCACACAAGGTGTTGAAAAACTTGTTTTCTTTAATTTAAACGCAAATATCTTGCAATTTGTATGGTCAAAATTTCTAAAGAAATTTCCTCACATTCTCATACTAGTTAGGGTGCAAGATTCTATGGTTAGATGTGGAAAAAAAATTATTTTCAAAATTTTGTATTCTTTGCAATAGAAATGGTAGTTTTGAGTTTTTTTTGTTGAAAAAAGGTGTTGGTCCTTCAGGGGTTGAATGCAAATAGCTTGCAATCTATGCAATCAAAGTTTTTGAAATTTCTTCCTTACATTTATATACGACTCTAGTGCAAGATTCTACAATTAGATATGCAAAAAAAAAAACATTTAAAATTTTGAAGTTTTTGCACTTTGCAATAGAAATGGCAGTTTTGAGTGTTTTTTGATGAAAATAAGACCTTGGAACATTAGGGGATAATTGCAATCGGTGGACTGTTCATTCGCTAGATTTTGGTTTTATGACCAAACTACGTGACAATTTTAGTGGCCTAGGGAGCTTCGACTTTGAACAGTCTTAGCAATTACATGTCTTATCCAATTTTTTTATTTTTTATTTTTTTAAATTCATGATTTCAATTGCTAATACTCCAAAAATATTTTTTCTTGAAAAAAAGGTGTCCCCAACTAAGTATGCTGAATTGCTTATTTTGACGGTTAGGGCTGTTTTCACCTCAAGTGGCAAGTGGGACACAGCCAATCCTGAACTTCTTCATGTTCATGAACTTGGTGATACAGTAGCCAATCAAACAGGGAGCCGTGGGATGCCGACGCTTGTCATTCATGCAATGGCCAGTTTGCTTTCATGCGTCGGCTGCTGTTCTACGTGTCGGCCAGGGGAGGGACTATGGCCATGCAAACTGCTCCAGTGAAAGTCAACCACGTCAGGAACAAGCACGGGGAGGGCAAATCACTACACTGGCTGACAGTTTATCCCAAAGGTAGCCTGTCCATATTCTGCCCATGCTCTAAGAACTGCCCACTGAAGGAAAATATTGTTTCTGCAAAGCCTTCGCGCCATTCATTAAGGTAGTCTACTCTTAACCCTCGAGCGCTCCGACGTCCATTTTCTAGACAATGAACAGATTCAGATCCTTGTTTCTGTCTCATTCCTGCTTGGATGAAAGTCATCCTAATTTTTGGTGATACTTTGTCAAGTTGTTGTCCTATCCATCGGTTGGATTTGGTGTTACTAGAATATATACATTTCTAAAATTACAAATGTGGAAGTATGTCAAGTGGTCAATTTGCATTGACTTTAGTTCAAAACTAGATGTGCAAAAATGAGGTCAAAGATGTAAAGGTCACAAAAATTTCAAAAAAATCACCATATGAAGAGAACCTTATTTCAAATCCATTCCAACAAGTTTTACTCAAAAAATGATAATATTTTACTTGTAATTGAATTTAGAAGGAATTCTGAAATTTTCTTTTCAAAATTTATAGAAAAAGATTGGTGATAGCATTAGTAGATCTAACCGTACGGATAGAATTTAAAAATCAAAATCTACAGCTTTCATTTGTATACCAATTCCAAAATATTCTTCCAAATTGTAGTTTATAATGGTTTTTCTCAAATCGTCAATTTTGGAGATGAATCCAGATGTTTAGGGGTTAAGGTAGAAAGCTCAAAAATAGCATGGGCATTAAGAATGGAACCTATAAATGGCTGTGAAATGGACATGAGGTCGCCGTCCTTGTCGTTTGAATCCCAGCCATCCATCAATAAGGCTTATCAATTCATGGTTGCCTTCCTTTTGTACTTTTTGTACAGGATGGACTCTCTCGCTGTGTGGTTGCCACGTGGCTGACTCTGAGTTTCAGTTCATGAGCGGCGGCAGGAAGATGGGTGTTCCTCTGTTCACATCCGTTCCAGACCATTTGTGCGCCATGCAGTGGTGCCAGGTCGGACTCTCCACTGCTCAAAATCCTCAAGTGTAAGGTAGAACTGTAGAAGGCTCGAGAACAGTTCGGGCAT
The DNA here is from genome assembly GCA_951799445.1 of Pseudisothecium myosuroides. Taxonomy (NCBI): domain Eukaryota; kingdom Viridiplantae; phylum Streptophyta; class Bryopsida; order Hypnales; family Lembophyllaceae; genus Pseudisothecium; species Pseudisothecium myosuroides. The sequence goes on along the minus strand of OX637291.1, from coordinate 4,695,298 downwards.
TTAGAACCGCCCATCCCATAAATGTACACAATTTGTACATAGCCTTCACTGATGTACCAACAGTGTACATTTCAGGGGTGGGCGGTTTTAGAGCCCTACGGTAGTTCAACTTCAAAATTTCATAACTAATTCAAAAATGATCCAAAAAATATGAAACGACTTGGATTAGATGCCAACTCCTCTTGTCTTTGAAGGAAAATTCACTGAAAAATATTTTGAAAAGTTTCACCTGCCTAAAATTCAGTTCCAGTGCTTAGATGGTTGGTTTATGGACCTTCTACCTTAGGCTCCAATCAATAGGATGTCCTTTTCAACTTGGATGGGTGGGGACATGTGCGGATTTAGTAAGTGTCCCATGGATGATAGAGAATCCTTCTACTCTACTCTAAGGTAGGAGGCTCATGAACCGAGCATCTAAGAGCTGTTGCCATTTCGGGGAAGCTAAACTCTTTGAAACAATTTTCAGTAAATTTTAGCAGGAAAAAAAATGGAATTTACATTTAAACCAAGTCGTTTCATATTTTTTGGACCTTTGTGGAATTAGCTATGAATTTTTGAAGTTGAAACGCAGTGGTCACTAAAAGCAACCACCTCTTGAAATGTAGTGTACGCTGTTGGTACCCAGAAGAAAGTAAAATGTACCTCTGTGCCATGATCGGTTTTACAGCCTGGTCGCTCTTAGAGCAGACTACCTTACAAACGGACCTTACAGACTACCTTAACGCCTGTGCAAATGTTAATGTTTAGAATTTCATGCGAAAAGGAAAGGTCTTCCAATATAATTTGACCTCCAATGAATGCTCTTAGGTTTCTCCAAGTAAATGATTCACACGGTAACAATGAGACTCATTGAGACTCATTTTCACAGAGACCAACTTGTCTTTTGGGGATTAACCCTTCTATGTTCTAGTTGGATCAAACTTCATTAGTTTTCTATATGAAAACACACCTTGAATTTTTTTTCATGTAGTAATATATATATCCAAAATTTAACTTCATTTTTTCATAATTAAAAACATTAAAATGAATTTTTTATGATTTTTGGAAGTCATTTCTTTATAAAAATTAGAATAATTACAAAGATGCTTAAAATAGTATGAAATCTTTAGCAAAATTGGAAACAATAGTGATAAATATAATGATGGATTTGGTGTATTCTTTGAAATCACTCTAAGAGAAATTTGAGGAAAAAGTTCATAAATGGTGTATTTTAAGCTCTCAAGATGCTACCTTCAATATGTTACAAAAACTACAATTTTAATACTTTTGGAAAAAAAGGGGAATAAAAAGTAGATTATTAGAACTACATTTTCTTAGCAAAGTTCCAAAACATTTAAAATAAAAAACTATGTGAAATTTAGGTTTGACACTAAAATTAAATCCATAAGGCAAGTTTATCCTCTAAGGGTTAACTTAGAGTTTGTTACATCATAAGAAATCTAATTTCATGAATATAATTTAAGATGAGGTAGAGCCCCCCAAATGCACTTTTGGATTTTGCTTTACTTCATCAATTGAGATTAAAATGTCCAATATTCAAAATCGAAGGTTTAATCCCTACCTTGTCTTTTTAGAAGTCAAATGAAATTTAATGTAGGTACTTATGATCTCAAATTTTGGCATGATTTTTGAAACTTTTTTTGATTGGATTATTAATGTGAAAATTATATAGAATCTTCTTTTAAAACAATCATAATATTTTTTGGAAAAAATAATACTTAGGATTTGATTTTGAACTCTATGCTTATAATTCTTCTCCCCCAAAAGGTTCATAGGATTTTGACTACTTGCTAGAACATTCTCATGGTTAGGATTTAGTACTTCTTTCAATTCCATCTTAGAGTTTTTAATGATTTAGTCTTTCTTTTTATCAAATACCTAATTCTATTTGATCAGTTTTTTTAATTGGATGAAGTGCACTTTTCAAAATATTCATTATTCATTTGGGGATGATTGAACATTTAGAAGAGAAGCAAAATTTTAAAAATCCTTTAATTTTTAATTTTTAATTTACAATCATAGAATAGAAATGCGCTTTCAAAAAATGATACGTAGTAATAGATATGGTTGAAGGTAGGACATGATGTTCCATCTACATTCTACATAAAGTATGTGTGTCCATAATCACCACTACTCAAAATGCAATACCTACATTTGAACCAAAAAATGACATTGAAACCTAAATATTAAGGACGCATGGTGTATATGTACAATCATGCCATGAGAACCAAAAAGAGTTGAGGAGAGCCTAGTGTCAATTTGGTGGTACATTTATAAAGAAACATATACAAGAAATGACCCTTTACTAGATGAATCAAAATTGGGGTCAGTTGGTGCTGAATTTTCAGTGAAAGGATAATGAAATCCATAGTGAATGGCAAGAAGTTGCATAATTTTTGAAATGCTAAACATTTAGTTAGAATTTTTGAGAGTGAAAGCTTGTAGTCCTACACTATTTTAGTTCATATATGGTGCAATAATCACATAGCATAGTTCTACAAATGGACCATGATGTATCCCAAAAATGGTCTTCATGTATTTAAATGGCATACAAACATGGGTTTAGAAAGTATCCTTCACTAATTTGAAAATGGAACATTTATGGCTTTTCACTTGTTTAAGTTTTTTCTTGTGTGCTACAATATCCTTTCTCTTTTCATCCATCTCAGGGTTGAATTTCATCGCCCACAACTTTCCATTTTCTCTAGACACTATATGAAACCAAATATTGAAATCTTGCATTTCAACTCTTTTGTTTTGCATTAACCATATTAGACCATTTTATAGAGACAATTTGAAGGGCCTAGTTATTAACTTTGATCCCTTAGCATTTCAACATCCCAATTTTGGACAATGAATAGAAAAAATTTATGGCTTTAATAAATACAAAACTTCTCATTCATCCAAACTAATGCTTGACTTTTAATGCCTAAAGGATAACGGCACATTTTGGACAGAAATTGTGAAAAATTGCCATCTTTTAGGGCAAATAAAAAAAATGATTTTTTCCCCCAAAATTCAACCGAATAAATTTGCACTAGACTACCATGGAAAATTGAGAATGTGTAGAAAAAAATTCAAAAACATTGATCACATAGATTGAAAGATTAGAATGATGAAGATAAAGTTTTTTTTCTGACCTTGTTCGATAGGGCTAGAGTGAACCAACCATTTAGCGCACACATCCAAACATCGTACAAGAACACCTCCCAATGACCAAACACTAACCGCACAATTCAACTATCAATTCAATTGTGATGAGAACAAAATTTTGTATCACCACCCAATGACCGCACACTGTGCGGTGATTGGTTGCAAGGAATTTTTAACTAGATTTGAGCTTCATCATCTACAAATTGCAATAAAATTTGTAGGAAGAAATCTTTTTACATTTTGTTTTTTAAAGGTGAATCTTAACATGACATTTAATAATCATGCCAAATTTCAAAACATGTAAGTTTCTATATTTATGTGGAAAAGGGTTTGAATTTTTTTCTGTGTAGTGATTGGCAAGTTTACTATAATAGACTTTAATTCTTCCTAGAATGAGATTTTTACACTACACTTGGTTATTTTTTTGACATTTGCATTTTTAATTGCCTAAATTACATACACTACCAAACTTTAGAATTAGAGGAGGAGTTTTGCACATGTCGCTTGAAACTGCCGAAATTGCTTGAAAAATTTAGGATCACATAACTTTTGATCCGGATACTTGATTAGAATAAATTTCTTTATTTCTGCTAAGGAATAACATGCTCACACCTTGATTCCAAAATTTATAAACATCTATCTAAAATTGACAATGTAGGAACCTACCTGGATTTTCAATTGTTTGACCAACGCACAGTTGTCCTTAAGGAGTTAAAAAACATACTTTTTGTACGATGAATTTGATGAATTTGAGGTATATGATTTGTATTTATAAAAATAAAAGCAAAAATGTGCAAAAATTTAAGAAACGATATATGCGCTAAGGAATTAAAGAATTGTTTACCTAATATTATTTGACAATACTTTGAAATTTCATAACTTATTCATACAATGTTTTAACCCTAAAGGTTTTCGACTATATTTTCACCAAAAATGCTCCAAAACTGGCATTTCTAGTACAAGTACTAAATTTTAGAAAAAAAAATTTGGAAACATATAACCATAGGATCTTGTATTGCGTTGGTTTGAAAAGATGTAGAATTTTTTTCAGAAACTTCCATTGTGTAGATTGCAAGATATTAATGTTTGAATTGACAAAAAAAAAATTTGGCTTTGCAAAAATTTGGGCAATTATACTTCTCAAGGTCACATTTGTATGAAAAAATGTTCAAAATGGTAGTAATTTTTTGGATTCATTCTTCAAAGCAAATTGGTTGTATAATTATTTGAAAAATTTCAAATCATTTGGAATTGTCCAACAAATAGGAAAAGATAGTATGTAGAAAGAAGTAGATAATGATTAAAAATACTAAATTTTTAAGAATTCAATAATGGAATTGAAAAATGCCAATCCCAATGGTTGTAATGTTATAATAAAAAATCTACATCCTATGATTTTATTTTTTTCAAAATTATTGAAAATTTGAGTTAAATAAAGGACTTCAAAGTTTATTTTAGAGCAGAGAATCCATAACTGCCCACAACTGAAACTCCTCATAACTTTTGGCTCATTCATCAAAATGGAATGATTCAAAGCTTTCCACGTATATATAAATCTAGAAAACCAATTTCCAATTTTTGTTTTTGAAAAAAGTGATTTTTTCTGATATGCCCGGATTGCTCGAGTTGAGAACAAACAACATAATAGGCCATAACTTCTGAGATATATTTCCAAATGTCATGAAATTTAGTGCATATGAAAGATAATCCTTGTCCCCACCTTCTATTAACATTTCAACCTAAAATATGCAAATTTCTAGTCACAAGTACTCGCCAAAAATTGCTATGTTGCTAAAAATAGCAAACTGGTCCTTTAGGGGTTAAGAAAAAATTTGAGTTATATGTCGAGCAATGAAAATTATGTTTCATACAGTAATTTTTTGACCATTTGGTCAAAAGTTATGAAAATTGTCACACCTCAAAGCTACTCCTTGGACACATGTTGTATAAAAATTTCAAAGAAAAAAAATAAAAATTTCATTTGTAGTGAACTATCCAAAATCACTTTGTTGCAAAAAAAAGTGCAATTTGGTCTTTAGAGGTTAAATAATGCATACTAAAGTACGTAGAAATCCTCTTTCATGTTGCCAACCAGATACAATGATAATACCGTATGCATAGGTCAAATTTGGCACACATTGGTGCCCAAATAGTTTACTTTTTGCAGTTCGAACAATTCGACAACTTGTTTTATATTTCTTGACTTTCGGCACTTTGCTATTTCTAATTTTTAGACACTCCTAATTTTGGATTGATTTCTTCTATTGATGCTTAAATGTCTTTGCCTTTTAAAAAAAAAATTCAAGAATAATTTTTGGATGTTCAGAATTAGCAACAATGAAAATTTTTTAGATTTTCAGAAATAGTTGTACAAGTTTTTTAAATTTCAGACATGATCCAAATTTTCTCGACTTATTTCCGAAACTGACCTACACGTACGGTAATTTTATGTTTAACCCCTAAATGCCTAAGGCCTATTTTGAGCCTCTTGGAATTTGCTCTAAATTGAACAAAAAGTCAACATTTTGATAAGTTGAATCAATTTTTTTTTAAATTGTAACCGTACAAATTTAAACTAGGCATGTTAGAAATCACATAGGAAAAGAAAACACAACAATATCATTTAAGGATTGAAATATTATAATGTTTGATCATCAGGGTGTTAAAACTATGAAAATCTTTGAGCTCTCTTTTTGCATGTCAAATCTAAAAAGTTCAAGACCAAAAAATATGAGGTTGAAGGGCCTACCAAATATAACCCCAATCAATTTACGGCTTTTCAAAATCTACTTTACAATTTTTTTAAATGAATTTCTAGTGTGATTTTTTCTCCAAGATCTACACAAAATAGTGAAATTAGGTTGCTTTAACAGTTAGGTTGCCTTACATCAAGAAATTTACTCTACAAGCCATCAAAGTCAACAAATATTTCTAAAAATATTTTCATTTGTACACATGGAGGTTCATGAGTCCCAATTACAACAACACCTAATTCAAAATAGTGCATTCTTTATAATAACTGAAAATATTTATATAGTGTCAAATGTTGAGAAATTAGTGTGGGGCAACCTAATTTCACTATTTTGTGTAGTGTATCTAAGGCTCATTTCCAAGAGCCCTCAACAATACGAAAAGTCAAGATTGCTATGGGTACCTTTGCGCAAAATCTTGAATAGAAAAATCATAATCATTCATTTTCAGAATTGGATTTTTGATGCTAAGACTAGACTTCAAGAAGAATCTTTCAAAAATATAAACTACTAAAAATAGCAATTTGGTAAGGTTTTATTTAACTTCAAAGTTTCTGCGACACCACATTTGGGTGCCTTGGGCATTTAGGGTTAACCCTTAAACGACGGGCTCATAACCGTGGAAATCATCTGTTTTGTCACCGTGTGGATTGTTGGATTAAAATAATGCAAAAGCACTCATTGGAGAGTCAAACTACTGTAGATTATCTTCCCTTTTCCCACAAAAATTTGGAGGATGAATAGTTGCACTTCTGTCCTACACAGGAGATTCTCTTGTCATTCATCGGCCTCAAAACGTCCACCGCGTCGTTCAAGGGTTAATAGAAGTCAATACGCTCAATTGCAATTAGTATTGATTACGGGAGCATTACGTCAGCTCATGGCTTCATGCATCATATTCATGCATGCAAGCAAGTGGCTAAGAAGTTCCATGACTCCACTGCTCATGTGAACCGACTTTGCTGTCAGTCTCGTCTTGCACCGCCCCAAACTAAACTATACAAAAGAAATCCAATACTGCACCGTACCCCATACTTCGGCAGAGGAGCCAATTGGTGCTCAGCTCCAACAAAGAATTCAGTTCGGGCGAGTCAGATGGATGCCTTTGATCCCACGCATAACTTACCATAACTTACCGCCCACAGAAAAAGTTTAAAACTTGGACCCCAAACCAGCACTTTTCGTTTGCTACTGTTATTAGACTGATAAATTATCATATTTCCTCGGTGGACGGAGGTTCCAACTTCCAAGTAGCAAATTCCGGCGGTTAGTTCAAAGTTATCCGGTGGAATTGTTGTAATTTGAAAACATCGGCAAAAAAAACACTATAAAATTTCTATTTTGAATAAAAAATAGAAAGAATAACGGGACTCAATTCTTCAAAAACTGGTTCAATATGAGAATCGAAGGAAAATAGCCGGTAAAACTCAAAAACTTTCCCCCAATTGAAATTTTACAGTTTTTTCCACCGGATCTGGCACAAGACACAAAATGATTTTGTAGTCATTTTGCACTTATCCACGAAAGAGCCCAGCCAGGACGTGGATGAAACTCATCTCCGCGGTCGCGGAAGCTTCCAGCAGTTTCCGAAAGTTTCCGGTCGGGGATGCACCAAGTCACCCCTGCGGCCGTCGCCCACCAATGGCAATCAGCGCACGTCACGTGGCCCCAAGAGTCGACGTGGACCGCCGACTCAGCCCAATCGCTTTCTTCAGCCACCTGCTTTCTCTTCCCTGGCTGCAAGCTCTCATTTTCGCAGAGTTCTGTTTCCGGTCTCCGCCATCGCCAGCCCAATCCGTGTTCTCCGTGCTTCTCCGGGTCGGACCGTGTCCCCATCATGTGACTTCATTACAGGATCTTCGTCGTCGTTATCTTGTTTGGTTCTCATCCTGGTGGCGATGCTTGCGGCGGGAAGAGGACTGGCTCCCGACTTGCTCGTGCTTCCGGGTTGGTGCTCTCTCAGATCTCTCTCTCTGTTTTGGAAATATGTATGGGTATTAGTATTCTTGGTGTAACTTCAGTGAATGTCGTTCGTCTTCGGTTTGTTACTGTTGAGGTTTGGTGGTGTGGAAGTCGGTGAGTTTGGGGAGGTGGGGTGAAAAAGTGATGGGGAGGGTTATTAGTGGATGCGGGGAGAGGATTTCGGAATTGATGCTCGGGGAGTCGAGGGTTGCGTGGTGAGGGAGGCTTGTGCTTGAAGTCTTTTCGTTTCCGGCTCTTTGACTGGGCTGGGCACCACTCTTCCCTATGGAATGAAGTGCAGTGGGAACGGTTGTAATGGAGGGCTGCATTGATGTTGGCAGCATCCGAGGATAGGATTCAGCAGCAATAGCAGATTCAACTCTCTATGAAGTGCCATTAGTTGCATCTCCTTCACCACAGCAGATTCGGTCCTGTTGAGAGGAGCCGTTTTCTTGCGGGGGCCTACTTCAGGCTACCTAGAGTCCAGGGTGAGCCACGTAGGTAGGGTGAAACATACCTTGTTTGAGGTTTGGGAACTGGCTGTTTTCTATGGTTTGGGACTGAAGATATCCTCCGAAGACTTTGACAGATCGACGGTTCCATGAGTTGCGAGGGAAGTGGGAAAGGAGGGCTTGTGGAGCCTGTGGAAGGATTGTCGTTTGGTATTCTTCCGGCACGGTGAAAGGATTGACGCTTGTGGTTTTATTGAGGTGCGAACTGGGTTCAGGCAGGGAGGGTGCGAATTGAGAGTGTGGTGAGAAATGGGAGGCTCATGAGGTGCTGCTGTGACTTTGCTGTCAGGAGCTGGCATGTGGTAGAGTTTCGTGCACTCATGTAGAGGAGGAACAACTTTCTGTCTCAGGTGCCACTCATTCTGCCATTTTTAATGACCTCTCTTGCAACAGTGATTTGGAAGCGGAAATAGGGGCAGGTGGATGTTACACCCGCAGCAGAAAGTGTTACTACATTCAGGTCCATTCGCACTTGGTGTTAGAATTGGTGCTTGCAAGGGTGTTAGAAGTGAATTGAGGTCCGCCTTGCTAACACCCTTGTTAATTCCATTCGTGACATCAAGTGCGAACGGGCCTTTAGGTTCTGAAACACTTGGTGGCCATACTTTCCTGTTTTCCAATTAGGACCTGTTGAAATTTTAGTTCCTGGTGTGGTGAGCCGGACATGTCGTTTCTTGTGTTTCTCGCACTGTACTTTCTTCCATCTTTTACTTCTGTAAAGCACTCGAGATATTGCGTGATTTCAATGTGATCAACATGCGAAGTTTGATCTGTCACATGTCCACTTTTTAGGAACCATGCAGACTTGGCCTGGAACTTATTCTTGCATTACAGGTGCAGAAAGTGCAACCATCTGGAGTCTTGGAAAGGTGATTTGGGTGGACCCCAACTGCACCAACTTTGAGGGAGGGTTTTGAGTAGTGCGAAGCATGGAGAGCGAAGGGAAATTGTGTCTGGACACGCATACTCTCCCCAGCAATCCCTTTACACAACCTGCTTCTGCTATCGTGGAGAATCAAGGCAGTGGAGATTTCTCCTCTCAGGATGGATCCCTGCCGTCATCTTCCTCAACCTCCTCTGAACGTAACCATTCAATCGACTGTGCCGACGACGTGAGTGCTTTGCTGAAGGATGACGAAGTACGTGCTATGCTGAAGAAGGTGACAGTTAACGAAAGTGTATTGAATAAGGCGATCCAGAGCTTGGGTGGCGGGGAGAAAGGTCTGAAGGGTTTGATGGGGTATATTATGTTCTGGGTGAAGCAACAACGAGAGAACAAATCGTCGTCTCAGCAACAACCATTTCCACCTTCCAATCCAGCGTCGCATTTCTCCACTGCAGGGGATGTGGTTCTTCAGCCAAACTCGGACGCGATTCAGATTCTCAGCGGCATTCTGCAGCCCCCTTCAGCAACGCAGGTTCCTGATCAAGATGTACATCCTTTTCAGCGCTTCAAGTCTCGAAGGCTAATGATGGGGGAGCCAGAGATGGATGGTGGACTTGGAGGTTTAGACACTGGGTTTTGTCCGAGCAATTTCATCAGTACCCAGGAAAACTATAAGCCTGAGATGGCGAGTCCTGGTATAACGGCTCCGTACATCCCTCAGCTGAATTATGGAATGCAGCAGCAGCAATCAGTAATTCCCTTTACGAGTGCACACATGGCCATGCCCTCTATACAGCCGACTCCTGCCATGACCACAAAAGCGGCACGAAGACACAGAATGGCCCGACAGAGGCAATCAATTCATGCACGAGCAACCAGTCATGCTGCAACAACCCCTGTTTCTGTAGGCGGTGGATCGACAGGGAACAATGCTGCTACACTTCCGTTAGTGAAGAATTCAGGCATGCCAGGTGCCCAGCCTGCTCGGCAAATTGCTCCTATCACTGCTGCACGGAAGGTACAGTTCAGTGCTGCACGGGAATGATCTTTAGCACAAATTGTAGATGCCAACCCAAAACTGCTTACTTTGTAAAGGTCATGTACAGTACGTTTGACAGTCTCGCTCTGTTTTTGTACTGGAGAGTTTCGAAAGGCTCCCTGGATAGCACCTCATTGTCTGTGAGCGTTACTGGTTTTCGAGTTGTCTGAAATGTTTGGGATTTGTCAAGCGACTAAGTGCTTGAAAGTAGAAATAGAAAGTCCTTTTTGGAAGCTTGTAGCCAGTAATGATAACCTCCAAAACTTCTTTCTGCTGTTCAAAAACGTAGGGGATGATTTCTACTTCCTATCTGAATATTTTTTACCTTCTTTGAAGCAAGTCAGTCATTTCAACTCATATAAATATGGAAGTGTCCACTGCTGGTTATGTAGGCACTTTGGGATCTCCCGTCCCACATGGCCACTTCCATATCATTTTGGAAGCTATCAATAGAAAGAAGAGACCATATCCACATTTCTAATCTTAGGAATATGCTTTTAAAGTTGCTATAATCGAGTCTTACCTTCTAAAGTGGACTTTCTATTTTTAGCTTGGGTAAAATTCACCTTAAACAGTGAATTCAAATCTGTACCCCTTACATGGTTAAAATTCCTTTGGAGTGAGCCCCCATGAGTCTTTCTAATTGTGAGGATTTTCCATATTCCTTCGTTTTTTCTGATGTTTTCTAATTTTTTCAGAGCCGCAATATGGAATCTTTGACTTTACTCCTTCAAAAGGAACTTCGACTGAGTGATGTCGGTAATCTCGGGCGCATTATAATTCCCAAGGTGAGTTGGCTGCTTTTTTTCCACTTGATTGTAGATACTGTTCCAGGCATCTCAATTATCATTGAATTGTGTACAGTTGGTTACCCGAGATTAACTTTCTCGTGACTGATTTTGTAGAAAGAAGCAGAGCTGCACATGCCGTCTCTTGCAGCACGAGGAGGTGTCTTCATACAGATGGAAGATTTTGACTCAGGTCATGCCTGGAATCTCAGATACAGGTATTTGTTTAGTTCCTAATTTTAATGCTCTTTATTTCTTATGGTAAGAAGCTTTGGGCAGTAAAAATATGGAGCTTGTCATTAAGTCGTATAGCACTTCTTCGTTTTCGTATGTGCTTTTAGTCCTTTCCCTATTAGTCGTGATTGGCACCAAGTGCTTTTTCCATATCCTGGTGTCGTCGTGGTTCCTCTCGCCTTGGGCATTTTTGAGCTATGCTGGTGGAAGGTGGACTTTTGGATAGTTTCCTCGACCTCGCGGAGTTTTTTTTTGTATTTTTGAACCATCTAGAGGTTACGTTTAGAATAAGTTTAGTTATTTCTTGAGGCGTAAGAGAATTTGTTTTCTATAATTTGCCCATCCTTGAATTGCTGTTTGTTGCTTGGTGTTTCTTCCAGTGTAACACCTCCGCCTAAAGTCGGGTCTTCACCCTTAGTTCCTTCGGGTTCTTCATCGTAAGTGTGGATATTGTTTATTATCTTCTTAGCTCGCGTGTACTTCAACTCCTAGTTCCGGTAATGGTAATAGGGTTGGGGAAACTAAAATTTAGGCAGTTAGCCCACGGCTGCAGAAAATGAATTCAATGTTCAATATCGTATGCATTATTCTGGGTGGTCTGGTTCCAACCAAACCGTTAAATAGTTGGTCTCCATGCCCCTTGTACCTGAAGTGCTTAACCTTTTATGGACATGTTTTTTGTGAGTAGGTTCTGGCCAAACAACAAAAGCCGGATGTATCTATTGGAGAATACTGGTGAGCACCCTGGACTTCGTTGAGATTTGTTCATGTCTTAATCTTGTTCACCATCTCAATTAGTGTGAGTTTACGATTTCTCAAGTGTTCACATCCAAACTGTTCACATCCAGTTTCTGATTACGATCAAACGACTGTCTTCGTGTTTTCCAGGAGACTTCGTGAAATCACGCCGCCTAGTGGAAGGAGATCTAATCTTAATTTACAGAACTCAGCATGGAGGTTATGTAAGTTTTTTTTGTTTTTTTGGGTACGATTCTGATGATTATATGAATAGATGATCTTGGAGAACTGTTAAGTCTTCCTAGTGCAAAGAGAGAGGGTTGGCTTTATAAATGTCTTCATCTTGTTGGACAAGCCTCTCCGTGGACCTATGTAAGGCGGATTATTAAAATATCTCAAAAAGAACGGGTTTAGTTTGAACTCCCTATTTTTTTTGTAAATTTTGATGACTGAAATCTGAGCGGTGTATTTGCAGGTTTTGCGAGGAAGGAAGAAGAAAACAGAAAGAGTAGACTTAGAACCTGTACAGGTTAAATTTGCATACAGCTCGGCAAAAGGTTCCCTAGAGGAACCGACTTCTCCCAAGGAGAATGGCATGCTCATTCAGCGGCTTTATGGAGGTGGACCTCCAGACAAGGGCGTGAAGGAGGAGCCAGTGACACTGGACGACGATCCGTTTTTGAAGGAAATGGTGCTGAGCATGGGTCCCTCTTTTGGGTCTGACAGCATTTGCCTTGAAACTTTGGAACGGTTTCCAAGTTTGAACTTGGACTTTCCCCTTGAGGAGATGATGGCGGCGTCAAAGACACAGCCCGACGGTTAGATGACCATCAACAGTTTGGATCGAAGTCATTCTTTTGTGGTCGGGCTTCAGATAGCTCGCCAGTGAAGCAGAATTCCAGCATAAAAGGGTTTCAATGAGGAAAGAAGAAAGGAACCGCTCTTGCAAGAGGAGGGGAGGGGGGCGCAGGGGGAATTTCAGACACAATGTGCAGTAAGCTATAATTGTTTTCCAGGTGAGTTGTATTGCAGGACTATTCGGCTGAAAGCTTTTGGAGCCGGGCTGAGATTCTCCATTCCAGAATTCCAAAAGAAGATAGTTCTGTGGGATCCCTTCAATTTCGTTATCTTCAGGATGCATTAGGCACCTTTTGAATTGTGGCTTCATCACATACCCTCCATGGTTTGCGATTTATTTGATTTTTCGTTTCAGGAGGGTGGATTGGTGACCCCTTCGGTTGACTTTTCTGCTGCCGTATCATTTACCTCTGAGCAGATATGTATCCAAGTACAAAACAACCAACCTTGTTTGCTTGAGCAATGAGTTTTTGGTGTAGCTGCTCCTCGATTATAGTGCAAGACTCTGTTTGCAACCAGTGAAGACTTTAAATGTTTGTCTTTGTAGCCCAAGTTGCTGGGATACCGGAGATAAATTCGGAACATTTACAGAACATGGTATTACCATTTTCTGTTTGGGTATGGGGTATATTCATCCTTTGATATGGCTATGAGATGTGACATACTTTGTAACTACTGGGTAAACTACCAAAGGCACAGTATTTGTAAAATAACTAAATTGGTGTAGGCTAGAAATGCTACCATTTGCACACAGAATTAGAAGTTTGTACAGTCAGGTCTGATTCATTTACGAATTTTTCAGTCAATTTTCATTAGAAAGTTTAGAAAGTTTAGGAAGCTCTAGCATGCTCAACAATGAATTGATTTTGAAACTTCAAATTGCAATGGAAGTGCAATGAAGTGCACTTCAACTTCATAACTTGTATAATTTAAAATCATACAACAATTTGGATTCTTTTCATACACTATCTACCATTTCATAGAGAACCTTTGGAAGATAGTCAAAGATTTTTTGCAATGTGTTGAAGAAAAAGCAAGAAATCATAGAAGCAATTCAAGTGGTATGGAATCAAGTATCTCTAAAGCAATTGTGAAGGTTTAATTTTAATATGTACCATTAAATACAAGTTGTAATTTTCACAAATGGTAATAATATTAGATGGGAGATAGTGCATACAAAACATCAAACCCTTTGTATGATTTTCAATTAGATATTTGTATTTGTAATGATGATGAAGTAGACTTTAATGTGATTCCAATGCAATTTAGAATTTAGAATTTTGTTCATTTTTGAGCATTCTTGGGCTTCCCGAAGTTCTAATCTTAGCAAGATCCAAAAATTTGTAAATGAATTGGGCTTTAACTGTATAGTACAATAGAACTTGTTTTACTACATTTTTTCTTATTGCATAATGGTGAAGTAGGTAGTAGGTAGACTGAATTTTTAAAACATTTTTTTAAGAGTAACTCCAAACTTATAATAAGAAAAGTACTCCAACAGACTCAAATAAACTTAGCTTGTCTAAATGCATATCTTCTTTATGTGCATACCTCACTGCCTAACTGCCAAATGAATCTTGGCATCATGCACTAAGACAAATTCTATTGTAGTGACAATAATTTTGGATTAAGGAGAACCATTTGCTTCCAATGAAGACGATAGAAATTATTATTTGTCATAAATAAAACTATTGAGTTTATATTTGGAATTGGAGACTCTATTGAGCTAGGAGGGTTCAAGACATACAAATTAACCAACTATTAAATAGGGAATAGGTTTTTCCTTGGAGACTCATGATTGTTTCTAAGGTTGAGTATAACGATTGTTTGGATAACCTTTGTACGTTGTTACCCACTTTAATTGTGGTATTTGTTATTTTTGGCATATTATTTGAGTTATATTGGTATTGATTTCATTGAATCAGCCAACAACTAAGGTAACTTCATCCAACTATGTCCAAATAAACAAGTAAGCATTGTTCTTATTCTTTAATTGCCTAATTTTAGTTGGATTTACCAGATTCTCGTCATGTGCATTTTTTAAACATTGTATGCATAAACCACAAATTTTGAAAGTATTGGCAATTAGTGTACCTAAATGTGATCCTATGCCCTTGTGAATGGCTTTCATGAATAGAAAAAATACATTTTTGGCAAGAATCTATGGACATTGGATATTGAAAGGGTCCACAATTGGAAGCACTGATCTTATCATTAGTCACTCCACAAAATTGGACTATACAATCTTTCTGATTGTCTCTTGAAAGATGTGATGGATGTACAATACCAGTTAATAAAGGAGTACATTGAAACTGAAACTTTGCATAAACAAGATTTTTCCTGGAATTTTGAACTGCAATAGGAAGTAGTAAAATGGTTCAAATTCAAAACCATAATGTATGTGAAGTACTTATTGAAGTCTAGTTTTATAATACCAAATTTTTTGTAAAGAAATTGCAAAATCATACAGTGACAGAGCTTTTCATGACATACAGCAGACGCACATGGGCTTCCCCCGCCACGCCTGGCGCACTCCGCCCAGCCACGTGGCGGGGCACCAGTGGCGGGCAGGGGAGCCGGCTGGTGGCGAGGCGGAGCGCATGCAGCAAGCTCCCGCCAGCCGCGCCTGCCGCCAGCCAGCGCCAGGTAAAAACCCAAACCCTGTTTTTCTTTTTTTCTTTTTCTTTTTTCTTTTTTTCTTTTTCTTTTTCTTTTTAAACAAAACAAAGCCCTTTTTCTTTTTTCTTTTTTTCTTTTTTCTTTTTTCTTTTTCTTTTGCAAATGAAAACATAAACTCATAGCATACAATGCATTCAATACATAAATAAAGTTATAGCACATGAATACTTGAATAATGAAATGCAAATAGTCCTCAAACCTAGCATAGCAATGATATGCTATTGCTTTCATGAAAAGTAGATACATACAATGTACCTAAATGGACATAAGATGTAAGCTATTCCTTGTTCTTCTTTAGAGCATCTGCAAAAGTAGTTGCCACACTTGTGGTAGTGGCCTGCTGTAGTTTGAATAATTCCAACTCCAATTTCCTATTCTCCTCACGATCAATCTGACGTTCCTCACGGTTCTCTCTGTGCATAGTTAGAGAAGCTTCAATCCTGAGTCTCTCCATCTCCGTAGTGGAGTCAGTTAATTTATCTAAGGTCTCCATCAGATTCCTATCAATGCGGGCCCTCTTGGCTTCAGGCCTTGAAGAAGTAGCTTTGCCACGGACACCTCCTAAATTAGCTGCACGTGTACGGGGACTGCTTCCAGTGCTGCCATAGGCAGTGCCAGTAGATGAAGCTGGAACAGCACGTGGCGGTGATGTCAAATGAGATGGCTGACCAATGTCCTCTTGCTCTTCAGAGAGGTCAACGGGAGCATTTGAGGTACCGGTACCCGGTATTGGCACACCTTGATCCATCCCTCCTAGTACTCCAACTGCCTTGGCTGTGAAGCTTAGAATCTCGTCAATCGCATCGTACCAGATAAACTTCGCGCCCTCGTCTCTGGCACCGGTTCCCGTCTGATTCCTCAACTTCTTGATCCGGGAGTAGTTGCTCCTCAACTTCTCCCATTTATCCGATAATGATTTCACCTTTCGCGCACGCTCGCTAGGGAAGTTGGTGATGAGCTCCTCGTGAATACGTGCCCATTGAGGCTGTCTCATAGTGACGCTGTTGTGAAGCTCCACATGCTCTTTGCACTTGGCCAGCAAGAATTTGATGGCTGCGTTGCTCCAATGTCGCTCTTGTGGTGCTCCCTGTGTAGGTAAGGGTGGAGGGGCACCAGTCGGGATCGAAGAAGCAGGGGTAGAAGTACCGGAGCTCAGTCCAACTGTCGATGGCGTTGGACTATTTGGCACCACCATTTGCAGAGAAGTCTCGTCCGCCATGCTCAAAAAATAAAAATAGTACCTGCGAAACAGTGTAAATAATAAATTAGGAAGACTTTACTAAATTGATCCCCTCTAAGTCGATCATCTCTAAGTCAATATAACATTGTTAGGAAGTATTGATTGCCGGTCCCAAATTAACAATATTAACCATATACGAACATGATGACCCTTCCTAATGTAATAACCTCTAACTCAATGTGCTAGATTGGTCCCAATTCTGTCACCTTCTTTCAAATCAACAGCTCACCAACTTCTTTAAAATCAACAACTCACCAACTTCTTTTAAATCAACAACTCACCAACTTCTTTCAAATCCAAAACAAGTCTACCCAAGTTCTGTCAATTACAAAAATAATTAACGTACCCGCAGAGCTTTGCAATAAACAGAAAAATCTTCTCCCTAAACCACCAAACCTCAAAACACAAGCTCTGTACCCATCAAACCTGCAAGTCGTACTTGTCAAACCTGCGAGATGACCCTGGAACAGGAGTTAACTGAAATAAAAAATCTGAACCTAATCTACCCCCAGCCCCTCGTTTCTTACCCGGGTTTGCCACTCCGCCACGCCTGGCGAAGGCCAAACCCGCCAGGGCTTCCCCCGCCGGCACGCCAGGCGGAACCTGGCGGGGGCTGGCGAAGCGCTGGCGTACAGTAATCATGTGCGTGGGCTGATAGTATCTACCACCTAGTGCTACCACCTCGGCCTCGAATTACAACCTCATACGAAAGGGCATGTATATTAGCAATGAGGACTTTTAGATTCTCTATGGACATGCCTTCCCACACTTGTTGAATGGTTCTAACAAAATCCTCCTTGTTGAATGGTATGGCTTCATTTTGTATAGCATCTTTTACAAGCTTCCATATGTTTTCTATAGGATTCAAATTTCGTCAATTTGTAGGCCATTGTAGCTTTATGATGGAATGAGATTGTTTCCAAAGATTTGGATGCATACTACGGTGCACAGGTGTACCATCTTTCATTAAAAAAAAGGTCATCAAAACAATCATGCATGGAGTAGAATCCACTTAATTGACCCTAATAAACAATGTCAACAAAGTCTCTAGTTGTATGTCTATTTGAAGACATCACAACAAGTGGGAATTCCTCATAACCGGAAAAGCGCCCTAGATTATTACTGACACACATCTTGATTTGAAAGTTGGGGCCAAACAATCTGAAAAGTAGCATTCATGAGAACGACACCATACTATAATACAACATGAATTTTTTCCGACTTCAAAGATGAATCATTTGTCCAAATTACCTTATGCCACTTTGCAACGGTTTAGTGCTAATGATCTTGTGCAAATTATAGCTTCTCTATCTTGTGTTTGTCATTAAGATGTAGCTTCTTTGCTGTAATCTGGTTTCAGAAACCAGATTTTCTAATTGTTGTCTTCATTGTGCTTTGAGAAACCTTTGTAGTCAATGTAGCTACAAGTCTTAAAAGCATCAAGCGACGACTTTGTATCATAAGTTGTCCTAGTTGTCTCTTGTTTCATGTTGTTAGCTCGTTAGCTTGGGTGGTCTCTCTATAGGCTTCAGTGACATTACTGTTCTATGAAATTTACATCTCTACACAACATTATAAACAATAGCAAGTGGCATATTCAATGCCTTTGCAATATGCACCATTCTCAAATCCGTTTTATGCCATACTTATTATAGTCGCCTTCTCTTCAGTGCTCAATTGAGATATTTATTTTCCAAAATTAGGACATTGTCACCCTAGAATTGAAATCTTCATAGAAGAAATTGTGAATTTTTTTTGGAGGAGCTTGTTGAAGGAAAGATGTGCGTTTGGATGCTCCCTACATATCTCCAAACTTAAATTAAAAAATTTCACCATTAACCCTTTAGTGACCGTGGTTGATTTTGCGGGTGAGCACAAATTTTGAATACAAATTTTGAAAAGGGAAATTTCATCACTACTCCAAGGAAGGAATCCCAGATTAGACCGTAGGAATTGATGTTGTAGGCTTTATCCGTGAAAAAAACAAAAAGTGAACATGATCTGATGGTGCAATTTGTTGTGAGTGATCTTCAAAGTGCGATGCATCGAAGTAGCCTTCAATTGAAGTAGCATAATATATTATTGCCCATAACTTTTGAAACATGCCTCCACAATTCATGGGATTGCTGGGGCAATGTTTCTATCATTCTTAGGCGTCAATTTCAAATAGAATCACATGAGTTGTTGAATATATATATGCGACTTAGAAGGTACGACTCAGGTCGGCCCTCTTGTCTTTGGACAAACACAGCTACCTTGTTATTGCACAAAATTCTCTGAAACTGGATTTGTTTGGAGCGCATGTTGAAGTTCTATTTGTGTTACTCTTTGTGTTTTTTCAAATACCATGTATTGAGGGTAGTAAAAGACAAAGAATTCGAAATTCGACCAAAAAGTGGTCAACCGGTCACTAAAGAGTTAAATGTATTCAATAAAATACTATGTAAAACCATAAAAATTGACTTTAAAAATTCACCAAAAATAGAGTTTTGCTTTTTTGGAGTTGAAATTTGGTATGCATGATCATGACTACATAGGAATGCAATGATGCAAGAATTGCATAAAAATTGTGAAAAATTGTGTTTGAGAATGGGGGCATTTGTGTGGGAACAAAAAGGGGTGACAAGAATTTTGAACCCCATTGTACAATACCCTACCAAAAGTTCTTGCGCAGTCTGCACCCACTGAAATAATTGCCGACTCTACCTCAAACCAACAAATCTAGTATATCCAAAAATGCTTCGAGCAACATGAAATTTTGCACGTATATTGAGGTGGACTTTAGCTATATTTACACAAAAGTTGGGAAATTTTTTAGCAAAATTGAACATGAAAATTATTTTCTACTTTCGGGTGTGTCCCAGTGATTGCATGAAACACTTGTTCTATTTTCTATCACACGTTGTAATTGAAAGTGGTTTTGTGGCATAAGTATTTTAAAAATGATCCAGTGAACATGAAATTCATAGTGAAGGTTCTACTAGGAATGGCCAATATGTGCTTGAATTTTTTCAATTTTTTTGAAATTACTTTAGAAGGTCGAAGTGAATTTTGATAATATGTCACACTTTTTTGTTTTGGGGGTTTTCAGTATTATTGAGTGCCCAATGTAGCAAATGTTGAGCTGAGGTTTGGTGAGCTTATTTCCATAAGCAATATACACCTTTTGCCAAGAGGAATTTTGCAAATCTTGCCTCAAGTATCTTTTGCATTGCCTTAAAGTGTGCTTCATTCACGATGCAATTTAGGAAAATAGAATTTGATAATTCTGTTTTTTCTTCAAGCTTACTTTTTTCTACTAAGATTTTTAAAATGGCCATTTTTTTTCCAAATTTTTTAGGCAATTTCACTAATTTAAAAAAATGGAAATGTCCGCAGCCTAGTTTTTAGCAAAAATTCTAGTCTCTACCAGAAGATAATATTGCAAAGTACTCTGCAGTACTGAAAAGTATTAGTTGTGGCCCACTTTTGATCATATTTTTTGATGTGGACTGCATTGGTCTTCAGATTTTCAGTCATTGCTAGTTGGATGGCATTTTGTTGGACATACACATGTCAACAATCCTCGAGATCCGAAAAAGATCAACGGTCTAAGTCTCTTTTTTTATGCCCCCTATAGTACTCACAGTACTTGTAATATCCATAGTACTAATTGACCAAAAATGCAAAATGCAACAAATAGTACAAGTGTTTTGTGCAATGATCCCAAAAGGGGCATCATTTACAAGAAATATCAACCTAAACTGGTTGTCAGAGAATCTGTAAGGTGAGAAATCAGTCAGTGTGCCCTGTTAGATTTTTGATTAAAAAATAAGTTTTTATTATTTAAAAATTAAAAAATTAAAAAAATTTATATATTTAAGAAAAAAATTATTTGTTGTATTTGTACATTTACCAAAACTAGAACAACCCTCAATAGGGCCCAATTTTTTTGTATTGGCATCCACCACAATCCCATTAGGGGAGGCAACCCTTTTTTGATTATTTAAGGAGTTACAAGTATCTAGAAGGCGGTTTCTTCCAAGGAGAAATTTTTCCATATGCAAAAATAGAGTTTGGACAATTTCTATAATTTTTAGATTTTTTTGTCTTAAAACAAAATTACTGAATTCATCAGTTGGAGATTGTATCCATCCCATATTGGTTATATAGATCTTTCTATTTCCAACCGAGGACTGGTTCCAAAATCAATCAAGGTCTGGTTGCAATATTGAGAGTCTTTTAGCTAATCACAATGCGCTACAACTGCCTTAGGAACCATGCCATAATTAGTTTCTGTTCTTCTCCTCCTTCACAGAGAGAGAGAGAAGCCTACTCTGCAAAAATGGAATACTCATCTAGAATGGGTTGCCTCCCCTATATCGTGAAATTTGAAACCATCTTCATATTGTGACTTGACATAAGATAGACAAGCCTATTACCACCCTGATTTGCAATCTAAATATCTTGGGGCCAACTCCAAGAGGGTTACATTTGTTTAGAGCTTGTTTCACAAATCAAACCCAAGTGGAATTTTAATTTTTTGATTTAAATTGTAATTTTTGTGAAATTTTAAAGTCTGTAATTTGTTGAGATATTACAAAACCGCGTACAGAGTGGAGTCATAAACATCTCATAAATAATCCATAACCGCCTTTCCATCACTACAAGAGAAAGGGGTGTTTTAAGTGAATTTTTAAGTATAGTCCTAGACAAAAGATTATAAATAATGACCTTTAAAGGTCATTAATTATTATCTTATGTCTAGAACTATATTTAAAAACTCACTTAAAACACCCCTTTTTCTTGTAGTGCATGTATCCAATGTGTCGTATAAACAAAGATTGTAACACACAACAAATTGAGTGCCTCAACCAACATCAAATATGCAATCAAAACTAGGCAAGAATGCATAACAAACACACCCTCAAGTACTCAAACCCTAAGATGGATGAATTCTACAATTTGGAGGAAACTTATCCAAAATTAAAGTGAACTCCCATGGGAGTCCAACTAACACTAAAAATTGATGTGAAGTGGCCTCGATGGTACTTCACTTGACAAATGGTACTTAATCCCCAAATGACCCTGAGGACAGAATGTGTCCTCGACTAATTTTTGAAGTTAAATAAAATCTTACCAAATTGTTATTTTTAATAGTTTATATTTTTGAAAAATTCTTTTTGAAGTCAAATTTTAGCATCAAATTTTCGATTTTGAAAATGATTGATTATGATTTTTCTATTCAAGATTTTGTGCAAGGGTGTCCATTGCAATCTTGACTTTTTGTAGTGTTGAGGGCTCTTGGGAATGAGCCTCAAATGCACTAGATCTTTGAGAAAAAATCACATTAGAAATTCATTTAAAAAAATTGTAGAGTAGATCTTGAGAAGTCATAAATTGATTGGGGTTATGCATGTTAGGCCCTTTAACCTTGTATTTTTTTAGTGACCAAATTTTTAGATTTGACATGTGAAAAGAGGAATGAAAGACTTCAAATCACTTTCATAGTTTTAACACCCTCACGATCAAACATTATAATCTTTCAATCCATAAGAGATATTATTGTGTTTTCTTTTCTAATGTGATCTCTAACATGTCTAGTTGATTTTATACGGTTACAATTCAAAAAGAATTGATACAACTTATCAAAATGTTGTCTTTTTGTTCAATTTAGAGTAAATTCCTAGAAGCTCACAAAAGGCCTTGGGAATTTTGGGGTTAAGTATTCACCATTAAAGGATTGACATGAAAACCCTTGTTGGCATTAATGAAATGCTTTTGTCAAAAAATGAATGGATTTGGATGTTTTTTGGATGGAATTGGGGTCAAAAGTAGGATGACGGAATGAACAAATTTGAACTAGTCTAGTTTTAATGATAGTTTTATCATCAATCTACAGCACCTAAAACCTGATAGAGATGGCAATTAGTTTTGACTACGAAACAAGATTGACTAAGGTATACGACCTATTTCCGACCAGGGCCTCATTTGCGCAAGATAGGGTGACCTTTTTTTATGCATTAGAAGAGATTCGGGGGCAATAAGAGATTGTAAGTTCCCAGGCCCTAGGAACTCTGGGAACGCCCTGGGAACAAGAATTTGACGTGACCAAGACTGTCCCATGTTAGAAAATAATAATAAATTAATTTTTTAATAATTTTTAAAAATTATGTTTTCATATTTTCATATTTTTTTTAATTATTTAATTATTTTTATATTTTGACTATTCCTAGCAGCGAAAACAACCCTAAAACGGCCCTTTGGAGGCCTCAAATTTCTTTTAATGATTGAAGGGAATATGCTATCAACCATAGCTTTTATTTTTGTATGATGAATAATACATTGGTACCTAATGAAGTTGCTAAGACTAGTTTTTAGTTTTTTTTTAGTTTTTTCCGGCTAATTTTATTTCATTTCTCAACTTTGAGCAAAGTTTGCCAATTTCACTTGATTTGAGATCTAAAAAATTGTACTTATCCATTTGTTTTGAAAATCGTCCCAATGGAAAGGGTACAGTCTCTTCATGATTTTCACCATTGAAAATTTATTTATGCAAGTGTTGATTTGGAATTATTTGCGATTTATACTTATAAAAAAATTTGCATTTCAACAATTGCAAGGTGGATTGTATAATAAGTTTGATAGCTCTTCATTTGAACTTAAGGTTTTTGGAAGTGCATTTATTGTGCTAACACAATTTCTAGTTGTTTGTGTCACCTCCAATCCCAAGAAATTCTTATATGCAAATTTCTCAAATATTGTAGGGAGGATCAACATACTAAAAAAATATACGTGCATTTCTCTTGCTATAATCTCACAACTTTTATGGGTAGTTGCAAAAAATAATTCACGTTCTTTTTTAATCAAAGAGGTAGTTACTGGCCATAGGACTGGCAATATTATTCAGCACTACTAGTTTTATGTGTTAGCAATACCCTTGTAGATCTAAACCGTTGATTCAATATTATATAATACTATAGACTGCTACGGGGTACTACAAAAGCCACATGGAGTAGAAAATAGCAGAAAAGGAGTCCTTGGAGTTTTTCATTTTTAGTAATTCAAAAGAAATTCAAAAAAATTCCATAAAAAAAAAACATTTTGCTAGAAAAGATTGTGCTCGCATTGCACCAAAGAATTCCTCTAGGAAATTTTTTCCTTCTTCGTAGCCTTTGTGCAAAGGAAGGTCACTTTGACCCCATGTGCACAATCGACATGTTTTTATTTTCATAAAAACTCATCGTCAATCCTTGTAATGTTAGTAGACCTCCAACATATCCAATTTGTAACTTCAAATTTATATTTTTGGGTAAAAAATAGAACTCAAATCCTTCAAAATGGCCAAGGTAGAGACCCAATTGGGGGCAGGTTAAAAATAATAAACTAATTTGAAGAAATTTGAAAAAACTACTTACTGTATGCAACTACCGCATGTACCTTCATTCCAAATTTCACAGAAAAGAAATAAATGATGCAAAAGTTATGAGCAAAAAACCACCCGTTTGAGGGCAAGGGGACAAAAAATAAGACAAGTTTCTTGCAATCACCCCTATTCAATTTTGCACTCAAAATTGGTATGCACACTAATAAACAAGCTCTTTAAACATCTGTACGGGTAATTTTGGAAAAAAAAACAATTTGCTTTAGTGGAGATAACTATAAGCCCATGTTCATTTTTTATAGGAAAAATACAGTTGGAAAAGCTTAGGCCATTAGAGATTCACCTACTAAACAAGGTTGTGAATTCCCTGGAGTTCTTGGATTGTGGGAACTTTGCTGCAGCAACAGTCTGACGTGGCACAATGATTGCCATGTCAGATAATAATAATAAATTAATTTTTAGATATTATTTTTTAATAAATATTTTTATAGTATTTTTTTTTAATTTTTAATTTTAATTTTTTTAATTTTTTTTAGTTTTATTTTAATTTTTTATTATAAAATATTCTGATTGCGGCACTGTTCATTACAACCTAGGGAATAGGGCTGAAATGGCCTTCCAATGCCCTCCAAAAACATCTAATGATTTAGAGGTTAACTCCTACAAGATCAAGGCCTTTTTTTCTGCCAAAAAACACTGAAAACTGCCATTTCTATAGCAAAGAGTAAAAAAAATTTAATTTTTTTTTTTTCACATCTAACCGTTGGATCTTACACCTAACTAGTATAAAAAATGTGGAAAAATTTCAGATTTTTGCAAGATATTTGTGTTTAAAGTGGAAAAAACAAGTTTTTCATTACATTGCGGAACTAAATTTTTTGACTTTGAACATTTTTAACTTAAAATTTTTACACTACAAAGTTTTGAGCTTCAAATCTTCAAAGTGGAGAATTGAGTTGAGAGTCTAGGGGAAAAAAATAATTAAAAAAATAATAATTTTCATTCTTAAAAAAACTATTAAATAGAAGTAGGTACGAGATACAAGGAAAATCTAAAATACTAATATATTTTAGATGGAATTCACATGCACTAATCCCAACGGTGAGATTGTTCTAGCAAGTAAACTAAACCATGAAAAATTATTTTTTTTGAAAAATTGCAAAAATTGCATTCAAAAATGAATCCTACAAGTTATTTTTTTCAAGAAGATGCTCTAACTGCCCAAAAAACAAGAATGTCCATAATTTTCTCATAACAAATCCAAATGAAATGAATCAAAGCTTTCCAGATAGACAAAAATATAATCTATGAGAAAAAAAAATTCAAAAAAAAAAATTCAAATTTTTGCAAATTTTTTTTTTGCTTCCCTCCATCCCCTGTTTTGAGCTTATTTGGTCATAACTTTAGTTCCTAGGCACCAATTGTGAAAAAAATTATATTCCCAAAAAGCTTATTAGTTTTTCAATCTTCAAAAAAAAATTCAGAAAATCACGACAAAAATTCAGCCCGTAGGTACCTACCCGTAAATCCCATTTGCCCTCGAAGGGACAACGGTCCTGCAGGGGTTATTTAACATTGTCAGAAATAGGTTGTATACCTTACATATGATACAATATCATGCTCTTAAAATCAAATGAGAATTTAACCCCTAAAGGACCATTGTTCCTTCGGGGGACAAATGCGTTTTCGGGCAAGTACCTACGGGCTGAAATTTTTTCCTGATTTTTTGAAACTTTTTGAGAACATGAAGAATTGAGAGAGGTACGTGGCAGAAAAAAAAATTTGAAATCGGACCTTTGAGCAAGAAGTTATGCCATTTCTTGGAATGCGTGGGGACGGGGGGCAGCAAAACAATTTGCAAAATTTTGAATTTTTTTTTTAAATATTTTTTTTCTCATATATTATATTTTTGTCTATCTAGAAAGCTTTGATTCATTTCATTTGGATTTGTTATGAGGAAGTTACGGACATTCTTGTTTTTCGGGCAGTTAGAGCATCTTCTTGAAAAAAATAACTTGTAGGATTCATTTCGGAATGCAATTTTTGTAATTTTTCAATTTTTTTTTTGGAATGGTTTAGTTTACTTGCTAGAACAATTTCACCATTGGGATTAGTGCATTTTAATTCCATCTAAAATATATGAATATTTTAGATTTTCCTTCTATCTTATACCTACTTCTACTTAACAATTTTTTTAAGAATGATAACTAAGTTTTTTTGAATTTTTTTTTTCCCTAGACTCTCAACTCAATTCTTCACTATAATGATTTAAAGCTCAAAACGCTGTAGTGCAAAATTTTAAGTTAAAAATGTTTAAAGTCAAAAAATCTGGTCCCGCAATGTGCTGAAAAATTTGTTTTTTCCATTTTAAATCCAGATATCTTGCAATCTGTGCGGTCAAAAATTCTGAAATTTTTTCCACACATTCTCATACCAATTAGGTGTAAGATCGTATGATTAGATGTGGAAAAAAAAACAATTTTAATTTTTTTTTACTTTTTGCTATAGAAATGACAGTTTTGAGTGTTTTTTGGCTAAAAAAAGGCCTTGGTCCTTTAGGGGTTAAGCTTGGAAGGATGTGGCCTCCATGAACAAGGTAGTCACTAAAATACTCTAATTATTTGACCAATAGGTGCATTCTTTAAAACTACAATTAACAGTGAAGTCATCCATTCGCAAGTGTCCTTACAATATTAAAGCAATGAGCAACTAATATGAAACAAGAAAAAATTGTGAAATGAATCAAACTGTTAACTTCAATAAGCATCTAGCACATTCAAGTCATATTACTATTAGAAAAGGGCCATTTTCAATATTTTATTGTCAATTTTGCAATGCTTTTGCACTAGAAAGAAGTTGACGGGACTTTAAAATGGTTAATACTTCATTGCAAAACCATTGATGCAATATTAAAAAAACCATTGCAAAAGTGTATAGTGTAAAAGTAGTTGACATTTGTTACAAAACTATTGCAAATGCAAGCACAATACTGTTAAGACCAAATTACAAACCATTGCAAAATTATAGACTATTGAAGGAGGTCGAGCTTGCATCAACATCCAAGGTGCATAACTCACAATATCTAGGCAGGTGCTTTTTTAACTTTTCTAATCTATAAGAAGGGAATCCACTTTATATTATGTAGGTTGTAAGATCATAGTAGGAAAGAAGACATTGAGAAGAATTGAATCATTAGAGGAGATTTGAGCCTCTGGAAGACTGTTTCAGGGTTGTTTCCATTGCTGGGAACCAGCCCCCGATTGTCAGAATTTAAAAATAAATAAATATATATAAATATAATTTTTTTTAAATGAATAGATTTTTGTGTTTCTTAATTATCTTCTAAAAAGGTCCTTCTAATATTGCCAACTATTAAACTTCACTATTACATTCACCGCATTCAACTATTTGGGCTTAGGATTTGTATATTAGTCTTTAAACTAAATTGTTTGCCACCTAATCAATTAGCATTCAGGTTACTTGTGCGCCGCTTGAATTCAATTCATTGTAGGTGATTGCAAGAAACATATATAATGTTTGTTGCATTTTTATTTTTAGCCTTTTAGTACTTTTTGTATTATGAGTCACCTTCAGTACTATTGGAGGCATGAAACATAAAATCTGAATGGTCAATTGGATTTCAAATTTACTATTTAGATAACATGTAATGTTCATCATTGACTGACAAAAATGGATGGAAAAATTTAATTTGCCATAAAAAACCCAGTTTACATTGGCAAATTGGAGGTACTACAAGTCCCCACCAATACTATTGAGTCTTTTTGTATATCCTAAAGTATTAATTTGAACTACAGTCTATAATTTGTCCTAGAAAATGAAACTTCCATGTAACTATTTTTAAAAATTAGGAAATGAACTTGAAAATTTTATTTTAAAAATGGCCATTGTTGCCAACTAAGGTCAAGTAGAGAGATCAAAGCTAGAACTAAAAAACCATTTTTAATTCAACATAAATTCAACCTAAATATAGCACACTTTAGGCCAATGTAAAACACATTTGGAACATGTTTTTGAAAATTCCTCTTCTGAAAAGGTGTATTTCTATTAGAAGAGTTAGCCTACTAAATCTGATGACATAACTCTTCAAAAAATGTACTCAATAGTACTAAAAACCACCAAAACCACATATGTGACAAATATTCAAAATTCAATTTCACCTAATTTATTAATTTAGAAAAAAATGAAATAATTCAAGTGCATTTTCTATTGCTATAGAAAGCTTCCTTTTGAGTTTCATACTCATTCAATCATTTTTGCAGTACTTATGGCACAAAACAACTTCCGCATTGAATGTGTGACGGAAAATAGGACAATGTTTCTTGCAATCACCTGCAATGTTGAAATTAGACAATAATATATAGTATTAGGCCTGGTTTAGACTGGAATGTTTAGTAGTATTGGACACAACAACAAGCATTTTCATTAGCCAAAGATTGGGTTTTGTCTATTAGGTCATTCACACAAAATGGACAACCACTTGAAGTTAACGCCATGTCATCACGAGTGATTGCAAGAAACACTTGTCTAATTTTCCGTCACACGTTCAATGTGGAAGTTGTTTTGTGCCATCAGTATTGCAAAAATGATTGAAATTCAAAAGCAAGCTTCCTATAGCAATAGAAAATGCACTTGAATTATTTCAATTTTTTCAAAATTAATTCAATAGGTGAAATTGAATTTTGAATATATGTCACACATGCAATTTTGGTGGTCTTTAGTACTATTGAGTACCTTTTTTGAAGAGTTATGTCGTGAGTTTTGGTAGGCTAGCTTTTCTAATAGAAATACACCTTCTCAAGAGAGATTTCCAAAAACATGTTCCAGTGTGTTTTACATTGGCCTAAAGTGTGCTCTATTCAAGTTGAATTTATGTTGAATTAAAAAATTATTTTTGTGGTTTTTTTGGTGAATGACCATCTCCACAGAGTTACTACAAATGGCCAATATTTATTTATTTTTATTTACGTTTTTTTCTATTTTTTATTAATGAAAACATTGAGGTATCAATTTTCTTGAGAATTGGCACTTTTCTAGTTCTCCTACTTAGAGAATTTTTTAATGACTTTCCTTTGGTGGTTATCTTCATCTTAAAGGTGCATACATTTTCCATATTTTTTAATTTAAAAAAAAATTGATTTCCTAATTTTAACCCCTAAAGGCCCAAGGCCTTTTTTTATGAAAACTGCCATTTCTATAGCAAAGTATAAAAAAAAATTTAAAATGTTTTTTTTCTTGAACATCTAACTATAGGATCTTACACCTAACTAGTATGAGAATGTATGGAAAAAATTTCAGAATTTTTGACCGCACAGATTGCAAGATATCTGCGTTTAAAGTGAAAAAAACAAGTTTTCCAACACATTGCGGGGCTAGATTTTTTGGCTTTAAACATTTTTAACTTAAAATTTTTGCACTACAGCATTTTGAGCTTTAAATCTTTATTGTAGAGAATTGAGTTGAGAGTCTAGGAAAAAAAAATTCAAAAAAATTTAATTATCATTCTTAAAAAAATTGTGAAAGAGAAGTAGGTCCAAGATAGAAGGAAAATCTAAAATATTCATATATTTTAGATGGAATTAAAATGCACTAATCCCAATGGTGAGATTGTTCTAGCAAGTAAATTACACAACGCAAAAAAAATTTTGAAAAATTTGAAAAATTGCATTTAAAAATGAATCCTACAAGTTATTTTTTTCAAGAAGATGCTCTACCTGCCCAAAAAACAAGAATATCCATAACTTTCTCATAACATATCCAAATGAAATGAATCAAAGCTTTCCAGATAGGCAAAAATATAATCTATCAGAAAAAAATATTAAAAAAAAATTCAAATTTTTGTCCATTTTTTTTCTGCTGCCCGGGCTGCCCGCCGTCCCTTGTTTTGAACTTATTTGGTCATAACTATTATTCCTGGGCACCGATTGTGGAAAAAATTATATTCCAACAAAGCTTATCAGTTTTTCTATCTTCAAAAAAAGTTTCAAAAATCAGGACAAAATTTCAGCCCGTGGATACCTGCCCGAAATTCCATTTGTCCCCCGAAGGGACAATGGGCCTTTAGGGGTTAAAGTACTCCAGAAAAAATCATAAGTATTGTTGCAAAACGCAACAAATAGTACAAGTGTTTCTTGCAATCACCCTCACCTACTCAGCTACTTTTGCCCAAACTCAAGATGAAGCCATACTTGTAAAGGACAAGTTTGGAGTCAAGTTGGGACGTGATCCTAAATTAGTTTGGCCAATGGACATTGAAATGGGTTTGTTCAAGAAGTTGAAATCGAGAGGAAAGGAATTGTAAAGGTGCTTCTCCAAAATAATAATACAACTACAAAGGAGCTTTCACAAGTATAATTCCACTAAACATCATGAGGAACATTTTTAGTGTTCCTTGTAGGCTTTGTAATAGAAATCCCTTGTGACAACTACCTTTTTTTTTACCTTTTTTTATAGATTACAAAAAATGTGGCCGTCACAAGAAAATGTGAAATACAAAATTTTATTGAGGGGGGCAATTTGTGCATTTTTAGTGTTATTTGATGTCCCCACCTCCAAATCAACTCAATTTATGAAATTCAATATTCTAAAATGTAAATTTATACCTTTGAAATCTGACTTTAATGTAGATATTAGTGCATATAATTAATACAATTCCTAGACTTTGGAGATTCAAATCTAACTAATATGTGGATTTTGAATTTCTAATTTCATTGATTTGTATATTTCAAATTTTTTTATCAAGATTTCAAAAGTTCAAATTATTAGTAATATGTAGATTTTATTTTTTGAAAATTCTACAATTTTATATATTGTAAAATTTCTAAAGTATATAAAACATACAATCTTTAGGAATGATAGATTTTTGTGAATCGAATTCATGTCTTGAATATTGAAAACTTGCAAGCCTTATGTGTCCAACTTCAAGGTACCCTTGACAATCGACATGGGACAATTGCAAGGTATAAAATATAGAATCTCTAAATTAGTCATAGGGAAATTCAAACAAGTCCGTTGTGCGTGGATTCTTAGTGTGAAGCCATGCACCAAATGGACGAAATGTCAAAATCCATGATGACATAGCAATTTTCCTCTACACCACGGCAAATGAAATCATGGACTAAGGGTTTCATCCACTACCACTGGATGTTCCAATCTAAACTAGGCCTCCCAAACATGGGCATGGGCATGGACATTTCAAACCTTGATCACGTTGCAAAACTTGCAATGTATCAAAATTGCCTGAAATTCTATCACAAAAAGTAGTTGGTAGATTTGGACTTAATCAAATAGATCTCACTTTCAAGATTTCAATGTTCCTTATGAAACATGAAATGGAACACATACTAGTTAGTAGATTTGTTGATCTTTCCTAGATGAGGTATTGCAATTTATTAGAAATCTAAACCTTAGCCTCTTCTCATAAAAGCTTTATTATAATGCACTCATCATAAGTTATCAAATTTGAAGTATGTAACTTATATTTTGCTCTTCTTTACCCTTAAATGTCGACACGGATGCTTGGCGTCGGATGGATGGTAGGGAATTCTTTTAGTAGGATTGTCATCCTCGAAATTCTGTTGTGAAAAGGGGAGGTCTTCTTCAGTAGTTTGACTTCTAATGAGTGGTTTTGCTATTTCTTTAAGCCAATGATTCACACGTTAACCCTTAAAGGATGAAGGGGTGACCCTTGAAATCATCCTTTTGCATTACCGTGTGAATCATTGGCTTACAAAATTGCAAAAGTGCTAATTGGAAGTCAAACTACAGTAGAATATCTTCCCTTTTCACAACAAATTTAGAGGATGAATAGTTGCATTTCTGTCCTACACAGTTTGATTCTCTGTCATCCATCAGCCATAGAATGGCTGCGTCCACGTTCAAGGGAAAAAGGATGACTTCCGGGGTCACCCGTTCGTCTTCTAAATCACTGCCCCCTGCGCATTACTGTACATAGGAGTTGCCCCCCCCTAGAGAAATGATCAGAATCGACCTCGTCAATTGACGTCGTTCTTCTGAATTCGGCAACAAAGTCAGACCCAGTAGGCTACGTCTTTGCTTGCTGCCTACTCCTCGCTGCTGGCCGGAGGGCGCCCCCCCGGCGTGATTGATCGCTGTTGGAGTGAGTGACATCGACTGTAGCCGGCGGATCTTGCTCCATCGCCGATCTTGGATGAAAGACGGAGCTGGAGCGACCTGCGTGGACCTGCACGCAACCTTGCGGCTAGCTTGCCCACCTCGCCTCCCACCGCAGCGTGCCACGCCCACGTCGAGCACTCGAGCCATCTGAAAGTCACTGCAAGAGGATTAATAAGGAAGTCAGACAAAGGTGCTCCGAGAATTTGTCGCGTTCACAGAAGCCGACGGGCCTGCAAAGTGGAAAGTGGCGTGCTCAAAAGCGAGGTTTTGGACGTGTTCGACCAAAAAAGAAACGCCGGTGCCGGTGGGTAATAGCTGCGTCGGCGTTTGTGCGACTGAAGGGGCTCTCGAAACTCCCCAGCCGCATCATTGAGGCCACGCGTGGCGTGAAGGAGTGCAGGCGCTGGAAAGGAAAGGCGTAAGTGCGTAACTTAGATGAAGCCCGCTGCACACTCCGTGCGAAGTCCCAACTTTTCAAGTCCCTGGTTCAGGCAAAATCCCAACTTTATGGTAGATCCATTCATAGTCGACCACTTAAGCGATTCCGCGCATGTTCTGGAGCAGTAGAAGGCACTGTAAATTTTCTACAGTGTAGAAACTAAGATAGAAACAGTGGCAGGCATTGCCAATTTTTCGTGATTTTTTCCTTTAAATTCAAATTAGTATGAATTTTGGAAGCCAAAAGTTGGCTTGAGCCCATACCCAATATATAGACTCTTTCAATTCTGATCATTCAATAACTACTTTTCCACTCACTACATCCTACTTTCTTGTTGTCTACTTTGGGACATGTGCAATGATTTTATTAGTGTCAATCTTGAAAAGGAAAAAAAAACATTCCAAGCTTCAATTGGAAATTTGTTCTAGTTATAGTTGGAAATAACTAGTTAACTACACCCTATAGGTTGGATATGATTCTTTGGTTGAGAGTGGGTGATTCTACTATATGAAGATTGACGTAAGTTAGATGAAGGTGTTCCACATTATGTGTGAAGAGTCCCAACTTTTCAAGTGGCCCCAATCAAAGCAAAATCCCATTTTCTATGGATTGTAGAAGGTATTTGGGACTTTTATTATAGTTTTCAATCCATATAATTGCATCTACTATTTGTTTGTTTTACTTTGCTTTACTTCATTTTGTTGGAATCAATCACAACTAACCATTGTTCTTGTGATGTTAATTTATTTTGGTTTGAAAGAGCACACTATGGTATCCATTGGTGAAGGTCAAGATTTTTTTCCTTTTAAAAATAGATTCTATAATTTGCAAAAAAAAGAATCAAATTTTTTTCCTAAAAAGAATAAGTCTTTTTATTTTTAAGCATTCGCTAAAAGCATCCCTCAAAATTCATTAATTTTATAGCTAAAAATGTTGACCTTCACTAGGTGTCATATATACAACAGTCCTATAGGTTTGCAATTTTTTTGAAAAATGCCAAAGTTTTAAAACCAATGGAATCATCAGTGACATTTAAACCATAAATCTTACTAATAAATTTTTCTTCAGGCCCTTGTAAACAAAGAATTCATAAGAGAAATTTTGTTGATTAGGTCACATAGACCTAGCTAATACTCCGTAAGTGCTATCTTTTATAAGGAATATGAATTTTTATTTAAACAATTTTTCATTAGCCCTAACTTCTCTTCATCTATACCTTAAATTGGGTTGTTTTGTTTTGTTTTGTTTTGTTTCGTTTGATATGTTGAGATGTAACAAACCGTGAGGCGTTTGGCGGCGCTCTTGGTACCGTTCAAAAGCTCTTTGGAAGGAGGGGTTGTTTTGTGGTGTTTGGACCTTTGATATGAAAGTAATTGAATTTCAAAGTTTTTATAAATTCAAAAATTGAATTGAATTATCTTTTATTTTGGAAAAAACGTAATATTTGCATTGCGTGTCCAAAAGCCGCAAAATCGCAAGGCCCTTGCACTCCTTTGTGCATAGAGCATTCTATTCGCATCAAGAACACAGCAACTTCTCCCATCAACTCTTCCATTGTCCCATCACAACAAGCCCTTTGCACTCCTTTGTTTATGAAACAAAAAAATTTGAATTAAAAAATTAAAAAACTTCCTTTGCTTTTATTTTGAATGTGGCAACGGCACAAGCGCACACTAGTTTGAATGAATACAAATGAGAGCTTAAGTTAATTAGCCTAGGAAAAAATTGACCTCCTTATTGCTTCTTTTCAACCTAAGGGAAGTATTAGAATTTACTCCCTCCATCCCAAAATAATCTTCCAAAATGTTTGGTATTTTTTGTTGAAAATCATGTTATTTCAATCTCTTTTGAGCAGTAAATAGAGTTCACAGTACTCCTATCGTCTTGAAACTTTGAGTTTTGGAGCCCTTTTCAAAGTGTAGAATTAAACTTGTTGCAATTAAATGAAGGGGACTAGAAGAATATTTTAGGATGGAGGGAGTAGTAATTACCACCAATGATTAACTATGGAAATTGAATTCATATTTGGAATCAAGGACCCTGCAGTTGATATTAAAGGTCCAAAAATACAAGATTATCCAACAAAAAATTAGTAGATAATTTTTTTACCATTAGAAGAGATTTGAGGGCTAGGAGGGGCCGTTTCAGGCTGTTCCCACAGCTGGGAACAGTCAGAATATAAAAATAATTAAAAAATAAAAATAAAAATAAAAATAAAAATAAAAATATTATTAAAATAAATAAAAAATATTGAAAAAAAATATTTAATAAAAAAAATATTAAAAAATTAATTTTTTATTATTTTCTGACGTGGCACTCTCTTGGCCACATCAGATTACTGCTCCCAGGGTTCCCAGGGCCATATAACTCGCGGGCTCTTAGAGCCCTCAAATCTCTTCTAATGACTTATTTGTAAGAAACAATTGGTAGGGACAATGTGATGGTGTCAATTATCTCAATGCAAGTTAAGTAGCGTACATCGATAAACACAAAAATTCATCCACCACAATACAGGGCATATATTTATGTTGACTTGGCAAGGGGTTTGGTCTAATAAGAATGCAAGATGAAATGCTAGTGATTCTTGATAAAGTACAATCTCTTCTTTTTGCTGTTTGCCATCCAATTCTATTAAGTAGGGGACTATTTAAGGGTTACATATACATATGTGACTAGATAAATTTTCCTTGTACATATGGCGCAACATATTTGTAAGGTAATAGAGGTTTTTGTAAATGATTTTAGATCTTTTGTGAAGGTGCTTCAAAGACCCATCTACTTATACCTTAAAATTCCATCCAGTCTTGATTTTGAAAATTTACATAAATTTTGAAGACTCTTCAAAAATATAGTTGTCTTTTGAAAATATATGATTTCCATTTGACTATAAGTAAAAATATTCTTGTAATAGTCAAAAATAATTTTGACTATATCTATATTTATCAACAAAAATGATCAATTTAAGGTCATTCAACATTCTCTAAGGCGAATTTCATTAAAATGGCGCCATTCTGCAACTCTAACACTTTTATAGTTTAGACCGCACGGTCTGAAATCTATTACTGTCTTAAATGGTTCAGACTGCACGGTTTGATCTATACCCATCCTAGATGGTTCAAACTGCGCTATCTAAAAATGGCATATGGAATATTGTCATTTGAATGAAATTCTCCATCTACACTATCGCATTAAAATGTTTGACATTCACCAAAAGTTGATGATAATTCAAAAGTGATATGGGACCTATATTTTTTTGGCATTGGATCTTAGCACGTTAAGAAGTGACCCTTCAAATTTAAGACAAGTTAGTTTTATCCTACATTCTACATGGTAATTCTGTAATTGGTGGATTGATTATTTAAAGGATATATTTGATAAGCAAAAGTAGGACATTAAATCCATTTCACAAATTGGGGGGAGCAGGGTGAATTTTGTGTTATCGAGGATAAAAGTGAAAAAAAGCCCCCTATTTTGTGCCACGTTTAGGATATGATCAAGATTCCCCTAGCTAAATTAAGACCTTTAATTGCAAATATGAATTCTAAATATGCAAATTTTATCACGTGTAGCAAATAAAAAATTCCTGCATTTTTTCCCAGGGTAAATTCGCCCGAATGGTATCACTTTGTGGAACAAATTTAACGTCTTGTGCTAAGCAAAGTCGGAGACAAAAAGTTTGACAGCTCTTCAAAAATAGATGTAAAATTTGATTGTGCCAAGTTTAGCGAAACAGTGGCACGGCTACCATTTTTTGGTTCCAAAGAATGGATTCAACATTTTGAAATGATCATCAACGATAAATATTTTGTTTCTGCGATTTTGGGCTCCTAATACTCCCGCCCCACCTGGAAACGCTCGCAGCAAATCTCTACACTCTGGTCCCAACTGATCCAGCACTGGTACTGCTCCCAACTGGTACAACTGATCCCAATTTGCACCCAGAAACAAAATGTTGGAGAAGAAATTACCGTGTCTCTGCAAGAGTTTCCCCGTTGCGGCGTTGCCGAAATACGTTAAAATCAATACCTCTCTGTGAGATTCCCCACCGTGCCACCCTAGCGCCTTGACAAGGAAATAAAAGGACTATTAACTGTTGCCTTGGCCTTTGTTGTCCTCTCTTTTGGCAATGAAGTTCTCTTTCCATTTGCTCCAAAAAAGAAATCAAATAGTATCCATGTAAAAGAATGATGATTCGTGGCGATTTTTATTCTAAGGATGGATTATTTTGATACTTCCCCGCCAGTAATTATGCAGAAACAAGAATCTAGATTATGGAATCATTCATTCATAGTGGACCGTCCGATTTTAGCGAGGCCCACCTCTCTGTCTCGACTGAAAGATCAGTCATACAATTATAAGCGCGACCGATCTTTTCTGATCTTTTCACTGTGTCGGATGGTCTCCATTTGGTGACTCGTCATCATCTGTTCGCCATCTTTGTTGCTTCATCACATTCTCCCAAAAGCAGTTAGTAGCCGTCTCAGTTGCGGCGCTTAGAAAATTTGCAATTCATTATATAGCTAGTACCCGCTGAGAATTTCATTCAATCTTGGTGTCATTGAACTAGCTGAACATGTCGTTACTTGGGTTCCCATGCATCGTCCAAAATCTGGACGTTCAAGCACTTCAGGGTAAAGATAGCTTGCAGCAATAACATCAACTCGTACTTATTTGGAAATTATGTGAAAGCACAAGGCACATTAACATGGAAGTTCACATTATTTTCGATAAACTCAATATAATATTGTTTGCACTATATTCATACTAACTCAAGTACTGTTGTCCAATTTTCATCTACTTTCTTCCAATTCCATTTACATTTCTTCTAAATTAATTCAATTTTTGTCTACTTTCTTCCAATTACATTTGTATTTCTTCTAAATTAACCTAATTTTATCGACAGTTCATCTAATGTGCACACTAAATACATCTTTCTTCAAAATCCATTTGATTGAGTTTGAATAGTATAATCCACTAACTGAAACTATTCAAACTCTCACACTATTTGAATTAATTCCAAATGAACTGTACAAGTATTTTGCAGTGGTTGTTGTCTAGACATCTTCAAGCAGAAATCTACATAGGAAAAAACTTTTGTTTCAAATTTTTATTTTTTGATGAGTAAAAAATGAATTACCACTAAATAAATGCATTATTCATTGCAAAAAAATTTATAAAGAAAAGAAAAGAAATTGTATTGAACCATTAATAAATATGTACAAATAGGAGAAAATACTATTGTTCTCATGATCCAATCCATTAGGAAAAATTTTAGGCCTGCAAAGGCTGCAAGACTGCATCGCAATAGAGCGATTATAGCAAAAAAAATAAAAAAATAAAAACAAAAATAAAAATTTAGGAATTTGACCGAGCATCACTGGTGCCATTTCAGATTGGCAATTTTTTTTTTTTAAATAGTTTTTTAATTTTTTTCTCAAAAAAAATATTTTTAAAAAAATGCCTGTTTTTTTAATTTTTATACTTGCACTATGGGGGGTGCCAAATATGAAAATGAAACAGCCCTCTATAGAGTTCAGATTTTTTGTAATGCTTTCACTTTGTTTTACTAACCAAATTTTATATATATATATATATATATATATATATATATATATATATATATATATAGCCAGTTGTAAATTTTTTTGATTTAAATGTAAATTGTATTGTTGTAAATCTTTAAAGTAAAATTCATTGAAATTGATTTGAAAAAAACATGTTAACCAACTTAACCTCTAAAGGCCCAAGGCCTTTTTTTTTTTGCCAAAAACACTCAAAACTGCCATTTCATATAGCAAAGAGTAAAAAAATTTGAAATTGTATTTTTTGCACATCTAACTACAGGATCTTATACCTAATTAGTATGAAAATGTGGGGAAAAAATTTCAAATTTTTTGATTGCACAGATTGCAAGATATCTGCATTTAAAATTAAAAAAACAAAATTTTCAGCACATTGCGGGACTAGATTATTTGACTTTGAACTTTCTTTAATTTTTTGCACTACAAGTTTTTGAGCTTTAAATCTTTATGGTGGAGAATTGAGTTGAGACTCTAGGAAAATAAATTCCAAAATATTTAATTTTTATTCTTTAAGAAATTGTTAAGTAGAAGTAGGTACAAGCCAGAAGGAAAATCTAAAATTATTAATATCTCTAAGATGGAATTAAAATGTACAAATATCAATGGTGGGATTGTTCTAGCAAGCAACCCAAACCATGTAGACCTTTTTTTTAAAACTATAAAAATTGCATTCAGAAATGAATCCTACAAGTAGTGTTTTTTCAAAAAGATACTTTAATTGCCCAAAAAACAAGATTGTCTATAACTTTCTCATAACAAATCCAAATGGGAAGAATCAAAGCTTTCCATAGAAAAAAATTTATAGTATATGAGAAAAAAAAAAATTATTTTAATTTTTGAAAGTTTTTTTTGCTACCCCCTCTCCCCTATTTTGAGCTTATTTGGGCATTACTTTTGTTTCCAAGCACCCATTGAAAAAAAAAAAAAAAAATTATAAAGATAATCAATTTTTCTATCTTCAAAAAAAGATTCAAAACATCAAGACAAAAGTTGAGACCATAGATATTTGAAGGGACAATGGTCTTTTAGGGGTTAATATATTTTCAAATTTGAATGTATAGATATTTTATATTCATAACAAATGATATAATCCCTTTTGATGGAACCTCAAAAAATTTGTGAAAGATATATTTAATAGCACACCTAAATTATGTTCAAGATCCTTTGGATCTTTAGGGGATAACTTTAGTAATAGAAAAGAGGTTGTAGGGCACTAAACTACTAAGCTACACTACAAGAACATGGTGCCATTTAGAGTCAATTGAATTTTGGGCTATCAAGGGCCCCTCTGCTAGTTTTGCCTTCCAACCGTCGTGAATTCTACCTCATTACACTAGGGAGGTTTCTTGGTCATTGGTGGCTGGTCGTAAAGGGCCTCAAATCCTTCCTTTGCACTCGAGCGATCATTAGTTGTCTATCTTGGCTCTTTTTGTTTGTTGTTTTCCTACCATGCTATGTCACTTGTAGTTGGCTGGTTTGTATTTTAATTCTTTGCAATGAAATCTTCTTCTATTTGTGTCAAAACAAAGAAGAGAATTTCATTGTCAATAGAGAGTGCGACATAGGCCACAACATTAGTTAGTAGTTCTTTTATTTCCTTTTCAAGGTGCTAGGGTGGTTAGATGGCCAGTATCTCATACAAAAATAGTTAGTTAAGAATATAGCCACCAAGCCTTATCAGCAGCCTCTTTAATGCCATTCCAAGCTTTCCATGCTTGTCCAGAGGAAAACAAATCTATACTAGCACCCTTTCACAATACTTGTGCCATTGCTCCAGTCACTCCCACATTTGCTCGGCAACGGAGGGACTTTGTAGTAATCAGTTTTACACTCACGCTAACTTGGTCAATTTTGACTATGGCCTAAGTGAAAGACATGGAGGCTAGTGAAAAGTGTGAGGAGAAGATGAAGAACTTTTTGCAAGGGCTTCAAGGGTTGGTTGGTGTAGAGCTTCGGCTCTTGAAAGCACCGCCACTTCTTACGAGGCAAGCAATTATGTCAAGCTTGAATGGAGTGCAACTAGTGGTGATGCTCTAATGTATTTCAACAAAGGGAAAACTCATGCATATATTTTGTTTAACGTATTATGACAATGATGAAATCTCATTTATAGACACGATATATATTTCTCCAACATTTTGTTTTTGGATGTAAATTGGTTAGGATCAATTGAGAGATTTGGTGCAAGTGTTTCCAGGTAGGATAGGGAATTTGGAGCTAGCCAAAAAGTGCAAAAACAAAATATATATCATTGATGATAAATTCAAAACTTTGAACTTAATCTTTGGAATCAAAAAAACGGTATTTGTGCCAATGTTTGCTAAACTTGGTACATTCAAAATTTACATCTATCTTTGATAAGTGGGCAAACTTTCATCTCCCACTTTGCTCATCAAACGTATCATGTAAATAATCAATCCTCCAATCACTACGTAGAATGTAGGACAAAGGTGATTCATCTTGGATTTGAGGGGCCACTCCTTAATATGCCAAGATCAAATGCAAAGAAAAGATTTTGTAGGTCCGAGAGCACTTATCATCAACTCTTGGTGTCTGTCAAACATTTTGAATGCAATAGTGCAAATGCTCAAAGAATGTAGAACCACTTCAAATTAATCGTCTTACTTAATGAACATAGATATAGTCAAAATTGCAATTATAAAATCTTTTTTACTTGTAGTCAAATGAAAGACATTATATTTCTGGAAAATCTTCAAAATTTATGTGAATTTTTGAATCAAGATTGAATGGAACCTTAACCCCTAAAGGACCAAGGCAATTTTTGGCTCCAAAACCATTGAAAACTGCCATTTCTACTACGATCACTCCCTAAGCCAAAATAAACTTTTATTCTAGAATACAACCGTAGGATCTTGTACTTCACTTGTCTCAGATCATGTGGTAAAAATTTCATGAAGTTTGGCCATACATATTGGAAGATATTAGCATTTGAAGTTGGAAAAAGAAGTTTTTTTGAACTGTGGCCTGCAATTTCAGATGACTTTGACGGCCATTTGTGGATTTTGTTTGCCCTACACACCATAAAGTTAAATTTTTTTATGTTAAACATTTGAGTTGAGAGTCAGGGAAAAAATTTCAGAATATCAAAACTTGATTTTCACATATAAAAAAATTGTTAAGTGGAAGTAGGTCAAAAATTGAACGAAATACCAAATCGTGAATAGCTCTTAGGTGGAATTAAAACACCATAATCCCAACAGTGGGATTATTCTTGTAAACAAATTGAACCTTGTCAAAAAAAAATTGAAAAAAATTGAAAATTGCATTCAAAAATGAATTCTATAAGTGTTTTATTTGAAGATGCTCAGATTGCCCGAAAAACAAGATTGTCCATAATTTTCTCATTTTGAGTCCAAATATAATGAATCAAAGCTTCAAATGTAGTTAAAAACATGGTCTTTGAGAAAAATAATAAAATTTAAATTCAATTTTTTAAAGTTTTCTTTTTCTGCCTGGCGAACTGTTTTTTTGACTTTGGGTGGCATAAATTTTGCTCTTGGGCCCTGATTGAAAAAAAATTATATTTTTAGAAAGCTAATGTGATTTCCTATCTTCATAAAAAAGTTTCAAAAAATCAGGTCAAAATTTCAAGTTGCACGAGCTTGCCCAAAATCCCAAGTGTCCCCTGAGGGGACTTTGGTCCTTTAGGGGTTAAGGTATGCATCTTTGAAGCACCTTTACAAGTACCCGAATTCCATCACTAAAATCTTTTTACTCTACAACTATGTTGCGCCATGTGTAAAGTTGGAGACATTCTTCAAGAAAAATTAGTCCACTTCATGACAAAATTTGACAGCAAATGGAACAAAAAGATTATATTTTATCAAGAATCTCTAGCATTTCCACTTGCACACTTGCTAGATCAACCTCCTTAATGGATCAATGTAAATATATGCCCTATTTTGTGGTAGGTGAATTTTTTGTTTATCAATATACACTATCTAACTTGCGTCAAGATAATTACTACCATCATTATTCAAGCTAGTTGTTCTTCTGGGAAAAATATGAAAAAAATTCCCACTAACTTTTTGTTGAATAATTTTGTATTTCATAACCTCTACTATCTACTTTAGGATCTTTGATTCCAAAGATAAATTCTAATTTTAATCATTGGAAGTATAATAATAAATTCTATATAGCACTTCTTTTAAGATCAATAAGGGCAATGAAGAAGTAAATTTCTAACTAGGCTAATTGACTTGAGCTCTCAATTATAATCATATATATTTCAAGTGGAGAGAAGTTAGGGCTAACGGAAAATTGGTTAGATATTGATTTGTATTCTTTAACTCCTAAAGTCTGAAGGCCTTTTTTCCATCAAAAACCACTCAAAATTGCCATTTTTGTCGCAAAGAGCCAAAAAATTAATTAATTTTTTGCATATCTAACCGTAAGATCTTGCACTAGACTAGTGAAGAAAACAAGTTTTTTTACACCTTGCTCGATTAGATTTTTTGGCTTTAAATCTTTTTAACTTAAAATTTTTGTACTACTAATTTTGATTTTTTAATTTTTTTGGTTAAAAATTTGAGTTGAAAATCTAGAAAAAAAATTCAACTAAAAACACTTAATTTTCACTCATTCAAAAAATATTAAGCTGAAGTAGGTTCAAGATTGAATTATTGAAGAGAAAACTCAACCGTTGATAGCTCTAAAGTGAAATTGAAATACATTTATAAGAATGGTGAGATTGTTCTAGTAAGCAAATTACTTTATATGAATGGTGAGATTGTTCTATCCAACAATTTTTTGAAATTTTTTAAAAATTATATTCAAAAATGAATTCTACAAGTTATTTTTTCAAAAAAGATGCTTAAATTGCTCAAAAAACAAGATTGCCAATAACTTTCTCATCACTAGTCCAAATAGAATGAACCCAAGGTTCAAATGTAGACAAAAATATAATCTTTGAGAAAAAAAATGAAAAATGAAAAAAAAAATTGTGATTTTTTTTGTTGCCTTTCAAGCTGCCTTTTAGACTTAGGGTGGCATAACTTTTGCTCCTGAGCACCGATAGAAAAAAATTATATTTCCAAAAGCCTAATCTGATTACCTATCTTCAAAAAAACTTTAAAATGTCAAAAATTGATATCACATAAGCCTACCCAAAATCCCAAAAGTCCCCTGCAAAGACTTTGGGACTTTAGGGGTTAAAGATATCACTTATTAATTACGTCTATGT
The DNA here is from genome assembly GCA_951799445.1 of Pseudisothecium myosuroides. Taxonomy (NCBI): domain Eukaryota; kingdom Viridiplantae; phylum Streptophyta; class Bryopsida; order Hypnales; family Lembophyllaceae; genus Pseudisothecium; species Pseudisothecium myosuroides. The sequence continues at coordinate 4,651,718 of OX637291.1, read as the reverse complement.
GACCTATTAAACTTAACTATTTCTATGAATTCTCCATTTACAATGTTTTCAAGCAAAAGGTATTAGTGGGACTAATGATAAATGTCAATGGTAGTCTATTGATATCTAAACTTTTTAACTTTTCAAAAGACTGCAAACCTATAGAATTACTCTGTGTAGTGGTGAAGGTTAGTATTAAATACGTAATTAATTTTAGGAGATGCTTTTAGCAAGTTCTTACAATTAGGAAGATTTGTTCTTTCTAGGACAACTTTTTTAAAAATTTGATTTCAAATTTCAAATAAAAATGTCCCAGTAGACTTTAAAGATTAAAAACCTTGAAAATGATTGTGTTTGAGTGGTTAGATTTTTATATCTCATGGGGTTTGACTTGCCATCATCATGAATTGTGGGATTTGGAGTGAATAGACTCTCAAGGCTACTGCACACTATGTCCCCAAGTTCCAAGTTCTACAAAATTTTCAAAATTTGATCATTAGAAAGTTGACAATTGGACTTGCTTGGGGATTCAAACTATATCCCAAGTCCAAAGTACAACATCACTTTTAAACACCTATATGGCAACACTTTTTGGAAGTTTTGGTGCCAAGGAAGACAGTGGAACATAGAGGCCAAATTGGATCTAGCCAAAATGAAAACCCAACTCTGCCTCCAAATCCCAAGAATTTTTTTGAGTATAAATTGAGGAAAAAATCACCATATAAAGCACCCTAGTTGACTAAAATTTTGTCCAAATATGTCCAATGCCTGATTTGATGCTAAAAGTGCCCCTCATTGAATGTTTTTTTAAACTTTTTGATAGACATGAGACAAGTTGGGACTTTGGTCTTCACATTATGAAGTCCCACTCGTCCTGCACTACATATTTTCTCATTCACCTTCTCCTCCCTCCCAAAATGGGATTTGGCCTTCACCACGGACTTGAAAATTTGGAACTTGGCCCGTAGTAGGGGTAGTCACTGACAGCTTGTTCACCGGTACGATGAACAATGGATAGTGAAGTCGTAGCGGCGTAGGGGTGGCCTCCTATCGCTGGAATATTCTTAGCGTGACATTGTTTGTTCACCCCTAACATCCACCTCCAGAGGTAAAGATTGGAAGTGCGCAAGCAATAGCACGCTAAGAATATTCCATTTGTTCTCTTAACTTTCTCTTTATTGGATCCGGGAAGGACGTCATTACCTCCATCCATCAAGTCTAGTAACACCATTATCCATTCTCAACAGTCGAACAAAGAGGGTGGTAACAGCTTCTTCAAAAAACGTGGCTTCTCATTGGCTAATCCAAACCCTCTCCGCTATTGAATCTCCATTGTTCACAAGCACCTTGAACAAGCCGTGACTACCCCTACTGTGAAGCGGCCCTCCTGGACGCCCGCCAATCCTTGGCCTGCACTCATCCGCAACACTTCTTTTCAGCCAAGCCCCTCCAAAACTTGGCTTTTCTGGCACGCCACTTTCCAGCCCCTTTGCAGGCCAGTCGGGTTCTGTGAACACGCCAAATCCTCGGAGCATCTACTGTAGGTCGGACTTATCCTCTTGCAAGTGCTTGCACTTGCAGATCGATGGCTCGACATGAAAGTGGCACGGCACCGGTTTAGTGCGAGGTGCATGAACAAGCGGCAAGGGCTCTTGGTCGGATGCCGGGGTCTTGCAGGTCGCTCCAGCAGTCCAGCTCCTTCTTTCACACAAGATCCGACTGAGTGATCGAGCAAGATGCTGCATTCGATGTCACTGCAACTGATTGATCGATCACACAGAGAGAGGGGCGCGGCTCAGCAAGCCAAGGGTCCTAACTAGCTTTGTTGCAGAATACAAAAGAACAACGTCCATTGACAAGGTCGATTCTCATAACTTATCATCAACGATAATCATTCCGTTACTTTCTGCGAGTTTTAAACCGATATTTTGTCAAAATGGCGATATCCTTCAGCCATTTTTCCATTCATTTTCTAGGATTAGTATAGATTTCAGACCACATTTACATTTCAGACGGTCTAAACCTAAAGGTGTCAAGTTTGTGGAATATTGCCATTTTAACCCCTAAAGGACCGTTGTCCCTTCAGGGGACAAATGCGTTTTCGGGCAAGTACCTACGGGCTGAAATTTTGTTGTGATTTTTTGAAACTTTTTTTGGAGATAGAAAAACTGATAAGCTTTGTGGGAATATAGTTTTTCACAATTGGTGCCCGGGAACAAAAGTTATGACCAAATAAGCTCAAAACAGGGGACAGGAGGCAACCTGGGCAACAAAAAAAATGAACAAAAATTTGAATTTTCTTAAATATTTTTTTTTCTCATAGATTATTTTTTTCTATTTGGAAAGCTTTGATTAATTTCATTTGGATTTGATATGAGAAAGTTATGGACATTCTTGTTTTTTGGGCAGTTAGAGCATCTTCTTGAAAAAAATAACTTGTAGGCCTAATTCATTTCTGAATGCAATTTTTTCAATTTTTCAATTTTTTTTACATGGTTTGATTTACTTCCTAGAACAATCTCACCATTGGGATTACCGTACGTGAAGGTCTGATCCGGCACCTGAGTACCAGAAAACTTTACTTTTGGCGCGCGAATGGGTTCGACAGGTGGTATATTCTAGGATATTCTAAAAATTCACTTGTAATCTTCCAAAATTTTCACTTGTAATATTTTCAAAAATTCAGACATTCCAAAAAATACTTAATTTATATCTGAATCTGACCTTCATGTAGGGTAGTGCATTTTAATTCCATCTAAAATATATTAATATTTTAGATTTTCCTTCTATCTACCTACTTCTATTTAACAATTTTTTTAAGAATGATAATTAAGTTTTTTTGAATTTTTTTTCCTAGACTCTCAACTCAATTCTCCACTATAATGATTTAAAGCTCAAAACTTTGTAGTGCAAAAATTTTAAGTTAAAAATGTTCAAAGTGAAAAAATCTAGTCCCGCAATGTGTTGAAAAACTTGTTTTTTTCCACTTTAAACATAGATATCTTGCAATCTGTGCGGTCAAAAATTCTGAAATTTTTTCCACACACTTTCATACTAGTTAGGTGTAAGATCCTACGGTTAGATGTGAAAAAGAAAAAAAAAACAATTTTCAACTTTTTTTACTCTTTACTATAGATATGGGAGTTTTGAGTGTTTTTTGGTAGAAAAATGGCCTTGGTCCTTTACGGGTTAAGAAAATATCCGTTTCTAGATCCTTATAATTTAGAGTGGAGTTATGGGCAATTTCATTAAAATGGTAGTATTCCAAATGCCACTTTGACAGTGTGCCATTTTCACCATCTAAGACAGATATAGATTTCAGGACGGCTGTGCCGAACTGTTTTCCTGCCATTTTAAAATAATATCGCCATTTTAATGAAATTGCCCATAGTTCCAAATTCCCCCGCCCCACCTAGAAACGCTCGCAGCAAATACAACTGATCCCAATTTGCACCCCAAACAAAATGTTGGAGAAGTATGTCCAGTGTCTCCGTCTGCATGTTGCTGTAATACGTTCAGTTAACCCTGGAACGCCGCGGACGCCATTCCGTGGCGTTCCAATGACAATACTGTTGAGCCAAAAGTGTTCAAAAGCATTTTCTCATCCTTCTTTTCTTTGTTGACCTTTCATATTGGGTTATGAAGAGTATCCAATTGAGTTTGTACTCTTTCCAATGTTTGTCTTCACGGAAATGAGAAGTTATTAAAAAAAACGAATCACAAAATAGTGCTATTTTAGTGTATTTTGGGAAGTTGTTGCTCCTTGCTCTAAATCTGAAATTTCTCCACAAAAATGATATTTTTTGAGTTTGACTCCAACTAACAAAATGAAGGGCATCTACTCTAGTTTCTACTCCAATTTGAATTTTGAGAAAATTCCTAATATTGCATATTTTATTGCAATTTGAACTTTGGGTGTATTTTCAATGTCTATTACTTTCTAATTATAGAATGATACGGAAATTGAGTTTACATCATGATGTTTGTCATTGTAATATACACACATGGTGAAATTTTCAGATTTTTTGAAATCATTTTTCTATTTAATATGATTTTTTTTCACTTTTTCTTCAAAAATTCTTTAAAAAAACAATTTTTCACAAAAAAATCTAAATTTTTTTTGAAGTAAAGAAGACATGTAATTTCATCACTGAAAAATAAATATAAATTTTTTCATACATATCTAGTTGCAAAATGGCATCAAATTGAGTGATGGGCAGTGAGGTTTGAAATCAATGGTCATGGGTCCGTCATTTAGGGGTTAAAGTCAATATCTCTGCATGACATTCCCCACTCAGACACCCTAGCGCCTTGAAAAGGTCAAAAGGTAATTAGTAAAAGGACTATTAAAAACTGCTGCCGTAGCCTTTGTTGCACTCCAGTCGCTTGTGGCAATGAAGTTCTCTTTTCATTTGCTGGAAAGAAGAAATCGCATCATCACAGGAGACAGTATAATCCCTGTGCGAGAATGAATGATGATTCATGGCGATTTTTATTGCTACTTACGGATGGATGGGATGCCACATCCGCAGAAATGGGAATCTGGATTGCGGAATGCGGAATCATTCACTCACAGTGGACCATCCGAATATAGCTAGACCCGCCTCACGGGCTCGACTGAGCCTCCTGCCCCGCTTCAATAAGTTATTCACTCGATACGTGGGAAATGAAGGCTAAAGGGCCGTCCAGCTCAGTCTACAGGCACTCCACTAATTAAGCGGAAAAGCATCCCCAGCCACTTGCCGTCTCTGACGTGACTCCTGCCGTTCCGGGCCCTCTCTCCCAGCCTGCCTGAAGCCCTGAACCTGGTCGCGGAGCTCGCTAGTCTCCGCGCCGCGGCCCGATGTCCCAGCCGCGGCTCCTTGATCTTTTCTGATCTTTTTCGCCGTGTCAGATGGCTTCCATTACGTGACTCGAGAAGTCCTCATCGTCTGCTTGCCAACTTGCTGTGTTTCATCACATCGTCGCAAAGTCAGTTACTAGCCGTGTTACTTGCGGCGTGCTGGCTGTTGTCCATGGCGGACAATGGCGTCGTGACTCGCTCGATCCCGATGTGCTGGTCAGTGATTGATTAGGTTGGGTTCGGCCTGGCTGGCTTTCAGCTTTCTGAGTGCAGGTTTTCTCTTGGCCTGGAATCCCCCGCTGGGTGAAAGGATTGGCGCTTGTGGTTGGAGGTTCGTCTCCGAGCCGTCGGCCGGGAATGGAGCTGACATGGAGTGAGTGCTAGTTGCAAAGAGTTTCGCGCAGACATGTACGTAGCGAGTCGAATGTACCTACCTTTCTTTTCAAGTACCGGTCATCCTCACATTTGTACGTACTGGCCTCTCTTCAACTGATTTTTGAAGCTGATTTAGGAGCAGGCGTGGAGGTGGATGTTAACACCTGCAACAGAAAGTGTTCGGTTCCTTTGGCACGGTCCGTCCGCCTTGGGGTTAAGGAGTGATGGTAGCAAGGGTGTTACTGTAGAAGTGCATGAGAGTCGGTACACTTTTGTAATCGACACTCTTGATAGCACCATTCTGGAAACCAAGTGCGAACAGACACACTTGAATTGGCATCTAATAAACCCTGGTGGTGATACGTTCCTGTTCTGCTTCTGTATTTTTTGCAATTCATTAAAACCCGGGATTAGGACCCGCTGAAAATTTCATTCGATCTTGGTGTGGTTGAGCTAGCTGGACATGTCGTTACTAGGGTTCCTCGCACTGTCGTGTGACTTCTATCTTCAATTTCTGTAAAGCACCCAGGATATGGAATGATTTCGGTGTGACCGAGTTTGGTGTGCATGTCCCAAGAAGAAAATGCGGTGATTCTTTCAGCCATTTATAATTTCTACTCGTTGGGATGTCGAAGTGCACTGCATAGGATGCCCTGTTTCTGTGTCTGGTCTGCTATCAAGTGGCACTTCGTGCAGGTATGTGAGTTTCATTTTCAAGGAAACGTGCCGACTTGTTCTGAGAGCTTCTTCTGTGCGTTACAGGTGCAGGGAGAGAGCAACCACAGTCGTTGAAAAGTGAATCAGGTGGACCCAAGTGGCCTGACTTCGAGAAAGGTTTTGAGGATGGAGAGCAAAGCAGACTTCTGGATGGACATGCATGTGTCTCCCGGCATTCGCCGCGAACTATCTGCTGTTTCTGTCTTGGAGAATCAAGGCAGTGGAGATTTCTCATCTCACGATGGATCCCTTCCATCCTGTTCGTCTTCCTCCTCCGAACGTAAAAGCTCAACAGACCTTAGCGACGGGGCTGCCAAGGCCATTGCTATATTGGAGGATGGCGAAGTTCGCGCTATGCTGCAGGATGCCGATGTACGTGCTGTGCTGAGAAAGGCGACAATTAACGAAGGCGTGTTGAATAAGGCAATCCAGAGCTTGGGCGGTGGGGAGAAAGGTCTCCAGAGTTTGATGGAATATATTATGGTGTGGGTGAAGCAACAAAGGGACATCAAATCATCGTCTCCGCAACCACCACCACCATCGCTCCCTTCCAATCCACCTTGCAATCTCTCCACTGCACAGGATGTGGTTCTTCAGCCCAGCTCTGATGCATTTCAGATTCTCAGCGGCATTCTGCACCCTCCTCCAACAACGCAGCTTCATGACCAAGAGCTAAGGTATACTCAGCGCTCGAAGTCCCGCAAGCTAATGACTGGGGAGCCAGACATGGATGCTGGACTTGGAGGTTTCGACACTGGGTTTTGTCCGAGCAGTTTCATCAGTAGCCCGGAAGACTGTCAGCCTGAGGTGACGAGTCTTGATATGATGGCTTCATACAGTCAGCAGCAGCACCCAGTGACTCCCTTTACGAGTGCACGCATTGCCATGCCTTCTGTAGAGTCGACTCCTGCCATGATCACAAAAGCAGCACGAAGACACCGAATGAGCCGGCAGAGGCAATCCTTTCGTTCACGAGCATCCAGTCCTGTTGCAACAGCCCCTGTTTCTGTAGGCGGTGGATTGTTTTGGAATACCAATGCTCTTACATCTCCAGCAGAGACGAGTTCAGGGATGTCCGGGGCCCAGACTACTCCCCCAAGGGCTCCTGTCACTGGTGCACGGGAGGTACGGAATGACTTCCAGCCCAAATTTTAGATGTCGTCTCGAAACTGCTTACTTGTCAAGGAGCTGTACAGTATGGCTAAGAGTTCCTCTCATTTGCAATCCTGGAGATTTTTGGGAAAGACTCTGGGGATGCAGTCAAGACTGGTTCAAAGTTCTGTCAAGTGTTAAAAGTTGTGTGTTGGGATAAGAAACATGTAACTAGGTAGACATGTCATTTCGGGACTTTCCAATGCCACCTTATTAACCCCCAAGTGCGTGAGCTCGAAATAGGAAGTTCACTTTGAAAGCTTAGTACCGTTAGCCGAGGTCAGTTTTCAACATTTGTGTGTCTAAATGTGTTTAAATTTGGAATTTAGAGTTTGGACAGTAGGAAATGTCATTTTATCATTTCTAAATTATTGGGAAAATTTCTAATTCAAGCACTTCAGATTTCGCAAAGAACTGAAAGATTTCAAATAGAAATTTCTTTGCTTTGGGGATCTTGGTCTACAAATTTAAAAGGCTTTGGACATCCTTCAAATTTTGTCTAATTATTTACGAAAATAAACCAGAATTAGGGTATAGCCAATAACGGTAACTTCCAAAACCTATTTCTACTGTTCAAAATTGTTGGGTATGATGTCTTCTTCCCAGTTTAATTTGTTACCTTCCTTGATTCCTATATGATGCATTCCAACTCCTTTACTTATGGAAGTGGTCAATTTTGGGTACATCCGCACTTACAGGTTAACGCCCAAGTCCCAACTAGTCACTGTCTGAATATGAACATGTAACAGGAGAATGAAGAAATCATTCCCTCCTTTTTCTTAGCTTAGGAAATTCTACCAAAGTTAGGATAATCGACTCTTTGCTTCTAAAGAAAAACAAGTTGGGTGTGAAGCACCTAAAACAGCGAATTCAACAACTGTAGCGCTTACACCCTCCAATTTACTTTGTAATGGACGGCTGGGAGTCTTTCGCCTGTGAGGATGGTCCATAATCCTTTCGTTTTATCTGAAGAATACTTTTAAAAATTTTCAGGGCCGCAGCCTGGATCGTTTGACTGTGCTCCTTCAAAAGGAACTTCGACCGAGTGATGTCGGCCATCTGGGGCGTATTATTCTTCCCAAGGTTAGTTGGCTGCTTCCGATCCACTAGATTGCAGATACTGGTGCAGCCGTTCTAATATTCATCGTATTGTATAACAAGGGTTTTCGGGACTTGCGTTTCTATTCACCCCTCGAAACGATTTGTGCAGAAAGAAGCAGAGGAGCGCATGCCGTCTCTTGTAACACGAGGAAGTGTCTCCATACAGATGGAAGATTTTGACTCAGGTCATGCCTGGAATCTCAGATACAGGTATGCATCGGTTTGTGTTAGTTCCTCATCTTTTCGATACTCTGTTTCTCTTATGGGAAGAAGCTTTGGGCAGTAGTAGTCTGGAGCTCGTCACTAAGTCGTTTAGTACTTCTTCTACGTCGTGCGTGCTTTTGTCCTTCCCCTGATTAGTCATGAATTGGCACCAAGTGCTTTTCCCATAGCCCGGTGTCGCTGTGTTTCGGATTGGGTTCCCTAATGCCTTGGGATGTTTTGAAGTATGGTGATCAATGTAGAAGGGTGGACTGCTGGATAATTTCGTAGATTCCACGGAGTTTCTTTGCGAACATTTTTAGAGTATCTTGAGGTTACATCTAGATTAAGTTCTAGTTATCTCTTGAGGCATAAGAGGATGAATTTTGTGGGATGTGATTTTTCTATAAATTTCCCGTCCTTGAATTGCAGTTGATGGCGAATTTCATTAAAATGGCGCTATTCCTGAACTTTGGCACTTTTACAGTTCAGACCGCCAGTTCTGAAATCTATACCTGTCCTAGATGGTCAAAATGGCACATGGAATACCTCCATTTTAACAAAATTCCCCTTAGTTGGTGATTGATTGTTGTTTCCTTCCAGTGTAACACCTCCACCTAAATTGTGGTCTTCTCCCCGAGTTTCTTCGGGCACTTCATCGTAAGTATGGATATTGTTTGTTATGAAGGTTCCTTCCCGGCTAGCACGTGCTGCAACTGCTAGATCCGTTTCTAGGAATGGGGCAGGGAAGTTAAAATGTAGTCAGTTTCACTACGGCTGAAGAAAATGTCCCGAACGTTCCAAGATTGTATGCATCATTCTGGGTCTTCTGGTTCCATCCAAACTTTGAAATAGGAGGTCTTTTGCATCTGAGCAGTGCGTAACTTTTTATGGACATGTTTTTGTGAGTAGGTTCTGGCCAAACGACAAAAGTCGGATGTATATCTTGGAGAATACTGGTGAGCATCCTGGAATTGCAAGTCATTGGAATTTGAACCATTTGGTGTCTTGTTCATATCTTAATCTCGATCACCATCTCAATTAGTGACAGTTCACTCAGCCTGATCACATCCAATTGCTAATATCGATCAAACTATCTTTGTGTATCACAGCGGCGTTTGTGATGTCACACGGCCTTGTGGAAGGAGATCTACTCGTAATTTACACAATTCTGCACGGGGGTTATGTAAGTATCTCTTTTCGGGTATGGTTGTGATGATGTGCTGATCGAGAACTGTCTTCATAACAAGAGATGGACCTTGACTTTATTGATGATCTCATGTTGGTAGATAATTGTCTCAGTGACCCTTTGTGAGATTGAATATTGGAATCACTCAGGAAGGGTGGGTTGAGTTTGAACTCGCTCTGTTCATGGTAGATTTGATTCTTCAACCTTAGCAGTGTATTTGCAGGTTTTGCGAGGAATGAAGAAGCAAAATGGAAGACTAGACCCTAAACCGGTACAGGTGGAATTTGCTCACAGCTTGGCTAAAGGTTCCCTACAGGGACAACCTTCTCTGCACGAAAATGGCACACTCGTCCAACGGTTGTACGGAGGAAGTCCTTCAGACAAGTACGTGAAGGAGGAGCCCGTGAATCTGGACGACGATCCTTTTTCGAACGAAGTGATCCTGAGCATGTGTCCTTCGTTTGAGTCTGACAGCAGTTGCATTCAAACGTTGGAACGGTTTCCAAGTTTGAACTTGGACTTCCCCTTTGAGGAGATGATGGCGGTGACAAGGCCAGAGCCCGATGGTACATGACTATTGACCCTCTGGATCCCAATCATCGATCCTTTTGTGGTGGTGCCCAAGATAGCTTGCGAATGAGCCAGCATTCCAACATCCAAGGGTTTCCATGAGGAAAGAAGGAAGGAACCGCTCTGGCTCGACAGAAGACAATCACTTCATGACGACTTTATTAATGTATAGGAAGCTAACGCTGTAATAATTTTCCATGTCCGTTTGGTTGCTGGACTTCTGGAGGTGGGCGGATTTGGATGATGCCGCAAACCCTGACTTCCTCCATTGCAGGATTGGATTCCCAACTAATTCGACTCTGGAGTCCCTTTGGTTTCGTTATCTTCAAGATGCGTGACACCTTTGGACTTTGAGCTTTATCAGATACCCTGCATGGTCTGCGAGGCATGGGATCTTTTGTATCAAGAGGTTGCTTGGTTGCCTTTTATGTCGTCTTTTTCTACTGCCGTGTCATTTAGGTCTGGGCAGATGTGTATCCAACTGCCACAGCCTATCACGTTTGCTGGAGCAATGACAGGTTTTGAGTGTAGGTGCTCTACAGTCTCGCAGTAGGATGTTTAGACGCTGTTTGAATGTGTTAACGACGTTAGCAAGTGAAACCTTGCAATGTAGAATTTTTATTGTTTGGCTTTGCAGCACAGGATGGTGGGATACCGGAGGGATTCTGTAAAATAGAACTTCAAACTCTGCATTTTTTAAATAAATTGGGAAATTGAGATCATTGCGCAAAATTTGGACGTGGAGTAGTACACAAGACAAACTTTCACAAGTTTTGATCCTAAAAATAAGTAACTTCTCACTTTTTGGATTTTTGGAAATTGTAATTTTCATGCTATTTTGCAATGAAAGATTGGTACCCTGTTTACCCTACAAGAATGCACTAAACACTTACTAAACAGAATGAGAGTCATGTGCCAAGAAACAGTATGATGACTTTTATTGACAGAAATACATTTTTGTGAAAGGTTTGATTGAAATTTACAGTTTTCAAATTTGTACTATATTTTTCAATTTTTCAATATGATTAAAGGTCTCTTTGTAAGGTGTGCGTTTAGAACCAATCCACTCCATACAAAATGGTATGGATGTGTGGCAATTTTGAGACTTTTAGAACACTTTGTGTGGCTCTTGGAAATCTTCATAAACTATGCATGTGGTTTCTCAAAGCATCCTAGTAATCCTTATGATTTCTTTGTGTACCATAGGAGACTTTAGATTTCTTCAAGAAACTTCAAGACATAGTGATATTCTATATTGAAAGCACATAGAAGAAAAAAATAATCTTGCCAACACAAGTCCTAGTGCCTTATAGTAGTCAGGGTGAACCACTTCCCCTCCGTTGTCCTTCTGAAGTTCTTGATTTATTTTCTGTGTTCATTTAAAAAAAAGGACCACCTATTTTGTGTTTGATTAATCCTTAAACATTGACGCAACCATTATATGGCCGAAGGATGAGAGGGAATCAAACTATGTAGGACAGAAATGCAACTATTTATCCTCAGAATTTGCTGTAAATAGGGAAGATCTTCTATAGTAGATTGACTTCCAATGAGCGCTTTTGCAATTTTTTAAGCCATTGATTCAAACGGCAATGCAAATGGATGGTTTTGAGGGTCACCCTTTGTCCTTTAAGGATTAATTTATTTTCTACATCGCTTCCAGCTAATTTAGGGCCTCTACTTGCAAATATGAATTCAAAATTTTCAAATTTTATCATGCATAGCAAACAAAAAGGTCTTATAAAATGTATATTTCCCAGGGAATAAAACCGGGGATGAGCAAGGGTGCAATTTACCATATCCTTATAACTTAGCTTGTTTATGTATTTTGTGCAATTCATATATTTTGTAAAGTTATCAAATCTCTCTAAGAAATGGTATTTTGTAACCTTTTGGTCTAGCTACCTATTTTGTCTATTCAAATCTTCTTTGCTTTGAATATGGTTTCTCAAAGTGTGATACACAACTTCATGCAACATGGGCAAATTCCTTTTTTATTCTTGAAATTTGGCAAGTATGTAACTAACATGATTATAGGATGCAACTGTCAAATTAAATATTAAAAAAATGTGGAGTGCAAAAATATCCCTCCAAAAAGCGTTAAGTTTTGTTGACCATGTGTATGTTTGTATGACCATTTTTTCTGTCTTCTAATTTTGGAAACATTATAATCTAGCAATCTACGTGGTGAAATTTTCCAAATACTCCGCAATTGTCTACATATTTCAATAGTAGTCTAGTGGAATTCATCTACCACAAAATAGGGCATGTATTTATATTGATTCCCCAACAAGGTTGATTTAACAAGAATGCAAGAAGAAAAGCTAGAGATTTTTTATATAGTATAAGGAAGGAAACTATTCAATTGTTACATATATGACTATAAGGTTGTTGCAAGAAAGAGTGTCCCTTTTTGTTATGCTTTGGCCTGTTTTTGGCCAGTAGTACAACTGAAGTACTATGACATTTTTTTAAATGAATTTCTAAAAAATAAAATAAAATGAAGATAATTAGTATAAAACTAAAAATAGAATATCACCCAGGTTTAGACCTAAAAAAATCTAGATCAAAAAATATTTACAAAAAACTGCAATGAATTGAAATTTTGAAAAAAATATATACTTTGACATTTTAATTTGTAAAAAATAGGGAAAATAATTTACAAAGAAACTAAAAGGTTGGTCATTTGGAAGGACTTTATGGAAAAGAGATTTCACATAAAAATTGTTTTTGAAACCATCTTCAATGTTCATAAATGTGTGCGCAAAGGTGCCCTATTTGCAGAAACGTGGAGGATTTAAAATAATATATTTTCAAACTCCATTTGGTAGGAACATGCCCACCTACTTTGAAAATAGACAATCAAAATTTTAGCTCTTGATCATAAATTTTTGGTACTCCTTTTTAAAAAAAAACTCAAAACTTGAAAACGTGACAAATTAATTAAAATAGCATTTAAATATAAAATGATTTTTAATTTTTTTGAAAAAAATGGGATAAAATTACACTAAAGACAACCAACTTCAGGAAAAAAAATTCAAGTTCATATAAGTTGTGCTTCAAAAGTTATTGTAAAGGAATGCTTTGGCACTCCCCTTGTCACAAATAACCAATACCACTCTTTCTTGCAACGACCATATGAATAATCCTTGTGGAATGTCTCCAACTTTACACATAGCACAATATAGCTACAAAGTAATAGAAGTTCTAGTGAATAATTTTTAGGTCTTTGTAATGGAGCTTCAAAGACTCAACTACTTGATACCTTAAAATTCCATCCAATCTTGATTTTGAAAATTCACATGAAATTCAAAAATTCTCCAAAAATTTAATTGTCTTTTGAAATCAAATGACTTTCCTTTGACAACAAGTGATATTCCCTAAATGATCATATGCATTAAATTGAAAGAAAATGCACATTTTGAGACTTTAGCCTCGCTATGAGAGACCTTTATTCTATTAAATCAAAGATTTATGAATAAATTAACCTCTAAAGAATCCAAGGTTTATATATGCGTGAATATATTAAAGTCTCAATTTACCAAATTCTCTCAATATTGAACACTTATATAAACCTTAAGTAAGGTTATTTGTTTTGTTTTGTTTTATTTGTTTGATATGTTGAAATCTATGAAACCGTGAAGCATGCAACGACGTTACTGGTACTGTTGGAAAGCTCTTTGCAAAAAGGAGTGCATGGACGTTGTTTCATGGGGTAGGAACCTACAATGTGAAAGTTATTGAATTTCAAAGTTTTTATGAATAAAAAATTTGAATTAAATTATCTTTTAACCCCTAAATGCTCGAGGCACCAAATTCTGGTGCTGACAATACTTTGAAGTTAAATAAAACTTAACCAAGTTGTTATTTCTAGTAGTTTATATTTTTGTAAAATTCTATTTGAAGTCTAGTTTTAGCATCAAAAATCCGATTTTGAAAATGATTGATTATGATTTTTCTATTCAAGATTTTGTGCAAGGGTACCCATTGTAATCTTGACTTTCCGTAGTGTTGAGGACTCTTGGAAATGAGCCTCAAATACACTAGATCTTGGAGAAAAAATCACATTAAAAATTCATTTAAAAAAATTGTAGAGTAGATTTTGAAAAGCTATAAATTGATTGGAGTTATGCACGTTAGGCCCTTTAACCTCATATTTTTTTGGTGACCAACTTTTTAGATTTGACTTGTGAAAAAAGGAATAAAAAAATTTCTTAGTTTTAACACCCTTATGATCAAACGTTATAATCTTTCAATCCATGAGTGATATTGTTGTGTTTCCTTTTCCTACGTGCTCTCTAACATGTTTAGTTTGAATTTGTACGGTTACAATTCAACAAAAATTGATACGACTTATCAAAATTCTGGCTTTTTGTTTATATTAGAGTAAATTTCAGGAAGCTCAAAACAGGCCTTGGGCATTAAAGGTTAATTTGGAAAAATCATAACTTTCACATCACTTGCCCAAACGCCACAAAACAAAGCCCTTGCACTCCTTATTGCATACAACTTTTTATTCATGACAATTTTGTGGCGTTTAGACCTATGATGTGAAAGTTATGGATTTCTTAAATTAAAAAATTGAATTAAATTATCTTTTATTTTTGAAAAACCATAACTTTTTACATCGCATATCCAAACACCAAAAAACAAAGCCCTTGCACTCCTTTGTGCATAGAGCTTTCTATTTGTACCAAGATTGCAACTTCTCACTACAATGTGAAAGTGTATTGAATTTCAAAGTTTTAAAGAATTAAAAAATTAAAAAATTATTTTGACTTTTATTTTGGTTGTGGTGACGGCACAACGCACACTATTTGTATCAAGAATGCAGCCTCTCACACTCCATGCATAAAGGATATTGAATTTCAAAAATTTACATACTAACCTCTAAAGTTCCAAAGCCATTTTTCTGTCAAAAACCACTTAAAACTGTCATTTCTGTTGCATTCAGCTAAGAAAGCAGATTTTTTTTATGAATCTAACCATAGGATCTTGTACTTCACTTGCTTGAGATCATGTTGTAAAAATTTCATCAAATTTGACCGTATGGATTGGAAGATATTAGCATTCAAAGTTGGACAAAAAGTTTTTTTCAAGGACATCCTTAGATTGCCCAAAAAACAAGATTGTCCATAACTTTCTCATCACTTATCCAAATAGAATGAATAAAAGCTTCAAATGTAGACAAAAATATAATCTTTAAAAAAAAAATTAAAAACTAAGAAAATATTTTTTTTGTGCTTTTTTTTGGACTGCCCCTCAAGCTGTTTTTTGGATTTAAAGTGGCATAAGTTTTGCTCCTGGGCACCAATTGGAATAAAAAAATTATATTCTTATAAAGCTAATCTGATTTTCTATCTTCAAAAAAAGTTTCAAAAAATCAGGTCAAAAATTGAGATCACCCAAGCCTACCCAAAATCTCAAGAGTCCCGTGTAGGGACTTTGGAACTTTAGGGGTTAAAATATTAGAATTTTTTTATTCATTTATTGTAGATGTGGCAACGGCATAGGGCACACTAGTTATAATTAAAATATAGGGCTAAGGATAACATGAGACTTCAAATTGTCTCATTTTAATGAATATGGCCTTAGTAATTCTAATGTTGACTATATCTATGCTCATCAACTAAAATGATCAATTTGAGGTCCCTCTTCATTCTCTAAGTATCTTCACTATTGCACTCAAAATGTTTGAAATTCACCAAAAGTTGATAAAAAAAAGCATTCATGGACCGCCAAGAATACTTTCTTTGCACTTGATTATAGTATTTTAAGGGGCAACCCTTCAAATTTAAAATAAGGCAACTTTATTTTACATTCTACGTGGTGATTGGTGGATTGATTATTTATAAGATACATTTGATAATCAAGGTTGGAGATAAAAAGTTTATTGGCTCTTCAATAATAGATGTAAAGTGGTGTAGATATCATTTTTTAATTCCAAAGAATGAATTCAAAATTTCCAAATTATCATGAACACAAAATATTTTATTTATGTGATTTATTGCTACTAATAATTTAGAATGGAGCTCCAAATCCCCCCACCCCACTTGTAAACATTTGCAACACTTCTCTACATCTAATCCCTATTTGCACCCCAAATCAAAATGTTAGAGAAATACATTGGCTCTCAAAATGTTTTGTACAATGCACTTATAAAAATTGCCGTAGCTAATTGAGAACTTAGAAGTTTTAAACAAAATTTGGACATATTGTGGCACAAGCAACAGAGGGTTGCTATTATGTGAGCATCGGTGTGTGAGCCTATGAGCCTAGAATACTATACACCTATGTTATAGGTGTATATACTATAGAAACTGTCTATATTTATATGTTATATATGTTACAAATACCCATATTATAGGTGTTTAAGATACATACACGGGTGAATGCAAGAAACACCTGTACTATTTGTTGCGTTCCGTCACACCTTAGTTTTTTATTACTGTTTTGGCTATAACTTTTGTGTTTTAGGTCCAAATGACTCAAAATTTATAGGGAAGCTACTTATAACTATTATAAACTATACCTGATTTTTGAGGATTTTTAAAAAATAATTTACTATTTTTAAACAATCCCGAAAATTTCTCACAATGGCTGATTTAGGGTTTTTTAGCACCATTTAAGCACAAAAAAACGAATTTTGAGCTGAAATTTGGAGAGGATGGTTTCTTAGTAGACTAATAGCTATTGTCTAAAGGAATTTTAAAAATACTTATTTTTATGTGGTGTAGAGGTCCACAAAGAGAGCTTCTTTCTACATTTTTTTTCAAAGATATAAAACAATATTTTGGTGATTTTTTTGGTCAAATCTCATCACCAAAAAGTCTTCTCAAATACTCAATTTTTATATATTTTTAAAAAAAAATCCTATTTTTTACAAATTAAAATGTTAGAAGTGGTATTTTCTTCACCGGACTTTTGGACATAGAATTCACATAGAATTCCGATGAAGAAAATACCACTTCTAACATTTTAATTTGTAAAAAATAGGATTTTTTTTTTAAATATATAAAAATTGAGTATTTGAGAAGACTTTTTGGTGATGAGATTTGACCCAAAAAATCACCAAAATACTGTTTTATATCTTTGAAAAAAACTGTAGAAAGAAGCTCTCTTTGTGGACCTCTATACCACATAAAAATAAGTATTTTTAAAATTCCTTTAGACAATAGCTATTATTCTACTAAGAGACCATCCTCTACAAATTTCAGCTCAAAATTTGTTTTATAAGATTCCAATTAGTGCTAAAACCCCCTAAATCAGCCATTGTGAGAAATTTTTGGGGTTGTTTAAAAATAGTAAATTATTTTTGAAAAATCCTCAAAAATCAGGTATAGTATATAATAGTTATGAGTAGCTTCCATGTAAATTTCGAGTCATTTGGAGCTAAAATACAAAAGTTATGGCCAAAACAAAAATAAAATACTAAGGTGTGACATATCGCATTAAGTGTTTTTTGCAATCACCCACACCTTCTATAGTGTGTGGTATCTATATTATAGGTACCTATATTGTAGGCTCAATGCTTACAAGCTCGCATTCTTGGGCTCACATACTAGCACTGTTGACAAGCAACACAATTGCATAAACAATGTTTACCAAATTTTTAACACAAAATTTGATGTTCTATAATTGATTTAAATTTATTAATGAAATTTTTTCAATAGATGTAATTTTTTTTAAAAATTTCTTCAGTAAGTGGAATGAGAATTCTGTTTGGAATTTTTTGGTAAGAATTTTGTAACTTTTTAAAATTTTATTAAATGAAACATCACTAACTCAAATAAGACTCAAAATATTTATAATTCTTATAACTTACTCCAAAACTCTTTCAAAACTTGTGGAAAATTTTAAAAGTATATAAAATGTGTAAATATTTTTTTTACAATTTTTTGGAGATATTTGGAATGATTTATAAGAGCAGTAAATATTTGGAGCCATATTTTAGTCAATAATATTTCACTCGATAAAATATTAAAATTCATGAAACTCTTACTAGTAAATTTTAAAAGAAAAATTTCATTCCACTTACTCAAGAATCTTGAAAAAAATTTAGTTCTATTGAAAGTTTTTTTGGACTAATAAATTATATTATTAAATTATTAAAAAAAAATTAATTAAAAAAAAAATCATTTTACACAAGTGCTTGCTATATACTTTGACATGTCCAAAATTTGTTGAAAAAAACAATCTAATTTTTCAATTAGTTGTGGCATTTTTTGAAGTGTGTGAATACTTATCAACTAAGGTAGTTTGCTCTAGAAGCAACCGTGCTCTAGAAGCAATCATGACAAGGTGTACATTTTGCTTTCTTTAGTGTACTAGGAATGTACATTTCAGGAGGTGGTCACTTCTAGTGACCACTATGTTTCAACTTTAAAAATTCTTACTTCGTTCCACGAAGGTCCAAAAAGTATGAAATGATTTGAATCAAATGCCAATTCCATTTTGCTTGCCACAAAAATTTACTAAAAATTGTTTCAAAGAGCTTAGCTTACCCAAAAAGGCAATCAACTCTCAAATGGTTGCTTTAAGAGTATACTACCTTAGAGCCACTATAACTTTGGATGAGATTCCCTATTGCTGGAATACGTTAACCCTTGAAGGACGAAGGGGTGACCCTCGAAATCATCCTTTTGCATTACTGTGTGAATCATTGGCTTAAAAAATTGCAAAAGCGCTCATTGGAAGTCAAGTTACTATAGAAGAAATTTTTTTTGACAACAAATTATGAGGATGAATAGTTGCATTTCTGTCCTACACAGTTTGATTCCCTCTCATCCACGGCCACAGAATGGTTGCATCGACATTTAAGGGTTAACAAAGTATCTCTGCGTGAGATACCCCACCCACCCAAGCGCCTTGAGATCTAACTGCTGCGGTGGCCTTTGTCATACTCTCTTTTGGCAATGAAATTCTCTTTTCATAATGCCAAGTCCGAATTTCAAGGTAGATTTGGTAGCATTGCATTGGAGAGTCAAAAGTGGGTTATGAGTCATAACCAAGCCCCTCTTTCTATGCCCTTAGATTTGAAAAAAGTACAGAAATGGACGCTTGTGATGAAGTATCACCCTTGGCATTATGTAATCCATTTCTTCGTCCAGCCTTTGGCTTGGCTCTCTTGTAATTGTGTTGTTTTGCAATGTATTTCCTTTTGTTTAAAAATAAAAAATAAAAAATAAATCTCTTTGCATTTGATCAAACAAGGAAAAAAAGTTAAAACAAATAGAGTCTCTCCATGAGATGACGGAGCCATGGCGGTTTCATTCTCTACTGAAGGATTGGAATCATTGGAATCCCCGCCGAAGAGCAGAAATGGGAATCTACAGTAGCCTAGATTATGGGATCATTCACGCACACCGGACCATCCGATGGTAGCTACAGTAGGCCCGCCTCACTGGCTCGACTGATGAGCCTCTGGGCGAGTCTATTACTCTACAATGGTGCAACGAGCGTAATGCGGTGCTCCCCTGTTTTACTCCTGGGAAAACGCAGGAGCTTTTTATTTGGGACGGACGCATGATAAAATTTGCAAATTCTGAGATCACATAACATTCAGTAGCTCTACAGTGATGGTGTGGTATATTCCACACCCCAACAGTGAGTGCTTCATCAGTAGCTACTAATGATTTAGACAGGTGGAAGATGTAGAGGCTCTCCATCACTGTAGAACCAAGGCAACATCAACACATGCTACTGAATGTTATGCATATTTGAGATCATACTTGCAACTAGAGGAGGTGTTAACAATAGAATTGAAATGGTACAAAAATCGAGCCAGGGTCTTTTCTTTACATTCACCCTTTGACTAGACCTCCGCAGTAGGCTCGTTGCCTGCACTACTGTAGAGTCGACCCTCCGACCCCGCTTCAATACTTAGTTACTCACTCGACACGTAGAAAATGAATCTTCAGGGACCAGCTCAGTCAACCGGCGGTCGCTTTTCCGCTGAAAGTAACTTATTAGTCCAACCACAAGCCGTCTCTTCCGTGACTCCTGCTCCTCCGGGCCCTCCCCCTGCCTGCCCGCGGAGCTCGCCATCGCCCGCATGCTTATTCTGATCTTTTCTGATCTTTCTTGCCGTGTTGGATGGTGTTTTATCATGCGACTCGAGAACTCCTCGTCGTCTGCTCGCCATCTCGTTGGTGTTTCATCACATCGTCGCAAACTCAGTTCGTAGCCGTGTCGCTTGCTTTGCGGCGTGCTGGCTGCTAGCTTTATATATATATCCATGGCGGACAATGGCGTCGTGGCTCGCTAGCTCCCGATTTGCTGGTTGGTGATTGATTGGGATGGGGTTTGGCCTGGCTGGCTGTCAGCTTTCGATCTGAGTGCAGGGTTTTCCTTGGCTGGCCATTTGTACGTACTGGCCTCTCTTGAAACACTGGTTTTGAAGCAGAATTAGGAGCAGGCCAGGTGGATGTGAACACCTGCAACGGAAAGTGTTCGGTCCCTCGGCACGGTCCGTTCGCACTGGGGGTGAGGAGTGATGGTAGCAAGGGTGTTAGAAGTGAATGAATGTCGGTACACTTTCGTAATTAACACTCTTGATAGCACCATTCTGAACACCAAGTGCGAATAGACAGACACTTGGGATCTGAAAAACCTGGTGGTTATACGTTCCTGTTCTGCTTCAATCTGTATTTTTTGCAATTGATTAGGACCCGCTGAAAATTTCATTCGACCTTGGTGTAGTTGAGCTAGCTGGACATGTCGTTACTTGGGTTCCTCGCATTGTGGGGTGGCTTCTGTCTTCAATTTCTGTAAAGCACCCAGGTTTTCAGTGTGACCGGTATGCCGAGTACGTCTGGTGTGTCTCAAGAAGAAAATGCGGTGATTCTTTCAACCATAATTTATAATTTCTACTCGTTGTGATGTCGAAGTGCTCTGCCAAGGATGCCCTGTTTCTATGTCTGTTCTGCTATCAAGTGGCACTTCGTTTAGGTCTGTGAAGTCCATTTTCAAGGAAACGTGCTGACTTGTTCTGAGAGCTTCTTCTGTTCGTTACAGGTGCAGAGAGAGCAACCATATTAGTTGAAAGGTGAATCGGGTGGACCCAAGTGGCCCGACTTCGAGGAAGGTTTTGAGGATGGAGAGCGAAGGAGACTTCTGGATGGACATGTATGCGGCTGCCAGCATTCGCTGTGGACTATCTGCTGCTTCTGTCTTGGAGAATCAAGGCAGTGAAGGTAGCTCATCTCACAATGGATCCCTTCCATCCTCTTCGTCCGCCTCCTCTGAACGTAACAGCCCAACAGACCTTAGCGACGGGGCTGACAAGGACATTGCTATAATGGAGGATGGCGAAGTTCGCTCTATGCTGCAGGATGCGGAAGTACGTGCTGTGCTGAGGAAGGTGAAAATTAACGAAGGCGTGTTGAATAAGGCGATCCAGAGCTTGGGCGGTGGGGAGAAAGGTCTCAAGAGTCTGATGGAATATATTCTGGTTTGGATGAAGCAACAAAAGGACATCAAATCATCGTCTCAGCAACCACCACCACCTCCCCCTTCCACTCCAGCTTGCAATTTCTCCACTGCACAGGATGTGGTTCTTCAGCCCGGTTCTGATGCATTTCAGATTCTCAGCGGCATTCTGCAGCCTCCTCCAACAACGGAGCTTCATACTCAGTGCTTGAAGTCCCAAAACCTAATGACTGGGGAGCTTGGAAATTTAGACACTGGGTTTTGTCCGAGCAGTTTCATCAGGAGTCCGGAAGACTGTAAGCCTGAGGTGACGAGTCCTGATATGATGGCTCCATGCAGCTCCCAGCAGCACATCGCCATGCCTTCTGTAGAGCCGACCCCTGCCGCGACCACAAAAGCAGCACGAAGACACCGAATGACCAGGCAGAGGCAGTCCTTTCAAGCACGAGCAGCCAGTCCTGTTGCAACAGCCCCTGCTTCTGTAGGCGCTGGATTGTTATGGAATACTAATGCTGCCACACCTCCAGCAGTGACGAGTTCAGGGATGTCCGGGGCCCAAACTACTCCCCAAAGCGCTTCTGTCACTGCTTCACGGGAGGTACGTAATGACCTCCAGTCCAAATTTTAGACGTCGTCTGAAAGCTGCTTAAATTGTGAAGTAACTGTAGAGTATGATTGACAGTCCCTCTCATTTGCAATCCTGGAGATTTTTGGGAAAGATTCTGGGGATACAGTCAAGACTGGTCAGTAAAAGTTCTGTTGTGTTAAAAGTTGTGTGTTGGGGTTAAGAAACATGTAATTAACAGACATGTCATTTTGGGACTTTACAAGTGACACCTTATCACTCCCCAAGTGCCTGAGTTTAAAATAGGAAGTCCACTTTTGGAAGCTTAATACCGGAAGCTCAGGCCAGTTTCAACATTTGTGCGTCTAACTGGTTAAATTCGGTATTCAGACTGTGGGAAATGTCATTTTGTCATTCTTTAAATTAGTGGGAAATTTTCTAATTCAAGTGTTTCAGATTTCACAAAGAACTAAAAACCTTCAAAGAAAATAGAATTTTCTTTGCTCTGGGGATCTTGGTCTACAAATTTTAAAGGCCTTGGACATCCTTGGCTGAAGGTATGTTTGCACTTGATGTTAGGGGTGATGTTTGCAATTTGAATCCGGTCCAAAAGTAGGTCTAAATTTTTTCCTAAGACCCTCAGCAACAACACTCTTTAACACCAAGTGCAAACATACCGTAGTTATTGATGAAACTGACCCAAAAGTAGGGTATAGCCAATAATGGTAACTTCCAAACCTCATTTCTACTGTTCAAAACTGTTGGGCATGATTTTTTCTTACCAGTTTAATTTGTCACCTGTTTTGAAAATTCCTTTATGATGTATTCCAACTCCTTTGCTTATGGCATTGGTCAATTTTGGGTACATACGCTTAGGAAGTTCTTCTAGAGTTACTATAATCAACGCTTAGCTTCTAAAGGAAAGGAAAAAAAGGTGGGGGTGAGAAGCATCTTAACCCTAGGAGGAGGCTGCGGACACTATTGACAGAGAAGGACAGAAGTGCACATGTTCATCCTTCTATGGAAGAAAGAAGTGGAGATGTTCATCCTTTGAGTTTTGTGTGAAAAGGGAAGGTCTTACACATTGGTTTGACCTCCAATGAGTGCTCTTGGTTTGTTTTAAGCAAATGATTCAAGGGTACCAAAAAGGATGAGTTCCACAGTGGCCTGCGTGAAATCAACAACTGTACCGCTTACACCCTTGAGTTCGATTTTCTCTGTAATGTACGCCTGGGAGTCTTTCGACTTGTGAAGATGGTCCATATTCCTTCGCTTTACCTGAACAATACTTCTAAAGTTTTTCAGGGCCGCAGCATGGAACATTTGACTGTGCTCCTTCAAAAGGAACTTCAACCGAGTGATGTCAGTCATCTTGGGCGTATTATACTTCCCAAGGTTAGTTGGTTGCTTCTGATCCACTAGATTGCAGATACTGGTGCAGCCGTTCTAATTATCATAGTATGGTATAACAAGGGTTTCCGGGACTTACCTTTCTAAGTTATTCACCCCTCCAAGCGATTTGTGCAGAGAGAAGCAGAGCAGCGCATGCCATCTCTTGCAACACGAGGATGTGTCTCCATACAGATGGAAGATTTTGACTCAGGTCATGCCTGGAAACTGAGATACAGGTATGGATCGGTTTGTGTTCGTTTCTCATTTTCAACACTCTGTTTCTCTTTTGGTAGTAGTCTGGAGCTCGTCACTAATTTGTTTAGTACTACTTCTGATTCGTTGCGAATTGGCACCAAGTGCTTTTTCCATAGCCCGGTGTCGCTGCGTTTCGGATCGGGTTCCCTGTTGCGGCTTGCGAAGATTCAGTGAAGTATGGTGATGTAGAAGGGTAAACTGTTGGATAATTTCTTAGACTCCGCGGAGTTAATTTGCGTTTTTTTGACGTTCCCTGAGGTTACATTTAAATTAAGTTGTCGTTATCTCTTGAGGCGTAAGA
The DNA here is from genome assembly GCA_951799445.1 of Pseudisothecium myosuroides. Taxonomy (NCBI): domain Eukaryota; kingdom Viridiplantae; phylum Streptophyta; class Bryopsida; order Hypnales; family Lembophyllaceae; genus Pseudisothecium; species Pseudisothecium myosuroides. The sequence continues at coordinate 4,627,648 of OX637291.1, read as the reverse complement.
GGATGAATTTTGTGGGATGCGATTTTTCTATAAATTTCCCATCCTTGAATTGCTGTTTGTGGTTGATTGTTGTTTCCTTCCAGTGTAACACCTCCGCCTTAAATGGGCTCTTCACCCCGAGTTACTTCGGGCATTTCATCGTAGGTATGGATGTTTTTTATTAAGAAGGTTCCTTCCCGGGTAGCATGTGCTGCAACTGCAAGATCCGTTTCTAGGAATGGGGAAGGGAAATTAGAACGTATTCACGGCTGAAGAAAATGTCCCGAACGTTCCAAGATCATATGCATTACTCTGGGTGTTGTGGTTCCATCCAAACCTTGAAATAGTAGGTCTCTTGCATCTGAGCAGTGCGTAACTTTTTATGGACATGTTTTTGTGAGTAGGTTCTGGCCAAACAGCAAAACCCGGATGTACATATTGGAGAATACTGGTGAGCATCCTGGAATTGCAAGTCATTGAAATTGGTGTCTTGTTCATAGCTCAATCTCAATGACCATCTCAATTAGTGACAGTTCACGCAAGTCCAAACTGTTCACATCCAGTAATTGATTTCGATCAAACTATCTTCGTGTATCGCAGCGGCGTTTGTGATGTCGCACGGCCTTGTGGAAGGAGATCTATTCGTAATTTACAGAGCTCTGCACGGGGGTTATGTAAGTATCACTTGTTGGGTATGGTTGTAATGGTGTGCTGAATAGTTGAGCGTCTTCGAGAGCTTACTGTCTTTGTAACAAGAGATGGTTGATTTTATTGGTGATCTCATCTTGGTAGATAACTGTCTCAGTGGACCTGTGTGCAGTTGAAAATTGGAATTACTCAAAAAGGGTGGGTTGAGTTTGAACTCGCTCTGTTCATGGTAGATTTGATTCTTCAACCTTAGCAGCGTATTTGCAGGTTTTGCGAGGAATGAAGAAGAGAAATGGAAGACTAGACCCTAAAGCGGTACAGGAGGAATTTGCATACAGCTCGGCTAAAGGTTCCCTAGAGGAACAACCTTCTCTGCACGAAAATGGCACACTTGTCCGACGGCTATATGGAGGTTGTCCTTCAGACAAATCCGCTAAGGAGGAGCCCGTGAATCTGGACCATGATCCTGTTTTGAACGAAGTGCTTTTGAGCATGGATCCTTGGTTTGAGTCTTGCAGCAGTTGCATTCAAACGTTGGAAAGGTTTCCAAGTTTGACCTTGGACTTCCCCTTGGAGGAGATGATGGCGGTGACAAGGCCAGAGCCCGATGGTAGCTGACTATCAACACTCTGGATCCAAGTCATCCTTTCAGTTTGGTGGTGCCCAAGATAGCTTGCGAATGAGGTAGCTTTCCAACATCCAAGGGTTTCTATGAGGAAAGAAGGATGGAACCGCTCTGGCTCAACCAAGAACAATCACTTCATGCCGACACAATGTGCAGGAAGCTGAAGGTATAGTCATTTTCCAAGTGCGTTTGGTTGCTGGACTTTCTGGAGGTGGGCAGATTTGGATGATGCCGCAAGCCTTGACTTTCTCCATTGCAGGATTCCAAACTAAATTTGACTCTGGAATCCCTTTGGCTTCGAGATGCTGGGCATCTTCGATCGAAGTTTGAGGTTTATCAGATTTCCTCCATGGTCTGCGAGGCATGGGATCTTTCATTTCAAGAGGTTGCTTGGCTGCCTCTTAATTATGTCGTCTTTTTCTGCTGCCGTATCATTGGGCTCTGAGCAGATATGTATCCAAGTGCCACAGCCTATCCCGCGTGTTCGAGCATTAAGATTTTGAGTGTAGGTGCTCCACAGTCTTGGAATAGAATGTTTAGATGTTGTTTGAATGTGTTGGCGACGATAACAAGTGAAACCTTGCAATGTAGCGTTTTTAATGTTTGGCTTCGCCGCATAGGATGCTGGTGTACCAGAGGGATTCTGTAAAATAGAACTTCAAACTTTGCATTTTTGTAATAAATTGGAGGATTGGGATCATTGTGCAAAATTTGGACTTGGAGTAAGGTAGTAGGGGGAGAAACTGCCCATTCAAGAGCATATTGACTTCGGATCTCTCCTATGCTGATTGAAGCACTTATACTAAATTAGTCATGATTTTCTAAAGCTCTTAGTAGAAGCTCTTACCTATTGAAGGCTCCAGATATTGATATTAAATGCCAAAGAGTTGTTCATCAATGGTGCAATTGGAGTCCAAAATTGAAGGCATGCAAGGTGTATGTAATTGCCTTCAATGGCACAAAGTGTCCTACCATTCATAACTCCACATTATAAATTTACACTAAAATCCGTTGTCTACTTCCAAATCAAATTTAGTCCCCTACTGCCTATAAAATTGTACAATTTATTAATTTCCAACTAGCAATAATTTGTCGGTAGACTATTTTTCATTTATATAGTAACAATTCATGGTTTAATAGTAGGGCAGTTGCGGGGGCACTTCATTGAGCACAGACAAAATAAGGACATAGTACCTTAATTAGTATAGAAGACATACATCACAAGTGGATTGGTTTAATTTTGATCCAAATAATAAATAATTGATCACTTTTTAGATTTTTAAGTCATTTTTTCAACGAAAGATTGGTACACTTTTTACTTGCAAAGAATGCACTAAATACTTAGCAATAAGAATGAGAGTCATGTATCAAAAATATGAATCTAGGACTTTTATTAATAGAAAAAAAATTGAAGTTTTATTTTTAAAATTTTACAAAGTTCAATTGAATTTTAGAATTTTACAAATTTATACTAAATTTTCAAGATATATTAGAGTCTCAGGCCTCTCTATATGGAGTGCATTTAGAACCAATCCATTCCATACAAAATAGTATGAATATATATAGCAATTTTTAGACTTTTAGAATACTTTGTGTAGCTATTGAAAATCTTTATAAACAATGTATGCCGGACTTCTCAAAAAATCCTAATAATTCTTAAGATTTTTTTAGTGTATCACAAAAGACTTTAAGATTTCTTTCAAGAAACTTCAAGACATAGTGACATTATACATTGAAAGCTCAAAGAGAATACCCTCAATCTTGCTAACACAAGTCTTAGTGTCTTAGCTTGTTTATATACTTGAATTCATGCAAATCATATATTTGTGAAGTTATCAAGTCCATCCAAGGAATGGTACTTTTGTAACCTTTTAGTCTTGCTACTTATTTTGCTAAGTAGCCAATTTTTTTTTGCATTGAACATCTTTTTTTAATTTGCAATACACAACTTCATGCAACTTGGGCAAATCCCTTTTTCACTCTTGAAATTTGGCAAGCATGCAACTAACATGATAAAGATGAAATTATCAAAAATAAATATTAAAAAATATATGCAAGGCAAAAAGATCACTCCAAGAAGAGCCAAAAGTTTGTTGACTATGTATATGTTGGACATAGCCACTCTTTTCCCCTTCTAACTTTGGGGGCATTATAGTCTTATAATACATGTGGTGAAAGTTTCTCTACATCTTTCCATAGTAGTCTAGTAAAATTTTGTTTGGTTGAAATTCATCCGTGACAAAATTGGGCATATATTTACTGTGATCCTCTAAGGAGGTTGATTTAGCAAGAATGTAAGATGAAATGCTAGAGATTCTTCATAAAGTAGAACCTTTTCCTTTTGTTTGCCGTCCAATTCTATCATGCAGGGGACTATTGAAGTGTTACATATATGATTACAAGTTTTTAATGTGAAATATCTCTAATTTTACACATGCCGCAACAGAGTTGTAAAGTAATAGAGGTTTTAGTGAATGCCATTTTGGATTTTTGTAAAGGTGCTTCAAAGACTTACCTACTTCATCCTTTATTTTCCATCTAGTCTTGGTTTGAAAATTCACATAAATTTTGAAGACCCTCCAAAAATACAATTGTTTTTTGAAAATATATGACTTTCATTTGACTACAAGTGAAAAAATATTCCCTAATTGTAATTTTGACTATATCTATGTTCATCAATAAAAATTATCAATTTAAGTTTGTTCTACATTTTTTGAGCATCTATGCTATAATTGCACTCAAAATGTTGGACATTCACCAAAAGTTAATGATAAGTGTTCTTGGACTTTCTAATATTTTCTTTGCATTGAAGTTTATCATATTAAAGAGTGGCCCTTGAAATCCAAGATAAGTCAATTTTATCCTACATTCTACATGGTGATTGGTGGATTGATTATTTATAGGACACATTTGGTAAGCCATGTGGGAGATAAAAAGTTTAACCCCTAAATGTCCAAGCTAGGTCTTTTTTGAGCTTCTAGGAATTTACTCTAAATTGAACAAAAAGCCAATATTTTGATAAGTTTTATCAATTGTTTTTGAATTGTAATTGTACAAATTCAAACTAGACATGTTAGAGATCAAATAAGAAAAGAAAACACAAAAATATCACTTATGGATTGAATCATTATAATGTTTGATCATATGAATGTTGAAATTGTTAAAGTGATGTGAAGTCTTTTAATCATCTTTGTGCAAATCAAATCTAAATAGTTGGTCACCAAAAAATTATGAGGTTGAAAGACCTAACATGTGAAATTCCAATCAATTTATAGCTTCTCAAAATCTACTCTATAATTTTTTTAAATGAATTTCTAATGTGATTTTTCTCCAAGATTTAGTGTATTTGAGGCTCATTTCTAAGAGCCTTAAATGCTCTGGAAAGTCAAGATTGCAATGGACATCCTTGCACAAAATCTTGAATAGAAAAATCAATCATTCATTTTCAATCCATAAGTGATTTTGTGATATCCTTGCACAAAATCTTGAATTAATAAATCAATCATTATCACAATTGGATTTTTGATGCTAAAACTAGACTTCAAATTTTTTTTTCAAAAATATAAATTACTAAATATAGCAACTTGGTTAGGTTTTATTTAACTTCAAAGTATTATGGACACCAAAATTTGGTGCCTTGGGCAATTAGGCGATAATGGCTCTTCAAAAATACATGTAAAACTTGATTGTGCCAAGTTTAGCAAACAATGGCGCAAATATTGTTTTTTAATTCTGAAGAACACTATTGTAAAACCTGTCCCTTTTTATTCCCTGAAATAGCGACAAAATGTGAGGTGAGTGAAAAAAGTCACAATAGACAAATTGTGGGGCCCGCAATTCAGTGAGAAGCAACATAGCTTCAGATCTCCTAAATGAAAAACGACGAGATTTACTTTAGTGAAATGAGTTCAAAATCTCGAACTTATCATCTACAACAAATATTTTGTTGTTGTGACTTTTCGCTCCTATGACCATCTCCACTCTTGCACTGGGGAGCCCCTCGCCCGTACAAATCCAAAGCCCGCACTCCAACACGACCCCTACCATAGACCCAGAAGCCAAAGAAAAAGCCCATCCCCGCTCAAATATATAGTCAACCCGGAATCCTCATGGGCCCGCTCATCTCTTCTCCAAGCTTGGATTTCCCTTGTCTAACAATGTTTTTGTCTCTTTTTAGAAAAGTTGGACCACTACAACAACTCCCACCAATGAGAATGCAAAGCTATTGGAGATTTGCAGAAAAAAGATGGGGAACTACTTAAGTGGGTGTAACCAGGAAGGAGAATGGAGCCCGCGAAAAGCCATTTGGAGAGGCGATTTCCCAGTGAAAGAGTGGAGATGCTCTAATAATTTAGAGTGAGTGGAGTGTTGACACTGTAGTTTACCTGTCATTAGGGTTTCATCTCTTTATAGACGGATGCTTATCATCCGGTTACCAACCCATTAGGTTAATCACTTCTGTATATAAACCCTGCTCTCGCTGGGCTTAAGCATCTTCTCTAATCATAGTTGATCACACTGTTGTAAGATTGCAATACTGTTTCACAACATGGTATCAGAGCAACAGGTTAGATCATTCGAGTAGTCATAGTGCACTTCGGAGCGATTAATTAGACTGTACTTGTGAGATATCGTAGCTTACGTGTCTTTCATCTTGTATCATCGCCGCATCTTAGGCGGCGCCACTGTAGGGACTGCTGCAACTCAGCATTTGAACATGGACCCCAGCATCAGAGACGTGCCGGAGACCATGAAGTTGGCAGGGCCAACGAACTACATCTTATGGAGTTATAAGGTTTGCATGATCCTTATGCAAGAGGGACTCTGGAAATTTGTCAAGTCTTCTGATCAACCCGTTATCGACATCGCAACCTCATCGAGCATTGTTGGGGACGAGGAGATTTTGAGCTTACCATTGGCGGCAAAGCCGCTAGTCATCACCCCAATTACTCCGGGTGCCATTCCTACAGTCAACACAGCAACGGAGATCAGCGTTCTGAGCACAGTTTCTGTAGTCAACACAACGAAGAAGACCGAATTTCATTATCGGGTGGGTCGTATCAGCATCTCTACGATACGGGACTTGATTCTACTGAATATTATCTACCTTACCGATCCAAAGTTAATATGGCAGCCTCTTAAAAACATATGTGATGTACAGAGTTCATCTAGAAGGTTGTTACTCAAGGAGAAATTCTACTCCTTGAAGTTAGCAGAGGGAAAATCAGTGAGCGGTCACCTGTAGGAAGTCAATCTGATCGTCACTCAACTGGCAAACCTCTAGGTGTTCTTATCCCAGACCAAGATCTCGTGGATCTCATGATAAATAGCTTAGTTAAAAGTTGGGCTGTTTTTAAACAAATTCAGAAAGGTAGAGAGCACTTACCTATATTTGCCGAGTTGGAGGGTCTTCTTCTCCAAGAAGAACAGAGTCGTAACCTAGATAAACATAGCAAGGAGTCAGAAAACATAAATTTTGTACGTACTAGTCGTCATCCTTCCAAAGGAGGCTCCTCCTCCCGAAGTTGCTCGAACTCCAGCAGAAGCTCTTCTCAAGATCAGACCAGATCCGTGGCACCACAATGCAATAGTCAGCTCCCATCTACCAACATCGATTGTCAACGCACAACTCCGATAGATCGGAACCAAGATCTCTACTCTATCTTCTGCCACAAGTATGGTAAACCAGGATACTACGCCCATGATTGCATTCGCATCATGCTAGAAGAACGGATTAAAGCAATGCAACTCCACCTCACAAACCTAGACTGGAATCAACTACAACATCAAGTTCATCTTGCCGAAGTTGCTGAAGATTCCGACACTCATTCCGATTCAGACTCTGCTCCCCTGCACATCCATGCCTGCATCGAAGCGTTTCATGATGAGCCTGATTCTTCCAACGAGGTGATCAACGCCTACGTCACAACCACCACTATTGAAGAGGAGTGGTTCCTTGACTTGGGACCTTCCTCCCATGTCACTAGAAATCCCCATCTTCTTACTAGCATTTTCCCATCTAGCATTCCCAGCATTAGGACTACCAGAGGCCATATTATGGCAGTAGCTGGCCAAGGTTATATAACCACTTTGGACCCAACAAGAGGAATAAAGGAAATACATTGCATTCTTTACTTGCCTAGTGTCAAGACTAATTTCTTCTTAGTCGGCAAATTCACCAATGCAGAATATCGGGTTTTGTTCGAATCCAAGAAATGCCTTATCTACGATAAAGACAATCCTAGCAAAATATTCTTAGAAGGCACCTGCGATTCGCCCAACAACCTTTATAGGGTCCTAAATCTCTTTGGACAACAAGCCATAGCTGCATATACATTAACCCCTAAAGTTCCTTGACTATGTTCTCACCAAAAATGCTCCAAAACTGCCATTTCTAGTACAAGTACCAAATTTTTGAAAAATATCATTTTTGGACACATGTAACCATAGGATCTTGTAGTACTCTGGTTTGAGAATATGTGGAAAAAATTTCAAAAATTTCCATCTTGTAGATTGGAAGATATTAGCGTTTGAAGTGGCAAAAATCCTTTCTTGGCTCTGCAAAAAACCGGGTAGCTGCACTTCTCAAGGTCAGATTATTATGAAAAAAATTTCAAAATGGTTGTGCTTCTTTGGATTCATTCTTCAGGGCAAGTTGGCTACATGCTTGAAAATTTTCAGATTATTTGGAATTGTACAACATATAGGAAAAAAATAGTAAGTAGAAAGAAGTAGAGAATGGTTCAAAACACTAAATTGTTAAGAAGTGAATTATGGAATTGAAAAATGCCAATCCCAATGGTTGCAATGTTGTAATAAACAATCTACATTCTACAATTTTATTTTTTTTGAAAAATATTGAAAATTGAGTGAAATAAACGACTTCAAAGTTTAGGGTAGTGTAGACAATCCATTATTGCCCACAAACTAAAAATCCTCATAACGTTTGACTCATTGATCAGAATGGAATGATTCAAAGCTTTCCACATATATATAAATCTAATAAACCAATTTCAAATTTTTATTTTTGAAAAAAGTGATTTTTTTTTATCTGCCCGGACTGCCCGAGTTGAGAAACAAACAACATATTAGGCCATAATTTTTGACTCATATTTCCAAATGTCATGAAATTTGGTGCATATGAAAGATACTCCTTGTCCCCACATTCTATAAAAATTTCAGCCCAAAATATGCAAATCTCCAATCACACGTACCTGCCCAAAATTTCTATGTTGCCAAAAAAGGCATGTTGGTCCTTTAGGGGTTAATACAACACCTGCTAGGACATCTCCCCAAGCGCCTAGACATCTCACCACCGATTGGAGATCGCCAGCCATCTGGTACGCCACCAGCATCAATTTTGCCCACCGCTCCATCATGACCAATATCAGCTCCAACCTTGCTCCCGACCACTGCTCCATCAACATCGATGGTATCTGCTTCCCCAACTTCGTGCATCCACTCCACTTGACTTTTTGATGCTGCTATCAAGCTCTAGCATCAACGAATTAGACATCTGAATTATCAGTCACTCTACCACCTCACGTCCCGCAATTTAGTAGCCAGTGTTCCCTCCTTACCCCTTCTAAAGCGTGTGTGCCTCTCCTGCATGCTCGGAAAACTTCCGAGAGATAGTAAACCAAAAACCCATACAACCTTCACTAGTTGACCGCTTCAATTGATTCACACCGACCTCTGTGATCCTTTACCTATTCCCTCTCACCATGGAAACAAATACATTTTAACATTCATAGATTATCACTCACGGAAGACTTGGATATACTTTCTTTCCAAAAAAGCCCAAACCTTAGAACTTTTTCAACAGTTCAAAGCCCTAGTTGAGATTCCTGATTAGAATATCGGACCCCTGCGCAGCAACAGGGGTATTGAGTATTTATCCACAGTATTCAACGACTATTATTCCACACATAGTATTCACAGACAACTAACTTCTGGTTACTCCCCTCACCAAAAGGGCGTGTTGAATGCAAGAATCGTACCTTATTAGAGGGCATCCACAGTGTCGTCACCGGCACACGCATCCCCAAAGCCCTATGGAAAGAAGTCGCTCGTACCGTCAACTACATTCAGAATCGTTGCCCCACAAAGGCACTCAAGCTTCTCAACCCAGAAGAATCATTCACAAGTATCAAACCTCACATTGGTCATTTCCGTGTCATTGGTTGCATTGCTTACTGTCACATCCCTGATATTAAGCGCAACAAACTAGATCCAAAAGCAGTCCCCACCATCCTACTTGGTTACGATGAGAACAGTAAGGCATACTGCTGTTACAATCCCTCCTCCCGCAAAATTCTTATAAGCCAATGTGCGTTTCGATGAAATGAGCTTCACTCTTTTGTCCCCAGAGACTACCAAACCACTTGAGGATCATACATTTTAGACAAACTCTTAACTCCCACTTCCACAATACCTTTACTTTCTCACCCCTCCATTCCTTTACCTATTCCAGTAACCTCCTCTATTCTCAAAGCTCCTCCCTATTCACCTGCAAATCCCACCCCAACCCCCATCCATTCCATTCCTAGCTTATCTGAACCTTCTTCACCTGAGAATATTCCTTCTTCTCTGCCAGCTCTTCTTCCAAACCCTATAATTCGTTGTCCTGAACGTCCTCGCCGACAAAACATCCGGCTTGATGGCTATGAGTTATACCTATCTACAACGGACTTTGATATTTGCATGATTAGTCGGGCTCTTCCCCCTATTGATCCTATTGAACAGGATCAAGACAATATCACGTTCAAACAAGCAAAAACAGGTCCCGGTTGGCGTCGCGCCATACAAGAAGAAATGGAGTCCATTTGGAGAAACAACACTTGGGATCTGGAGCCCTTACCTCCGGGGAAGCGCGCCATCACCTGCAAGTGGGTCTTCAAGACCAAACCTGGTATTAATGGACAAGCTCCTATAGAAAAAAGCACGCCTTGTTGCTCGCGGCTTCGAGCAACGTCAAGGAGTGGATTTTATTGACACCTTTGCACCCGTGATAAAATGGGCCACCCTTCGCACAGCTATCGCTTTTGCAGCAGCTAAAAGATGGAATATTCACCATATGGACGTTAAGACAGCATTTCTCAATGGCTTGCTGAAGGAACGTGTCTATATGGGCCAACCCCTGGGTTTTCGCATTCATGGTAAAGAAAACCTTGTGTGTAGACTTTACAAATCCCTATATGGCTTGAAACAGAGCCCACGTACTTGGTATGACAGGATCGATGCCGCCCTTCACAAAATCGGATTGAAAAGAAGCCAGTCGGACGGAAACCTTCATTATCTACGACAAACAAGCAAAACACTCATCCTCATGTTATATGTGGACGACTTGTTTGTTATTGGCAACTCCCCTGATATTATCACCTGGCTCAAACGGTTTCTAAATACAGAGTTTGAGATGACCGATCTCGACAAAATCAAACGCTATCTGAGATTCTCATTTGAGCATGTTATCCTCGGGATATTCCTGCATCAGAGGGACTATGCTAAGCCTATATTGGACGAGTTTGGAATGATAGATTGTAAGTCGGCCTCTACTCCCCTTCCCGAAGGCCAAATTCTAGTCATTGACACCAAGACACCCCTGATCGACTCCACATACTACTACTGTCTTATCGGCAAACTGATTTTCCTTACGATTACACGTCCCGACATTGCCTATACAATGAACAGACTCAGCAGCTATATGGTATCGCCTCAATAGGCCCACCTCGACGCTGCTAAACATCTATTTCGCTACCTTCAAGATACTCTTGATTTCGGGATTCTGTACCGCTCAGATGCCCCAATCTCCATTTTTGGCTACGCAAATGCAGACTGGGGATCGTGTCCAGAGACCTGACGTTCCATAGGTGCCTATGTGTTCATTCTAGCTGGAGGCCCAATCACATGGCAAAGTAAGAAACAGCTTACCGTTTCTCGCTCTTCTATCGAATCGGAGTATCGCGCCCTCAATGATGCAGGACAAGAGGCAATCTGGCTGCACCGACTTCTTGCTGAATTACGCTACCCAAATCCATCCCCGAAGCCTCCATGAAATTCAGCACCAAGCTCACCTGCATCTATCACACATCCCATTACCCTTCACTGTGACAATCAAGGTGCGCTCAAACTGTCACAAAACCCTGTTTTCCATGCTCGCTCAAAACATATTGAGCTACATTACCTTTCATCAGAGAAAGAGCCATAGTCGGGGAAATCACACTTCAATATATTCCCACGAATCTGCAACTGACAGATTGTCTTACAAAACCCTTAGGTAGGGTCAAGCTTCACCAACATCATACGTTTCTAGGCCTACAAAGTAGAGAGAGTCTGCAGCAATCTCCATAGCCTTTCAACCTGCCTACAAACCCTAAAATCCCACAGGCTCGAACAATTAATTCTTGGCCTCTGCAAGGGTCCCGAAACTCTTATGCTGCAAACCCTTATATCCCGTAACTTCTCTAGAATAGTCTTACCAAGTAAAGTACAAACCGGTTGTTTGCCCCCGTTTCACTACATAGAACCTAGTTTTAGCAGTTGAGGCTCCCCGCGCTCTGGACTGCGACTCCTGCACGGCTGCACCTACGGCTTGACGTCCATCCCAATCTCCACAGCCAGCGCAGCCACCACAATGTCTTCGTTCTCACAAATCTCGCAGCAATCAGCTTCGTCCAACCGCTCTCCAATAAGCGCGTCCACAGCATCGAAGCACCACGTTGTCAATCATGACAGGAACGCGCATACGATCCACAACACCAACTCGGCAAGTCTGGAGAGCAATACACTGCTTACACACTCTCGCAAGACTCGACCTTCTCCGCGCGCCATCTGATTCCAACAACAATTGCTCACACTGAATTGGCGTTACGACACTCACATTACACACCCTAGTTTGGAAACACAATCTTTAGATTGAGAGGTGGGGTGTTGACACAATAGTTTACCTATCATTAGGGTTTCATCTCTTTATAGATGAATGCTTATCATCCGGTTACCAGCCCATTAGGTTAGTCACTTCTGTATATAAACCCTGCTCTCGCTGGGCTGAAGCATCTTCTCTAATCATAGTTGATCACACTATTGTAAGATTGCAACACTGTTTCACAACAACTTTTCATTTTAAAGGTGTATACACTAGCCATATTTTTTCTAATTAATTTTTTTTTTCTAATTTTAAATTATTCCAAATAAAATCATGAATACTGTTACAAAACATAACAAATAGGTGTTTTTTGCAATCACCCTTCACTTTTTACCCATAAAGAGTGCACTAAACACTTAGTAAAAAGAATGAGAATCATGTGTCCCTAAAAAAAATGACTTTTATTAATAGAAGTACATTCTTTTGAAGTCTTATTTTCAAAACTATATAAGGTTTGATCAAAATTTATAGTTTTTCAAATTTGTACTATATTTTTCAAATTTTCAATGTGATTATAGGTCTCATTGTATGGTGTGTGTTTAGAACCCACCTATTCAATACAAAATGGTATAGATGTGTGGCAATTTTTAGACTTTTAGAACACTTTGTGTAGCTAATGGAAATCTTTATAAACAATGCATGTGAACTTAAAAACATTCTAGTATATTCCTTATAATTTCTTTGTGTATCATAGAAGATTTTAAATTTTTTTCAAGAAACTTCAAGACATAGTGAGATTATATATTGAAAACACAAATAGGAAAAAATCAATCTTGCCAACACAAGTCTTAGTGCTTTATAGCTTAGCTTGTTTCCTGGGGAGATCACTATTGGCTTTTAAAAAACTACATGAGTTAAAAGATAGGGTTTGTTTAATTCAAAGCAAAGAAATTTATATAATATGTAGGGCTACTATAGGGTCCACAAAATGCTACATACTCTATTATATACTCCCTCCGTCCCAAAATGATCTTCTTGTTGGCCTTCATTTTTTGTCCCAAAATGATCTTCATGTTGCATTTTGTAACTTGTGAATTGGTCAGATTTGGCTTTCGATTGCTATCAGGGACCAACAAAAGAATTTTGAGTAATAGTTCCCCCTCCATCTATTCAATCATCAATCAAAAGACAAATGAAATGATTAAAGAGGTCGATCAACGTTGTTCATTCTTATTTTTTGCTTCTCTTTGAATATTTCCCGATTGAAGGAGATGAAGCTTTGGAAGGTGGAATAGAGGTCCACACATGGTCTTATGTTCATAGTAAATGCCTACAAAATGATGACTTCACACTTAACAATTAAGTGTCCACTAGTGCTCTTTGAAAATGCTTAAAATATTCCACTTTTTAATACTTAAAAACTATACTTAAAAAAGGGCTTTGAAACTCAAAATTTCTAGCAAGCAAAGAGAACCATGAACCCTACTTGTGGTGCGAACCGGGTTTTAAAAATGTTATTTTAAGCCTTAATCTGAAACATTTTGTCCAACATGAAGATCATTTTGGGATGGAGGTAGTATAAATTAGGATATGTAAAAACATCTTGTAGTATAAATTTTTATTAATAAGTTAGCCTTGACAAATAGGGGCCGTGCAAATTTTTCATATTATGATGAGTATAGATGTAGACAAGTAATTTCATATGATGATAAAATGGACATTGTAAGTTGGATTTTTCCTACCCTGGGACAAAACCCAAGGACCTACTAGTATAGGGTTTTTTTTCGGAGAAAGTTCAAATAAGTCTAACGTTTAGGTATCTAGGTTTTAGTAGAAAATGTATTTATTTGTCAATTAGTCCCAAGATGCTTTAATTCAATCTACTCAATATTGGCAATTGGACACCACACAGTATGTTGCCCAATTACGCAACAAATTAAATTGGGCTCTATTGATTTCTAAATCACTAGTCAATTGGACACAATCACGAGGCTTGTTGACAATGCCACAAGTGAATTCAACCAATTTATAACTAGCAAGTTCTCTTTTAATATCAATACAATCCAACTCATTACACATTATCAAATTGCTAGAATTGATTCATTAGTCTATTGCTAAGTCTAATAACTTGCTAGCTGGTTCTCAAGTACAACTAGCCTGGTTGTCAACCTCTTTCAACTAGACTCAATGATCTACAAACCTATCAATTTGCTAATTTCTACGAACCATTAGACACTACAATTTGTTGCAGACAAATTCCAGGCTAATCACTCAATCACACCTTCTACAACAATAAATCAACAATACCAACTCACACAATTTAAACAAAGAAAATGGCCATTATACAATTATAATTTTAATATTCTTCAATCGTTCCTAAATAACAAGTAACTTATCTTGTTGCCAATTTGACTTCCACGCTTTCCCGACTCAGCCATCAACCAGGCAGCTTCACTCATGAGTTCCTTCTGGACTTCGCCATTCGCAAAATTGACAAATTGATTTGCCAGGTCAATTTTCCAATTTACTTGCAAGCAGTCGACTTAAAAAATGCTCTCCTAGACCTCTCACAGGCTAGTGGTATAAACAAATAATTGATGATTTGAATTCAATAGGGATCTACGGATCCACAAGGTGCTAACACAAGTGCAATTTCAGTCATCTCACACAAGGCAAATTACAAATAGACAATTACAATTTCACAAAGAAGAATCGATTGAAGGAATGCATTAATACAACAAAATCGTCAATGAGCCATAAACGTTGAATAAGCTTGAATATGAACTAAGAAAAAAAGAAAACTTTCCCTTGCTAAATAGCCCAAGGACCGCATGGCAACTCCTCCAATATTTGATCCAAAAAGTCACAAGGCAAATTTGCCACCCTTCCTATCCTATCCAATTGCCCTCTTGTAATCTAAAACAAGTCCTCTTTACATTCTAACAAAATCTCAAGCTATTTGCCACTTCAAAACCAAAATAAAAGGACTTACCTAGTATAAAAGGTATTGCAAAATCAAAAAGGCAATTGGCTAAAAAGATTTTATGACTACAGACATAGTCAAGAAAATCAACATTGAAGGGTGGTTGATTGAAATTGTACCACGGTACTGGATGTGATTAGATCAAAAGAATTAAGTGTAAATGTAGGACATGAACCAAAAGTGACAAAAATTATCACATTGCATGAATAGGGAGGTTTACCTTAGTAGGTTCAACGAACTGAAAATTGTACAACACAAGGATAGAATTTACAGTCCATTTAATTCCAATTTGTGAAGCCATATGTGTTAATCACACTCATATTGAATGAGATGTTCATGAGTTAGTTTAAGTAGGTATTCTAAAGTGTTCAATGTTATTAACCCCTATAGGCCAGAGGGTGTTTTGGAAGAGAAAAAAAAAATCCAAAATTGCCAATTTTCAATGCATTGTCCAAAATAAAAAATTAATTTAAAAAAAATTCCAAACATGAAAAAGTGTAGTAAATAGTTGAGGCAATGTGTGGAAATAATTTCAACCCATTTGACCATGTGGATTGAAAGATTATAACATTTGAAGTAAGAAAAAACTTTTTTTCATTCTAACAAATTAATGTCAACAAACTTTGAACCCTTTCAGAGTACAAGTTTTGGTCTATACAAAATGAGGATTTTGACTGTTCATAAGTATATTGTGTTAGGTTCACTCATAAAAAATTTCAGAAACAAATATAGAATCTAGCTAATTCTAAATCAACATGCAATGCGAGGAGGTTAATTAAGTATATTGGCAATATACAAATCATTTTTTGATGATTTCATGTGCAATGGGAATTTTTTTATATTTAAAATCCAAATGGTAAAAATTTTGTGACAAACATTTGTATTACCGTACGTTGAGGTCAGATTCGTTCAACCCCAAACAAAATCATTTCTTTTTGCATTGAATTCTGTCGCGACCCAAATGACACTTCACAACTTCACTTGGGTCACAAACTGCCTAACACTGCACATGCCGAGCACATACAAAGTTAGTCTTCATTTCCAACTCATTTTGTTAAGTCCCAGTCACCGGGACTACTAACACGCACTCCACTTGTGGCACCCGGCATGTCACTTGGTAACATGGGGCGGAACTTCCATCTCAATGTATAAGGACTCATGGTGGCACTACTCACCACGGTCCTAACCGCCCTTGAGTGTTACCCCACTCCATGCTAGCCCATCTTGCATTTGCTACTTTTTCCAACATGGCTAACCGGGACTCACAACTCGGGACACATCGAGTGTGGCCTAGCAAGGAGCGGGATTCCACCCAACCGGTGCCCCGGGACACACACACAAGTGTCCCATGGTACCTTGGACCGGTGGTGAAGTCACATCACCAACCTTGAGTTCACCGGGACTCACCAAGGCTCCAAGAGGGAGTGAGGAGGGAGACCAACCCCTCCTATAGTACTTTCTATGGCATTCGGCAGACCCCCCCCCTTGTGGGTCGAAGGTACACCCCAAACCCACTTGGGTTTTGGAAGACCACCCATTTCCCACCCGAAATGGCCAAGTTTCGTCACCGTTTGGACTCCTGAACTTCCAAACGGCGTAACTTTGCGGTCAGAGCTCCAAATACCACATGCGAGCCCATTTTAGATATCTGCGCGACAAGTAGATGCCAATGGACTCTTCACTCGTCCCATTTGGACAAGATCTCACAAAGTTATGTCCTTCCAAAGATTCGGGTTCACCAGGGGAGGCGTCACGCCTTCACCACGGCCCTTCTCTTGGCCATAACTTTTGGCTCATAGCTTAGAACCTCGTAATGCTAGTCATTTTAGCTTCCTTGTATTTGTAGCTTTCCAATTATATGCTACATGCCATACTTCCTTGAGGGAATCATTGAAAACCCTCTCTCCTAGCCCTTAAGTGTCCCAGTCGCCACCGGAACATAGTCAACTTTGAACGTCCATAACTCCTAGCTCACAACTCCAAATCACACGTTCTAAGGACGGTTGGATGCGTATTCTCAAGGGCTTTTCAAGCATGTAAGACACTCCACCACATCTTACAAATCCAGGGCGCTATTGCGCCTGTTCGATCGGGAGTCTCACAAAACTCCCTTTCTAGTCTATTGCAAGGCTTGGGGAGTCACCCCAAGGTCCTCCTTGCTCACCAAGACACTTCGGGCACCCCAAGGGGAGATAGGGGCGTGACAAATTTCCTTTTGTTAATCCAATTTAGAATTTCTAGAGTTTCGTTTCAAAAGACTTGGAATATTTTGCTAAACTTTAGCACAACTTTACCAAAATTTGAGTTAGAGCCTCACCCAGGGTCGGCTGTATCCGGGCATACAGACAAGCCAGGAGTGAGTCTGGGAGTCCGTGATGATTGAGTATGCTATTTCAGTGCTAAAGTGCTTTTGTCTCAAGGTGTATGCGGGAGTTAGGGCCAGCTTACATGTGAGCCCGGTGGGCAAAGAAAGCAACTAAAAGACAAGAACAGTGCCACCGATGATTGGCAAGCGTGGAAGGAGGAGAGAGAGTTCTACTGATCCCGGTATATTCCACACTATAGAAAAAACATAAACACCCACCGATGCATATAAGGAGGTCCTTAGTGGTTGAGAGTCGAGGCGTAGTGCTGGTCTAGCCTCATGGTCGATTCGTTTTTCGTTTCTTAGCGCTTGGGCTCTTTGCCCGTTGCTCTTGGTTCTGTCACTTGTATTTTACGAAAAAGTGGGTGCTTCTTGTTGTTTGGTAGTTTGAAAATGATCAAAAAGATTTCTAGGCCAGGGATTGGCTTTCTTGGTTCAGTGTACTTTTTCATCTATCAATGGAATTGGTCCGTTTGTTTTTTTTTTAAAAAAACAAACATTGAATTTTTAAATTTTCCACGCAATATAAAATTTGCAAATTTTGAATTTATATTTGCATCCATAGGTCCTAAAGGGGTATGAAAGGTAAATTAATCAAGCACAAAATAGGGGACATTTTTTTTAATAAGTTTATGTAATGCATGGATTTTTTATACTTATAAAGCAATCACCTTGGTATATATATTATTTTTCATTTTTCATTTTTTATCAAGTTTTCTTTTAAGATTCAAATTATTTTCATTAACATTTCTATACATTTCAAATATACCTCGCTATAATTTTTGAAAATTTCATTACATGCCATATATAATTATATTTTGAATTATTTTTTAACGAATCTGACCCAAGCGTAGGGTATATGGAAAAAATTGAGGTTAGAAGAAGATGTTTTTCCTTGAAACCACCCCAACATAGCTAACAAAATTTGACTCCTCGAAGAATGTGATCTTCAAAACTAAATTTATTTTTGACAATTATAAGCCAGATTTTATTAGTTACATAAATGCCAAATTTCAACAGTTGATGGGAGTTTTTGCAAAAGATGACCAAAAGATGACCAAATTGCTTGAGCTGCCAAAAACGTTTATGCAGAAAAAAAATTATATTCCTACTAAGGGGGGACATGTTTGTATCTTATATAAAACTTTCATGAACATTTGACAAAAATTGACTTGACTTCATAGGAACTTACCCAGATTTTTAATTATAGGTTCAATGGACAGTTGGCCTTTGGGGGTTAAAAATTGTCACTTAGTCAATGGCACTTAAGTTCATTTGATTGTTTTTGGTTTCATGGTATGTACCCTATACACATATATACAGTGACTTCCAAAAGTAGTTGACCACCCTAAAAATTGCTCTCATAAATTGAGAAATAAGAATTATGAAGTGAAATTTAGAGATGTTGTTGTACAAAAGGAATTCTACCCTCATGTGTAATTTCACTTTAAATGGACTATATTTAGACCTATTATTAATTGAATGAAATTTCTATAGAAAAAAAAACTTTTTGTGAGAAGCCAAAATGTCCCATTTTTTTTATAGGAAGAATGTACATCTTGACTAGAATCACATGTTACAAGTTTCATGAATTCCGAATTTTTATTGATTGAGATCTAATTGACTGAAATTTGACTCCAAAATTTTGTTTTTAAAATTCTTCACTCCATAAATTGCAAAAAAAAAAAAAAATTTAAAATAACATTAAATAATTATGTATATCAAAAAATATTTTTTTGCAATTTATGAAGTGAAAAATTAAAAAATCAAAATTTTGGGGTCAAATTTCAATCAATTAGATCTCAATCAATAAAAATTTGGAATTCATGAAACTTGTAACATGTGATTCTAGTCAAGATGTACATTCTTCCTATAAAAAAAATGGGACATTTTGGCTTCTCACAAAAAGTTTTTTTTCTATAGAAATTTCATTCAATTAATAATAGGTCTAAATATAGTCCATTTAAAGTGAAATTACACATGAGGGTAGAATTCCTTTTGTACAACAACATCTCTAAATTTCACTTCATAATTCTTATTTCTCAATTTATAAGAGTGATTTTTAGGGTGGCCAACTACTTTTGGAAGTCAGTGTAGTAGATGGAAGGAAATTTTTTTGAAGAAGGGTGGAGGCGGGAAAAAATTGGACACTTAAATTTTATATGTAAGATAGTCCCACTTTGAAACCCGCATGAACAAATTTATAAATACCATAGGGTGTTGGATATATGCCCCTAGTAGCTTTTTATATAAAAATACGGTCATCTTAAATACAATAATTAAGGTAAATAGCCCCACATCAAATACCCTCTTAACTTAGGTGTATACCTTAAATTACAAGGAGTGATCTCCCCGGGGCTTGTTTATGAAGAGTATGCAACTCATACATTCTGTGAAGTTATCAAGTCCATCCAAAAAATGATATTTTTGTAAACTTTTGGTCTTGCTACCTATTTTGGCTATTTGAACTCCTTCCTTTTGAATTGAATGTGGTTTTTTTGTGTGTGATACACAACTTCGTGCAATATGGGTAAATTTCTGTTTTTATTCTTGAAATTTGGCAAATATGTAACTAATATGATGTAATATGCAATTGTCAAAACAAATATTAAAAAATACATGCAATACAAAATATCCCTCCAAAAAAAGTCAAGGTTTGTTGACCATGTATATATTGGCATAGCCATTTTTTTGGCCTTTTAACTTTGAGGATATTATAATCTAGCAATCTATGTACACTAAAAAGGGTATTTAGTGTTGGATTACATTTAGTGTAATTACCACCCTACTTGACCCTACACTAAATGTCAATTTTAGGACGATTAGTGTAGTGCTAAACTTCAATGCACCGCCTTCGCCTTCTCTTCCCTTCTACCTTCCTTTAATAAGTTCTAACACTAAATGTAAACATTTTCAGATTTCAGATTTACCATAGAGTATATTTAATGTTAGAAATTACATTTAATGTTACTTACTTTAGTAGGCTTAATGATATTTAGTGTCATGGTTCGCAAATAGTGTTGCCAACACTAAATACCCTTTTTAGTGTAGTGAAAGTTTCCAAGTATTCCGCATTTTCATACATATTTCCACAATAATGTAGTAAAATTTTGTCAGAAATTTTGATTGGTTGAAATTCACCTATCAAAAAATAGGGTATATATTCATGTTGATCCATTGAGGATGTTTATCTAGCAAGAATGCTGAAATGCTAGAGATTTTTGATAAAGTATAAGGTAGGAGACTATTCAAGTGTCACAAGTATGACTATAAATATTCCTTGTGGAATGTTTTCAAACTTTACACATGGTGCAACATAAGTTTTAGGGTAACAAAGGTTTTAATAAATGATTTTTGGATCTTTGTAAAGGTGCCTTAAAGACTCACCTACTCAATACCTTAAGGTTCCATCTAGTTTTTGTTTTTTTCATTTTTAATGAAGTGCCAAAGTGGCAATATTGAATGTTATAGTAGTGCTCCAAATTTCAACATTCATCCACATATTGGATACAAAATATTATACTAGTACATATCACATATCCATAATTCAATTTTCATCCACAACCTAGCGATTTCATCCAAGATTTTTTTTTTAATTTGAAGTTTTTTGGCAATTTTCCGCCCTTTCACTATTATTTTGCTCTATGGGCATTGTGCAAGGCCCATTATTTTGGTGCAAATTGACAACAAATTGCCGGAAAAAAACCCACTGGTTCCATCCACTTTTGCCTTTGAAAATTCACATAAATTTTAAAGATTCTCTATAAATATAATTGTCTTTTGAAATTAGATGACTTTCATTTGACTACAAGTGAAAAATATTTCCTAATTCCAATTTTGACTATATCTATGTTCATCAAGTAAAATGATCAATTTGAGGTCACTCTACATTCTTTGAGTATTTGCACTATTCTACTGCATTCAATCATAGTATGTTTGGAATTCACCAAAAGTTGATAAAATGTGCTCCTAGACCTCCAAATGTTTTCTTTGCACTAGATCCTAGCATGTTAAGGGGTGGTCCTTCAATCCAAGATACTATGAGTCAACTTTTTCCTACATTCTATGTGGTGATTGATGGATTGATTTTTATAGGATACATTTGATAAGTAAAGTTAGAAATATGAAGTTTGTTGGCTCTTAAAAAATAGATGTAAAATTTGATTGTCCCAATTTTAGCAAATAGTGATGAAGATATTGTTTTTAATTCCAAAGGATGAGTTTAAAATTTTCAAATATCATCATCACTAAATATTTTGTTTGTGTGATTTATTTTACTATTGGATGATTGCAAGAAATACCTGTCCTATTTTCTATCACATGTTCAATGTAGAAGTTGTTTTGTGCCATAAACAGTGCAAAAAATGATTGAATGAATATAAAATTCAAAAATAAGCTTTCTATAGCAATAGAAAATTTACTTCAATTTTTTCAATTTTTTCAAAATTAATTCAATAGGTGAGATTGAATTTTGAAAATATGCCACACATGAAGTTTTGGTGTTTTTTAGTACTATCGAGTACTTTTTTTGAAGAGTTACGTCATCAAATTTGGTAGGTTGGCTCTTCTAGTAGAAATACACCTTCTCAAAAGAAGGATTTCCAAAGACATGTTCCAAGTGTGTTTTACATTAGCCTAAAGTGCGCTATATTCAAGTTAAATTTATGTTGAATTAAAAATGGTTTTTTAATTCTAGATTTGTTCCTACTTTGTTCTTAATTGGCAACAATGGCCACTTTCAAAAATAAAATTTTCAAGTTCATTTCCTAATTTTTAAAAATAGAAACGCGAAAGTCTCATTTTCTAGCGTAAATTGCAACCTGTGGCTCAAAATAGTACTTTAGGGTACACAAAAAGATTCAATAGTGCTAGTGAAGGCTTGTAGTACCTCCAATCTGCCAATGTAAATTGCTTTTATGCAAATTAAGTATTTCTATGCATTCTTGTCATCCAATGACGAACATCACATATTGTCAAAATAGTTTATTTAAAATCCAATTGACCATTTAGGTTTTATGTTCCATGCCTCCAATAGTACTGAAGGTGACTCATAGTACAAAAGGTACTAAAAGGCTGAAAATAAAAAAACACAACAATTATTATAAATGTTTCTTGCAATCACCCTATCAATAATTTAGAGCACTACTTCAAATTCCTCCACCCCATTTATAAACACTTGCAACATTTTTCTACAATTGATCCCTATTTGCATCCCAAAACATAAGGCGTTGGAGAATTATAGTGGCTCTCACAATGTTTTGTAGCCTTATAAAAATTGCCATAGCTAATTGAGGGATTAGAGTTTTTAAAGAAAATTTGTGGTGCAAGCAATACAATTGCATACAAAAATTTGAATTTTGCAAATTTTGAAACAAAATTTGAATTTTTATAAAACCCACTAACAAAACTAAGTACAAATCTGAAATGTTTTTCATTCAAACAACTATACCATAAGCATCAATGGACAAAGTCCAAAAGTAGATATACAAAAGTTGTAGTATGCAACATACTACACGTTGCTATGGAAGTTTGAAGAAAAAATTAGTTGTGATTTGAAAGAAAATTAATTCCAAAGCTAGCCATGTCTAAAATTCGGTTTTGTTGACAATGATTTGGAATTATATTATCTTTTCTTAATTTCTTCATAGAACTCTGAATAAACTTTTTGTGCCTTGGCATGTTGGTATACATCATTTTAGATTATTGTACACAAAAATGAAAGGAAATTCACATTTATAGAATTTAAAATATCAACAATTTAACACACATGCAAATGATATTAGTTCTCACAATATTTGAATTTTTTTTGAATTGAAAGTATGGAATTGCATAAGCCATTGTAGAGAGAGTATAGGTTGCAACATAGACCATTGTTACATATTCATGCCCTTGCATTTGAAATATTTGTTGAATAAGGCAATACAATTCAATAAATATTTTACAACTGTATAATGCATTTTTAGAATCAAATTTTTTATTTGAAGACTAGAGTTTGTGATGCATACAATTGGCCCTAAAAATCCAATTTTTTTTTTATCATTCTCAATTTCATAGAAAACTACCAATTTCATGAAGGTCAATTTCCAAGAATTTCACTGACCTTCAAGATTTTTGAAATCTATAACTATCCTAACGTTTCTAATCTATAATAGTCCTAGATGTTGCTTTTGTTGTTCACGCAGTCTGGAATGGCACATGGAATACCGTCATTATAATGAAATTCGCCATACAAGTGTTTTACACTTCAACATGTTGAAAATTTGTTGGAAAATTCTAATTTCTCAATTCGTTAAAGGCATTTTTTGAAGGGTATGACTACTTTACCGTATGAGAGACACTGTTAGTAAGTATCTCCGCATGAGAGTGTCCATTGCCTTGATACGTGAAACTCAGTTAAATACCTGTGCAGGAGATCCCCCGTTGGCGGAATACGTTAAAAGAAATATCTCTGCATGAGATACCCCACCCAACCCACACACTACCCTACCGCCTTGGAAAGGTGAAAGGATGAGCTGCTGCTGCTGTGGCCTCTGTCGTGACTTAACTTATTAAGTACTGCAGTGCTCAAGTCTCTTTTGGCAATGAAGTTCTCTTTCCCTTTGCTCCGAAAAAGAAAAAAAATGTGACAATAAATAGTGTCAGTACGTCTCTCCATGAGATTGATGACGGAGCCATGGCGATTCTATTCTACCGAACTGAAGGCTTGGCCACTTCCCCGCCAGTAGTAAGCTGAGATGGGGATCTGATCCTTCACTCACAGTACACTATCGGTATCCGATTGTGCCAGGCCCGCCTCACTGTAGTAAATTAACTCATCTGAGCGGCTGATGAGCTTGCTGCGGTGCTGCCCGCGACCCCGCTCGAATACTGATTCGACACGGGGAAAATGAACCCGTAGGGACGTCCAGCGCAGTCTGCAGGCACTCCACTAAGTTTAAAGCTGAAAAGTGTCCCTAGCCACTTGCGGTTTCTTCCGTGACTCATGCAGCTACCCAAGCGATGCGAATAATATAATACTCCGTAAGTTATTATTCCCGTTTTCCTCATCCTCGGCTTGCTCTTTCTGATCTTTTTCGCCGTGTCGGATGGGTTCCATAATGTGACTCGAGATCGAACTCTTCAACATCTGCTCGGCATCTTGTTGTTTCATCACATCGTCGCAAAATCAGTTAGTAGCCGTGTCACAAGCGCCATGCTAGCTGGTCGCGGAAGCTCGCCAACTTAATTATTACGTACTCCCCTGTCCGCCTTTGCCCTCTTGCTTTTTCTGATCTTTTTTGCCGTGTCCGAGGGTTTCCATGCATATCACTCATGTGACTCTAGAACCCTTCATCGTCTGCGCGCTCGCCATGTCGTTGTTTCGTATCCCATCGTCGCAAAGTCTGTTTGTAGCCGCGTCTTTTGTCGCGTGCTGGCTTCTGTCCATGGCGGACAATGGCGTCGGGACTCGCTCCGATCCCGATTTGCTGGTTGGTGATTGATTGGGATGGGGTTTGGCCTGGCTGGTTGTCAGATTTCTGACTGCAGTTTTCCCTTGGCCGAGAATCCGCCGCTGAGGGAAAGGATTGGCACTTGTGGTTGGAGGTTCGTCTCCGCTCGTCTTGGGGTGGTCGAACACACACCACGGCACTTGGGGAGCTAGGCTAGCTGCCAAAGTGGGAATTACTGTTGATCGGTGGTGAGATGCTATGTTAACTGCAGCCGTGAATGGAATGGAGCTGACATGTAGCTTCTGTATTTTTGCAATTCATTAGGACCCGCTGAAAATTTCATTCGATCTTGGTGTGGTTGAACCGAACATGTCGTTACTTGGGTTCCTAGCTCGCTCTGTCGTGTGACTTTTTTCTTCAATTTCTATAAACCAACTCGGGATATGGAATGATTTCATTGTGACCAGTATGCCAAGTTGGGTGTGTCCCAAGAAGGAAATGTGGTGATTCTTTCGGCCATTTATCATCTCTACTCGTTAGGAGGTCGAAGTGCACTGCAAAGGATGACCTGTTTGTGTGTCTGTTCTGCTATCACTTCGTGGAAGTATGTGAGGCCCATTTGCAAGAAAACGTGCCGACTTGTTCTGAGAGCTTCTTCTGTGCGTTACAGGATTGGTGCAGAGAGAGCAACCACGCAGTCGTAGAAGGTGATTTGAAAGTTGGACCCACGTGGACCAACTTCGAGGAAGATTTTGAGGATGGAGTGCAAAGGAGACCTCTGGATGGACATGCATGCGTCTGCCAGCATTCGCCGTGGACTATCTGCTGCTTCTGTCTTGGAGAATCAAGGCAGTGAAGGTAGCTCATCTCACGATGGATCCCTTCCATCCTCTTCGTCGTCCTCCTCTGAACGTAACAACCCAACAGACCTTAGCGACGGGGCTGCCAAGGACATTGCTATAATGGAGGATGGCGAAGTTGGCGCTATGCTGCAGGATGCGGAAGTACGTGCTGTGCTGAGGAAGGTGACAATTAACGAAGGTGTGTTGAATAAGGCAATCCAGAGCTTGGGTGGTGGGGAGAAAGGTCTCCAGAGCCTGATGGGTTATATTATGGTGTGGGTGAAGCAGCAAAGGGACGTCAAATCATCGTCTCAGCAACCACCACCACCATCGCTCCCTTCCAATCCACCTTGCAATCTCTCCACTGCACAGGATGTGGTTCTTCAGCCCAGCTCTGATGCATTTCAGATTCTCAACGGCATTCTGCAGCCTCCTCCAACAACGCAGGTTCCTGACCAAGATGTACATCCTTTTCAGCGCTTGAAGTCCCGCAAGCTAATGACTGGGGAGCCAGAGATGAGCGCTGGACTTGGAGGTTTCGACACTGGGTTTTGTCCGAGTAGTGCCATCAGCAGCCGGGAAGACTGTCAACCTGACGTGACGAGCCCTAATATAATGGCTCCACGCAGCCCTCAGCAGCAGCACCACTCAGTGACTCCCTTTACGAGTGGAGACATAGCCATGCCTTCTGTTGAGCCGACTCCTGCCATGGCCACAAAAGCAGCACGAAGACACCGAATGACCCGGCAGAGGCAGTCCTTTCGTGCACGAGCAGCCAGTCCTGTTGCAACAGCCCCTGTTTCTGTAGGCGGTGGATCGTTATGGAATGCCGATGCTGCTACAGATTCAGCAGTGACGAGTTCAGGGATGTCCAGGTCCCACACTACTCCCCAGCGTGCTCCTGTCACTGCTACACGGAAGGTACGGAATGACCTCCAGCCCAAATTTTAGACGTCGTGTGAAATATCCTTACTTTGTAAAGGAGCTGTACAGTATGGTCAAGAATCCCTCTCATAATTTGCAGTACTGGAGATTTTTGGGAAAAACTCTGGGGATACCGTCTGGGAGTCTTTCGGCTTATGAGGATGGTCCATAATCCTTCGTTTTATCTGAAGAATACTTTTAAAGTTTTTCAGGGCCGCAGCACGGAATGCTTGACTATGCTCCTTCGAAAGGAACTTCGACCGAGTGATGTCAACCATCTCGGGCGTATCATACTTCCCAAGGTTAGTTGGCTACTTCTGCTCCACTAGATTCCCGATACTGGTGCAGCCGTTCTAATTATCATAGTTAGTATTGTATAACGAGGGTTTAAGGGACTTACCTTTCTATTCACCCCTCCAAACGATTTGTGCAGAAGGCAGCAGAGCACCACATGCCGTCTATTGCAACACGAGGAGGTGTCCCCATGCAGATGGAAGATTTTGACTCAGGTCATGCCTGGAATCTCAGATACAGGTACGGATCGATTTGTGTTCGTTCCTCATTTTCAATACTCTGTTTCTGTTATGGTAAGAAGCTTCGGGCAGTAGTAGTCTGGAGCTCGTCACTAAGTCGTAGAGTACTTCTTCTACGTCCGTCGTGTGTGCTTTTGTCCTTCCCATGATTCGTTGTGAATTGGCACCAAGTGCTTTTGCCATAGCCCGGTGTTGCTGCGTTTCGGATTCGGTTCCATGTTGCGGCTTGCGATGATTCAGTGAAGTATGGTAATGGCATAGAAGGGTGGACTGCTGGATAATTTTGTAGGCTCTGCGGAGTTCATTTGCGTTATTTTGAAGCGTGTTGAGGTTACTTCTAGAATAAGTTCTAGTTATCTCTTGAGGCGTAAGAGGATTTGTGGGATGCGATTTTTCTATGAATTTCTCCATCCTTGAATTGCAGTTGGTGGTTGATTGTTGTCTCCTTCCAGTGTTATACTTCCCGCCTAATATGGGGTCTTCACTCTGCCTTACTTCGGGCACTTCATCGTAAGTATAAATATTGTTTATTACGAAGGTTCCTTCTGGACTAGGATCTGCTTGAACTGCTAGACCCATTTCTAGGAATGGGGCAGGGAAATTAAAATTTAGGCAGTTCAACTACGGCTGAAGAAAATGTCCCGAACGTTCCAAGATCATATGCATTATTCTGGGTGTTGTGGTTCCATCAAACCTTGAAATAGTAGGTCTCTTGCATCTGAGCAGTGCGTAACTTAATATGGACATGTTTTTGTGAGTAGGTTCTGGCCAAACAACAAAACCCGGATGTACATATTGGAAAATACTGGTGAGCATCCTGGAATTGCAAGTAATTGAAATTGGTGTCTTGTTCAGAGCTCAATCTCAATGACCATCTCAATTAGTGACAGTTCACGCAAGTCCAAACTGTTCACATCCAGTGATTGATTTCGATCAAACTATCTTCGTGTATCGCAGCGGCGTTTGTGATGTCGCACGGCCTTGTGGAAGGAGATCTATTCGTAATTTACAGAGCTCTGCACGGGGGTTATGTAAGTATCACTTGTTGGGTATGGTTGTAATGGTGTGCTGAATAGTTGAGTGTCTTTGAGAGCTTGCTGTCTTTGTACCAAGAGATGGTTGATTTTATTGGTGATCTCATCTTGGTAGATAACTGTCTCAGTGGACCTGTGTGTAGTTGAAAATTGGAATTACTCAAAAAGGGTAGGTTGAGTTTGAACTCGCTCTTCATGGTAGATTTGATTCTTCAACCTTAGCAGCGTATTTGCAGGTTTTGCGAGGAATGAAGAAGAGAAATGGAAGACTAAACCCTAAACCGGTACAGGAGGAGTTTGCACACAGCTCAGCTAAAGGTTCCCTAGAGGAACAGCCTTCTCTGCACGAAAATGGCACACTCGTCCGACGGCTATATGGAGGTTGTCCTTCAGACAAATCCGCTAAGGAAGAGCCGGTGAATATGGACCATGATCCTGTTTTGAACGAAGAGATCCTGAGCATGGATCCTTGGTTTGAGTCTGACAGCAGTTGCATTGAAACGTTGGAACGGTTTCCAAGTTTGACCTTGGACTTCCCCTTGGAGGAGATGATGGCGGTGACAAGGCCAGAGCCCGATGGTAGCTGACTGTCAACCCTCTGGATCCAAGTCATCCTTTCAATTTGGTGGTGCCCAAGATAGCTTGCGAATGAGCCAACATTCCAACACACAAGGGTTTCCATGAGGAAAGAAGGAAGGAACCGCTCTGGCTCGACCAAAAACAATGCCACTTCATGCCGACACAATGTGTAGGAAGCTAAAGCTACAATCATTTCCCAGGAGTGTTTGGTTGCTGGACTTCGGGAGGTGGGCAGAATTGGATGATGCCGCAGACCCTGACTTTCTCCATTGCAGTATTGGATTCCCAACTAAATTCTACTCTGAAATTCCTTTGGTTTCGTTATCTTCAAGATGCGTGGCACCTTCGGACTTTGAGGTTTATCAGATTTCCTCCATGGTCTGCGAAGCATGGGATCTTTCGTATCAGGAGGTTGCTTGGTTGCCTCAATGTCAACTTTTTCTGCTGCCGTACCATTTAGCTCTGAGCAGATACAGTTTGTATCCAAGTGCCACAGCCTATCTCGTTTGCTTGAGCAATAAAATTTTGAGTGTAGGTGCTCGACAGTCTTGGAGTAGAATGTTTAGACGCTGTTTGGAGTATTAGCAAGTGAAACCGGCCTTGCAATGCAGTATTTTTATTGTTTGGCTTTGCAGCGGGATGCTGATATCCCAGAGGGATCCTGTAAAATAGAGCTTCAAACTTTGTATTTTGTTATAAATTGGGAAATTGAGACTTGGAGTAGTACTCAAGAGTAGTACTTGGAGTAGTTTCACATATTGCTTAGTTTTGATCCAAAAAATAAAGAACTGATTGCTTTTTAGATTTTTGAAGTTGCAATTTTCAAGCCATTCTTCAACGAAAAGTTGATACACTTTGTTACCTACAAACAGTGCACAAAGCACTCATTAACCCTTTAAGGACTAAAAAGCCCAAATTGGGCGTCATGTTTTTTTAGGCAATTTTGAAGAGTTTATATGGGGATTTTTATTTATTTTCATAATCATTTATTTAAACCAATGCATGTAATGTTCTCTACTCAAGCTCATGCTATAATAAAATTTTCCATTTAGATTATACTTTCTACAATATAATCAATCAAAGTCCGCAACGTAAAATCATGAATTCTTAGTATGTACATGAAGGGTTAAAAAGAATGAGAATCATATGCTAAAAAAAAATGTGAATCTAGGACTTATTTTGATAGAAATATAAATTTTTGAAGTTTTATTTTCAAAATTGTACAAAGTTTGATGTAATATTTTAATTTTTCAAACTTATACTCAATTTTTTAATGTTTCAATATGATTATGGGCCACTTTGAGAATTGCTTCTTTTATTCTACTCCATTTGCTTTCTTCTACTTTAGTATTTGTTTAGATCGAGAGCATAGAAATTGAAGTTCCTTAAAGTGTTGTTTCAAATTTGGTTCAACCTTTTTTATATGTTTAAAGAATGGTGAGATTATTTGGTGGTTATCTCATTAATTTTTAGACGGTAACAAATTGGGTTTGAAGATATTTTGTCTACAATATAGTGTACTTTTGTTTTTGTCTAAAAACATGTAAATTTTATATACCAAAAAATGCCATACACCTAACAAACATTATGCATTTCAAATGAATTTTGGGAAGTAACTAAGTTCCCTCATTTTGTCTTGTTTACACCTCCTATTATAGTTGTTCATATGGTTACTCCTAGGCAACTACAACCTTCAAATCACAAACAAGTTGTTCAATTCAAGCATTTTAAGCCTATTCCTTTATCAAATGGGTAGAATATACATTTATACACATGGCTACCACAAATATACTACAATAGTCATTTTTATATCATTACATCATTGCAAAGACTTCTAATAGTGAAAATGTCAAACATGATAGACTTGAATTTACAAAGCTCTATTCGACATGTTCTGTTGGAGTAGAATAAAAGAAGCAATTCTCAAAAACACCACAACATCCAAATTTGTTTTGCATTAACATTTGCTTGTCTGTGCCACAATCATACCTCAAAGTATAAGTTCAACATATCTTTATACAAGATGAAATATTTGATCAATTCAACTTGTCAACTCATCCACAAACCTCAATGGAAAGTGAATTTGTCAAATGTAAAGATTGAATGTTTATTTTTGGCACCAATATTGATGTACTTATCACCATGAATTTATATATAGGAAAATGGGACTCAAATATAAGAATGCCTTTCACTAAAACAAACAAAAATTATCATTTCTAAATGATCACAAATCTAGAGAGTTACATGGATGCAATATTGAATTTTTGTATACAACAAGTTCATGCATTCATCTATTTCATGAACTCTTCGAACTCTTGATTTTAAATTCAATTTAATATGTCATTATTAACAAAACTATTAGTTTTTGAAATTTACAATTCACAATGCCTACAGTCTATATTGTCACATTCCCTTGCTAATCTATGCTGTCACACACACATTTAATGTACAGTACAGTAAGGTCTACTTTATTTACGAATTTTCCAGTCAATTTTCACTAGAAAGTTCAGAGTAGAAAGTTCAACAACTTTAGGAAGCTCTAGCATGCTAAAAAATGAACCGATTTTGGAACTACAAATTGCATTGGAATTGCAATGAAGTGCACTTCAACTTCATAACAAGTGAAAAATGAATAATTTTGAATCATACAACAATTTGGATTTCTTTTATGCTCTACCTACCATTTTATAGAGAACCTTTGGAACATAGTCGAAGTTTTTTTGCCATGGGGTGAAGAACAAGCAAGAAATCATACAAGCAATTCAAGTGGTACAAGATCAAGTATCTCTAAAGCAATTATGAAGGTTCATTTCTTATATGTACTATTGAATACAAGTTGTAATTTTCACAAATGTTGGCAGCACTAGATAGTACATAGTGTATAGAAAACATCAAACTCTTTTGTACAATTTTCAATTACATATGTGTGTTTGTAATGATGATAAAGTAGACTTTAGTGTGATTCCAACACAATTCGAAATTCGAAATTCCATTCAATTTTGAGCATACAGGGGCCTCCCAAAGTTGACCTAATCTTAACAGGGTGCAAAAATTCGTAAATGAAGTAGACCTTACTGTACAATGCAGAAACTGCTTGTACAGTAATCATGCACATGGTTGGCTAGGACGTGATTATATTCACTCAATGACTAACATCTGAATTCGTATATTCTCCACAAAGTGAACATCAGGGAAACCAAAACAGGTTTTAAAAGGAACCCACAAGAATAACTTCAGAGAAATAAGCACCGAAGGTGTAAATTAAGCTTCACAGGAGTCATAAACAGATATTGAAAAATCGAATCTGATTTAGATTTTGTTCTAATTTAAATATAAAAATTCTTACAGCAGCTGAAGGACAAGCCGGAGGTTGCCCAAGACTTTCGATGAACATTCTAATCCTGCCACTGTTGACGGAGCTATGATAGCCCTTCATACGCTCATTCGAACGCTATTGACTACCAACAACACATGCCATAAGCTTACAGAATCGTTTCAGACGGCACACATGAATGGAAAGGAGATTCAACTTTCAGAATTCCCATTTGCAATTGCAAGCTCACTGCTCTTAAAGAAACTAAATAATCAACTGGCAGGGCCCAAACAAAAGCTCCAGGAAAATCACAAGTCTGAACCCTTCAAAAGCTTATTACCAAGTTTATCGCTGTCAAATGAAGCAAGGAGTTTTTGACCAGAACTGCTCCGGTCCAGACGGAGCCCAAGACCAGTCTCAACACGTTAGGACCCCATCCCTCTGGCGGCCATATCTGTAATACAAACCGCATATATAACCCTCAGAATACAACTTCTTTGCACCATACATTACAAGGACGTTTCAAGCACGTCACAAATAGGTTTGAAGTTGAAAAAAAATTTAAAATTCCAAAAGATCACTTGCAACACTCATCCATGTAATGACATAATGTGGTGGAATGCGTCTGTTCGGAGGGTACTTACTCAGTAAAGCACTTTGCCTTGGATTAAAGCATATGGCACAGGACCATAATGCCTTGAGTCGGCAAAATTGTAAGAATTGTCACCTTGCAACCACACATGCCCTTGGGCTCTTGCACGCAATGACGAAAATCAAAATAGCAACATTTTTTAGCACATCTTCAAAAGCAACTTAAAAAAAAAAGTCATCATGACATACTCCAGAGTCTAAAACCGAAACCAAAGAGAGAGATACCAAGGAACACAGCACATCCAAAAGAAATTTCTTGTATTCAAATTTTATTAAATGGTGAATTCATTAAATAGAATATTAGATCAATATTACGATAATGTCAAGTTTAACGGTGGTCAGTATAATAACAAATTAATGCTAAGGAAATTAACAATAAGTTATCACTATTTACGCTACACCAACATTAACAAAACATTAACTCAACATGAGGACTTTTTGAATCTAACGCCCATTAACCTAACAAAAGAAATTTTGTTCAATCCAAAGCGGGGTGTTTTTTTGTGATGCATGGCGATTTTCATTGAAGGCGATTGATGGCATGAGATGATTGTTTCCATGTCTGAACTCTCTGAAGCGAAACACAAGTCGACCGAAAAATCCTGATCAGAACTGTGTTCCCCGAGCTGTGACGTCAAAAAAAGCCTGGAAAAGAGTTATGTATTTCATCGTTCTATCAAACGAAAAGACATCCACATTATGAAGAAATGATTAAGGAGGCGAATGTTACCACAGCGTGACGAATGTGGCATCAGCTAGAAGGTGGGAAGGACAGCGACAGTCTCCCCTTCTAATACAAGATTTCGCTTGTATAACACGAGCCGGGGATTTGCCGGGGATTGGGCCATGGCCACATTGCTCGGCTTGATCTTCTCAAACTTCGAGAATAGATGGTCCAGCAACAATATGTCCCCAAAAACATTGACGGTTGGTAGCATGATTGGCCCTAGACACTGTCGATCACACAAACTTAACCGTAGGATTTGAGTCAATCACAAATGCACCAGAGAAGGTCTCTCCAATCCAATTGAAAAAATTAAGCTATTTTCATTCAATCAGGAGAGGTGACAAAATGTCATTAGGATTCCATCCTTTGAAATTGGTGAAATTTTCAAAAAATTCTAAGGCAAATCTGTCGACATATTGCTACAACTTCCATTTGTGAGTCTCATACCTGATGCACTTCGGCAACATGGTTGGAGAAGATGTTCAGGAAGCAGATGAACAGCGTAACACAACAGACCTCTCGAAAGCCTCACGAGAAGAGCCCTCCACGAGATAATGCTCTCCACGACCCTGAATTTTTTAAATTGTGTGTCCCTGCAGGACACTTTCTTGAGTCTTTCTGCACAAAGGAGAGTGACAGAAGGTCAGGGCTTAGGGTTCAGGGACAGAAACAAGGGCAAACAATGTGATGCGGTGTAAAAAATGTCCATTGCCATAACAGCAAGCCAAACCTCTAAGTGCTACTTGACGCCCCACCAAGATCTTCAAATCTTCAGTCTTACATACGCATACATATACCTAGCGAACAACATACAAACAAACAGAGAACGCATATAGATGGTGATTTCCATTCTTCAACAGAATCGTACACACTCTGCGTTAAATGAGATTCAACCATCCCAACTTGTCCTACTTACAACCCAACACATTCACAATCCTTCAAAGTCTGAAAAACTCATTCAAAAATAACATTGGTAAACCCATCGTAGTGCATTTGTCATGCTGCTCTTGAAATCTGCAGATAATCTTCCCGTAAAACCTCACTCTAGCATAAAACCATCCGCCGATTGGCAAAGTCAGATACATGACAAGGTCTTGCACCACAAGATTCCGCACTTGCGTTGAATTCGCTCAAATCAAAACCACCGTCTACAAGAAGGAAAAAATCAATCGACTGTGTAACATAGGTTTAGGGTTTTCCAAAATCTGGCGCAATTGTTCGCAGGCATTTGCAAAAGCGACCCCATGGAAATCAACGAGCCAATGAAAACATTACAATAAAGCGGCGGCCAATGAACAAACATCTGCGGCATCAAAGGACTGCAGTGAATTGGGACTTCGCAACCTCGCACCCGCAGGTATGAAATACCAGGGTCTTCCATCCCATTTTTCCACTTCACTTTCATGATCAACGCTTCTGCCGTTTCCAGGCTAGCTGGCTCCATTCTTCCGTTCCTTGATTGCCTTTGCAACTCACACAATTACGATGGCATCCACACAGGAAATCTTGTGCCAGAGGTGTACCACTGCTATCACTGCGGGTCTGAATCCACCGACAGCTCCTTCAAATACTTTGACAATAAGAAGTAGACCAGCCGTGGCTATAAAAAAGAAGTTGTTATTGTTAAAGTACTTGAAGAGTGCATGGTTGCCCGCACGGCAAGACCCTACACCAAGAAGCGTAATGAGGACCCCGACCATGCACTCTTCAAGTACTATAACAATAAGAACCTCTTGCAGCCACGCTTCAAATGCCTAAGTTGTGGTAGACAATTCCAAATACTATTGTAGGAAAGGCGCCTGGTGTAACAGACAAAAGCCCATAGTCGCCATCAACTCTGAGGAAGGAAGCTACCAACCATCCAATGAATCATTCATGCCAGTGCCCTCTAATACATTAGTCTCGCGCACATGCGACTTCGGAGCCGTCCGGAACCGCTTCCATCGATGAAACTCTTGACGGCTTCGCTCAAACCCTCCGAAAAGAAGGAGCCGCTCACAGCCGCGCCCTAAGCCAACGAAGACACTTATCACCTACAAAACGCAGACTCCAGGGAGTCCAGCGACACTCTTCAACGTTCCAGGCACTGCGAGGTCACACTCCAGGGCCTAGCTTGATCTTACTGTATAAGGTAGGTATCCTAAATGCGCCACTGACCTTAACCCTTAAAGGACGGGCCTATAACCACTGATTTTAAGCCTCACCGCCCCTCACTTAGTTTGCTGCCATTTTGTGACAAGATATGCATGAAAATTTTTTGATTTATTTTTCAGAAATGAAATAACATGTCTTCTTTACTTCACCAAAATTTTAGATTTTTTTGAGAAAATTTGATTTTTTTTGAGAATTTTTGAAGATAGAATGAAGAAAAATCATATCAAATAGAAAATTATTTCAAAAAATCTGAAAATTTCACTATGGGTGTACATTATAGTAACAAACATCATGGTGTAAACTTGAATTCCGTGCCATTCTATAATTAGAATGTAGGATACATTGAAAATCCATCCAAAGTTCAAATTGCAATAAAATATTCAATATTATAAATTTTTCCAAAATTCCAATTGGAGTAGAAACTAGAATAGATGGACTTCATATCATTAGTTGGGTTCAAACTCAAAAAATATCATTTTTGTTGAGAAATTTCAGATCTAGAGCAAGGAGCAACAACTTCCTAAAATACACTAAAAATAGCATTTTTTGTGATCCGTTTTTTTTACCAACTTCTCATTCACAAATTAACAAACACTAAAAAAACTACAAATTTGCTTGAGTACTCTTCATAATCCTTTGTGAAAGGTCAAGGAAAAAGAAATGGATGAAAAACTGTTTCTAATCTCCCTCCATAGCACCACACAGTCATCCAAACGCCATGAAATGGCTCCCCCGGCGTTTAGGGGTTAAAGCACCATCTTCATTGTGTGTACATTTCCAAAATCAGTTATGTACCTCTGTGAAAGAAACGCTTGTAGAACCAAACTTTGTTCCTTCATAACTTTTGCATACAGTATCCAAATGTCGTGTTCTTTGGTGCGTTGGAACCTCCTTTCCCATGCCAATAAGAGTATATAAGAATTTGAACAGTCTAATAGTAGTAATTAGGCACATTAGCAATTAGTGACGGTTTAAGGATACCTACCTTAGTGCTCTTCTAGTTCCCTGGGTCAGCTCTTCAGTGTTCTTCAGTTTAAGGTAGGAGGTCCATAAAGCGACCATCTGAATTTTGGGGAGGTAAAACATCTTGAAATATTTTTCAGTAAATTTTCCTTGAAAGACAAGAGGAAATGGCATGTGGCCCAAGTTGTTTCATATTTTTTGGAGCTTTGTGGAATTAGTTATGAAATTTTGAAGTTGAAAAGCCATAGGGCTCTAAAAGCGACCACCTCCTAGAATGTACATCTTTTGCACATTTTGGTAAATTGCAAAATACTGGCATGTTCCTCTGTATCCTGTTCGGTTCAAAATGCCTTGTCGGAGTTCGAGCCTCCTACCTTAGTGTTAGTTTGGAAGTTTTTTTCCCTTCTTTTGAGGATTTGGATGGCCAACCTGGGCTTGTACTCCCTCTGTCCTAAAAAGATCTTCCTGTTAAACAAAATGTTGTGGATTAAGGTTGAAAATAACATTTTTTTAAATCCATTTTGAGTTTGGATTAAGGTTGAAAATAATAGTTTATAACTTAATATCTTGTTTTGAGTTGTATGTAGAGTGTGATGCACTCCAATTGTCTTCAAAATTTCAATTTTGAATAAGTTTCCAAAACATAGTTGTAGCGCTTTGAAAAGTGGAAATTTTGGGCCTTATAAATGAAAACAGTGCTAACCAATCATTTTTGCATTTCCCATGCTATTTGTATTCCTCGTGTCTTCCCACACTATATTATTGTTCTACGTTGGCTAAAACTTTAGCTTGACGTACAACAATAATAGGCATGATGTGGAGATATGGTTTATTTATTGCAATCCTTTGTATTCTTTTTTATTTATTTATTTTGTGTGGGTACATTTTCCACCAACAATCAATTCTTCATTTGAGACATGCATTTTTGAGTGCCTTTGAAATTTCATGGGTTACATGTTTTTAATATGTTCATAACTTATTTTATCACATCCTATTCAATTGTAATCTCTAGGATCCATCCACTGTAGCCCTTCTCCTAATTGCGTCTTTCATCGAAGATTTGTGGGTTCAAATGTTTGACACATGTAGATAATGGGCGCAATATATTGGAAAAGGGATCATAATGGGTATGCTTATTTTCATATGTTAAATTAATTGAAGGGATTGAATCCTTGGAAAAAAACATGAACAAGTAATTAGTACATTTTCTTCATACAACAAACTAAACTATTGCATTTAACTTCTTTTGTTCTAAATTTTTGGGAGCATTTGTAGTACATTAATATATTGTTTTATTGTGAGTAACACTAATTTACCAAAGTTGATAGAGTTTATATTATATGAATAGTTTTTTTCCTATTGTCAACATACCTATAATCTTCAAAAATCACTATGTTTAGAACTAAATATTTCAAATTCAAAAGGAAAACAATTCTTGCATAGATCACAAATACTCAATCTACTATCCATTTTACAAGGAATTTTAAATATTTGACTTCAAATATTTTTGAAAAACTGATATTGGTTTGTGTACTAATTGATTTAATTGTATTGATATAATCTATATATCTTTTTTTACAACAATTGTTTAAAAGTCATCATTAAATTATTAATCTATGTTGCATTTCAAGAGACATCTTCACAATTTATGTTGTAGTTCATTGTGTTTTCAATATTGCATATTGATTATTGTCCCTACATTTGTCCAACATTTCAAACCAAAAATCTTATCAAATCATCATGAACCACCAATCTTTGCATTTATTACATGAATTATAAACATTTTGAAGAACTTAATACTAAAGTTATATGAAACTCAATATAATATTGTATGCACTATATACATACTAATTCAAATAATATTGTCCAATTTTCATCTAAAATTCATCTAAACATACACACAAAATATACCTATTCTTCAAAATCCATTCAGTTGAGTTTGAATGGTACAATCTACTAATTGAACTATTCAAAATCTCACACTAATTGAAATAACCCCAAATGAACCATACAAGCATTTTCTAGTTGTTTGTCTTCAATCAAAAATATAGGTAGCAAAAAACTCTTGTTCAAATTTTTATTTTTTGATGAGTGACAAAATAAATTGTTATTGAATAAATGCATTTTTTATTGCCAAATTTTTTTATAAAGAAATGAACACAAATTGTATGATAGTATTGAAGTATTAATAAATATTTATAAATAGGAGAAAATATTGTTGTCTTGTGATCCAATATTGTACTCTTTTTTATTGATCAAAGTAAGATATATTTTATAGCCAATTGTAAAAAAAATTGATTTAAATATATGTTGTATTGTTGTAAGTCTTCACGTAGAATTTTTTGAAATTGACTTGAAAAAAATATGTTAATATATTTTCAAATTTGAATGTGTAGATAATTCATATTCCGCATGATGCATAATATAATCACTTTTGATGGAACCTCAAAAACTTGTAAAAAATATATTTAATAGCACATCTAATTTTTGTTCAAGTTCCTTCGGATCTTTAGGGGGTAAATTGAGTAATAGAAAAAAAATCCTAGAACACTAAACTACTGACTCCCAGAGCATGGTGCCAAAATTTGGTCTACTAACTAAGGTCCATTTGAACTCATTGAATTTTGAATCTAAATGGTCAAAATTGATCAAAGTTCAAGAATTCTTCTAATTATAATATAAATAGAGGGAGTAATCAAATTAGACATATAACAGAGGCAATAACCAAAGTTAGTCATATGTGATTTTTGGTGATTTTATGTCAGATACCTATTGAAGTCTTTTTTAGAATGAGATTTATGAATTGAAAAGCTGATTTTTGAAGTAAAATATACTATCATGCTTCTAATTACAAAATATTTGCAAGAGAAATTTAGAATATCCATTCTATATAAATATTAAAAAATTAAATATGGTTCTTTACATGTTTGGATGAATAAATATAGCAAATCTTAATCTTCAAGAAATATGTTTGATTTCACCATCCACTTTATTGATAAAATGATTTAGAATTGAATAGGTTTGAATATAATATATTTGATAGGAAGTGATGGATTTGTTTGGGAGTAATGAAAACTTGCAGTTAATTTTGTTGATATAGAATTTATTTGATCATTATGCAACAAGCTACCAACTTTGTTTTGCCTTCCAATAAATTTATAATTATTGAACCTACAAAATTGAGTTTTTGTAAACTTGGATTTCATTATTCTTTTGCCTCACTTTTTAATATTCTTCAAAACAATCAATTTCAATTATAGTGAATTTTTTTTATATGAATCTTAGCCAAAAGACTTGAAATTCTTTTTTGGCTAATTTTATAGAAGGAATTCTATGTGACACAATTATAATACGCTAATAATACTACAAAGTTTTGGAGGGCTAGTCATCCCCAAAATCAAAGTATATAGTTGAATCACATAAACCGCAACAAAAATTGGCTTGGTGCCAATATGAGCTTGGAACACCCAATTCTAATAACTAAGCCTAGTATTCTAAGGTCACATTTTCTACAACCCCACCCGTGGTTTAGATTGGCATTAATTCCTTCCTAGATAAATAACTAAAATTGAAAAATTGTGGGTTCTACAAATGCTTTAAAATAGGAAGATTCATTTTTTTCCATATAGAATTTTTTTTGAAATAATAATTTACCAAAAAATTTGGTGTGTATTAAAAAATAAAAACTAAGTGGTTTGAAGTCATATTCAATAGAACTTTTTCATCTAACTCAGAATAGACTTCAAATTTTATTTTGTTTCCAAAGCAACCAATTTAACTAACAACATTGTTGTCAAAAGTCCCTCTAAATACGCATGCCTCATGTTTATTGGGCACCTTATTTAAGGAATATAACTTTATGAGAGACTACCCTTGAAAGAGAAAGACTTAAACCATGTAAGCCACCTTCTATTGAGACTCTCTAAAAGGTGCTCTCCACCTTTAAGATCCAAGCGCTTTATTTTGGAAAAGTCTCTTGAGAAGGTGCCTTAGAACATGGCCACCCTAGCTTACAAGCTGATAAGGGTCTATCACTTTTCAAATGTATATGAAAAGTGCTTCCAGCCCTAGCTTCAAAATATTCTCCTGAGACTCAATTCTAACATGTTAAAGAATGATCCTTGAAACCATTGTTCATCCTAATTTTAGTTGCTTTATTCTTTATTCTATTTAATGAGTAGGCACTCAACTATTTATGGGTTATATTTGGTAAGCAAGGGTGACAATCAAGAAAAATGAGGGTCCTTCAAAATTTGATGAAAAATTTGAGGGTGCCAAGTTGGGCAAGTAAGGATGTCCATGGTCTTACCCTAAGGTAGGCAAACTTATATCCATCCATTTAAGAGGATAAGGTGCATGCATGCAAGGACTCTAGAGAATGGGAAGAAGTGTTCAAGAAATTAGCCTTTTTGCACCAAGTCCAATGACACCAAAAAATTGAGAAATAATAAAATGGAAAGCCTTGTATTTAAGATCAAAGTGAGGACTTACATGATCCCATACCAGCTATAAATCAATAGTATGGTGGAGCCTTTACTGACTCGTGATTGACTACTGCAAACATAAGTACATTTAAAAGTGAGTCGTGTTCCGTCCACTTTAGATACTGGCAATGCTTGCCATGAATCAGGGTGTTGTAGCCCCAAGCACAACAAAATCATGAACTCATACAATTTAAAACTCTACATTGCACACTGAAAAGGGCATTTTGTAGGTTGTGGCATAAGGGACCACTCAAAAATGGGTTCGCCTATCTTACCTTATAAGGTAAACCAGCTCATCACTGTTTGTTGTTCAATTCCATATCTCTACTTTTGGCCCCAATTCTATTCAATGCAAAATCCAAATCCGTTCAATTTTTTTTACAATTTTAGTGAATTAAAGCCAAAAGAGGAAATGTGTCAATCCTTCGTTGGTAGGAACTTAAGTGCCAATAGATACATGTCAAGGTGATAATGGGTTGTTTATGGGACATTTTTGACCCCACTCTATAGGCGGTTTTGTAATTTCAAGGCAAATCACTTCAAAATTTCATAGAAAATACAATTTTTATTTGAAAACTATAATTTCACTTGGCTTTGATTTGTGAAACAAGCGCACACCTTCAAAAAATATGTGCCCCTCTTGGAATTGGCCCCAAGATACTCAGATTCCAAATCAGGGTGGTAATAGGCTTGTCTACCTTAGAGCATGGCCACCACTACACGCTCTGGGTCCCTCGCTCTTCAAATTAAATGAAAAGTGCTATAGGCCCTTTATAATATTCTCTTGAACACTCGATCCTTGCGTGTCAAGGAATGGCCCTTGAACACTCACTATTCATTTTGAGTTTAGTTGCTTTATCCTTTGTTCTACTTCATGAGTGATCTTTTGACTATTTATGGGCCAAAAGGTAAAAGCACCCATAGTCGATCTCTTAAGGGATTTTCCAACGGATCATGAGCAGTTTAAGCCACAAGAAATTTTTAGCATGTAGAAAGATAGGAAATATGAAGATTGCACATTTTTCATAATTTTATTTCCAAAATTGAAATTACTGTGAATTTTGGGAGTCAAAAAGTACTCATGATCCATTGCCAATCTCTAGACTCTTCCAATTCTAACCATCCAAAAACTACTTTCTCGTTCACTACTTCCGACTTTCTTGCTTACTACTTTGGGACATGTATCGTAACCTTATTATAGTGGAGCCACCCATAACCGACCAAATAAGCACCTGCGGACATGATGTGGGGTACTTGAAGGTGAAAGAAAAATTCTTGCAGGTGTAGAGACAGAAATGATGGGGATTGCCCAAATTTTGGGAATTTTATCACCCAAAGTCAATTTACAATGAATTTTGCAAGGCAAAAGTTGTGCCAGACCCGTGGCTCATGTGTAGAGTCTTCCAATTTCGATAATTAAATAACTTTTTATCTAATCATTATTTCCTACTTTTTTTTCCACAACTTGGGACATGTGTCATGTATTTATTAGTTCCAACCTTGAAAATGAAAAAAAACCACATTCTAAGCGTGGTCAGAAATACGTGCACCTATAGTTCGGGAATGGGTCACCGGTCAGGAATGGGGGGGTTTACTATAGTCCCAACCTTAAAAAAAACATTCCAAGCTTTTCAGCCTAGGTTGGAAATCAGGCACCCTACAAGTTGGCTATGGGTCGAGGTTGACAATGGGTGCTTCTACCTTATTTGATGAACACTGAACACATATGAGGGCCCTTCAAAATTAGATGGAAAATTTGAGCGTGCCAAGTTGGGCGTGTACTGTGGCCACGCTCTTACAGCCGGTACACAGCCAGCCCAGCAACCACACTGAAAGAAGAATACCAACCAGCCCTCCAGCAGGCAGGCAGCCCTGAGTGGACTGGATGCCGATGAACAGCTCCAAACATTCATCCCCCCAGCAAGCAGTCCTAGCCGCCCAACTCTTCCTTCGCGCTCCGAGATTCCAGATCTGCCGCTTCTTTTGTGGACGATCCCTGCTCAAGCTCCCTGCGCGGAATTTTCCACTTCGGGGCTTGCGTCGGCACATGCCACTCTCCGTCGGACGGAATGATCCGACCAAACCCAAGCGCGACTGCCTGACGGACGGACTTCTTTGGATTCTTCAGTGGAAGGATGACGTGACGTATTGACCTCCAGTGCCGGCCGCTTCAGTCCTTGCCTTCGTCGTTTCAATGACACTCTTCTGAAAAGCATCACAGCATTGCAACAGGTGTAGTACCGGTAGTAAGCAGGAGCAGCAAGTTAAGTTAAGCAGCGACGATGATGTGGATGCGGATGCCCTCTTTCTAATTTGAAATGCCAGCAGAGTTCAGAGTTCGGTGACTTTCCAGTCGTCTGTTTGACTGATTCGCAAGTAGCCTTGCTTTCCCATCGGTTTGATGACTTGCTCTCCTAGTTTTCTAGCCCCGGGCCGGCACTTGGGGTCGTTGGCTCGTTGCTGGTTCCATGAACTGCCGGTAATGGGGGACACATGTTTCGTGACTTTCGTCCAGACTCCATAGAGGGAGTGCACGCATTGATGGAATTTATCGGGGGAAGTTCACCCCGGCTTCCTACAGTAATGAATGGACGCGTCGTTGACATGTTCCTCTCTGGTTCCCGAGTGCGGAGTTTGCAGCCCTTGCTCACAAGAAACCCTCATTCCAAGTGAGCGAGGAGCTTGTGTGTGGTGGGCTTCTAGGTCTATGGGTTTTCTTTGTCGGTGAGCTTGCAGACAGTTTTGTGGAATAGGTTTGTTGTTTGGGTGATGGTGTTTGTTATGTGGGGGAAGCATGCTGTGGAAGTCCTGAGTGCCGACTTTAGCCGGCCCGGTGAGAGCCACCACCTGAGAGCGAGCTGCTTACTCTGTTCGTCCTAACCCTGATGTGGTGCAAACCCTCCGCTCCTTGTTTAATCTTTGTGTGAGGACGGTCTGTAGGCGGGGATTGTGCTCGCGACGTATCAGCTGCATTTGCTGCTTGTTTTCCGGGTTTGTGTCGGTTGCTTGACTGCTGTCGTTCCGTGACCTAATTTGGCCGTCTATGCTTAGAATCGTCGTTCACGAGTTGGGTTCGTTCTCACTATTACGAATGGTGGAATTTGCAGAGTGTGGTGAGTGAGCTCGAGGTCGTTTCAACGTGTGCGGTCGTGGGGCAATAGGGTGATATGGGGAATACGAGTGGACGAG
This sequence comes from Pseudisothecium myosuroides, assembly GCA_951799445.1. Lineage (NCBI taxonomy): Eukaryota > Viridiplantae > Streptophyta > Bryopsida > Hypnales > Lembophyllaceae > Pseudisothecium > Pseudisothecium myosuroides. Next base: position 4,583,361 of record OX637291.1, on the reverse strand, counting down.
CAAGGAAGACGCGGGCGGGAGGAGGAGGAGGGATGAATACGGGCGGCTCTCACGATGCGCGGCAGAAGAACGAGAGCGTACAGTCGGCGATCAGTGCGGGTAGCGCGGGCAGAGTGCAAGGCAGCAGCCACGGGGTTAGTGGCCATGCGACGGGGAGCAGTCACGCGGGGAGCACGCGTCCGGCGAGCACCCATGGCGCAAGACCTAGCAGCGGTGCGACTGACCGGGCCCCTGCTCCCGCTCCCTATGTACCACCCGTGCCGAGGCCGAGCTCTCGCCCCCCGACGTTGAGTTCGGTGAGCTCCGGCGTCTTGGGGAAGCCGTTGGTGGATATTCGCCAGACGTACACGTTGGGGCGAGAGCTCGGCCGCGGCCAATTCGGCGTGACCTACTTGTGTACCCAGAAGGATACGGGGGCGGTGTTCGCGTGCAAGAGTATTGCCAAGCGCAAGCTGACCAGCAAGGAGGACATCGAGGATGTCAAGCGGGAGGTGCAGATTATGCACCATCTTTCTGGGACGCCCAACATTGTGGAACTGTCTGGTGTGTACGAGGACAAGCACTCCGTGCACTTGGTGATGGAGCTTTGTGCGGGCGGGGAGCTGTTCGACCGCATCATCGCCAAGGGGCATTACAGCGAGCGCGCCGCGGCCGACATGTGCCGAGTGATCGTGAACGTGGTGCACCGCTGCCACTCGTTGGGCGTGTTCCACCGCGACTTGAAACCCGAGAACTTCCTGTTGTCCAGCAAGGACGAGGACGCGCCTCTGAAGGCCACGGACTTCGGTCTGTCGACCTTCTTCAAGCACGGGGAGCTTTTCCAGGACATCGTGGGCAGCGCCTATTATGTGGCGCCTGAGGTTTTGCGACGCAGCTATGGCCCTGAAGCTGATGTGTGGAGCGCGGGTGTGATTGTCTACATCCTCTTGTGCGGAGTTCCTCCCTTCTGGGCCGAAACCGAGCAAGGCATCTTCGACGCCGTGTTGCGAGGGAAAATTGATTTTGAGGCTGATCCGTGGCCCAAAATTTCCGGCGGGGCCAAAGACCTGGTGACAAAAATGCTGAACCCTGATGTCAGAGAACGTCTGACTGCGCAACAGGTGTTGACCCATCCATGGATGAAGGTGGACGGCGATGCGTCCGACGAGCCACTCGACAATGCGGTGCTGACTCGGCTGAAGAACTTCTCGGCTGCGAACAAGATGAAGAAGCTGGCACTCAAGGTGATCGCCGAGAGCCTCTCGGAGGAAGAGATCGTTGGCTTGCGGGAGCTTTTCAAGTCTATTGACACCGACCACAGTGGCACAGTTACATTCGAGGAGCTCAAGGAGGGCTTGATCAGACAGGGCACGAAACTCAGAGAGTCCGACATCCGGAAGCTGATGGAAGCCGCGGATGTCGATGGGAATGGCAATATCGACTTCAACGAGTTCATTTCGGCGACGATGCACATGAACAAGACGCAGAAGGAGGATCATCTGTTCGCAGCATTCCAGCACTTCGACACGGACAACAGTGGCTACATCACCATTGACGAACTCCAGGAAGCCATGGAGAAGAACGGCATGGGCGATCCCGCAACCATTCAAGAGATCATCAACGAGGTGGACACTGACAACGACGGCCGAATCGACTACGACGAATTCGTCGCCATGATGCGCAAAGGCAATCCGGGCACCGAAGACGGCGACAAGCTCAACAAGCCTAGACACAGGTAGTAGCACTCCGTGGTCCTGACAATCCAGGCGTCTCTGATCGGCACCCACCTGCAGCAATGTATTAGATCGGATTGTGTCCATACTCTTCTTTCAGGTACTGGACAATGGTGAGCTCGCTGCGTTAGTAGATCCTGACAATGGATATCTTTCGTTCTGCTCCAGTTCTCAGGCAGATAACGTTAAGTATATGTACTTGTAGATTTTTGATGCTTTAGGACTGCCGCGACATTAGTTGGAGGTGCTGTTTGTAGCAGATGAAGTTTTCAAAAGTCTTATGCGACCGAGGATCATTGGAGAAACGGGTCAAGGGCGGCTTGGCTGGTTTTATTATGTATGGCTAGAATGGAGAGTACCCTGGGAGGATGTATGTGCATCACTTCAGGATTTGTTTCCGGAACATAGCTCCTGTGAATTTTTAAGTAATGTTCTGAGATTAACAAATGATGTTGATGTATCCTCGAAGGACAGCAAAATATGAAACTCTCGCTGGCATTGGATTGTGGAATGTTTTTATCGTTGTTTTTTCCCAGTGAATTTCCAATTTGAAGGTAATTTTTTCACGAATGCATTGTTCTCCATATTGGACATGATTTTCTTAGGTTGCATTTAAGGTAGAGGTTACTATTCTCATGACTTTCAAGTATTTTGACGTATGTAGGAGTGATTTCTGGAAAATGTATAGAGCAGTGGAGAGATCTTTGTGTAAAATTGCCAAATCTGTGGAGCTCAAATTTTGATTGCGATGTATGAAATTCTTATACAATTTCAAAGTGGAAGATTGTAGACCATAGGCAAACCCATTTTATTCAAGATCAGTGGCCACAGACATTTAGCCAAGTCGGTTGGACTTACTAACGAACTTGTCGATAAGTCCAGTCAAGCGTATCAGCAGATGACTTGCTCCAAAAGCGATCAGTACAGGAGCAACAGCACTTGTTGTTTTTGAGGGTTTTGAGGGCTTTGGTATTCTCTTCATTATACTTTCTGGGCTCAGGGTTCATTTTACTTGACGAAACGCTTCCTTAGTTCCTGGAGTCCGAAACTCCGAATTAGGTGACGTAAGTGATCGATATGTACAGTACAATCCATGTTTGGTGTTCATGATGTACGTTGGACATGATGTACATTGCGGTTCCTTTCAAATGTACGATATATCGTCTAATCACTACTGTAGAAGAAATTTCACACATTCTAGTTGATATTTTGTGTTAAGTCTAACACAGTTGTGTTTAAAATAACGTAGTTTCAACATTATTTTAGTCATAGTTTCTTAATTCTGTGTTATTTCCAATTGAGTTGTGTGTTAGATTTTACATAGAACATCAACCGAAATGTGTGAGATTTTTTCTAGTGAATTGTTGTTCAAAGGGTTAGCAACATTGTGTTGTGTTATGGTCATCACACCAAAAATGTTGAAATAATCATCTGAGCACAGTTTTTAATTTTTAATTTTGTTGGATCTTATTGGTGATTGAACGAGGACTTTATTTTTTGGACACTATGTGAGTTTTTGAGTAAACTATGAATTTTCTTAATGTCAATTAGTGGAGAAACTTAGTTGTGGATTATATCAGTGACATAGTCAAAAGTAGGTGTAGTGGCGTAGGTATGTCATCATTTGCAGTGATTATGGTGTTGTGAATCTTCTTTAGCTATAGAATTGTGTACATGAAGCCTTGAGTAATGCCTTTGAATGCAAACAATTAACCCCTAAAGGACCAAATGGATGCCTTGAACAATGCCTTTGAATACAAACAATTAACCCTTAAGGAACCAAAGTTCCTACAGGGGACAAAATGAATTTTTGGTAGGTTTCTACCATCTCAATTTTTGTTGTGATTTTCGTAAATTTATTTTAAGATAGAAAAACTCATTAGCTTGGGGGGAATGTAATTTTTATTTTAATTGGTGCCCCTTAACTAAGTTATGCCATCCTTAGCACAATTTTCAAATTGCCAGACAACAAAAGAAATCCACAAAAAATTGAAAATAATTTTTTTTTTTAAATTTCTTATGGATCATATTTTTTTTCTACATGGAAAGCTTTTATTCATTCCATTTGGATTAGTGATGTGAAAGTTGTGGAGCATCTTATTTTCTTGGCAAACATCTTGAGAAAATCAAATATTGGATTTGTTTTTAAACTCAATTTTAACAATTTTTCAGAAAAGAAAGTTTCACAGAGTTTAGTTTGCTTGCTAGAACAATCTCATCATTAGAATTAGTTTATTTCAATTCTAACTTAAAGATATTAACAATTTAACCTTTCTTTCTATCTTGTACCTATTTCTATTTAACAATTTTTAAAAAAAGACTAAATTTTTTTTATTAAAAAATTTGTAGACTCTCAATTCAATTTTTTATAATAAAATATTTTTAAATATAAACTTTGTAGTGCAAAAAAATTGAGTTAAGAAGGTTCAAATTCAAATAATCAAGTCACCTAAGGTGTAAAAAAAACTTGTTTTCTTCATTTAAAATGAAAATCTACGCAGCCAAAGTAATTTTTATACTAGTCTAGTGCAAGATTCTATGATTAGATATGCAAAAAAATCAATTTTCACAATTTTTTTGCTCTTTGCAATAGAAATGGCAGTTTTGAGTATTTTTCGACAAAGAAAAGGCCATGGTTTTTCAAGGCTTAAGGTTTTTGCCTTCTATACAAGTTGCTAGTAGAGTTTGCAAAGTTTTAGGACATTGGTTTTAATTTCAAAGAACAAATGGTAATGTTATACAACCACGGAAACAACACTTGTGGTGTCCCGTTTAGACTCCTTGCTCTCCTCTGTAGGTGGTGATGCTCATTGGTTGGTGTAATTGCTTCTTATTCTTTTTTTGAAGTGTTTGAGCTACATTTTGTCACCTCTTTTCCGCTATGTTTTTACAACATTTTTCCTTTTCCAGTATTCAAAACCCAAACAATTGTAACCTTCAAAACTATAGTTTTAATTTTCTTCAAAATCCTAAATCTAACAACTATCTTAGTTATTGAAAATTCCTCAAGACTTGTGTTCTAAATTTAAATTGAAAATTAGTGTCAAACTACTTGTAATGTTTGCAACTTGGAAGGTTTCAATTGCAAGAATAGAAAATTAACCTTTGAAGTTCCACTCTTGGAGGTAATGTCAATTTGCACTACATACAAAGTGCAAAGTGCACATCAAAGTGCACAAGTATTTAAATTTGAAATTAAATTGAAGAGGGCAATTCATCTTTTTTTTTGACATGTTTAGTTCCATTTTGGAATTGAAATAAGTGACTTGTCAAAGATATAGATTGTACTAAAAAGATTTCAAGAAGGTAGAGAGTATTGTGACAAGTGGAGGTTGGAATTTGGTGGACTACAGGAGAACTCGTTGACAATTAGAATGTATCTAAATGTTTCAAAGAAATATCAATTCCAATGATGACCTTAGATTGGAGTTGGTTTATATACTGACATATCAATATACATGGTCCTTTTGTCAATTTATGAGCATTTGTGGGGTTCTTTTGCTAGTGAGACCCCAATAGTCTATGAAGCAAAACAAAACTATAATAAAGTCATGATTTTTTTGTCCACCATCTCTTCAATCAAGCATAATATCTTTGAAGGCACAAAAACTATTTGTATAACCTTATGAGGTTTTGCAAACCTTTTCATGTGCCCTATTATTCAATCTTTAATATGTATGAAATAATTAAGTTTAGTTGTTTGAACTCTGTCAAAGTTCAAAATCGGTGACAAATAATTCTCAGTATTTTGAAACTAATATTGTAAGTGAAAGTTGAAGGCTCATGAGAAGTGAGGGTCAAATGCTACCATAATACATTGTGTTAATCCATATGGTATGCAAGAGTAGGTTTAACACCATATAATAAGAAACTTTTGATAGGGTGACTTTCATGAGGATATTTGGACTCGTATTTGGACAAATGCATTGCTTGAATTTTGAACATGTGTTTGCATTCATCCAAATGCTCTTGCTTTTGGACAAATTTATAAATGTATAGATAAATATGGCATTTCATTCATGCTCTACAAATATAAATCTTTAATATAAATATCATTGTCACTATTTTGGAAATCATAGATACGCTTCTTTTGGAAATTGGCAATTTAAAAAGGAAAAAAAATGTAATGCTTTATTCTTATGACAATCTTTTAGAGTCAAAAATGATTCATGTATTGTCATTTATTTCGGGTCATTTTGTCAAATTTCAAGTGTGTATGTGATTCATTGTTGTTGAAGACTATAACATTTTGTAATGCCATATAATAATGACGTCAAGATAATTTCGCCAATCATTTGTCTTTTCAAACTCCAAAACTTTAAAACACACTAATGTGTTGAGTTTTACCTACTCTTTGTGTGTCCTTTCATCCATAATGTTCATATAATTGTTTGAATAAAGCAATAGATCATTTTGTATAAGAGTCATTGAGTCATCACCCAACTTGTATTTTCTAAAATTGTTTGTGATAATTCTTCCAAATATCAAATTTGATATAAATTATAAATTTAAAAATTTAATACCATTCAAATTGAAAATCTTAAATTGAACACCCAATTGAACATCACTAAATTACTATAGGAAGAGAGCTCTAATAGTATGTTTTGGAAAGTTACATTTTTGTCTCTTCAACCATATTTAATATGCTTGCAAGTTGTTCAATGACTTCAAATATTTGTATTGTGGACGGATAGAGTTAGGAAAATCTTTAAAAAAAAATTATCTTATTTATTTCACATGTAACAAATGGATTCATGATTGTTCCCAATAGAATTTTTTTTCTTGAATAAATTCCAAAGGTGCAAAAGATGTTTACTAGTAATTGTGGTTATGTATTGCTAATAAAAAAACATCACTTAGAGTATGTTCGATTTTGAGGGTATTAAATAACCTAAATCGAACCAATTAGACCCTACAAAATATTCAAATTATTCATACAATGTCCAAATAATGCATTCCAAAGTATGTTGAAATCTTCTTGCAATTGCCAACAAGATTCAACTAAAGAAATTTATATTTAATGATAGTAATTATACTCACAATTATAGGTACACATACCTTCTCCTTTCTTTGCTCCATTTGGCGTAGCATTTGGGATTTCTTTTAAACTTTACCACCGATTTTCCTTTAATTCCCATATTGAACCAATTTTTCAAATACTGAGGCCAATTTACTCCATATAGAAGTTTTACAGATTTTTTCATCAATTTTTTTCAAATGTTTTTAAATTGCAACCAATGCTTTTTTCCATTCCACCAGCAACCAATGAACTAATGGGCAATTCTGCCCGAACATTGCTTTGGCATTGTTATTTGATGCCATTAGAGTTAATCATAAAGAATGTGCAAGGTGGAACGAGGAGCCAGAGTTGGGAAAAGCACAAGAGCACCAAAACTCAGATCTGATGGAGTTTGGTGCCGTGCTTGTTTTGTACTATTCTTAGTTAAACCTTCCTATTACACCGGTTCACAAACACAAGACAAACTTTACGATCGACTCTATTGTGGCCTTACAAAAAAAGGGATTGAGTTTTAGGGTTTCCGCACTCAGAGTCGGTTGGACTCCAAGTCTGGATTGATTCCATATTTCCATTTCAGGCCTTTTCCAATCTATTTTATTAAGTATAGAGTGTCACGCAATCTGTCACAACCCTTTATCACGAATATGGGCACATTTTCATCTCATTTTTTCCATCCCGCTTTTTTATCCTTTTCTCATCGCCCCTATCTGTGCGTGCGTGACTGCTTCACACTAAGCCTAACCCTAATGACATCGCAGAGCTTCGGTTGCTCTGAAGGATTGTTGCAAATTTTGCAACGGGGGGTACCTAGTACTATTGAAATAGACTTCCGTCAGGAATTCCAAGGGCAGTCGGCCCAATGCAGTACCAACACTCCAACTAGCAACGTCATGCACAAGATTCGCCGCCCACAGGGAGTCAGTCCTACCACACGGCTGGCCCCGCCAAGAAATGCCCGAAGCTGCTCACCTGTCATTCCCCACAAGTCACGACCCAGCCAATTGACTGCGCCACTGCCAGTGACGGATCTCATATAACTTAACTTACCAACAGCTGTCTGCAATCCTCAGAAGTTCTATGCCCCTCCATATTAACTTACATGTTCCGTGATTACAAAATCAGTTTTTTCAAAGTGCATTACAGTACGTACAGTAATAAGTTTACATCGATCAATCGGATGTTAATTTGTGCTTCCCATTTCTGGCGTTTGACGTGTGTGTGACGGGGAGTTTTGCACAGTGAAACTAGAGCTGTAGCTGTCTGAGGAAGAAGCTCGTTGTCGGCGACGTGGGCAACACGCTTTCGTTAGCCACAGGGACGATCCATCAGTTTGGTGGTGATTTCACTGGCGTTTCTTTGTCTAACAATATCACCGTAGCTTGCGACGCAATCTTCCGCGTGGGCTAATACAATACCATATGGAGAGGTGAGCTGGTGTTGTTAAGTAGCTACCAGCCGCACTAGTGTAGTCGACACCCACTGAAATTCTAGTAGAGATTTTTGACAAGCTTAGAATTAGAAGATCGTTTTGCGGTTGTGAATAATTAGCTCTGTAGTCTTGCATTTGGGAGGCGAGAGGGGGTTGGATTTGAGGCTGGTGGTAATAGAAATTCAAAGTGTTTTGAAAACTTCGATCAAGTCGTAATAGTGAAGGATTTGGGAGAGAGCTGGCATTGAGCTCGATACAAGGTGGTGGATTTGAGGGTTTTGACAGGGTTTTGGAGAGGCAGAGTGTGGATGAGAGTGGATTGATGGCGAGGAGTAGTGCGGATACAACGCGCGACGCGGCGAGGTTGACCTGCAGATTGCACCCGACGATTCCCCTGGTGCTCCACAACGCGGCGCCCTACGACACCCGCGACTTCATCTGCGACCTCTGCTTCAAGATCGGGGAAGGGCCTACGTACCACTGCAAGACGTGCAAGTACGATTTGCACCCGCAATGTTGCACGTTGCAGCCCCAGCTCCGCAGCTGTGCACATCCTCACGCGCTCACTCTCCACGCCACCACCAGCGTTACCCAGAAAAAAAAATCGTGCGACGCGTGCAGGACTTCCTTGGCGGACAGCGAGTGGCGCTACCGCTGCGAGCCGTGCGACTTCGACTTGCACGCGGGCTGCGCCAAACTCCGGGACAAAATCCGGACGGGCTTCCATCCCTATCCCTTGAAGCTCCTGAAGAAGTCGCCGTACCCGCCGCGGCACCTGCAGTGTGATCTTTGTGACGAGCGCATGCCCACGAATGCTTGGGTCTACCACTGCACGAGTTGCAAGTTCGATCTGCACCCCACGTGCGCTCTGCTCCCCCGCGATCCACTCTGCGCCGCCGTGCACCCGCACCGGCTCAGAACGTGGCAGTACGAGACGTTCCACGGGAAAAGCTACGTGTGCGCTGTGTGCTTGGAATTTGGAGGGAACCTTGGCTTCCGCTGCGAGCAGTGTGACTTCAACATCCACCCCAAGTGCCTCAAATTCTTCTTCTCACCCGCATCCTGTAACGCCCCTGAAACCGTGCACGGCAACGAGCGCAAGTTCAAGGTTACTGCTTACGGAGTCCACATCCGCCGGAATGAGGATTCAGAGATTCCGGATCCCGCTTCGTAAGCCCATTCGTCATCCCCTGCATTCACAGATCAAACGGCGGCGCTCGCAAGCTCACTCAATCCCTAATTTTGAGGTTTTAGCTTGAAGCCCGGGACAGCCAATGCATCGCGTTTGTCGGACTCTTGTAGTAAGACAGCATGGCTTCAGACACAACTGTACTTGCTTAGTTTCTTCACTTCCGTGTAGATATGCGATTCATGACACTTGCGTGGCTACATGATTGATCTCTGCGACGACGTTCCGCGGTGGAACAAGATTTAATGTAGTCTAGACAGACAAAAACTCCATCTGCAGCATCTGCAGCATAAGATTATACATGTGCTTCATTTGGGTTACCCAGCTGATGACGCCGGAGGCTAAGACCCAGCTTGACAATGTCGACAATTGTTCGTTTGTACATACAACAGAGCTACTACTCTAGGGGAAACTGACACTCACTACATGGTACAATCAGTGGAAAGGGGCCAAACCTGTAACCAGTACATATAAATTGCAGTAGTGTAAAAAATGGTAACTCCTCAGTGAGAACCAAAATTAAATCAGTGCCGGTGTTCCTGCCAAGATAATAGTCTGTTGAATGCACTACATGATGTCTGTCATGCACTCTTGAGTCTAATCGAGCGTTTCCCAAGATTAATCTCAAGGACCGGAGGAACCCAAGCTAGGGTTGCATGGATTGTGCGTGGTGAATGTATGCGCTACTATGATACTACCTGTGCCTGGGCTTGTTGAGCTTGTCACCGTCTTCGGTGCCCGGATTGCCTTTGCGCATCATGGCCACGAATTCGTCGTAATCGATTCGGCCGTCGTTGTCAGTGTCCACTTCCCGAATGATCTCTTCGATGCTTTCCGGGTCGCCCATGCCGTTCTTCTCCATGGCTTCCTGGAGCTCGAACACCGTGACGTAGCCACTGTTGTCCTTGTCGAAGTGCTGGAACGCAGCAACCAAGTGATCCTCCTTCTGCGTCTTGTTCATGTGCATCGTCGCCGAAATGAACTCGTTGAAGTCGATGTTCCCATTCCCGTCCACGTCTGCGGCATCCATCAGCTTCTTGATGTCGGATTCCGTCAACTTTGAGCCCTGTTTCAGCAACCCCTCCTTGAGCTCGTTGATGGTCACCGTACCGCTGTTGTCGGTGTCGATGGCCTTGAAAAGCTCCCGCAAGCCAACGATCTCTTCCTCCGAGAGGCTCTCGGCGATCACCTTGAGTGCCAGCTTCTTCATCTTGTTCGCAGCCGAGAAGTTCTTCAGCCGAGTCAGCACCGCATTGTCGAGTGGCTCGTCGGACGCACCGTCCACCTTCATCCAAGGATGGTCCAGCACCTGCTGCGCAGTCAGTCGCTCCTTCGGATCGGAGTCAAGCATTTTCGTCACCAGGTCTTTGGCCCCGCCTGAGATTTGGGGCCACGGTTCGGCAGACATGTCGAATTTCCCTCGCAACACGGCGTCGAAGATGCCTTGCTCGGTTTCGGCCCAGAAGGGAGGAACTCCGCACAAGAGGATGTAGACAATCACACCCGCGCTCCACACATCAGCTTCAGGGCCATAGCTGCGTCGCAAAACCTCAGGCGCCACATAATAGGCGCTGCCCACGATGTCCTGGAAAAGCTCCCCGTGCTTGAAGAAGGTCGACAGACCGAAGTCCGTGGCCTTCAGAGGCGCGTCCTCGTCCTTGCTGGACAACAGGAAATTCTCGGGTTTCAAGTCGCGGTGGAACACGCCCAACGAGTGGCAGCGGTGCACCACGTTCACGATCACTCGGCACATGTCGGCCGCGGCGCGCTCGCTGTAATGCCCCTTGGCGATGATGCGGTCGAACAGCTCCCCGCCCGCACAAAGCTCCATCACCAAGTGCACGGAGTGCTTGTCCTCGTACACACCAGACAGTTCCACAATGTTGGGCGTCCCAGACAGATGGTGCATGATCTGCACCTCCCGCTTGACATCCTCGATGTCCTCCTTGCTAGTCAGCTTGCGCTTCGCGATGGTCTTGCACGCGAGCACCTCCCCGGTTTCAATGTTGGTACACAAGTAGGTCACTCCAAATTGGCCGCGGCCAAGCTCACGCCCCAGCTTGTACGTGTCGCGAATGTCCACCAGTGGCTTCCCCAGAAGCCCGGAGGTGACGGTTTTCAGCAACGGTCGCGGCCGCGGCGCGGGCGGAGTGAAGTTGCCTGCGCCGTTGCTAGGTTTAGGAGCACTCCCGCCGTAGCTGCCCTTGCCGCTGCCGCTGCCGCCCTGCGGTTTCACGCTCTCATTCTTCTGATGTCCATCTTGGGAGACTCCTTGATGCATCCGCGTCTTCCGCGTCCGTCCACTTGAGTTCCCCATCTCGACGTCTAAATCCCAACAAGATCGTCTTCGCTGGCCTACGGGAATAAAATTCCACCATTCAATCCAGCATCTCCATGCACGTATAATCGACAATCTGTCACGTCGTTCTCGGTAAATTGCCAACGATAACAACATTCCCAGTTCCAGGTTTGGGGAGATTCCAAGTACGACCATGCGCTTGAAAATTGAACATTTCCAAGTGTGAGACAATGTCTGTTGATCACGAATATTCTCTCAGGTGACCTAGACAGACGAATTCAACCCATCTTCTCTCAATTCTAGGGCACAAGCATATTTGCAAACAAAAACTCAAGCTTCCTCAAAATTACAGGATCGTCTATTTCAAGTGTGATCCGCGCTTCCAACGTACCAGTCCTGGCATCCAGCTAAAAAGACCAAAACTAGTGCTTTCCCTTCACTGAATCATTCTCTCTACATCGCACATTTACCACTTACAGCCGATCCCAAAACTTCGTTTTTTCGCAACTATGGGTATAAAGCTTCAGGATGGAGTGAAAGGATTGGAATCGTAGAGCCGGTTAGCTATGGGCAACCAGACGACATCCGCAAGCTCATACAGAGCTAGCGATTCACATCCCGGCAGAAAAATCCGGCAGACTAAAAGGCACCGAATGGACAATGCAATGCAATGCATTCTAACGGAGGACGTGCAGCGAGGGTGTAGTAGTACCTGAGCAGAACTTGCGGAAGCAATGCAGATACCACCAGCTCCAAATCTATCGCGCGACGGAAGTATCGACGTTGCGACGGCCCCCTCCAGCGGCAGCAACTTTCGTGACGATTCAAGAGTGGCAAGTTGCTTCAGACGATGCAGAGTCTGAGTCCCTGCGCACCGATGATCTACATCGGCGTGATGAGCTAGCGCGCGCGCCGCTCCCGGAACTCTATCTGCCGTCGTCGCGTTCGTCGCGAGCATTCGCGGGTAAGGCTGCGCGCCCTTCGCTGGCCTAGGAATGAATGTACGAAGGAGTGTTCATCCGTCCGCCTGCGTCGTGATTTCATCCATTCGACTCCCTCGTCGAGATGAGAGTTCTCATGTTTAACCCTTGAATGCCGGGCTGGTGACCCTGGAAATCATCCCTTTTGGCATCGGATGACATCATCTTCTTTGGAAAATCCAAAAGTTCTCATTGGAGGTCAAACAACTATTCATGATCTTTCCTTTCCACACAAAATTTGGAGGATGAATAGTTGCACTTCTATCCTACACAAGAGATTCTCTTGTCATTCATCAGCCGGAAAACGTCCACTTTGACATATAAGGGTTAAGGCATGGGCAACCATAATGTTGCTTAGTGCAACTGAGCACATTTTTTATTAATAAATACAAGTTATATATATTAGATCTAATTGGGATCCAAAAGAGGATTCCAATGCACTTTGCCATGCATTACTTTTACACCCTATAAATAAGTTGTGAATTTTCAAAGTGTCTTGTCTAGGTGTACCAAAAACAACACTAAGTTCTTGGAAAGTCTCATATTTTGACTATACACATCTTTTGTCATCAATATCTAGGTTTTTGTGACACTTTTGGTTTCAAATGTAGGGGTCACATTTTGGGTAGTATTGATCATGGATGTAAATATTTTAGGTCATACTCATCGCATTATTTAGTAGTGGTAAGATAATTGCATCTAAAATTGCTTAAATAAGCATCTTATATTATTTCTATATTTAAATCCTCACTACTCAATCTAAAGATCATAAAATTATTTTTGAAAAATTGTAATAAATAATAGAAATCCCTGTAACATGATTATACCTTTGCTTGAAGCTTCCTCAATGAATATCAATTGGAAGAAGTGCACTTTTCAAAACATTCATTATCCATCTATTGGATGATTGAATGCTTATGGATGAAATGATCTAAGTTTTTGTTGGCTGATCTTTTTGGAAGTCAAAGGAATATCTATTTAGTACGTATTATTCCTTGAATGCTAGACAAATGAAGCAAGAATTTTTAGTGCTAAAAATAGATGTATCTAAAATCAAGCCTAAATTCATGAATAAAGACTTTCAATTTTAAGCAAGAATTTGAATTTATTGAGGTCAACTTTAAAATCAAGTTACAAATAAAGTGCATTTGAATTTGTAGAAGTTGGCTATTTTATTCACTGACGCTGAAAATAATTTATAAAGTTGATTATAAAGTTGTGTTAGACCATTCCTTCACTAGAAATCTTTATTTTTGACATTCTTTTTTTACTATATGATGTCAGCTCTTTTTCTTCCATTTATTTTTGACAATTGTAATTTGTGTTAACCATCATTGTAGATGGTTATTTGACATTCTCTTTGACTTCATGCTATCAAATCTTCTTCTTTTTAGTTGAAAATATTTTACTTTTGCCTTTTTAAGAAGAAGAGGCTTTTGTCTTACTAAATAAAATTTTATTTTTTCATGAAGTCTTAAGATTTGGAAACCTTTAGGACTTGAAATCCTTTGCATTGTATTCTTCAAAAAATTTAAGTTGAATATATATAATTATGTTTGCAAATTTAGAATTGGATATAGGAACTTTCACTTCATGTTTGTGAGATTTTTTATCTTCTATTTGGCTTGGAACTTAATAGGTTTGTTGAATGAAATTATTTGAAAATTTACAAAAGTGAATTTTTCATTTTTGTGCATTTTTCATATAGAAGCAATTCAAAACCTTCTATCTTTTGAAAAACAAGTGGAATGCATTCACTTTCCATGCCCTTATACGTTCAAAATGGTTGAATCTCTACATAGGCCATCATCACAGTTGTCTACTTTCAATTGTTTGCCCTAATCTCAATTCCTTGAATTAAGATGCATTAAAAAACATATGATATCTTTGTTTGTTTGTTGTAGTCTCAATACCTCAAATTAAGAAGCATTGACAAGCATGTCATTGCTTGTTAGAACCATGTTTTTACTAGCTTTCCAACAAGATATTGCCCGAAAAATTTGATATAAAATTTTGTAAGGATGCAATTGCAATTCAAAATTTGGAGAGAAATTCTTGATGAATTTGGCATGTAGTTACCAAGCCGCTTTTACACTTGGCATTTTGGTGTGAGGAATTGTATTTTTCAAAGACATTAATTTAAAAAAAATCAAAACAGAAAGTGTATTTTAAGAAAATCATAGTATGAAATATGATTCAAATCTTTATTTATTGTAGGAAAACTTGTCATCCTTAGAATGAAAGTTCCAAATTTGCATGGAATAAAAATCATGTGAAATCCATATCACTCTTGTAGTTAATGATCTTTAAAAAGCATTTTTTTCTCATTTTGGTGTATCAATTTCCATCTTCTTTTTTTTATAATTTTTATGAAATTTCTCGACTCCTGAAGTCAAATCATTTTGCCGAAATTTGAACATGCTATGCAAGGCTACCCATTTTAGGCTATGTAGAATGTTTTCTTTCCATAAAGGAGGAGATAAACAATGATTAATTATGGCACAATTCTTGTGTTCTCTTTCCATGAAGGAAGAGATGAATAGTGATTAATTAAAGCGATTCCTGAGGCAATTGTGGTGCACTTTGACTAGCTCCAAGACTCTCAATATTGAAACCACTCTTTGGTCGATTTTGTTTTCAGCCCATGGTCGGAAATAGCAAGCCCTATATCACCAGTATGGGAGGAACATAATCTTCTACTGAAAAATCACAATAATTATGTTTTGTGGAAAAAAAATCTTGGAAAATTTTGGAAACCTTCCATAGTCTATTTCTACAGTGGGTCAGGAATGGGTTGCCTCCCATATAATGTATGACTTTCATAACATTTTTGAAATTTATTTCAAAAGAAAGTTTTCATTATTTTTTTCTTTCCCTTACAAAGATTAGCTAAATCTATATTTTTCTTTAATGAGTAATTTAATGAAAATCAAGTTCCCAATTCATTTGAAGTTTTGTTATGCACAAAAAAGTTACTCGAAATTTCATTGTGTTTGACATTTTCAAATCATATTAGAATGAAGTAAAAAAAATTCCATTGCTACAGAAGATGACATAATGACAAGACGAATGCAAGATCAAATGTTTTCAATAACAGACATAGATTCATGCAAGCACACTTACAGTGAAAATCGTATAAAATTATATTTTATGAACAATCAAAATTACGATATCTGTGAATATTGCAATTCCTAAACCATCTTTGTGATTGAATATGCCCAGCAGACTGTAACATTTTGATAGGACTCCCATTTCTAGCAATTGATTAAATTGTTATTATATCACTCTGAAATTGAGTTTTGAGTAACCTCCATAGCTTTCGAAAGGGGTCAATTTCTGAAACTGGAAGAGCACCTTCACAAAATCCCACAGTAACGGGTGTCGTGTGCATCAAATTTTGGTTTCCAAAATCTTTCCTATTATTAAATTTGACAGTTCTTCGAAGTCTCTCCACTGGCTCCATAACAGCCACTACACTAAAATGGGTATTTAGTGTTGGCAACACTATTTGCGAACCATGACACTAAATATCATTAAGCCTACTAAAGTAAGTAACATTAAATGTAATTTCTAACATTAAATATACTCTATGGTAAATCTGAAATCTGAAAATGTTTACATTTAGTGTTAGAACTTATTAAAGGAAGGTAGAAGGGAAGAGAAGGCGAAGGCGGCGCATTGAAGTTTAGCACTTCACTAATCGTCCTAAAATTGACATTTAGTGTAGGGTCAAGTAGGGTGGTAATTACACTAAATGTAATCCAACACTAAATACCCTTTTTAGTGTAGGTTAGTTAACTAGACAAATGATATAAGAATGAGTCCCATGAATGTAAAAAATGTAAAGAAGCTACCAAATCATATTGCAAGTATGTCTTATGATCAAAAACTTGGATACACTAGAATGGCAGATTTCCATCAACTGAAAATGCGAATCCAATTTATCAATTCCGAATACGCCTACCACTTTCGCGTTACCAGTTTTATTACTAAAATTCTCTTTCTGAACTTCTAGACTGACATGAGCCTACATGCAGAAATGCCTGTTGAATCCGAAAAAATTCACCTTGTGACCGACTTGATAGAAAAATCCTCAAAAACTTCACTACAAACAGCACGGGTCCACACCCTGGCTAATAATTATAGCCTATGAATTATGTGAGTTACCGGTAACTGCAAGAGTTCATACAGCACACTAGCCAGTCATCTACGATTGCAGGAATAATACTGCAAAACAAAGCTCATTTTCCCAGAGTTTTAGAGAAAATGCTCACTATTCACTTCTCCATAATTGCAAGGCTCTGCAAAATAGCAGTGAAAAGAATGTGCTCAGAATAGCTTTCGGGTGCTCATGTCATCAACACGCTAGTTTCTTAATCTGCCGGAAAGTACACAAAAATTCAAGGACGGATTTGAAAGGCTTCTTATTAAAAAAGGTTGCCTGACTTCACGATCCTTATAATACCACCACCTCTAGAATGGATTCCATACCTCCATTCTATGTCGAGCTTTCGGCAGCACGTTCTCAGCAGTACTCAAGCAGGCCCCTTCTCAAAAAAGCACCACGTCCTCATCAAGACCAAGTGAATATTATGCAGCAGACAATATTCTTCTCTTTCATAAGATTCGCTAATGTTGTACAAGCAATCTATGAGATGGTGAGCGCCATTATTGCCTTCAGTGCTCCACACAGTAGACCTTTTCTTGCACGCCACATATAAGAACAGTCATACCTCTGCTGTTATCTGCTCCAAGCGTGACCGTTCTGCTGTTGATGTGGCCTTAGCTTTTCTATGAAAGACTTATATAAAGCTTTAAGCTCCTTCGCATCAGATCTCTGCATCAGAAGCAGACCACCGTTGAAGACAGGTAACCATATACCAGAACGCAGTAGCTGCACGAACCATGAGCAGAAGCCAAATAAAAGACAAAACAATTGGTTTCGTATGAACAGTGAAAAAGAGTCTCATCAAATCAAAATCACTTTGTCATACCTGAATATGTAGGCAAAATTGTTCAGCTAAATTTGGAGGACAATGCACAGCAGGCAACACTTTTGTTGCCAAATGTATCAGTAAATCGTTCCCACATTTCTCATATAAAAGCTTTTGAGCTATTACTATTTCACCGAAGAGAGAGACCTGCTCCAGAAAAGTAAGAGTCAATACAGTGGCTTTCAATAAATCATGCATCAAAACAAAGCAGATATACAGCCACCAGATACTTGTATGCAGAAATACCATAATAGACTTAGTGAGGCATCAAGTCACTAAAAACTTACAGTATTTGCATCCCGAAAATTGAAAGAAGGTTCCAAAACTTTGTAGATGCAGCACTCTCCCGCAAATCTCTCCATCAGAAATTGGCGAAAACCAGGCACCTGAAAGTAGGTACTGGACTGTCAGAAATGCTTAAGCTACAATTGAAAGTTCAGAGCATGATTATCTCACAAATATATAAATCACACATTGCAGTCAGCAGCCAAACAATCGCAGGTATTCACCAACGCTTAACAAATGCCGGGTGCCAGTAGGAAGAAGACTCGAATAAACTTTACAAGATACAAAAGCAATTGATCACTAACAAACCTTCTCCTCTTCTGGGCTAGCCCCACACCAATCACCAATAAGTTTGTTGAAGACCTGAACGCAAATCTGCATAAAATATTTCAATCCCCAAAACAACAGTATTAGACAACTTCAGAGAAGCACAAAGTGCCAGTCACTGTGACAATGAAATCCAATGCCTCATGTCTGCATATGGGAGCAGCATAACTAAGAACTTACCTTTCTTACAAGCACATCTTTGTGGTTGCACGCAGCATCCAATAGTAGACCAATGATATTCTGAAGCAATGGACTACTCTGCTGAAAAAGCATCACTGAAGAAAGTTCCTGGGTTGTCATTGCATGTAACAGAAGGAAGTAGTTTCTTTGCAGATCCAGTAACTCCCGTACTTCCTGAAATGAAGAGAGAAATCCGTTTTAAGTACTGGTATATGCAACGTCTCCCAATTTCAGGTGCAGATGAGGTGGTACTTATATCAACATCATTGTTGCTAATTGAGCAGCTATGAACCAAACAAAACTCCAACAATGTACACCAACGTACTGAAAATAGCTGCTGACCTTAACATAATCGATACCAAAAGACGCCAGGCAGCAAAATAATTGCCAGAAAACCGTCCGAAAAGTGACTACAGCATAGACATGTTTCTAAAAGTACTGACATAAGCAATAGTAGGCATATGTATGATCACCTCGGTGAGACTCCCAGGTCCTTCAGGAAAACCGTCCTGGGGAAGGAGGGCAAAGACTCGGCCAACAACAGAAGGGAAAATCTCTTGAAGAATATCCATCATTCCAGTTTTGAACTTGTTGATAAGCTGGTTAATCAGCTGTATAAACTCCACAAGGTCTTTGGGCTGCCACAACCAGACCCATACTTTCAGAAATTACAAGGCCTCGCAAACTCCCACTACTCTCGGAAAATGTAATTGCAAATTGAAAGTAAACAAGTGTTCATACAGCCAAAATCTTTTGTTCATACTTATTCTTGAGATGTCATTGTCTGTGTCCTATTATTCCCATCTGAAAACATATTACCTCGGTGTTTTCGGCCAGGAATCGTACCTCACAATCAGTAAGCAGCTGCTGAATGATCGTTGGGAGAGCTGGAAAGACCGCGCTACCTAATGTTTCCACCATTTGATGAAGAAAGGAAGTGACCTGCATACGGCCATAGCAATACAACGTTCCAGCAACGAGAAATACATGTGGCTTCGCGTAACCTCAACAAAAGAATTCAATGTAACAATAACGTGACACTGCAAGGACTCCCTCGATAAGAACTGAAGGAAATAAATAGATCTAACTGCTCAAGAATTTCACTATGAGCACTGGCAACATGTATGAATCTAAGGTCAACCACCCCAACTACCAACACAGAAAAGAGCTCTTAAATATACCTTGCTTCGCAAAACCTTGTTCTTGGGAAATACTGGAATGACCCGAAGTACAACATCAAGAGTCTGTGCGCAGACATACAGGTAGATGATTACAAATGTATTCATTAAAAAGGAACAGAAAGTCACTTATGGAAGTAAATTTAGGATCTTCAACGACGTGCCAGAAATGCAAGGAATTGTTGCAGACGGTTAGTCTAGCCTTCACGGAATGTCAACTAATCAAAACTCATGTTAACTACATATCCCTCACAATATGCAACGAATATATGTACGAAGGTCTTCGAGTCAATCAACTCAAATACTAACCTGCTTGAACATGTTACCAATAACTGATCTGCCATTAGTTGCAAGATGCTCTCCAAATCCCTGACCATATCACAGACGGGCAAGCCGGATCAGGTTTGCAAAAGAGCTGTCATTCTCAGGGTCATAAATAAGACCTTCACATAATTAAAATATAACACATAAAATCCTAAACCCTGTAACACCACCACAGATAGACTATTGCAGAGTAACCAGGCAGAGAAATAATATTTTGTGGATTACGTCATTAGGATGACAGATATTTTTAAATGAATCAGACTTGCCTTAGCTAGATAACTAATAGCCATAATAATCTGCTGCAAAGATGAAGTAACTGGAGCAGGTCCCACGGGATCTCCTTTCACTTCATCACTGGACAAGATCGTCTCCACCTACGAATAAACAATGAGCCGTTGATAAGTTACTCGAAGTGTCCCAAACAAACCGTACCTTTTACATAAAATAGTTTGCAATGATACATCTCAAGAATCCTAACAACTTCTGCAGTCGAAAAGCACGGCTGGTCTTTACAGTTTATAAGCGATATGGTTTCGATAGTCCACAGTTAAACCATCAGACACGGAATAGAATCCTGCTAGCATCTCCTAGCAGAAAGGAATTGGCAATAAGAAATGTGTACAATTCCTTAAACTTCATGATATGGCCAGCCGTGAACACACTAGAGAAGTAAACTTTCAAAAGCACAAATTGCAGCTTCGCAAGTGAAGAAACCAAACCTGTCCACAGAGAGGAACCAAAAGAGCAGACAAGAAGGTCGCTTGTTTATCAACAGGAAGATCTTCCAACCCTATCAACAAACCAATCGCCTACATATCCAACAAACCAACGTTCAGAAGAAAATTCAATCTATATCACAGTGATGTGTTAAGTATACAAGACATCAAGGGAAACCCACCAACCCAATCAATAAACTGATCATCGCACTAATCGACTGCAGTAAGCAATATAAATTAGTTGGTGGGTGGCCCACTCACCTCAAACGCATAACTTCTTTCATCAGCATCCTTCTTAAGCACAGGTTTTGGTGATGTAACAGCAGACAATACGTCCTCTAAATTCTGGCAAGATCAATAAATCATGTAAGCTTCAACTAATAGGAAGTAAACTTGAAGAAATTAACAGAAAATCAGATGGCATTAAATTCTAAAGAGTAGAAAATTTCAAATTTCCGAGAAACTTGCAGATTCCGTGAAGCAGGTAGAGTAGATAAATAGAAATGTTCCAAGAATAAGTACCTGTAGGATATCATCCAGGTACGGCACCAGCTGAATACGCAGCACTTTGACAAAACGCATGAAGAGGTAACTCGACCGACTGCTTACTTGGGGATTAGGATGATGCATGCCTCTTGCATCCAGAAAGACTGCTAAAACACGAGGTGTATAATCACCATGATATTGTACAAACTTCACGTATCTAGTGACAGTCTCTAAGTAGATTATTGCGATAAGGCGGTGAGAGTGACAGGGAATAGGTGTTGATAAAAAGGCCCCAACCATCTCTTGCAGCGATCCTCCGCCAGGTTTCATGGACTCCTCTGTCACGCCTTCACCTAAAAGATGAAGGAGGACAATGGCAGCCTCCACATCTTCAAACTCTGCATTTGCATCCTGAAGTATTCTGGCTAAGGTACTTTTCACAAAGGTTGTCGTCACTTCTGGAGCCGCGCGATTAATACTTCTGAAAAGAGCCATGATCTCCTTTCGATATTCAGCCATTTGCTCCTCTTCCTCTAGCCCCGACTTGTCCGGTTCATCCAATGAATCCTCGTATGTAGGATCATACCGCATCCGAGTAAAGATCACTTCAAGGATCTGGCTCAAGTGATTAGCCTGTTTCCCACTGACTGGATTAGAGTTCCTCATTCGAGTCACATACGCATTCAAGAACTGGAACGTAGTAGTGGACATATCTTCATCTCCATTCTGCATGAAGTAGAAAACCGGGGGTAGAACCTCATCGAGCATGGAGGTCACCATCTCGGTCAAGGCCAGAGTCTGCTCAGAGGCTCCATTCTGTTCTATTTTCTTACTGCATTCGAGAACCTCCGTTGCAATCCCCGTCAACAAGGACGTCAGCTTTAGAGCAAATTCAGGCTCCTGCGCTTCCATGATCGTGCTACAAGCCTTCCCTGCCTGTAACTGCTGAAGAAGAGCAAGTTTTGAAGGAGCGTCCATCCTCTTTGATACAATCGCTAATAGACACTCAGCAGCCGCCGCTCGCAGCTGAAGATACTCGTGGGATGAGACAAGGAACTCGAAAAGCAAAGGAACGAATCTGTCGTTGGCAACCAGGCCGATGTCAATCCATGAAACATACTTCTGCATCATTTCCAAAACCTGAGCAGCCAATTGAGGTGACTGGCCCTTGTACATGACAATTAAACTGTACCAAGCAGCCACAACTTGAGAAATGCATTGCTGCCTCATCGCGTCTTTGATTCGGGTTGCAGCAGCAGCCTCTTCCTGCGTCCTTGGAAAATCAAAACTAATGACTTCTTCGTCCAGCGCGTTGAAAACACGAATAAACATATCAACAACCACGGGTCCTTTACTAAGGGCGTTGAGCATGTCGAGAAAAGCTGATGGCCACTCCGCAGGGTACTCGATATAAACAAGCATCACGATGAGCTGGGCCAGTTTGTTTCTAACGAATATAGGGCGAGATGACATTGGAATAGCAGTATCGGTTACCGACGGATCATCGAGATTAAAATTGCGGAAGGCCAGCATCAACGAAGACCGAATAAACAGCCGTTCTTGAGATTCCAATGTCCTGTAACGCTGCTGAATTACTTCCTCCAGTGTTTTAAGACACCAAAATTGCACTTCAGCATATTGAGAAAGCCGAAATTTTTCAAAACATGCCTGACTAATATTAGGGGATTGCTTGGCCTGTTCACAGTACGCTGCTGCTTGCGCCTTTAATTGAGCAGTCACAGCCCCAGTCTGGTCGAAACTAAAGAAAACTGCTTTCTCAAAATCGTCCATATTGGATCCTACCAAGAACCTACTTAACGCCTGTTCCCGAAAAGTAGTCACACAGAATACGCCACACGGAAAACCCGCTTGGATACCCCCCCCCCCCCCCAAGGCCTGGTGTAAGCGCCAGAGAGAACTGTAAGCCCTACAGCTCCAGGTAATGTAAGATCGAAGGCCCAGAAAATCCAGAGACTGAGCAATAACAGCTCAACTGCTGACAGCCAGAGCCGCTAGATCACTCAATTTTTTATACCAATTGTAGGTCTTGCTTCCCAGGAAACTCAGCGATTGATGGCCGTACACTGGGGCTCCCTGGAGTATTCACCTCGACGTAGCCCTTCGGGAGCCCTACGAAGACCACCAAGCCCTTGATGCCAGCTCGATCGCACTAAACCCTAAAAGCTCCACCACGCCAGATATCAGCAAAAATCACCCTCAAAGAGTTCACAGAGATAACCTTTGATAGGTCTTAACAAGTTGACAGGAAAAATTAGATAGCCGCTGTTCAAAGAGGCTTCAAAACCATCGGAATTATCACCAACCTGTCCCCATAAAAGCACAAGCCTGTGCTAAGGTTCGGTGCAAGCGCTCCAAGTAGACAGCATCAACCAAGATACACCAACAAACCAGTTCTTAGATGCGGACACTACTGCCATATTCATCAATTCTTCAAATCGAAAGCCAACCCTCTTGAAGTTGATCACACCAAAACCATGGGCTGAAACATGCTGGCCTGCAGCATATCAGTATTTCGCATCAGCTATGCTCCAGTGCAGCTATACATGACAGGGTCCATTACAGGCTCTATTGCTATCCCACTACCACACCGTTCCATAAACCCTAATTCTAGTGCCACCAAAAATGATAGAAGAATAGGCACACTACCACCGCAAAACGCAAATGCGTGCTTGTTTAAAGCATCAGGTAACGAGCAGTGTCCACAATTACAAGCACAAGGCTTGATTGCTAAAGAACGTTCAAGGCTGCACTTTAAAAGCATCCCTTGGCAATCGGATGAAAACAAAGAGAATCGAGGTACAGAAATCAAAGAAAACCAAACAAAAAACGTCTCATATCCGAATGCTTGCCTCCGCTCGACCTCTCAGGAGCATGCAAAATTCATCAACAAGCGACAATTTAACCTAACGCTTCCAAGATACCGAGTTCAACACACTCGCACGCATCAGTGGGACAGAACGACGTGGAAAACACACGCAGAGTCCGATTACGATAGCGCAATCCAAATGCAAATCCTCTGGCGATACGCACAAGATGCCAAAACAGAGCATTTCAAAAGAGAATCAATCACAAGAACACGCCGCACGTTTGACCGGAATTGGAAACAACGGAAGAACAACCAAAACCGTGACGCAGATCGCGACCATGACCTAGTGCCAACCGATGCCGACAACGAACCCTACGAAAAAATGGCTTCACGCCACCAACACCACTCCAAACCAAACTGAAAAACGCGCCACAAAGCTCCACGAATTCGCACAAACCTGGCACCGCGGATGCGCAGGCTCCACTCGTAAACGGACGAATCCTCCGAGCTCGCACGCGCCACGGAATCGGGCCGCCAACCACGAAATCAATCGAGCGGCAGAAGAGGTCCCCAAATGGTCGATAAAAACCGCGTCAGACTACCAAATCGGGTGAGGTAAAGCACGATACGAAGAGGAGAAGGAGACGAAGACCATGCAGCAGCTGGAGAGGCGGCAGACACGATCCAAAGGGGAGGGGAAGGAGAGAAGGCACGCTGCAATGGGCGGGCGGACTACGCTTGCGCTTGGAGATGAAGGCAACAACGGAGGAGGGGAGGGCTCTGTTCCCTATGCGGGGGAGCAAGTTCTCTATGTTCCCTTGTCTCCTGACTGGATCCAGGGATCCAGGAGAGGCAGGGGTCACTTTTTTCTTTAAATTCTCTCCTTTTTTTTTTCTCCTTTCAGATCATAATTTAAATCCCTGGCACACAATCCAATGTTACTGTGTCATCATTTGTTTGGTTGGGACTCCCAACAAGAAAAGGAATACTGGTGTGGATCAAAGGATTGTTTGTTCTAAAATCTAAAGCCCTAGTCTATCTTTGCAATATATGGTAGAAGAATCTTATGTTGCGTAGTCAAAATAACATGGACTCCAAAACTCTTGGTTGAAGACCTGGGGAAGTCACTTAGAAAGTACGAGAAACCATCGGTTCGGATGCAAGGAAGGGTACACAAACTTAGTGAAATTAGGTTGCCCAAACAATTAGGTTGCCTTACTTCAAGAAAGTTACTTTACAAGTCATCAAAGTCAACAATGATTCTAAAAATATTTCCATTTGTACCTATGGAGGTTCATGAGTCCCAATTACAACAATACCTAATTCAAAAGTAGTGCATTCTTGTATAATATTGAAGATATTATATAGTGTCAAATGTCACGAAATTAGGGTGGGATAACCTAATTTTGTGTAGTTTAATAGGAATTTTTTGTAATTTCTATAAATGTAAAATATATAAACAAGCTTGATATTCTTGTTCATTTTGTATTGTATTGTAAAAGGGAAAGTTAGCATATTTATGTGTTACAATCATAATATAGAAGGGCAAAGATAAAAGAAGCATAATCTCAAGATGACACGTGTCAATATTTCATTGGTTAGTAGATATGAGGTTTAAGTAGAAACTATCTTGAATCTCTAAAGTTCTTTCATATTTAGAGGTTCAAAATGACTTCAAAATATTCCTCCTCAAAAGAAGACTAAAATCTTCATTTATTTTTATTTTTAATAAATTCAACTATTGCATTCTTTGTTACCTTGTTCAAGTAAATCCTCCCAAAATTTTAGAGTGAATATCCACACCAACTGCAAGTTCAATGTGTTTAAACTTCAAAATGTATGATTTTCTAGCCCCAACGATGCTAGCACGTGAGCATAGACACACGAGCCTATAAGCCTTAAACCTAGTTGTAGGTATGTACCTACAACCATTTGAAGGTGTTTATAACATATACACCTATACCATAGGTATGTTGTAATATGGAAAGAGTCTATAACATGGGCATTTATAACATAGACTCCTAAAACTATAGACGATGTTTATAATATAGACTCCGAGGTTCATGGGCTCATAGATTCTATACTCACATACTAGCATTCCCTTTTTTGCCCTTTCAATATGTGAAGTTTTGTATGTCAACATTTTTAGGAAAAAACATATACACGATATGTCCTATAATTTGTGCAATTTATTTAATATTAATATGTTGGAAAATGGTTTGAGAATGTATGTAAAAAAAATTAAGCAAAAAAACTTTCATATTCTTCTTTAAAAAATTACAATGTGGAAGGTAGTATTAAATGAAAGAAAAATACTAAATTGCTAATAACTTTTACAAGAAATTAAGAATTGTTAGTTCCAATGGGAAGAATATTTTAATAAATACTCAGTATCTATTATTTTCATAAACTTCAAAATTGAGTGCAAAGAACAACTTTATATGTTTTTAATACCTTCATTGCCCACAAAATAAAACTCCTCATAACTTTCACCTTGTTGTTTAGAATTGAATGGTCCAAATGTTTTTGAATAGGTATCAATCCATACAATCCAAATAGTAATTTTTTTTTTTAAGAATGTATTTTTTGTTGCCCAATTTGACATTGGAATCTAAATCTCTTATAACTTTTGCAGTATTTATCAAACTGATGTGAAACACAGCTTCACATGTAGATTAGGATGATTAGCATCTATTCTAAAAAATTCGAGGAAAATTTTTAAATTATGAAGTCAACATAGCCTACTTGAGTTTTCAAAAAATCCAAAGTAGACTCCTTAGTCCTTTCGGGGTTCACTCCTTAAGACCTAAGAACTCTTTGACAATGGAGGTTTTCAATGAGTTGTACCACTTGATATTTTTTGCATAGAGATGTGCTTGAATTTTTTATTTTAGTCATACAAAAGTAAAGACCACTATGTCTAATATGCATAGAATTAATTGTGAAAAATATTGATCATTGGATTTTTAGATTATAACAATTTGGGATGATCAACTTATAAGCAAAAAACGTAGCTTTGGAAGAAGAAACATTGTAAGAAGATGAATAATGCTTTTTTAACCTACATCTCCAAAAATTTATATTGGAATCTAAAGCAAATGTAGTATTTTTTACTTCAAAAAAATAAAAAATAAAAAATTCTCTCAAAGTTATACACTTTTTTGAATAGAAAGAGTAGAAAGCCAAAAATAATGAGTTGTTCGATTTTGTCACACTTTGGCAAAACTAGGATTGTCTTTTGCTATAACTTTTCAATTATGAACCCAATGCCAAAAACAAATAAAGGGTTTCTAGATATCTTGATTGTAATTGTATCTTTTATTTTTCAAAAAGTTAAAAAAATCATTTTATATTTAAAATTCAATTTCATTCATTTAACACACTTTCAAATTTAGGAATTTTAAAATACTATTGAGTAGTTTAAATTACTGATTTTTAGCTTAAATTTCTATGGTATATTTTGATAGTAGGCAAACATATTCATAACAAAGGGCATCTAAAAATAAATTATTTTATGTCTTCCACATTTGTGCAAATAGGCCTCCCTTGCGCATGCACTTGTAAACAATAGAAATGGTATTGACTTTATTTTTTGGGTTGAAACTCAACAGTAAGAAGTCCTTCCAAATAGCCAAGTTTTTGTTTTTTAATAATTTTTTTTCCTATTTTTTACAAATTAAAACATCAAAGTCTGTATTTTTTGCCACAATTCTATGTCCAAAAACATGCCCCTTTGGGAGGACTTCCTACTAATGAGTTTCAACTCCAAAAATAAGGTCACCACTATTTTTATTGTTTACAAGTACGTACAAGGGAGGCCTATTTGCACAAATGTGGAGGATATAAAATAATGTATTTTTAGATGCCCTTTGATAGGAATATATTTGCCTTTTATAGAAATATACCATAGAAATTTCAGCTAAAAATCATTAATTTAAACCACTCAATAATACTCAAAATTCCTAAACTCCAAAGTGTGACAAATTAGAAAAATCAAATTTTAAATATAAAATTATTTATTTAATTTTCTGAAAAATAAAAGATACAATTACAATCAAGACATCTAAAAGCAACTTTTTTGTTTTGGGCATTGGGTTCATAATTCAAAAGTTGTATCATAGGACAAATTCATTTTGTTAAAGTGTGACAAAATTCATCCACTCTTTCTTGCAATCACTTGATCCTACAAAAAATTTAAAAATTTATGTATGCATCTGTTTTTAAAATTTTATAATTGATATTACTAGCATATTATTTGGAACATCTTCAAAAAAATTGGAATCATTCTAATTATTTTGAATTCTTAATCACACTAGATTCACCCTTGCATTTTTAATTTTTTGTAAAATATAAATTTGAAAAAACATTTTCCAATTACGGTTTGTTTGTGCTAATCAAAGTCTAGAAATGTCCAAAAAATGTTTTTTCCACCTGGTAGTTTTGAGTGTTTTTTGGCAAGAAAAAGACCTTGGTCCTTTAGGGATTAAAAAAACATTTTGCTCCACTTTGCAAGCTTTGTATTCATACATACATTGCTTTCAATCCCCAAATGTTTAATGTAGGATCCCAGTACTAGTCAAAAATAACATCCTATGGTAATTTGTTCTTAAAAATGAATAAAATTTGGTTAATGTTTCTTTTGTTAAAGACCGTTTTTTTTGGTAGTTTTGTGAATATTTGTCAATTTTTGATACATGAATATTAGGGACTAAGAGTCCCATTCTTTGAGTTAAATCCTAAAATTATCTCAAGTTTGCAAATCATGGATCTTCAATCTTTAATAAGCTATTGTTTATTTATTCAAATTGTAGATCTTGGATGTTTATTTTCTCAACTAGCAACAATACTTTTTTTTTGACAAATTTTTCCCAGAAGTCTTACATGATTCTCATGCTTGCTACCTTTACACTAGAAAAAGAAGAAGATGAAATCAACAAATTTATCTTTGAAAAATGTAAAGTTTGCCAAATAATTTATGGATGGAATTTATTAATTTTTGGTGATATTACAGATATAAGTATATAAGTGATGATTTATCTTCCTTTCTTGCATTCTACCTAGGAAGATATGGTAGGCTTATCCCTTGTTCAAAAAACACTCATTGCTTTGCAAATCTTTATATTCTTTATTGGGACCTTCATCTTTATGCCTTTTTCATCTTCTTCTTTTCACCAACTTAGAGCAAAGGAAATGTAGGGGTTGTTGAGTCTTCTTGATGAAGTGGGCAACATGTTTGTCAATGATAAATAAATATATATGTTTATTATTTAAATGAATAATGACCAAATAGGAAATTACTCTTTAGTATAATAAGTTTGAATAAAAAGAAACACTTAAGTAGGAAGACAACAAAAAAATTCTAATTTTATTCATCTTCAAACCAATCTTATATTTTCAATCACAAATTGGTACTATAGTTAGAACAAATTTACAACAAAGTTCTGCACATTCTGGATTCACTCAATGCAATCATCCAAAAAACATCAAACATGACAAAAATAATACAATTAGCATCCAACTAGGAGTAGAAATTTATTTAACAACTTCAAATCAATCACATCACATCCTACAATGACACCCTTGACTCGTCTTAAATATACTCCTACAATTTCGACAATCAAATTCCTTCATATGTGAAACTCAAAAAACATTTAAAGTAGGAAATATCCTTGTATTGCTTACAAAAAATTCCAACAAAACACTACAACCAACTTGGGCTGGACTCTATACTCTCCTTGCAATGGATGACTTCCAAATCGTGAAAGCCAACCAATTCAATGCCCATAACTACCAAGTCGGAAACAATCTCAAACATTTGAATCTATTTCTATTGAATTGATCACATTTGTCCTAGACAATTTTATGTTGATTTGGTTCACTTTTTTTTTGTTTTTTGTCCAAGAGAATACGACCAAATCAATAGAAAAATTGGATTCTCTTGTAGTGTAATTTGCATGAACTAATTTCCAACACAAATATCAATTGACTCCTATTCCACTTGAATTCTACCTTTCCAAGTGAACACGCCACAACAACCATTTAGCACTCCATTGCCACATCTCATAGGTAAAAGACAGAACTTAATACTTTAAAATTGGAAACATTAACACCACAAATTGAGTGGTGACCAAATTGGATACATTAACACCATCACTTGTGGTATCCATTTCCTTTGACTCACACTTCATTCCTTAGAAGACATTTATTCTTTAGAGGACTTAAAACTACACTAAATAGGGTATTTAGTGTTGGCAACACTATTTGCGAACCATGACACTAAATATCATTAAGCCTACTAAAGTAAGTAACATTAAATGTAATTTCTAACATTAAATATACTCTATGGTAAATCTGAAATCTGAAAATGTTTACATTTAGTGTTAGAACTTATTAAAGGAAGGTAGAAGGGAAGAGAAGACAAAGGCGGCGCATTGAAGTTTAGCACTACACTAATCGTCCTAAAATTGACATTTAGTGTAGGGTCAAGTAGGGTGGTAATTACACTAAATGTAATCCAACACTAAATACCCTATTTAGTGTAGTTTGAAGGTAACAAAATGTACAATAATTTATATGTATGTTATGCCAATCACCTTTTGGAAGTATTGTGACCATGATTTGCAAATATACTTCATCCTAACCTTACATGCTTCATAAATCATGGTCATAGTACCGGTATACCTCATCCTAATTACCTCACATGCTTCACAAATCATGGTCGTAGACTCGTTGTATACATCATCTTAACCTCACATGCTTCATTGAATCAAATTGTGATTGACCCAAAGTTACTATCAATAAGTTTTTTTGCATATCTAACCATAGGATCTTGCACTAGACTAGTATAAAAATGTGTAAAAGAAGTTTTAAAAAATTGTGTTTGAAGTGAAGGAAACCATTTTTTTGCACCTTGCTTGCCTAGATTTTAAGGCTTTGAATCCTTTTAGCTTAAAATTTTTGCACTACCATTATTTAATTAAAAAAAATTATGTTGAAGAATTGAAATGAAAGTCCAAGAAAAAAAATTCAAAAGACATTAATGGGTCTAAAATGGACTTGAAATACAAAAATTTCAATGGTGAGATTGTTTTAGCAAGCAAACTAAATTGTGAAATTGTGAAATTGTGAAGTTTGCATTCAAAAATGAATCCTGTAAATTGTTTTTTCAAGAAGATGCTTAGATTGCCTAAAAATTAAGATTGTCCATAGTCCAAATAGGAAGAATCAAATTTTTCCGTATGGACCAAAATATTTTTGTGAAAAACAAAAATTTTAAGATTTTATTTTGCCTTTGTGTGATTTTTTTGTACTACCCGACAAACCATGTTTTGGGCTTAGAATGCCATAATTTTACTACTGAGCATTAATTGAAGTAAGAATTAATTTTCCAAAAAATTGATGTGTTTTCTAATCTTCATGAAAATGTGTCAAAAAATCACAATAAAAATTGAAATTGTAGGATCTTCCCTAAAATTTATTTTGTCCTTTGAAGAGACATTGAGACTTTTAGAAGTTAATCCTTTTGCACTCCAATGTCCAACTTCTGGCGACAAATAGATTGAAACTCATGTTTTTTTCATTACTGCTTGGATGAAAGTCATCCTAATTTGTGGAGATACTTTATCAAGTTGTTGTCCTATCTAATGGTTGGATTTGGTGTTACTAGAGTACATAAATTTTTCTAAAATTATAAATGTGGAATGTCAAGTAGTTGACTAAGCCAAAATTGCATTGACTCTAGTTCAGAACCAGATTGCGAGAACGAGGTCATAGATATAAATAACACAAAAATTCAAAAAATCACCATGCAAAGAAAACCTCATTTCAAATCTATTCCGACAAATTTTATTCAAAAATGATAATGTTTTAATTGCTTGTAATCAAATTTAGAAAGAATTTTGAATTTTTCTTTTAAAATTTATAAAAGAATATTGGTGATAGCATTAGTGAATCTAACCACATGGATGGAAATTCAAAATCTACAACTTTTAATTGTATATCAATTCCAAAATATTTTTCCAAATAGTACTCTATGATTTTTTCTCTTCTCAAATTGTCAATACTAGATAACACTCTGTACTTGTAGGGGGTATTCTTGAGATTACATTATACAAATATTTTATACATTTAAACAATTTGCATTGTGACATGATGCAAAAACTTCATGATTTGTGACGATATCCGACATGGTTGTACACCTACCCCAAATTTGGATTTTTGAGCATTTCAAGGACTCTTTTTATTGTTCTCAAAGCCCTTAGGAAAGAAAAATCCCCACTTTAGTAAGTTTTGGACTAGATAATGCTCAAGATCCGGGAGGCTTGAGAGCATCATGGGACATAATGCCAAGTCTAATAGTTCATCACAAACGTCCGTATCTATACTTCACAAATCTAAGGGTGTAGAAAGAAGGGCTGCATTATGAGTTACAATGCTTCTTTGACTATTAAATGGAATGGTGACAAATCTGCCTTGAAAACTAGACTTGGCATTATGTTATGTTTGCGTGCCCAACTCAGCAACAAGTATCAATCTACCATATAACCATATCACACATTGCATAAAAAAATAGTGAAATCTATATCAATAGGACAGATCTTATATCTGACCCACATTTGAAAGTTTTCAATGCTAATATAACATTCATTACCATAGTGTCACTACTATGGCTCTACAAATAGATGGAGTGAAATATTCCACACCCAACCGTACTTCATCATGAGTAGCTATGTGGACACTGAACAGGTGAAGGCTCAATGTGATGAGTAGAGAAAAAGCACTGAATGTGAAGGCTGTCAAATGTGGAATATTCCATACCATCTACTCTAGAGCCCGAGGCAGTGACACTGCATGCTCCAGAGTGTTATGAAAAGCCTCCTCTTCATTCCATGACCTTTTCAGTTCGTGCAGATGTACCTGAACCGTTTTGTGCCCCTTTTTTTCTTCTTCTAATAGCCATTGTTTGTATGATTGTTGATTCAACTGGCGGGGCCTTGGAACAAGCCTGTTGGCCAGGGAGGCTTCTCACTTACGGTATTAGTACAGCCCCTGCCTAAGTAAATTTCAAAATACTTACTGTATTATTATTATTATTATCATTATCATCAAAGTTCACTCTAGTGCAGATTGATGAGATGTGTTCCTGACTAAGCCTACATCTCATACACCAACTACTGAAATGAGTGAGTGGATAAGGTGCTCTCCGCGCTGGTCTTATTGCAGAATTTCCATGATTCTTGCCACTAATAACTTACTGTAGTTTCTCCTGAGTGGAGCCAGGGCACTGATCCAGAGATAAAAGTTGAAGAGGAGCTAGAAAGACGCAATCCATGTTGAGGAAGACTAAGGACCCCTTTACACTATGGTGGAGAAGCGCACTTGTTCATAATTGTAGGGAAATGAAGCAATATGATTGGAGCAAATTTTGTTCTTCACTAGATTGGGTTTAGGGCTGCTTTACACCTAGAGGCCAGGCCAATTCTCTTTTAGGCCAACTGCACAAAATTTTAGCCTGTTTTGGGTTAAAGGTCGGGCCTCAACTACTCATTAGAATAAGATTATAATGGGGGCCGATTTCTCCCATATGTAAAGGCGTTGAGGCCAAGAAGACGGTCCGATTCAACAAAAACATGAAAATTTCAGCCCATTTCTCTCATTTTTTAGGGCCGCTTTACACCTAGAGGCCGGGCCAATTTCCCTTAGGCCAATTGCACAAATCCAATGAATCTAATTTGTTGAAAAAAATAATATTTTAAAATAATTTTGTTTAATTGAAATCTGAAATTGGCCCCAAGGCCAAGGATTGGCCTCCCATTCTTGATGCACCCAATTCACCAAGCTCGGGCCATGTCAGATCATGTCTTTTTTGAATAAAAAATTCATTCCACCAAATTAGCCCAGCCTATAGGTGTAAAGGGGTTGGGGCTAATTTCAACCTTTTGTCCAATCACAGGTGAGGATTCTTGGCCTCTGACACGGCAAATTGGCCCGGACTCTAAGTGTAAAGCGGCCCGTAGACTTTGGCCAAGACTTGTTTGGTGGAGAACTTCAAGCATGAATGAAAAAATGATATGGCTACCTATGTATAGTACCCCCCCCCATTCCTAATCGGTGACCCATTCCCGACCTATAGGTGCACGTATTTCTAACCAAGCTTAGAATGTTTTTTTTTCATTTTCAAGGTTGGAACTAATAAATACATGACACATGTCCCAAGTTGTGGAAAAAAAAGTAGGAAATAATGATTAGGTAAAAAGTTATTGAATGATCAAAATTGGAAGACTCTACACATTGGCCATGGGTTTGGCGCAACTTTTGCCTTGCAAAATTCATTGTAAATTGACTTTGGATGATAAAATTCCCAAAATTTGGGCAATCCCCATCATTTCTGTCTCTACACCTGCAAGAATTTTTCTTTCGCCTTCAAGTACCCACATCATGTCCGCAGGTGCTTATTCGGTCGGTTATGGGTGGCTCCACTATAGTAGCACTTTTTGTAAGAGGAGTTTTCCAGAGGTCAAGTTTCCTAAGCAACCTCACCCCCACCCCACTTGGAGAAGAAGCTTGCTTCCGGAGAACTCCAACTTCATTAAAATATTATTTCTTGTGACAATTATGATTGGATAGACTCCCCTTCATGTATTGCTCTCTCTTTGTCATGTTCAACTTTCATGATTGTAACAGAGTTGTTACTCTGCAAAACTTGCAATATGTTATTAGTGTACATGTAAACAAAGATAAAACTCCAATCCTTTGAATCAAATACCAATGTAATTTATCCATCTGCCATCAAAAAAATATTTTGATGTCCCACTAAAGGGATTTCTTCATTGAAATTTGTGGAAATGAAGGGTGGAGATGTCATTTTTATATTGAAATTCATTGTCCATCAGGAATCCTCAATGGATATGGGATAATTTGAAGATGAGATTTTGATTGTTCATTATGTTTGAAGTAGAATTTTAGACCTCATTTAGGCATAGTAGAATAATTCTTTTAAAAAAACTTTAAACTAAAAAATGTCGATGAATCAAGTTAAATTTCATATCCAAGAATTTGTTTGAGATTTTGAGCCTACAATCAAAATTTATAGACAAATTTTAGAGAGGTTGTTTAAAAATGTCAAAGAAAATGTCCCTTTCAATTCCTCTCTAAAATTTGTCTACAACTTTTAATTGGAGGCACAAAATCTCAAATATATTTTTGGATATGAAATTTATTTTGATTTCCCAACTTTTCTTAGTTCAAAGTTTAAGAAAAAAGAGTTATTCTACTATGCCTAAATGAAGTCTAAAATTCTACTTGAAACACAATTCTCACTTTTGACTTAACTATGAGTGGGTGATCTCCTACTAATTCTAATTTACATATTCCATATGGGTTGTTTTATCTCCTACCACCCTATATAAATATATATATATATATATATAAATTCTAAACTCAAAAAATGAATGGCTTATGAAACAATGTGAGAAAATGTAGTTGATGAATTTATGATTTCAATGAACTAAATTCAATTTTTATTAAAAGTGCCAAAATTGAATCCTATGTATTTAAATG
This sequence comes from Pseudisothecium myosuroides, assembly GCA_951799445.1. Classification (NCBI taxonomy): domain Eukaryota; kingdom Viridiplantae; phylum Streptophyta; class Bryopsida; order Hypnales; family Lembophyllaceae; genus Pseudisothecium; species Pseudisothecium myosuroides. Next base: position 4,547,856 of record OX637291.1, on the reverse strand, counting down.
ATTTCCATAAATTCAATATATTTAGGATTGATATGAAAATCTTACCACCCAAACTAGACAAGTAGATGCATTTTTTCCAATAAGTTTGATTGAATTTGGGCATTGGATGCAAAAGTTACAGCTTTTCAAAGTTTGCTACAATCCAAAAACATACAAAATATGTCTATGGGACCATTAGGGTCTATGGTTGCTATTATGGCGGACCAAAACTCTCTTGTTGGTGAAATTCATTGACGGACTGTAAGGTGAAGTTGACCAGAAGACTTCTCCAATTGGTGTTTTTACTACAACTGGTCGAGATTTTTGAGGGATTATTTTATTGTCCTTCCATCTTGTCCAACATCCCTCCAGTTAATTGCCTCAAATAATCATGTCTTAGCCAAAACTTCTTCATCAACCGGTACACTTCTCCACCTTAGTGTAAAGCAACAATCTTAATCTTTTGTGGGAATTTTGTGGCAATTCCTTCAGTTATTCAAGTGTTGCAAACTACTTTTTTAAGCAAAGTTCTATGCAAACTAAAGTAAAACAACCCATTACGAACAAAAGACCCATTGTGGACACCTACGAATGACCCCATTATGGGTTTTTTTTCCAGTGAATGAGATTTGGGCCACAATCAATGTCTTAGTTAATCGGAATGGAGTGATTAGTGACTACAATAGGAACTTCCAGCTTTTAAGTGCTAATTCATTGTAGGAAGTGATTGTTTTAGGGCTTCTATGTTAGAAAATATTGTGACCGCTTTAGGTGAGTAAGATGACCATTATGGATATAGTTTTTGTTGGTTTTGGAGTAGTCTAGAGACTCTTTTAGGCCACGATGGGCTGCACCTTCAAAAATTCATAACAAATTCACACTTTGTTGAAAAAATATAATTTCAATTGCTCTTGCCATTTCTATCACTTGTCTTTACGTGGCATTTATAAAAAATTAGCAATGACATAAAGGCAAACTCCCCATTCTGTCCGTAATGGGCTGTTTTACCTTACCTACCATAGGTTGATACAATAGAACTTTTAAAAAGCAATAGGGATGGCATTAGTCTGATACATTACATTAGAGAGGTTATTATAATGAGGGACCGTCATTTGCATTCATGACGTTTGTATAGGGCCATGGCCAAGATTAGCAATCAATATTACCTTAGAAAGGTTTATTACTTTAGAGAGCGCTAGCTACAATAGAACCTCTCTTAGTGCATAGTGTTGGGACTATGCACTAAGAGAGGTGCAGTACTGTTCACTACCTAACGTGACTTCTAACTATAGGGTCTCCAACCACTGTTCATCAATAAAGGCTTCAAAGTACAATCTCTCTTAGTGCATATTATGCACTATTAGAGTATGCACTAAGAGAGGTTCTATTGTACTTATTAGAAGTTCTACTGTAGTAAGTTAGACAAAAAATTTAAAAAAAAATTAAAAGTCAATTTTTTTAGAAATTAACAACTAGAGAAGCTAAAATCAAAGAAATTAAAGTCAAGGAATGTCAAAATTTTAATATTTTTTGAGTCAAGTATCAATCTAGTATATGACCATCTACCATCAAAAATTCTCTTAATGGGGGAATGATGGGATTACTTCACTAACATTTAGTGAGGACAAAGGCTAAAAGGTCGTTTTTATAATGAAATCCATCATCCGTCATGAATTTGCAAAGCATATGGGATAATTTGAAGATGAGAGTTGAACCGCTTATTGTCAAAATATAGGAATTCTTGTCAAAGTAGAATTTCATACCTCATTTTGGCATAGTAGAATAATCTTTTCCAAAAAACTAAGAAAAGTTGAAAAATCAAGCTAAATTTCATCTCTAAATATCCGTTTCAGATTTTGAACCTCCAAAAAAAATTTGTGGACAAAATTCAAAGGGGATGTTTGAAAATGTCAATCCCTTCCAAACCCTCTTTGAACTTTGTCTATAACTTTTGATTAGAGGCTTGAAATCTCAAATAGGTTTTTAATTAAAGATGAAGTTTAGCTTGATTTTCCACGTAAACTTAGTTCAAAGTTTTTTTTTAAAAACCTATTGTATTATGCTTAAATGAGGTTTGGAATTCTACTTTCAATTCCTAGTTTTGACTTGACCACAAATAGTTAGCTCCTACTAATCCTAATTTCCGTATCTCACATAAATTGTTTTACCTCCTACCACCCCATTTGTATAAGGGATTTGTTTTTTCATCTCTCTAACCTCATCAAGAGCTATGTATATGAGAGACTCATGCATAAGGTTAGTAGTTGTATTAGGGTAGAAAAATTAGGTCAAGTGAATACTAACATGTTTAATTAGATGGATCCCAAAATTAATATCCATATGTGTAGGATGAAGATATTGTAGGATAGCTGCCAAATATTTTGAATTTAACTATAGATTTTTTGAAATTATATTTGGAAGTGTTGAAGCTTAGTTTTAGACTTTAACCCCCTAAAGTCCCATTGGCCCTACGGGAGCCAAAATACAACTTTGGATTGGCTCATACAATGTCAATATTCATTATAATCTTCTAAAACTTTTTATAAAGCTAGAAAAACACATAAGCTTCTTGGGAATATAATTTTTATTTCAATCGGTGCCCCAAAGCAAAAGTTATGACACAAAAAGCCAATAACGGAGGTCGGCAGGCAACCCAAAAAAATCACAAAAAATCAAAATAATTAAAAAAAAGAAATTTCCTAAAACATTATATTTTTGTCTACATGTAAAACTTTGATTCAATCTATTTGGACTAGTGATGAGAAAGTTATGGACAGTCTTGTTTTTCGGGCAATCTAAGCATGTTCTTGAAAAAAAACTTTTTGTCCAACTTTGAATGCTAATATCTTCCAATCCGTACAGTCAAATTTGATGACATTTTAACCACATGATCTCAAACAAGTGAAGTACAAGATCCTACGGTTAGATTATTAAAAAAAAACGTTTTATCTACTTTCATGGGTGAATGCAGCAGAAATGGCAGTTTTGAGTGGTTTTTGGCAGAAAAATGGCCTTGGGACTTCAGGAATATTTGAGATATTCGTCGCCCAAGGGGTGCGGAACTTGCTACCCAAGTACGGTTGTCGGGATTTCTAGAGATTGTCCACTTGTGGACGCCAATCTTTTTCACAGATACTTGACAGTTTGGGATGGATCTGTCCTATGGTGGACTGTACTTCCAGGTGAAAGTATTGTTTACTTGCATCAAGCTCAAAGGTTCACAGCAGGATTCTTGCCCACCAAGTCCTTGTTCACGGCTCAAGTACCCATTCACTCCCATGTTTCCCATTGCTCAACATGTCTCCTTTCACAAAGAACTGACTTGTTCAATTATTCAATTAAGAAGAATCATCAGGCAGGAGGACGGACTGGTGCTTGTAACAGTTGGATCCCTTGAACTTCTTAAGGAGATAATAAGTGGGAGTGGTACTTCACACTCAATCCTCTCTAATTGCAGTGCCTTCCTTGCGGACAAATGAGTGTGCTCACAAGGTAATATCATGAGAAAGTTGTCCAAAGATGATATACCAGTAAACTCTCTTTCGTATATACTGTACTTACAAGGGAAATAAAATTACAAACTGTGCAATTAGAGAAACTTCAGTGTGGTTTGAAATCCTACCCCAAACTCATAGCCCATTAATTGAGTTAATGGATTTACTTTCATTGGCTCTGGACCAAAAGGGTGGAAGCCTGGCATTGACCCAAATGACAAAGAACTGCAGTCTTCATTGAATACACTGTATGAGGGATCTCAAATTGGAAAAGTGTGTCTTTCTTCCTCTTGCAATGAAATTATTTCATTTGTTTAAAAAAAAGTTTTAAAAAAAGTGTGCCAGAGCCTCTTGGAGCTGCATGTGGTACTTGTTCAGGTTGAACTTACCCAAATTGACAGACAGTGCTTGTCACTGCCCAAGTGAGAACTGGGAGTCTGAAACAATACCGTATGCCATGCTTTGGGTGATGCATTGAGTGATTGAGTGGAACTGAAGTTGACTGGTTCTGAGGGGAAATCCAAGTACAAGTAATAAGGAATGAGCAAATACAATAATATTAAGTTCTACCGGGATTGATACAGTGGCATGCAGCAGGGACGAGACACTGAATATTTCAAGTTAACTCCTAGAGGACCGAGGCCTTTTTTCTGCCAAAAAACACTAAAAACTGCCATTTCTATAGCAAAGAGTGAAAAAAAATTTAAATTGTTTTTTTTCTCGCATCTAACCGTAGGATCTTACACCTAACTAGTATAAAAAAGTGTGGAATTTTTTTTAAATTTTTTGACCACACAGATTGCAAGATATTTGCGTTTAAAGTTGGAAAAACAAGTTTTTCAGCACATTGCGGAACTGGATTTTTTGACTTGAACATTTTTAACTTAAATTTTTTGCACTACAAAGTTTTGAGCTTAAATCTTTATAGTGGAGAATTGAGTTGAGAGTTTAGGAAAAAAAAGAAAATTAAAAAAAACTTAATTTTCATTCTTAAAAAAATTGTTAAGTAGAAGTAGGTACGAGATAGAAGGAAAATCTAAAATATTCATATCTTTTAGATGGAATTAAAATGCACTAATCCCAATGGTGAGATTGTTCTAGAAAGTAAACTAAATCATGCAAAAAACAAAAATTGAAAAATTGAAAAAATTGCATTCAGAAATGAATCCTACGAGTTGTTTTTTACAAGAAGATGCTCTAACTGCCCAAAAAACAAGAATGTCCATAACTTCCTCATAACAAATCCAAATGAAAAGAATCAAAGCTTTCCAAATAGAAAAAAACATAATCTATGAGAAAAAAAATTCAAAAAAAAAAATTCAAATTTTTGCAAATTTTTTTTTGCTGCACCCCGTCCCCTGTTTTGAGCTTATTTGGTCGTAACTGCTTGTTCCCGAGCACCGATTGTGAAAAAAATTATATTGCCACAAAGCTTATCAGTTATTCTATCTTCAAATTTTTTTTTAAGAAATTAGGACAAAAATTCAGCCCGTAGGGACCTACCCAAATCCCATTTGTCCCCGGAAGGGACAACGGTCCTTTAGGGGTTAAGAATGTGAGAATCGGCCAAAGGGACTTGTCCATCGACTGGCGATGAGGCATCCACAGAGATAGGCTGCAAACCAGGCTGCCATAGGGCCAATTAAATTGATGAACTCATAGCCAGGCTCAGGCATAATATTGTTAACCAGACACCATTTCTCTATGGAGATTGAGATAATTCCTCCCTGAATCCCTAGGAGTGAATTTAGTTTAGTTTCATTTGGAGAGTTTCAATGCTAGTGTCATTGGTTGATTGGGAAGTTGCAACACTAATGTCATTGGTTGACTAGGAAGTTGCAATGCTAATGTCATTTGCTAACTGGAAAGTTGCAACACTGGAGGCTCTCGTTTTACAAAGGAGCAAATGGGACCCCTCCTAACGTTGGTTTATAATGTTAGGGCTCTATCTATTTTGGGAGTACAATTTATTGCCCAAAACTAACCTATTCCTTACATAGGCAACAAGAATACATAAATTTGAATGTTTTCTATGCAATTTATCATCAATTTCATTTGAATTAGGGTCAAGGATTCACCTAATATTTTTTTATAATAGTATATAATGTTATCTTGGTGTATAAATATACGGTAGTTTATCCCCCCCCCCCGTAAATAGGCAACTTCATCCTGTACTTCATCATTGCATGAGCAATCTTTAGAAAATGAAAAAAATATGAAGGTGGAAAATACTACTTTGAGTAGTTTGGCCACCTTCAATCCACGGGGGAAGGAAGGTTGCTATGGTAATGACCCCGCCTTCCACTCAAAAGATGGAAATTAGTAGGCATTCTATATTGTATCAAATTGTAGTAATATGACGGAATGGGATTTTAGTTTTACATAATCCTAATAGCTTAAACATTCAATTTACTTCAAGTTTTGCAAACCTTAAGGTTTGTCTTTGATATGTGTTAGCCAACCATGTTCATCTAATGTTAGCCAATTTTCTTGAGGACAATTGTAGAAAGAAGGCTTTGGCCAAAGGAAATGAAAGGCAAGCAATCACTAAGAAAGAACCAACTAATTAATTAGTGTAATATAAATAAGTGAAAATGGTCCAAAAAAATTTAGTTTGAAAAAAATGGATAAAAATGGAAATTTTAGTAATATCAAAGATCAATAGGCAAAAAATAATACTCACCAGATTCTATTCAATCAAGAGAGAAAAAAAGATATAAAATAGTCTACATATTTATTGTAAAGAATTTTTTTAATTAATTAGATATTGGAAGGAAGCTAGAAAAGGATTGGGGATTGGGCCCAACTAGTTTCATATAGGCATTAAGTCAATTTTTCTCATCAAGTCATGTTCATTACTCCAATAGGACTCTAATTTGTTTTTTCAATCATTCTTGCACTCCTATTGGTATTTTCATTGCAATGAATTTTATTTTTTTCATAATTTAGAAGTGTGACTTTACTTCAAAAATAATTAATTTGTGAAGTATTGAATTAGAAGGAAAAAATTGTTAAATTTTTGCATTCTTAGAATGAATTCAATTACCTATATGCAAAAAAATGGTCCTATTTTTGAAAGTACGAGAATTAAAATTTATAAATTAATAAATGTTTTATTTTGTTAATTCTAATGTTTAAAATTTATAACTTTATAAATTTTGAATTTATAAACTTATAATATTACAAAAGAGAAGGATCTAATGGCTAACGGGACAAACTTCAAATGATTAGCAACCTCCTCCATTGTAGCTAAAAGGTTAGATGAAAGGATAAGGAAATTTTAAAATGGTTGTGACTTTAAAAGCAAGAAGCTTTAGTCCTAAGTCCCTCTTTCTACAATTGTCCTCTAGTTGTAGGCAAAATTCTATACACATTGTTGGGGGGTAATTTAGAGACAAGGTGATTTTCATGAATACTAGTCTCAACATATTTGACATTTATAAATGGATTTATTTTGAAAGATTTGATAAATTCACTTGGCACATTTATATAAGTTCTACTTTTACATTATCAAACATAGCTTGAATCGTTGGATAATTCATCATGTTCAATCAAAAGTCTAATAACAAAGACATTACGGAGTATTATATTAAAAACGATAATTAAAAAATAAATGATATTTTTGCTTTCTATATCCAATGCTTGATTGCCACCTCCACAAAATGGGGGCTCCATTGAGGTTATATTACTCATGTTGGTTTAGTAATCCAAGATAGAGAGTGTTTAGACTAGCTCATTTAAACTTGGTAGGATGGATGAATGCAGATCTACTTCATCTTGAGGAGGATCATCTTAACCCCTAAAGGTTTTTGACTATGTTTTCACCAAAATCCCTCTAAAACTGCCATTTCTAGTACAAGGACCAATTTTAGGAAAAAAAACACTTTTGGACACTCGTAACCATAGGATCTTGTAGTACGCTAGTTTTAAAAGATGTGGAAAAAATTTCAGAAATATCCACCATGTAGATTGCAAAATACTAGCGTTTGAATTTACAAAAATCCTTTTTTTGGCCATGCAAAAAATAGGGTAGGTGCACTTCACAAGGTCACATTTATATGAAAATTTTCCAAAATAATGGTAATTCTTTGGATTCATTCTTCAAGGCAAGTTGGCTACATGCTTGAAAATTTTCAAATCATTTGAAATTGTACAATGTACAGAAAAAAATAGTAAGTAGAAAGAAGTAGAAAATGATTCAACATACTAAATTGTTAAGAATGTACTTATGGAATTGAAAAATTCTAATTCCAATGGCTGTAATGTTGTAATAAAAAATCTACACCCAATGATTTTTTTTTTCAAAAATACTGAAAATTGAGTTAAAATAAAGGACGTCAAAGTTTATTGTAGAGTAGAGATTCTATAACTACCCGCAAACTAAAACTCCTCAATGAGCTCCTCAATAACCTTCATCTCATTAATCAAAATGGAATGATTCAAAGCTTTCCACATATATATAAATCTAGAATACCAGTTTCAATTTTTTTTTTGAAAAAATTGATTTTTAAAGAATTTTTTTGAGCTACCCAAACTGCTCGCTAAGCAATGAAAACTACATATCATACAATAACCATGTAGTCAAAAGTTATGAAAATTGTTGGGCCTTAAAGGCTACTCCTTGGGCACATATTGTATGAAAATTTCAAAGAAGAAAACAATTTTTTTTCAAAGAAAAACAACAACATTGTCGCCCAAAATCACTATGTCGCCCAGAATCACCGTTTGGTCCATTAGGGATTAATTTAATTCAAAGTTTTTTGAGAAAAATTATTCTACACTGCCTAAGTGAGGTTTGTAATTTTATTTTGAACAAAGTTTTTGCTTTTGAGCTAAGTATATTAGCGGTTGAGATCCTACTAATCCTAATTTATATATCCTACATGGGTTGTTTTACCTAATACTACCGCACTTGTCTTTTCCTCTCTATACACTCACAGCAAGTGGCTTTTCATGCTACGCATTATGGATGTTGAATTTGTTTGATTGTTTTGAGTGTGAAGTCAAATTTAAAAAAAATTGATATTTTAAGTGTTGAAACTTAATGAATTGGATGTGGCAAACTTGGGCCATCAACTTACCAATCATCATCGTTCTTGAGAAGTACTCATGAACTCTCCAAGAAGAATCCAATAAGTAGAAACTTTTGGATTTTGTGAGGAAAACGAGGATGGGAACTAGTTTGAAATGGTCTTCCAAAAGCCTCAAATCACATATAATGCTACAAATTTTGACAAAGTTTTAAAGTAAATTATAAGAACTATAAATTTTTGGAGTCATATTTTAGTCAATGATATTTCATTTATAAAAAAAATTTAAAACTAAGGAAATCTTTACCATAAAATTCCAAAAAGAATTCTCACTCCACTTACTAAAGAATCTTAATTTTTTTTTACTTCTATTGAAAGTTTTTTGCATTAATAAATTTAATTCAATTATAATTTTTTTTTTAAATTCATAAATTTATATTATACAATTATGTTGCTTATACCTCAAATGGTCCAAATTTTTGTTGAAAATCTCTAATTCCTAAATTAGCTATGGCAATTTTTATAAGTGTACAAAACATTTTGAAAGCCACTGTATTTTTTCAATGTTTTGATTTTGGATGCAAATAGGATCAATTGTAGAGAAATGTTGCAAGTGTTTACAAGTGGGGTAAGATAACCTAGGATTCCATTCTAAATGATTAGTAGCAGTAAATCATGTAAACAAAATATTTAATATTGATAATAGTTTGGAAATTTTGAACTTACTCATTCTTTGGAATTAAATAACATAATCTATACCACTATTTGCTAATCTTGGCACAATCAAATTTTACATCTATTTTTGAAGATTCGACAAACTTCTCATTTTCAACCTTGTTTATTAAATGTATACCATAAATAATCAATTCACCAATCACCATGTAGAATGTAGGATAAAGTTGACTTACAGTATCTTGGATATAAAGGGCCACTCCTAATATGCCAAAATGTAGTGCAAAGAAAAGAATTGGAGGTCCAAGAGCACTTTTTATAACTTTTGGTGAAATCCCAACATTTTAGTGTAATAGTGTAAATGCTCAAAGAATGTAGAGTGACATTAAATTGATCATTTTACTTAATGAGCATAGATATAGTCAAAATTAGAATTAGGGAATATTTTTTGCTTGTAGTCAAATGAAAGTTATCTAATTTCAAAAGACAATTATATTTATGGAGAATCTTTCAAATTTATGTAAATTTTCAAAATCAATATTGGATAGTACCTTAAAGTATCAAATAGGTGAGCCTTATAAGTACCTTTATAAAGAACCAAAAATCATTCACTAGAACTTCTATTACTTTATAGCTATGTTGCGCCATGTGTAAAGTTGGAGACATTCCACAAGAAGTATTTGAAGTCATCTAATTATGTAACACTTGAATAGTTTCCTACCTTATATTTGATCAAGAATCTGTAGCATTTCATCTTGCATTCATTAGAAAAAAATTGAGGCCTAAAAAAGGCCATTATCATAATAATTTCATTGTGAAGTAATGGATCTAATTGTATTGCAAGGTGACACTTTTCCCCTATTCTCGTGCAACAAAAAAAGTCAACTTGGACAAGAAGAAACCAACAAGGATTTTGCTCACAGATTGAATTTCCTTCTTTCCTGCTCTTGAGGCATGTGCTACGATTAAATCCCACCAAAAAACAAGTGAACTAGCAGTCATGCTAGCACCATTTTGACCAACATGACACTACAATGATTACTTGCGGGCTAGTGCTAAAACAAATTTGAGAAAATTTGAAACTTGTATTCTTATTGAAGCCAATTATTTTTTTAATGCTTGCTAGATAAACCTCCTCAATGGATCAATGTAAATACGTGCTCTATTTTGTGGTAGGTGAATTTCAACCAAACAAAATTTTACTAAACGACTATGGAAATATGTAGAAAAATGTAGAGCCCTCAGAAACTTCCACCACGTAGATTTCTAGATTATAATGTCTCCAAAATTAGAAGGCAAAAAAAAATGGCCATGCCAACATATACATGGTCAACAAACTTTGACTCTTGTTGGATGGATGTTTTTGCACTGCATATATTTTTATTATTTGTTTTTGACAATTGCATATTATATCATGTTAGTTACATAATTACCAAATTTTAAGGGTAAAAAAGGAATTTGCCCATGTTGCATGAAGTTGTGTATCACACAAACAAAAAACATCTTCAAAGCAAAGAAGATTCAAATAGCCAAAATAGGTAGCAAGACCACAAGGTTACAAAAATGCCATTCCTTGGATGGACTTGATAACTTCACAAAATATATTAATTCCACAAAGTACATCAAACAAGCTAAGCTAAAAGGCAATAGGACTTGTGTTGGCAAGATTGAGGTTTTTTACTTTGTGCTTCCAACATATAATGTCACTATGTCTTGAAGTTTTTTGAAAGAAAAATAAAGTCTCCTATAAAACACAAAGAAATTATAAGGATTACTAGGATGCTTTGAGAAGCCACATGTATTGTTTATGAAGATTTTTAAGAGCCACACAAATTATTCTAAAAGTCTAAAAATTGCCATATGGCCATACCTTTTGTATGGAATGGATTGGTTCTAAACGCACACCATACAAAGAGACCCATAATCATATTGAAAAATTGAAAAATACAATACAAATTTGAAAAACTGTAAATTTCAATCCAACCTTGTACAATTTTGAAAATAAAACTTCAAAAAATGTAATTCTTTCAATAAAAGTCATCATATTATTTTCTGGTACATGACTCTGATTCTATTTACAAAGTGTTGAGTTCATTGTTTGTAGATAAAACGTGTATCAAGCTATTGTTGAAAAATGGCTTGATTATTACAATTTCCAAAAATCTAAAAAGTGAGAAGTTATTTTTTTATGGATCAAAACTAAGCAACGTGTGAAGTGTGTCTTGTGTACTACTCCACGTCCAAATTTTGCATAATGATCGCAGTTTTCCAATTTACAACAAAAAGACAAAGTTTGAAGTTCTATTTTACAGAATCCCTCTCTGGCTACCATCGGGCTCTGGCCTTGTCACCGCCATCATCTCCTCAAAGGGGAAGTCCAAGGTCAAACTTGGAAACCGTTCCAACGTTTCAATGCAACTGCTGTCAAACTCAAACGAAGGACCCGTGCTCAAAATCTCTTCCTTCAAAAAAGGATCACCGTCCAGATTCACGGGCTCCTCCTTGACGGATTTGTCTGAAGGGCCTCCTCCATACAGCCGTTGGACAAGTGCGCCATTTTCGTGTAGAGAAGGTTGTTCCTCTAGGGAACCTTCAGCCAAGCTGTATGCAAATTTCTCCTGTACCGGTTCTATGTCTAGTCTTCCATTTTCCTTCTTCATTCCTCGCAAAACCTGCAAATACTCTGCGAAGGTTTCAGAACCAAATCTACCATGAACAGAGCGAGTTCAAACTAAGCCCACCATTCCCGAGTAAGTCCAATATTCAACCTTACACAGGTTCACAGAGACAGTTATCTACCAAGATGGGATCATCAATAAAGTCAACCATCTCTTGCTACAAAGACAGCTCTCGAAGATGCTCCACTATTCAGCACACCATCACAACCATGTACCCAAAAAGTGATACTTACATAACCCCCGTGCAGAACTCGGTAAATTACGACTAGATCTCCTTCCACAAGGCCGTGTGACATCACAAACGCCGCTGCGAAAGACCAAGATAGTTTCATCGAAATCAGCAACTGGATGATTGTGAACAGTTTGGTCTTGAGTGAACAGTCACTAATTGAGATGGTGATTGCGATTAAGATATGAACAAGACACCAAATTTGTAATGACTTCCAATCCGAGGATGCTCACCAGTATTCTCCAATATGTACATCCGGCTTTTGTTGTTGGGCCACAACCTACTCACAAAAACATGTCCACAAAAGTTTATGCACTACTCAGATGCAAGAGACCTACTATTTCACGACTTGGATGGAAAAAAAACACCCAAAATAAAACACATGATCTTGGAATGTTCGAGAGATTTTCTTCCGCCGTAGTTGAACTGCCTAAATTATAATATCCCTGCCCCATTCCTAGAGATGGATCTAGCAGTTGACGCACATTCTAGCCGAGAAGGGCCCTTCTTAATAAACAATATCCATACTTACCATGAAGTGCCCAAAGTAACTCGGGGTGAAGAACCCATTTTAGGCAGGATGTATTACACTGGAAGGAAACAACAATCAACCACCAACTGCAATTCAAGGATGGGGAAATTTATAGAAAAATCGCATCCCACAAAAATAATCCTCTTACGCCTCAAGAGATAACTACAACTTAATCTAGATGGAACCTCAAAGGAACGTCAAAAAACGCAAATGAACTCCACGGAGTCTACAAAATTATCCAACAATCCACTCTTTCTACATCACCATACTTCACTGAAACCTCGCAAGCCGCAACAAGGAACCCAAACCAAAACACAGCGACACCGGGCTATGGAAAAAGCACTTGGTGCCAATTCACAACGAAGCAGGGGAAGGGCAAAAGCAATCAAGACGTAGAAGTACTGAATGACTTAGTGACGAGCTCCAGACTGCTACTGGCCCAAGCTTCTTGCCATAAGAGAGACAGAGTATTGAAAATGAGGAACGGACACAAACCGATCCATACCTGTATCTGAGATTCCAGGCATGACCTGAGTCAAAATCTTCCATCTGTATGGAGACACTTCCTCGTGCTGCAAGAGACGGCATGCGGTGCTCTGCTGCCATCTGCACAAATCGTTTTGAGGGGTGAATAGAAAGGTAAGTCACGGAAACCCTTGATGCGCAATACTAACTATGATATTTAGAATGACTGCACCAGTAGCTGCAATCAAGTGGATTAGAAGCAGCCAACTAACCTTGGGAAGTATGATACGCCCGAGATGGTTGACATCACTCGGTCGAAGTTCCTTTTGAAGGAGCACAGTCAAACATTCCATGCTGCGGCCCTGAAAAACTTTAAAAGCAAACTTCAGATAAAACGAAGGAACATGGACAACATCAATTTCGTTAAATTGGCCGAATTCCAATACTTTTGAACCTTTCAGAACACCTGTTTGGAAACATAAATCCAAAACCCAGATTTTAGGCCATTATGTACGCGTATGTCACAATTTTTGGCGCCGGAATCGCACCACTTAACGAAATTGACGTTGGACCATCCTCACAAGTCGAAAGACTCCCACACATACATTACAAAGTGAGTCGAAGGGTGGAAGCGGTACAGTTGTTGAATTCGCTGTTTAAGGTGCCTCACTCCCAACCTTCGTTTTCTTTAGAAGCAGAGAGTTGATTTAGAAGATTTTCTAAGCCAGAATAAAGGGAGGGAGCAATTTTTTCTTTCTCCTATTACATATTGTTATGGAAGTGACCACGGCTTGGGAATTGGGCGTTAACTTGTAAGTGCGTATTTACCCCAAATTGGCCACTTCCATAAGTAAAGGAGTTCGAATGCATCATATAGGAATCTGAGTCAAATCTGAAAAGCTTCAATTAGAAATTCTCCGAATAATTTAAAAATGACAAAATGACATTTCATACAGTCTAAAGTCCAAAATTTAACCCGATTTTGTACACTCTATATTCCAAATTTAACCACATTTAGACACACAAATGTTGAAACTGACCTAGGCTTCCGGTATTAAGCTTCCAAATTGGACTTCCTATTTCAAGCTCAGGCACTTGGGGGTTCAGGCATAAGGAGAAGCTTGAAAAGTCCCAAAATGACATGTCTACTAGTTAAATGTTTCTTAACCCCAACATACAACTTTTTAACACAACAGAACTTTTAACCGCCAGTCTTGACTGTATCCCCAGATTCTTTCCCAAAAATCTCCAGGACTGCAAATGAGAGGGACTCTCAACCATACTGTAAGTTACTGTACAGCTCCTTCGCAAAGTAAGCAGCTTTCAGACGACGTCTAAAGTTTGTGCTGGAGGTCATTTCGTACCTCCCGTGCAGCAGTGACAGAAGCACTTCGGGGAGTAGTCTGGGCCCCGGACATCCCTGAACTCGTCACTGCTGAAGGTGTGGCAGCATTCGTATTCCACAACGATCCAGCGCCTACAGAAACAAGGGCTGTTGCAACAGGACTGTCTGCTCGTGCTTGAAAGGATTGTCTCTGCCTGGTCATTCGGTGACTTCGTGCTGCTTTTCGGTGTCTTCGTGCTGCTTTTGTGGCCATGGCAGGAGTCGGCTCTACAGAAGGCATGGCGATGTGCTGCTGGGAGCTGCATGGAGCCATCATATCAGGACTCGTCACCTCAGGCTTATAGTCTTCCGGGCTCCTGATGAAACTGCTCGGACAAAACCCACTGTCTACACCTCCAAGTTCAGTACCCGTCTCTGGCTCCCCAGTCATTAGCTTTCGGGATTTAAAGCGCTGAGTATGAAGCTCCGTTGTTGGAGGAGGCTGCAGAATGCCGCTGAGAATCTGAAACGCATCGGGGCCGGGCTGAAGGACCACATTCTGAGCAGTGGAGAAATTCCAAGCTGGATTGGAAGGGGGAGGTGATGGTGGTGGTTGCTGAGACGATGATTTGATTTCCCTTTGTTGCTTCACCCACACCAGAATATACCCCATCAGACTCTTGAGACCTTTCTCCCCACCGCCCAAGCTCTGGATTGCCTTAGTCAACACGCCTTCGTTAATTGTCGCCTTCCGAAGCACAGCACGTACTTCCGCATCCTGCAGCATAGCGCGAACTTCGCCATCCTCCATTTTAGCAATGGCGTTGGCAGCCCCGTCGATCAGGTCTGTTGAACTGTTACGTTCAGAGGAGGCGGACGAACAGGATGGAAGGGACCCATCGCGAGATGAGCTATCTTCACTGCCTTGATTCTCCAAGACGGAAGCAGGAGATAGGCCACAGCGAATGCTGGCAGCGGCATACATGTCCATCCAAAAGTCTTCTTTGCTCTCCATCCTCAAAACCTTCCTCAAAGTCGGGCCACTTGGGTCCACACAAATCCCCTTTCAAGGACTGCGCGGTTGCTCTCTCTGCACCTGTACCGCACAGAAGAAGCTCTCAGAACAATTCGTCACGTTTCCTTGAAAATGGACCTCACATACCTAAACGAAGTGCCACTTGATAGGAGAACAGACACAGAAACAGAGCATCCTTGGCAGTGCACTTCGACATCCTCGCGAGTAGAAATTTAAAAATGGCTGAAATAATCACCGCATTTTCTTCTAGGGACACACCAAACTCGGCATACCGGTCACACTGAAATTATTCCATATCCTGGTGCAGCAGTAATTCCCACGTTGGCAGCCTAGCTAGCTCCCCAAGAGCCGTGGTGTGTGTTCGATCCCCCCAGACGGCCCGGAGACGAATCTGCAACCACAAGCGCCAATCCTGGTACCCAGCGGGGGATTACCGGCGAAGGCAAACCCTGCAGTGAGAAAACTGGAAGCCAGGCAGGCTAAACCACCCCAACCATTCACGAACCAGCAAATCGGGAGCGAGTCCGATGGCCAGCAGACGATGAGGAGTTCGAGAGTCACGTGTTGGAAACCCTCCGACACGGCGAAAAAGATCAGAAAAAGTCAGCGGGCAATGGCGGATCGGAGAGGGGAATAATAAGTTAGCGATCGAGCTCCCGCGACCAGCCAACACGTACGCCGCAAGTGGCACGGCTACCTTAATTGACTTTGCGACGACGTGATGAAACAAAGAAATTGTGAGTAGACGATGATGAGAAGCTCTAGTGCTACACGATGGGAACCATCCGTCACGGCGAGAAAGATCAGCAAAAGCAAGCGGGAGATGGCGGAGACGCGATTGATATGTTAGCGAGCTCCGCGACCAGGCGCAGGCAGGCAGGGAGGGCCCGGAGCCACAGAAGAGACGGAAGTTGGCTTGGGACGCCTTTTCAGCTTTAAGTAGTGGAGTACCTTTTAACTGAGGTGGACGTCAATGTGGATTCATTTTCGACGTGTCGAGTCAGTATTGGAACGGAGTCGCGAGCAGCAGGCTCAGTCGAGTCCGTCAGCGAGGCGGGCCTGGCTAAGTTACAAGCAGGACGTTAAACTCGTTGCACGAAGTGGGACCAGCAGGTTGAATTTTGTGTTTTGGGGTATAAAAGTATAAAAAAACCCTACTTTTGTGCCGTGATTAGGGTGTGCTGTGCACCCCTCCTTGCTAATTTCGAATTCCAGAATCGAGAATCCTCTTTTCCATTGGATCATTGCTTTTCAAAACCGAAGTCCCAGATGCAGAAATAGTTTGGAATTTGTTTGAGGAGTTTCGCAGCGATGCAGGAGGCGGAGGAGGGGCTGTCGCCGGAGCCCATCTTCGTCGTGGACTACCATGCATCCTACCAGCCCAGACTGGTGTGGAACCCGCGAGTGCACCAGTATCTCAGTCAAGCGTATGGACGCTCACACTTCGCCCGCATTTCCGACGCTCTCACGTAAGTTTGCTGCACTGACCAGGAATCCTGGTGTCAATTACAGAATTCGGAAGAACGGGTTTCTTGGTCGAATTTGGAAAGAGCAGTTTTGCTTCATGTGGTAGGGGTGTGATGGTATATAACGTGCAAAGCCAATGGGCCCTCGGTGTACAATGCTGCATTAGTGTCTGGGATTCGACAGAGGCTTCAAGATTTCGGGTTTAGGGTTTATGCACAATGCCACCAACCTGCTTAATGTGTTCCGCTATATGAACCGAACGCTATCTTGAACTGCGTTGCGTTTATTAGTCCCTGGCATTCGACAGACGCTTCAAGGTTTTAGGGTTTAGGGTTTATGCTCAATGCCACCAACCTGCTTAATGTGTTCCGCTATACAAACCACGCTATCTTTAACTGCATTGCAAGCCTGTAATTCTCGTCTTCTTTCAGCCCTGAGTTGGGTTTCCGTAGAAACTGCTCCTCATCTCAGGGTTTAAGGTCGAATTTTGTTCTTAAGCTATAGAAACGCCACACCTGTACTGTGGAATGGTCCGAACTGATTGTGTTCTCAATTTTGTCGTTTCCAATTCTGAGGCTTCAGCTCTTTTTTTCATGGACGTAGCACTCACGTGATAAATTCTCGTGGTAGCAGTCGACCTTCAATTTATTCATGTGTCCGAGTGAACACTCTCCAAACGACTACCGAGGAGGTTAGCAAGCAGCTCAGTCACTATGTGTTACAACAGCAGGTTGGTAATAATCAGATCCTGATGTCCAGCGACGCTGATGCTGGTCACTCTACCGGGGCATCAGACAGGAATTGTGTTACATCACCACCGGAACTGGAGAATGGACTCGACACTTGTGGTGTGTGCTTCCAGCACGATGTCTTGGACAACGTGGTTATGGTCAAAGGAAGAGGTCCCTGTTCCATCAACTACGAAGCTGCTCGTGGGGAGGGAGGAGTGCTGCGGGAGGTGGTCGTGAGCCGAAAATGCGCCGAAGCTGTCCTTCGTGGCGCTCATGTAGGTGGAACCAAGAGTACCTTGAGTTAGCAATTTGTTGCCGTTGTTCGTATACCAGAAAGGGTCTGATTGAATGGTGCATTATATGCTTTTTCAAAAACAGGTTGCAGTGGATTTTGAACTCTTTTGATGAAGCTAATACTGAGTGTTCCCCCTCTGCTGTGAAGGTATTTGTACCCGGAGTTTTGGCGTGTAGCGGTCGTATTGAGAAGGATGAACTTGTGTCTGTGTCTGTGGCCATGGAAAGGCCAAATGGAGAAGGGATCTGGTTTGTGGGGGTTACCCGAGGCACCACGCTTTCGTCTGAGCACGCTAAGTCACGTGAGATTGTTGTCTTGACCATAGCCCACCCCATTTGTCATTTTGATTATAATTAGACGGTTGTCCTTTACTGGTGGAATAAACAGTAATTGCGTGTGTGCGAATACAATACTGGTGTACCGGAATAATCGAGATCATGTACGAGGGAATTTTGCTCAGATTCTGATACCATATATGTTTTAGCATTATTTTGCTTGGAGGCCACATTGTCATGATCAGTTTTGCTGGTGTTTGCAGAATTCACGGATGAAGACCGAAGTGGTTGGTTCATTGGAATCGGTCGAGCCATGATGACGAGAGCAAATCTTTTCAGAGAAACTAAGGGTGTAGCAGTTAAGATGGTCAATCGAGTATATGATCTTCCGCCATTTTCTGGTACATTTCAATGTCCCGTACCCTTGATCTCTGGTGTTGTTTCATCTTATTGAAATGTGTTGGAATTGGGTCCATGTTCTCTCGTTCAACAAATGCATTTTTTCCAATCGTTTTACGGTTTGAAATTTGTTCCTCGCAGGTTTGCTCAATGGTGAAATTTTTCTTCAAAATCTTCCAAGTGTTGTTGCTGCTCACGTTCTTGGTATGTCCTTTTTTCCAACTTGAAATGATAACAGGGTTTGATCTCTCCGACTGGAATTCCGGGTCCTCTTTCGTTATCTTCCATGGTTTAGTATCTTCCATGCATTTGCAGATCCTCAGCCAGGGGAACGTATCCTGGACATGTGCGCTGCGCCAGGCGGAAAGACAACCGGAATTGCTACACTCATGAGGGACAAGGGCGAGGTTATTGCACTTGATCGATCACATAATAAGGTACGTGTTGTGAGACCTGTCGCCTTGGATGTGGTGGACCATGAGGTTTTGGTGTCTTGATATGTAGGTGCTGCCAACTTGCCAGCTTTGGTCCTTGATCTTCTAGTCTCGGTTGAGGTTGGGACACATATTTAGTCTGTTTATCTCAATTGATAACTGTGATGAATAACTACTTGGATATTGAACTACTGAGTTCAGGTATTAGATATTGTCCGCTTGGCAGAGGAAATGAAGCTAAGTTGCATTCAAGCAATCAAAATGGACGCTCTAAAGTCTGTAAGAGTGGAAAACACTCAGCATCAGGTTTGCCAAGGCGAACCTCTTGGTGAAGGCCGAGCAAGCAGCCAATCTGGAACTGAAGAGGCAGGCGTTGTCACAGATTCGATTTCAGATGAAATTGGAAATGTAAACCAAAAATGTTCAAAGAAGCATTTGCGCGAGGGTGAGTTATGGGTGAAGTCTTTTCCCCTCGTTTCTATTTGGGAGATTGTAGGCTCCGTTATGGCGTTTGTGAGAGTTTCAGGTGAATCTGTTGTTGCTTTGATGACAAAGCATCTACTTTTGTAACAGCACTTGTGTGTATGGCTTTGTGTACGAGGTCTACATTATTTTGAGTCATTCCTCCACTACTGGCTTGCAGATTCCTATGTCCTTGATCAAGTCCATGGCTCTAATAATTACTGTGCATGTTCTTCATGTTCAGAATTTGCACAAGAATTGCCTGAAGAAGTTGGTGGCCCAAAATGCGGAGTGGCCCCTCTCGTTCCATCCAACACAGAAGGTACATCAACTAAGAAATTCAAAGATAGCGGTGCTTATGCAAGCAGGAAAGCTGCTCGAAAAGAGGCACGGAAGCTGAAAACCGGACTGAAAAAGGCTGCTGAACAGGACACTCCTTACAAAAAGGGGTTTGCTCCTCAAAGCTTCGATCGGGTTCTCTTGGATGCACCTTGCTCAGCTCTGGGCTTAAGACCCCGTTTATTCGCTGGACAAGTGAGTCTTTAATTGAAATGCAATTCGGTGCTTGTGATTTACTTACTTGGACCTGGAGTTAACATTAGCGTTTGCTATCGTCTTGTTCTTGTACAGGAAACTTTAGATAGTCTACGGCAGCATGCAAATTATCAACGAAGATTACTTGATCAGGCAGTACAGTTGGTCCGGTCGAACGGAACTCTTGTCTATTCCACGTAAGTATTCTCTGCTTGTGGGCTTTACAACTTGGTGTGTCAATTTTTTAGCGATTACGGGAAACAAATCGCTCCCAAAGTTATCATTTATCCCTAAGTGCCCCTTTGGCCAAAAGTGTCCGCTGCCGTATCCGTAGGAGTCGAAATAAATCATTTAGGAAGCGTCAAGAAGTACCAACAGAACGGAGGAATTTAAGCTTGCATTAGGGGATTTCAGAGTGCGCAACTTCCGTCCAGCTATGAGAGGTGATTCTCAAACGAGACTTCAAGACTTGTGAGGCCTTTTACTCTCTGATGAGAATCTGGGGCTTAGAATCACGATGCGCTGAAAATGGAAAGGAGGAAGAGAATGTCGCTGTTGAAGTTACGCACTCTGACACTCCCATTTTCTGATGATAAAAATATTGGGAAGTTACTATAATCGTCTATTAGATTCTAAAGTGGATTTTCTACTTTGGGGTTAATCAAGGGGTTTGAGGCTTTATATGTGATTCACTTGATACTGTATGTAATACTTCCATGATGACATCATGGTTCTATGGGCAGTTGCACCTTAAATCCTGGAGAAAATGAGGGTGTAGTTCGATACGCCCTGGACACGTACCCATTCTTGTCTCTTTCCCCTCAGGTATGCTTCCATCAGGCCATTAGCAAAGACTTTATCTGAAGAAATCTTGTGGACTCTGACTGTCACGAAGCCCACTGGGGGTTCTTATTATAGTTACTACACCAACTTAGTTTAAACGCATACTTTTACTTGTTTCATTTGGACCACTTTTGCACAAAATTGCCAGTAGATTTCTGCTTGATAAGTATATGGTGCTTCGAATTACAGCATCCGAAAATTGGAGGGCCTGGTCTGGTTGGTGGAGAAGACATATTTGACGGCGCAACTTACAGGTGACGTTTCACTTTATTGACGTTACCATGATCAAATGTACATTGGCAGAGCTATTTTAGCTTAAGGTCCTTAAGTTGAGTAGTTTTTTTAAGGTTTAGGTGGGTATCTGCCCGAGCCTAAGTCTGTTCTTGTTGAAACTGCCCAACAGGCCATGGCTTCGGGAAGGAGAAGAGCACTTGGTTCAACGATTCGACCCTGTAGGCCCTAGAGATACCATTGGTTTCTTCATCGCGAAATTTTCTGTTGCTCCTCATTGAGGTTGTAAATCATGAATAAACATTGATTCATCATGAAGCAGGTACCCTTGTACTTCCTTTCAGTGAATCTGCATGTCCTTCATGCTCTACTTAATGACTTCAGACTCAATGACTATCAGTGTAGACATAGTTTGGAACAGTTCAATGGTGAGAGGTTTAGAGTAGACACATTTTGCAGGTTTTTACGTATCCTGAGATTTGAGCTGAAATTGATTTAGCTCTTCCACACACCAATAAAAAGCCTCATCCACTAAGATGCTGCTCCATCTGTGTGGCAACAACAGCCTCAAACCCATAATGCAACAAAATTTATAAATAAAATAAAATGAAGTTGGAAGAGGTATATCAAATCAAGCAAAAAGTGCAGTCATCTCTGGGGATACTGTCAAAGTCATCCGACAGAGGGGTGGTGGCGCAGTTGGCTAGCGCGTAGGTCTCATAGCTAAGAGAAATCCTGAGGTCGAGAGTTCGAGCCTCTCTCACCCCATCTTTATTTTTTTCGTTTCGTGAATTACAGTATGACAATCTCAGTCCTACAGAATGTAATGAGTATTACGGAATCACATACTATGTCACCCCTGTACCGAAAGACCTATCCACAGCTCTGTAGTGATCCAAAAATCACTCCCCTACATCTGCTAAACTGAAAGTGGTGCAAACTTTTTGTCATTCATTCGTAGAACATCTAAAAAAAAGAGATTCTCCATTGATAAGGTACACAGCATTTGTCTCATACATGAGCTCTTGTTTTGAAATCAGGATGCCTTGAGCCTATCACGGTTGACGGTTCGTGTGTTGAATCGGTCTGCTTTTATTTAGCTATGGCTTTTCAGTTAGGTTTGCGTGCTTGAAGTTGTGCCAACCCTAATTCGTGGTAATCACATTAATATGGTCTCCAACGCCAAATTGTGCTTTCGTGGTCGACGGGGTGGACAGAGTTGAGTCGCAGACAAAGTATGACCCAAAGTAGGTCTGCGAATTAGCAGACATAGTATGTCAAGAATATGGTCTAGCTAGAGCAGATGGCCACAATGTATATGCAACTATGCGGAAATACAAAAGTTACCTTTTTCACTTTCTCAAACTCGACGCCCACTTGGGGGCCTGACCTGAAAGAAAACATTGTCTGCATTACCAGTCTTGTCATTAGAATAATGTTCCACTCTCCTTTGCAGCCAAGTTCAGAAGTTCTAAGACTTCACCAAGATTCAAAGAGAACATCAATCAGAACATCCAATAATCAGAACATTGCATCCAAAGAACATCCAATATTTACAAACGAATATGTTATTCTCATATTATGGATTGCCAGCGGATTGAATCCTCACTTTATTTGGCTCAACGTTGTCCAGGTCTGGCTTGTCCTGGTTGATTGTGGGCACCTGCCAAGGCGAGAAACACAAAATAAAGGCTTGATCTGCAAACATATACTTCAATCATCCTACAGCAATTCTTACCCTTCATTAATTCGTTCCACATGAAGGCAAAAGAAGTCTAGACTACCAGTGGACTTCGTAGAAATATCTTCCGTTTTCTGCAACATTCGACAATCGACCTTTTGCTACCTTGTGCAAATAGGGCAAGGATGGTCGAGTACTTGATAATGTGGCTTTCAATCTTTTTTGTTGCTCTGTTTCTTACTTTCTCCTCAGTATTACTGAGTGGAGCAGACATTACGTATCACTTCTTACACTTCTTGAATGAAGGGTAGACAAGCAGCTCACCTTACACATAGCCCGTAGCAAGGCATAATTGAAGGTCAACTGGTTGCCCCTGTGCTTGATGGTAAACTGGCGCCACTTGTCTTCTTCAAAAGAAGGCGGCCCTCGCACAATAACGCTTTTGTCACAAAAGATATGAAGTTTAGGTCACGTACAAATTTTTCATCGATCCGCAGCTTTCAATCACCGTGTTTGAACAACCTTACGCTACCAATATGACTTCCATCTATTTCAGTCAGAGTAATTCAGGAACTAAGCCAAAGAACTAGGCTGATGCTGAAGGGCAGTCTTAGACCTACTTCGGACGAAAACGGTTCATAGGAAATGGGGTCTTAGGGAAATACGAGTTCACTTTGTCAAGCGAAGCCTGCACAGCACAACAACAGGCTCACTAAGGCAGAGGATACTGAAAGTCTAGGGGTCCTCCAATACTGACCCCTATTACCAACAGCAACTCAACTATTCATACCTTAGATTGGTCTTGTTAGCAAGTGGTGCAAGCATGATTTGGTTAATTGTCTGTGGACACTGATCATTGAGTGGAAATGGAGTTGTCTATGGTCATTTATGGTGGTCTTCAACTTCTCACTTAGAATAATTGCTTTAGAAATATTCCATAAATTATTTCATACATAGAGATAATATTTTGATCTCAAAGTTGACTCTTGTACCCAAAGATCTCTCACAGCTCAATACGTCTTCCAATAATCGCACCCCTACATATGTCAGATTCCTTGAAGTGATGCAAAATGTATTCTCTACCTAATATCACAGGCGCTGATTCTATCGTTCAAGTATTGACTGATACCGCTTGAACAACACTCTGTCTAGGGGTGAAAGCTGAAGGGTACGTACCTCCGATACAAACATGAACTGTCCAGTATTTTGAAACCCTGTAACATATCCTTCAGGCGCATCTAGTGCTTGTCTTTTCTCCTTCTGCTTGACTTGTTTATAAATGCAGTCACGAAATGGGGAGAAGTCAGAAATGCTGTGGAAATCATTTCACTGGGTTCCAGCAGAAGACACTGGCGCTGGTTTCTGTGCCCTAGGAATTTGAATGCTCCATCATATTAAGCCCATTGCAAAGACTTTTTTTAAATAATACTAGGACCAAGATTCATGGATTTAAAATGACCAATTTTCATTGGTCGTATTGTGAAAACTGTGATTCAGAAAGGGACAAATTCTATATCACCACAATCACTGAAGACCGTTGCATGTTTTAGTCACAAAATTGATAAAAATTAGAAAAAAGAAAGCCACCATATGACCCACTCGAAAGTGCTAAGAAAAGTAAGAGATCCAATTTAGGGGCTAAAAAAACATACTGGGATCAAATCGAACAAGGCGAACAGCCAGATCCAAGTAGTGACTGAACCATGCTGCAGCCTCAGGCCCTTCGTCTACCCCCTGTCACCTCCACAAACATGGCGTCAGTTTCTTTCCGCATTGATGACTCAAAACCTGCTGAACAGAATAATCACAGAACCCCGACATCCACTGGAGCAAGGAGGATCCACACAAACTACGGTAGAGGCTACTAAAACCGCTAGGAACATGATCCCTTCTCCAGTGCATATCTGATACTAACAGGGGTTTCAGTTCTTCCAATATACTTGGTGCATGCATGACTAGGCTAAATGTCTACGGCCATTGATTTTTGAATGAAAAAGGCGTCGTCTTCACCGCCTTCTATAGTGGGAGGTCTACAACCTCCCACTTTGAGCGATCCCGTAAGAAATTTGATAAAAACTTGACCTAAAGAGAGTTTGGCTTTTGTACCCCTGCACATGCATGCTTGACGACGATGAAGCATTAGAATACCTGTCCATGAAAGACGGATGGGAAGCCCACGTCCACAACATTGCCTCTCGATCTTCTTTTCAAGGGCACAGTCAATGCCTTCATGCCCGGCGCATTGACCTCTGCCACATCCTGCAGATGTCAGGGTTTCCACAGCTAAAAAAGAATTTTAGATTAATTCCCAGAGATTCCAAGAGCAGTTTGGACTGTGCACCCTCCTCTACTGTGTAAAACTCTTGAATCAAACTAAAAACTAATATAATCACTACAAAGACTTGGCACATCCTGGAGTTGGAAAATTTCTATAAAACAATTGAGAAGTGGCTTCGCACTTGAGACTATCACAACGTCAATTTGTGTACAAAAATGAATCTAGATTCTTTTCCATGAATTGTTCCAAAGGCTGCTCAAGAATGTTGCCGAAGATATATTTGTGTGTACCTAAGGTGGCGTTGGATGGGACCGATTCCCCTCTCAGGGCAGCCGCAGGCAGCGAAGGCTGCACCAAGGCAAGCTTAGGCGCCCTGGACATGGTAATGGTCCTCCCATTGTCGGCCTTCACCACCATCCATTCTCTGTCGAGCAAGAACCCTGCATCACCACCTCACTTGGCTATGAAAAACAGAACCCACAACCAAGAACAATTTCTACGCAACCTCGAACAAGAAGTCTCAACATTGCCCTTCCTAGCACTGCAAATGCACGCTTCGAAATCTCAAACCAAGAAGCAGGGATGCAATTCAAGCGTTGAACTGTGACACTCTACCTGTGGAGGAGATTGCAGCGCTCGACACAGACACGCCCCTGCACGCTTTCACAGGGTACACCAAAATCTCCACCACTTTGTATTCCACCCCCATCGTTGCTAAAAGAGGATTCCCCAACAAATAGCTCTCTATGAGCGATCGACCTTCACTCTCACTGCAGACTTTCGACTCTGATGCTCTCTCTCTTATTATACCGGCCAGTCCCAAACTGTCCCCAACTTTACGACTCGAAAAAGAGTCGAATTACCCATGGAGTCAGTCACATGCAGTACTGCAGATTCTTTCACATTCCGTCGTATTTTTGCATACTTTTCTAAAAAATCTACAAGGACAGGAATTGTCCAATTCTACCTTTACAGGAAGCTTCCGAGGTTTTGAGAGGTGCTAAGTTAGTGGGGGTACCATCACTATACCATGGCGTCTTGAAATTATTATACACTTGGCAGTCTTGCGATTGATCCCATGAGGGACATGAACTGTAATTGGTCATGATTGGATAAACTGCTCGTAGCGTAAAGAGCAAGCAAAATTCTGACAAGTAAAAAAGGCACGCTCTGGGTAGTAGTACCGGTACCCATTGCAGGTTGCGTGCTCCGCACTTTTGACAAGTCAAAGAGGTTTGGACGACGTGAATGCGAAGGGAGACATCCTTCCTTCCTACTTTGCAAATATCAGAAATTACGTCTTGGGCTCCTCACCTTATTGAATTGTTGTTGGGATTGTCACTGCCGGGCCCAATGCAAGGACCACACTGCTTGTGCACTCCATTCGATGCATTCTCTTGGGCTCATGAAGGTCACCAAAGCGTTGGTATCGCGACCCGCCCATCGCCACGTCCGCGGCGACCGTTTCACGCAAGAGAGCAGTTTGTTGTAGAGAATCACTTGCAATGTTATGTGTGCAGGGTAAGGGGTTGTACGACATGGGACGGAAACTCCTATGACGATGACGTTTGCGGTTCTGGCGAGGTGTCGTGGGAACCCACCATTTTTTTTCTGCGCATTTCAATTTTTTCTTGCACGGGTTTCAAGGTCGCGATGCTCAGGCTACGAATTCCCTGGCGACGAAGGAATGCAGCCCTTGTCGTTTGTTCCATTCTTGCATGCTTTCATCATGGGTGCATTACTTCGTCTCCAGCAATTCCACACCTGCGAACTGCTTGGACATTTTTGCTTGCTTCTTGACTGGTCTGAAATTGCGTGAGGTTTAGGGTTTAGGGTTAATGAGTCCTCGAACCTGATGGACGTCGTCTTCAGTTGGTTTACGGTGATTTGTGCACACCATGATTTCACGTGATGGAGCTGTTGGCTTGAGCAGGCTCAAAGAGATGCTCGCGAGCGGCATGTCTCGTCCAGAGAATGCAGTTATATAGTATTTCATGAACCATTCCGGGAACACGTCAGTGTGGAACATGTGATATTCAGTACAAGCGGCGCTTGCCGCTCCACTACAGTGAACTCAGCTCGGTGGAATGGAGCACAGAAGCAGTTTCTCGCCAAATCGCCCACCGATTTCCCCGCCAAATCAACCACAAGACTAAGTCTGCATGATGAATGTCAATAATTTGGAACTTCGAAAATCCAAATTTAGTAAATCCCGAGTCTAAGGCCACATGCTGGAGTTCGAGACCACGTTTGTTCCAACGTAGATTCCAGATGGGGTGTCAGAGCAAGAACTACAAGAGCAAGCACTACAAGAGGGATACTGTAAGTACTTCGACGAATGAAAAATCGCATTGGTGCTCAATTTGATAACAAAACTGAAAATCATGGAGCTAGAATCGCTACTGTAGCTAATTTAGAGCAGAAACAGCGTTCGTAACTGCCACAAATCCTGAATGATAAGGGTCATGTCCAGGAACCTTAATGCACTTACAAATTTTGTTTCATACCATTTCCGTTGATTAATTCCCTATGAAGATGCTCAAATTTGGGGTGTCAGAGCAAGAAGGCAATCTAACAATCATGTTCCAAAATCTGCAAGGGGGCTAGTTCTGTGACGAAAGAAGAATCAGGTTGTGCCCAAGTTGGTAACAAAATCGGGAATTGAAGGGTTCTGACACCCCCTATTCATGTGTTGAATTCCACGCAGTCTGAGGGTGACTTTTACACCATGATTCTTGCCACTCAACTAGAGTTGAAAATCCAGAGTGGAAGACTAGTTCACCGTTTTTCTCTGTTAACCACGTGCGAGGCACTTCACATTAGCATATGCACCATTCATTCCCTACAAAAAGATTCTTGAGCGGTTCAATGTATATATGATCAGATTTACATGTTTGCAATGGCGTTTGGGGAATACAGATGAGAGAAGGGAGTTGAATAGAAGCTCCACACCAGCAGCCAGCAGCTTCATTGCATAACCGGGTGCCCGGCCATTTTCGAGGATCGGAAATTCCTGTACCGCTACTTACTGCCCTCACTTCGTTTCTTATCACCAGATCCGTCTATTGAGCACAATGGGTGGTGTGTTTGCCAGAGTGCAAACTCCGCAGCAAATCAGAGCCTTCAAATGAAGAACCAGTGAGAAATTTGACGTACTCAAAGGGTAAAAACTACAAAACTGCTCAACCTACAATTTCAAGATGCGTCTAAGCATCCCAACTCTATGGCCACCTCGGATTTCAGCAAATTCAGAACCTTCATTTGGAATGCGGAAACCTGGTTTCCTGTATTCAATACTCCAGCAGGGCCTGTGGAGACCACCACTATACAGCCAAAGGGCTGGGGAGATTATTAGATTCTCCGTTTCTGTTTCTTGCATATAAACCGAATTTGTGATCCAACCCTGCAGCCGCGTAAACATAAGCTTCAGCCGCCGGGTTTGGCTTGGGACTGTCAAAGGAAAAACTTTCTTCAAGCACCTCGGCCACGGCCTCATCTTCTTCCCGCACCAAAGGTCTGGGAGACCCTGAGTTGGAGCTCGTGCGTGAGCTGCCCATGACTGAGGCAGTGCTATGGCGAAGTGACCCAGTGCTGCGCCTGGAGCCGAAGAGCTTCGACCATATGGTGGGGGAATCCAAGTTCATGGAGCCGGAGTCGGAGGATGAGTCCGAGCAGTGTGCAAGCGTGCAGCCCGTTTTGTCCGCAACAGCTCCTTGGCCGAAGAGGGATATGGTCTCCACCCTGACACCGTCACTGCGGAGCCGGAGAATGTGGCAGGAGAGGTTATCCTCGTAGTATTTCCTGTTCTTCATTGCATTCCTGTCGCAGAAAATAGTACTCTCTGTTAATAATTGATGCAAAACCTATGTAAACATCAAAGATGATGCCATGAGGTAGAGGAAACTAAATCCGTTAGAGACCTGATTGTGTCTCTTATGCTGGCTCCTGTTTCCAACAGCAACTCATCTCTTCCAATCAACACTGGGTTGGCCTTCAATTAGTAAGTAGGGTGCATGAAAGCAGGACTTGGATAAATCGGTCGATGACCACTGATCCATGAACGGAAAAAGGGTTGTCTACAATCGTTTTAATAGGGGTCTACAACCTCACTTCGAATGATTGCACAAGAAATCATCCAATACATTAAGTAAACAATTTGGTCTGACGAGAGTGACTCTCGTAGTACCCAAAGTTCGATATTGAGTGATCTTCCAATGAAATCACACTCGTACATTGATGTTTATAATGCATAAAGTGACGGAAAGTGTATCCTCTACCGAAGTTCGCGACAGAAGACAGGAAGCAGAGATCTGCACTGGCGTATGCTTCACCGTCAACATGGGCGAAGGTAACTTACTTGTCAAAGATGGCACAGGTGGCTTCGAAATCATTAATCTCCTTGGCAATCAGCACTTTTGGGTTTGATCCTGGCAACACCTTCACATGCAATTGGATCTGAAGCACACAAAATAATGAAAAAAATCTCGTTACAACCAGAAGGGCAATCCCAAGTAAATACGCTTCACTCACTATTAACCAGATTCACACAGCGATGATATTCCTGAAACAGTTCACACAACTTCCAAGCTACTAAACATAGAAATTTCCATTAGGGACACAATGATGGCTTTTAGACCCTGATTAATTTCCGTGGACAGAACATGTTTATATAATTAGTTATGCTGATAAAAAAATCACAAACAGTGCCATCAAAGCATCGTAACATTGCGTAGTGCAATGTCATCACTGTTGAGATTACTGTAATAATGACACTTTCGAATAGTGGTTGAAAGGAGTAGTGACACTATTGATGAAATGCATGGGAACATCTTGTTGTGGGGCATTTCAAGTACGTTTTTTGTCTACTGAGATGAATGCAGGCTTTGGCAGTTCCACTGAGTAGGATCTAAGAAAAGAACTCGTCACAGAAAGAAACGAAGGAATGAGAGAAGAACACACACCTTCTTCGTTTCACAGTGTTGCAAGCGATTAGTATCTTTAAGCTTGCTCTCGATGGCATTCTTTTTTTGAAGAATCGATTGTTTGATTATGGATTGATTGACACCACTGAACTGCTGCAGATCCGCCACCATCTTCATTCCCACTGCACTCGACGACACATAAATCACGTCAATGTCAACGTCGACTTCTCATTGCTCTTTAATTTCCTAGTTCACTTGAATCTTTGGTGTCAGATAGGGTTGCAGGGAAATTCCTTTGCTTCCCAGGCTATTCCAAACTTAATGTCTAACTTCGAGGTCAACCACCTCATCGGTGTAAACATCAAGGGTCACAAGAGCTTGGAGATTGTTGGTGTCCAGAACAATGGTCATGCGATAAGGGGTGAGATTGTACGAGGGTTTAAAAGATCATTGCTCCCTAACCTCTTTCCCCTGATCATTTGATGACAAAATCTGGCAGTATTAAGACAGTAACAATCTCCAAACCCTTTACAGGCCCTCGATGCATACATTAATGGGAGACAGTCCATTCGGGCACCACAATATTAGACTAAAATTTGAATAAACAGGGAAGCCAAGACCAACAAATGGAATCAGCTTCATTCCCCTACGAAAAATCAAAACTCCAACAGGAATCGCAACTCTCCAAAAATCCGTCCTGTCTTTATTCCCACAAAAACTTCCAATAAGAGGTGTCAGTGTGCAAGATATCCATTTCGTAGTCCTCAAATCCTCAAACAAAACTTGAAAACTCTACATGAAGGCCAGTATTTTGACACGAAATAGGAACTCAGAATTGCGCAGGGCTCAAAATGGAAGGAGAGAATCTTGCAATTGGCGTTACACAATTTGACCCCTCAATAAGCCTCACGAAATGCATGTACTGAGCAACCTTGACCACTGGCAACATAAACACATTTGCTGCCAACAAACGAAAAAAAGTTCCTGCCTGGAGTGCTTGCATTTGTGCTTGTACCTGCAATGAAAATCATTTCATTTGTGTAAAAAAAAAAGGGATGCAGGGAGACTCACTGGGGCTCATGATATGCTCCAAGAAGGCCACCACCACAACGGCATCCCCTTCCGCGACTGCAAACTCTCTGAGTGCCACGTCCAGCGCTGCAGTGGTGAACTTCTTCTCCGCGTCGTGCACAATCACCACTTTGCTTCTATCCCCCTTCGCCGGCACCTCCTCCGGAAGACTCTCTAACACAGGCTCCATCGCAGCAGCCGGCACTTTGTCTGGTGGCGAAGGAAGCTTCAACCCAACAAGGACACTTGCGAGTTGCTTCTCGTCTTGAGGATTGATAACAACTGGGGTAACAACTGGTGGCGATGGCTTGGCCGTCTCGCGCTCTCTCTCGGCGAATCGCTTGTATGACTGCATCGGGTAGAGAATGTCATCGGTAGGATCCGACGAAGACGCAGACGAAGACGAAGACGAAGACGACCGAGGTGCAACACAAGAACCCGGATTCTCGAATTGGCTGGGATCTGGTAGTGGGTAAGCCTTCCTCTCGGGAATCATGCTTCTTGAATGTCGGAGAGTGCGTCGTGACTTCGACGCGCTGAGCGTTTTTTCATGGTCATGAGAAAGTGAGGGTGAGGAGCCTGTTGTTGTGAGACGGTTGCTTGGAATGTTTGAAGGTGGGTGCTGGCTGGTGATGGACCATGTCGTCGAACGGTGATGTCCTCCCGGTGCGTCCGCCATGACTCCCACAGACTAAATTTTAGCTGAACTAGCTAGCACATGGCTGATCTCAAGGGAAACCGCGAGAAGAAAAAAATTATTGCCCACGCTAAATCTCCGACATATATGCAAAGAGAGGTGAGAGCAGAGGAAAATGTATGCCGACACGGAAAGCTCCGACGTATTAGCAAAGGAAGAGGAGAGGAGCTACGGTTGCTTCAAAAGAATTGCCATTGCAATGACTTCAAGAAAATGCTCCCAAAATTTCTACTGCAAAAAATGAAGTAAGAGAGTGATGCGCACGTAACCAAAAGTACGCGCTTCCACTCGCACTACCGCGATCTACCAACATGTCACGGAAACGTGCATTTCCCAGAACCAAAATTCAGACGAATTTTTGGTTTTTCGTCGAAATCGAAGCGTTAAACGGTTCTGTCAAAATCGTTGATCAATTATCTCACGGTTATTTCTTAGTACACCTGAACATAACTAATTGCACTCACGTCCATGAATACAGACACCGACACTAAACTCCTCCTCAACACTCTTGCATAGCTTGCTCTCTGCGCCACCCGCTGCTCCTCCTTGTCCAACTTCGAAACAGAAGAAACCCAAAAACTTTTACTAATTCGCACTCAATGAAGAGAACGACAATTCGCACTCTGTGGTGCGCGCTTGTCACCCTCGCAAACATAAATTCAAGTATTCAACCGCAAAAACACCGACAAGTTCTGTAAAGACAAATCCTCGCACGCTGCAAGACTCAAAAACTGGGAAAAAGCTGCGAGATCGTGAGCATTTCCCAGGAGCCGACTCGAAATGCACCACGAAGATCGCTTCCGCGATCGGATTGAGCAGCGGCAGCAGTAGCGCAGCAACTGAGGTGCCTCGGAGACGGAGCACAAGAACGTGTGAAGTTCATTCATCCATATGACTCGTTTTTTTTTCTGTTCATCCGGTTGGGTCATTCAGCGGTGTGCCATTGTGTGTGTTTTTTATGAGTGGGTGGTTGGGGGATTTGTACTAAGATGGTTATGTTTGCCGAAGATGGGGAACTACCCTGGACTTACCTCTCTTTGTGCCTGCCCTTTGCTTCAGTTGGGAAGGGTAAAACTGAATAATTCCTAGAGAGCTTTTGGTACAGTAAATTGGATTCTCTTTTAACCTTTTTACCTGGAGATAGGCCTTTTGGGTACAGTAATTTTGACTGCTCCTACAAGTTGCATAACATTAATAACCATCGCTAGGGGGCCCTTTTGCTCCCCTAGAAGAGGAAGTCTCCAACCTTGCAACTTCCCAGTCAATCATTGACTGTCCGCAAATTAAATTGCATTCACTCTCCTGGATCTAAGGAGGGATTATTCCAATATTTAAAGAAAAATGGTTTAGGCTGGTTAACAATGTTATGTTGAATGGTTTGTTGTGGATGAAAACCATCAAGGGTACCGATACATTTACAACAAAAGTGCATAACTTAATCTCCAAAGGGGCAAAATATCTTTCACCACAATGAAAGATTGAGATTAGATGGGAATATAGTGGGGTTCTTATAGTCCCTTGATCTTAGACATGTTATTTTGTCCAATAAAAAGTTGAAATATTCCCCTTTGGTATGAATGTACCCCAGAGTACCAATTTTGGAAAAAAGATTCTCTATTTTGAAGAAAGTAGGGTCTCTTCAAGTCTCCTATGACTTCTACTAATGGTTTCTAATGGTTTTATTTTGGCTAAATCTAATTTCAAATTTTATACATACTTGTCTTTAGTTTGGTATTGGCCTTAGTTTTTTCGTATTCAATCTTCTTCATTTTTCAAACTTATTGGAGTGATTGGATTTTTTGATTTTATTGCTAGACTCAAATCCTAAAATAAATCAAATTATGACATGAATTCACTACCCTCTATTATTATTTTATGTGGAAAGATGGTAAATTTTGTTTTTATGTAATTTTTTTAGGATTGGATTAGACAATCTAGTACAATTCAAAAACTATATTGTCAATTGTCCTCACAATCATTTGTTCAGTACTCCTATTGAGTTTTGTACTTTTCATATATATATATATATATATGGCTTGCATATACCTCATGTTCTTGTAGCAGTCCAATACTTTCTATACCAAAGACTCATGTGCTTATAGAATGTTAACACTTTATCTTTCTAGAAGAAATTATTTCTTATTTGAATTACAGTATTTAGTACTATCAATATCTCAATACTGAAGCTTACGCTAATAATGTTGATGAATTTTGTGGAGAAAACTCTAGAGAGGAAAAGGTAGTCTCTCTCAAGGCTACTAAATGTTGTGGTTGATTCAATCATTAGCAAAATAAGAAAAATGTTATAATGTGAGTAAGTGACTTACAGATTGTGTGGTACAATATAGTAAGTTTGAATGTAGTACAAAATTACAAATCAATTAACCCCTAAAGGCCCAAAGTCCCCTAGGGGGACACTTGGGATTTTGGGCAGGCTCGTGCGACCTGAAATTTCAACCTGATTTTTTGAAACTTTTTTTGAAGATAGGAAATCACATTAGCTTTCCAAAAATATAATTTTTTTTTCGATCGGTGCCTGGGAAAAAAAGTTATGCCACCCGAAGTCAAAAAAGCAGTTCGCCAGGCAGGAAAAAAAAAACTTTAAAAAATTGAATTTTTTTTTTTGATTTTTTTTCTCAAAGATCATGTTTTTGTCTATATTTGAAGCTTTGATTCATTCTATTTGGACTCAGAATGAGAAAGTTATGGACAATCTTGTTTTTCGGGCAATCTAAGCATCTACTTCAAAAAAAAACTTATAAAATTCATTTTTGAATGCAATTTTGGAAATTTTTCAAATTTTTTTTTGAAAAGGTTAAGTTTGTTTGCAAGAACAATCCCACCGTTGGGATTATGGTTTTTTAATTCCATCTAAGAGCTATTGAAGATTCAGTATTTTGTTCAATTTTGGACCTACTTCTACTTAACAATTTTTTTATATGTGAAAATCAAGTTTTGACATTCTGAAATTTTTTTCTCTGACTCTCAACTCAAATGTTCAACATAAAAAATTTTAACTTTATGGTGTGTAGTGCAAAAAAAATCCACAAATGGCCATCAAAGTCATCTGAAATTGCAATCCAGAGTTCAAAATTTTTTCTTTTTCCAACTTCAAACGCTAATATCTTCCAATCCGTACGGTCAAACTTCATGAAATTTTTACCACATGATTTGAGACAAGTGAAGTACAAGATCCTACGGTTAGATTTTTTTTTTTAAAGTTTTTTTTGGTTTAGGAAGTGATCGCAGCAGAAATGACAGTTTTCAGTGGTTTCGGAGCCAGAAAATGCCTTGGGCCTTTAGAGGCCTTTAGGGGTTAAGGTAGGTCCCCCAGGAAACCACCACTTTTTGCTATTGTGCCTAATTATTATTATTAAACTAATCAAATTTACTCTTTTTTTTTGTTTTTTTCTTGAATCCACTTGTATTTTCTTGTTGGCAAGTGAAAGGAGGTTCCAGTGCACTAAAGAATGCAACATTTGAATACCATATGCAAAAGTTATGAAGGATCAAAGTGTTTTTTGGTAGAGGTTCTAAAATCATTTCTTTCACATAGATAAGTTACACAAGGAGTGATGCCGGTTTTGGGTTCAATGGCGCATTTGAGGGTGCCCACCTTCAGTTACAACATGGCCTTGATGATGGTTAGAGTGAACTGGCCCCCTCGCTCAGTCCCTCCAAGTCATTCCAGGAGTGTAAGTAAAAAAAAGCCCCCTATTTTGAGCTTGATTGATTTACCTTGTACACCTCTTCTAGCTAATTTGGGGTAAATATGAATTCAAAATTTGCAAATTTTATCATGCGTGGAAAAAAAAAATTCACCCTTTTCCCAAGGAGCCGAGCATGGGGGTCAGTTTCACCCCGGCCTTGATGATGGTTTTGCAACCTTGCCCATTTCTAAGTTACCGACAAAGAGACTCTCATAACCAACAAAAGGAACGTGGCACCAATGCAAGGAAGAATAATTGTGGTCTGTTACAGCACTCAGTTGGGGGTCTCTCTTCTTTTGTCATTTTTTCCCCTTTATTTTTTCCCCTTTATATGCGGACGCAAAGATAATAAATTTCTAAGTCAGGGTTAATTGCAAATACATAATGCCAAGGTTGACTTTAATCCCTAAGTACTTTGAAGTTCACATTCTGAATTATGAATAAAGTGTTTTAGGGTGATGGAGTTTTGTTCAAATAACTTCTCATTCATACCAGGCAATGTTAGAATCTTTAAAGTACAATTGTCTACGTAACTAATTTGGTGGAATTGAGGTAAAGAATACCGTAACCATAGGGCAGGGTCGGCACATTGATGCCGAATATTTAATTAAAGTTCCCAAATTAGATTCGGCACTTTTAATTTTAATTTTTATAAATTCAACATCATATGCTAATCATTATTTAATATTCGGCACATTCCATCAACAGTCTCACAATTTGATGAGGTAAAAATGGAGAAGACAAACTGTTTTATACAATTGGGGTGGTAGGAGGTACAACAAACAATGTGGGATATGTGAATTAGGATTACTAGGAGCTCAACCATTCATAGTTAAGTAAAAAGCAGAAATTGTATTCAAAGTAGAATTTCAGACCTCATTTTGGCATAGTAGAATTACTTTTTTCAAAAAACTTTGAACTCAGTTAATGTAGTAAATCAATCTAACTTTCAACTCCAAAAATCCGTTTTAAATTTCAAGCCTCCATTCAAAAGTTATGGTCAAATTTCAAAGAGGGTTTGGAAGGGACATTTTCTTCTAACATCCCCTTTGAAATTTATTCATAACTTTTGATTAGAGGCTTGAAATCTAAAACGGATTTTTGGAGATTAAATTTATCTTGATTTCCTACATTAACTTAGTTCAAAGTTTTGTAAAAAAAGTGATTCTACTATGCCAAAATAAGGTCTGAAATTATACTTTGAACACAATTCCTGTGTTTTGACAATGAGTGGTGAAGTTTTCATCTTCAAATTATCCCATAATCTTTTGAGGGTTCATGATGGACAATGGATTTTATTATAAAAACGACCTCTTCAACCATCATCTTCACAATATGTTGTTGAAAAAAATCTTTCATATTGCCATCAATTTTTTTGATGGTAGATGGTCTCTGGATTTTTGGACTAACATTGAACATTTTCTTTTTTTACAACAACTTGGTCATTTAATTTTTGTTGAATTCGGCAATTTTTCATTTTCATTTTATTTTTTTTCCGGCATTCATGAAAATAATTAATTTCTGCCGATCCTGCCCTAAGGCTACGGTATATACCATTACAAAGATATAAGCAGTTATATGCAAAAATTCAAAAAAGATTTGGACATTAACTCTCAGTGTGGATGCTCGGTTGTATCTCAGTGAATGGATATCCCAAAAGTAAAAATCCATCCAATAAGTATAAATCCAACCAAAAAGTTTAAATTGTAATGTTTGAGATTCAAAGAAATTATTTATTTGGCATTATGTTCAATAACCTCCTTGAGAATTCTTGTTCTTGAAGGTTATCTAATCCAATATATCTAAGGCAGAACCACTTGCAACCGACCAAATAAAGAATTCCAACATGATCCGGAGTAGTGAACTCAAGGCAAAACAAATATTTTTCAAAGGTACATCGATAGAATTGCAAAACATTTGGTAATTTTATCGCTTGAATTGAAATTACTATGAATTTTGGGAGGCAAAAAGTGCTCTAGATCCATGGCCAATGTTTAGACTCTCCAATTCCAATCATTCAAGAACGTTTTTCCTAATCATTATTTCCTACTTTCTTTTTCACAACTTGGGACATGTGTCATGTATTTATTAGTTCCAACCTTGAAAAGGATTAAAGGAAAAGAAACCACATTTTAAGCTTGGTCAGAAATACGTGCACCTATAGGTCAAGAATGGGTCATTGGTTAAGAATGGGTGGCTCTACCTTATACTATGGTTGTGTAACTAAAGAGTGAGTTTTGGCTCTCATAATAGCAATTTTTCCTGTATGAGTACATTTTTGTGAGTTGGCATACTATCAGTGTACATGACTTTGCCCTTGATATAAAGGGACATACACTATCATGAAATGGGAAGTAAGTTAGGTTGTAGAAATGTGCCTATACAAAAAAAATAGATATATTGTATTGACATTTTTTGAAATTTTAGGGGTTTGTAGATTGGAACTTAACTCTAGATTCATGTCATTGCAATTTAGTGACCTCGTCACTCGTACGTGGTAAGGTAGGCATACTCTTCTACAACATTGCTCCTTTAGTGAGAGTTAAACTAGTGGTATTCAAAGCCAATCTACTAACCTAATTTCAATAAATTCTTTTCTTTAAGTCAACTCTACTTTGGAGAAGTAACCAATGGAAGATGAAAAGTTCTTTGAGGCAACCAATGAGTGTTGAAGTATTTGAGGATGTTCAATTAAGGGTAGTCTAGTGTCTATGACCTTCACTTTGAAAATTTGTAGTTCATTTACAAGGTCTCTAAAAACTTTCAAACCAATTGCATTTGCTTCTAATTTCATTTGCTAACATTTTGGTATGATTCTTTTTCTAATTTTTTTCAAAGACGCTAGAACTAAAAACAATGTTTGTTTGAAGTGAAGATACCTTACCAAACATAATGTAACTTACAATGCACGGTATCCAAATTTTTATCATCAAAGAACATTTTTTTCTTTCTTAAGCATGAATTGTTGTAGCACAATGAACTTTTTGGCATTTAGCTTGCTTTCAATGGTCTCTATTTCAGTTGTCCAATTTTCAATAAAAATATTATTGTGCTTATTTAAAGAGTTTTTTTATGCGCTTTCAATGATAGTAATATCAAATTCTAATTAAAAACTAGTCAAAAGTTAAAAATAAATTTGGAGGTTCAATATACTAGTTGCATTGAGGATGCTCTAAAGGAATGTGTACAAAAATTACTCATGAATCCTAAAACAAGAAATATATACGTACCGTGGCTCCCAAATCAAAGGACATGCCTTGGGTCCAAGGTTTTTGTTCAGTAGTAGTATGAAGCTAAGTATAATGCTAAGCTAAGTATTCCTAGTTGGTACCTCTACCTTATTGTATCACAATCTACACACAATCTTCATTTAAATCCTAAATTTAGAGTTTTTATTGTTCTCTTATTCATGTGGCACAAATCTCATAAGAAAAAATGACTATTTTAGATTTGGATTCTGAAATTAAGAGCTTGTGTGTAGATAGTGATGCAATTAGGTGGTGGTGCAATTAGGTGATTTACCTTATAGTAGCATTGACTATTAGAGAGAGTTGAAAATATTCAATTGGTGAAAATTTAGAATTCTAAAAATGGACTATTAACCCCTAAAGGCCCAAGGCGTTTTCTGGCTCTGAAACCACTGAAAACTGCCATTTCTGCTGCGATCACTTCCTAAACCAAAAAAAACTTTAAAAAAAAAAAATCTAACCGTAGGATCTTGTACTTCACTTGTCTCAAATCATGTGGTAAAAATTTCATGAAGTTTGACCGTACGGATTGGAAGATATTAGCGTTTGAAGTTGGAAAAAGAAAAAATTTTGAACTCTGGATTGCAATTTCAGATGACTTTGATGGCCATTTGTGGATTTTTTTTGCACTACACACCATAAAGTTAAAAAATTTTATGTTGAAAATTTGAGTTGAGAGTCAGAGAAAAAAATTTCAGAATGTCAAAACTTGATTTTCACATATAAAAAAATTGTTAAGTAGAAGTAGGTCCAAAATTGAACAAAATACTGACTCTTCAATAGCTCTTAGATGGAATTAAAAAACCATAATCCCAACGGTGGGATTGTTCTTGCAAACAAACTTAACCTTTTCAAAAAAAAATTTGAAAAAATTTGAAAATTGCATTCAAAAATGAATTTTATAAGTTGTTTTTTGAAGAAGACGCTTAGATTGCCAAAAAAATAAGATTGTCCATAACTTTCTCATTCTGAGTCCAAATAGAATGAATCAAAGCTCCAAATATAGACAAAAACATGATCTTTGAGAAAAAAATCAAAAAAAAATTTCAATTTTTTAAAGTTTTTTTTCTGCCCGGCGAACTGCTTTTTTGACTTCGGGTGGCATAACTTTTTTTCCCGGGCACCGATCGAAAAAAAAATTATATTTTTGGAAAGCTAATGTGATTTCCTATCTTCAAAAAAAGTTTCAAAAAATCAGGTTGAAATTTCAGGTCGCATGAGCCTGCCCGAAATCTCAAGTGTTCCTTGAGGGGACTTTGGGCCTTTAGGGGTTAAAAACCATCCAAAATTATAGTATATACTAGAAGCAATTTGGATGGTCTATTTTGAACATTGTAGCATACACTATAGTGTCTTTTTTTTATTGAATTGAATGATTAAAAGCTTCCCACACATATATATAAATCTTAAAGATCAATTTCAAATTTTGATTTTTTTTAAAGTAATTTTTTAAGAAGTTTTTTGAGCTGCTCTTGTTGCCCAAAGATCAATGAAAATTACATATCATGCAATAACTTTTTAACTATGTAGTCAAAAGTTATGGAAATTGTTGCGCCTTAAAGCTACTCCTCAGGCGCATGTTGTGTGAAATTTTCAAAGGAAAAAAAATAAAAATTCCATTTGTAGTGAATTGCCCAAAATCGCTATGTTGCCAAAAAAATGCAACTTCAGTTGGTCCTTTTGGGATTGAAAGGGGGAAATTAGTGTCACCTCAAAATTTTATTTTTGTAAAAATTGGAACAATACAATAATATACCCACATGTACAAATTTAAAATAGTGTCACTTTGGTAAATTAGTATCCTTGTTAGTATCACTCACTACCAAGCGGTAGAGGGGGAATTTGAGCAATATTTTGATCAAAAGCAATACAATTTCTTTTTGAGGGAATATTAGGCTATACATCCACCATTTTCAATGGATGAAATAGTTGATTTGCTATGTATTCTAAGAACAATATCACTCCTTTTTTTAATGCACTACAAGAAAAAGGGGCTTTTCACAACCAGCTGAACAATGACTCACTGTCCTAAATGATTGTGCAGTCACTAGGGCTCTATAATTGCACAAGCAATGTGAAGGGTACATAAAGGTAGTCGCTCAGCAGTCATGGAAATGACTGAAGGATGAAGACTCCCCGAACGCCAACCCAAGACTACGTTCATCCGTGCCTTTTTTGTCAGCGAAACACTTGAAGACGTGACGTGGACCTCAGGGTCTCTGAATTCAAGTGGACTTAGTCGTAGGCCAGTTGAGCACCAACTCTGTCGTGACTGTGTGAATCTCTTGAAACGACTGAGGTATTACTATTAAACAAGTAGATGGTGAACTGCAAATGATTGTGCGTCACAGACTGTGTACATCAGCGTTGTATTATTGATCAAAGATTCAGAGCGTTCACTTGGCCGTAACACTATGTCAGTGCGGTTGGAAGTTCAGACATTCGATATTAAATTGAAACGGATATGCATGAATACAATACTCTTGGGCAATGGATTTTTCCTCTGAAATGCATATTTGCGTACATGATTTAGAGTTCCTATGCGATGCAGTTGGACTAGTACCACGCCCTTGCTAATAAATTATCTTCTAGAGACAATTTCACAGCCCAATTAGAGAAGCTGCTCGTGGTGGGGTAGGTACCAATTCTGGAGCTGTTAAACCTGAAGTCTCCATAGTGGTGGTTATAAACACATCTGCAGTGTCAACTACTTCCCGCTTAGCGCGGGCTTCTTTTTGGAGAACTACTTTCCAGCCAGGCTTCCGGAGCACATCGGAAAAGAAGACTTGTGTGGCCTAACTGGAGAAGATGAAAGGCTCACACATGCATGGTAATTTGTGGCAAAAGTTCACAATGAGGAAGCTCGCGTCGTCGCGGACATATGTTGCATTGCCTCTGTTGTCTTGTGTCTTCATCCACTCACATCGAAAAAGAATTACTAGTGTCTGTAGCGGACCGTAGTCCAACTTCAAAATGTCTTTCAGAACCCCAACATAATTGACCGACACATCCAGTGCATCCGTGGCTGGGACTTCAAAAACAGAAGCTACTCCACTATTGTATGTTTGAAAACGACCTGTATCACCATTGTCCACTCGAAAGTGATTCCCAAACGAGTTTATCCTTGTGTACCGTGCTGCCTTCTGTGCCGGTTTTGTGCTAAGAAGGAGTCTGTCCCTCTCCTCTGGGTTTGCGACATCCAAAGCAGAGTTCCGAACTGCATTCAAGACCCACTCTTCTAACAGTGGAGTGCTGGGATTTTGTTCACGTTCGCTCTTCCAATTCCTGCATATTTTTTCAAATGTCAGTCTCCGCGGGAAAAACTTATCAACATAAATCCTACATACGATGAACCAGTAAGAAAGTGTCAACAACATGCCTCCTCTGCTGACAATGACTTCGTTATGACTTGTATGAGTCATTCTTCAGTTGCGTCTTACTCGTCAGCGGCTGCATTACTAGGGAAATGACTGCAGGGCAACTCCGACTACACTGCTCTCAACGACTGAGAATACAAGTATGGAAAAGTTGTCTCTCTCTCTTGCACAGACTTTTTCAATTGGAATTAGATGTCATATAAACATACATGCACACTTACACTTAGCAACAAGCAGTGGACTTTCAAAAGGCTGAATTTTGACTTACGCATAGTCCTGCTGCATGCAAGAGACATTCGAAAGAACATACTGATGGGCAAGGTCTCTCAGTGCAGTAGTCATCACATACGGTCTGCCTCCGCCTTGTAGCACCTCCTCTGCATCTCCGTACTCTTCGTCTGCGTCCCATACGCGCCTTTGGGTGACCTCAAATGTCTGTAGGTACTCGGTTACAAATCCTATGCATTCGTCCTTGAGGTATCCCTCGGCCAAACATGCTTCAGGCCTAGCCATATTCCTCACATGACTCTTCAATGTTTTCATATACCTTTCAATTGGGTACATCCATCTCGCACTCACTGCATAAGTCCAGCTTCTGAACCAGATGGTATGGGTGATGCGTCATGATGTCAAAGAGTGAGGGAGGAAACTCCATCTCCAACAAAGCCATGCTTTCCGCCACATCAGCTTCCAAGGATGCAAAATCAGCAGGGTTGTATGCTTTTGTACAAATTTGGCGAAACACTTTGCTCATCTTCATCATAGCCATCCTTGGGCCTGGTTGCATCAGATCTCTTAGAGCCAACGGCAGAATCTGTTGCATTAGGACATGATAATCGTGGGACGAGTCCACCAAAGTTCTTCCGTATGTGTTTGCCCAAGTCCGATGAATACCCTGTAGGTGTCTTCAATGACTCTATGCAACTAGCAAATATTTCAAATTCTGTGTTTGTTAAAACATACGCTGCTGCTGGCTTCACCATCTTGGCCGGATTACGCAGATTCGGGGTCAGCGACAAGTGTGGCCTTATATTCCGCCTCTGCAAGTCACGCCTAAGTTTCACTGTGTCCTTTTTTCCAGTGATGGTCTTCAGAAAGTTCTTTGCTAGGTTCATTTCGCAGTGCATTACATCCAATGTATAGCGAATCAATAAATACTGCACAAGTATCAAACATAGCGCACACATTAATATATTGAGACATCCCTCCGCTTGAACTGACCGAACACTATAACAAAACTTGGTAAAAAAAAACCGCGCGGAGATTCGACTACGGTTTTTTTATCCACGCTTTTGTGCGCGTGCACGTAGTGGATAGATAGTGTTTTTTGCAGTTTTCCACTGCAATTTTTGGAATTTGGAAGCATGTAATATACCATTGGAAAGGTATTTTTCATACCTTTCCAATGGTATATTACATGCTTCCAAATTCCAAAAATTGCAGTGGAAAACTGCAAAAAACACTATCTATCCACTACGTGCACGCGCACAAAAGCGTGGATAAAAAAACCGTAGTCGAATCTCTGCGCGGTTTTTTTTTACCAAGTTTTGTTATAGTGGAAGTTGGCACCT
Source organism: Pseudisothecium myosuroides (assembly GCA_951799445.1). NCBI lineage: Eukaryota > Viridiplantae > Streptophyta > Bryopsida > Hypnales > Lembophyllaceae > Pseudisothecium > Pseudisothecium myosuroides. The sequence continues at coordinate 4,504,191 of OX637291.1, read as the reverse complement.
CCGTAGCAACTACATCACAACTGAAAAATAACTACTGACTCCTCACTTACAACTAAAGAATGAGTACTTCCTAATTTCCCCTTGCTTCTTCAGTAGCCGTCTAGTCACATGGAAGTCATTCTTTCGACCTACGCCACAAACAGCCTTGTATGGTCAAAACCGTATTTCAGATAGAGGAAGCAATGCAGTTGCACGCACAATTTTTTCATTCGTATACAGGATGACTACAGCTCTCCCTGGCCTTCACTACAACTCCAATCAACACCCCGTAACATCATCATCTCAGAACAAAGTGACGTAATACCTTCCAATACGGCAATCTATAAAGGATGCTCAAGCGCTTGATGCCATGCACTTTGGATGGGTCCCCTGCTGCACCGTCTCCATTTCCAGCTTCCCTCCACGCAGCATACTCAGCCGCATATTGAAGTTGTTCTTCGACAATCACTGCTGCTGGTTTGGACGATCATCCATATAGCCATCAAAAAGATCTTTCATCTCCGCTGACCTGTACCAGTGTTCTGCTGGCAACCAACGCCTAGTTCCACCAAACGTTTGTTTTCCCAACTTCAGAGAGTGTTGGGCGCCTAGGTTGCACCCGCACCATGGACAAGCAACAAATCCCTGATGAACAAACCCTCCAACTGTGCCATACCCAGGAAAATCATGAATAGTCCACATTAACATTGCCCGCAGTACAAATGCCCTGTTACCAACGTCCTTCGTAATGTCATAAGCTGGAACTCCTAACTATAGTTGCAATAACTCGTCCACGAGTGGCTCCAAATACACATCAAAAACTTCACATGTCACTGATTGCCTCCTTGGTATTAGCAAGGCTAACAACACAAAGAATTTTTTTGTGCTCAACCACGGTGGCAAATTGTAATTCAGCAGTAGAACGGGCCAAATAGACCATGAGGATCGGTTCTGCTTGAAAGGGTTTATCCCATCTGCAGCCAAAGCAAAGTGAACATTGTGAGGGTCATTGCCAAAAGTAGGATCAACGTTGTCGTAGAAATGCCGCCAAGCCTTTGAGTCACATGGATGCTGGACTAGACCATCACCGCCGTCTCGGTCGCTCTTGTTCTCCAAATGCCACAACATGAGTTTCGATATGCTTGGGCTCCTGAACATTCTCTGCAGCCACGGTATGATTGGGAAATGCCTCAATACCTTCACCGGGAACCTCTTGCGCTCCTCATCTTTGTACCTTGGACCGTCACACTTTGGACACCGTAGTAAGTCCGCATATTGCCCTCGAAATAACACGCAATCTTTGTTACAAGCATCTATGGTGTTGTATTGAAGGCCCAGTTTTTGTGTGAGTGATCGTGCTGCATGGTAGTTCTTTGGCAAGAAATTGTGGTCCGGGAGAATGTGACCGTTCAAGAGGGTGAACAACTCATCAGCAAAGTTGTTACTAACCCCATGCACCGTGCATGAGCAAGATCGTGGCGGCCAGTTTTGTAGACTTTGCATTCCTGTACAATTCTTGAATTGCCTCTTCCAGCCTATTGGGGTCGAAGTTAGGGTCCTCCGCAGTTCCTTCTCCACCTGCCAATCCTGCGGGCTCATCGTCCCCAACTTCATCACTATGAGGTCCATCATCCATAGAATCCACGCTGCACTCTTCATGCACTGAATCTGCAAGCATGAATGCATCCGCCACTTCTTGACGGACTCTGTCCTCCACGTCTGGCGTGTCATCTTCCATAGTGAAGGCATTCTCCAGCATCCCTACTGTATCTACTTGCGCATCCACTCCCACGCTGCAATTTTCATTGGGGCCCCAAAATTTTGCCTCCCATTCTTCGTCGGAAGAGTCTCGCCTCCCTGGACCTCTCCATACACTGAATTGTGCATGTCTTCCATTTTGGATGAGGTGCTCACGTACATTCCTTATCAACAATCTCCTGCGACCTTGGCATTGAGTGCATGGGCAATGCAGCTTTGTTAAATTCAATTGTTGAGCCCTCTCCAGCTCTCTCAACCACAATCGGTCATCTCTTAGGCGCTGCCTTTGTAAATCTGTGAGGGGAAGGCGTGTAGGCATCATTGCATATTCCAAACTCACAGATGTGGTTCTTTGATGTGTGCCAGAAATTCACGCGGAGGACGGCTGTCTCTGTCACGGTACTACAATGGGAAAATCAACAATCCACGAATTAGGAGATTCCGTGAAGTCCTCTAGACACATGAAAGCTTGCAAGTACCTCCCAAGTAGAGTATGACTTGTGGGCTATGCATTCTACTGATTCTCTACTAACTTCAACTAAAGAATGATTGGTACTACTCATTCTATAGTAATTGAATGAGGTACTCTACTGGAACGTGACTCCTGCAAGTTGGGCCACTCCTACCGAGCATGTTCAGGCATCCATAAAGTAAAGGGAATGCACTAGATTGTTCCTGAGACTTCAAACACACGAAATCTTAAACAACACATGGGAATATCCATAAGTAGAAGCAGCACGGATGCGTGCCTCACAGAAATTAGTTTGTCTTCGGGAAGAATGAAGATGGATGATAGGAAAGAAAGAGTACCGGAAAGGAAATTGGAAAAAAGAAGCTACCAACAACGCACGAAATTTGAATGCCACCAAAGAAACCAGGTTGTACAACCGTCATTTACAGGTGTGCCACAAAAACGACTTCAATAAAAGACGTCCCCGTCTGTAAAGAAGGAAGCTTTACGTAGGGAAACTATTGCACCCACAAGGGCTCCAGAGTTTCTTTTTAATCCAAAAAAAAAGGCGGTTGGGATTACTTGGAATAAGACCCAGTATTTTGTGTTTGCATAGGAGCCTAGCCTGAAGTCGGCCCTTCCTCATATGTTGTATATTTCAACTTTACCTTTTCTGCATTCAAACTTCTCAACTACCAGACTACTGTCACTAAACTGCAGTCCGTCTCAACTAATTGTTTAATTGAATGGCAATCCCAGACCAATCCATTGATGCAACAGAGTGGGATTTACCTAAACATCAGAGAGTCCAATCAATCATGAGTGCTCATTAATTACCGTATCATTTAGGTGATTTGGGGCCGTTTGCCTCTCCCCTCGATACTCATTGCAGCCGCCTTTTCCTCAGGAACAAAGCTAGACGTCCTCCACAGCCAACCACTCCTATGCCTCATTCGTGAATTTGTTTTCCTTCATGCTGTTCAGCTGCGCTCCTCTTTGTCGTTCTCTTTTGTAGCTTCATGAGTTTGTGGCAGTGTTTCTTTTGACGTCGCCTTCGCGTCTTCTTCGATCGCTCCTTCGGCGCTTCTTCACAAACGACTTGTGCAGCCTCTTCATCGGCAGCTGGTCGCGGAAATCAGAAGAACATGGATGATGTTACCTCACAGGATTGAGAGGAGGAAAAATCAGAGTACAAACTCCTAGGCGACAAATGTGTTGCGGAGGTTAAGCTAGCCGCCAGGCTAGCCGAACTTCCAGCAGACAAATTGTAAGTGTGCTCTTCTTCTTGTGGTTTCAGATCCATTATTTCTTTGTAATGGCGGCGCGCGCCTAGGTTAGCAGGTGAACTAATGCATTTATTTCCATTCGAGTTGCCCAACAGTCATAGTGTAGTGCCTTCCTGCTTTGACAACAGTCGCATTGTATGACTACAACGAGGGCTTTAGTTTCCAGAGAATCATTGAGCAGTCATAGAATGGGGTATGGGCTACCAACATTTGTTTTTAAAAAGAAACAACCCGGAACCGCTACGTAGCCCACAGAAGCGGACGTCAGCGGCGTACAAACTCTGAGAAGAACTGGAACCCTAGTTTTGTTTACGCTCATTGTCTAGTGCACGTTCGTGCACATTCCAACTTCAATGTACCATCCAGTACGAGAGAGTGTGATTGTCGATGATGGTTGCTCTTGTTTGCCCCTGTTGAAGCGTTTCTTTGTCGCATATGCAGAAGAAACTCCACTGCTGTGCAGAAGAAGGGGGAGGCACAAGGAAAAGAGCCCAGCGGAGGGCGCATTCAACGAAAGAGCTCTAGACTGCTCAGGCGACATCGCTCTAGCGACGAGAAGGACCGTGCACACCAGAAGGGGAAAATGAGTTCCAACAGCGAGTCCGCTTTAGATGAGATCCAGACAGACTCCGAGGCCATTGCAGCAGGTATGATGAATCTCGCAATTGTGTGTGCACATGTTTAGAAGGAGGCGACCTTGGAGGTCCTGCCTGCAGGTAATTTGACATCTCGCAATGTCGACCTCTTTGTAGCGGGGATATGTTAGACGGTCCTCTAGGTTGCCCTAATCTTTCATCTTGAAATTTCTGAATTTCTTCTAGACGAGGTTAGGTGGGTTAGGGTTGAGCGACCTTAGCAACATTATTCTTTTAGCGGTAGAAGCATAGAGTTGCAGAGGAGAGGAGAGAACAAATCAATTGAAATTTAGGTCTTCATGAGGACCGATTCTTGAGCGCAGGGAATGCTGCGGCCGAGACGCGCGCATTTGACTCCGATGATGACGATCTCGAGGCGGAGGAGGCTTTGATAGATAAGAGAAGCAAGCGGAAGAGGTTGGTGCAGCCCACGAGATCTCCAATAAGGAGTTGTGCTGCTCAGGCACTTCCACAGCCTCAATCGAGCTACGGGAACAATTGGCAGTGGATGCCTCCAGCTCCCACGCAGGCACCGACATGGGGTGCGGAAATCGCCACCACCTGCAGGACCCTATCCGGAGAGGTGACCGTCAAATTCTCAGGGTTCTGAATTGAACCCCCTTGGTGATGCGCCACTTGAGAGTGGAAGAAGAGTGTCTAGGTGTCTAAAGCGCTCAGTTTATGAGCAAGGCAGTGTTGATAGGAGCAAGGGGGGCAAGAAACCAAACCAAATTTCTATCATGGCAGGTGGAAAAATTGACGCTAGTTGTGCGGGCAAGAATGCATGGGACTGTTCCGTGCGGACATATGTGCATAGGATCCTGGACTTGAGCGTCATTGAGTGGGAGAAACAACGGCCGGAGGCAGTGCAAAAACTTAGAGATACTTTGGACCACGACTTTGAATACATGGACAATGAATTGAGCATGCTTGGATTCCGGAATGCCATCAAGAGGTATTTGAAGACGGAGAGGTCAAGATTGAAATTCCATTTTGAACATATTGATGACGAATGTCCACCTCATGTGGACCCGAAGCAATGGCTCCTGCTACAAGATTATTGGAATACAGATATTCAAATGAAGAAAGCTGCAACAATGGCCCATGCAAGGAGACAAGTGAAGAATTACTCTAGCGTTGGGAGGAAAGGGAAGGCTGGAAAGGAAGCGGATTTGGTCAGACACTGAACCTCAGTTGCCTTTGTTTTAGTAACACAGTAGCTCTTCTGCCCACTTTGCTACTAGTAGTCTTTATGAATGATGGGAGACTAATATCTAACCTGTGCTCACTGTAAACATGTCTGATCCAAAAGGTGGGTAGGCCCAGTAGCCCGGGAATCACTGAGATTGCGGAAGGGATGCAGGCATCCGAAGGCCATTCAGCATGGGCCTCTGTGAGATCCTCACTTCCCTTTCATGTCAATTTTGTGACTTGTTTGAATTGTCTTAATGTAGCCTTTAGCAGTTCAATATATAGTTAGCGTAATTGAAATGTATGTGGTGCTTTCCGCAGCACCTGAGGACGGTCTTGCTATCCAAGAGAGCTCATAGTACTCAGTCTAATGCTTACAATGCAGTAGCCAATCACGGAGTCAGGGAGTATCCAGTCACGCAAAAGAACGGGAGTCATTCTTCAATCGCGTCGGAGTGTCGTAATCATTCTTTAGTACTGAGTTCCTATTATGAATGAGAACAATGTAACTTCTGACTTTGTTACCGTTTTTGTGGGCGTCTGAGGACACTAGGGTTTGACTGTGGGGGATTCAGCTAGAGTTTGTGCAATAGAGAAAACTCAAATTGATTTGAAGGGCGAATTCTCGAAAGTTTTGGCAAGTGCGGCAGCTACCAACAACGCGGTGGAGGAGTTGAAGTCAATGTTCACGACGTACATTGGCAGTTTAAAGGGCAGTGAGGATTGCAGTCTGTCCATGTCAAAGTCTGCCTTAGTTCACTAGACGTCAGTAGTGGTCCCGGAAGTGGAAGCTCCCAAAATTATTCCGGATCCCTGTGCCCAAAATGGAAGCACAAATGAGGTAGTCGCAGAGCCACCTCTTCTGCTCAGTGTGAATGTAGCAAACATCACAAGGGACTCAGAGATGCAAGACTGCGCCTCAGCCGTAGAAGCACAACTAGAAACGCTTGTGGTCGAACCAGAGAGCGCTCCCTTGGAGACGGTTTCTTGTCCCTCCATCGTTGTACCAACTGCAGCATCCCTGGCTCCAGTCCCGTCTCAAGAACCGACCGCAGCCCCTCCGCCAAAGAATGGTGAACTCCTCTAGGGCAGCGAAGAGGTGCAGCCCGCGACAGTAAATGAAGTCTGTGCACCCCAAAGAGAAGACCCCAAGTCTAGTGACCACGACAGCAAGAAGGCTGATTCGGACCCCAAAAGCGCTCCAAGGGACTCAACAAACCCTTACTCTCTCGGAAGAGATGCAGATGGCTCCGTGGAAGTATCCGGGAAGCGCGTGGATGCAAGCGATGCTTCAAAGAACCCTTCTCCTAGGAAGCAGAAGAGAGCCCCCAAACCGGCCATAGAGGTAAATTCCCAAGCAACACTCCCTGATTCTAGGTTGGGTCAGGTGAGAGCTCCTTTGAATTTGCGCATTGAACCAACAGGAAGGGGAAAAGTTAAATTGCTCATTTTCAACGTACATGGGACGTTGGTGGATAGTAGTTTGCACACAAAGAAGAACCCAAATCCCAGAATTAGGCCAACTATGAAAACAAAGACAAGAGAGTAGTGTTTTGTCCTTGGTTGCAGCCTTTTCTGTCAAGGTGTCTTATTAATTTTGCAGTGGCATTTTGGGGCAGTAAGAGTCAAGGTTACATGGATGATATTGTACCCGCAATGATGGAGAGGCACCAAGGGTCTGAATTGTCTCCGTTGTTTGTGTGGTCAGGAAAACAATGTGAGGCTGTAAACTTTGAAGATGGGGCACCCATTGCGTGGGGAAAACCTTTGTCAAAAGTTTACGGTCAGTGCCCAAGTTCAGCCCGTCAAACACCCTGACAATTGACAATAAGGAATCAAGAGTTTCTTGAAATGCAGCCTCGAATGTGATCATCAGCAGTCCGTTTTATATGGGAAATTTGACAAAGCTAGGCGATGACAACAACTATTTGAAGTTGGTGTTGTGGCTATTGCTGGAAACAGTATATGTTTCGGCTGATGTTACACATATTCAATCCAAAATTCCTACACTTGTGCAAAGCACCGCAACTAAAGGGCTTGATTTGGGTCACAATGAAGCCACCATTGACAATTCAAAGACAATGGAAGGTGAGGGGACCTACAAACCGCAAGTTTTTGCCTTGTTCATGTCCCCTCACCTTCATTTCTTCTGCAATTCTAACATCTACTGTGTATGTGTGTAGAAAAAGGCGGGGAGGAGGGACACGAGGTCGAAGGCAACTGTGGGGGAGGACAAGAAACGTGATGGCAAGGCGTCAAAGGTGAATTCCTGAAGCCTAACCTTGTAGCAGCTGTGATGTGTGTTCATGTAATACAATGAAGTGTTTCTCTCGGTGAATGAGCATTTCTTTCCCAGAATCACGGCACAATCATTTATTTGTTGCTGATCAGTCATCCCCTAGTTATATCTCAGTGACTGTGGTTAAGATTAGTACCTTGCCGAATGTGTGGTCAAGCATGCATAGTCAAGATGTTTAGTACCTATTGCCTTTGAAAGCTAATGAGATGTTGTTGAGGTACAGTATTGTGTGGGAGACGAGGTATATCTAATGAATCCAAGGGCAACGAGGCAGAAGGTGGCGATGGGAACCATCACTGGCGTTGGAGGGGTGGACAAGTTTCACTGCATGGTGATTCCGGAAGGGTGGTTCAAGGTAGATTTGCGGGAAGTATTGCAACCGAATGTGCAGTTGATGTTCCCCAACGAGGACACTAACCAGATCAAAATTCAGGATGCTGCAAAGGGTAATGCAATATGGGACCAGACGTACCTGAACTTCACCACGTGATCTTATTTCATGCCCGATGCAGGTGTAGTCCGTGCACATGGAGGGCGATGCATGTAGTCTTTTGTAGGATATAGATGCCCAAATTTTGCTAGTATTGGGCCCTTTTTTGGCAGTAGGCATGCTCATTAGGCTCAGCAATGATCCCTTACGTATATGAATTTGCAGCTGAGATTATAGTAGATCCGAACATGGATGCCATCATTTTCTTTTCTTTTGGAGTGTGACACAAATTTTTGCTGCACAAAGAAGTAAAACTACAACATTCATGGCAGTAGTCATTCACAATTGTAGCAATTGTTGTCTTTATTGTATGTATGTATCTTGTTTGTGAATCTCCCTCAGCAAACATGAACATCTTTGTGGCAAAACAACGGTACCCAAAGGGGGACTACAAAGCAACTCCTGTAGAACTTAAATATGTATGTAGTAAGACCCGAACTGGAGGAATGAGTCCTTCTCTACTACGGCTCTACTGTGTCCCTACTGCACAGGAACTGTCAAACGACTGTCCGCAGACCGACCGCTAACCCTCTAAGAAATAAACACGTGTGGCAAAGTGGGCCCTACCAATATTAATACCTGAACCGCATATGACTGAAGTATGACTACAGTGACCCACGGGCCATGTCAGATAGTCATTGCCACGTCGACAGACCCTTTGGATGAAACTGTAGATGAACATCCATAGAGGAAAATGGATGGTGATATAAGAAACGCAGTCATTTATATAAAGGACTCGTCCACAACGACTACAAAGTTCAAAATTCTGCAGCAGTCATACATGTCCACAATGACTGAAAACGTAGTCATATACGCAGTCATAGAATGCCTATATTCTTGTAGTGATGAATGTACATTCTTTTGAATGAATAATTTAAATTTCATCTTCATTTTGCACATTTCATCTATTTATATTGATATAAACAACTACATCACTCCAATGAAGATTGCTATGTAGACTCCCCAAAATAAGTGAAAAAAGATTCCCACTATTAACCCCTGAGCACCCATAGGCCAGAATGTGGCCTCTTAATTTTGAAAGATTTCTTTGTTTGACCATTATAATCTTTTCAATGGTATGGACAAAAGACATGTCCCTTTTTTTGGAGCTCTAGGCCTATTTCCACTACCAATGAGTATGGTCATTTTATGTGAATCTCTTTTTAGGTGATAGTTTGATTGGAATGAATTCCAAAGGGTCCGGATTTTAGTAAACTTGCGCTCGGTACTCACGGGTTAAGGTAAGAGAGCCCATTCTGGGCCAAATGGGAGCAAACCCATTGCAAGCAAAATTATAGTAGTGGTGTGCATTCAAGTTCTAAAATGGGCAATGGGCTTGCTCATATATAACCTGAGGTAGGAGGCTCATAAACCAACCATCTAAGAGTTGTTTGACATTTCAGAGGAGCTAAACTCCTCAAAACAATTTTCGGTAAATTTTCATAGGAAGAAAAATCAAATTCGCATTTAGTCCAAGTCATTTCATATTTTTTGGACCTTTGTGGAATTAGTTATAAGTTTTTGAAGTTGAAATGCAGTGGTCACTAAAAGCGACCACCTCCTGAAATGTACACTGTTGGTACATGGAAGAAAGCAAAATGTACCTCTGTGCCATGGTTGGTTTTACAGCCCGGTTGCTTTTAGAGCCTCCTACTTTATAATGGGCTCACTTACCTTACGTCAAATCAGTGTAATTTGTATAGTTATGAATGAATTTTTGAAAACCAGCACTCTGACCCAAGCATTCATGTCCATGTTTTTTGAATGGACTGGCAAATCCTGAAGTGAGTTGCTTTGCACATGTTAAACGTCAAATTGTACAAAGAAAGACCTCACACTGAATTAACACAAAGAAGTATTCACACAGACTCCACTATCATTCCAAAGCAACGCCCCTTGCACTTGATGTGAGATTTGTACCAAGGTAAGTGACTGCAAAATTATATTAGTGGTGCACATTTTAGAACTTGAATGTACATCACTAATACAGTTTTGCTTGCAATGGGCTTGTCCCATTTGGCTTGAAATATTTGGATCATTTATCTTAGGTGTTTGTTGTACATCCATTATTTTTCAAATATTAATCATGGGGGATGTAGATTACAATTTGTCCTTACATTTCTAGGTCACATCCACCTAACATCAAATAAACTTCACTTTAAAAAAAAATGCATGGGTTATTGTCCATTGGTGCTACTAAACCTATATTCATACTCCTTTATCACCTATATGTATTGGACTTTGGGTTGGGGTAATGTAGAAGCAATAAAAGATTTATTTATTTTTTTAACTTTTTAAAGTTTCAATTAAAGAACAATTGTAAGTCATGGTAACTAGAAGACATTTGATGTTGTGAAGTTTGAGGAAAAATTGATTAAATACATTTCAAGTAATTTTTATAACTTTTTATTTTGGAAAATCAAAAAAATCATTTTCTAATGTTGTTGGTATTTTAAAACTTGAATTCAATAAAGATTGCGAAAATCATAATGTTTCAAAAGTGATGAACTAAATATAATGAAATCATAGTTATTTAAAGTATTTTGAGGTTTCTTTGAGATCAAAAATTAAGAAAACTCAATAAGTTGAAGTTGTACTATTTAGTTCAATATTATTCATAAATGGATAACATTACTTTTTACTAATCTAAATGTCATGGTTTGCTTAAACGAGAGAAAGATTTCACAAAAAGACCCACAGTACAAGAAGCTTTAAATACGCCATCTTAAAAGGGTCGCAATAAGGCTTTTGTGTGGCCTCAAAATTATGTAGCAATCAAACCTCTCAAAGAGCCCTTTCTTCATGTAGTCGATGCAAACCTTGACATATCAGCAATTAGCAAAGAAAAGTGGCTAAAAAGAATCAAAGAGATGCACATCATTTTACACGTTGTATGGAAGAGAGAAGGTTTAAAAGTCCTTGTCACAATTTTTCAATTAAAATCTCCTTTCACACTTGTCTTCACTTTGATTTTGGAATTGTCTCCAAAAAATGCCAAGATGGTTGGCAAGCCCACATTTGAAGTAGCTTTTATTTTGCAAGGAGGGAGGTTGGAAGTAGCAAGTCCACTCACGTGACAAAGAGAATAGCCTTTAGCAAGGGAGCAATATATATATTTTGGCCAAGAATGTCATAGATCTTCTGTCCACTTTGACATTTGGAGGGACATCTAGAAGGTCCACATGATGGACTATGGGGGCACGCTCTTACCAATTATCACAATCATTGGTCTTCTCGATGACCACATTTCCACTAGTGTTCCCTGTTCACTAGATGAACATACTACCAATTCATAGCTACCAATTCCCTTAAAAAAAACATAGATCATTCCTTCATCTACCCCATTAGTAGATGAACTAGATCATAAACTAGTACTGATGCAATGAACTGAACCTCTTTCAAGCTAGTCATTCATCTCTAAGTTAGTATTAGCTCTAAATGCAGTGAATTACGAGAGAATCCTGCTCTAACTTAATTTAGCCCTAGTCTTCAGCTGTCAGTTGTGCGATTCCACCCCCACCCGCCATGCCGGCAGCCGACTGGAGTGACTTCACTGGGATTCTCCACTGAGGAGTGAGTGAGGACCGACTTTTCAGTCTGTAGTCTGTACAGTTTGCATATGCTTTTGGATATCCATTTTGATGCTCTTTCGGTATTCTGACTTTGCAGACAGCGCCCGCCTTCCGAGCTCTCGTGCCAAGTGCAAACACGGCAATTGGTGTGGCTGGAATCAAAATTCATTTGCTTCGCATTAAACACAGCTGGGGTTGTACTTACCACGCCACTTGCCTGTCACTCACCATGAGAGTTTCGAGTTCGTAGTTTATCAAGGGATTACGGTAAATGACTAGCCTATGACAAGCAAAAGATGCACCCTAGACATCTACAGAATGATTCATTGAAGTCTTGCATCAACTCGTGACAAAAAGAAATTTAATAAATGAGATAAGGCAGCAGCACCCATAACCATCAATTTAAGGGTTTTGAACATGATTATTATTAATAGGCATCCAACAAATTATAGGATTGTATTAGTAAGAGAAAGGAATTCCTATGCACTTTCAAATGTATTATTTGGATACTGTGAGAATAAGTTGGGAATTTTTATAGAGTTGACTATAAATGCACCTAATACCAACACTAAGGTTTGATATTCAGATGTAATGCATCTTTGTAATCACATCTATTCACTTCCACAACTTTTTCAAGATTTTAGAGGTGATGGTTATAGATGCTACTACCTTACATTAGGTTGCATTAGTGGCTACAACCAATGTCTTGGATGCCATGGTAATGGAGTGATTAGGAACTACAATAAGAACTTCCTTTTGAGTGTAAATTCATCATAGGAAGTGGTTTTTTTAGGCCTTCATGTTATGGTCTTGTTAGAAAATATTGTGACTACTTCAACCGCTAAAGTCCCAAGGCCTTTTTTCCATCAAAAACCACTCAAAATTGCTATTTCTATTGCAAAGAGCAAGAAACTTTTAATTTTTTTTTTCCATATCTAATTGTAGGATCCTGCAATAGACTAGTGTAAAAATGCAAGGAAGAAAATTTAGAAACTTTAACTGCATAGATTGCAAGATATTTGCATTTAGAGTGAAGAATAAAAGTTTTTTTGCACTTTGCTCAACTAGATTTTTGGACTTTGAATCTTCTTAGCTTAAATTTTTTGTACTAATCATTTTGAATATCTAATTTTTTATAAAAAATAGAAATGAAAGTTTGAGTGAAATTTGATGAAAAAAGGCCTAGGGACTTCGGAGGTTAAGGTTGGTTCTAGATTTACTTGTGTTTTTTATTTTGAAAATACATAATTAATTCATGTAATGTTTACAAAATATAGACTAAACAAATCAAAAATTCTTTTTGAATTATCAACAAGAGATATTAAAACCTAAGACACTAACTTCTAAAGTTTTGAAGCATTTTGAAGTCCAAACTACTTCAAATTAATTACTCTTCCCATTACTCTTTCTCAAAGCAAGGCCAAAATCTTCATCTTTTTGTATCTTTTAATGAATACAACCATAGGGGCTTTTAGTTACCTTGTTTAAGAACATCCTCTTATAGTTTTTGAATGAAAATCTCCACCAATTGCTTAATCAATCATAGTACCTAAACTACAAAAACTAGTTTTTTAAATTCTTTCTAAAGACAAAGTATTTTCTTTAGCAAAATTTAGTAAAAAGAATGTGTCTCCCATAACTTGTGCATTTCAGTCAAACTGTTGAAAAAAAGGTTGGATATACATACAGGGAGGATCATATTCATCTTAAAAATAATTATGAATTAGAAAGTGGTACATAATGAAAGAATAATTAAATTGCTAACAAATTTAAAATGATGTAATTGTAAATCATCAACCCTAATGGTGAGATTTCCCTTATAAACAAAAAATATTTTTTCCACAAAATTTCAAAACTTGAGTTCAAAAAATGACTTTGTGTTATTTTGTATCCGCACATTGACCCCAAAATAAAACTCCTCAAAACTTTCGTCTCATTAGATAGAATAAAATGACTCAAAGTTTTTTGTGAAAAGTATAAATTTAATAAAATTTATAAAAAAAAGAGTGACCTACTTTGACAAATAAATAAATAAGCCTACAACTTTTATAATACTTATTGAGAATGACACAACATTGCTTCACATATAGAGCAAGATGCTTAAAAGCTCTCCAAGTTTTTTTATACAAATATTACAAAATATGAAGCTTATAGGGTCTCTTTAAATTTTCAAAAATCCCAAAGTGAGTTTCTTATGCCTTTAGTGGTTAATAATAGAAAACGTAATCAAATGTTAATTCAGTCATTTTTAGGTATAATTACTTTTAACAAAACTTTGATCCTTTGTAACTTTTGTAAATTCAAACAACGCATTCTTAGATACATTGAAAATCTCACTTTTCATGTACTACTAACAAAAGAATATAAAACTAATGATAATGACCATGTTCTACAACAACCAAGGTGATTTTAATTCCTTAGGATTGTTGCGAGAAACACCTGTCCTTTTTTTTGTCCCCTTGGCCTTGGACAGGTAGTTTTTTGCTCATAATTTTTGCTCTATACGTCCATTTTCTATAAAATTTGAAATGAAGGTAGATGTGATAGTTTCACACATTGAGGAATTTTTTCAATTTTAAAAAATTATTTTGCTATTTTTAAATTGCCCCCAATTGGATGTTTACCTTGGCCATTGGGGGGGGAGGGGGTAGTACTATTTCCGACCCAAAAATGAAAACTTGAAAATGAAAATTAGGATACAAAGAGTTCTACTAAAGTTACAGAAGCCCACTGAGAATTAAAAAAAAAATAGTAAGTATATACCTTGCACACGAGCACAAAGTGCACTACCTTTGCGCACATATAGAGAATACAATTTTTTTTTTCCAAAAATGAAAATGGTTGAGAAGAAGCATCTCTAAGTTAGGAAGTTTTTAAATTTTTTTCTTTGATTTTTTTTTAATTACTAAAATGAAAAGGTCCTTAGACTCATTTCTACTATTTTCTGTTCCCAGTGGCTTTTGTAGTACCCTGTACTAGTCTATAGTATTGCAAAGTACTGCCGGAGTAGTACTAAATTGAAGGTTTAGATGTGCAAGCACCTTGAATCAACAATTTAGATTTGCAAGGGTGCTACTAACACATAGTACGAGTATTACTATATGGTACTACTTACCTATAGCCAAATACTGCATTATTGAGTAAAAAACGTAAAGTCTTTCTTACAATCATCCCTCAGTGCTTGATGTAAAGATAGTAAGAGTACTTGATGTAAAGATAGTAAGACTATTTTGAATTTTAATAATATGAACTGTTTTAATGTACGTACATAATTAGTAGGCTCCGAGCTGCATACCAAAAGCATTTTTTGAACTTTCGTTTTTTCCTACATTTGAGGCTAACTACATGAGTCACCATAGATAATGAAGTTTTTGGTTTTCTCAAATGCAAGGAGAGGGATTGCATTTTGAGAATCTCTTTTTGTTGTTCCTTTCTAGATTTTCTCCCTTGATAAGCCATATGTGATCCTGGCATTAGAGAAAAAACCAGCCCTCCGGAGGGCTGCTCCGCAATGACATGCCAAGCTATTAAAATGCTTGGCCTGTCACTGCAGAAGTGTCCCTCAGCGAGCAATTAGCTCTCACCGAAACGGTCAGAAATCGGATCTTTTTTTTTCCTTTTTTTTTTTTGTAAATTAAAAAAAAAAATTAAGACTAAAAAAAAAAAAATTATTTTTTTTACTCATATATTTCATTTCCTGTGCCACTGTCGCAGCAGAAATTGCTGCACGGAAATAGGGGAAAAACTAATTTTTTTGCAAAAAAAAAGTAAATTTCAGGGTCCTCCGGAGGGCTGTGGAGCAGCCCTCCGTAGGGCCCAAATTTTCTCTAATGGGTATGTGATAACCAATGTTCAGTCTTTTACCTTACATTCCCAGCCTTGACGCCCAACGCCCGACCTTGGTTTATGTTGAGCATTCTTTCTTCATTTCATTGATATATCACGTGATCTTCCTTGAAACTTCTCGAATGTTGATTGCATGAAGTGCAATTTTCACATACAACATTCATCATCGACCTAGTCCACGTCGATGGTTCATATTATCACCGTATGCTTGAGCTCTTCTTTAGGTATTAAGTCTCCCTCCCTTCTTAAATTAGTGGTATCTGGGCACCAATTGAAAGCACGTTGCTCTCAAAGCATGCATGCGCAGTACGTAAATTGCAAAGTGACGACCGGGTCTTCGAGAGCATCAATTGCACTGTTCAAACTGAAGAACGTCGTCACGTCGTGAATCTGGCCCTCAATTGGCCTGATCTCCGATGTCTAGATTATGGTAATCTTACCGACTTGGAAGACATGTTCACCCTGGTTTATCGCAAGGGCCGGGGGCTTATCTTAAGCTTATTATTCTTCAAAATTCTTCCTGGAATCAGGCATGTGCACCTCAGTCAGGAACTGATTGCTTCCGCGCACAGTAAAAAGTGAGCTCCATGGGCTCAGTGACCTTGAGGCACTGGAATGCTCAAAGTCCACCGCCTGGTTTCTAGTTTTGGCAGCCGCTCTATTGGACATACTGTACAAGCCGGTGACAAAGTCGGTCTAAAAGTTCAGTTCGAATGAAATGTCCGTTGTGTCAATTTTTTCTTTTCTTTTAAAAAAAATTAAATTTTGAATTGAAAATGTTGGATTGGAATCATAACATTGTTTATCAGCCTAAACCTTTCCCCTTTTGAAGATTGGTATAATCTATCTCTGGATCCCTAGGAGTGAATTTAGTCGAGAATTTAGTTTAATTTGCAGAGAGTCATTTGTTGGCTAGAAAATTGCAATACTAGTATCATTGGTTCAACAAGAAGTTGCAATGTAGGGGGCTCCTGCTTTTGAGGGGAGCAAAACCCCCCCCCTTGGTTAATAATGTTATGAAAACATGTGTACCAAGATATTATGAATAGATTAGTGCTTTGAGCCTTTGGAGGGAGGATAAAAATTTGGGGCTCTAATTTTTTGTCTCAAGAAAAATGTACAAACAATTTATTTACTAGAATTGTTAGAATTTGGAAGTCAAAGACCCCAAACTAAATAGGAGAGGTCATGATTGATGAAATTAATAGAGGGTCCTTTTTTTTGCATCTATCTTCAAGTGTGAAAAAAGGCCCCAAAAAACTCAACCCCCCTAGGAAGACCTATAACATTATTAGTCTACACATTTCTATGTATGAACCAATTATATCTCCGAAATGTACAATATAGACTTATTCTTTCCCATAGGTGATCAAACTTAAAATTTTTTAATTCATATTTGGTATCAAAGACTCCAAAGTAGCTAAAGAGGTCACAATTGAATACAAAATTAACCATGAATACAAAATTAATCATCTATACAATTGGGACACTAAAATCAAATATACATTTGAATTTGCAAAGTTGCAAAGTCTAGTCTAGTGGGATATATTTTACAGTTTCTTTTTCATGAAGTTTTTCCAATTAGATGAACTGATGATTAACTCCAAATCTCATTAGTAGGTGATTGGCAAGAAACACTTGTCCTATTTCTTGTCCCGGCCCTTGCCCTTAGACATGTGGTTTTTTGTTCATAATTTTTGCATTGTTTGTCCGTTTGGCATGAAATTTGGAATGAAGGTAGATGCAGTAGTTGCAGACATTGATTAATTTTTTCAATTTTTTTCAAATTAGTTCATTATTTTAAACTTGCCTCCAATTGGAGGTCTACCTTGGTAGTCTGTAGTACTACATAGTACACCATAGTACTGAATTGACGGTTTTGATTTGCAAGCGCCTTGAATTGACGGTTAGATTTGACGGGGCACTACTAACACGTGATACTGGTAGTATTGCATAGTACAGCTAGTCTTATTGCCAAAAAATACAGTTTTGACGGAAAAACGTGAAGTGTTTCTTGCAAGTACCCTAGTCTATATTTTTCAACCCCCATGTATCTTACTCTATACTTCTCTTGTTTGATTTGATTGTAAAATTAACTCCATAGGGGTTCAATTACTTTAGCTAGAATATTGGGATGCACTTCATTGATTAATAAATACACTTTGTAATAGGAGGTCAATGAAAAAACATAACATGAAGGACTTAAGCCTTGAAGGTTTATGACCATAGTTCTCCAAGAAGATTCTCTAATTGCCCACAATACAAGGCACAATGCACGACTTTCCAAGTCCCTATAAAAATGAAGAACGCATCTATTGATTCAAAAATCACCAAAAACTAGATCATCTTTAATGATAGGTCTCATCTTTTCAAGGTTAAAGTTGTCATGCTTACCTCCATCCCTTTTGGAATGCACAATTGATGTAAAATGCAAGCTCGGTTCATCAGCAACAGAATAACAAATTTCAAGTAGACTCGAACCTTTGAAAGCCCATCAAAATCATATAATCACATTTCATGTCAAAAGGAGCTATTAGCCGAATAATTCTCCACGAAAACGTCCAGTTCCATATCAATCTCATATCATTGCAGGCAGCTTTCATGGCGAACACTGGAACAAAGTTGTGACGTGTTACCGAAGAAAAATTCTACCAGATCGCCCATTTGGCAGTATCAAAGCAGTTGCAGATTGTTCCATGTACTATCATACAAAAGTGGTAGTTGCACAGTACAGTACACTTAATTCAATTTGTCGTTGAGCTCAAAATAGAACCCGAGAAGGCAAAACTTCATGAAACAATGCCAGCGACACAGCCAAGTGTAATGAATGAGAATCATTCTTCACTGGGGCGAAAATGTTTGCAAACTAGAAAAAAAAATTTAGTCCCTATAACTTAGTGGGTTCGCCCCAAGACTCTTAGGTCCTTGTATTCACTATGCATAAGCACAAAGAACTTTACAGAATTTTGGTTTTGCATCATGTCTCAAGGTAGCAGAGGCAGCAACTTGTATCGTCTATAGGACAACTTACTATAGAGAATCTTGATTAATACACGATGACAGATGTATTCTGTGACAAAATTACCTTGCTGACACTCTAAATCTTTCACTCTTAATCTTAATTGTGTGATTTCTTGACACGCGGATCATGGCTAAGTACTTAAGTAGTGAATGGAACTCAGGGACCACAACAGCAAAGTTTTCTTCCAAAGATGAGCCCGCACTCAATGATGGGTCACTCTACTTGTATTTCAGCTGGAAAAAACCTTCAAATTATATAGGTATTGACATGCCCATTTCGTTTCTGTTTTTTCCTCGCCATTTCAGATTGCATTTACGATTGTCAGATTATAATAAGCGTACCTTTCAATATCCTTGTCACGGTATTCGTCTCAAACAATCATGGGAACTTCTGTAACAACTTTGCAATGCGGCATTGAAAGGAACCTTCTATCATATCACCAGCCACTTAAAATTAGTGGTTGCCGATAGTTCCTTCACAGTTTGAGTCTCTGCATTATCACACACTGTTGACACGACAGCAAACTGCACATGTACTATCACTCATCGTTCATATCAAAAGTCTCGATGACAAAATTCCAACAATTCCAACATACTGCAGCTCTAGCACCGCCTTCACTTACTGTGTATTCCCTAACGAAACGTCTGCTCACATGGTACTACTCAAAAATGGTGTCCAAGTGTTTCAATCAGTCATCAAAGTTGCACTATCCAACTCACTTCCTAAAAGAGGTTCCGAACCAACAGGTGCCGTTCCAATCCATTACCCCCCATCAGAAAAAGCACAGTGATGATCGATGCACCCTCGTCCATTTCCTGAAACATATGCACAAAAACTTAAGCTTCGCCGATACCATCAGCAAACCTCAAGCGTCCATAGAATCTCGCAGCTTGGAGGTTGTCAAGTTCAGAGTTTCAAAACTCTGGGCACAGTGTTCAGCATCGAGCTCCATATTATTGACCTCGAGGCTTGGAAGCGCCCTCGTGGTCACAACCAGGCTGCGTTGCCGTGCTCCCTCTAGACCAAGCCTTTGATACTCGTCACAGCTGCTCTCTTTCCACATGGAAGTGTTATCACCCTCAACCATCCATTGACACCCGATTAACCCCATTCTCGTTGCCAATGTTCCTTGATGGCAAATGGGACACTGCGCAGCCTCTCCGACGTTGAAGACGCCGAATCCCTTGTGGCAGCGCACCCTGCTGGCGAAGGCCTGGCAGTGGGAGTTTTGGCACTTGCCTTCCACGTTCAGGCCCAGGCACGCCATCCGCCATGGGGGTTTGGTGTGGGTTGGGCTCTTGGATGCGTAGATGCTTTTGAGTACGGACAAGCCCTCCATGTGCTCAAGATTTTGTGAAAAGCTTCAACCTGTAAGAAAGGTTATTTGCAGTTTAGAATTGTAACAGAAGGAATGCTTTGAAAGAAACTGCATTATGTGAATGATCGCTCAAGAAAGTTTATCACATGAAGAATTTGAAACCCTCCATGTCCACGAGTATCTCGTAAAATGGTCTCTACCTGCACTTACAGTTCACGTAGTATATGCAAAATTTCAGAATCAAAGTGAAGTTCTCCTTTGAGTTAAACTGCATCTTACGTCGGATCACTCAAGAAAACTTATTCAATGAAGGAATTCAAACTCTCCATGTCCACAAGCGTTTGTAACACGGTGTCTACCAGCGCTTACGCTTTCTAAGTATCTGCAATTCAGACATCAAACACAAGTTCTCCTTTGCAAAGAACCTGCATCTTATGTATAATCACTCATGAGAAATTACTCAATGAAGAATTGCAAACTCTCCATGTCCACAAGTACATTGTAGAGCAGTTTCTACCTGCACTTACACTTAACGACGTATTTACTTTTCAAAAATTCCAACAGAAGCACGCCTTTGAATAAAACTGCAACGAAAATATGATCACTCAACAAAAATTATATGCATATGTTCAAAAGCCCCATAACACGGTAACACGGTCTCTACCTGCACTTACACTTGCAAACAGAAGTGCCCCTCTGCAGTAAAACTGCATCTCAACTATGATCACACAAGAAAAACACAAATGTGTAATTCTCCTAATGACTCTGATTGCAGTCGAGTTAGTAATGCCATTCACGTAGAATTCCAACTCACTCGCTCAATAGAAGAACTTAATCATACTTACACCCAATAATTATCGTTGTCGCCACGAAGCTTGCAATTCCAACTGCAGTTTTTTGAACATTAGATAACCGCAGCAAGCAGACTGAGTATAGGATACTTTAACTTGCAACATGAAGTGGCTTGCTATGCTGGTGATTTGGTTAGTGTAACTTGCCGAGATGACTCATGTGTGATGGATGAGGGGTGAGCTTGAGATCCTGATGGCTATGGCGGCCTTTGGCAGCGCTCTGTCGCCTCAGTACGTTTGATTAGAACGCAAGTAATTCAGATTGGACAAGTAAGTTCAGATTTTTTTTGCATCTCACTTATACAGCAGAATGGCTTGCGTATGATCTTAATTTTTAAAATTTAAAATTTTTAATATTATTATTATTTTCAAATAGAGGGGTGTTGAAAGCTATAAATGAACCAAAGTAAATCCAAAAGATTTACAGTATCAATATGTTGCTTTAACAAGAGGTAGAATTCAAAGCAATTTTGGATAATTGCAAAATGGATTTGTACTATTTTTGTCACACCTTATATGCTAAAACATTTTTTTAAGAACAATTTTGATAATAATTTAATGTAGTTGAATTTATTATGAATGTAGATATAGCCCTTTTACACTCATATTAATTTATTAAAATTATTTTCTGAATTGATTTTTGAAATTTGACATTTTTAGTGTAGAAATTTTTAGTTTAGGAATTTTTTAGTAATCTCTATTCAGTTGAACATTACAAATGGCCAATTTTATTTAAATTTTATTTTTATTTTTTAACAATTAAAATGTAAAACTACCTATTGTTTCTTAAGGTTTTGCAAGTTTCAGTTCTCCTATTTAGAGAATTATTCTATGCTTTCTGGGATGCAATCTTCATAATGGTTTACATATTGGACTAAATAATTTTTTTAATTATAAAGTATTTTAGAATGACAACAATAAAAAGCTACAAAATCAACAGGTCTTTCTTTCATAGGGAGTGCACTATATGTAATTTTCATTAGTAGTGTGCATTCAAGCCCCTATTACATGGGGGCTATGTAGGTAAATTTTTTAAATTTCTATAGGGATATACTTATCTAAATTTCTAAATTCACCCTATTACAGATATCCTATATTTCATTTGAAATCTTTTCTTGTACTATTTCTTTATATCCTACGTTCATTATAAGTACAGAAAATTGCAAAAAAAAATTCAAACACTTTCAAACACTTATGTCATTGAAATTCATGACATCAAACTACACATACAAACAATGATGTACAAACATCACGGAAATTATGTTGGAGTACTTGTAGACCCACAATGCTTCAAACCAGAATCAAATTCAAAGAGGAAGTATATCTAAATTGAAACATTTCTAACTCAAAATAATTCAAAGCAAAGAACAAGTGAGGCCTATAGAAACTAGAGAACCATACACAAAGTATTTATGAGTCAAATTTGAAACATGCATTCAGGGTCAAAATGCATTGTCCAGATACAAGTGTATATGTTTCCAAATACAACACGAAGCATTACAGAGTTTACAAAAATGAAGGTTGCATGTCAAAGTATCAAAAAGTTTGCATCCAAAGGTCCACAATGCGGGAGCAATGTTTGAGCTAATAAAAGCCATACTTCACATTTACTGTAAACTTTCCTTCTTGTAATCCAAGATAAAACCCTGAACCCATACCCTAGCAAAGTTTTGAAATCACTAAAACCGTAATTTTTAAACTTAGATGAACATGTACAAAACCAGAACCTCTAAAAGGAGTTGGAAATAAGACAATTGACACACCCAACCCTAAAGAGGAACCTCAGACTATGGGCCGTTTGCGAAAGAACGTCACAACATCCAAAAATGCTACATCAAACAGCAAACGGTTGCACAATACATTTGCTGGAGAACTTCACAACCCTCATCTTTCACAAAATTGCACGAGGTACCTATAAATCCTAAATCGCAGCACAAAATTTGCACTAACAGAACTCTGTGAACCCTAAGGTGGAAAGGTCAGAATTCAAAACCACAGACTTGGCGTCAAACGGTGTGAAGATAAGAGTAAAGAAAGGACCCTAAGCCGCCTAGTCAGGTATCCAAGGGAAAATCCCAAAGAATTTTCAAACCAGCTTGGCCACAAACTATATTCAGCTTGTTTCATAAATTGGGCTTTGGATCCTCGTCATAGCCCTGGACCCTAAATTTTTAAATTTTCCAATTTCTTTTTGGCACATCTATTGTAGAAAAAAAATTAAACTAAATTTTTAGTATTTTCCACTACCCTTTGTTTTTTATACATCTGTTCTTTTCATTCTACAGAGCCTATATTAATTCTAAAAGTTTTCTAAAATTTAGGACCAAGGTAATTATAATACCCCTTTGTTTGATTGCACGTAAATAAAAAATAAAATGGGAGTGCACCCCTCGGGCTTTCTTCCAATCATCCATTAGCTCTCTTAATTTTGTAGCAATTTGAAAGGACTTTTTGTAATAGAATTACTTTGAATTTCAAGTTAATTATTTTTGCATTGTATGCTCCATAAAGTCTAATTTCTAAACACTATATTTAAACACTATATGCTCCATAAAGTCTAAATATAAGTCTAGAAGTATAGTCATATAAATAATGACCTTTTGGGAGATTTACATGTATTTTTAGTAAAATTTTACAAAAAAATCCTAAGAAGGCATTACTTGTAGGGCTATACTTAAAACACACCTGTTTTTTGTAGTGAAAGGAACTTTGCCTATATACCTTCAATATAAACTTTAGGAATTATAAATGATATAGCACAAATTCTTTGCATAGAATGTTGCATTCTCCAAAGATTTTTGAAACTTCTTAAACTTTGACATTTTGATCTACTGGTTTGATCAACTTGATATTCTTAGATTTAATTTGAAATCAACCTAACTACAAGATGTCTAAATTCTATCTTTATACACTCAATAATCACTCATCTTCAAATAATATCTTCATTATAAGCATTGGTAATCTTATTTCACACAATTAAACACCCCTTCCATCATAAGCTAACTCCTAAAGGACCAAGTGATTGTTTAATGTACCCAAGAAATCTTGGGTAGTTGCATACAAAGTTCATTTTGGTTGGATGTTCACAAAATTTTGATACAAGGTGTACACATATACCCCCTTAGTGGGAATACAATTATTTTTTGATTGGGTGCCCAGATCAAAAGTTATACCACCATGAACTTTTCATAGCACCCGGGCAACTTTAAGAAGCATGTACAAAACTTGTCTTCTACTTTTGAAATTTGGTAGATATGTATTTAACATGGTATAAGACACAACTGTAAATAAATCAACCATGTGTAGTGTAAAAATCTCACTTTAGGAGGAGTAAAACTTCATGTTGGGCAAGGTCAAAAAAACTTTTCATCTAACTTCAAACGTTATAATCTTTCAATTTGTGCAGTCAAAGTTTCTAAATTTTTTTCACAAAATTCCACAATAGTCTAGTACAAATTTGTACAATTGAGTTTAATTCTTTACTTTCCAATGTTAACGATTTCGATAAGTTGAAGATCACATTTTAGAATTTGGCACTTTTGGTTATCAATTTTTTTGGTTTTCATCTACTATTACTCTTTATATTAATTTTTTATTGAAGCAATATTTTTTATTTTTTAATTGATTTGTTTTGGATTGCTACATCTTTTTTTGGTTGTTATATCTTTTTAAATTGATGATAATCATTGAATAAGTGTTTTAGAGTTCTATGTTTGAAAATTTTACTTTTTAAAATATTTTACACAATTTTAAAATATTCCAAAAATTAGGCAATATAAAAGAATTTTTTTGCAATATTTTATACATTTCAGTTATAATATTTTAAAACTTCAAAACTTTCAAAAAATATTTTATTTATATTTAAATTTGACCCTCATAAAAGATAGTGGTTTTTTTTGAGGTAGGGTAAACAGATGACATGCCTTTTAAAGTTCTAAATCTGTCACCTATTTTTTATATAGTAATGATTCTTCTTCCACTATTACAAATGCTCTTACTTTGTTTAGGTATAAAAAACAAATCTTTAACCTTAAAACATTTGAGAGAACATTTGGTATCTTTTGAATGGTTTTAGAGAGGGAGGACGTTAAATTGGGCCCACCGAAGTGGGCCCTGCGGGTTGAATTTACCTTGGAAAAAACATAGAATTTTTTTATTTGCCACAATTTTTTATCTGCAAATTTTGAATTCATATTCTCAATCAAAGACCCCAAATTAGCTAGGAGAGGTCTACAACATACACTAGGTACGGCACAAAGTAGTTTTTTTTTTTGTTACATTTGCCCCGGTGAATACAAAATTCACCCAGCAGGGCCCGCTTCGGTAGGCACAATTTAACGTCCTACTTTGGAGAGCCTTCAAAAATGGAATAATATTTTTTTCATTTAATTAATTTAGGGGAGTTGCTTGCATCTAATTTCAATGAAAAGTGTTGGATATCCCCTATTTTTTTATTGTTTTGGTTGTCCGGCATAAGAAAATGACAAATTCAAGGATCACCCTTTAGTGTATTTTGGCAACTTCTGTTTTTTTTATAAATTAAATATTTTAGCTATAAAAATGATTTTTTTTGAATTTCAGATCAACTATATAATGAAATGAAGTTTATCAAGTCTATTTTAACTCAAATTTGAAAATTCCTAAAATTCAAATTTTTATTACAGTTTGAACTTTGGATTTTGTAGTCATGGAGTGATCTTTTTCTAATTTTAGACCAATATGGCAATTGGAAAATTGATTTGCACCACATTGATTTATACTGTACTAGAAATTTTAAGTATATTTTATATTTATATTATTTCTTTCACATTTTATTCAACATTCACAATAATTTTGGGTTTTCACAAAAAAATTGAAATTTTCATGGCTCATAGAATACCGGTACATGTGATTACATTTCTGAAAAAGAAATATAAAAAACTTCACTCATATATTTGCAAAATGGAAGCATGCAGAATCTAGAATCCCATTGAAATGTATGATGTTTGGAAAAATTGTCGTACGCCCATTGAAATTCCTGATTGGGATCCCAGGTTGGAAGATTGACGGGAGACACTTCGGGAGACAGTTGTTGCAAATCCTTGCAAGTGCCCACAAAGGAGTGTTCACTCACGGTCACATTGACACTCACAAAGGTTCATTGCATACAGAGCACACAGGGTGGATCCAGGAATCTAGAACCCATTGAAATTTGAACCCCAATCAATTCACAAAGTGTGGGAGATAGAAAAACACACATGAAGAAAAAGGAATTTCAAACAATTCGATTGATCAAAAAGCAAAACTGCCAGAGCTTGGTGCGCATGCCTACAGAAGTCCTCCAAATAAATGTGAGCCTTCAGAAACTCAAAAATTGTCTGCATAAGTTTCGGCACGCAAAACAGGGCTTGCAGATAGATTTGCCACTTCCTCAAAAAAACACTTTCCTATATACATACATACATACATAGGCTCTTTTCCATCACATATATACACACACACAATTACATGTATTGTACACACACGCATGTAGCAGTTTCCATCAGTTGAGAAAACGCAGGCTTGTTTTTTCAAGCTACAATGGGATCTCGGCACGTCGGGCAAGTGCTACAGCCACAACGGTGCAATGTTGTCCAGCAGTCCGAGTGCACTGTATGCCCACAGGCCATGTCGACGTTAGGGATCGGCGCACCCATCCTCAGCGTTCCAAAACAGATGGCACAATCCTTCTTGTCAAGCTTCTTCATTCGTCCAGTGGCATCCTTGCTTGGCAATGGCTTGGCTGTGATGACGAGATGGCTCCAGTTTGCCACGTTTCGACCTCCTTTATCATCGAAATACTCGTATTCGTCCTCATTGCTGCTCAAATGCCACTGGCTTATCACGTCGATGGGCGGGACACCTGCTTTTCGGCCCTCAAACATCCACTCACACTCATTGAATCCCACTCTGGTAGCCGTGAAAATCGAATCACACACTGGACACTTCACAACTTCTGCGATGTTGAACACTGCGAAGCCCTTCTGGCAGTAAACTCTTTCGTCGAATGCTTCACAAAAGGAATTCGGACACGTTCCTTCAATATTCAGCCCATGAGAAACGATGTCCCAAATGGGATCACCTGGTACCCAAGTCCTTACTTTGACTGTTTTGAGGGCAGATATATTCTCCATGTCCACAAATGTTTGTACGGGTCTGTCCGAATCTCCTCCACGCAGCTTCCCCGCAACATGAACAACGCTTCCGGACACAACCTTGTACTTTGTCAATGCCAAGCTGGAGTCTAGGGCAGATAAACTCTTACCAGCACACGTGATCTGAATGTCCTGGTCTGAGGAGTACGCCTCATAGTCCGTGATGGCAGTTACCAGATCTGCCACAGTACTTCGGCCAGCCATGTGAACAAAAAAAGTTGAACCGCTGAGGCCTTTCACTTGCAGGGACATCCCACCACGTTTCGGTTGAGTGTGCAATCTTGTACGCACCGAAAAACGAGGTGCACCCATGTTTTGCAAGTTCGGGATGAGATGAGCAAGCTTGTGCTCATCGGCTAAGCAAACTCCATGGTACAGAAGAGCCACAACTGAATACCCATGTCGAGTAGAGATGACCTTCTTCAACTGGCCCAAGGTGTAGATGTGCTTGAAATTGACTTTGAGTACGCTCCGGAAGCGATTGCCCTGGATGTTGCTCACGTGAAGCACGTCTTCCACTTTGAAATCGGTGATCCTGCTCACCCAGGATACGGAAACAATTAGAAGCAAGTACCACGATGTATTTCAAAGCAACATACAGTTCGAGAGATTTTGATGATGTTTAACTAACCTTGAAGAGAACTCGGAAGGTGCTTTGTCCATCCCGGACGCTGAAGAAGACATGTTTTGCCTTGTTCTCTAGAAATAAGCTTCGACCTAGAAATAATTATGCACTTCTCTCTCGATCTGCACTCACACAGTCGACCATCAACTGAAGAAGTATAATGCAAGTAAGCTTCTCGGCAATGAGGCCTTCAGTTTGTAACTGGGATGGTAAGTTGCCGTAGCTAAATATCGTGCTGAACTTTAAGCAATTATACAAGAAAAAACTGAAAAACTGAATCACCGTTCCCGTAACAACGAAATTCACATCATGCATTTTTCTGCTTGCAATTGAAACAATCGCAAGCTAAGCTTAGATACATAAACGCCATGAGAAAGGGCTTGCAACTCACCAACTCAATGTCCTGCAGCAGTCAATCTTAGTTACACCTGCGGAGCACTATCGATCACAACTGTTTGTTGTATCGTTCTAACCAAAACCAGCTCAGCTTGCCAAGATCCAGGCCAACAGATATGAATTGAGATGACTCTCGTGGGCGCTAATTAACTGCAGTGCGGCTCTTCTACTTGCAATTGTAGTTTGCTATTCTAGAGACTTCGGCTATGAATTTGATAGACTTAATTTGGTGTATCTCAGACGATTTGTGATTATGAGCGCCGCCATGACCTCCATGTTTAACCTGCGTGGCAATTTAGATTTTTTAAAATATTTCTGTACGTATCTCTCACCTATACTATTACTTTGTAAGATTTGAGATTTTCCAGTTGCATTTAACCCTTGGAGCCGTACAGACTCAGTGTTCTCCAGAATTGATGATTTTGAGAAAAATCATTAGAAAGTAATATTTGGAAGAATATCTTGGAAAATGATATACACATAAAAGTTGTAGATTTTGAGTTTTAGATTCCATTCATATGGTTCGATTCACTAGTGCTATCACCAATATTTTTTTATGAATTTTGAAAGGAAAATTTCAAAAATTCCTTCTAAATTCAATTACAAACAAAATATTACCAATATTTAGTTGCGCATAGGTTGACCAAGCCAAATCAGCACATTGGTAGAGGCTTATTCCACAATGTTTGCTTTGAGGGCATTGAAATTTGGAAATTAAGGTACGGTTTAGTGAAAATGACCAACTTTGACCAATTCAGTACCAACAACGGATAGCTTGTGTTCAATATCAACGATGTCCTCCATGAGCTAAATCTAAAACTTTCCGAATAAGCATTTGAGCATGGTTCTTTATATTAATTTATCTAAATTTTTTTTGGATCTTTTCAGTAGTTCATGATGGTCCTATGTTTTTTCACACAAGATTGAACATAAGCTATTTGTGGTGAATGCAAGGTAAGTACAACTAAACGCATCTAGATTAACCTCTAAAGTCTCAAGGCCATTTTTCTATCAAAAACCATTCAAAACTGTCATTTCTGTTGTATTCATACAAGAAAGCAAATTTTTATTTTTATTTTTAAATCTAACAATAGGATCTTGTACTTAACTTGTCTAATTTCATGTGATAAAAACTTCATCAAATTTGACCTTGCGGATTAGAAGATATTAGCACTCAAAGTTGGACAAAAAGATTTTTCTTAAGAACATCCTTAGATTGCCTAAAAAACAAGACTGTCCATAACTTTCTCATCACTTGTCCAATTAGAATGAATCAAAGCTTCAAATGTAGACAAAAATATAATCCTTGAGAAAAAAAAATTAAAAACTAAGAAAACTATTTTTTTTTGTGATTTTTTTTTGGACTACCCCTTGAGTTGCTTTTTTAATTTAAAGTGGCACAACTTTTGCTCCCGATTGTAATAAAAATTATATTTCTATAAAGCCAATTTGACTTTCTACCTTCTAAAAACATTTCAAAAATTCAGGTCAAAAATTGAGATCACACAAGCCTACCCAAAATCCCAAGAGTCCTCTGTAGGAACTATAAGACTTCAATTGAACATTGTTCCTATTCCTATTAGTAACTAGCCTAATTTTTTTTGTTGGATTTTGGTAGAAGTCAAAGGAGTATTCTAGATTCTCTTCTCTTGCATTTTTTGCATTTTTAAAGAATTTTTAAAGTGTTAAAATTAGATGTATCCAAAATCAACCCTACGCTCTCATAGATAGAGGCTAACATCCTAGGCAAGAATCTGTACCACTCAGTTTTACAAAGGGTCACAATTGGGTGCAATTAACTTAAGAGCGCCACTTTGGTTTTATATTTGTTTGTAGCTGTTCTCCATGAACGGCATTGCATCCATCAAATGCTTAGGAAAATGATTTGGACATTCAAGATAAGCTTACTTCTATTATTTGGGTTGTTTCTATACTCTGTCTAAATTGAAGTTGCAGCGCCACTTCAGTTAGCAATTGTTTGAAATTCGAGAGTCGGCGCCTGCATAACATCTATACAAGTGGCACACTAGTCCATATTGGCGGTAGAGTGTGTTTCATGGTGTTGGTTCATTTAATTTTTCGTCCAGTACAGTGAATTATGTTACCACTGTTAAAAATATAGATAAGTTTCGTCTGCCTTAACAAAGCTGGAAAGTTTCAAATATGTTGTTTTCTCGACTACCTGAGCTTACCTGAGCTTTGGGCAAAACAAAATTTCATGAAGTCCTGAGATAATCTATCATTTCAAAAATGTAGAAAAGTATGCACTTCGTCGAAGCCTTTCCAACTATCCATTGAACTCATCCAGAGCCCAGGAGGCACCCATAAAATGAATGAAAGAAATATTCTCTTTTGCCTGTGAGGTCTGGATTTTGGACTTTGCACTCTGTTGTCGTCCAGATTTTGCACTTCGGAGTGCTTTGGGGTCAAATGGCGTGTTTTTATCGTGCAATTCAAATAGAATTATTGATTGGAGGTAGTTAGCCATAGATTGGGCAATAGATTGGAAGACTGATGAGAAAAAGAAAAGATAACTTGTCGTGAAAAAGGAATTTCAACCAATTCGATTAATCAAAAATTAAAATGGCCACTGCTTGTCACGCATGGCTACAAAGTTCTGAAAACAAGCGTCACCCTTTAACTTAGAAGGTTAATATTATCTGCATAGGCTATATGCAACTTCCTCAAAAAAAAACCCGTACATACTTACAAAGACCGGCTCTATTCCGATCCATTTCTCATATACACAGACAATTACATATTTACACACACAGGCATACAACGGTTTCCATCGGGGGAGAAAACATGCAGGCTTGTTTTTTCATGTTGCAATGGGATCTCGGCACGTTGGGCAAGTGGTGTAGCCACAATCTTGCAATGCCGTCTTGCAATCAGAGTGCGCCGTATGTCCACAAGTCAGCTTCATGTTGCAGGAATTCGGCGAACCAGTTGTCAATGTTCCGAAACAGATGGCACAATCCTTGGGGTCGAGCCTAAGATTATTCATTACGTCCATGATATCCTTGGTCGTCAATTCCTTGGCAGTGATGACGAGATTAATCCAGTGTACCATGTTTTGATCTTCCTCATCATCGAACCATTGGTATTCTTCTTCGTTCATGCTCACATGCCATTTGCTCACCATGTCGATAGGCGGGACACCTGCCTTACGGCCCTCAAACATCCATTCACATTCATAAAATCCCACTGTGGTAGCTGTGAAAATC
The DNA here is from genome assembly GCA_951799445.1 of Pseudisothecium myosuroides. NCBI lineage: Eukaryota > Viridiplantae > Streptophyta > Bryopsida > Hypnales > Lembophyllaceae > Pseudisothecium > Pseudisothecium myosuroides. The sequence continues at coordinate 4,473,072 of OX637291.1, read as the reverse complement.
GACCCACAAACTGGACAAGTGACAACTTCAGCGATGTTGAACACTGCGAAGCCTTTCTGGCAGTACACGATTGTGTCGAATGCATTGCACAAGGAATTCCGGCACTTTCCTTGGACGTTCAGCCCACAACACAGGGGCTCCCAGCTGGGATCACCTGGTTCATAAATCGTTGCTGGTAACGTTGTGAGGGCAGAAACATTCGCCATGTTCACGAATGTTCGCACCAATCCAACAAAATTTCAACCACGCAGCTTCCCCGCAACATGTACAACACTTCCGGACTCAAAGTCGCACTCGGTCAATGCCAAGGTGGAGTCTAGGCTTGAAAAGCTCTTACCAGCACACGTGATTTGAATGTCCTGGTCTGAGGAGTACGCCTCATAGTCCCCGATGGCAGCTACCAGATCTGCCACAGTACTTCGAGCAGCCATGTGAACTAGGAAAGTTGAACCGTTGAGGCCTTTCACTTGCAGGGACATCCCACCACGTTTCGGTTCAGTGTGCAATCTTGTACGCACCGAGAACCGTGGTGCGCCCATGTTCTGCAAGTCTGGGATGAGATGAGTAAGCTTGTGCTCATCGGCTAAGCAAACTCCATGGTACAAAAATGCCTTAACTGAATACCCATGTCGAGTAGAGATGACCTTCTTCAACTGGCCCACGGTGTAGATGTGCTTGAAATTGACTTTGAATACGCTCCGGAAGCGATTGCCCTGGATGTTGCTCACGTGAAGCAGGTCTTCCACTTTGAAATCGGAGATTCTTGTCACGAAGAAATAACAACTATTAATTCAGAGGTCTTGAAAAATCCATGAGAAACTCAAATTGCAATTTCAAAGAACTACAATACGAGAGATTCGTGAATATTGAACTAACCTCGAAGGTAGCTTATTCATTTCGGGCTCTGAAGTAGACATTATCGATTTGCCTAACTTGTTCTCTGGGGAAATAGTTTTGACGAAGAGATCGACTTCAAGCCTGACGAGCTAATACATACGTCAACCAATACAAAGTAAAATGGAATTCAGGTCCTCAGCAAAGCGGACACTTTGCAATTGGAACAATTTGTTGCGTTAGTTTGAAATTTCACCCTGAACTTGGCAATTCTACAAGAAAATCTTGAACTGAAAACACCGTTCTTATAACAAGGAGGATCTCTTCATGCATTTTGCTGCTTGAGAAAATAAGTCAGAAGCTAGATTCATCAACACATGCACAAGGAATTGAAATTCACCAGCTCAATGGCATGTAGCAGTCAATCTTTGTCACGCCTTTGGAGCACATTCAGTCACAACCATTTGCAGCGCGCCCAGCTTGCAAAGTCATGTGTTTGACAAAAAATAAGTTATGCCAAGAGCCTTCCTGAGACTAAGCTACAATGAACAAAGGTGAATGGTGGGAGCTCATTAACTGCAGTGAGGCTCCTCGCTAGATTGCTATTCTAGACTCGACACTTCGTCTCTGAATTTAATAGACTTTAGTTTGCCGGAGAAGATTTGTGATTACGAGCGCCGCCATAGTTTCCATTTTTCTTTACCTATGTGGAGTTTATATTCCTTACAACGATGATTACGATGCAGGCAATTTCAATTTTATTAGCAATTTCCCTCCATATCTCCCACTTTCCTTTAAAAGATTCGTGAGTTTCCAGTTGCACTTGAATTCTCTTTGTACGTAAGTACACCTAAAATCACACGAATAAGCTCTGTAGCATAACCATATGCTCTAGAAAATGAACAACAATTTTTACACATTGGTGAAGCACTTTGAATCAAAATGCAAGTGGTTCCATAATTTTTGGACACATTATGAATTAGTTACAAATTTTCAAAGATGCATGGTGTAGGTGCTAAAAGTATCATGTAGGTGATGCCAAAATCCATTTGATGCACATGAAGAAATGTGACACTAGTAATATCAAAACATGTCATAGAGAAGAAGTTAAAACATCATAAAGTGTACCCAAAATCGACCACTTGTAAGGTTGCCACTTGCCACCTCCACAATACTCTAAATAGAGTTGCACACTACTCAAAATGGAGTTGCACACTACTCAAAATGGGTCCCAACTCCACCTTACACTTGTCCTTGTAATGTGCACCATTTTAAATATCCTCCCTATTAAATTTTCCTTGAAAAATAGGGGTCGATTTTGAAGAATGGTCGATTTTAGGTATAGTTACCTTAATTGTTGAAATTGAATAGTTGATTGCTCAAATGCATGATGTGTGGTGGTGGGTTTGTATTAGCATTGCAATTATGAGGCTAAATCTTTGGATGGATGTAGAATGAACTTAACACAACAACCATCCTATTATTAAATCTACATAACACAGATTTTCATTGTTGAATGTTCAACAACAAAAGATTTATATTATGACATGTATTGATTTTATTTTAAAATTTAATTTAATTCAAGTATTTTTTTTGTAACAAGAAAAAGAATCCTTGCGCTAAGAAATGTGTTGAAGAATGTCTCCACACTAAAATTGTAAAGCTATAAAATATGTATGTACAATATATTTATTCTAATGGAATTAAAACTTGATGGTGTTGTCATTGGAAGCACATTTAAACATCACAAAATATTGAAACCAAAAGTTTATATTTGAATATAAGACAACCAAAACACCTCCAACTTAAATTATAAAAAAATATTGTCCTTTTCAAAATTTGCTAAAGATTTGTTTTTCAATCTACAAATAATTATTTTAATAGATAGATTTTTTTCTAAGAATTAATTTTTAAATTTCCATTCATTTAAAAAATCTTTATATATGTATTTTGATAGTAAAATCTCTATAGACTTATGAAATCTTTTACTATACAAAAGAATACAAACCGTCTAATATGGTCTTATTCTTAGATTTTATTAGAATTTGCCATCTAATTTAATTTCACATGTTTTGTAATAGCACATCTAAAATTGAGCTAAATTCCTAGACTTTTTGGAATTAAAATATGAATAATTTTCTTAAAAGAATTATTCCAAGCATAATCAATTGGAATGAAGGTGTTTTATTTCCAAATTCAACATGCAACTATTCTAAAAATGGGATTTTAAATTAATAATACAAAATTTAAAATAGTCTTGTCTTATAATTTGATATTTAAAATTTAGCCATTGCTTAAAATACATATTAAATATTAAAACTTTGACCTTTAATAAATTACATGATCGCAGAACAAATCTCCTAATATACATATTTTTAATTTGATTTAATAACAATGAATTAACATAAATTCTGAAACTAGCTATTTAAAGGCTTAGAAGTTAAAAAAAGTTTTATTCCAAAATAATTTAGGTTTTTATTGTATAAATATTTAGTTTACAACTCCCAAGATTATTGAAGAACATTAGAGAAAATTGTTGATATGGAGTTGCTTATATTAACCTTTTCATCTTTGTATAGGCTTTGATAGTCACCTACACCACTAAGAACCCCTTGTAAAAGTTTTCAAGAACAATCAATTAGAGCCAAAGAATTTAAAGTGATGTATAAATTTATTAAAATCATAAGAAAATGGAAACTATTTCCAAATTTTTTTTAATAAAAAAATATTTTTACAATAAATTTACAAAATATTAAATATATTAAAATTTTAAAATTTTAAAATTTTAAATCTAAAGCTTAAAAATTTAAGAAGACGCAAACTTTCATCCTACAATAGAGCATGGCATATCATTTTAAAATTCAAAATGTGTGTAGAAGTAATGTTTGACAATGTAGTCACTATGTAAGTCTATAAAAATATAAGTCTTAATTAATTTGCATTGACAAAATGAAATGTTGACGATAAAGATTAAGTTTTGTATTTTTCAAGTTTTGTAGGATCAAATTTTGAAGTTTGAAGTGAGAAAAAAATAACCTTTAATTCTTCTTAAGTTAAACAATGCTCACCAAGTCTCTATGTACCCAAAGCGGTACTCAACGTAACATTAAATTACTAAAATTTATGAATAATTAATCAATTGCTTAGTAATTCATTTAACTTTGAATACTCTCTACCCTTGCTAATAGACCAAATTCATATAATAAAGACCTTCAATCAACTTACAACCCTATGCATTACTTTATATACAAAATCTACCTAAATGAGCACTTTGTTATGAAAGGATAAATCAAAATATATTAGAAAAAGCACCCTTATTTATAGCGTCATATTTGCAATCAATATCAACTCAATTTACACTCTATGCATATAGGGTATGTGAATTAAACCACACTAAAATAACTTACATAGTCATACATACAAAAAAATTAATTAAGATTATCATGAAGAATCGAGTTCAGGGTCTAGGAGAAAAATCCAAAATAAGTATTGTGATTTTTATTCTTTCAAAATTTGTTAAGTAGAAGAAAATACGAGATAGAGGCAAAACAATTCATTAGTAGTTCTAAGATAAAAATGAAATACACTAATTCCAACGGTGAGATTGTTCTAACAATCAAATTTAACCTTGTGGAACTTCTTTTTTTTAAATGTAAAAATTGAGCCTAAGTACAAATCAAATACATAATTTTGTCAAGAAGGTGCTTTGATTGCCTGCAAAATAAGAAGCTCTATAATTTTCTCATCACTTAGTCAAATGGAACAAACAAAAGATTTCTATATAGACAAAAGTATTATCTAGATTAAAAGCAAAGTTTCACTAAAATTATTTTAAATATTTGTGATTTGTTTTTGTTATCCCTTCTCAACTATTTTGAGCTTAGGGAGGCATAACTTTTGTTTCTAGTCACCGATTGAATAAAAAATTGTGTTTCTAAGAAAATTATTTGTTTTCTATCTTGAAAAAATGTTTCAAAAAATCATGCAAAAAATTGAGATTACATGAGCTTGTCAATTATCTCAAGTGTCCTTTGAGGGGATGCTTATGACCTTAGGGATTAATAAGTTAAGTTGTTGTTATTATTATTATTATTATTATTATTATTATTATTATTATTATTATTATTATTATTATTATTATTATTATTATTATTATTATTATTATACTTAAAATTTTACAATTATAAATCTTTCAAAAAAAAATATTGAAAACTGAAAATATTAAAGGTATACTTAATTATGGAAGGAATTTAAACTTTTTTATTTTTGTTTATAAATATTGGTGGTAGCAATTAAAAATTAAAAATTTACAAATGCAATGCAAAATTCAAATTCTATAACTTTTTATTATCATAAAAAGGTAGTCAGTAATTATATAATTATATAATCAAGCAATTATTGCCTCTTTTGAGGTGATAGATAGTGAAAGAGATAGTCACTAACCATGTACAAATGCAATAGTAGGATAGTCAAGGAATTAATTTTGCACACATGGCGCGCTGTCATTGGCCACAAATTATTTTATTTCCCTACATTGCAACGTACATATTAAATGAGATGCAAAAAGTGTTTCATTGGCAATAACATAAAAATCACACTACAAAACTATTGAGCTCGTCCCGGTCACCATAACGCACTGGAATGAACATGGGAGCAACTCTGTACGCTGCAACCCCTCTATGACCAGTCTCCGTCAACCGCTAAAGACTTGTAGTGGCATTGTCACTAACATCGAGGACAATGAGATTGTCCACTTCTTGGCCTACCTCACCCAGGACAGTGCCTGTAAGGAAGAAGAAAAATCATTTGGTCATCACATATGGCAATAGAAGATTCATGGCAATCACAAAAGGAAAAATCGTGGTGCAAGGTTGTACGTGGAACCGCATAATCAAATTGGGCACCTTCTCAAGAATTGTTCAATTTGTGCTGCTAGCAAATCTTTTGAGGCAATAGTATCAAACCACGTCAAAAAAAATGTGAAAACCAAGCATGAATTTAAACAAGTACACGTGTCATTTTATCATTGGATAAAAAAATATTTAAAACAAAAATCTTCATTTAAATAAGTTACATGCTATAAAAGTATCAATCTAAAATAAATATTCAAACTTATAAAGAACAAGACACCCAAAACCAATGTTCCAATGATCTTCATCGCTTCTTTGAATTTTTTTTCCCTCCTCCATAGTTCCAATCTTGAAGCAACAAGCCCTAAATTGCATAAGAAAATTGCAAATCTGTAGGAACTACAACAATGATGATCTGGTCAGCAATATTCTAATAGCAATGCTCAAACTATCAAATAAAATACTACAATTTACTCTTCATAATGTCGTAATCACCTTTTTGCCAACCCTAACACATCACTTCATTCAAAGCACAATAAACAAAGAATTGGATCAACAAAAGTAATAGAAACACTACAATGAACGTAGAAACAAATTGAAGGAGGATTAGAAAATAAAGGTAATATGAAGATATAAAGGAAGACCAGAGCATCTTACCAATTCAAAAATACAAAACAAAGGAAAGTGACAATGACAAGCAAAGAAATTTCATCATTGGCCAAAAATGCACTTACTTTGATGTATTGCTCTTGCTTCAAATGATTGAAACATTCCAACATCCACAGCAGTTTTTGCTTCCATTCTACTACCTCCCCAGTCCCACTACAAAACAAAAGTTGCAAATTTGACAAAGCAACTCGCCAACCAAGTCTTCTTTTTGTCTGCAAAAATTCAATACGAATAAATGCTAAATTAGAAAATTATACTATTCCAAAAGCAAAGAGCATCAAGCAGTGTCTTTTAAGCAACCAATTACAAAAAAATTAACTTCACTCACTATTAAGACAAGCTACAAATGCAATAAGAGCAACACAGCTAATGCAATACAAGATAAGACAATAATATTGATTTACTCAAATGTAAGCACAAAGAATATTGATGGCAAGTAGTTTCAAAATTTAATTGACAATACCAAACCAAAATATTATATCACAAATATAAAGCAAAGATATGTGACTTTTAAGGTTTCTTCAAAAGACATATAACTTTGAGGTTTCATTGAATAAATCATTGACTTTTCAACACCAATGACCAAGATTGTCTCTTTCACAATGGCAATCAACGGCTATTGTTTACTTTTTTAATTAGAGATCAATGGCATTGGAGAGGGGAGGGAAATTTTTTTAACCAAGATCAACGGCTCTTGATTTTTTCAAAACAAAAGGAAGGAAAATTAGAGGAACAAGATGTACTTGCATCTTTTTAAGGGATAGTTTCACGCTATTGTACTTTGATTCTTTGACAAACTATTTGTGCACTCTTGTAGACTCAATGAGGACTCTTGTACATATTAACAAAAAAATACTTTAGATCGTTTAAAAATATTTAGCATTGGATTATTACAAAATTTGAAGGATTTAAAAAAAAATTATATATACAAAAAGTGTATATTGAAATCTTAATTTTTCAAAACAAATTATCTTGAAAATATACAAATTTTGAAACCTCTTTTTTAATAGTATGTTGATCAAATCTTGCCAAGACTTTGAGGATTTAATAGGCCTACTTTTAATTCTACATTTGGATTTGAATCACCTACATATTTTCATTCAAAAATTTAAATCATCAAAAAAATAGATAGAGAAATAAATAAATAAATAATCTAAAAAATATGAATATAAAAAATTGAATTGTATAAAAATAAAAATAAAATGCTTAATGATTTCATTTTTAAGAGCTAAAAATTCCATTTACAATCTATTTTTTTAAAGATTTCTTGAATTTTGGAATGTATTAAGGGTGTGTGGCAATGTATCGATTCGGTTGTTTAATAAAGGCAATGCATCGACACAAAGTCAGTAAGGTACGTACATCCAAAATCTCACTTCAAAATCTCATTGTGTCTAAAGCGCCACTTAAAAATCAATGTGTACCTATAGTTGAAGAAATGATTTTAGAGCATCTATCAAAAAAACTTTGACCCTTCATAACTTTTGCATATGGTATCCAAATGTTGCATTCTTAGTGCATTTAAGCTTTCTTTTATTTGCTAATAACAAGAAAATATAAAAAATTGACCTATCTAATAATAATAATTGTGCATAGTTGAACAATTGGCACTTTAGGATATCCCTACTTTAAAGTACGCCACATGTATCCCTAATTGACTAAAGAGTCCACTTTGGATTTTCTAAGAACTCCGGCAACTTCTATTGTCTCTATAATTTGAAATTTTGGCATAAATTTCTTAGAATGGATGTTGAACATCCTAATCTACATGTACAATATTGTTTTACAACATTTCAATAAATATTGCCAAAATTATATTTATGGTCTTTTTCAATTTCAATGTCAAAGCAAGCAACTAAAAATGTATTCTAGAAAAAGATTGATTCATTTATTTGATTGTGTAGATTGATACTTATTCAAAAACATTTGAAACTTCCAATTTTGAATAATGAAGTGAAAGTTATGAGGAATTTTATTATGTAGGCAATGAAGGTCAAATAAACACTCAGAGTTGTTTTTGAATTCAATTTTCAAAATGGAATATGTCACAATTGGATGTCTATACCTTACATGGTCCTCTCATTTCCACATCAAACTTTAACCCCTAAAGTTCCATGACTATATTTTCACCAAAAACGCTCCAAAATTGCCATTTCCAATACAAGTACCAAATTTTGAAAAAAAAACTTTTTGGCACATGTAACTATAGGATCTTCTAGTATGCTAGTTTTAGAAGATGTAGAAAAAATTTCAGAATTTTCCACCATGTGGATTGCAAGATAAAGCATTCAAATCCATTGAAATCATTTTTTTGGCCCAGCAAAAACAAGGCAATTGCACTTCACAAACTCACTTTTATATGAAAAAATGTCCAAAATGGGGGTGTTTCTTTAAAAAAAAAATTTAGACAAGTTGGCTACATGCTTCAAAAATTTCAGATCATTTGGAGTTGCAAAACATATAGAAAAAAATAGTAAGTAGAAAGAAGTAGAGAATGATTCAAAATACTAGATTGTTAAGACTTTACTAATGAAATTAAAAAATGCCAATACCAATGGTTGTAATGTTGTAATAAACAATCTACATCCTATGATTTTATTTTATTTTATTTTTTTTGAAAACTGAGTGAGATAAAGGACTTCAAAGTTCATTTCAGAGGAGAGAATCCATAACTACCTGCAAACAAAAACTTCTCATAACTTTTGACTCATTGATCAAAATGGAATAATCGATTCAAAGCATTCCATGTATATGTAAGTTTAGAAGACCAATTTCAAATTTTTGCTTTTGAAAAAAATGATTTTTTTCGATCTACCCGAGTTGATAAACAAACAACATATTTGGCTATAATTTTTGACTCATATTTCCAAATGTCATGAAATTTAGTACATATGAAAGATATTCCTCATTCCCACCTTTTGTTAAAATTTCAGCCTAAAATATGCAAATCTCCATTCACTTATATCTACTCAAAATTTCTATGTTGCTAAAAATAGCAAACTGGTCCTTTAGGGGTTAACCTTGGAAGGACGCTTAGGCCAAAAAGTAGCTATCGGATGGCTTTCAAGATTACTTTAAAAATGAAGATTGCTTCTACTAGTCCAAAAATCTTGATAGTTTCTAGCAAAGTATCTTAGTGATTGGTCTTGTAACTTTTATCTTTTGAGGGAAGGACACCAAGGTGATATTTTATGTCATTTGGATGGTCAAACTTTGTATATACAACAAGGTATACACAAGAATAATTGATTTTCATCCAATTTTTGTGTACAAATTTTTGATGCTATATCTGCATCATTGATTTAAGTTCAAGACATTTTATATAGGGTAGTTTATCAAAAAAATGGTATACCATAGAATATACTTTAATACTTTGAATGTTTTTTTAAAACTTGATTTTGACATTCAAAATGTTTATTTTTTGCTTTTGAACAAAACTATCAAAATAAAGCTTCTAAAGTATAGTTTCTACTCTACTTGGATATTTTGAAAAATTCCTAAAAGTAAGCATTTCACTGAAGTTTGAAGTTGAGGATCTATAACCACACTTCTATATATAGAGTAATCATGGCAAGAAAATTTTCTAGCTTTAGCCACAATATTTTACACTATAATATACTTCTATTCTAAAATTTACATATTGTTTAAGCATGTGTTGTATTTGATATGAATTTTCTTCATTTTTTCTTCAAAAGTGAATGGTAATTTCAAATTTTCACAAAAATTTCTAAGAACTTTGTATAATATATCAAATATGTGATTTCAACTTTGAAAGTCAAAACCAAATAATTTTACTCATTCATTGCAAAGAAATAGAAGATACGTAGAGCAAGACTTTCAAATTTGACTACACATTCTTGCGTTCTTTCCTCTTTGGGTTGATACTTGACCTTCGATGTTTACTTTAAAGATTTTAAACTTTGGGGGGTAACTAAATCTATAAACAACTACCAAGAAACATTTCATTGATTTTTTGAATGGATTATTTTTTGCAATCCCTAGCTAGCATAGAAAATCATTGTAATAAAAGCTTTCAAGGTTCTCATCTCCCCTAATGGATAATTTGCACATCTATACAATTATCATTTGTTTCTACATTTTCCATCAATAGTTTACATTGAGTAATCCCCTTCTCATTGGGATTCCTGGCAAAAAAAGACCATCCTTATTGGACTCTGCTATCTTCTTCAAACCATTTTTTTTCTATAAATTCCTATTTACCAGGGATTGTCCTATAAAATCAAGTACAATAACCTTACAATTGACTACTTATTTCTGCCATTCAAGATTTTTGCATAGTATAAAAAAATTGAAAATTTTCATCTTGCATAGTTAACACTCAATTTTTATGCAATTCAAATTAAGTATACCAAATTTCACTTTCCGAAAAGCAAAATTCTATTTTTGGGTAAATTTTTTAAGTCAATTTTCATGTTTTTTCACAATATTTTATTGAAAAAATTGGTGATTAATTTTTTAATTCAATTGCACAGATATGTAGGGAACATCCATACACAGAGCTTTTATATTATAAAACATCTCATTAAATAACAAAAATATGATCTATGAAGAGTTCAATGTTAGGTGTCCTATGTGTAAACTTTGTAAAATAGATATTTCTATATTAGTTTACTATATTTTAGCAAAGTAATTTGTAATTCATTTATATCATCATGCTCAAACAAGCAAGCGGGTCAACGCACCTCCGCTTTGGGACAAATTTTTGCCCAAAATATATCATTCTCCAAAACTTGGATGAAGTTTATTACACAAAATAGTAAAATTAGGTGGCCTTAACAATTAGGTTGCCTTATATCAAGAAAGTTACTTTACAAGTCATCAAAGTCAACAAATATTTCTAAAAATATTTCCATTTGTACACATGGAGGTTGATTAGTCCTAGTTACAACAATACCTAATTCAAAAGTAGTGTTTTCTTGTATAATAATTGAAAATCTTTATATAGTGCCAAATGTCAAAAAATTAGTGTGGGGGAACCTAATTTTACTGTTTTGTGTAATTATAGTCCACGTGGTGATGAAAGTAATAGATGAATGTGCAAATTAAAAAAACTGGCAAAAAAGGTTGGTATCCCGAATTATCAAATCGAGGTTTTGATCCTTGATCCTGTAGATTATGGGTCCACAATGCTTCAGCTACGCCACTTTGATGCACTGGGGACACTTGCCAGGTGGCATTTTAGAGGAAAAATTAAATACAGTAGAACCTCTCTTAGTGTATATTCTCTTAGTGCATGATATGCAGTAAGAGAGGTCGTACTTTGAAGCATTTATTTGTGAATAGTAGTTGGAGGCCCCATAGCGAGAGACCACATTAGCGAGATTTCAGTATATAACCTCTCCAAGTGCATAAACCTCCCTTAGTGCATAGTCGCGGCACTATGCACTAAGAGAGGTTCTACTATATTTATAAATAAAGCTTCCAAATTGAAAATCCTCTTGATTGGGACGATCCCGCGACTCTTTTTTCACAATGTACAATAAAATAAAAGTAAAAATAATTTTCTAATTTTTTCATTCATAAAAAATTCAAAATTCAAAATCAATTCTGTCGTGAGTCAGAATGCCGCAAAACAAAGTCCATGCACTAATTTGTTGAGGTATAAGAGGTTGCGTTCTAGATACAAATAAAAAAATTTACGCATGAAGGAGGGCAAGGGCTTTGTTTTTTTGGCATTTGGACATGCAATGTGAAAGTTATGGTTTTTTAGAAATAAAAGATGATTTAATTCCATTTTTTAATTCACAAAACTTTCAAATTCAATAACTTTCACACCACAGGTCCAAATGCCACATATCAAAGCTCGTGCACCGCTCCTTGTGAAAAGCTTTCCAACGATACTAAGAACGCCCCACGAGGACTCACGATTTTTTAAATATCATCATATCAAACAAACAAAACAAACAAATAAAAAGTAAAACAACAACTAATTTAAGGTGTAGAAGATGTACAAAATTAGTTACCATATGAGGGGCAAATAGAAAAATTGAATTATAATAAAGAAATATCTATTTTACAAAATTTGGGCATTGCCACCTCATTATTGAAATCTCTATACAAAGAATTGCAAAACTTTTTTGGACATAGTTGTTCAAAAAAAGATGTACATATGAATGTTTCCTACAGATTTGCACAATCAAATTTAAACAATTCATCATCAATATTTTTCAATGAATTATCATGTACAACCATAAAAATTAAATTAAAAATGACCAAATATGGAGTTTTGGTTTTTTAAAATTGAAACTTAGTATGCTTCATTGGGATTGCTTAAAGGTGCATAATAATTATGCTTACCAAAATATCCATACCTTAAATTAAAGGCTATTTTGTTTTGTTTGTTTTATTTTATTTTGTTAGATCTCTTGGACTGTGGATCCCTTGGTTGTGTACTTGGTACCATCGGAAAGCTCTCAACGAGGAGGGGTGCAAGGGCTTGTTTTGTGGCATTTTGACACACAAAAGAAAAGGTATAGAATTTCAAAGTTTTTATGAATTAAGAATTTTAAAAGTTACTTTTAATTTCATTTTGGTTGTGAGTGGCAATGGCATAGGGCACACTAGTCCATTCATCCATCCATACCTTTAAGATAAATTGTTTGTTTGTTTATTTTGATTTGATTTGTTTGTTTTGTTTGTTACATTGAAATTTCTTGGACCATGTGTCAACAGGTTGTGTTCTTGGTATCATTGGAAAATCTTTAGCAAGGAGGGGTGCACATGCTTTGTTTTGTGGCATTTTGACTCACAGAAGAAAAGCTATTGAATTTTGAAGTTTTTATGAATTAAAAAATTACTTTTTCTCTTACTTTGGTTGTGGCAACAATATAAGGCACACTAGTCTATACCTTGAATTAGGTTGTTTAGTTTTGTTTGTTTGTTTGATATGTTGAGATTGAAGAAATTGTAAGTCCCCCAATTGTATTCTTGTACTGTTGGAAAGCTCTTTGTGAGGAAGGATGCGTAGATTTTGTTTTGTAGCGTTTGGACCTATGCTGTGAAAGTTATTGAATTTCAAAGTTTTTTAATGATATTAATTTTTAAATCAAAGTATCTTTTACTTTTTAAAAAACCATAACTTTCACATCGCATGTCCAAACACTATAAAACAAAGTCTTTGCACTCCTTGCATAAAGTTTTCTATTTATAATCAAGAAGGAAACCTCTTACATTGCAACAAAGCCCTTGTACTCCGTGCATAAAAGATATTGAATTTCAAAGTTTATATATATAAATTAACCCACAAATAGCGCTACAACCATTTTTTGGTCGATGAATGAAAAATAATCCTTCTATATAGGACAAAACTGTAACTATTCATCCTCGGAATTTTGTGTGGAAAGGGGAGACCATGAACAATGGTTTGACCTCTAGTAAGCACTTTTGGTTTTTTCAAAGTAGATGATGTCATATAGTGCCAAAAGGGATGATCTCCACGGTCACCAACCCAACGTTCAAGGGTTCAAATTTTTTTTAAACCATTGTTACTTTTATTTTGGTTGTGGCAATGACACATTGCACACTAGTCTATACTTTACATTAGGTTGTTTCTTTGCTTGTTTCTTACAATGAAATCTCCGGAACCATGCTTCCTTTGATCGCATTCTTGGTAATATTAGAAAGTTGTCTACGAGAAGGGGTGAGTAGGCTTTGTCTCGTGGCGTAATATTACAAACTACCTATTTGAACCTACAGTATAAACTAAGTTATTGAATTTTAAAGTTTTCATAAAGAAAAAATTTGAAAATTATTTTTACTTTATTTTGTCGTAGAACGAACTAATACCAATTATAATTCATATTGTATAAAATTCTTTGAACAGCTCATGTGTACAAAATTCAAATAGGTAGTTTGTAATATTGTTGTACCCAAATATATTGTATAGTAGGGTACCATTCAAAATGGCGTTTTTGCATTTGCAGGGAAAGAAATTTGACATCTGCCAACTTTGACAGCCTCTCAAGGGCTAAAAAATTGCTTTTTTATCATGAATTTTTAAAAAAACAAGAAATTTTTATATTAATAACATATGTACCAAATTTCAAGGTCAAATAATTCATCAAAAAAAAGATATTCAAAGTCTACCAACATGTGTAGCAGTGAGAAAATTTTTACTGCTACCAATTTTGACACCCTCCTGAGGGCTGAAATATATTTTTTTTACCATGAAATTTTTGGCATGAAATCATCTCTTTGTTGATAATATGTGCCAAATTTCAAGGTCAAAGATTTACACAAAAAAAGATATTTGAAATCTACCAACATGTGTAGTTGTGAGAAACAATTTCACTACTACCAACTTTCAAGGGTTGAAAAATTGTTTATTTACCATGAAATTTTTGTCATGATATTGCCTCTATGTTAATAATATGTGTGCCAAATTTCAAGGTCAAAAGATTTACCAAAAAAAAGATATGCTATTTCTACCAACATGTATAGTTATGAGAATGATTTTTTCAGCCTTTGGAATAGTGAGAATGATTTTATGGGTAAAGTTTTGCATTGATGCAAAAAATCATTCTCACAACTAAACATGTTGGTAGAAATAGCATATCTTTTTTTTTAATAAATCTTTTGACCTTGAAATTTGTCACACTTGTTATCAATATAGACATGATTTCATGCCAAAAAATTCATGGTCAAATGTTTTCTTTTCAACCCTTGGGATAATATCAACATGGCTATAGTGAAAGTTTTCTCACAGCTATACATGTTCGCAGATTTTGAATATCTTTTTTTGTGTGAATCTTTTGACCTTGAAATTTGGCACACATGTTATCAATTATAGAGTCAATGTCATGACAAAAATTTCATGGTAAATAAACAATTTTTCAACCCTTCGGTGAGTGTCAAAGTTGGTAGTAGTGAAATTGTTTCTCACAACTACACATGTTGGTAGATTTCAAAATATCTTTTTTTGTGTAAATCTTTTGACCTTGAAATTTGGCACACATAATATCA
This sequence comes from Pseudisothecium myosuroides, assembly GCA_951799445.1. Classification (NCBI taxonomy): domain Eukaryota; kingdom Viridiplantae; phylum Streptophyta; class Bryopsida; order Hypnales; family Lembophyllaceae; genus Pseudisothecium; species Pseudisothecium myosuroides. The sequence goes on along the minus strand of OX637291.1, from coordinate 4,457,737 downwards.
ACATAGAGATGATTTCATGCCAAAAATTTCATGGTAAAATAAAAATATTTCAACCCCTCGGGAAGGTGTCAAAATTGGCAATAGTGAAAAAAAAATTCACTGCTACACATGTTGGTAGACTTTGAATATCTTTTTTTTGATGAATAATTTGACCTTGAAATTTGATACGCATGTTATTAACATAAAGATGTTCTTGTTTTCCAAAAAATTCATGGTAAAAAGGTAATTTTTCAGCCCTCGGGAGGCTGTCAAAGTTGGCAGGTGTGAAATTTCCTTCCCTGCAAATTCAGAAACGCCATTTTGAATGGTACCCTACTATACATATTGCTAGCATTTTATATAGGTATCCATTTTCATGGATACATACTTTACTCGTTCAACATTTCAACTTTAATTATTTCATTGTTTTCATCCATTTCCGAGGGACATGAGATGAGTTTTTTTGAACAGGTCTATTCATGCATTCTGAGCTGACGGTATAATTATCATGAGCGGGTAACAGAATAACTGCAGAACATTTCCGCACGGTTTTGATTGCTGGGTAGTAGAAATGTTCATACCATTCTTCACCAACGGAATGCTCTTCAATTCACCACATTCTGAATCCTCTACTGTTTCAACTGCTTACCTGATCTATGGTATTTGTTCAGAAAGGTTATGTACACTGACTGCCAAAACTGAGTATGGATTTGGTACTTTTGTACTCAAACAACCATACCATAAACATCAATGGGCAAAATCCAAAAGTATATACACGAAAGTTGTAGTATGCGACATATAACACATTACTATGGAAGTTTCAAGAAAAAATTAGTTGTGATGTGAAAGAAAATTAGTTTCAAAGTTAGCCATGTTTAAAACTCGGTTTTGATCGCCACAATTTGGAATTACTTTATATTTTGTCAAAAAAAGTTTAAAACTCCAAAAAACTTTTCGTGTCTTGGGCATGTTGGTTTATATCATTTTAGATTGTTGTACCCAAAAATTGGAGGAAGTTGACATTTATAGAATTTAAAATATTACAATTTGAAAAACATGCAAATGACGTTGATTCTCACTATATTAGAATATTTTTTTGGAATTGAGAGCATGGGATTGCATTAGCCATTGTAAAGAGAGTATAGGTTGCAACAAGGACCATTGTTACATCTTAATGCCTTTGCATTTGAAATATTTGTTGAAAAAGACAATGTGTTCAATGTATTTATTAAAGCCATATGGTGTGTTTTTAGGTTCAAATTTTGTGTACAAAGACTAGGGTTCATACTCCACATAATTCATTCAACCAATCTCCAAAAACTAAATTATCACTTTCTATATCATCAATTTTATGAAAGCCAGTGTAATTTTTGGCAATTTTGAACTTTTTGATGATATAGAAAATGATAACTTATTTTTTTGGAATTGGTTAAATGAATTATATGGAGCATGAACTCTAGTCTTTGTATACAAAATTTGACCCTAAAAAGGCACTATACAGTTTCAATATACAAATTGAACACATTGCCCTTTTCAACAAATATTTCAAATGCAAAGGCAGTAAGGTGTAACAATGGTTCATGCTACAACCTATACTCTCTTTATAATGGCTAATGCAATCCCATGCTTTCAATTTCAAAAAAAAATTCCAATATTGTGAGAATCAACATCATTTGCATGTTTTTCAAATTGGTAATATTTAAATTCTATAAATGTCAACTTCCTCCAATTTTTGGGTACAACAATCTAAAATGATGTAAACCAACATGCCCAAGACACAAAAAGTTTTTTGGAATTCTAAATTTTTTTTGACAAAATATAAAGTAATTCCAAATTGTGGCGATCAAAACTGAGTTTTAAAAATGGCTAACTTTGAAACTAATTTTCTTTCACATCACAACTAATTTTTTCCTGAAACTTCCATAGTAATGTGTTATATGTTGCATACTACAACTTTCATGTATATACTTTTGGATTTTGCCCATTGATATTTATGGTATGGTTGTTTGAATGAAAAGTTTCAAATCCGTACTCAGTTTTGGCAGTCACTGTATCTATGCTGCAACTAGCATTTCTGTAACAACTTGCAGGGGTGCAGATAGAAGACTCTTTACCAAGCCGATGCTCAATGAAAATCATAATTACTGCTTATAACTTCACTCCCTTCCGATTGAACATACCGTGCATCATTTATTTGTACTGGAAAACCATGCATATCAACCTACAGCATGTGAAGGATGATGCACAACTGCACACGAGAGGCCAACAATTTCCCAAAACACATTTGCAGTGTCACCAAGTATACATGTTACCTTGTCATCTTCAAGTATGCCACCTGCTTGCTGGGTTCAGCTGAGATGACGGAATCACAGAAAGTCTACAGAGACCCGAGTACGACGCTGTTTCACTAAGAAAAAGCACTCGGTTGAATCATGTAAACATTGGTGAAACACCCAGAACACCCACACGGATGTAACCTAATTCAAACGACGTTATCAAGATAATGAAACATTTCGAAATATGGCAGTATTTAAGAGTCTGCGAGCACTCCGCAAGCTCGAAGTATCCACGAATCGGAAGTCTAGATACAGGGAAGTATCTGCAAATTGCAATCCAGAAAAGCAGTGTCGAAAGAGGGCTACCACTCTCACATTAGTTCTGTTCTGTCGCAACATAAAGCATCTCGAGCAACAACGAAATCTCCAAGACGAGTTGAAGTTCCTCAGTCCAATGCCAGTAGCCTGCACGGCGTATTCTGAGATGCACGCAACCGAACGAAAAGCATTATAAAGCTTTCCTTGCGGACAGACCATCGCCTAGATCACAGAAAGCAGACCTCAAACTGTCTAATATCACCCACCAAATGAAGAAAAACAATGATGATGATGTCGATAATAATCAAAGCTCAAGAATAAAAAATCCATAAACGGAAACCGTATTAAATCAACAAAGACATGACCCACTGTAACTACGAACCAGCGGTACTTCGAATATAAGAAAATAGAATGGATAAGCACAGCTCACCTTTGAGAACTCAATAAACAGCAGCAACAAGCCACTTCAGTGAAGATCAGGTAACAATATGAAATCTGGAAAAGCCTGATGACTTCAACTTGGTAATTAGTACCGAAGAGTTGGTTGATGGCATTCCTCTAACGCAAAGAAACTTTTCGGGATCAGTACGCTCCTAAAGTTTACTTGCCAAATAAGATTAACTATTCCAATCTCATCCTTCGAATAGAAGGTTTCGGAATTTGGAAATGTTGAACATGCTTAAGCTGAGTGCATGATCAGAATAGATAGATGAAGAATGACCTCGATCAACCCCTAGCGCATCACATTGAACGTATCGATGACAGTTACCGGGAAATCTCAGCTCCGATCATCACATGTTGTACAAAGGGCGATCAGTCCACGCACCCGCAACGTGACCATTTTCACAGACATAAGCTCGAACCACGGGCTCCCCGTCCTCGTGGTATTCTAAAGAGCGGCGCAAGCAAAAACTAGTCACCATGTCGTACGTATTTCGTGAGGCACAGTAGGCACAGGAGAGATCAGTGTGTTTACATCCCTGATCCCTAAGGTTCCTCCATACATGAGATTGTTTGAAATTCTTGAAGATGCCTCGAAAGAGCTTGTATATCCGTTTCTCTCCTTGATGACTGCACCCTGGCCAATCGCAGATGAATAGGCTATCATCTCGAAACCTGCCAAGACACACCTCGATTCTCAATTAAAGCTTTACGGACAAAGACTAATTAAGTAAGCAGCTCTTCCACAACAGGTGAAACAAGGAACACAGTAGCAGAAAACTTAGCAACCAAGAAACCATCCAGGACTATTCCTGATGATGGTAAAATCATGACAACACCGCAGCTCCCAGCGGAGTCGTTTGATGAAGGCATATAACCAGAGAGGAGACAATTCCGACCACGATCACTGGTATGCTATCCACATACGACCCCTGTTCAATCGAAATCCAATCGCTGATAAGTCATGTTCAGCAGAACCATGTGGCCACCTGGTTCCGAAAGGATTCTTGAGGCACTTGTAATTAAGACTCACTCGCTAGTCTCAAGCGAGGATTGAACAGACACCAGCGCGGTCGAAGATTTGGTAGCACAGATTGGCCGATAGACTCCCTCACAGCGCAGATCCGTGACTTTTCCTAGCGAGAACCAAGCAGGCATCAACCCTTGCTTACACCATTATACGATTTCACTGAACCGTCTCACTATGAAACTTGTTATGTTCTGACAAATATACATGACAAAATTAGGGCATTCGAAATTAGTTTCAACCTGCTTGCCAACAACTTGTTGCCCTGCTCGCGCGTCAAACTCCATGACCCTTTCGCTAGATGGGCTCGGTTGTCATTGCAGTCAGTCTCACCGTCGCCGGGGGATTCCTCAAGTGGTTTCTCCGCTGGCAATTCCGCAACTCGTGGGTTGCTATCACGGGCTGCGGGGTCGGTACGACGGTAGCTCGACACAATTCTTTGATCTTGCATAACCTTGTTATGGTAATGCAGACCTCCTTGCTTCATATGCTTAATTGGACCTACCGTTCTAGCAGCCACCTCGCCTGACTCCTTCAACTTCTTCCTCTTCACACCTTGATCCTTTCCAGCAGATAACGAGAGCTCCGAGACGGAGGACTCCAACGGAGATTTGATGACGTAGTACTCCTCTGACCTACCGAGCTCGCGTTCGAGACCAAAGTCCCAACTCTCCAGCAGAACACCAGCATGGCGAAGGCCAGGACAGCACACCAGCAGCTTCTGCAAACCAGCCCAGCCCCCGGCCGGCTCGCCCAGCAAATCACAAGTCTGTTGTTGCGACATGAGCTCCGACACCACGGTCGGCACCACACGCATACAGTGGTGGCGCCAGCAGCTGGTGCGGATCGCATTCTTAAACCTCCGGCAGACGCACACCAGGCGCGCTAGGTCGCGCGGGTCCTGCTCCAACCGCGCAAACACGTTCACGAGGATATCCTCCGAGATGCGGCTGAAGAATGGCAAACTATTCGGATTCATCGGCTGCGGCTGCTTGAAGAAAGGGAACGAAGACGTCGACATAGCTCCCCACTTTCCAAACCCCCTCAACCACAACCACACGGGGGGGCGAGAGACAATGTCCGCGCCAATGGCGACGCGACTCTCCACCGTTTCCTACAAAACAACTTGCCAATCATGTGGTCACACCCTCCGTCACCACCCCTTCCCAACTCCCCTCCCACCACTCATAGGGTTACGAACAGCAACCAGCCATCCATAATAAACTCCTCTACAACTCTCCACTCCACTTCAATTCCGACTCCCCAAACACGCAATTCCCGTCGCCATGCCAATAACAAACCTGGAAAACCACCACAACAAAAAAAATTAGCCACAATTCCATCACCCATCTCGCCCCCCCACGAAAATCACATCCCCCCCAACATTCTCCTCCTCTCCCCTCGCACCCCTACATTCTCCTCGCACCCCAATCCCCCCGTCCGCACCTCGAATTCGGAACACCCCCACCAAGAACAATGCATCCCCCAAATTGCATCCCCTCACCAAGAACCCAATGCAAGCCAAACGGAAACTACTGTTCAAATGGGGAAAAGAGCGAGACGCGCGCACCAGAGCGAACGCGGCGGAGACCAAAGCTTAGGGATTTGGAAGGAGGCGAAGCTAAGCTTAGCGATGGCCGGGCTTGCGTGCAGCTGGAGCTGCTGGAGCTGCTGGTGCTCGGGGTGGATGCATGATGCATGCGAAAGCCATGTCAGGCTGCCAAGGGAGGGCGAACGAGCGAGCGAGAGAGACGGGCCACGGGAGACGGGAGGAGACGGGAGATGGGAGATCGTATCGGTACGAGGGCTTTACGGCCGTATCTGTACGTTAAGGGTATTATTTTATTTGCGCTTTTTACGTGGGGCTTCTGGAGGTTCTGGTTGGTGGAGGGGCAGGGGCGGCGCCAATTGGTGCCTCGTTCCTGCAATGGGAAGGCTGACTAAGCTTACTGAGGCACTACTGCTAAAGTAGTGCAGTACAGTACTGAGGAGATATGAGAAGAGGGTGCATTGGGACAGAGGGAGGGACGGAGGGACGGAGGCTTGCAGGCACGCACTCTCATCCATGTCCTTCTCTGGCTCTCATCCATTGATGTCCCTCACTGGCTTTCATCCATGTCCCTGGCAGGCAGCGTTCGATGGCTCCGACTGTCAGTCAGCCAGTCAGACTCCGTCCCTCCAGAATGGCGTGAGCCAGTGCTGGGAAGGCTTGTGGGCAGCTTTTTCTTTGAGCGAAAAATCGCTCAAAAGCGATGGAAAATAATCCACTCAATTCTTGTATAAAGAAATGGCACAGTTTGAGAATCCAGAAATCGCATATTTGCTACCACATCTTGGGACGGGATCGCTCAAATTTGGATGAATGTACATCATTTTGGATGAATAAAAGAATTTTCATCCATAAATTGCAAGCTTCATTCATTTCTAAGGATGTGAGTAGCTTCATCCTTCCAGAGAATATCACTTTTTGTACTGCCTAAATTAAATGAAAAAAAACCCTGCTTGTGGGGGATATTGTTCCAAAAAAAAATAAAAGACTCCTTATAGGGATCCCTCTAAAGTAGGAGGCTCAAAGACCTCTCATTGGGTTGGAAATGACCTTAAACTACCTAGGCTGATGGTCTGGTGATAGGGACTTCTAATAGAATCCATGAGGTTCCCGATTCAACTCCCTATGTTGATAGTGCTCACATAGAGCTAGTTCTATTCACATGGGGAGGCAATTTGTTCCTCCACTTGTTCCTGATGGAGATTAGGTTCATGGTTTGCCATGGTAGTGTCGGGTTTGTCCTAGCTACAACCCTTGAAGGCCGTATGTTTGGGGGGAAAAAAAAAAAAAAAAAACATTCATCTAAGGGCTAATCCACATTTTTCATGTTTTTTCGTGGATAGGAATATTGTTAGCTCATTTTTCAAACAAAGAGAAATAGATGCAGAATGTAACGCAATTGGTTTCATATTTTTTGAAGCAATACTGAATTACTTATGAATTTTCAAATAGATTCTGTCATAGGCACCTATTTATGATCCTAGGTCTTCCATAAACTATTCACTTGCAACTTGTAAAGAGAACTGGAAAAACAAAGAGAATGATTGGCTCTTGTAATATATAGTTTTTTTTCTTGATCCATTCAATGACTATAGACTATTAATAGAGGTCAATTTAAGGACCACTTCATGTCCATTTCAAAGTTAATTATAGGGGCAATTCTTAATGTCCAACCGGAATTTGAGCTTCCTACTTGCATGAGTGTTGGTTCTAGTCTTTGGAGGAAAAAACAAGAATTTATTATTTTCAATCATATGATTAAATTTTGCAAATTTGAATTCATATATGAGTTCCAAATCCTTAATCCTTGAAGGGCCTGGAAGCCCTTTATGAGTTTATGGCCTTATAGTATATTGTAAAATTAGAGGTATTTGACCAAATATTTTTCAATACAAAGTAATGATCATGATAATACGTAGATAAGAATGTATCCCAATTTATATAATTATTAAATTACAACCAAAGAGTTATAAGGCTAAATACGGATCATATGAAGGGACTACAAGGGCCTTTCAAGGATTGAATTGGATTAGGGTGACAATTGAAAAATATAAAATTTATTAATAAAAAAGGGATCAATATTTTATACTCCGTATTTATCCAAAAGGTGAAAATTGGAATTTCGAACCTCCTTGCAATAATTGTCAGGCAAGTGTTACAGTATATATTACGTGAGCCTAAGATCATGAATACATGAGCCTAAATGATTATACACCTATGTTATAAGTGTCTATATTATAAAAATCTTCCATGATTATAGTGCAACCATGTTATAGATACTTCCTATATTATAGGTGTTTATGTTATAAGCACCTTCAATGGTTGTAGGATATCTACTTATACAAAAGCTCCAGGTTCACACACTCGCATCTCCATGCTCACATTGTTGCATTGGGGCTCTCACTTTCGAGCCTCCCCCCCCCCCTCCCCCTCCCCCGATGTTGGTTAACCCCTAAAGTTCCATGACTATGTTTTCACCGAAAACACTCAAAAACTGCCAGTTTTGGTACAAGTACCAAATTTCTGAAAAAAAAAACTTTTTATACACATGTAATTGTAGGATCTTATAGTAAACTAGTTTTAGAAGATGTGGAAAAAATTTCAGAATTTTCCACCATGCGGATTGGAAGATATTAGCATTTGAATTGGCAAAAATCCTTTTTTTGTTCCTGCAAAAAATAGGGCAGCTGCACTTCACAAGGTCACATTTGTATGAAAAAATGTCCAAAATGGTGGTGCTTCTTTGGATTCTTTTTCCTAGACAAGTTGGCTACATGCTTAAAATTTTTCAAATCATTTGGAATTGTACAACATATACAAAAAAAATAGTAAGTAGAAAGAAGTAGAGAATGATCCAAAATATTAAATTGTTAAGAATTTAATTATGGAATTGAAAAATGTCAATCCCAATGGTTGTAATGTTGTAATAAGCAACCTAAATCCTATGAATTTTTTTTTCAAAAAATATTAAAAATTGAGTTAAATAAACAACTTCAAAGTTTATTTCAGAGTAGAGAATCCGTAACTGCCCACAAACTAAAAAACCTCATAACTTTTGACTCATTGGTGGAAATGGAATGATTTAAAGCTTTCCACCTATATATATCTCTAGAAAACCAATTTCAAATTTTTATTTTTGAAAAAAGTGATTTTTTCAGATTTGCCTGGACTCCCCGCCCGATGAAAAAAGTAACATATTAGGCCATAACTTTTGACCCCTATTTCAAAATGTCATGAAATTTAGTACACACAAAAGATATTCCTCTGCCCCAAATCACTATGTTTTTAAAAATAGCAAGCTGGTCGTTTAGGGGTTAATAATGTTTTGGAATTTCCACATCAAGTGCTACAAAGTCCACGTCATCTTAAACCAATCCCAAGATGACATGTAGGATCCCCCCGTCCTCGCTGTCCCAGCTGCTCCCTTGGCTGGTGTGAATAAGCTTCTGGCTCCTCCTCCCATTGGTTGGTCCAGGAAATGGTTGGTCCAAGAAATGGTTGGTCCAGGAAACGAATGGTTGAAGAGCTGGCTGATGGACTCCAGATTTTATTTTATTTTATATTTTTTTAAACAAATGGACAATTCCGGACGGACTCCAGATTTTTGATTGACCCTGATTTCGAAATTTCCAAAGCGCTTCGGTTGAGGCTGAGAACAGAGGCACCACGTGCAAAAGGCAACCAGCCCATTGGGCCCAACTCCAACTGGAGAGTTGGAAACCCTGGGAATCCCCCCAATTGGGACTGGGGTCCAATCCATGGTCGACAGCTGGCAAAAGCGACAAGCCATCGAATAACGGTGTCCCTGTTTCCATGTTCAGTTTCAGTTCCCAATTACTTAAATTAAATAAAAAAGATGAATATAGAAGGTAGTCTTCAGTACCTGACTGACCCTCAATACAAGGGATCTCATCATCCTCAGGTCGTGCGGAAGAAGAAGGTCTATCCGTAGATTCATCTGCTGGAACAGACGGCTCTCGATTGGCCATGTCGACGACTCTGGGGCTCCTGTCGTGGCTGAGTCATCAGTGGGTGGGATCCTCCGCTTTCTTAGTGGATGAGAACTCAGCAGATTTTCGTTCATCCGATCAACGATGGCATCCATGTCTCCTGTGGGGACTCTGAAGGTACAGTAGGAGGTTCATAAAGCGCCCATTCAGGAAGACCTGAAACTGAATTGGGGGAGGTGAAACTTTTTGAAATTAATTTTTCAGTAAATTTTCGTTGAAAGACAAATGGAATTGGCATCTACTTCAAGTTGTTTCATATTTTTTAGAGCTTTGTGGAATTAATTATGAATTTTTGAAGTTGAAATGCAATGGGCTCTAAAATGGACCTCCTCATGAAATGTAATCTATTTGTACATTACTGGTATGTTTGTTCATCTGATCGAATGATCTGACACACAACATTTGGTAGCAATCAATGGTACTGCCTTCCTCCAAACGTAGCTAATGTACATGCGTTGATATTTGTCAAAGAATTGAAGTAAGTCCGCTAGCCGCAACCGTACAATGTGCATTAAAATCATTAAAAAAAATTGTATTCTACACCCATTATAAACAATGAACCAAATGTTTCAAAATACACACACAAAAAAAGAAAACAATGAACCAAACATATAGCTTGCATTGACACAAAAACCAGTTGTATTTTGAGTTTTTGGTGAAAAGAGAAGCTACAATACATACATTTGTGGTGGTAGGAGGTAAAACAACCCACGTGAGATATGTAAATTAGAATGAGTAAAAGCCTCAACCACTCATAATTAAGTCAAAAGTAGGAATTGTGTTTGAAGTAAAATTTTAGATTTCATTTAGGCATAGTGAGGATAACTTTTCTCAAAAAATTTTGAACTAAAAAAAGTTGGAAAATCAATTTACTTAAATTTCATCTCCAAAAATACATTTGAGATTTCGAGCCTCCAATCAAAAGTTATGGACAAATTTTAGAGAGGGATTGGAAAGGACATTTTCTTTAACATTTTCAAACATCCTCTTTGAATTTTGTCCATAACTTTTGCTTGGAGGCTTGAAATCTAAAATAAATTTTTGGAAATGAAAGTTCGCTTGATTTACCAACTTTTTTTAGTTCATTTTTTTTTGAGAAAAGTTATTTTTATATGCCTAAATGAGGTTTGAAATTCTACTTTAAATCCTATGTGAAAAAACATGGGACCATGAATTACTGAGTAGATCCAAAAAAAACTTAGAAAAAATAATAAAAAGAACTATACTCAAATGCTTATTTAGAAAGTTCTAGATGTAATTGATGTAGACATTGTTGATGGGTCATTGCAAGAAAGACCGTTCAAAAAGTGTAGCGTTTTTCATAGGTTTCATTTTTTCTTTTGAGAGGACTTTATAGTTAGAAAATCAATTTTTTTTAAATGTGAAAAAAATGTATAATATATAAACCTTTAAGAAGAAGGTACCCTAGGAAGGAAAAGCATAGAAATATTTTCTAAGTAGGAGAACTAGAAAAGTGCAAAATCTCAAAAAAATAGAAACTTGTACTATAATTTCACATTTTTATTTGTAAAAAATAGAGAAATTAAAATAAAATAAATAAAAATTGACCATTTGGAAATAGTTCATAGTGATGAGATTTCACCAAAATATTGATCTTAGAACCGTCTTCATTGTTCAAAAATTGCACGCAATGGGAGTGCTATTTGCACTCGTGAGGAAGACACAAAATAATATATTTTTAGATTTCCTTTGGTAGGAATATGCTTTTCTACTATGCAAATAGACTAAAAATTTCAGCTCTAGATCATTAAATTTGGGGACTCCTAACTTAGTAAAAAACCCTAAACCTTACATTGTGACAAATTAACAAAAATGATTTTTAAATATAAAATGGTTTTTTTTAATTTCTAAAAAATAAGGGATCTGATTACCATCAAGTTAGGTACTGTATCTCCAATAAAAATTTCATGTTCATTGGACTTTTGCTTCAAAAGTTATGTCGGATGACAAGGTAGTCACTTGCTCCGAGACTAGTAAATAGGACCAATCTTTCTTGCAATGACCCTGATATTGAACACAAGCTATCTGATGTAGGTATTGAATTGGTCAAAATTGATCATTTTTACTAAATTATACCCTAATTTTCAAATTCCAATTTCCTCAAAGTGAACATTGTAGAATAAACCTCTATTTATGTTCTCATTTTTTTAAGGCACGCTCTTTGGAACAAGCTTGGTTGTGTGACCTAGCGTACATTAATTCCTAAAGGACCGTTGTCCCTTTGGGGGACAAATGCGTTTTCGGGCAGGTACCTACGAGCTGAAATTTTTTTATGATTTTTTGAAACTTTTTTTGAAGACAGTAAAACTGATAAGCTTTGTGGAAATATAATTTTTTTCACAATTGGTGCCCGGGAACAAAATTTATAACCAAAAAAGCTCAAAACAAGGGACGGGGGGCAGCCTGGGCAACAACAAAAGATTTGAAAAAATTTGAATTTTTTTTTATATTTTTTTTCTCATAGATTATATTTTTGTCTATGTGGAAAGCTTTGATTCATTTCATTTGGATTTGTTATGAGAAAGTTATGGACATTCTTATTTTTCGGGTAGTTAGAGCATATTCTTGAAAAAAATAACTTGTCGGATGCATTTTTTAATGCAATTTTTCAAAATTTTTTTTTTGCATGATTTAGTTTACTTGCTAGAACAATCTCACCAACTTCTATTAACATTATATTCATTAAAATGGGAGGGTGGGGCCCTCCCAAATTAAAATTAGGCCTTCAAAGGCTTGACAAGTGAATCAAAATGGGCTTCACTTTAGCTCCATAATCACATATTATAATGAATTCAAAGTAGCAATTTCCATTAAAATGAGAGTCTTTCAAACAATGTGTCTTGAACTAAACATTGCATTGTTTTTTGTCAAAAATTCCATATATTCCACAACGAAACGAACATTAAATGTAATACCAAATACATTAATACGGTCTACATATTTGCATTGCAATATGAAGTTTGCAAATACATCACGAAAATATGTATTCTCCACTAGACATGTATAACTCTAATTGTACCTATAAAAATCATTACTAAAACATTTATAACCCTAAAACAACAACCTCTCATCTATATGAGAAAACAAAATATAATGCTTCCCTTATAATCATGTGAAAGCATATTGTAGACATGTAAAAACCAGACTTGCACTCTATAACATATAGCTAACAATGTACTTCGACTCTCATAAAACCACCGGTCTATCGCTGCGTTGAAGACGAAGCCTCGTTTGCCAAACTCTGCTTGATGACTTCAATTTGAGCAACAAGATTCAGAATTGTGCACTCCTCAGTAGTTTTTTGGGTCCGAGACTTCCACGCTGTCATAATAGCATCAGTGTGTTGCCAAACTGCCGGTTCTTCAGCATCCATTTCCCAAAGCAAACCTCCTTCGTTGTCCCATCCAGTGTAGAAGTCTTGAACATCTTGATCCCGAACTGTTGGACAAAAGTATTGAATGAGCACGCAATTCGGATTCTGTGGATCAACGAAAGGATCAGACAACGCCCTTGCAATCCAAACTGGATGCAAGTCATTGTATGCGGGAAAAAGTGCAACAAAATAGCCTTTGAAGAGATCTTGACCCACCCTGAAGGATGGTGGTGGGCGACTACATAATGGCCCGACATATGCATCATCTTGCCCAAACTCCTCACGATCATTGCCGTGTTCATTAAACTGATTGGCTTCAGTCGCTTGAACTCGAGTAGTCGGCCAGAAACCATCCTTCAAAACAGTAATTTCAGGCAGTGGTTCCTGCAAAGCCATCTTCACATCACACCAATAGTGCACCACATGCTCGTAGCGTTGTCGGCATTCTCCAGTGACGTCCGCATTGCACAAGTTCTCCCAATACTTCATAAAAGCAGATAAACCTTTCACAATGTCCTGCCCGCCTTTCATTGCCCTCAACGGCACTGGCAAGGGTACACCACGCGGCCACAAACTTTGTCCTTCAGCATCTTCTTTCCACAACTTAAGGCCTCTACTGTTCGCCCCTAACCAGTCTACATCAGTGCATTTCAATTTGTACTTCATGACTGGACACCCCGTTGAATCTAGGTAGAACTTCACTTGTTGTGGTATTGTATGTCCAACAAGGGTGTCTGCACCGTCCACTAATGCACCTTCAATGAAACCCTTGAAATCGGGCACCTCTTCTATAAGGTGAGGGATAGTGGGGATGGATTTGACATCCATGAATGACTTCATAAGTGCAGGAACTGTAGAGAAATTATCTTTCTTCAACTGCATGCTCCATCTCCCGAATAATGCATCAATGTCGTCATGTGTATGACCCACAATCATGAAGTTTACATATACTTCACGAAAGATCTTATTTGCAACAAATAGAGACCAGAAACAAAAAACAAATCAATTCTTGTTGTCCCCGGTGGCATTGTCCATCTGCACATTGAGAATGGGTGGCAATGGTGTCGCTGGAACTAAAGTAATCGGTGGTGGAGGAAGCGATGCTTCGCACATCTCCACACCCTTCAACACAGCCTTAAACAAATTTGTTGACCTAGACCCCACAAACAACTCACGAGAAGACGACTTCGGTGGCAATTCTAAATCTCGCAGCAACTTCGCCGTCAAACCAATGGTATAGTTTGAATCATGGGAAAAGAGATCCAAACCATAATGTGCATACCGCACATCAGCGTGCCCATGCGCAATCATGCCAATGACAGTCACTGGCAACTTTGTCACGCCATCAGTGTCTTTACACTTGTGGGAAAAAATCGGACAAGCGGTTTTGGAATGATCCATCTTGTCGTGCATGATTGTAAGACACTCATGTAGAAACGTATGCAACCGATAACGGTTGGCATAGTATAACTCCCAATGAGCACGAGCAACAGCCAAATGTTTGTCCAATTGCTGTGAATACATTAGAGCAGTTTCAGAGCCAGCAAGAGCACCCTTCCTCAGCTCTTGCAATCTGTCACATTTTGCGCAACGAGCAAAGTTGTCTCCTGGCTTCTTCACCTTGTACTCTGAGAACCTAGAAGATCTGATTTTGCTTAAGTTCGAAGTTGACACTGCAGCCAATCCGAAGGTAGCATTGGCATCATTGATTTCCTTCATTCTTCCCTTCCATTGAAAGGTAGGGGGCAAACACATGGACACAACCTTCTCTCCAGACTTCATAGTTCGTGTACGATGTGGCATGTGATCTGCCTCCTTGTCAAGGATGCACTTCAACGTAGTAGTAGCTTGTTGAGTGTGTTTCCTTGGCTTCAGCAATCCCGTATTCCCGTGATCCATTGCTTCTCGACGATCCTTCATGTGTGTTTGATAGCAGAAGAATGTGGACTTCGGGACCCCAGAAATATGCATCCATGCTTGCATGCACACAGGTATTTCTTCAACCGTCACCATCCTTCTCCCGCATACATCACGATGCACCTGCCTGTGCACTTCAGTCTTCATGAAGGCTCTATGCTTGAACGTCGAATTCCGGTACATACGTTCGCAAAATGCTCGAATCTTCTCCCTCGGAAATGGTTGAACGCAATTTTGGGTGCAGCAGAGTTTGCTAGACACCGCATTGATGGAGTCCTGAGTAAGAAGATCCTTAGTTTTGACAGTAGTTTGTCGAGGAGGATTCCAAACGGCACTTGTATACGGTCGAGAAGATGTCATAGATGGCGGGTTCAGGAGAGCCGCTTGATGAATGTTGAACTTGTCACGGGCCTCACGGTCACGAAGGCTTGCACCACGGCAATGGACTAGATGAATAGGCCATGCTAGTAAGGAGCACACCCTCTCCTGCGGCATGTGCTCAACGGAATGTGTCTTCGAAATGTGGACAGCTACATGAGTGTCTCCCAGAGGACCGTTGGCACCAAGTACCAAGTCACAGTTAACACTATGGCAAGTACCTTCACCAACAAGTACTCCCGCTTCATTATAAAGACTGACAACCATTGTATTCCAGAGGCGACGCGGAAGTCCCTCACACTCTAGAACATCAACATGCATTCCCTTAGGAATTTGAACCTCATTGTCGGATGCATCCATAATCTCATGAAGTGTACCGGAAAGATCCATCGTACTTGCAAACATCCATAACACAACCTAAGGTAAGTGAAAGGTAAAAAAATGAAGTGAAAGGTTAAAAAATGATAAATAAAATTGTAGTTGCTGAATATCAGATCGACTCGACCTAAATGCAGAACAGTGAGCACAATGTGTATCATTTGTAACTGAAGCTCCATCTCCTCCATGAAAAGTCATCTGTATGTAAGATCGGTTCGAAATACAACACATCTCTAAACGCCTCTCCAACATATAAAACGATAATCTCTCATTTAGGTCGAATCGACCTGAAACATAAAAGTTCATTTTTCATTACATAAAGACTATTTGTTCATTACATAAACAATCTTCGTTCTTTATATAAAAAGAGATTGTTTGTGTGAATGTGCAAGACCAGAATGAACACGTCTACGACGATGAATATGGGTACAAGGAAACAAACAAATATATCATTAACTACCTTACGGGGTTGTGCCCACTTGTAAATAAATATGAAGCCACTCACGGCCTAAGATGACAAAACATACCATTCAGGTCGACTCGACCTGAATGTCTATTCTCAGACAGTATTACATTAAATTCAAAACTTTCATTCAGACACTGAAAATTCATCCTGTAGATAGTTAAGTATATTTTCTCGGAAACTCGTTGGATAGCTCACGAAACAGCACACAACGTAAAAATAAGTTTCTCCTTCCCCTAAAATACATGGACCATTTACTCATGTTCCTCGTATTTGGATCTCTGTTATCCAACATGTTCAGGTCGACTCGACCTGAATGAACAGGGTGAACGACAGTCTTTTGCCTCTTCAAATCAATCATATTAGCATCTTCTCTTCTGATACTCATATTTAGGTTGAACCGACCTAAATTACATATAGAATATTCAGGTTTCTTAATATTGGATAGGATCCTTTCATTATGTCCAGATTGCTATCAGATTCAGGTCGGGCCGACCTGAAACGTCAATCCTTCAAGTCGGCCAGCCTCGTTCCGGGATTTACAGGACTCTTATTACATACATGGGAATGAATTGGGTTCCGGTTTTTACGGCGTCAAATTCGGGAACTACTTCTGCATCCACACTCAAATTAGTCAAAAAACAACGAACTGAACCATCGCATGCATGATTCAACACTCACAATTACAACAGAAAATAATATTCACTTGCAGCCCAGAGCAGTTCCTGCAATTGTTATCCACCTAAAGAACTTCCGTGTGGTACAACAAGAGAATGAATATTGAATACATGATAATATCAAGGAAGACACTAAACAATCATGCATCACGTACTCACAGCGGCAAGCGACTTCACCAGGAAATCTTCGACAACACTCTAGCACGGCGTTAACTCAAAGCGTCCTTAACAACATGCAACAATCTAAGCCAGGGCACGAAATGGACAGGATGCATACGGAGGTGCACACAACGATCCGAGAATGAGAGAAAGGATGACCTCAACCGGACGATGACGGAAGTCGAGGACTTCTTCGCGGGAAGGCAGAAGGTGGCAAGGGCAAAAGAGAATTTCAAAAATTCTGAACATCATGCGGGCTATAGTAGCCGGATGCTAAGTTCGGGTTTCTGCCGCCTTTTTTAAGTATTCATCAAACGGCACTTGTACAGCTGTTCACTTTACATCACCCGTGTCCTCAGAATGGGGTCAAAAGTACTCTGCACATTCCCCCTTCAATCAAAAATAAACGTGAAGTCTAAATTTTTATTTATTTATTTATTTATTTTTAGGAAATACTTTGCACTATCTCAAAGTTCTGGGGGTTTTCACAATTTTAGGCGAACAACATCTGGCAATATTCTCTGTGTATTTTAAAGGCACTCCAAAGTCAACACTTTACTTAAAAAGTGCAGTGCATCCTAAATTTCAGTCATTACTGCAGAATCTTAGGATATCTTAGGATATCTTCATTAAAATTAGCATTAAAATTTTGCATGCTTGGTAAGGAGATAACTAAAATAATTTAGGATATCCAATGCTAATTCTCTAGTGACAAGCGTTTCAAGGGTTTAGGGTTTAGGGTTTAAAATTTTTGATTTTAAAAATTTGGGTTTATAAGGTTCACAGTTTGCAAACTCTACACCCTATTTACCACATCCAAAGACTTTAACATAACACTTCCAATTATGATTTTCAACATATCAATGGTTCTAATTCATTTAAGCAGACGGCGGTTGTGAAATTAAAGGTTACGTTTTGATTTTTGATTTTTTAAAAACTACTATAACTTTGAACACATACAATTAGTACCCCATTTTCTAACATATACAACGAGAAAGGAAAAAAAAACATCGGCCATGCCCTACAGACTGTACTTTAAAGAACCCAAATCTCAAATGTCATGGAATTGGAATGCAAAAGAAGGACCCAAAAAAATGTACAAGTTGTAAATACTCCAAGGACTAATAATTCATAAGTGCACTAAATTTAGTGCCCCATTTTGTAACATTTACTACGAGAAACAAAAAAATTTGAATTAGCCATGCCCTGTAGTTTATTGAACTAAAATCTCAAATGTCATGGAATTGGCATCCAAAAGAAGGACCCAAAAAAATGTACAAGTTGTAAATACTCTAAGGACTAATAATTCATGAGTGCACTAAATTTAGTGCCCCATTTTGTAACATTTACTACGAGAAACAAAAAAAATTTGAATTAGCCATGCCCTGTAGTTTATTGAACTAAAATCTCAAATGTCATGGAATTGGCATCCAAAAGAAGGACCCAAAAAAATGTACAAGTTGTAAATACTCCAAGGACTAATAATTCATAAGTGCACTAAATTTAGTGCCCCATTTTGTAACATTTACTACGAGAAACAAAAATTTTGAATTAGCCATGCCCTGTAGTTTATTGAACTAAAATCTCAAATGTCATGGAATTGGCATCCAAAAGAAGGGTCCAAAAAAATGTACAAGTTGTAAATACTCCAAGGACTAATAATTCATGAGTGCACTAAATTTAGTGCCCCATTTTGTAACATTTACTACGAGAAACAAAAAAATTTGAATTAGCCATGCCCTGTAGTTTATTGAACTAAAATCTCAAATGTCATGGAATTGGCATCCAAAAGAAGGGCCCAAAAAAATGTACAAGTTGTAAATACTCCAAGGACTAATAATTCATGAGTGCACTAAATTTAGTGCCTCATTCTCTTATTTGTACTACGAGAAGGAAAAGAATTTAATTAGCCATGCCCTGTAGTTTAAAGAATCAAATCCTTAAATGTCATGAAATTTGCATGAAAAGAGATTGACAACAAATGGTACAAGTTGAAAATACTATGAACATGAAGATTGCATGAGTGCATTATAAATAGTGCCACATTTTCTTTTTTGTAATACGAGATAGGAAAAAAAATTGAATTAGCAATGCCTTCCATGCGTAGTTTGTGATTTTTTTTACATTCAATAGAAGAATATCACAGATTCATTTGGAACCATTTCTTTTTCTTACTTCATAATGAGACTTTTTTCATGATGAAAATATTTGCAATTCTAAACCTCAAACATACATTAGAATACATGTCATGATTGCAGGATTTTAATATTTTTTTGAGTTCTTTTCAAGTATTTAAATTACTTGGAACTCGTATGCTAAGTTATTTTACTACTGATTAATAGGCTTGTTTTAATATGATGTCTATAATTTCTTCTAATTCGTTCATTTTAGGTTCATGAGATTAATTATTTCATTTTATTCTTACATTCGCAATTGTCTATTTAGTTACATGCGGTACAATTTAAATTAATAAAAATTGTTACATTATGGAGTTGAGGGCTTTTGTTATGCAAAAATTGAAGAAGGTGGCAAGGAGAGATATTTACTTGTACCAACCAAAATTCTGGGGAATTAAGCATTGCCTTGTTAACTAATTTACAAAAATGGAGAAGTTCTGCGAAGTTTTCAATTCCTTCTACAAATATTTCTGGAAGCTGGGGAGTGTGGTAGGAACCAAAGGGCAAAATAGGGAGGCTACAAAAAGTGTAATCACGGTATTGAAGGTTTGGTTTTTAGTGTTTTCAATTTCTTTTTTCAATCCTCTACTATTTCATTCTTTTTTTTTCATTTAATTTGTATTGAATTCCACAATGTGTTTTCAAAGTAATAATTTGAAACATGTCAAATTCCTTCATTTTTTTGGAGGTAAACTAAGATAGGAGGTCTACAAAGTTTTAGGACCCTAAACATATCAAGTACTTCTTGTATTCCACAAAATATTTGAAGTATCTATATGCTATAAGTCTATGTTGCAAGAGTACAGTGTTCCTATCAAATGACTGGTTTTGTACTTTTGAAATCCATTACAACATCTATAAATGACCCACTGACATGAGGATATATATACTTCACTCCAATTCTTGTACTATACTTTTGACAATGTATTTACAATTTTTTTTGGGTAGTACGTTTTTTTGCCTTCAATGCTTTCACGGAAACAACGAGGTTGAACATGAAAAAGAGATCATAGAGATTCCACTATTTCAGTGAAACATGCATTTTATGCTAATTTAATTCCTTTTATGAAGAAATGTAATTTAAAACTATTCCTATTCTAAAGTGAGCCAACCATTCCCAAAAAGAACGTCTGCATTTCACAATTTCTATTCTGTGGCTAGCCCCTAATAATTGTTCAATTGACAAAGAACCATGATCATTTTTATACTCATGTAAAATATAATCTTCTTGAACCAGACTATATTTCTTGTTTATAACTTTGGTGCATACAATATGTCCATGTTTAGGATATACATTTTTGAACTTCCTTAGTTTCTCTTGTTGATAATGAAGCACCACAAACTGAATTCAAGAATAATTGAAAATAGAGTTCAATTCTGAAAATAGTGAAATTGGATTGCTTTCCCTCTATATAGCAACTTCTAAAGCTATAATTGATTTCAATAAATACCAGTGTAGCCCTGTGTCGTTGCCATAGCCAAAACAAAAGTAAATGTCATATTTGAAACCAAAAAAAAATCAAAAAGCTAGTATTTTTCCGCCGTACCTTGAAATGCCAAGAAACAAAGTCTATGCACCCCTCCTTGTCAAGAGCTTTCCAATGCTACCAAGAACATGTCAAATTGACACACAGTTCAATAGATACATAATTTACCATAATTTAGTAGTTTTTCAGATGGGCAATTGCAAGAAACACCTGTCCTATTTTGTGTCACACGTCTTGGGCTGATTTGTTTTTTGGCCATAACTGTAGTGTTTGAACTCCAAATGACTTGAGATTTCTAGGGAAGGTACTCATGACTATCATACAACTTCCTTGATTTTTTGGTAATTTTTAAAAATAGTCTATTATCCCAAAATAGGCCCAAAATTGATGTCACATTTGCAGTTTTGGAGGTTTTTAGTACTATTGAGTACCTTTTTTGAAAAGTTATATCAAGAAAATTATACGGAGTTGTTTCTTATGTAGAAATATAACTTTTCACCAAAGGATTTTCAAAAATAATGAATTCTATGTGGTGTGGAAGTCTACAAAGTGAGCTTCTTTCTGCTTGCATTTTGAAACATATAAAATATTATTTTCATCGATTTTTTGTTGATTGAACATCTATATAAAGTTCTTAAGAATGGCTAGTTTTTTTTTTGTATTTACTTATTTTTACTATTTTTAAATAATTTTTGAATCAAAGGTCCTAATTTCTTGAGATTTGGCACTTTTCAAGTTCTCCTACTTAGAGAATTTTTCTATGAATTTCCTTCGGTGAAAACCTTCATTTTAGAGGTATATACATAAGACATATTTTTTTTTAAATTTAAAAATTAGTTTTCTATTTAAATAGTATTCCTAAAAAATTCATGAGTACTGTAGTAAAACGCAACAAATAGGACAGGTGTTTCTTGCAATCACCCAGATCCCATAATTACTCAAAAATACACAGTTTTCCCAGCATAGGGTCAAATGCCATGTAAAAAAGTCCCTACGTTCCTCCTCGCTGTGAGCTTTTTTGACGATAGTTACCAAGAACGCGACCAAAATCAAAGTAGAAGTAATTTTCTAATTTTTGGACCCATGGATACTTCAAAATTCAATAAC
This sequence comes from Pseudisothecium myosuroides, assembly GCA_951799445.1. Taxonomy (NCBI): domain Eukaryota; kingdom Viridiplantae; phylum Streptophyta; class Bryopsida; order Hypnales; family Lembophyllaceae; genus Pseudisothecium; species Pseudisothecium myosuroides. Next base: position 4,436,000 of record OX637291.1, on the reverse strand, counting down.
TTCTGCGCCATAATTCCAAATGCGACGAAACCAAGCCCGTATACCCCTCCTCATAGACGTCTTTCCGACAGTACCAAGTACGCCAATCGGGGACCCATGGTCCGGGAGATTTCAACGTCGCAAACAAAACAAACAAAAGAAACAAAACAATACAAACAACCAAACTTAAGGTATGGAATTCTATTAATATTTATTTCCATTTATGGAGGTTCATGAGTCCCAATTACAAAAGAAACTAATCTAAAAGTATTGCATGATTCTTTTATAGTAACTTCCAATTTTTAATAGGTGTCAAAAATCAAGAAATTAGAATGAGACAACCTAAATTCACTATTTTTTGTATTCATTATGTGTGCATGGTTATAGGTTAGAAGTCCACGGATTTGGGTTGAGGCGCACGGTTTTGGGTTTAGGCCGCACGGTTCAATGCTCACTCCACGGCTTTGGGTTTTCCCGCACGATTTTAAGCTCAGTCCACGGCTTTGGGTTTTCCCGCACGGTTTTAGGACTTCGTGCCACGGTATCAGGGTCGTCTCTCTCGCTGAGCTGAACCCTAGTTGAGGTCGCTGGTTTTTTCTTCGTCTGCGCTCCTGTTTTTGGATCCCTATGTTTGTGCGCTTGTGTCTTGCTTTTAGGGCCTCCTTAGGGTTTAGTGTTTACCTTATATATCTTGGAGCGCGGTTGGGACTTCTTGAGCGTCGAATAGGTGGCTCACATCGGGAGTTTGGGAGATTTAGTGGGGAACTTCCTTTCGCGTGTTTTGTCGAGGGCTTTTTTTGTTGATCACCAAGTTCCGTGCTTCTGTCGAGGGCTTGTTCTGGTCGTGGGGAACTGGCTCGTGTGTAGCGCCCATTTTCTCGCTGTCTTGAGAAACCAGGGTTTTGGGTGTTTCTGCGGACTGTTGTGTTGCTCGTGGTGAGGGGTTCACTTCAACGCATCGGTTTTCTTGCATTAGCGGAGATTGCGGAGATCGTGGTTTGGTGTGACATCGCGGCGCCTTGGGAGTGCAGAAACTACGAAATTGATTTTCACGGAAGGTAAGAATCTCTAGTTCTCGTTGCATTAGAGTGTGTATTTCTCTTGTGAATTGAACAAGCAGTTCTTAGCTTTTTTGAATTGAACGGAATTTAGTTAGCTAGAAGATTGCACGAGGGTACTTGTCTTGGACGTTCCATTCATACAGGATTCTTGCTATTACCGAGGAAATCCTCGTTTGGAATTGCTTCTCATTTTGCCTTTGGCATTCTGTGGGAACATGAAGTTAGGGTTTGTCTGAAGATTTTCGTGGAGTGTGGAGTGGATTGAATGTTGCAGTAGTATGTGTATTTAGGGTGTTCTTTTGGATTTTAGGATTCTTTCACTGTCTTGAAGTACTGGGTGGGACAAGAGTGCTGAAATGTGCATCATATGAGGAATGTGTTTGTTGTTTGTTTGTTTGGAATTGCCGTTGCATTTTCTAATGTCTTCACGATCGGGCTTGCAGGTATTTCTTATTCAAGTAAGAAGCAGGAGGCATTCAGAGCTTGGTTTCACATGATTGCAAACAAGGGTAAGGAATGCAGTTTTGATCGTTTGTATGCAGTTTTGATTGACCCTTGTCTATGAACGATTGCATTAGCTTAGCTTTAGTTTAGCATTAGCATTAGCATTAGCATTAGTTTAGCATTAGATATTCATTAGCTTAGCATTAGAATTACATTACCTAAGCATTAGAAAGCCATTACATTAGCATTAGAAAGCCATTAGCTTAGCATTAGTTCTAGGGTTCATTAGCCTAAGCATTAGCACAATTCATTAGCATTAGTGGCAGAGTTCATTAGCATTAGTTCAAAGATGACTTGTTCGGTTTCATAGCAGTGTACTTGTAGTGAGTCAGAAGTGTGCTTGCTTTTTTTTTATCAATCTAACCTTGAATGTTGCTTGCACTGTCTAGGTGCATTGTCAGTCGGGAAGGCGGATTCCTGAGTTCAGGAGCGTACAACGTCGTCCGGGGGAAGGTACGTACAGATGTAGCGAAAGCCGAGCTAAATTTAGGTTGAATGCACTTCTGATCGATGTCAGTTTAGGTCGACTGCCATGGAAACGGAGACCGATAGACTAGTCAATTTAGGTCCAATCGACCTGAAACGACACATAAAAGCCAAAAAACAAGCGACCACAGCCAGAATTCGCCAAACTACAGAATGAAATAATTTACTCAGGTCGAGTCGACCTAAACTAACACTGCCCTATCCAAAAACTTTCTTAAGAACTACTAATATAGTTAGACAACCAAATCTCTAATATACTAAGTAGACAGTTCAGGTCGCGTTGACCTAAACAGACAAATTTAGAAACAGATAGAAATTACCATATCCCAATAAAGCAAAAAAAAGCGGACACGCTAAATATTCAGGTTGAGTCGACCTGAGTTGAATAAGTTCTAACACTGAAAAGAATCCATGAGAATAATTAGGGCGGATAACCCTAGAGGTAACATCCGTAAACTCTTAAGACGCACACACGCCTGAAAGCCGTAGAGAGAAATAAAAATACACTAATAAAGTCTAAAAATCCAATTTAGGTCGAGCCGACCTGAAGTAGAAGTGGCACCAAACAGACACGAGTAAACTACGACGGTTAAACAGTAAAGGCATAATGTAAGTTCGCTATTAAGACGTTAGAAAATCAAGAATGTGAACCATTCAGGTCGAGTCGACCTAATAATGTTTCTTGTCCACACAGAAAGGAAGAGCAGGTTAAACTATGAAGGGTTGTTAACCGTAGAGGTAATAGATGAAAACTAGTTAAAAGCACAGCCGTCTAAAGAACGGTGGACAGAGATAAAGGTCCAACGATAAAGTCTAAAAACCTGATTCAAGTCGGGCCGACCTGAAGTAGATGTGGTACCAAACTACCACGAGTAAACTACAAAAGGTTAGAAAAGGAAAAGCAAAGAGTAAGTTGAAAATTAAGCTGTTACAAATTTAAGAAGGTAAACAATTTAGGTCGAATTGACCTAATTATGTTCCTTGTCCATGCAGCATGGAAGAGCAGATTAAAAAACTTGAGGCATTCTACAAAAGGGTAGAAAAGCCAGACGATGATGACAACGGAGACGATTGCGATATAGATGGACAGTATTGGACGTTCCAGAACCCCAAGAAGATGGAGTACTAGAGCTTAAGAATGATCCCGTTCCGGAACCTCATCTGCTTTTCCGCCAAGTACAACGATAGTATCCCATACTATTCAGTTTCCTTTGACGAGAAAATCAAAGATATTATTCACGACACAGGGTCCATGATCAAAATCCACTGCGTGACAGCCCAAATTGGAGTAGATGAGAAGGACCAATATCACTTTACATTCGTCCTAGACTCGTCTCAAGTTCCGTTCAATATCTCTCCGTTTCTGGAGACACTCCAACCAACAGAGTACAGGACAGAAATTCCAAATCTCGAGAAGAAGGTCGACGAGAATTTCTTCAAGAACACCGCCGGTCAGCCCATCACTGGCATAAATTTGTGCAAGCGCCTGCAAACGATCTTCGTAGAGTTTGTAGTCCTAGAGGCAAAGTTAGACATCAGAAGGAAGGAGATGGCTGCCCAATCCGTATCCCTAGAAAGCCCTAGTCAAGGAGAAGGGCAGGGATTACAAGGTACGCCTAGGACGCAACAAAGTCATGGGAACAGAAAAGCCAAAAAAGGACAGACTCCTCCTGCAGGAGCGAAAAAGAGCAACTTGGCGGGATCCCCTGCAAAGCAAGCCTCCAAGAAAGCTTCTGACGCCGCCGCAGTTGGTGAGCCAAGTTTCGCATCAGCCGTGACTCAAGTGCCTGAGGCCCACGACCCAAACAAGGTGCATGACTACAAGCTCTCCGCTGAAGCATATAAAAACTATTGGGCCACCTGTGACGATGCGTACGTCTTCAAAATTGACGAGAAGAAATCTATTGGTATTGACCAGTTGATTAAGCCTCTGATGCACCTGAACATGTGCAGCCACGAGACGCGACTAGTGAAGGACTTAATGCACTACTACTGGCACATGCCCGACAAGTCCACGAAGCAAACATTGTGTGTCATGCTCGTCGGTCTGGAGGAGAAGCCCAAAAAAGAAGATTAGGACTCTATAAAAACGAGGAACTTTTTCCTTATCAACGGGCAGCACAACATGTCCGCCAGCCACATGATGGTGCAGTAGGGGTTAGACAAAGAAATCCTCAAGCACTTCTGGCAGTGGGACTGTTACGTCGTCTGGACCAAAGATGACGAGAAGCTGAGGACGATCTCTGCTTACTACAACAGAGTAAACCACTTCCAGGCAATGAAGCCGTCGTGGTCTACTAACATATTAGGTGCGAGGACTGTTTGGGAGAACATGGGGAGCCCAAAAAATCCAAAAGATCTCCCCCCGATCGGGACTACGTCGAACGCACGGAGGAACGCAAAGAACAAAAGAAACAAGAAGAGATATAAGGTAAGCAGTTGAGGTCGAGTCGACCTAAATCTTAGAATAACTTGTCATTCTGAATTTGCTTAAGTTCATGCAATGTTCAGGTCGAGTCGACCTAAATCCTACCTAATGCATTCGTTGCATTTCTCGTGATTGATTTGCAGGAGTTCGTCATGGCGATGAACAACCGTTTCGCAATGCTGGACGTTGTGAAGGCCCAAAAGGTCGGTAAAGCAAAAGGTGCGGAGGAGAAGCTCAATATTAGGAACGAGCTAAAGATAATTACTGCTCCCCCTGAAGTCTACAAGATATAGAGCGAGGTGATAACCAGATCCGCACACGGGGAACTTCTTGACCCAGATACGTTAATGAAATTTAAACGAGAAGTCCAGGTGGAAGTCAGAGAATGGCAACCTAACGCACGAATTCTTCAAGTGGATAGGGAATCTCACATACGATGATCTGACGAAACTCGCCAAGCACATTCTTCACGAAGACACGAAGCCAGAAAACGAGAATTATCCCAAGGTGACAATCAAGGCTGTCACCTCCGTTCTCGAGAGCTATTACACTCACAAGGAGTGGGTCGAACGTCGGAAGCGCAAGTACCTTGTGAAGAGAGAGCTGCATCTGATTCAGCCGGAGCTGGGGTTATTAAATGTCTTTGACAAAATCATTCATGAGAAGTGGAGAGAATTCAAACGCAGACAGAATATTACAAGTGCGATGATGAACGTCTTGCTGGAGCAGCCGGGAGTTGACTACTGGATGGAGGCCAAGAACACCACGGCCAAAAACAAGTCAGCCGAAGAGATGTCGCCGTATGCTGCGGAATTCTTCAGAGTGTTCATAGCATGGCGGTCTAACTTTGTTCCCACAACGTCCACCGCGCACTACCGGCCTTACAACATCGTGAACGAGAAGCACGCGGACTGGCCAAAAGGAGTGTGGACGGAGACCACGGCGAACAACATCAAATTCGCAGTGGTGGACTTCCGGTACACGCCCCTCGTGGCGAACAAGAATAAGGCCATGCTAATGATGCCATATTTCTTCGCGGTGATGAAATCCTTCCAGGAGAAGAAGTAGCCGAGGCTAGAAGATATCAACGCATGGCTGTTAATCTGCTCGGACTTGACTGAGCAGGCACAGGCTCTCGACTACGTGCAGAGCAATGAGGTTCTAAAGGGGTTCAAGCTCGATTACTCCGACTACTATCCAGCAAAGGTTGAGCGAATGGGGGACTACTTTGCTAACAACAGCAAGGCAACGGAGAAGGTCTACCTTGCGTTTTTGCAGAACCCAAAAAACACAAACCTGGTAATACCAAAGCCTGCGTACTACGCTCCCGACACCAAAGTATTCAACCATCCTCGGGCCTACAATGAGGTTGAATACAGAATCTACAACACGGAGCTGCGGATGGAATTCTTCCTAGGTTTGTTGAGAAGATTCTGCATCGTGAGGTGTAGTGTGCTCTCGGTCTTTGCTGGATCAAAGTTCACCTGCGCTGCCATGGTAAGCTGCATTTAGATTGGGTTGACCTAACTTAGTCGGGGGACTTAATGTCTCGAGTAATTAAGTATGTATGTTGCTTTAGGTTGGGTCGACCTAATTGGACATCTGTGACTTCTTTGTTGTAGTAAGTGCACTTCCGTTTTAGGTCGAGCCGACCTAAAGGGTTCTCATTGCATATGTTGACTACTTACTTGTCTCGCACTTCTGCAGATGAGTGGACTCGACGTGTTTGTCGTGGGACTAGCCGAGGAGTCGGACCAGTGGGAGTCTATCGTCTAGACAGCCAAGTTCCTCGACAAAAATGACTTCCTGGCGGTTGGGTATTTCGTGGACAATGAAAAATTCAGCAGAAGACCTAGTGGGTCCGCGACACCGTCCTCCAGGAGAAGGCGCAAGTCCGCTTGGGACAAGCCCAACACGTCGTCAAAGAAAAAACAAGCGTCGCAGAACGATAGTGGTGACGATGAAGAAGAATCGGAGGAGGAGGAGTTGGATTATGGTCCCGATGACATCCCCGACAAACAGTTCACTCCTGTGAATCTGTCTCAGAGTGTTCGAGGCTCAACATCGGATTCATCGGCCCAGCCAATTTCGACGCAACTGTCTTGCACGCCGACGCCTGCAACACGGCATGGGAAGAAGAAGAGGAGAGGGCCTCTAGACGATGATCGGGAAGACGAACTTGCTCAACTTAGAGCAGAGAGGGTGAACGATCGACTCGATACCCTGAATATGTTCGCGGAGACGAACAAGAGAATGGATAGTATTTCGACGTTGCTTTTGAGTTCGACGGCTAAGAGTGAAAACCAATTCACTGCGCTTATGAACCAGCTTGCAGGTGTTAGGCCTATCAACTTAGCATTGCCGGCTCAAGAGAATCCCCAGCTGGCGATCCAGGCTCCTTTGTTTGCACCAATATTTGGAGAGGGGTCAACTTCGCAGGGACATTTCAGTGTGCCTGTTTTCCCAGTTCTTCCAGTACTGCCTACTCTTCCTAGTCCTCCTCCTGCTCCTCCTTCTTGTGCTCCTCCTACTGCGGCTTTCGGGATTGTTACACCTCCTCCTCCTGCTCTTCCAAATGAAGTCTGCCCCAACACCCCTCCACCGCCACCAGAGACTGATGTTGTAGCTGGTGTAGAAGCTGCAGTGGTCCCCCCGTCTACAACATCCACCGTGCCAGCCACTGCGGATGACGCGTCTCCGCTCGCATTGCCTTCTCGGGAAGATAAACGTAGTGCTCTGTTGCCTAGCCCAGACATGCCTGCAGGTTTTCACAAATAATCACTCGACGTCATTTGTGTAGTTTTAGCTCGACTCAAGCTGATTTGTAACATAGTGTGTATGTAGTTGTAGACTTTCAGTGCCCGAAATCTAATGTTTTTATTGTGATCTGATTTTGGACAGAACTGTAAAGTTCTACATTTTGACCATGATTTTGTAATCGAAAAGCTTTACTTCAGGAATTAATATACTCAGTTCTTACATAATTCGTTCTTGCATATTCCTTCATCGCAGGCTCAATCAAAATTGTAAATCTGCTGGCATGATCTAGAAACATATCTAGATCATGATCAAGAATCCATAAACACGTGCAATTCCATCTCCAACTGATACCACTCGACCGATCTCATCCACTTGCAATTTGGTGTAGTAATTGGTAATTCTTTGTTCTAATAATGTAGATAGTTCTGCTCCAGCCAACTTATTTCCAGCTAATTTGTTCGTAAATTAATAAAACCTAGTCAATGGAGAATCTTCTCTATTTTGAACATGAACTCAAAAATTGGCAATGTCGTAGTAAAAGAAATTGGTGATGGCTAACTAGATTATTCTTCGCCAGCAAAACCGCGTCAAAAACAAGTAAAGCGTTTGGGCACAAAGCGGAAACACTTGCAAGACACAAAAAAAGACACAATTTTTCATAAATATGAAAAGACCGAAAAAGAAAAAAAGAAAAATTCATGAGAAAAGCGAAGAAGGTGGTTGACCAATGCCGCGCGGCACGCGCGTGCTTGTCCTAGGCCGGTTGGCTTAGGGTGTTGCTTACGCAGCGCTTTGGAGAAGCCTTGTGCTGATGGTATACCAGTACCCTTTTTGTGGGAACCGAATAATAAATAGAGCTCTGCGGTCTTCTTCGTTCATTATGTGGGGGTGCGCGGCTTATGTGAGAACCCGTGCGCCCCCTTCCCCTTCCCCTTCGTCCGTCTGGCCCTGACCGCTTTGTTCGTAAAACGCGGCATTATGTAAAGATTATGTAAAGTTTACATACATATTCAAATAGATGGGCTAGATGCACGAAACAATAAAACTACTTCATGAATTCTAGGAAATGCACTACAAGAGAAAGGGGTGTTTTAAGTAGTGTCCTAGACATCACGTCTTTTAAGTAACGTCTGTTAAGTAAGTTTTAAAGTAAAATTTTACTAAAAAGACAATTTTTAAGTAAAATTTTACTTAAAAACTTACTTAAAAGACGTTACTTAAAAGACGTGATGTCGAGGACACTACTTAAAACACCCCTTTCTCTTGTAGTGTCTACTACTTTGGAAACTCCACGAAGCCCTCATCCACAATCTTCCATCAATATTTCAGAGGATGACAGTCCTGTTGCAATCGTTCATGCCGCAGGCCCACTTCATGGTTCCCAAGCGCAAATCAAACTGCCGGATGAATCGTCCATTCCGGACGCCGTGCTCATGGAGGTGCTGATTCCAGAACCCGTCGTAGTCGTACCTAAAGTTTCCGTTAACCCGGCTGCTTCTTCTAGGGGACAGGTAATTCAGATTTTCTTTGACTTCTGACTTCTTTACATTTTTGTTTTTTTCTTTCTCATTGTTTCTTTTAAGCCAAAAGGTTAATTTCCGTTTCTTTGGCGTGAAATCCAAAATGTGTCAGTGCAGCATAGTAACTGGCTGCAGATTTGTCCCTTTGATAGCAGGGATCGAGTCCTCCTTGTCTTCGTGGAGGAACGTCGAGGGTAGTCAAACTTCCATTGACGTCCAAGGTGACAGAGAAGTGGCTCAACGTTGTCCTGGACCTGAATGGAATTCTTTGCATCTGTGAAGATGCAAAGTCCAAAGGGTTATCCGAGCCCATTGGTGAGGCTACGCAGCCGCACTCTGCCACAATTCTTGCGATTGTGGGACCTAAGGCAGTGTTTGTACGGCCAGGGTGCGCACAGTTCCTCCGAGAGTTAGGGCAGATAGCATTTGTGTCGGTCTGGAGCTCGATGAAGAAGTCCACCACCAAAGAAGTCAGCTTGTACCTCTTCGAGGATCAGGAGAAGCCTTTTCTTGTTTTAGGACAGGACGCCTGCTCAACGTTGAAGTGCAGGGACGATTCTGGTCACGTCACGACTTACAAGGAGCTAGGCACAAACAAGGAACTTTTCCTAAAAAAACTTAGTTACTTGTTCAGCGGCTTGTGGGATAATTTCACGGCGGAAAATACCATTGCAGTAGACGACAACCCAATTAAGTACATAATGAACAAGACGGAGAACGTAATTCTCCCAGACACTTGGAGTCAAAGAGGAAACGGTCTAAAGGACACGTTCCTCCTCGATGTCCTCCTGCCCTGGTTTTGCCGAATACATGTCGCTCGAGATGGAGGGTTGAAATCGTTTCGGGAGAACAGTAAAGGAAAGATGGGGTGACAAATGCTCTGTGACAAACGCAATCGTCGAGAGTACAATAGGCTTATGGACGTTGTTAAAATGTCCTCTAGTTTAAAATAGATAATGTTTTGAGGTTCCGGGGTTTAGGTCCAACCAAGCTTGGGGGCAATTAGATTGGGACTTTTCTACGCTTTTGCAGTTTAGCTCGCATCGACCTAATCTGTATATAATTCTGATGCGTGACCTTTTTTCATTTTGTAGCCACCATTTGTTTAATAAATTCAACGGGAAAGCTTTATCACTACAGAAATGGCTATGTTAGTTTAGGTTGGGTCGACCTAATGTACTGAGCTGGTTTGTCAAACGGGTTTCTTTACATGGTTGTGGATTATTCTTCTTTGTGTGATTCTCTCTCCTTGCCTCAACTGAATGTGTTCTAAACAACATTTGCTTACAGAGTTTTCGCACTGCAACCTCTCCACTGCAAGAAGCGAGTCTTACGTGCGAAGCGTCAGCGGACTCCTTCCTCGACTATGGCCAAAACGCTATTTTCAGTATAGAGAACTTCCTGTGCTCCGCTGCTATGGCCAACTCAACAATGGAATTCTCAATAAAGTCCATAGAAGACGGTGTGGTTGACAGTCCCCCAAATGGAGCGCCCCCTCTACCAAAGTCCTGCTCTCCGTCTCCTCTTAGGTTCAGAGATTCTAGTAGTTCGCGCATGTCGCCTTCGGCCTCTGAGAGAGTCACGCAACGGAGACTTTTCGAGGTTGCCGAAATTCCAATCTTTGTGATTGGGGTGATGTCGGAGCCCCCATCAAGTGATGGACTCGCTGTAGGCCCCTCTATGCCTCCGCCAGTCCCACGTAATTGTGTCCGATCTCTAGGTGTGCGGAAGACCAAGACACACGAAAAAAATCCGCTGAGACCTTGCCCTCCTTCTTTTCACGATATGTGGGACTGGAAGTTCCTAGAGTTGCAGAGGCTCTAGTGGTTTTGAGAATGCAAAGGGGGAAATAATACTGGGTACAGTCGTGGACCAGAGATGCTGAGGGCAAGGGAGTTGCAGAAGAGTAAATCGCACATATAGTGTCTGTTCATATTGTAGATGCAAAGTCTATACATACATGATAGCATTGTGCAGGGATTATATAGAGCTCAACGCTAGAGTGAATCACACTCACGGCAGTTACATATATTTTCATTGTCTTCTTGTGAATCTAAGTGCAAAAATGTATACCCATTGTATGAAACATTCATACTTCACTATAAATACATCAATTTTTGGAATGTATTTCAATTTGGTTGATGCATCTGAGATGATTTCTTGCAATTTTAGTTTTATATGCTTATGTTGTATTCAACTTATACGGGTTGTGGGTGCTTTGGGATGAAACTTGGGCCAAAATGTTGACCTCGGCGACTCCCAATTCGGTGGAAAACTCTCATTTTAATGACTATAACGTTTATTCAACAATTTTTTTAAGAATGATAAAATTTTAAGTTTTTTTGAATTTTTTTTCCTAGACTCTCAACTCAATTCTCCACTATAAAGATTTAAATCTCAAAACTCTGCAGTGCAAAAAATTTAAGTTAAAAATGTTCAAAGTCAAAAAATCTAGACCCCCAATGTCCGGAAAACCCCTTTTTTCCACTTTAAACGCAGATATCTTGCAATCTGAGCGGTCAAAAATTCTGAAATTTTTTCCGCACACTCTCATACTAGTTAGGTGTAAGATCCTATGGTTAGATGTGAAAAAAAGCAATTTTTAATTTGTTTTACTTTTTGCTATAGAAATGGCAGTTTTGAGTGTTTTTTGGCAGAAAAAAGGCCTTGGTCCTTTAGGGATTAAAACCCTTTAACGCTCCGACATTCAACTTTTGGATGATGAACAAATTGAAATTCATGTTTCTTTCTCATTACTCCTTGATTGAAAGCCATCCTAATTTGTGGAGATACTCTATTAAATTGTTGTCCTATCTCATGGTTGAATTCGGTGTTACCAGAGTATATATATTTTTTAAATTGCAGTGACTCTAGTTCAAAATTGGATTTGCAAAACTAATGTCATAGATTTAAAGAACATAAAAATTTCAAAAAATCACCATGTGAAGAGAACCTCATTTCAAATCCATTCCAACAAATTTTATTCAAAAGTTAATAATATTTTGCTTGTAATCATATTCAAAAAGAATTTTTTTAATTTTCCTTTGAAAATTCATAAAAAAATATTAGTGATAGCATTAGTGAATCTAACCAGATGAATGGAATCTAAAACTCAAAATCTACAACTTTTATTTGTATATCAATTGCAAGATATTCTTCCAAATAGTACGTTATGATGATTTTTCTCAAATCATCAATTCTAGAGAACACTCAATCTATATGGCTTTAGGGGTTGTAAGAAGAAACCTTATTCCACTTAAGCAATTATGTGTATTTGCAGGGCAGGGTTCTTCAGTGGGGAAATTTTCCTATGTGCAGAAATAGAGTTTGGAAGGTTTCCATAATTTTCTAGATTTTTATTTTTCAAAACATAATTACTATGAATTTTTTAGAGGAAGATTATGTTCCTCCTATACCGGTGATATAGGACTTGCTATTTCTGACCATGGGCTGAAAACAAAATCAATCAAGGAATGATTACAATATTGAAAGTCTTGTAGCCAATCAAAATGTGTCACAATTGCATCATGAACTATTCCGTAATTAATCACTATTCATCTCCTCCTCCTGGGAAAGAGAATAGCCTACATAGCCAGAATGGAGGGTGATCTGGAATGGGTTGCCTCCCTTAAATGCAACTGGAAAATCTCAAATCTTCCATAGGCATAGGTGAGAGATACGTACAGAAATAGTTTAAAAAATCTAAATGGCCCGCATCTTAATCATCACCATGAACTTCACGCAGGTTAAACATGGAGGTCATGGCGGCGCTCATAATCACAAATCTTCTGAGATACACCAAACTAAGTCCACCAAATTCATAGTCGAAGTCTCTAGAATAGCAAACTACAATTGCAAGTGGAAGAGCCGCACTGGAGTTAATTAGCGCCCACCAGAGTCATCTCAATTCATATCTGTTGGCCTGGATCTTGGCAAGCTGAGCTGGTTCCGGTTAGAACGATACAACAAACAGTTGTGATCGATAGTGCTCCGCAGGTGTAACTAAGGTCGACTGCTGCAGGACATTGAGTTGGTGAGAACTTTGCAAGCCCTTTTTCATGGTGTTTATGTATCTAAGCTTAGCTTGTGATTGTTTCAATTGCACGCAGCAAAATGTATGATGTAAATTTCATTGTTACGGGAACGGTGATTCAGTTTTTCAGTTTTTTCTTGTATAATTGCTTAAAGTTCAGCACGATATTTAGCTATGGCAACTTACCGTCCCAATTACAAACTGAAGGCCTCATTGCCGAAAAGCTGACTTGCATTTTACTTCTTCAGTTGATGGTCGACTGTGTGAGTGCAGATAGAGAGAGAAGTGCATAATTATCTCTTAGAGGCCGAAGCTTAATTATTTCTAGAGAACAAGGCAAAACATGTCTTCTTCAGCGTCCGAGATGGACACAGCACCTTCAGAGTTCTCTTCAAGGTTAGTTAAACATCATCAAAATCTCTTGAACTGTATGTTGCTTTGAAATACATCGTGGTACTTGCTTCTAATGGATATTTCGAGACCCCTCAATTGTTTCCGTATCCTGGGTGAGCAGGATCACCGATTTCGAAGTGGAAGATGTGCTTCACGTGAGCAACATCCAGGGCAATCGCTTCCGGAGCGTATTCAAAGTCAATTTCAAGCGCATCTACACCGTGGGCCAGTTGAAGAAGGTCATCTCTACTCGACATGGGTATTCAGTTGTGGCTCTTCTGTACCATGGAGTTTGCTTATCGGATGAGCACAAGTTTGCTCATCTCATCCCGAACTTGCAAAACATGGGTGCACCTCGTTTTTCGGTGCGTACAAGATTGTATACTCAACCGAAACGTGGTGGGATGTCCCTGCAAGTGAAAGGCCTCAACGGGTCGACTTTTTTAGTTCACATGGCTGCTCAAAGTACAGTGGCAGATCTGGTAACTGCCATCACGGATTATGAGGCGTACTCGTCAGACCAGGAAATTCAGATCACGTGTGCTGGTAAGAGCTTTTCAAGCCTAGACTCCAGCTTGGCATTGACAGAGTGCAACGTGGAGTCCGGAAGTGTTGTTCATGTTGCGGGGAAGCTGTGTGGAGGAGATTCGGACAGACCTGTACAAACATTTGTGGACATGGAGAATATATCTGCCCTCAAAACAGACAAAGTAGGTCCATGGGTACTAGGTGATCCCATTTGGCACATCGTTTCTCCTGGGGTGAATATTGAAGGAACGTGTCTGAATTCCTTCTGTGAAGCATTCGGCAAAAGAGTGCACTGCGAGATAGGCTTCGCAGTGTTCAACATCGCAGAAGTTGTGAAGTGTCCTGTGTGTGGGTCGATTTTCAAGGCTTCCACAGCGGGATTGTTGGAGTGTGAATGGATGTTCGAGGGCCGAAAAGCAGGTGTCCCGGCCATCGACGTGATAAGCCAGTGGCATTTGAGCAGCAATGAGGACGAATACAAGTATTTCGATGATGAGGAAGGTCGAAACGTGGCAAACTGGAGCCATCTCGTGATCGCAGCCAAGCCATTGCCAAGCAAGGATGCCACTGGACGAATGAAGAAGCTTGACAAGAAGGATTGTGCCATCTGTTTTGGAACGCTGAGGATGGGTGCGCCGATCCCCAACGTCGACATGGCCTGTGGGCATACAGTGCACTCGGACTGCTGGACAGCATTGCACCATTGTGGCTATAGCACATGCCCGACGTGCCGAGATCCCATTGTAGCTTGAAAAACAAGCCTGCGTTTTCTCAAGTGATGGAAACTGCTACATGCGTGTGTGTACAATACATATGTAATTGTGATGGAATAGAGCCGATGTATGTATGTATATACTGTAGGAAAGTGTGTGTTTTTGAGGATGTGGCAAATCTATCTGCAAGCCCTGTTTTGCGTGCCGAAACCTATGCAGACAATTTTTGAGTTTCTGAAGGGTCACGCTTATTTGGAGGACTTCTGTAGGCATGCGCACCAAGCTCTGGCAGTTTTGTTTCTGATCAATCGAATTGGTTGAAATTCCTTTTTCTTCATGTGTCTTTTTCGATCTATCTCCCACGCTTTGTGAATCGAGGTGTCCATATTTCAATGTATGGATTCTAGATTCCTGGATCCACCCTGTGTGCTCTGCATGCAACGAAACTTTGAGAGTTTCAATGTGAACACTCCTTCGTGAAGGATTTGCAACAACTGTCTCCCGAAGGTCTTCCAACCTGGGATCCTAATCAGGAATGTTTGTTTCCAATTGCTCAACATGCAACTCAACCCTGCAAGGATGGGCCTATGACAATTTTTCCAACATCATACATTTCAATGGGAGTCTAGATTCTGCATGCTTCCATTTTGCAAATATATATGAATAAAGTTTTTTATAAGACAATTGGGAAAACCACAATCATTGTATAGTTGTAGTTGTTTCCTAGTTGAATTTAGTTTTTATACAAGTGCAATTATAATTGTTTTCTAATCGAATTTAGTTTTTTTGCAATTGCAGATTGACATAAGGGATTCCATGGAGCGTAGACTTGTCTACAATGACAACTCTAGTAAATATTGGATGGTGAACAACTCACACTCATTCTAAATTTGAATTCTCTTACACTCCCGTAATCCTACACTTCATTCTAAATTTGAATTCTCTTACACTCCCGTAATCCTACACTTCATTCTAAATACAACTACTTTGCAACTAAAACAATGTCCAAGTAAGATTTGCTGGTACTAGTAACAAGGGCTACACTCATGAGGACAATTACAGTATAGGACATTTAGTGTTCTTTAACCATTTGTGGTGAACACGTTTTTCTTCTAATGATCATTACTCTATGTACAATACATCTCCAAAATCAACATGTACCTATGTAAAAGAAACAATTTTAAAACCTATACCAAAAAAACTTTGACCCTTCATAACTTTTACATACGATATCCAAAGGTTGCGTTCTTTGGTATGTTGAAACCTTCTTTCACTTGCCAATAAGAAAATATAAACAATTTCACGATTTCATTAATAGTAACCATGCACAGTAGCAAAAAGTGACAAAACCTTAAATGAAAATCACGTGAACATCTAATATTGTCATTTGGCTATAGTCAGGTAAGGTTACCCCAAAATGTCGTCTCCACTACAAATTCAGACGAAGTCTATAATTGAGTTGAGTCAGTTCATTAATTATTCAAATTTGTCAAACAAGTAGACCTCCAATTCTGCACAAATGCCTGTGGCCGATTCTGAATGTTGTTTGCTTCAAACGTTAACGCCACTTCTGATCTTCCCACTCCAGCATTTCTCACTGTGAGGTATGTTGTGATCAACCACAAATAATTTTCACAGCACATTCACGTCAATAGTTCAATACTATTCCAGAGAATAGAGCATTCAAATCTTGTTTGTTTCATCATCTCTTCGACAACTTGCTTCTCTGCTCTACAAGGGCTTTTGCTGCATTCAGATTGGGTGATTGGGGTGTTGCATGTCACATGTTGTCAACTTGTGATACAATTGGAAGCAACTATCAGAAAGTGATTGGTTTATCTATATACTAGACCCTGCTATCGTCAGGGTCGGCATTTCATGCTGAATAATTAATTAAAGTTGTGAAAAGTAGTTGGAGAGGCGCTTTCAAATTTCAACTTCTTCAAATTTCAAAGCCTTGTATGTGGCAATATTCTATCTTATAATAATCTTACATTAACAAGTTTCTTTGGAACAAAATGTTGCAATCTCTAACAAGTTTGACCACGTAAAACTCCATCCCTCCAAAATTGGACTAGTGCTATGAAGGTTTATGGCAAGAGATGCTCCTAAAAAGTCACATTGTCCTCCATATGTTTGCAAGCTACTTGATGTGATGAGTGGAGCAAAGGCAAGTGGTTTTGAAAAGTGGAAAAGTACGAGGTACAACAATCCATGTGGGATATGTAAAATAAGACACAAAAGAGCTCAACTATTCATTGTCGAGTGAAAATAGTGTAATAATTGTTTCACAATTGAACATCAAACCTCCATAACTTTCTACTAGAGATTCCAAATCACAAACGGATTTTTGGAAGTGAAACTGAAGTAGATTTCCAACATTTTCTTAGTTGGCTACATTTTGAAAAAAATTGATTTACAATGCTTAATGAGGTTTGAAGTTCCGGTATGGGATGATTCAAAAAACACCTGTACTATTTTTTGTCACACATTCAATGCGGAAGTTGTTTTGTACCATAAGTATAGCAAAAATGACTAAATGAATATAAAATTTAAAAGCAAGCTTCCTATAGCAATAGAAAATGCATGAAGATTTTAATTTTTCAAAATTAATTCACTAGGTGAAATTGAATTTTGAATATATATATATATATATATATGTCACATATGCGGTTTTGGTGGGTCTTAGTACTATTGAGTACCTTTTTTGAAGAGTTACGTTGTCAAATTTGGTAGACTAGCTCTTCTAATAGAAATACACCTTTCCAGGAGAGGGATTTCCAAAAACATGTTCTAAGTGTGTTTTACATTGGCCTAAAGTATGCTATATTTAGGGTGAATTTATGTTGAACTAAAAATGATTTTTTACTTCTAGATTTGATCTTCCTATTTTGCTCTTAGTTGACAACAACATTTGGCTACTTTTAAAATAAGTTTTTCAAATTCATTTTTTAATTTTTCAAAATAAAAACGTAAAAGTCTCATTTTCTAGAATAAGTTGTAGCCTTTAGCTCAAAATAGTACTTTAGGGTACAAAAAAAGACTCAATAGTACTGGTGGGGGCTTGCAATATCTCCTATCTACTAATGCAATTTGTTTTTTTAAAGGCAAATTAAATATTACCATCCATTTTTGTCATCCAATGATGAACATCACATGTTGTCAATAGTAAATTTGAAATCTAATTGATTATTCGGATTTTATATTCCATGCCCCCAATAGTACTGAAGGTGACACATAGTACTAAAAGTACTAAAAGGCCAAAAATCAAAAACGCAACAAATAGTACAAGTGTTTCTTGCAATCACCTTATGATACTTTAATAAAAATTATGCTTTTGAATTTTCAACATTAGTTGACTTGAATTTCACCATTTGGCCCATTTTTTGATATTTAGGCATTTGTTGCAATAATTTATTTTGTTTTCCAACTCCCTCCAAACTAATTTCTAAAAAAATTCAACTCTTGGTTTATATTTAACTAATGCTAACCTTGATAGCTCTAAAGTACAATATGTTCAAACAATACAGGTTCACTCAATGGGAGTATATGCTAAATGATTGTTGGTGCTTGCAATCCTTGGCATCCAAACAACCATCAAACCACCCCTTTGAAATTCTTGGTTAGGCATTCAGAAGAGCATTTGTTGCATATTGTCGGAATGATGCACAATTTTAGATTTTATTTATTTTTATATGTAACAGTGATGTACAACAACAATAAGGCGCAAGACAAATAAACGATGCACAAATTGGGGTAAGCCGCTTACATCAAAAGACAAACTTTCTTGGATAATGAGCACTAAAAGTGGCCTTCTGTATTCCTTATTCTCATCAAAGATTTAAAAATAGGCTATTTTCTATGCTTCAAAAGCTATGGAGACTTCACATTATGCAATTTATCCCACTCAACCCCAACTTGCACCAATTGTTATGAAATTGATTGACAAGTTAATGAATGTCTTAACCTTGATGTAATTGACTTGTAATGAAGTACATATGTGTTTTAACCATATCATTGTTCCCTCTATTCTAATTGAAAATCTAAAAATTGATTCATTGATTCATACTTATAGTTTTTTTTTTAATATTCAAACATAGAATACCTAGAAAATGATTTAGACTAAAAAGGTGTACTGTAATGTATGCCTACAAAGAGGATTCCAGAGTCATTTAAAATCTGCAGTTGTTTTTCGTATACCGTGGCAAAATGAAATGATGTGGAGTTTGAATGGCTTGGAAGTAGGCCCAAGAGGCCAGGAGTTACAAGTCCAGTCGATGTAATACAATTGTCTGCATTCTGATCATCGATATAAGGTACAGAGGTGGAAGCCCGGGCGGCGCTGGATGATCACAAGTCTACTTAAATACACCCGAATTCATCACAATCATACTCATTGTAACACCACTAGTTATGCTTGCAAATTAGCGTGGCAAGCATAACTAGAGCCACCAGCAGTTGACTCCCAGCTTCTCACCAGAAGAGCCCATTTATCTTTGGTGAGTTGCAATCTCTAAACCTTTTGCAGGGAAATATATCTTCTGCTTCGTCGAGACAGCAATTCGTCGTTTCAGAACCGACAAAATCAATTCTTCCAGATTTTGTTTTCTTGTGTAATTGCTATGTTCACCACGATATTTCTGGCTACTGCAACTGTCCTATGTACGAGATGTCTGATACGAGAGTGAGTTCCTATAGCTAGGAAGCTGGATTTTTATAATTTCTTATTGTTGCTGCACCCTGAATTACAGTTTAAATCTTGTTGGTTGAATTGAATGCGTGATTACAGGGAGAGAAGCTCGTAGTGGCTGTTGACTGCTTACCGAAATCAGCTCTAAATTCGCTCTTGGAGTCGGTCTCTTGATTGGAGCTTCACGGTCACCAGAGAACAAGTAGAAAACGTAGCACCATCAACGACCGAGATGAAGACAACAAACACCTTCAGAATTTTTCAAATGCTTCACGGTTCGTGTGGTCACTTGATCGCCCTATCTTTTCGTATTTTTTGTCTCCTTGAAATTCAATCGTGGGGGGGTATGCATAACGGTACATTGAACTCTTGCATTGTGAAGTTTCTTGGGTGTGCAGGATCACAGACCCGTACAAGCATTTGTGGACACGGAGAATATATTTGCCCTCAAAACAAACAAAGTAAGTCCACGAGTACCAGGTGTGCCCATTTGGAAAATCGTTTCTCAGGGGTTGAATATTGAAGGAACGTGTCAGACATGTGAGACATTTGGGGACATAGTGCACTGCGAGATAGGCTTCGCAGTGTTCAACATCGCAGAAGTTGTGAAGTGTCCTGTGTATGGGTCGATTTTCGCGGCTACCACAGTGGGATTATTGGAATGTGAGTGGATGTTCGAGGGCCGTAAAGCAGGTGTCCATTCCATCGACATGATGAGCAAGTGGCATGTCAGCAGCAATGACAAAGAATGCCAGAGGTTCGACGATGAGAAAGGTCGAAACGTGGCAGACTGGGGCACTCCCGTCATCACAGCCAAGTCATTGCCAAGCTATGATATCAGAGGAGGATCGGACAAACTCAAGCGCAAGACAAAGGATTGTGCCATCTGTTTCGGAACACTAACAAAGCGCTCGCCAATCCCCAACGTGGACAAGGCCTGTGGGCATAGAGCACACTCTGAATGCAGGACAATATTGCAAAGTTATGGCTATAGCACTTGCCCGACGCGCCGACATCCCACAACATCTTGGGGGTGCATTTGCTTCTCAAAGTCTGCGCTCCGTGGTGCCAGAATCGGTTTGTGTACATATCACTCTGTCCTTTTTTTTGGGTTTTAGGGTTTTAGAGTTTAGGGCAGAGGCAAGCGGAGACAGATTCACTGCTTATTTTGAGAATTTTGTTGGCATGCTCGACAAGTAGACTACTGGCAATTCATTTTGTTTTTGATCAGACGAATCGGTTGAATTTCTTATGCCTTGATGTGTCAATTTCTTTGTTCCTCATCGAATGGATGTATATAGGTCTTCAATGTCAATGGCTTCTAAATTGGATACTGGATTTCCTTGGTATAGAGTGGTAGAAGGTTCTCAGTATCATGAAATAAACTCCCCACTACCAACTACGGAGTATATTCGACTTCATTGGTACCCTGACAATAGTGCATAAAGTTACACAGATGGACCATATTATTAGTAGAGTCGCACCTCATGTTGCAAGCATAACATTTGGCTCCCAGGGTGATTTCTTTTCACAGCTTATGCCATTTCGTCTGCGGTCCCAGGTCTCTCATTCGTTTGTGCATGTTCTGAGGCCTTACAATTTCGTCCTAAATTGTGCTCACTGGGAATATCTGATGGAATTGGTCGACAGTAAGTAACAACCTTAAGCTCACCTACACTGATGCAATTGAGCAAGCTTCTAGATTGGTACTATTGGCTATTTAGCTTCATGCAATCAGTGCAGCAGGATCCAACTCTAATTCGTGTGAGTATATGACAATCAGTGTTATACTCACAAAATAGTTTATGACACCAGAATCATTGAAGTACTCCATTTCTTCACAAAACGAAAGACTAGTGACATATTACTCTTAGTTAGAATGTTACATCCTACATCCTAATGTGGTTGGAGTAATAAAGCTCCTTCTTGATTTCCCAATGGCGTACCCAAGATATTAAGGGTATGGCCACACCCGGCCCTACGTGCGGTGTTAATCTCACGTTCTTTGGTAAGTGCTGATTCTAGCTGGAATCTGAGGTGACTGGTTGTAAGACTGGGAGTACTACTCATTTTTTGGAGATACCACGAAGAAGCTGCTATTTTTTATAAAATGAAGATCTGAGTACTACGTAATGTTGCATGTTCATGAATGTGACATAATGTCAATGTATGAGAGTTTTGCCATCGTGGCTTATTTCGATTGGTTATGTAGAGGCAGATTAAGACTGATAGCGCTCACTGAGGACCTTGTGCAAATTTTCAACAGGGTCGGTATGAAGTAGAAATTTCATTGGTTTGGGAGTGAGAAATCTTAGAGAAATCTCTGCTACTATCAACCAGTATTAACTTAGTGAGTGCGGATTCACCTAACATAATCTAAATGTAGGAAATTTTTGTCTTTGTGGCATGTTTTGATTGGTTAGGCAATCAAAGAAGTCAAACGGCTCAACTCTCTTACATTGACATTATGTCCAGTAATTGCAAAGTAGGCCAAGTTATAAAAAATAATAGCAGGTTAGTAACAACCTCGTTGCCCACAGCTTGGTAGGTCCTAACCTGCGATTATTTTGATAACTTGGCCTGCTTTGCAACTACCTCGTCCATAAAACTGCCGTATGGTGAGATTGCCCCGTGATTGCAAGAGCTCAAAGGTTTCGCTGTGGGTCTCCTGAGCATCGTCCGGGTGGAAAATCATTCGGTTCGTGTATTCGTGTGTGATTGCGCGAACGCAAGATTGGGCCGTGTGATCAATTTAAAAAAAAAATCTTGGTTACTGATTTTAATTTTGCAAATTGCGGTTTGCTTCTGTTCTGTTGCATGTTTGCTCCGAGCTTTCAGAGGAGAGTTCTCCTGTAGGGTTTCGCAATTTCAGTGATTCACAGTAGGCAGTGTTGTGATCACACAACATCTGGATCACAAATCTTCATCCTACAAGCTCCAAGAATCCATACAATTCCGGTGTCAATTCCGATAATGGTCCTAGTATCTCATCTCAAGAGATAGAGTCAATTGATGCTGAACTAAAGATCTAGTGTCCCTCCGCCGATTCCAAGCTGCAATTCCAAGCGCATCACCCACAGCCCTCTGCCGAACAACAAAGTAACGGCCATGGTGATCACTAACGTCGCTCCTGCCACCCACCCCTGCAAGTGTGAAATTTTTTACATCGATACTGATTCTCTTTTTAAGAGATTGTCATAATATTCATGGAATCTGTGGGTTGCATCCAGTGATCCCAAAACTAGTTTGTGGAATTTAGGAATTTAGGGCAGTATGCTACCTGCAAGACAAACATGCATCCACTTTGGCTACCTTGAGAGTGAGTAGTATAAAAAAGAAACAGAAAGGAAAGGATTTTGCCAATTGTGAAGGATTATTGGAAAACTATAACACAAAACTGACTAAATAGATGCTAATTTCAATGTGGAGGAAGTTGCAAATTGGCTATCTGATTGTATTGTTTGTTGCAATTTTGGCTAAAATGTCTCTATTAAAGGCCCCTTTTTTACAATGCACTAGTAGTGCAAGGATTTTTTTGGTAGAAACTCAGCTAATTTTAGCCAGTTTAGAGGTCGTTGGTTGCGTATTTTAGATAAATTCTACAAATTAATTGTGACCATTTGCATAGTTGAAAGACCTATTTAAACTCTCGAATTGTTGCTTCCCTTGAATTCTTTGAATTAAGGCACTGCTTTAAAATCTTGTATATTTTACAAAATTTCACCCACTTCTAGATCTTCAAAGAAAAATGTTAGATGTTCAACATTGCTACTTTTCATAAAATCCTTTTAAAATATACTTCACTATGAGCTAAAATAGCCAAAATATTGATAAGTTAAATAAATATTATTTGTCAATAGTCAAAAAGTTAAATTTATATTATTTGTTACATATTATAAGAGCATCCCCTATGGTCCTTCAAATGTTCTTAGAGCACTAAATTGAAAGTCCGACAAGTATTTGCCTAGAAATTAGATCCTTTGTCCTTCACTAACAAGCGCTTCAGTATTGTAGCTAGGCCCCATGGGGGGGGTAGTGAACGGGCGGAGTAGCAATATAGGTGCGAACAAATGATAGGGTATTTTAAAATCATTTGGTCAAAAAATTATGAAAGAGTTTAGAGTAATATAGGGTATAGAAAATGGCTTTGGACGTCTTTAAAGTACTATAGGGTATGGAATAATAGGCGCATTAGAAAATGCAGTAGTACTAAAATAGCCCTCTTTATATTAAATTTTTTGGCCAGAAGTCTGAAAGTGCTACTTTCTCGGCTACTTTGAAAGTGGCATATTGGTGAGGATAAAAAAATTAAATTTGCTATTACTAAGAGCATAGTATTGTACTATAGGAAATATACTTTAGTTCATTTACTTCTCTCGGATTCCTACAGTAACTTAACTACTCTTACAACTAAGTTATACACTATATACAACATAGAATTTAATGTCTGACTACTGTAAATATTGTTTCTTACAGCATACACTGCACGTCCTGCTGGATTGAACTTAGGGTTAGTTGAATTGGGCAATCTGGATGCTGTATGGTTCAGGGTTTCCACAATTCAATCTGCCTCACCTGAACCCATCCGTTGCTAGAGTTCGTTGCATGTGCATCATTGAGTTTGCTTTGGCCGAGGTGTTTAGGGTTTAGGGTTGGTTCGGTGGGGGCGTCCCAGAATAGCCCTTGTTGCGGTATGGGGCGAATCTGCGTTTTGCATGTAGGGTTTTAGCTTTCAGGGTTTAGGCTGCCTTTCTCTTGCGTATTGGATCCAGATGTGGTTTTGGGTGTAACGACAAATTCTCTGTGTTCAAGGTAGGGTTTATGATGGCGCTCAATTTCAAAATTAGGCTCTACTCGGTGCTCTAAGATTAGGTTTAATTCTGTGAAATATTAGGTGAAGCTTGACTTGAAAAACATTTTACAATAAAATCTTTCTTCCGGCAAATTTGGTTGTAACTTGAATTATCATTGGCCATGCTGCATTATATATTTTGAGAAAAATTTTGATACCGAACCAGCCCATTTGATGTAAGCCAAAAACTATAGTAGAATTTTTTTTCAATCTAATTTACCATATCATTTATTCATAGAAAATTGGAATTATAAGTAATGCAAGCCCCTTCTCTATTAACCCAAAGTAGAAAATTACATAATTATAGCATGTCCAAAAAAAAAAAAAAAAGTAGTACCCCCCTATAAAATAGTGGTTGGTCGCACCTATATCCTTATTTTTTTAAGGCACTGACCCCCCCGAGCTAGGCCCGCTAAATTCTAATGAATGTTGTCTTATATAGGTTTTCTTTGGTGAGCCCTCCTAGAAGGAAACATAAGGCAAAATATTGTCATGATTGCATGTTGACTCTAATATTTCTACAAAATTGATCCCCTTGCCTTTGTCCCTCTCCCTTTTGTGTAATGAGATGTCACGGCCTTGAGCTATACCGCAGAGGTTCTCATACATGCCTCAAACGCCAATTAGTTTAGAGGGCCAAAATTTAAAGGACCATAATGGATGCTCTAATGTTGTATTTGTTAGAAATCTTCTATTCCCTACTTCAAATATAAATGGATTGAGGCTCATTTGTAAGTAACATGCATGTTATGTTAAGTCCAAGTACCAGAATATTAGATATTCTAAAATTGTACCCTAGTTTCAAGGTCACATGATCAATTAGGTCCTTACAATAGAAAATTATTGCATATGGTGACTTGTGCATGAAATTTGCACTTTCTTGATTCTCAAGGAAAAAATATTGACCTATAATTCCTTAACCCTGTACAAGTGCATAATATTATATAACCATGCAATGGTCTTTTCCATGGTGGAAAGGTATTAAGCTTTGCTAGATACTTGGGAGGAACTTATCAGTTAATATTTCAAGGATTAGAATTGGCTAAAGAGCTATAAAAGACATTTTTTTTCATTGTAGAAGTCCCTTTTTTAAGGATGCAAAAGAGGGACCCCTGCCTCATAGGTAAAAAATGTTTTGGGATTGTAAAGCATTTGAATGATTTTATATCAATAGTAATGAATGAAGACTTTCATTTTTTTTATTTTGGAGGCACATTGGGTTGTCCGCTATGACCAATTAAGCTACAACTAGATGCAATTAGGCATGGTACCTCCACAAGTGGTAAGAGTTTTTGTTTATCAAGTTAGATTATAAGATTGAGTTTTGACTACATATACCAATAGGAATTGAACTGTAAACCTCATTGGCCCAAAATAATTCAACCTTTTCTACCTATCCTCTTCTTCTAAGAGTTCTTTAAGTCCGAATTGTTTCTATCAAGAAAGACCGTGGCTGGCCCACCCATCTCTTATTTGTTGGAGTTACTGACTTTATGGATTTTGATCCCGGACAATGGCATTGGACGGATGGTAAAGCACTTCTAGATTATTTAGTTTCTTTAGGCCGCAAACTTCTTACAAAATTGGCTCAACCGAAGCGTACCATCCCATCTAAGTGGTCAGGTTTACTTCCAGATACCTTTCCCCCCGACTGGAGAGATGTATGGTTCAAGGCTCAACCCTAGAAAGATGCTGCATTTATATGGTCCATATGACATAATGTTGTTGCAGTCAACTCTTGGCGGGCTCAAATTGCATCTCTCGTTGCATCTACTGTAACATTGGGGACACAGAGACTCCAATTCATAGGTTCTTCTTATGCCTGAGATCCAAGGTAATTTGGGACTATGCTCAGTCCATTATTCACCATATCTGGGGCTCTCATCCTATTCTAGGACCACATGATAGGTTAGATGCTATTCATTGCATTTTTGGCTCTCCAATTCCTAGGAAGTTCTATAGACATCGCACCTTATGGTCTCTTATTTGTGGGGCAACATTGTGGCTCTGTTGGATTTCAAGAAATCACCTAGTCTTTGCTCAAAAGAGATGGCCCACCCATTTACTTCAGTCAGTACTTTGGGACGCCCTCTTAGATATTGGCCATATAGCACTCTTGAAGACTCCGCGTGCCTCTAAGCTTTGCCCGCAAAACTCTGATAGGACTTGGAATCAATTTTATGATATTTGGCTTCACCCGGTGTTAGTTAGTAGGGACGATGACCACATTAGATGGACTAATAAGTGGCCTCCTCCTTGCTTATTCTTCTAGCTCTGACTCTCTTGGTTTCTTTTTTGCTCACATTAGAGAAAATTTCAAGCCTCCACAGCCCTTCAAGGTACCCTGAAATTTGTTTTTTTTTGGTTGAAAAATTCGTTTTTTCCCTATTCTCGCCCACCTAAAACTGCAGTGGCAGTGGCGCAGGAACTGAGTTTTACGAGTTAAATTTATTTTATTTTAATTATTTTTTTAATCTTAAATTTTTATTAAAAATAAAAAATAAAATAAAAATAAAAAATAAAAAAATAAAAAAAAATTGAATGCTTATTGCGGTAGTTTGCTGGAGTGACAAACCAAGCTTTTTAATAGCTTGGTTTGTCACTTTGGAGCAGCCTTCCGGAGGGCTAAAAATTCCTCTAATGTCCCTCTCTTCATTTTGTCCAACCGTATGGCTTGGCTGCTTTGTACCCGGTTACTGTTTTTTAATGCAATGGTTCTTCCATTTGTTATAAAAAAAAATTGTTTAATCCAAGAAAGATGCTAAGGACTAAAAGTGTCCTATAAATGACTTTCACAAAAATGTTGAAACAAAAAATGCACCTATTTATTCAAAAATGTAATAATTTTGGGTTGGCTATTTTGGTAATAAGGCAATGTCATTCTAGAGCCAAGGACATTATGATCCCACCAATTTTTTTTTTCAAAGTTGTTTGAATGTTTTTGATTTACAATAATGTAGGGACACCTAAAAGCACTACATTTTTTGTTGTGCATCATTTTTATTATTAGGCTGATCAAAAAAATTATATTCTCATTGAAAAATGAAAGGAGATTTCAATGCACCAAAGAATGCAACATTTGAATACCGTATACAAATTAAAGTTATAAGGGATCAAAGTCTTTTGGATAGATGTTCTTATAAAATTGTTTCTTCAACAATAGGCACATATTAATTACAGAAATGTACATAATGGATACATCTATTCAAGTGGTACTTCAAGGCATCTAGCACATGGGGTGGGGGTTGGGGGGTCGGGGGGTTGGAGGGTGGCGGGCTTACCTTAGATAGTGTTGAAAATCTCATTGTTGAACTGTGGCTATTTTTTCTATAAAACTGTAATGTTTAATATACCGTAGATCACCTTATAGTACAATTTGACCTAATTCTTCTAGCAACTTGATTGTTGACCTAAATTTTATGTATAAAAGTATTATCTTTTGGACTTGAAATTTAAAAAGTACAAATTCTATTCCAATTTGAAAATTTGAAATTCCTACAACTAAATATTTTTATGCACGTGGATTTTGTCCACTAACCATAGTGAATTCATTTTCAAATAATAAAATGATATGGAGTTTAATTTGTTCTACAATATTCTTCCGTATGTTTACATTCCTGTAGTAAATTCTAAATTTCTTTAGATTATTTTCTACTGGATACGGATTTTTTTTATTGTTTCTTTAAGAAGTTTAGTTAAGTTTCATATCTTAACAAAATAAGTTGAAATTTATATTGAAAAGAAGATATGAGAATTCATCTATAAAAAATAACTGAAATAAAATAATTTTATTCTTTTACAAGACTTCAATATAACAAAGTCTATCGGTCCTATAAAGAACAAAAATTGAACATATATTAATAAACATGCTATTGAGTTTGAATTTTTGATATGCAATTATAGGCTCTACTTTTCAAGCTTAATTCCCTTAAGATTGGTTCAATAGGCTCATAAGGCAATCAAACATCAATTTCAATTTGGTCTTTTAGATTCTAGTTAAGTTGAATTAATATATTTTATTATAGATTTTGTTATATTTTTATTACAATGTCTATAAATGTGATAGTTTTGAATGGTTTTATGAAAGAATATGAGGAATTTTGTTAAAATGGCAATATTCCGCATGCCATTTTGACGGCAAGCCATTTTGACCATCTAGGACGGGTATAGATTTCAGATTGGGTGGTTTGAACCATTTAGGACATGTATAGATTTCAGATCAAGCGGTTTGAACTAGAAAAATGCAAAAGTTTCAAAATGGTGCCATTTTAATGAAATTTGTCATGAATGTAGTTGTTAAAACTTCTATAATCAAAGATAATGTTTTTCCTTATCAACATGCCAATAGGTTGTTTAATAATTTTTAGTGAAAAAAAATTGTCATAATTTTTTAAAGAATAATAATGTACTATAACAATACAAAAAAAACTATATCTATTACAAAATGTATAGTATAATTAAAAATAATTTGAACTTCTTTCCAAAAATGAAGGATATAATGAGCAACAATGGATTTCAATGTCAACTCCATTAAATTGGCAATTTTCAATTAAATGACACAGTAGAACCTCAAGAAAGAAAGAAAATGTATTAATTTAGGGAACTAAGAGGGGATTGAGGGTGGGGAACCTTGACAATTTGGTTCACAATTTTCAATTGTGCATGAGATGCAATTTACATACTCGGGTGATTACAAGAAACACTTGTACTATTTTCCGTCACATGTTCAATGCAGAAGTTGTTTTGTGCCATAAGTATTGCAAAAATGATTGAATGAATGAATATGAAATTCAAAAGCAAACTTTTTATAGCAATAGAAAATGTACTAGAATTATTTCAATTTTTTAAAAATTAATTCAATAGGTGAGATTGTTCAAATTTTGAATTTATATCACACATATTTGTTTGGTGATTTTTAGTACTATAGAGTACCTTTTTTGAAGAGTTAATTTGTCAAATTTGTCGGTAGGCTAGTTCTTCTATGTGCTTTATTTAGTTTGAATTTATATTGAGTTTAAAATGGTTTTTTAGTTTTGACTTTGATTTTCCTACTTTGATTTTAGTTGAAAACAATGGCCACTTTTAAAAGAAGTTTTTCAAGTGCACGCATTTTCTAATTTTAAAAAATTGAAATGTGAAAGTCTCATTTTTAAGTGGAAATTACAGCATGTGGCTGAAAATAGTATTTCAAGGTACATAAAAGACTCAATATTACTGCCTGTAGTACTAGCGGGGCCTAGAGCGCCTCCAATCTACCATTGTGAACTATTTTTGTGGCAAATTATGTATTGCCATCCTTCCTTGCCATCAAGTGATGAACATCACATTTTGTCAAAATAGTAGATCTGAAATCCAATCATCTGCCCAGATTTCATGTTCCATACCTCCAATAATACTAAAGGTGACTTATAGTACTAAAAGTACTAAAAAGCTGAAATAAAAAGCTGAAAATAAAAAATGCAACAAATAGTACAAGTGTTTCTTGCAGTCATCTACTAATTCATCAACATATCTATCAGATCAGCACAACAAGCCAAGGCAAAAGGCAAATTAGAGCATTCAATATTGTACATGGAATACCGCCACTATACCAGGGTTGTCATATCGGACGGGTCGAGGTGATCGGACGAGACGGACGGACGGGCAAACCGGACCGGATGGACGGACGGTCCGGACAGCCCGGACGCCCATCATTATTGAAAATTTCCAATTGGCAAGTCACTTCACGCTGGTGGTCCACGCTGGAATCAGGTTGCGGACGTGAAAGTCAGGGCGGGGGACGTGAAAGTCAAGGTGGGGACTTGAACGTCAGGGCGGGGACTTGAACGTCAGGGCGCGGACATGAACATCAGGGCGCGGACCTATTAAGCGGGGGCATTGACTTCAGGTCAGGGCGGGGACTTCAAGTCAGGGCGGGGACTTCACGTCAGGGCGGGGACTTCACGTCAGGGCGGGGACGCAGGGGCGCGGACGTCGCAGTCCTCCGCTATAGTGGGGGGGGAAGTGAAATTTGTTTTGAACTTGGCCATGGGATTCTTCCTTCCCATGTAGAGGGGGAACCCATTAATGCAGCCAACCCTTCATTTCAGTTTGAGAATATCTTCTAGTCAATGGCTCCATTAAAAGGTCCAACCACTTTTTCAATTTAAAGACCATGTATGGAAGCATATGGCTCCTTTCTTGATGCCAAACTTCTCCTTCTTGCCTTCACCAAGTACTTGAGAATTAGGACCCACCCAAAATAAAGGAGATTTCTGAAAATGAAAATTTTATTTGTGTAATGGGATCCTACGAGGGTTTAGGATTGAAATGAAATACTAGTTCCATTATTTTTTAATTCAAGTTCAATGGTACTTTTTTGTAATGAGGATATTGAAGTATGGTTTGGGATTGAAAAAATTAAATGAAATACTAGCCAAATTATTTTGAATTCAATCATTCCACTAGAAAGATTTATTTGTGTAATGGGATCCTACAAGGGTTTGGGATTGAAATGAAATACTAGTTTCGTTATTTTTTAATTCAAGTTCAACGGTACTCTTTTGTAATGGAGATATTTAAATATGGTTTGGGGTTGAAAATTTTAAATGAAATACTAGTCAAGTTGTTTTTAATTCAAGCATTCCAAATAATATTTCAAAAATATAAACTTCTAAATTGAGCAAATTTGTTAGGATTTTTTTAACTTCAAATTAGGGTCAACACCCAAGTTCGGTGCCTTGGGCATTTAGGGGTTAAGATATTTGTGAGTTCAAATTTGTGAATTTGCGTGTTCAACTTTGTCTTGGAGGGAGTCCAAGTTTGTCATGGAGGGAGTTCAAGTTTGTCATGGAGGGAGTTCAAATTTAGCTTGGAGGGAGTTCAAGTTTGCGTGTTTGGATAAATTTCCACACATACGCCGAGGTCAAGGTGCGGACTCCAGGTCAAGGCGCAGATGTCAGGGCGGGGACTTGAGGGCAGGGACTTGACGTCAAGGCGGGGACTTTAGGTCAGGGCGGGGACGCAAGGGCGCGGACGTCGCAGTCTTCTGCCATAGAGTGGGGGGGAAGTGAAATTCGTTTTGAACTTGGCCATGGGATTATTCTTTCCCATGTAGAAGGGGAACCCATTAATGCAGCTTGCCCTTCATTTCAGTTCGAGAATATCTTCAAGTCAATGGCTCCATTAAGAGGTCCAACCACTTTTTCAATTCAAGGACCATGTGTGGAAGCATGTGGCTCCCTTCTAGGTGCCAAACTTCTCGTTCTTGCCTACACCAAGCACTTGAGAATTAGGACCCACCCAAAATAAAGGAGATTTCTGAAATTGAAAATTTTATTTGTGTAATGGGATCCTATGAGGGTTTGGGATTGAAAAGAAATACAAATTCCGTTATTTTTTAATTCAAGTTCAACGGTATTTTTTTGTAATGGGAATATTTAAGTATGGTTTGGGATTGAAAATTTTAAATGAAATACTAGCCAAATTATTTTGAATTCAATCATTCCACTAGAAAATTTTATTTGTGTAATGGGATCCTACGAGGGTTTAGGATTGAAATGAAATACTAGTTCCATTATTTTTTAATTCAAGTTCAACGGTACTTTTTTGTAATGAGGATATTGAAGTATGGTTTGGGATTGAAAAAATTAAATGAAATACTAGCCAAGTTATTTTGAATTCAATCATTCCACTAGAAAGATTTATTTGTGTAATGGGATCCTACAAGGGTTTGGGATTGAAATGAAATACTAGTTTCGTTATTTTTTAATTCAAGTTCAACGGTACTCTTTTGTAATGGAGATATTTAAATATGGTTTGGGGTTGAAAATTTTAAATGAAATACTAGTCAAGTTGTTTTTAATTCAAGCATTCCAAAATAATATTTCAAAAATATAAACTTCTAAATTGAGCAAATTCGTTAGGATTTTTTTAACTTCAAATTAGGGTCAACACCCAAGTTCGGTGCCTTGGGCATTTAGGGGTTAAGATATTTGTGAGTTCAAATTTGTGAATTCGCGTGTTCAACTTTGTCTTGGAGGGAGTCCAAGTTTGTCATGGAGGGAGTTCAAGTTTGTCATGGAGGGAGTTCAAATTTAGCTTGGAGGGAGTTCAAGTTTGCGTGCTTGGATAAATTTCCACACATACGCCGAAGTCAAGGCGCGGACGTCAGGGCGGGGACTTCAGGTCAGGGTGGGGACTTCAGGGCGGGGACTTGACGTCAGGGCGGGGATGCATGGGCGCGGACGTCGCAGTCTTCCGCCATAGTGTGGGGGGGGAAGTGAAATTCGTTTTGAACTTGGCCATGGGATTATTCTTTCCCATGTAGAGGGGGAACCCATTAATGCAGCTTGCCCTTCATTTCAGTTCGAGAATATCTTCAAGTCAATGGCTCCATTAAGAGGTCCAACCACTTTTTCAATTCAAAGACCATGTGTGGAAGCATGTGGCTCCCTTCTTGTGCCAAACTTCTCCTTCTTGCCTTCATCAAGCACTTGAGAATTAGGACCCACCCAAAAAAAAGGAGATTTTTTCTAAAAATGAAAATTAACTTGCACACTTCAATCAAAAAAAAATTGAAATTACATGCTACAAGTTTTTGGGTTTATAACGAAAGACATGGTACACATTTTTTTAAATTCAAGTGGGAGGATGCATTTTCAAATTCTCCAAATATAAACTAAAAGGGTTCATAGTTAAAAAAAAAATCAAATACGTCTTATATTTTTTTGACTTCTAATTGAGTGGGTTAGTTTTTGGTAATGGGGGCTACAAGGGTTTGGAAATTGGAATTCACATCATTAACGTATAACAATGTATTACAATGTAGTTCAAGGATTTTATTTTTAAAAATAGAGGCTACAAGGATTTGGAAAGGAAACAAAATGCAAGTTCTAGTGGTTTCGAAGCAAGTTGAAGGCTTTAGTCTTGTTACTAGATGCTACAAGGGTGAAGGGTTTTGATTTCAAATCAAATAGAAGTTATGTTTTGTTTAGTTATAGTTGAAGCCTTCATGGTGTTGGTAAATTGTTGTTCCAAGTATTTAAAATTCAAATCAAATACAAGTTAAATGTTATGTGCTTGTATTTCAAGGGCGGCAAGTTGAAGTACGAGTTATAAGGGTTTGGAAATCCTTTCAAATACAAATTAATATTTTTGGAGGACAACCCTGTTCTGAACAATACATCTGGCTTATATATTAGAATATTTTATTCTATTGTAGTAATTGATTCGAAGAGTATGCATACTTTATCAAGTGAATTCCAAACTGTTTTAATTCACCAAGCTCCCGACAGAGAACGGGTCTGAGTGAGGCAGCGAGCAAGCCAACAAGGGCCTCCCTTCCTTTACTTTGAAATTCACAACAGGAAAAAATATTGTTTGATTGAACAAGGGCCCCCTTTCATTCCCAAAAAAATTACTTGAATTTGGGTTCAATTTAAAAAAATGTGGTTCATATGAACAAGGGTCCCCCCTTATTGGAAGTTATTGCTTACAAATTCAAAAGGAATTAGTATTTTTTTGCCTACAATGCAAAAAAATATGGTTCAATTGAACGAGGGCCCCTTTATTGCTTCTTAATGGAGAATGAATTAAACTCATTCACCTACAAGGAAAGAAATACGGGTCCATGGAGCCAAGTTCCTCTTTACTTTTAAATTTACAAGAAATTACTCAAATTAGTTCCACTTGACCCCAATACACAAAAATACGGTTTGTTTGTACAAGGGCCCCCTTTCATTCAAAAATAAATTAGTTCAATTTGACTCCAATTTAATCCCTGAAGGACGAAGGCCTATTCTCTGCCAAAAAACACTAAAAACTGCCATTTCTTTAGCAAAGAGTTAAAAAAATTTACATTGTTTTTTTTCCACATCTAACTATAGGATCGTACACCTGACTAGTATGAGAATGTGTGGAAAAAATTTCAGAATTTTGAACCACACAAATTGCAAGAAATCTGCATTTTAAGTGCAAAAAACAAGTTTTTCAGCTCATCGTGGGACTAGATTTTTTGACTTTGAACATTTTAAACTTTTAATTTTTTGCACTACAAAGTTATGAGCTTTAAATCTTTACAATGGAGAATTGAGTTGAGAGTCTAGCAAAAAAAAGAAAAATCCCAAAAACTTAATTTTTAATATTAAAAAAATTGTTAAGTAAAAGTAGGTACGAGATAGTAGGAAAATCTAAAATTTTAATATCTTTTATATGGAATTAAAATGCATTAATCCCAATGGTGACATTGTTCTAGAAAAAAAATCTAAACCAGAAAGAACTCTTCTTTTTTTTTAATTGTAAAAATTGCATTCAGAAATGAATCCTACAAGTTATTTTTTACAGGAAGATGCTCTAAGTGCCCAAAAAATAAGATTGTCTATAACTTTCTCATAACAAATCCAAATGGAATGAATCAAAGCTTCCTAGATAGGCAAAAATATAATGTAGGGCAAAAAAAAAATAAAAATAAAAATAAAAATTCCTGCAAATTTTTTGGGGCGGAAACCCCTCTCCCCTGTTTTGAGCTTATTTGGGCATAACTTTTGTTCCCAGGCAACGATTGAAAAAAAATAATATTCCCATGAAGCTTATAAGTTTTTCGATCTGCATAAAAAAAATCAAGACAAAAATAAAAATTCAGCCCGTAGGTACCTGCCCAAAATCCCATTTGTCCCCCGAGGCCCGAGGGGACAATGGTCCTTTAGGGATTAAAAAAATGTGGTTCACGTGAGCACAGGTCCCCCTTTATTGCTCAGAAATTCGAAAGGAATTATTAGTAGTATTCGAAAGGAATTATTACTAGTAATTTTTTGCCTACAATGCAAAAAAATATGGTTTAATTGAATGAGGGCCCCTTTATTGCTTCTTAACCTCTAAATGCCCGAGGCACCAAATTTTGGTGTTGACAAAACTTTGAAGTTAAATAAAACCTAACCAAGTTGCTATTTTTAATAGATTATATTTTTGTAAAATTCTATTTGAAGTCTACTTTTAGTGTCAAGAATCCGATTTTCAAATGATTGATTATGATTTTTCTATTCAAGATTTTGTGCAAGGGTACAAATTGTAATCTTGACTTTCCGTAGTGCTGGGGGCTCTTGGAAATGCGCCTCAAATACACTACATCTTGGAGGAAAATTCACATTATAAATTCATTTAAAAAAATTGTAGAGTAGATTTTGAGAAGCCGTAAATTGATCGTGGTTATGCATGTTAGGCCCTTTAACCTCATATTTTTTTGGTGACCAACTTCTTAGATTCAATATGTAAAAAAAGGATTGAAAGAATTTCTTAGTTTTAACACCGTCATGTTCAAACATTATAATCTTTAAATTCATAAGTGATATTCTTGTGTTTTCTTTTCGTACGTGATTTCTAACATGTTTAGTTTGAATTTGTACGGTTATAATTAAAAAAGAAGTGATATAATTTATCAAAATATTGGCCTTTTGTTCGATTTAAAGCAAATTCTTAGAAGTTCAAAACAGGCCTTGGGCATTTAGGGGTTAATGGAGAATGAAACTAAATTCATTTGCCTTCAAGGGAAAAAAATACGAGTCCATGGAGCAAGGTTCCCCTTCCTTTACTTTTAAATTCACAAGGAATTAGTTCCACTCGGCCCCACTGAAAAAATACGGTTCGGTTGTACAAGGACCCCCTTCATTCAAAAATAAATTAATTCAATTTGGCTCCAATTTTAAGAAATCGTCTACTTCCGTCCGCGATCCGACTACTTTTGTCAGCAAGCTGACTACCGTCCGCGCCCCGACCCACTCACGTCCCCGACCCAACCTACTCACGTCCGCGCCTCGACCCACTCACGTCCCCGCCCCGCCCCACTCACGTCCCTGCCCCGCTCCACTCAAGTCCCCGCCCTGCCCCACTCACGTCCTCGCCCCGCCCCACTCACGTCCCCGCCCCGCCCCACTCACGTCCCTGCCCTGACTACTGTCCACGCCCCGACACAATTCCGTCCTCGCCCTGACTTCCGTCCCCACCCTGGCAAGATTACGTCCGCGCCCTGACTACAGTCCGCGCCCCCTACCGGAGACGTCCGCGCCCTAGATCCTACTTGGCAGCCATGTGGCGTCAAAATGGCAGCCACATCACTTTTTTTTCCAATTAAAAAAAGTCAAATTTGTGTTGACCACATCGGACGGGCAAGACCTCTATCGGACGGGCGAACCGGACGTCCGCCCGGTATGACAACCCTGCACTATACGAAATGGACGGTTTCTTTCTTTAGCAATTTTCTCTAAAAATTTTCTATTCCATTAGAGAAAATCTGGGGCCTCCAGAGGGCTGCTCCACAGTCCTCCGGAGGACCCTGAAATTTACTTTTTTTTGGCAAAAAAATGAGTTTTTTCCCTATTTCCGCGCTACAGTTTCTGCTGCGACAGTGGTGCAGGAAACAAAATATACGAGTATAAATAAATATATATATATATAGTCTTAAAAAAATATTTTAAAAATTTTAAAAATAAAAAATAAAAAATAAAAAATATTCCGATTTTTGACCGTTTCGGCGAGCAATCAGCCAAGCTGACTGCTCATCGAGGGCCAGTTCTGCAGTGATAGGCCAAGCATTTTAATAGCTTGGCATGTCACTGCGGAGCAGCCCTCCAGAGGGCTGGTTTTTTCTCTAATGCTCATGTTCAATAGTAAGAATAAACAATCGCTTTCCCTTTGCTTAAAGTTTAGTATTTATAAAACGCACGAAGACTAATTTGTAAGAGCATCCCCACAACTGAGACAAGAAAAGGGTACAAGGAGGGCGCATTTGGTGTACCATTTGCATGAGCCCAGCTCGTGTGTCTTGCCTCTGTCCTATTGCAAGATGGGCCACAAACACGGGAAACCGGGTTTGTACAAGCCTCATAGCACCACCTTGCATCACCTCATTAATGCCGAGACAAAAGAGCCTTGGAACATTCAAAAAGTACCTCGATAATTGAAAACAAGGACAAAAGTAGTCCATACCGAGCCGTGGGCAAGACACACAATTTGGCCGGGTGTTCATCAAATTTGGCCATGCCCGGCCATTTTTGGGCCCTTGCCATGCATGCACACTACTAGAATTAGGTACCCTTTGCATCACCCAGGACGTTGCTCAATACACTAGAGAAGCAAACTTCTGGGGACCTTCAAACGTTGTTTGAAGGCTGACCCAAAACGTTGTTCAGATGAAGCAACGTTTTGGTACATGCATTTAGCAACGTTTGTTGTGTGTATGGGAACGGCTGAACCTAAGTTCCCATGTAGTTTTATTTTTTCTCTTCATTAGGAACATTTGTTCCCAATAATTCATTTAATTTAGGGAGGATAGATATTTAATATTCTTGAACAATGAAACGTCAATATTTATATTGTACAATATACAATATTTATACTCTACAAAACATATAGTATAAAAAATTGTACAATATATTGTATTTATACTATATAAAATATATACCAATAGTATAAAATGTTGTACAATATACATCGCACAATATTGTAGATTGTACTTCTTGTAAATGAAGTACTTGTTGTGAACTAAATGGGAGAGACAAGTCTATTATACTTCATGGGAGTCTCACCGAGGACAATGCTTATGGGATAAAGTCCTAGATGGTGAACTCCATTGGGAACAAAGTACTTGGGAGTTCTCTCATTAAACGTTGCTTAGACATTGCTCTGAAAATTGCCTCTTGCAAACGTTGTGCAAGCGTTGCTCTATTTCTGGTAGCACTATAGACGTTGCTACCAAACGTTGCAAACCCCCCCTTATTCTAGTAGTGATGCCGTGGGGCAATTAAATTGGCCAGGCACGGCCACTTCCCGGGTTTGCGCCACATTTGGAGCAGCCATGGTGATGCTCTAATGATATGTAAGGTAGCAACACCCATAACCGTCAAAATAAGGGTTTTGAACATGATTATTATTAATAAAGATTTTGAAAATTATAGGATCTTATTAGCAAGAGAAAAATAACACATGTGCACTTTTGAATGTATTATTTGGATGCTGTGAGAATAAGTTATGAATTTTTAAAGAGCCAACTACAATTGCACCTAATACCAACACTAGGGTTTGATGTTCAAATATAGTACACCCTTGTAATCACATCTATTTATTTCCACAGATTTTTCAAGATTTTAGAGGTGATGGTTTTGGGTACAGTAACGGTTATGGATGTTGCTACCTTACATAGTCTAACGAGATTGCAACTCCAGCACTCCAGCAGCCATTCAATCAATGGCACAACGGCAACGCAGTCCGCACGGCGAACTCTCGATGCCAACTAATATTACGTAGTTCTACTAGAGTGGTCAATATAAGCTTCTAAAGTCTCAACCTAGAAGGTAGTTTCAGAACTCAATAATAGTCGCTTGTGTTGCTGACCGTCTGTTGTCTTGCTGTCTGTCCCCCAGGTCACCTGTGGCTGGAGATTTGCATTATTCTCCTTTGCAATGAAACTCCGTTTTCATTTGTTTCAAAAAAAAAATCAATAATAGTAATGCTACTTTTAAGGTACATTCCATATACATTGCAACACAACGATTTCTACAGTACATAATAAAGTGGTCGAGAATGGCATCTCAGAGGAATTGAATGCATGCTCCATCATAGGGTTGACTATGGACGCCTCGAATTTCTACCAAGGCCGCGGCGGGGAGTTCAAGAGTAATCCTGACAATTCCAACAGAAGTACAGAACCTCATGATGGTGCAAGAACAGCGAATATATTAATGAAAGCGCTACTGTATATCTGTAAAACTGAGATGTTGTATGACGCAACTCACTCATGAAGCGGGGAACTGACAACGACCCATGCTCAATATATATCTAGTCTAATGACTACGGAAACCAACAGTCCCGAAAACCTTTAAAAACAGAGGGCAGCAACAAGCAGGAAATGCATGGCATGGTGACTGCTAGTACTGTCTAAGAATCAGCGTTCCAAATTTGGTGAAGCTCGCAGTCACCGAAATCTCTGATTCTCCGAATTGAAGACCATGTAGCAACTAGTAAAAAATTATAAATCAATGGCCGGGTACAGTGCTGCTAGTACGTTCTGGTGACACCCACTACACTATGGACAGGAGTAATTTACCAGTGGCATATATTTCAGAGGGTGACGTCGCCAGAGAAGCACTCGACCCAATTCATTCGGTTTCAAGCTCTTGCATAAAACAGACACAGTGATAACTCGCAAGTGCGACAGATCCCCGATTTGGGGAATTAGCCCAAACCGGATTAATTTAGAAGAATAATCGATCCCAGGCACATGTTCAAGAGCTACGATTATTCTCTGTTGTATGTGAAGTTACATTCTCAAGAAGTTCGTCGTACCATCGCCTACAACTCCTTCGGCTGAAATGCAGAATCAAGTCTGTGTATATTGATTGAACTAAAACTCCGGGAATATACACATCATTGGTGTAAATGAACGTACGTCCATTTCGTTAAATTGACGCAATACAATTAAAATGGCCAGGCGACCCTTCAGAGCGAAATGAAGTGATGTAAGGAGCTGATCGAATATGTGCGGGACGGGTGGAAATCTGAACTTGCAAGTACGCAATGTAAGTTGTGGATGGAATGCAATTTGCATATTATTTGCATGAATGTCAGCACAGCAAGCTGTCACAGTGGGCCATGCAATACCGCCACTTGAAAAAAATTAGTACCAATTACTCTGCAGTAGCGAGCCGCTGCTAGTGCAAATATCATCTCCGATCCGAGATAGAGCGACAACCAAATCAAACAAAGAAGAAGTTTCCGTACACCAACCCAATTAATTATAAGACCAACAATATATGAATACTTCATTGCAAAATCTGCAAAGTCCGGAGGCCACAAAACTCAATCATCGAGATCGAGAAAAATGGACCCTCCCAATCAACAAGTCAATAGGACGTCAATACAGAGACAGAGTTTCTGGTCGCGCCAAATCCTCTGCGGGCAGTACCCATCTAGCTACTGCAGGCTGCTAGAATAGAATACCACACTATCTAGCAAATTTATTCTCTTCCATCGCTCGAGCTTCAACCTTAATAGATGCAATGGGCGAACCTCGCAGGAATGCGACGACACACACAGCATAGCAATCAAGACATGCATGCATGCAATTACGGGAACTGGCTCCGGATGAAGTCGACGGTCTTCTGGTCGATGCGGAAGCCCTTCTCCAGCACCTCATCCTTGATTGGAGGATCAGACTGGAACAGCGCGGGAGCGATCTGCTGCACTCCCGGGTTCTGGCTGTTCAGCCCTGCGAACGCCAGCGCCGAGTCCTTGCCCACATTGAGCTGGAAGTGCACCAGTGCCCTGGGGAACACGAAAGCCTCCCCGGGGTAGATGGTGGCGGCGAACAGCGTGTTGTTTGTGGTCACGAATCCAACGTACAGCTCCCCTTTCAACAGGATGAGAAACTCCGTGGCGCGCGGGTGCGTGTGGGGTGGGTTGATGCCGCCCTTGGCGTAGTCGATGCGCACGGCGGAGATTCCGAGGGTGTTGATACCCGGGAACTGGTTCACGAATGCAGCAGTCACGTTGACCCCGTTGCGGTTGTTGGTGTCGCCGGGGTTCTTGAAGCCCTTGAACACGAAGTCCGTGGCGTTAACCTCAGCAGCAGGTTTGCACGGGAAGCCGTTCAAGACGATCTTGCCGCTCAGGTCGGCCACGCAGACGTCCTGGAGAGGATCCTCGTCAGCCGCCATGGCCAGCTGGGGACCCACCAGGGCCACTGTAAGCAGCACGGCGACGGTAGCCCACATCGCACGGTTCATCATGTTGCTGAAGATCTCGAGCAGTGCAATGCAAATGCAATCGGACTGGCAGGCAGATTCCTGAGACAGAGAGAGAGAGATGGAGAAGAATGAGTGAATCGATCGATCAGTTGTAGCTGGTTGTAGCTCAGGTTGGCCTGGGCTTATATAGGCGCTGGAACTCCGTCTGTTTCAAGCGCCACTGATGAGTGTGCCAAAAGTCCTTGCCTAAAATCAATTGTTTTTGGTTGTCGAAGGTGGGCAGGTCCATCTGTAATAATTGGAGGCAGATGGAGATCGAATGGCGCGCTTCCAGTTACATTGCACAAGTTATTGGTTATTAAACGTAACGTTTCTTTGAGACTTCAGTTGCTGGAGTTCGATCAGAACTACCTTACCTTACCTTAAGTTAGTAGGAAGTAGAAACGGGTCTGGCAACACTGTAGTACGTACTGAGTGAGTACGTGTGGAATCAACAGGACCGAGATGGGCAGGTCCATCTGAAATAATTGGAGGTAACTGATAGATCGAGATCAAGTACGTACGG
Organism: Pseudisothecium myosuroides; assembly: GCA_951799445.1. Lineage (NCBI taxonomy): Eukaryota > Viridiplantae > Streptophyta > Bryopsida > Hypnales > Lembophyllaceae > Pseudisothecium > Pseudisothecium myosuroides. The sequence goes on along the minus strand of OX637291.1, from coordinate 4,394,773 downwards.
TAATGGCTTCCACTTACATTGCTTGATATTGGTCAAATGTTTGTGTGGAACCGAAGTAGCAACTGGGCAGGGAACACCTGTAGTAGTCACTGAGTACGGAGCAGTCCCATTGTCCGCATGGGAATATGGATGGGTTTGACATGTGGGACTTATTCACACTTGGTGTTAAGTAACCCCTAAACGCCTCAATCCGTTTTTGAATTTTTTTGAATTTTTGCTTATATCTTTGTACAAAAATATCATTTACTAGAATTTCATGAATTTGGTTGTTAAGGATGGTTGTCTTTTCTAGATTCAAGTATTACATTGGATGAATGAAAAGTTAGTTGGACTACAGAGCTAGTGCCTTGAAGCCCTCCATTCATCGTCCAGAGAATAGACGTCGAAGTGCTTCAGGGTTAAAGGTGTTGTTAGCGAGGGTCTTAGGAACGAATTTAGACCTACTTCTTGACCGGATCCAAACAACATTTCTAAGTTCTAACACCAAGTGTGAACATGTCTACGCAATGCTTAAAGCATCCCCATGGCAAGTCGGCAGCTCTTCAAGAGCTCTAAACACAGTGAGTGGACGTGCTATGGCTGTGCCACTATCCCATAGCAAGCACGCCAAGGCCCAAAACATGGCTGGCCATGGACAAATTTGATGAGGGGACGGGCAAATAAAGTGTCTCCTATCAAGCTTGGTATGTATTGTGATACAACTTTCCACATATGGACCTCATATATTGGCGCAACTTTTCATATGGCAAATTTCATTAAAATGGCGATATTCCATGTGCCATTTTCACACCGTGACATTTAGGATGGGTATACATTGCTAACATCTAGGTTAGTTTTAGATTTTAGAATTCTAAGACTGACATAGATATCAAATCGTGCAGTCTGAAAAATCTAGGATTAGTATAGATTTCAAAAATCTAGTACTAGTATAGATTATGGTATAGAAAAACAGTTCAAATAATGTAGTTTGAATTGCTAAAATGTACCAAATTAACAGAATACCGCCATTTTAATGAAATTGGCCATTCATGTTTCATCCACACTTTCTTGATGGCGTAGGTGAGGTGGCAGAAATAATTTCTTTGTTTGCGCGTTCAATTTCTAGGTTCCCTTGCTGAATGGCTTGACTCCCCACTTGGCGTGTTCTAATCCCACCTCAATCATGAGACAAATGAGGAGCTCAGTGGCTGGGCTCATCAACAGAGCATGCCACAGCCACCTATGGGGCCCTTCTTTGAGGAGTTTGCAGTGGCAATGCCCTTACATGTATCAATGTGTAGGTACATTCATCAATACAGACACTAGAAGAAATCTGTGTTTGCCTCAACAAAATTTACATAACGTATTTGTTGAGGCAAACACAAAAACTGCGTTTTTCTGGATTTTCAACACAAATTTTGAGTTTGCGTCAATAAACACGTCATGTACATTTAGTTGAGGCAAACGCAAATGTCTTCTACTGCAAAATATAGAAAGCACTTTATGTTTCTTCTTTAGTATAAAATGCATTGACATCAATTGAACTCGTTCTTTTACTCCCACATTTATCAATGATTGGTAGAACTGTTCTTGTCTTTTAGCCCGTAAAGGACCAAAGTTCCCTCAGAGGACACTTGGGATTTTGGACAAGCTTGTCGAATCTAGATTTTTGACCTGATTTTTTGAAAGTTTTTGTGTGCTTGTAGTTTCTCATGAGCTTCACTTTTACATAACTTTTGTCAAATCCAACTTCTATTGTAGAAGTTATGATGTTCTTTTTCTTCCAAAAGTAGTTTGTTGGAGGGTGATTGCAAGAAACACTTAACCTTTTTTTTGTCCCCTTGACCTTGGACAGGTGTTTTTTTGCTCATAACTTTTGCATCATCTGTCCATCTTCTATGAAACTTAAAATGAAGGTACATGTGGTAGTTTCAGATGTTGAGTAATTTTTTGGATTTTTTTAAAATTATTTTACTATTTTTAAACTGCCCCCGATTGGATGTCTACCTTGGCCATTTTGAAGGTTTTTAGTACTATTTTTCACCCAAAAATCCGAATTTGAAGCTCAAAATTGGTATACTAGGACTTCTACTAAGTTACACAAGTTTATTAAAGATTTTCTAAAAATAGTTAATTTTCCATCTTCCACATGTGCTCAAAGTGCACTACCTTTGCGCAAGTGTAGAGAACACCATTTTATTTTTCCAATAGTGAAAATTAGTAAAAAGGAGTATCTATAAGTTAGTAAAAATGGATTTTTTTTTGAGAATTTTTTGAATTTTTTTACTATTTTTTAAGAATTAAATTTCAAACTGTCTATTTTCTTGCATTTTTCAACCCTCTTTGACCGTGCATAACTCTTAGAGATAAAAAAATTTAGGTCTGAATTTTTGCACATATCATTTTTTTAATGCTTTACAAATTATCCGTATTTTATTTTATTTAAAAAAATTTATTCCAAAATCCACAAACAGGAGTGAAATGACCGTTTTGAAGGAAAACCGGCAGGTGTTTCTTGCAACTACCCTGGACAGCTAGGGCAATGCAATCAATCTTTGACTCTAGAGGGACAGTACATGTAGGCAAGACAGTAGGCGCAGGGAAGATGGACATCTAGGGCCCTTTTCTACAAGGGTTGCCTACTCTATATGCTTGTTTGGAAGCCACTGCAAACTTCAAAAGCTCATAGAAATCTAAGATTTTGACTTCTTTTTTTAAGAAAATTTCCTACTTTTCAAAGTGTGAAATTATGAATATATCTTTGTATCCACTATTCGGATTTTCAATTTCTCTAAACATGTGGTGGGAAAATTGACTCAAAGACGGCCTAGTGTATTGCCAATTCTTTTACCATTGTTGCATTACAAGATTTTTTTGCATGTGTTAGGTATATTGGATTGCTTTGAAAATTGGTATGCATATGCCTAACTTGATTACCTATAAGAAAAAACTTTACTTTATGGTGTGTACCGTAGTGCAAAAAAATTCAACACAAGGCGGTCAAAGGCATCTGAAATTCTGGGGCATAGTCAGAGACAATGTAAATATCTTTCAATCAATACGGTGAAACCTCCCAAAATCTTACCACATCCTCAAATACAAGTTAGTTTTAAGATCCCGCAGTTACATTTAGAAAAAAACTATTTTTAAAACTTTGTCAATGAATGCAACAAAAATGGCAGTTTTCAATGATTTTGGAGCCAGAAAATACCTTGGACTTTTAGGGCGGATTAGTTGCTTTTTCTGCTCACTGGGCTCACATATAAGTTGGCATTTAGACAGGTTGTTAAATAAGTTTTGGGGTCTTGGCATATGGTCTTTATGCGAGTCATTTTTTAAATGCTTGACTATATGAAACCCGAATCATTTATAACTCGTATTCTAGCATTTAACATTTATTGGAAGTGCAGTGAAGGTTGGACTAGCTCAAAAAATTTAACTTGGAAAAAATTCAAGAACTTAGTATTTTTTTATTGGATAATTAAATTTAGAAAATGTGAATTCAAAATTGCACTCGAAAAATATTCAAATTATCAAAGTGCTTAAGTAAAATATAAAATTAACCAAATACAAAATAGGGACCATAATTTATTTAAATTTATCCAACAAGGTGATTCTTTTGAGCATATATCCTTGCCATTATACATCAATGTTCCAACTTCTTGGCTCTAATTTTTTTCCAAGCATTTATTAGGCAAAGGCAATTAGAAACATGATTTTTCACAAGGTGTGTATCTGTAATCCAAGAGAATAGCTTGAGCAGTTTTAGACTAATTCAAATTAATCAAAAAGTATTTTATAATAACCAAAAATATTGTCAAAGATTTTAAAATCAAATTGTCAAAACCTCAATTGTAATCTTAATTAGGATGCTCTAAGCATGGCTATGTATATACACCATTATACTACAGAGTATTTGTTAGCTTTCTATCACATCATTTCATCAAAGAGACACTTCAAAATGGCCATTTTCAATACAATCGACCAAGAAACAAATCATTTTCAACTTTTTGATTTGCAATTGTTGAATCTTTTTCTTTACTCATACATTTGATTTTATTAGAAATTTTCATGACAAATGGCCTAATGGATTGAAAGATTCCATTAGGCTGTTTGAAGAAGAAATCAAAGTTTTTGGATATCTTATACACGAGCTTATACATTTAGACTGGCATTCAATAAAAAATAATGTTTGAAGACAATAGAAGAATAAAAATTTGTGTTAAATTGAATTGAATTAAAATCCAAAAACTTATTTTAAAAAAATCTCAAGAAAGCAACATTTTTGAAAAAAAATTTATTTAGTGAAATAAGATATTTGATCATAGAAAAAACTATATTTCAAATGATTTTTGACATGGATTCAAAAAAATTCATTCCCAATGGTGAAAATATTTTAGAAATTATGGGACATTTTATACAATTTATTCTTTTGAAAATATTATCAAAATTGAACTCAAAAGATGATTTCATTTCTTACTTGAGCATTGCAAGACATGACTTATTTGTTTGCATACCAAAAAAGCTTCATATTTCTCATGAATCTCATTAATGAGAATGGAAAAAATTAATGCTTTATATGTATATGTAGAGCAAATAAAAAATAAAAAATGAAATCATTACTTAATTTTTGGCTTATTTTTTATCAACAAAAAAAATTATAACTTTCTACTTATATTTTAGAGTTTTATAAAATTGTATAATCCACCTTCCCTACAAACTTTTCCTCTGAAAAGATGTAAGCAAGTGTTATTCTTGCAATTTCTTCTCCTCCCCTTTTTGGAAAAATCCAGAGCTGTTGATATCGATTTAAAAACAATCCCCCCCCCCCCGGTCTCCTAGATTGGATGTTAGAACAATTTGTTTTTTAATACTTGGAAAATATTATGCGTAGACATCAAAGGTCAACGTAGGTCAGGAGCACTTCATTTGTTATTGCGTAGCAATATAATCCATCAAATTTATCAATTTTCAAGTGCTCTTGGAATTCACCAATTTATTTGTAAATTCTAGGGTTTGCAGGAGTATGTGATTAATCAGCTAATTATAGAAATAGTCTTAGCCTCGCCATTGTAAAAGATAAACTAAAATTGCCTTGTTGACATTGTTGTTGTTTGGAGAGTGCAAGAATGCAATTGGAGGTACGACACTCAAATGCTCCAAAGGTTGGCAATACGTCCTATAGAATTTATTAGAATTCAAGTGCTCCAAGAATTCTTGAGATTCTTTATAAATTATAGGGCTTGCAAGGGAGGGGGGTGATAGCAAGGACAAGGGCACAATTGAGGCACATTTTTTGAGGTCAATCGTCAAGTTTTGTTCTTGCAATAGTTTACATCTTCGCTTCAACCTCCCAAATGTATGTGTTTTCCAAGTTCCAACTTGTAGGGGGTTGCACTTATGTCTTAATTTTCAAGTTTTGTCAAAAAATAATTGTTTGTTTACCAAGATTGAATGAAGATTTGTATACAAACATATATTAAGAGCCTTTGCAAAATCATTGCCCCTAATATTTTATTACAATTGTAGATTTGAATGGCACAAGTTTTGTGGAAAGAAATTGGTTGCTTGCAAAGATTCTCAAATCATAATTGCAAAGATGGAATGAGATTTTGTATTAGAGCATGTTTGAAATCTGAATGCTGAAACTTTATGATAGTTGTATAATTATTATTTTTCAAATGTTACAGGAAAGAGGCAAAAAGGAACAAAGAAGGAGATGGAGACATGAAATTGAAGACAAGGTTGTTGAAGAGATTATTTAGGATATAGGAGTTAGGACTAAATGTAAAAGTATTACATTCAATAGAAAAATGGGTAGTTTATACATTTGAGAATTTGTGTAAAATTTTTACAACCAATGGAAAATTAACACGGGTGCTTTTCTAGTAATCATTTATGTTTTTTTCTTATTGTTTTTGACATAGTTTGACACTATCACTATCACTATCACTATCACTATCACCTCAAAAGAGGCAGTAAGTGCCTCTACACTACGAAAATTTAAAAAAATATCAAAAATTAAACTTAAAGAAAATTCTTCAAAATAGAAACTTAGAAAGCAATTTATTTTAGATCTCTTAGAATTTTTAGAAATAATCTACAATTAATTATTGATATTTTAACTTTAAACTTGTCTATATCGAAAAAAAACATTATAAATATATGATGCTCATACTTTCATCTAACACTACATAATGTTCTGTTTTGAAAATGTCTTGCAATCTTGATAGGATTGTATAATTTCAACAATCAAGTTTCATTATTGGCCTCAATAAAAGTCGGCAACCAAGAAATGAAAAGAGAGAAGTGGTCACTGTTAAATTGCGCAAAAAGGTATGGGAGGTCACTTCTACATGTTAATGGATAGAAGGATTAGTGTTATTTTAACAATAAGGCTTCAATATTTCTTATATTAGAAAAAAAAATTGTTGATTTGGACACGTTGATTTGGATCACTTTTTTGTTGATTAGGACAAATTATTGTCCAAATCAAGAAAAAAAAGTGACCCAAATCAACACAACCAAATCAAGCAAAAAAAATAAATTTTCCAGTAGTGACTATTATCAATGGTGTGACTAGCATCCAATTGTTTGGAATTACAAGATCTTGAAATTTGAAAATTTACAAATAAGAAAGTTGAAGGTTGTATTTAACAATTTAAAATAAAAAAATTTCAATTCAAAATTTAAAAGCAAATTTTTCTTTATTGAAAATAATTTGAATTATATTAAACTTTAAATTAAACAAAATGAAATAGCCTAAACTTCTAAAATTTTATTGTTAACCAAACTACCAACAATATATACAAATAGTTTTAGAGAATCATGGATTGACTCTAAAATGCACCAATTTAACCACTTAAGGATGTAAAGGCCTATATTTGGTTCATGAACAAATTATAATTTGACTTTTGTAAACCATGATTAGGATTTTAAGACTCAATTTTCAAAGATTATTGTTGTTGATTTTCTAAACTTTAGAGTATTCTATAGTTCAAACTTCAAAGAATATAAAAGTATTTCAACTCAAATTTGTACTTAGAAGAGGGGTCATTGCAAGAAACACATGTATTGGAACATTGAACATTACAAAAACAGTGCCGAAGTTTTTGTTTGCAATAACTTTTGAAGCCTGACTTGCATTAAGTTGAAATTTTTATTGGAGATTTTTGTCTTGAGAGTTTAACCCTTAAAGGACTAAGGCATTTTTCTGGCTCCAAAATCACTGAAAACTGCCATTTCTGCTGTGATCACTCCCTAAACCAAATTTTTTTTTTTTTTAGAATCTAACCGTAAGATCTTATACTTCACTTGTCTTAGATCATGTGGTAAAAATTTCAAGGAATTTGACCATTCTGATTGGAAGATATTAGCATTCAAAATTGGAAAAAAAAGTTTTTTTGAACTGTTTCCTGCAATTTCATATGACTTTGACGGCCATTTGTGGGGTTTTTTTGCACTACGCAACTTAAAGTTGTAAATTTTTATGTTGAACATTTGAGTTGAGAGTCGGGGAAAAAAATTTCAGAATGTCAAACCTTGATTTTCAGATATAAAAAAATTGTTAAATGAAGTAGGTCCAAAATTGAACAAAACACTAAATTGTTAATAGCTCTTAGGTGGAATTAAAACAACATAATCCCAACGGTGGGATTGTTCTTGCAAAAAAAACTTAACCTCATAAAAATAAAAAAATTGAAAAAAATTGAAAATTGCATTCAAAAATGAATTCTATAAGGGTTTGTTTTTTAAGATGCTTAAATTGCCTGAAAACAAGATTGTCCATAACTTTCTCATTTTGAGTCCAAATAGAATGAATCAAAGCTTCAAATGTAGACATAAACATGATCTTTGAGAGAGAAAAAAAATTTAATTTTAATTTTTTAAATTTTTTTTTTTTTTTCCCTGCCCGCCAAATTACTTTTTTGCTTTAGGATGGCATAACGTTTGCTCCTGGGCACCGATTGAAAAAAAAATTATATTTTTAGAAAGCTAATGTGATTCCTATCTTTAAAAAAAGTTTCAAAAAATCAGGTCAAAATTTCAGGTCACATGAGCCTGCCCGAAATCCCAAGTGTCCCTCGAGGGGACTTTGGTCCTTTAGGGGTTAATCATATCTCATATTTTTCACAGATTTTTTAAAACCATTTTATATTTAAAAATCAATTAAAATAATATGTCATGTTTTGAGTTTTAGGAGATTTGAATACTATGGAGTCCCCAAATTTAATGATCTAGGGCTGAAATTTCTATGGTATATTTCCATAGTGGGAAGTCATATTTCTACCAAAGAAAATTTCAAAATATACAATTTTCTTTCAAAATGTGTAATTTCTAAATTTTTTGAAAACTGTTTTTCCTATGTTTTACAAATTAAAACATCCAAATATCTATTTTTTGGCAATTTTTCATTTTTTTAGTTCTCCTATTTAATAAATTTTTTGGGTCTTTTCCTTCATAGGGTAACTTCTTCTTATTACTCTTTATATTGGTCTTATTTTCTATATTTTTTTTTAAATGTTTTTCTAATTTTGTAATACTCCCCCCACCCAAAGACCCAAAACTACCAAAGTAGAACAAAAACAGGAGTTTTTTCTTGCAACAACCTAGAGATCAATAATGATCAACATACAAAAGACAAATGTCAGCTTACTTTTTTTTGTTTATTTTTTCTTGCAAGAACCCAAATGACACCTCCCTCCATTGTCAAATAGTGTCATGTCCTCTTTCAACCCAATAATGACATGTGGTCTTCAAAAAATTTGATAAAAGTTTTCAATGTTTCTATCAAAGCCAAAAATGTACAGTGGGGTCCCAATCAAAATGGCGTTTTCAAAATCGCAGGGAAGAAATTTTTGCATTTGCCAACTTTGATAGCCTCCCGAGGACTCAAAAATTGATATTTGACTATGAAATTTTACCATAGCATCATCTTTAAGTTAATTATATGTGTACCAAATTTCAAGGCCAAATGATTTGCAAAAAAAAAGATATTTGAAATCTCCCAACATGAGTAGCTGTGAGAAAAATTTCACTACTGCCAACTTTGACACCCTCCCAAGGACTGAAATTTTTTTCTTTTTCTATAAATTTTTTGGCATAGGACCACCTATATGTTGATTACATGTGTGAAAAATTTCAAGTCCAAAAGACCTCCAAAAAAATAGATATTCAAAATCTCCCAACATGTGTAGTTGTGAGAACAATTTCACTACTACCAACTTTGACACTATCCCGAGGGTTGAAAAATTGTTTATTTACCATGAAATTTTTATGATGAAATCATCTCTATGTTAATAACATGTGTGACAAATTTCAAGTTCAAAAGATTCACACAAAAAAAAATAGACGAGTTCTTCCAACATGTGTAGTTATGAGAACAATTTTTTCAGCCCTTGGGATAGTGTCATTTCTTGGGTAAAATTTCACACAGATGTAGAAAGTCATTCTCACAACTACACATGTTGGTAGACTATTAGAATGTCTTTTTTTGGTAAATCTTTTTATCTTGAAATTTGGCATACATTTTTGTGTGAATCTTTTGAACTTGAAATTTGTCACACATGTTATTAACATAGAGATGATTTCATCATAAAAATTTCATGGTAAATAAACAATTTTCAACCCTTGGGATAGTATCAAAGTTGGTAGTAGTGAAATTGTTCTCACAACTATACATGTTGGGAGATTTTGAATATCTATTTTCGTGGAGGTCTTTTGGACTTGAAATTTTTCAAACATGTAATCAACATATAGATGGTCCTATGCCAAAAAATTTATAGAAAAAGAAAAAAATTTCAGTCCTTGGGAGGGTGTCGAAGTTGGCAGTAGTGAAATTTTTCTCACGGCTACACATGTTGGGAGATTTCAAATATCTTTTTTTGTGTAAATTATCTGGCCTTGAAATTTGGTACACATATAATTAACTTAAAGATGATTCTATGGTAAACAATTTCATAGTCAAATATCAATTTTTGAGCCCTCGGAAGGCTGTCAAAGTTGGCAAATGCAAAAATTCCTTCCCTGCGATTTCTGAAACGCCATTTTGATTGGGACCCACTATACATATTCATGGAATCAATAGATAATTTCATTGGTTGATGATAAGAGTGATAGGTGAGTTATTTAAGGATTAGTGAACCAACCCACGTATACACTTGGACCATGCAAAACAAGCTAGAATTTGTTACTTGCAATGGATGGAATATTTGAATTCATATTTGGAATCTATTAGAGACCTTTGATCAATGAGTTATGAGATGCTACAAAATATAAAATTATCCATCTATAAAATATGGGGAGTTTTTCACTTGGAGACTTTGGCAAGTCTCCAAAGTCGAGCGTATAGGGATTCTCTTATACTAGAGATATGAGCCTTCAGGCTTTAAGAGAGAAAAAAATTGGAACTCTTTTCAAAAACTTTACTTCAAGGAAATAACTATTCACCAAGGATGATAAAATTTGTTAATTTAGAATTTATATTTGAAATTAAAAACTTTGATATAAATAAAATACATCACTACAACATTCTTGGATGAAAAGGCGTGAGTTTCTTTTATATAATAGCATTGTAGGAGGAATATATGAGTGTTGCAATGTTTGTCAATAAATTTTTCTTTTATTCATAAAATATTCAATATTTTAAGTAAAAAAAATCATTCTTGCACTCAATTTGGAATGCACACTTACTTAGTTACGTCCATCTATCCCACATTCTTCACTACAGAGGCACAAACTGAAGAAGCTAAGGGGCCTTACATCATTTGTTCAAGAAATTGATGACAAAAATTAACAACCAAATACAACGCACATGTTTGTATTGTGCATGCACAAAAAGTCAATTTCATTAACCCCTAAAGGCCCATTGTTTCCTTAAGGGACAACTTGGATTTTGGGCAGGTTCCTATGACCTCGACTTTTTGTAAAACTTTTTGAAACTTTTTCATAATATAGAAAAATTGATTAGCTTTGTGGGAATATAATTTCTATTTCAATTAGTGCTTGGGAGCAAAAGTTGTACTACAAAAAGACCAAATTTTCAGTCAATGGGCAGAAAAAAAATCACAAAAATTTGAAATGAAAATTTTAATTTCTTTTCCTTGTAGATCGTATTTCTGTCTATATGTGAAGCTTTTATTCATCCCATTTGGATTAGTGATGTGAAAATTATGCAAAAACTTGTTCTTTGAGCAATCTCAGCATGTTCTTGAAAAAAATAACTTACAAGATTCATTTTTGAATGCAATTTTCACAATTTTTCAAAAAAAATTGTTTGAAAAGATTAAGTTTGTTTTCTAGAATAATCACACTATTGGGATTATTGTGTTTCAATTCCATTAGAGCTATTAATGATTTGATATTTCTTTTAATCTTGGACCAACTCTATTTAACAATTTTTTAAAGGATGAAAATCCAAATTTTTTTTTTTTGAATTTTTTTTTCCTAAAATCTCAACTCAATTCTTCAACATAGAAAACTTTAACCCCTAAATGCTTGAGGCACCAAATTTTGGTGTCGGCAAAACTTTGCAGTTAAATAAAACCTAACCAAGTTGCTATTTTTAGTAATTTATATTTTTGAAAAATTCTTTTTGAAGTCTAGTTTTAGCGTCAGAAGTCCGATTTTGAAAATGATGGATTATGATTTTTCTAATCAAGATTTTGTGCAAGGGTATCCATTGCAATCCTAACTCTCCGTAGTGTTGAGGGCTCTAGAAAATGAGTTTCAAATATATTAGGTCTTGGAGGAAAAATCACATTAGAAATTCATTTAAAAAAAATGTAGAATAGATTTTGAGAAGCCCTAAATTGAATGGGGTTATGCATGTTAGTTCCTTTAACCTCATATTTTTTTGTTGACCAACTTTTTAGATTTGGCATGTGAAAAGAGGATTGAAAGACTTCAAATCACTTTCGCAATTTTAACACCCTCATGTTCAAACATTATAATCTTTCAATTCATAAGTGATATTGTTGTGTTTTCTTTTTCTATATGACCTCTAACATGTCTAGTTTGAATTTGTATGGTTACAATTCATGAAAAATTGTTACTACTTATCAAAATGTTGGCTTTTTGTTCAATTTAGAGCAAATTCTTAGAAGTTCAAAAAAAGCCTTGGCCATTGGGGGTTAAATTCAAAGTTTGAAGTGTAAAATATTTCCACCAATGGTGGTCAAAGTCATTTGAAACTCCAAAAAAATGTTCAAATTTTTTTTCTTCTAACTTTGAATGCTATTATCTTCTAATCTGTAAGGTCAAACTTCATGAAATTCTTACCACATGATTTCAGACATTTAAAGTATAAGATCCTATTGTTAGATTCTAGAAAAAAAAAATTGGTTTTTTGGGTGAATGCAACAGAATTGGCAATTTTGAGTGTTTTTTTGATAGAAAAATGGCCTTGGGCCTTCAAGGGTTAAACTGACAATATTCCATTACTTTGGCATGGTTTAGGCTGCATAGCTTGAAACCAAAGTCCCTACATATCCTAGTTTGTAACTTGAAATGCACTTGGTGCGTAGATATCTATCACAACTTTTTGGCTTGTGGAATATCTTCAACTTAACAAAATTGACATTACAATTGTCCGCAGGAGAAAAATTCTCAACCCCCAGGAAGATTCGCAAGACTACTTTAGACAACTCTCGCGTAAAGGTAGGTTCACCTAAAAGTGACACTCGGACTCCTAGTTGTGACACCTACCTACAGCTTGAAATCTTGGACAGTTCTAGATGGGTGTTGCAATTAGGAGAGTGTCACTTTTAGGTGCACATACCTTGGTGGAACTCTTGTCCTTTCCGGATGAAACCTTCATTATCCGCCGTATGACCTCTGATTTGAGGTTCACTTTCCATGCATCGATAATGCGGTTGAGCCTGGATGATTGAGCTTGGGTTGTCAGGGAGACGACGTCACCAGGTGATGCAATTCGGAAACACATGCCCTGTGTGGAATTGTGCATCAGTTCAGTGCTTCAGTTGGCTCCACAAAGGGCAACTGCGTCCCCAATTGAGACTCAGTGACTCAATGCGGAACAGCGGAAGTGCGGAACGTCGGAGGAGGGTGACGTCACCCACACAAGGCATGACAAGTTGATCGGACTGTTGAGAATAGAATACGAAACAAAACACCAAACACCAAAGTACACTCCAAAGAATATACAACTTCATTAGAGGTTGAAGTATATACAATGGAAGAAAGGAGAGAGACAATGAATAGTTGTCTTCTCCTATTGGTCATGAGGAATTGATCTAATCCCTATGCCACATGTCACTCACCATATTATGGTGAGCGTTCACACTACGGGGTTCTTAACACTCCTCCTCGCTCAACATAATATTAGTAAAATAATGAACTGGTCGACGGAGTCTATAATATCAATTGAAAGCCAAACACAGTCGCCAAGTCGTGGACTTGGTCGGCTGATTTCGTACGTCGGTGGTCAACCGATCGGTCCGGGGTTCGATTCTCATCGACCTCGTCGACTGATTCGGCAAACCCGCGGCTTGGCATCGCTAGTGAGGCAGGAATTAACAGTCGACCCGCTACCCTACCCCTGAGCTGTGATGTGACAAGATGCAGGGCACCCCAAGATGGTTAACAAGCTCCAGCATTGATCCCAAAACCGTGGTTCTCACCATGACCCCACCTTTTTCTATATAATAATTTCCGTAATCTTATAAGCTTACGGTTGCTGCCTCATTAAAACCTTATCTGGGAAAACCTTGATTATAATCAAGGACAAAACCACAGATGAAGGAAAAAGAGTACAGCACCTTTATCAATCTATTCTCATGGTAGAACCCAATGGGAAAAAATCCATGGAAAGATATCAAAAGGTTTACAATTTTCGTAAAGAAAACTATTGAATCTCTTGCTCTAAAATACTAAGTCGCCGCATACCAATGCCATGAATAAGTCGGCGATGGATACATAATGGAAGAGCTTTGGTGAAGAGATCAGCAAGATTATCTGCTGATGAGATTTTCTTGATCTCAAGTGCTTTGTTTGTAATCAAATCATGAGTAAAACTGAAGTATTTTGGATCAATATGTTTAGTTCGGTCACCCTTAACAAAACCTCCTTGCATTTGTGCAACACAAGCACTATTGTCTTCATATAAGACAGTTGGAGAATCATCATATCGTAATCCACAATTTGTTCGGATAAATTTATCAATGGATCTCAACCAAATGCATTCCCGAGATGCTTCATGTAAAGCAATAATCTCTGCATGATTAGATGATGTCGCAGTAATTGTTTGCTTTACCGATTTCCAAGATATTGCAGCTCCATGTCGTAAGAAAACATAGCCCGTTTGAGATTTGGATGTTGCAGGATCAGATCTATATCCAGCATCAGCATATCCAATCAATTTTGGATCTACTGATCGAGAATAATGTAGCCCCAAATCTTCGGTTCCTTTCAAATAACGGAAAAGATGTTTAATGCCATTCCAATGTCGTAGTGTAGGCCGAGAGCTATGCCTTGCAAGGACACTGACTGCAAATGCAATATCAGGCCTTGTAGATGTAGCCAAATATAGAAGTGCTCCGACCGCAGCGAGGTATGGATATTGTTCACCCAATGTTTCCTCCTCCTCCTCGCAAGGACGATAAGGATCATCGTCTTTTGCACTACGACCAACCATGGGTGTAGACAACGGATATGCGTCAATCATATTGAATCTTTTAAGGATTCGATTGACATAAGTGGACTGTGAAAGAAAAACACTACCATCTTTCATATGGAGAACTTGTAAACCAATGCAAAATGTGGTTTTACCAAGTAGCTTCATCTCGAATTCACGAATAAGAAGCTGAGTGGCTGCAGCACATGCAGCTTTGGTACCCACAAGATTCAAGTCATCAACATAAACGGCAATAATCACAAACCCATCTTGTCTCTTTTGATAAAGAGACATGGAAGTAAGGTATCATTTATAAAGCCATGCTCAATAAGAAATTGCTGTAGTCGTTGATACCACATACGCCCAGACTGTTTTAAACCATACAATGCACGTTGTAATCAAACACCTGATGGTTTTCATGATGCACAACGGATTACTAGAAATCCATTGAATGAAGCTCATAATCTTCCTGCTCGAGTTTCTGTACCAGACACTGCAACACCTTCAATTCCTATATTGATAGGCAAACGAACTCGTGGACCAGACAAACAGCCACGTAAACGAAAAGCATTTATAGATGCTACTAATCCTTCTCTACCGACAACATCCACTGCCAATTTTACGGGATCACTTCAAACTGACTGTCCATCTTCTTCCACAGACAATATTATTATACAACTTGGCAAACCAGAAATTTAATGACCATGGCTGGATCGAATGTGTTTCGTTTCCAGGAGGGACCTGCAAAGGTGATTTTGCCTGAGGGCACCACCATTACATGCATGCATGCCATGTATTCTCCCTCTGCGCCTCGGAGCCTGATCAGCTATCGAGATGTACGCACCAACGGTTTACACCTCTCGACCAGAACTATAGATAGGCGAGAGGCTCTGGTTTTTGTACAGAATAATACTGTCGTGGAAACAGCCTTTGCTGCGGCAAGTGGCTTGTATCGGATTCCAATCCGACCACGCATTGTAACTAGTTTTGTTGTATCTTCTAAAGATAATAAAACTTCCCTTTGGCATGGAAGATTGGGCCATCCAGGCTCAACTTTACTTCGTAAAATTCTTCCATGTGTTGTTGGTCATAACTTGCAACCAGCAGATGTCAATTCTATGACATTATGCCATGCATGTGTACAAGGCAAATTAATTGCCAGACCATTTTCATGGAACCTTCCCCATGAATTGCCGCCGATGCTATCCAGACTACAAGGTGATATTTGTGGACCAATATCTCCTATGTCTGGACCATTCCGATATTTTTTGGTCTTGGTTGATGCATCAGGCAAACAATCTCATGTTTCACTATTATCAACGAGAAATTTGGCATTCGCCAATTTACTCTCAATGTTGATCCGTTTTAAGGCTCATTTTCCCGATTATCCAATCAAAACACTACGAATGGATAATGCTCAAGAGTTTCGATCGAGATCTTTTGAAGATTATTGTACTGCAACGGGGATTGATTTGACTTATTCAGTTCCATACGAACATGCTCAAAATGGCCTAGCAGAGTCATTTATCAAACGGATTCAACTTATTACAAGACCATTGCTTCTTCATGCAAATTTGCCTGCATCTATGTGGGGACATGCAGTGTTACATGCTGCAACTCTCATTCGACTCCGTCCTTCATCTGTGGAGATCGCATCTTCACAAGAATTATTATCGGGCCGTGTTCCCAATATATCTCATTTGCGAGTATTTGGCTGTCGTGTTTGGGTTCCAATTCCGGAACCTCAACGCCATACTATTGGAGCTCATCGACAAGAAGGTATCTATGTTGGATTTGATTCTCCAAGTATTATCCGTTATATCAATCCATCAACTGGTACGTTACTTCGAGCTCGTTTTGCCAATTGTCGATTTGAAGAAGATGTTTTTCCATCTTTAAAAGGAGGAGCATCTTCTCAAGAGACTTCTATTGATCTTACATTTCAAGCATCTCAGACGTTTACATCGAATCCTGATCCAAGGACGTCTATGGCTGAAACTGAAGTTTCTAAAATTTTACATTTACAAAACATTGCCAACCAAACACCAAAGTACACTCCAAAGAATATACAACTTCATTAGAGGTTGAAGTATATACAATGGAAGAAAGGAGAGAGACAATGAATAGTTGTCTTCTCCTATTGGTCATGAGGAATTGATCTAATCCCTATGCCACATGTCACTCACCATATTATGGTGAGCGTTCACACTACGGGGTTCTTAACACGGACAACTTAAATTCCCAACTAACTTAAATCCCTGACAGCAGCTCGACCATTCTATCCACCCAGCTCGCCAGCGATCAGTCTCTTCCTGCAGCTTCCGACCCGGCTTCAATTTTGGACAGAAGCAGATTCCTCCGCGCCCCAAGAGAAATTAATCCTCGGAAGGACGGGCCCAGGACCACTATAATTTCAAGCATCACTGTCCATCGCTCTGTCCGTTTGCTGCCATTTTGGAAACTAGATGTGAATAAAATATTTTACATTTATTCTCAGAGATGAATTCATGTGTCTTATACAAGTCACAAAAATTTCAAATTTTTTGGAGAAAATTTGAAATTATTGAGAATTATTTACGGAAAAAAATGAAAAAAAAGTCATATCAAATGCAAACTATACTTGGGAAAAATATGCCATATATGTATGTCATAGTGTATAACATCATCACTGGTACAAACCAACATTATTTGTGTCACTATAAAATTAGATAATCAACAAACCATGGTTATAGGAACAAAGTTCACATTGCTATAAAATATTGAAATTTATAAATTTTTCAAAAATTGGAGTAGAAATTGGACTTGATAAGCTTCATTTCATTGGTTGGACTCAAATTTGAAAAACATCATTTTGCCAATTTTCTTCAAGCTTTAGTTCTGGACAGAAGCAGATCCCTCCATCCTCTAAGAAAGAAATCAAAATTGTATGAAAAAATGAGATGAGAGCTTTGTACCAAATAGAGAAGTGCCAATTCTATCTTCCTTCCTTGTCAAAATGAAGGACAAGCACAATGATCCGGAGAGCATGCCCAAAGGATCTTTTGTAGGTTCCCTGAGGAGCTACACTAGCTGCTTTATTGGTTTTGGACCAAAGGCATGGAAGCTTGGCATTGAATACAAGCCATCCCTAGGAAGTTTGAGTAGCTACCTTACTAAAACAATGAGCGAGTGCTTATAGAGACAAAGGTCATAGAGTCTTGCCTATTCTAGCTACATTGCCATTGTAGTCCCTAAAAATCTTTTGCATTTTGGGCCAGAAAAATGCAAAAAATGGTCACGCTTGGATCAAGGTTTTGGGATGCAAAAATTTGTAAAAAAATGGCAATTGTGATTGTAGGGTCTTCATTTCACTTTTACATAGAACACATGGAATTTTTTGAAACTTGAAATTCCTAATCATTTGTGAGATCTATCAATAATCAAAGTATAAAGCTTTTTATTTATTTTTCACTGCTTCCATGTGGGTGTTTCTCAACTTCAAAATTCAAGAAGTACTGGAGTATGTGGAATCTAATTTGTACTCTATATATTTTAGTATGATGTAGATGCTTGGATTGAAAATTACCATACCATAAAACCCCACCAGAAAATTTATTGTTCAATCCTGGGTGGATTCTTTTCTGCAATTAGGGTTTTTGAATCACATTATGCAAGCAGACGACCTATGTAATTGGGTGTTACAGATTCTTCATCCACAAGATTTTATGTATGTTCCATGGAATCTTTATCATCTCACTTCAGAAATTCTTTATCTCTTAGACTTTGTAAGTCAGTCGATGCATTTGAGGTGAGATATTTCCGTAGCCTGGATAAATCCAATTGCGAATTCAAGTCAGCAAATCCCGAATTGCAACAGCTGACATTCTTGGGGCGTGGCAATCTTCAAGCTGTGAGTCTCAGGTGCACACATTCACAGGTGCTGGGCTGAAAAAATGACTGCCAATTTCAGCGCAAATAAGCTGCCGTTTCCAATTTCTGGTTACTAATTTGGAAGAAAAATCAAAGAAGAGTACAACAACACAGGTTATGCTTTGAGTAATTGGATTTGAGTACTATCACATACTATGACTATGAAGTAATGAAAGTAGTTCGTTTGATTTTTATGGTCGGAAAAAAAAATTATCGTAATTTTTCAAAGAATAATAATAAAATAAAATGGTATTGTTAAAAAAATTATATCTATTATAAAACGCATTAGAAATAATCAAAATTCCTCACCAAAAATGAAAGATAGAGGGGATCCAGGGTGGAGGACCTAGCCATGTTGGTTCACAATTTTCGGTTGTGGATGAGATGCAATTTACATACTAATTCATTAGCATATCTGTCAGCAGGTAATTAGCCAAGGCAGTGCAAATGGCAAACTGGCGCATACAGTATAGTTATGGAATACCGCCAGTGTATGGAATTGAGGGTTCCTTTCTTTCTTTTGCGGTTTTCTCGCTATTTTTTCGACTCGTGTGTTCTAGGAACAGTTCCCCTTTGCTTGAAGATTAGACTAATTTGTAGTGGTATATAAATAGAACGAGCTTGCAACTCCAGCAGCCATTCAATCACTGGCACAACGGCAAGCAATCTACACAGCGAACTCTCGATGGACAGACTGATATCAAGCATTAGAGTGGTCAATAGGCTTCTAAAGTCTCAACCTCAAAGCTTGTTTTCAAATTCAATATGGGAGGCAACCAATTCCTGATCACCCCGTATTCTGGCCTGGCCTGGCTATGTAGGTTGTTCTCTGTTGGTTAAGAAGGAGATGAACAGTGATTAATTACAGCTCAGCAGGGCGCTTTTTTTCGCACTGTAGATGACCAGTGGAGTCCCTCTGTGCCCTCTGTTTGCTGGTCAATATTTGGAGGGAGCTAGGCACAGTGACGGAAATCTGTCAGAGGGAGTTGGAATCTGGCGAAATTTCGCCAAAAAAAAAAGCCCTGCAGCTCAGTTCCAGAGGCAATTGTGGTGCATTATGATTGGCTCAAAGCCTCTCAATATTGCAACCAAACTTTGGTGGATTTTGCAATCAGCCCTTGGTCGGAAATAGGAAGGTCTACAAGAGCAGTATGGGACTATGGGTGGAACCAAATCTTCAACTAAAAAATTCATAGTAATTATGTTTTGTGGAAAAAAAATCTGGAAAATTATGGAAACCTTCCGCAGTCTGTTTCTGGGGAAAATTTACCCACTGAAGAAACTTGCCGTGCAGATGGTGAGAACTGCTTAAGTGGTC
This sequence comes from Pseudisothecium myosuroides, assembly GCA_951799445.1. NCBI lineage: Eukaryota > Viridiplantae > Streptophyta > Bryopsida > Hypnales > Lembophyllaceae > Pseudisothecium > Pseudisothecium myosuroides. The sequence goes on along the minus strand of OX637291.1, from coordinate 4,374,935 downwards.
AGAACTCAGGAATGGGTTGCCTCCGGCCTATAACTGGAATGCCACTTCTAAGGTACATTCCATATGCATTGCAACACAATGATTTCTATGTACAGTAACCTGGTCCGGAATGGCATCTTAGAGGAACGCATGCTCCATTATTGGGTGGACTACGGACGTCCAGAAATTCCACCAAGGCCGCGGCGGAGAGTCCAAGAGAAATCCTGACAGTGGCAACAGAAGTACAGAGCCTCATGATGGTGCAAGAACAGCTACCGTACTAATTGAAGTGCTATTGGATATCCGTGAAATTGAGATACTGTACGACGCAGCTCACTCGCGAGGCGGGGAACTAGCCGTGCTGAATATCTAGAATGACATTGGAAGCCATCGGTCCCGAAAACCTTCACAGAAACAGAGGGCAACAACAAGCTAGCAGGAAATGCATGGCTCGGCGACTACTAGTACTGTCTAAGAATCAGCGTTGCAAACTTCGTGAAGCTCGCAGTCACCGAAATCTCTGAATCTCCGATCGAACATTATGTTGAGGTTAATAAAAAATTTAGAAACTTATAATTCAATGGCCGGGTACAGTGCTGCCAGTACGTTCTGGTGACACCCACTACACTATGGACAGGAGTAATTTACCAGTGGCATATATTTCAGAGGGTGACGTCGCCAGAGAAGCACTCGACCCAATTCATTCGGTTTCAAGCTCTTGCATAAAACAGACACAGTGATAACTCGCAAGTGCGACAGATCCCCGATTTGGGGAATTAGCCCAAACCGGATTAATTTAGAAGAATAATCGATCCCAATCACATGTTCAAGAGCTTCGACTGTTCCCTGTTGTACTGAAGTTACATTCTCAAGAAGTTCGTCGTACCATCGCCTACAACTCCTTCGGCTGAAATGCAGTATCACTCTGTACATTGATCGAACTGAAGCTCCGGGAATATACACATCATTGGTATCAATGAACGTCCATTTCGTTAAATCGGCGCAATCGGATTAAAATGGCCCAGTCGACCCTTCAGAACGAAATGAAGTGATGTAAGGAGCTGATCGAATATGTGCGGGACGGGTGGAAATCTGAACTTGCAAGTACGCAATGTAAGTTGTGGATGAAATGCAATTTGCATATTATTTGCATGAATGTCAGCACAGCAAGCTGTCACAGTGGGCCATGCAATACCGCCACTTGAAAAAAATTAGTACCAATTACTCTGCAGTAGCGAGCCGCTGCTAGTGCAAATATCATCTCCGATCCGAGATAGAGCGATAACCAAATCAAACAAAGAAGAAGTTTCCGTACACCAACCCAATTAATTATAAGACCAACAATATATGAATACTTCATTGCAAAATCTGCAAAGTCCGGAGGCCACAAAACTCAATCATCGAGATCGAGAAAAATGGACCCTCCCAATCAACAAGTCAATAGGACGTCAATACAGAGACAGAGTTTCTGGTCGCGCCAAGTCCTCTGCGGGCAGTACCCATCTAGCTACTGCAGGCTAGCCAGCTAGAATAGAATACCACACTATCTAGCAAATTTATTCTCTTCCATCGCTCGAGCTTCAACCTTAATAGATGCAATGGGCGAACCTCGCAGGAATGCGACGACACACACAGCATAGCAATCAAGACATGCATGCATGCAATTACGGGAACTGGCTCCGGATGAAGTCGACGGTCTTCTGGTCGATGCGGAAGCCCTTCTCCAGCACCTCATCCTTGATTGGAGGATCAGACTGGAACAGCGCGGGAGCGATCTGCTGCACTCCCGGGTTCTGGCTGTTCAGCCCTGCGAACGCCAGCGCCGAGTCCTTGCCCACATTGAGCTGGAAGTGCACCAGTGCCCTGGGGAACACGAAAGCCTCCCCGGGGTAGATGGTGGCGGCGAACAGCGTGTTGTTTGTGGTCACGAATCCAACGTACAGCTCCCCTTTCAACAGGATGAGAAACTCCGTGGCGCGCGGGTGCGTGTGGGGTGGGTTGATGCCGCCCTTGGCGTAGTCGATGCGCACGGCGGAGATTCCGAGGGTGTTGATACCCGGGAACTGGTTCACGAATGCAGCAGTCACGTTGACCCCGTTGCGGTTGTTGGTGTCGCCGGGGTTCTTGAAGCCCTTGAACACGAAGTCCGTGGCGTTAACCTCAGCAGCAGGTTTGCACGGGAAGCCGTTCAAGACGATCTTGCCGCTCAGGTCGGCCACACAGACGTCCTGGAGAGGATCCTCGTCAGCCGCCATGGCCAGCTGGGGACCCACCAGGGCCACTGTAAGCAGCACGGCGACGGTAGCCCACATCGCACGGTTCATCATGTTGCTGAAGATTTCGAGCAGTGCAATGCAAATGCAATCGGACTGGCAGGCAGATTCCTGAGACAGAGAGAGAGAGATGGAGAAGAATGAGTGAATCGATCGATCAGTTGTAGCTGGTTGTAGCTCAGGTTGGCCTGGGCTTATATAGGCGCTGGAACTCCGTCTGTTTCAAGCGCCACTGATGAGTGTGCCAAAAGTCCTTGCCTAAAATCAATTGTTTTTGGTTGTCGAAGGTGGGCAGGTCCATCTGTAATAATTGGAGGCAGATGGAGATCGAATGGCTTCCAGTTACATTGCGTGATAAGTTATTGATTATTAAACGTAATCAACAATTTCTTTGAGACTTCAGTTGTGAAGCTGGCTGGAGTTCAGAACTACCTTACCTTACCTTAAGTTAGTAGGAAGTAGAAACGGGTTTGGCAACACTGTAGTACGTACTGAGTGAGTACGTGTGGAATCAACAGGACCGAGATGGGCAGGTCCATCTGAAATAATTGGAGGTAACTGATAGATCGAGATCCAGTACGGTAATGCATGGCTTCCACTTACATTGCTTGATATCGGTTAAACTTGTGTGTAGGAACCGAAGTAGCAACTGGGCAGGGAACACCTGTAGTACTCACTGAGTACGGAGCAGTCCCATTGTCCGCATGGGAATATGGACGGGTTTGACATGTGGGACTTAGCATGCGTGGGTCCGTCTGGTTAGAGTTTTAGGGCCTCCTTACATGTATAGGTGGGCGGGTGGGCTCATCAGTACCGGAACATAGAAAGCACTTCTATGTTTCTTCTTCAGAGTAAAATGCATTGATATTGGTGAAACTCACTCTTCTACTTTTACGCTCACCAATGATCAGTGAAACTGTTCTTGTCTTCTAGTTGCTTTTTCTGCCTAGCGGGCTCACATGATTTAAGCTAGCTTTGGATAGGTGGTCTAAATTTTGGGGTCTTGGCAAATGGTTTTCACGTGGGTCATGTTTCAAATGCTTGACTATATGAAATATGAGTCAGTTCTAAGTCTATTCTGGCATTTAGCATTTATTGTAAGGGAAGCGAAGGCCGAAGGTTGGACCGTTGGATTAGCTCAAGAAATTTAACTTGGAAAATGTGCAAGAACTTAGTATTCTTTTATTGGATGATCAAATAATTTAGAAAATGTAAATTCAAAATTGCACTAAAAAAATGTTCAAATTATCAAAGAAGTTAAGTGAAATATAAAATCAACCACACAAAATAGGGACCATAAATCCATAATTTATTTAAATTTATCCAACAAGGCGGATCTTTTAGGCATGTATCTTTGCCATTATATATCAATGTCCCAACTTCTTGGCTCTAATTTTCCGCCAAGCATTTATTAGGCAAGGACAATTAGAAATCTGAGTTTTCATAAGGTGTGTGTACGTAATTTGGGAGAATAACTTGAGTAGTTTCAGATCAATTTAAATTAATCAAAGAATATTTTAATAATAATCAAAAATGCTCTCAAAGATTTTAGAAAATCAAACTATCAAAGCCTCAATTTTAATCTTAATTAGGATGCTCCAAGCATGGTTATGTATATACACCATTATACTATTTGTTAGCTTTCTATCACATCATTCATTAAAGAGACACTTCAAAATGACTAAGGTAACTACACCTAAATTGGACCACTCCTTAAAATCAACCCCTATTTTTGAAGGAAAAATGAATAGGGGGTCGTTGCAAGAAACGCCGTCAGTTTTTGTTCCACTTTGGTTGTTTTTGGCTAGTACTCCAGTACTCGTGAGCTTTTGCATATGAATTTTTAAAAATAAAATAAAATAAAGATAATTGGTATAATACTATAAATAGAATATCACCAAAATTTCAGACCTAAAAAAAATTTGAGTCAAAAGTTATTCAAAAAAGAAAAAAGCTGAAAATTTGAAGAAAATACATACTTTGACGTTTTTATTTGTAAAAAATAGGAAAAAACATTTTCAAAGAAACTAAAAAAAGACCATTTTGGAAGACTTCATGATGAAGAGATTTGAACAAAAAAATTATCTTGAAACCATCTTTATTGTTCTAAACTGCGCGCGCAAGGGAGCCCTCTTTGTAAGGACGTGGAGGACATAAAATAAATTATTTTTTAATGCCCCTTGGTAGAAACATGAATTCTTACTAAGCAAATAGACCACAGAAATTTCAGCTCTAAATCATTAAATTTGAGGACTCCACAATACTCAGAACTCCTAAAACGCAAAATATGACATACTAATTTAATTGATTTTTAAATATAAGATGATTTTTTTTAATTTCTGAAAAATATAAGATATAAATACACTCAAGATATAAATCTCCAATAAAAATCTCAAATTCATGCAAGTCAAACTTAAGAATTTATTACAAAAGAAAGATTCGACACTCCCTTTGTAACACATACCTAGTACCGGTGTTTCTTGCAATGACCCTAGGGTAGATACCCAAAATGGTGCACATTACAAAGAAAAGTGTGAAATGGAGTTAAGGTCCATTTTGAATAGTGTGCAATTCTATTAATAGTATTGTGGAGGTGACAACCTCACAAGTGGTCCATTTTAGATTTACTTACTGTTGCTTTAATTTCTTCTCTGTGACATATTATTATACTACTAGTGTCATTTCTTTATGTGCATCAAATTGATTTTGGCATCACCTACATGACACTTTTAGCATCCTACACCTTGCATCTTTGAATTTTTTTTAACTAATTCACAATGCATCCAAAAATTAAGGGACCACTTGTATTTTAATTCATAGTTCTTCACATGTATACAAAAATTGTTGTTCATTTTCTAAAACATAATGGTCATGCCACAAAGCTTATCTATGCAATTTTAGGTGTAGTTACCTTATTTTCAATACAATCAACGAAGAAACAAATCATTTTCAACTTTATGATTTGTAGCTATAGAATCTTCTTCTTTAGTCATACATGTGAGTTTGTTACAAATTTTCATGAAAAATGGCTCAATGGAGAAAAAATCAAAGTTTTTGGATATCTTATATATATAGGCAATTTCGTTAAAATGGCGGTATTCCAAGTGCCACTTTGACGGTGTGCCATTTTCACCATCTAGGACGGACATAGATTTCAGAACTGCCGTTCTGAACCATCTAGGACAGGTATAGATTTCAGAACGGCCATTTTGAACTATTTTCATGCCATTTAAAAAAAATATCGCCATTTTAACGAAATTGCCCATATATTTAGATTTTGGCATTCATTAAAAAATAATATTTGAAGGCAACAACAAAATAAAAAAATTGTGTTGAAGTGAAGTGAATTAATTAAAAACTACAAACCTTTATTGAAAAAAATCTCAAGAAAACAACATTTTTGAAAAAAAAAAATTTAGTAAACTAAGATATTTGATCATAGAAATATATTTCAAATGACTTTTGACATGGATTCAAAAAATTCAATCCCTATAGTGAAAAAAAAATTAGAAATCATGGGACATTTTATACAATTTATGATTTTGAAAATATTATGAAATTCAACTCAAAAAATTATTTCATTTCTTATTTGTTTTAAAACATGACTTAGTTGTTTGCAAATAAAAAAACTTCATATTTTTCAAGAATCTTGTTAATGAGAATGGAATGAATTAATCCTTTATATGTATATGTAGAGCAAATTAAAAATTAAAAATGAAACCATTACTAATTTTTGGCTTATTCTTGGTCAACAAAAGAATTATAACTAAGTTATGTTTATATTTTAGAGTTTTATAACATTGTATGTTGAAACATGTTGAAACAATTGTCTTTTCCAAATACTACACTCTAAAATATCAAAAATTAAACTTGAAGAAAATTGCCTAAAATAGAAAGCAATTTATTTTGGAGCCCTTAGAATTTTAAGGAATAATCAAGGATAATTATTGATATTTTAACTTTAAACTTGTCTATCTCTAAAAATAATTATAGATATATGATGCTCATACTTTCATCTATTACTATATCATTTTCTATTTTGAAAATGTCTTGCGATCTTAATAGCATTGTATAATTTCAATAATCAAAGTTTCATTATTAGCCTAGCTACAAGACACAACAACAGTCATGAACCAAAAAATGAAGAGAGAAAAGTGGTTATTGTTAAGTTGAGCAAAGAAGTATGGATCTATGGGAGGTGACTTCCAAAAGTTGAATGGATAAAAGGATTAGTATTATTTCAGTAATAAGGCTTAAATACTTTTTGTACTATTGTCAATGGTGTGACTGGCATCCAATTGTTTGGAATTACAAGATCTTGAATTTACAAACAAAAAAGTTGAAGGTTGTTTTTAAGAATTTAAAAAGTTTTTTTTCAAATTTCAATTCAATTTTTTTATATAAATTTAATTTATTAACAAAAATTATTGGAAAAAATTTGAATTATATTAAACTTTAAATTAATCAAAATTAAATAATCTTAATTTTTCAAAGATTATTGTTGTTGATTTTCTAAACTTTACAATATTCTATAGTTCAAACTTCACAAAGTATAATAATGTTTCACCTCAAATTTGTAGAAGAGATGGGTCATTGCAAAAAACAGTGGTACTGGGTATTTGTCACAAAGGGAGTGCCGAATCTTTTATTTGCAATAACTTCTTAAGCTTGACTTGCATGAATTTGAAATTTTTATTGGAGATGTATATCTTGAGTGCATTTATATCTCATATTTTTTAGAAATTAAAAAAAATCACTTTATATTTAAAAATCAATTAAACTAATATGTCACGTTTTGCGTTTTAGGGGGTTTGAGTACTATGGAGTCTCCAAATTTAATGATTTAGAGCTGAAATTTCTATGGTCTATTTGCATAGTAAAAACTCATGTTTCTACCACGGGGAATTTAAAAATATTTTATTTTGTGTTCTTTATGTCCATGCAAAGAGGGCTCCCTTGCGCGTGCAGTTCTAAACATTTAAGATGGTTTCAAGATCAATTTTTTGGTGAAAATTCTTTACCATGGAGTCTTCCCAAATTTTCTATTTTGAGTTTCTTTGAAAATTGTTTTTTCTATTTTTTACAAATTAAAACATCAAAGTATGTATTTTCTTCAAATTTTCAGCTTTTTTCTTTTGTGAATAACTTTTGACTCAGATTTTTTTAGGTCTGAAATTTTGGTGATATTCTATTTATAGTATTATACTAATTATCCTTATTTTATTTTATTTTTAAAAATTCATATGCAAAAGCTCATGAGTATTGGAGTACTAGTCAAAACAGCCAAAGTGGAACAAAAACTGACACTCTTTCTTGCAACGACCCCAGATAAGTAATGATCAATATACCAAAGACAAATGTGAACACCCTTTTCTTTGTTTATTTTTTCTTGCATGAACCCAAATGACACCTCCCTCTATTGTCAAATAACGTTATGTCTTCTTTCAACCCAATAATCACATGTGGTCTCCAAAAATTTTGTTAAAAAATTTCAACAATTCTATCAAAGCCAAAAATATACATATTCATGAAATCAATAGATAATTGCATTGTAAAAAACACCTATGGGCAATTTCGTTGAAATGGAGGTATTCCAAGTGCCACTTTGACAGTGTGCCATTTTCACCATCTAGGACTGATGTAGATTTCAGAACGGCCGTTTTGAACTGTTTTCATGCCATTTTAAAAAAATATCGCCATTTTAATGAAATTGCCCATACTTGTACTATTTGTTGCATTTTGTAACAATACTTATGATTTTTAAAAAATTTCAGGAGTATTTTTAGAATTAGAAAAATAATTATTGCTAATGTATACACCTTTGAGATGAAGGTAACCACCAAAGGAAATGTATACAAAAATTTCCCAAGTAGGAATACTTGAAAATTGCCAAATTTCAAGAAAGTAGATATTTTGATGTTTTAATTAGGAAAAAATAGGAAAAAAACTTAATAAAAAAAAAATAATAATTCCATTTGTAACAACTCTATAGAGATGGTCATTCACCAAAAGAACCACCAAAAATACATTTTATATATTTCAAAATGCAAGCTGAATAAAGCCTACTTTGTGGACTTCTACACCACATAAAATTAAGTGCTTTTAGAATTCCTTTAGATAGTAGCTACAAGTCTACCAGAAGACCATATCCTCCAAATTTCAACTCCAAATTCATTGTTATGGATACTAAATAGTACTAAAACCCCTAAATTGGCAGTTGTGATATAAAGTTGGGGGACTGTTTTCGGATAGTAAACATTTTTGAAAATAGCAAAAAAAATAGGCAAGGTTAATAATAGTCATGAGTACCTTACTTATAAATCTTAAGGCATTTGGAGCTAGAATGCAAAAGTTATGGCCAAAAAATAAAAAAGTACGCAGGGTGTGATGGAAAATAGGGCAAGTGTTTCTTACAATCACCTATGATTGGATTGATAGGTGAGTCATTTCAAGGATTGGAAAACCAACCCATATATACACTTGGACCTTGCAAAACAAGCTAGAATTTGTTATTTGCAATAGATGGAAAATTTGAGCTCATATTTGAAATCTATTAAAGAGCTTTTATCAATGAATTAGGAGATGCTACAAAATGCAAAATTAGCCATCTATAAAACAAGGGGAGGTTTTTACTTGGAGACTCTAACAAGTCTCCAAGGTTCAGCCTATGGGGATTCTCTTATACTAGAGCTATGAGCCTCTTTGGGAGAGAAAAAAATTGGAATTCTTTTAAGGAAATAATTATTCACCAAGGTCCAAGGATGATAAAATTTGTAAATTTTAAATTTATATTTGGAATAAGGAACTTTGATATAAAGAAGATACATCACTACAACATTATTGGATGGAAGAGAGTGGGTTAATTTCCTACATTAGCATTGTAGAAGCTTGAATATATTAGTGTTGCAATGTTTGCCAATAATTTATTTATTTTAATTCAAAAAATATTCAATATTTTTAAGTGAAAAAGACCATTCTTGCACTCAATTTGGAATGTACACTCACTTAGTTATGTCCTTCTTTCCCACATTCTTAGCTACAAAGGCACAAATTGAAGAAGCTAAGGGGCCCCCGTATGGTTTGTTCAAGAAAGTGATGACAAAATCTAAACTTAACAACCCAATACAGAGAATATGTTTTTACATTTAATATGCATAAAACGTCAATTTAGCTAAATTGGTGATATTCCATTACTTTGGCACAGTTCAGGCTACACAACTTGAAACCAAAGTTCATACGTGTCCCAATTTGAAACTTGAAACTCACCCGATGCGTAGATATATGTCACAACTTTTTGGCTTGTGAAATATCATCAATTTAACGAAATTGACGTTACAAGTGTCTTTGGGAGAAAAATTCTCAACCCCTAGGAAGACTCGTAAGACTAATTTAGACAACCCTAACATATAGGTAGGTTCACCTAGCAATGACACTCTCCTAGTTGCGACACCTATCTACAGCTTGAAATCTTGTACAGCTCTAGATCAGTGTCGCAATTAGGAGACTGTCACTTTTAGGTGCACACACCTTGACAGAACTGTGTCCTTTCCGGGTGAAACCTTCGTTATCCGATGCTGAATATGGAATCTATGACCTCTGATTTGAGGTTCACTTTCCATGCATCGATAATGCGGTTGAACCTGGATGATTGAGCTCGGGTCGTCTGGGAGACGTCACCAGGTGATGCAATTTTCTGAACACATGCCCTGCGTGCATCAGTTCAAATCTTAAGTTGGCTCCACAACGGCAACAGTGCGTCCCCAGTTGGGACTCATAACTTAACTCATTGACTCAATGCTCGGGCTTGCGAACGTCGGACCGGAGGAGGATGACGTCGCCCACACAACCCATGACAACTTGATCGGACAACTTGATCGAATTCCCAACCAACTTAATCCCTGACAGCAGCGCGGCTGAGTCGGCTCCCGAGTCCCGACGGAGCCCGACCCGATTCTATCCACCCAGCTGACCAGCTCGCCAGCGGCCAGTCCCTTCCTGCAGCTTCCGGCTTCAATTCGGGACAGAAGCAGATTCCCAAGTGAAATTAAACCTCGGAAGGACGGGCCCATGCCAGGACCACTGACTTCAAGCATTACTCTGTCTGTTTGCTGCCACTTTGCAAACTAGATATGAATGAAATATTTTACATTTATATTCAGAGATGCATGAAGTCATGTGTCTAATGCAAGTCACAAAAATTTCAAATTTTTTGGAGAAAATTTGAAATTACCGTGAATTATTTAAGAAAAAAAATGAAGAAAATTCATATCAAATGTAGACTATATTGAAAAAAATATGAAATTTTTGCCATATATGTATATTATAGTGTATAACATCATCAGTGGTACAAACCAACATTATTGTGTCACTATAAAATTGGATAATCAACAAACTATGGTTATAGGAACAGAGTTCACATTGCTATAAAATATTGAAATTTATAAATTTTTCAAAAATTGGAGTAGAAACTGTACTTGATAAGCTTCATATCATTGGTTGGACTCAAATTCAAAAAATATCATTTTGCCAATTCTTTTCTTCTGGCTTTAGTTCTAGATAGAAGCAAATTCTTCTACATCCCAAGAATGAAATCAAAATTGTATGAAATAATGAGATGAAAGCTTTGCAATAGATAGAGAAGTGCCAATTCTGTCTTCCTTCCTTGTAAATATGAAGGACAAGCACAATGATCTGCAGAACATGGCCAAAAGAGTTCCTGTAAGTTCCCTTAGGAGCTACACTAGCTGCTTTATTGGCTCTGATTCAAAGACAAGGAGGCTTGGCATTGAATACCATCCATCCCTAGGAAGTTTGAGTAGCTACCTTACTAAAACAATGAGCTTGTGCTTGTAGGGATAAAGGTCATAGAGTCTTGCCTACTCTAGCTACATTGCCATTGTAACCGCTACATTTTGGGCTGAAAAAATGCAAAAAATGGTCACACTTGGATTAAGATTTTTGGATGCAAAAATTTGTAAAAAAATGGCAATTGTGATTGTAGGACCTTCATTCCACTTTTACATAGAACACATGGAATTTTTTGAAATTTGAAATTCCACACCATTTGTGAGATCTATCTAATCAAAGTATAAAGTTTTTTGTTTTTTTCCACTACTTCCATGTGGGTGTTTCTCAACTTCAAAATTTAAAAAAAAAACTAGATTATGTGGAATCTAATTTATACTCCATGTTGATTTTAGTATGATGTGGATGCTTGGATTGAGAATTACCATACCGTAAAACCCCACCAGAAAATTTATTGTTCTATCCTGGGTGGATTCTTTTCTGCAATTAGAGTTTTTGAATCACATTATGCAAGCAGACCTAAATAATTGGGTGTTACAGATTCTTCATCCACAAGATTTTATGTATGTTCCATGGAATCTTTATCATCTCACTCCCTTCAGAAAATCTTTATCTCTTAGGCTTTGTAAGTCTGTCGATGCATTTGAGGTGAGATATTTCGATCCGAAGCCTGGATAAATCCAATTGCGAATTCAAGTCAGCAAATCCCGAATTGCAACAGCTGACATTCTTGGGGCGTGGCAATCTTCAAGCTGTGAGTCTCAGGTGCACACATTCACAGGTGTTGGGCTGAAAAATGACCATGCCAATTTCAGAGCAAATAAGCTGTTGTTTCCAATTTCTCGTTACTAACTTGGAAGAAAAAACAAAGAAGAGTATAACCACACAAATTATGCTTTGAGTAATTTGGATTTGAGTACTATCACATACTACATTAGAACCTCTCTTATTGCATACTGTCTTAGTGCATATATGCACTAAGAGAGGTCGTGATATTTGTGAACAATAGTTGGAGGCCCTATAGTGAGAGGCCATGGTAGCCAAAGTTTTGACAGAACCTCTCTTACTGCATAAACCTCTCTTAATGCATAGTCCTGACTCTATGCATTAAGATAAGTTCTACTGTATGACTATGAAGTAATGAATGTATTGTAGATCCTCTCTAAGCTGATCGGTCCCGGACCGGTCTGATAGATTGGTTTATAGAGGTTTATTGACTTCTGGAGGGTCATTTTTAGTCACAACCTTTGTTATGTGGCCCAATCCGGGACTGGTCTGACATGATTGGTTTATGGAGGTTTATCGGCTTAAAGAGGATCGGCTTAGAGAGGTTCTATTGGAGTTTGTTTGATTTTTATGGTCAAAAAAAAAACTATTGTAATTTTTCAAAGAATAATAATATAATAAAATAAAATAATATTGTTAAAAAAATTGTATGTATTATAAAATGCATTAGAAATAATCAAAATTCCTTACCAAAAATGAAAGATAGAAGGGATCCAGGGTGGAGGACCGGCTAGCTAAGTTGGTTCACAATTTTCAGTTGTGGATGAAATGCGATTTACATATTAATTCATCAGCATATCTATCAGCAGGTTCTTAGCCAAGGCAATGCAAATGGCAAACTGGCGTATACAGTATAATTATGGAATACCGCTAGTGTATGGAATTGATGGTACGGTTCCTTTCTTTCTTTTGCAGTTTTCTCGCAATTTTTTCGACTCGTGTGTTCTGAGGAACAGACGTAGTCACTTCCCCTTTGCTTGAAGTTTAGACTAATTTGTAATGGTATATAAATAGAACGAGCTTGCAACTCCAGCAGTCATTCAATCACTGGCACAACGGCAAGCAATCTACACAGCGAACTCTCGATGGGCAGACTGATATCAATTGCAAGCATTAGAGTGGTCAATAAGCTTCTAAAGTCTCGACCTCGAATTGAAACTTGTTTTCAAATTCGATATGGGAGGTAACCCATTTCCAGCCTGATCACCCCCCATTCTGGCTATGTAGGTTGTTCTCTTTCGGTGAAGGAGGAGATGAACAGTGACTAATTACACCACAGTTCCTGGGGCAGTTGTGATGCATTATCACAGGGGAAGTAGAAGAGGTTACCATGTGGGAGAAACGGGTTTCATGAGGGAAAAATTTGACCATTCCCACATGGTAACCTCTTCTACCTCCCTTGTGATTGGTTACCAAGAGATTACCAGGTGGGAATGGTCAAATTTCTCCCACATGGTAACCTCTTCTACTTCCCCTGTGTATGATTGGCTCGAAGACTCTCAATATTGCAACCAAACCTTGGTGAATTTAATTTGCAACCAGCCTTTGGTCGGAAATAGGAAGGTCTACAAGAGCAGTATGGGTCAAACCAAATCTTCAACTAAAAAATTCATAGTAATTATATTTTGTGGAAAAAAAATCTGGAAAATTACGGAAACCTTCCGCAGTCTGTTTCTGGGGAAAATTTACCCACTGAAGAAACTTGCCGTGCAGATGGTGAGAACTGCTGAAGTGGTCAGAACTCAGGAATGGGTTGCCTCCGGCCTATAACTGGAATGCCACTTCTAAGGTACATTCCATATGCATTGCAACACAATGATTTCTATGTACAGTAACCTGGTCCGGAATGGCATCTCAGAGGAATGCATGCTCCATTATTGGGTGGACTACGGAGTACGGACGTCCCGAAATTCCACCAAGGCCGCGGCGGAGAGTCCAAGAGAAATTCTGACAGTGGCAACGTAACAGAAGTACAGAGCCTCATGATGGTGCAAGAACAGATACCGTACTAATTAGAGCGCTACTGGATATCCGTGGAATTGAGATATTGTACGACGCAGCTCACTCGCGAGGCGGGGAACTAGCCGTGCTGAATATCTAGAATGACAACGGAAGGCATCGGTCCCGAAAACCTGCAGAGAAACAAAAGGCAACAACAACAAGAAGCAGGAAATGCATGGCACGGCGACTACTAGTACTGTCTAAGAATCAGCGTTCCAAATTTGGTGAAGCTCGCAGTCACCGAAATCTCTAAATCTCCGAGCATGTAGCGATTAATGAAAACTTATATTTCAATGGCCAGGTACAGTGCTGCCAGGACGTTATGGTGACATGCACTCACTACACTATGGACAGGAGTAATGTACCAGCGGCGTATATTTCATAGGGTGACGTCGCCAGAGAAGCACTCGACCCAATTTAATCGGCGGTTTCAAGCTCTTGCATACAACAGGCACAGTACGTGATAACTCGCAAGTCCGACAGATCCCCGATTTGGGGAATTAGCCCAAACGGATGATTTAGGAAGAGTAATCGATCCCAGGCACATGTGAGAGCTACGAATTGTTCTCTGTTGTATGTGAAGTAACATTCTCAAGAAGTTCGTAGTAAATCGCCTACAATTCCTTTGGCTGAAATGCAGTACCACTCTGTATTCTGATGGAACTGAAGCTCCGGGAATATACGCATGATTGGTGTCAATGAACGTCCATTTCGTTAAATTGACGCAATACAATTCAAATGGTCGACCAGTCGACCTTTCAGAACGAAATGAAGTGATGTAAGGAGCTGATCGAACACGTACGGGCCGGGTGGAAATCTGAACTTACAAGTACGCAATGTATGTTGTGGATGAAATGCAAATTGCATATTATTTGCATGAATGTCAGCACAGCAAGCTGTCACAGTGGGCCATGCAATACCGCCACTTGAAAAAAATTAGTACCAATTACTCTGCAGTAGCGAGCCGCTGCTAGTGCAAATATCATCTCCGATCCGAGATAGAGCGATAACCAAATCAAACAAAGAAGAAGTTTCCGTACACCAACCCAATTAATTATAAGACCAACAATATATGAATACTTCATTGCAAAATCTGCAAAGTCCGGAGGCCACAAAACTCAATCATCGAGATGGAGAAAAATGGACCCTCCCAATCAACAAGTCAATAGGACGACAATACAGAGACAGAGTTTCTGGTCGCGCCAAATCCTCTGCGGGCAGTACCCATCTAGCTACTGCAGGCTGCTAGAATAGAATACCACACTATCTAGCAAATTTATTCTCTTCCATCGCTCGAGCTTCAACCTTAATAGATGCAATGGGCGAACCTCGCAGGAATGCGACGACACACACAGCATAGCAATCAAGACATGCATGCATGCAATTACGGGAACTGGCTCCGGATGAAGTCGACGGTCTTCTGGTCGATGCGGAAGCCCTTCTCCAGCACCTCATCCTTGATTGGAGGATCAGACTGGAACAGCGCGGGAGCGATCTGCTGCACTCCCGGGTTCTGGCTGTTCAGCCCTGCGAACGCCAGCGCCGAGTCCTTGCCCACATTGAGCTGGAAGTGCACCAGTGCCCTGGGGAACACGAAAGCCTCCCCGGGGTAGATGGTGGCGGCGAACAGCGTGTTGTTTGTGGTCACGAATCCAACGTACAGCTCCCCTTTCAACAGGATGAGAAACTCCGTGGCGCGCGGGTGCGTGTGGGGTGGGTTGATGCCGCCCTTGGCGTAGTCGATGCGCACGGCGGAGATTCCGAGGGTGTTGATACCCGGGAACTGGTTCACGAATGCAGCAGTCACGTTGACCCCGTTGCGGTTGTTGGTGTCGCCGGGGTTCTTGAAGCCCTTGAACACGAAGTCCGTGGCGTTAACCTCAGCAGCAGGTTTGCACGGGAAGCCGTTCAAGACGATCTTGCCGCTCAGGTCGGCCACGCAGACGTCCTGGAGAGGATCCTCGTCAGCCGCCATGGCCAGCTGGGGACCCACCAGGGCCACTGTAAGCAGCACGGCGACGGTAGCCCACATCGCACGGTTCATCATGTTGCTGAAGATCTCGAGCAGTGCAATGCAAATGCAATCGGACTGGCAGGCAGATTCCTGAGACAGAGAGAGAGATGGAGAAGAATGAGTGAATCGATCGATCAGTTGTAGCTGGTTGTAGCTCAGGTTGGCCTGGGCTTATATAGGCGCTGGAACTGTTTAAGCGTCACTGATGAGTGTGCCAAGTCGCACTGCTCGTCGCAGGACTTCGAACCAACTGGATGAAGCGGATGAATGAAGCTAGTTTTGGTAAAGTCCTTGCCTAAACTCAAGTGGTTTTTAGTTGTCGGAGGTGGGCAGGTTCGTCTGTAATAATTGGAGGCAGATCGAGATCGAGATCCAATGGCTTCCAGTTACATTGCTTGATAAGTTATTGGTTGTTGAACGTAACGTTTTTGTGAGAATTCAGTTGTGAAGCTGACTAGAGTGCAGAAGTAAGTTAGTAGGAAGTAGAAACTGGGCTGGGAACGCCTGTAGTAAGCTTACTGAGTACGTGAGTATGTGGGTGTGTTGAGTCTTATTAGTCTCGTGTCGGGTCGTCTGGTGACTCTGGTCCAGGTGTGTTGTGGTGCTCCCTGCCAGGCCAACTGTGGCTTGCATTTTAATATTGCAATGAATTTCCGTTTCATTTTTGTAAGAAAACCTCAAAAAAAACAGGAGGTAGGTCCGTCCATCTGTAATAATTGGAGGTAACTGATAGATCGAGATCAAGTACGTACGGTAATGGCTTCCAGTTACATTGCTTGATATATATCGGTCAAACGTTTGTGTGGAACCGAAGTAGCAACTCGGCTGGGAACACCTGTAGTACTGAGCACGTATCAGTCCCATGTGCTTTGAGTCTTGGACGTACACAGTTACATTGCCACACTATAAGAAAAGAAAAGAAATTTTTTTATTCATAAAAACTTTGAAATTCAATATGAAATTCAATAACTTTCACATCGTAGATTCAAATGCCACAAAACAAAGCCCTTGCGCCCCTCCTCGCAAAGAGCTTTCTGACACTATAGTAAGGTCTAGTTCATTTACAAACTGTTGCTTTGAGGCATTCTAATTTTTTCTAATGTGTAGTACAATTGGCATATTTTTGGTAAGCATATTTTTGGTGTATTTTTTATGCAATTCCAATCAATCATATCAAATTTTAGTTTCAAAAAAGTGAAATTCTATTTTGGTGAATTTTTTAAGTCAATTTTCATGGTTCTACATAATGTTTTATTAAAAATACTTGGTGATGAATTTTTTTAATTCAATTGCATAGATATGTAGGGAACATCCATATGCACATCTTTCATATTAAAAAGCAACCCATTAAGTAACAAAAATATGAGCAAGGAAGTATTAAATGTGAGGCATCATGTGACCAAAATTTGTGAAATTAATATCTTTATATTTTAACAAGACTTTAGCAAAGTAATTGTAACATTATGCTGAAATATACAAAATTAGTTATAGTGTGAGGGTCAAATAGTAAAATCTAATTAAAATATAAAGATATCAATTTCACAAATTTTGTTCATATGATGCCTCACATTTAACTCTTTCTTGTTCATATTTTTGTTACTTGATGGCCACGAGGTGTTTTTTTAATATGAGATGTGCATATGGATGTTTCCTACATACCTATGCAATTGACTTAAAAAAAATCATCACCAATTATTTTCAATAAATATTATGTAAAATCATGAAAATTGACTTCAAAAATTCACCAAAAATGGAATTTTGCTTTTTTGAATTTGAAATTTGGTATGCTTAATTGGGATTTTGTAAGAATTTGGTGCTAATTATGGAGGACAAAAAATTTAGTTTTTTTTCTATACTTTGCAATTAAAATTGGAATGGCTCAAATTGACAGTTTGTAAATAAACTAGACCTTATTGCAGAGTACCAAGAATGCAACATGAAGAACCACGGTCCAAGAAATTTCATTGTAACAAACTAACTAACTAACTAACTAACTAATTTAACCCCTATACTAGTGCCCCCTATGCCGTTGCTATAGAAAAAATTAAAGTAAAAATAATTTTATAGTTTTTTTACTTGTAATAAAAAATTTAAATTCAATATCTTTTATGCACTAAAGACTATAAGGGCTTTGTTGCGGTGTAAGAGGTTGCATTCTTGATATGAATAGAAAGCTTTATGCACAAAGGAGTTCAAGGGCTTTGTTTTGTGGCGTTTGGACATGTAGTGTGAAAGTTCCAAAATAAAAAGATAGTTTGATTTAATTTTTTAATTTTAAAAAATCCATAACTTTCACACCATAGGTTCAAACGCCACGAAGTTGACATAAATAGAAAGCTCTATGCACGAAGGAGTGCAAGGGCTTCAATTTGTGGTGTTTGCACATGCGTTGTGGAAGTTGAAGATTCTTCAAAATATACGATAATTTAATTCAATTTTTTGGTTCATAGAAACTTTAAATTCAATAACTTTTACACCATAGGTCCAAATGCCACAAAACAAAGTTTGTGCCCCTTTTCTTGCAAAGAGCTTTCCAACAATACCCACAACGCCGCCAAAGGCCTTACAATTTTTTTTAAATCTCAATGAATCAAACAAAATAAAGAAAACAAAAAACTTAATTTAAGATATAGATACCAAGAACACCACCAAAGGCCTCACAATTCCTTAGATCCCGGTGTATTAACAAAATAAACAAAACCAACAACCTAATTTAAGGTATAGAACAGACCAAAAAACACTCAAAAATTGCTATTTCTATTGCAAAGAATAAAATAAATTTGAAAATTGTTTTTTTTGCAAATCTAACTGTAGGATTTTACACTTAACTAGTATAAAATGTGTGGAATTAATTTTAGAAATTTTAACCACATAGATTGCAAGATATTTGCATTTAAAGTGAAGAAAACAAGTTTTTTTGTACCTTGCGTGACTTGATTATTTGACTTTGAACCTTCTTAACTTAAATTTTTTTGCACCCCAAAGTTTTGAAGTTCAAATATTTATAGTGGGGAATTGAATTGAGAAAATAGGGAAAAAAATTCAAAATTCAAAAAAAATTCATTCTTTAAAAAAATGGTTAAATAGAAGTAGGTATAAGACAGAAGAAAAATCTAAATTATTAATATCTCTAATATAAAATTGAAACACACTAAATACCAATGGTGAGATTGTTCTATCAAACAAACTAAACCATGTGGAATTTATTTTTTTGAAAAATTATAAAAATTGAGTTCAAAAACAAATTTAACGCATTAATTTCTCAAGAAGTTGCTATGATTGCCCAAAAAACAAAATTGTCCGTAACTTTCACATTACTTATCAAAATGATATGGATCATAGCTTTCTATACAGACAAAAATATAATCTATGAAAAAAAATTCAAATTCAAATTTTTGTAAATTTTTTTTGCTACCCAATCTCCCTTGTTTTGAATTTATTTGGGCATAACTTTTGCTCCCGACAAGCGATTGAAAAAAAAAATTCAAAGAGCTAATCAGTTTTTCTATCTCCAAAAAAAATTTAAAAAATCATCACAAAAATTGAGACTGTAGGTACCTACCTAAAATCCAATTTGTCCCCTGAGGGAACAATGGTCCTTTTAGAGTTAAGGTATAGACATGTCCATCTGCTTAGAGTCTTAGACAAATGGCGGTTTAAGTTTAGGTCATTGGAATCTTGGCATATGGTCTTCATGTGGGTCATTTTTTAAATGCTCAACCGTGTGTGAACATGAGCCAACTCTAAATCATATTTTAGCATTTATTGTAAGGGACTAAAGGTTGGGCTAATTCAAGAAATTTAACTTGGGAAAAATGCAAGAACCTTTTTTTTATCTTAATGATCAAATTTAGAAAATTTAAATTCAAAATTGCACTTGAAAATTCAAATTATTAAAGAACATAAGTGAAATATAAAACTAACCAAACACAAAATAGGAACCAGAATTTATTTAAATTTATCTGATAAGGAGAATCTTTGGAAGATGTATCCTTACCATTATATATCAATATCCAAACTTTTTGGTTCTAATTTTTCCTTGAGCATTAATTTATTACAAGGTCAATTAGAAACATGATTGTCACAAGGTGTATGTACATAATTCGGGAGAATAGGTTGAGCAATTTTAGAACAATTCAAATTAATCAAAGAATACCTGTATAATAATCAAGAGTATTCTCAAAGATTTTGATCTTAATTAGGATGCTCCAAGCATGGTTATGTATATACACCATTACTATTACCATTACTATTTGTAATTAGCTTTCTATCACATCATTTCATCAAAGAGACACTTCAAAATGGCCATTTTCAATGCACAATCAACCCAAAAAAAATCATTTCCAACTAATTGATTTGCATCTAAAGAATCTTCTTCTTTACTCATACATGTGAGCTTGTTAGAAATTTTCATGAAAAATGGCCTAATGGCCTGAAAGATTCCAACATTTGAAGAAAGAATCAAAGTTTTTGGATATCATATATATTTAGACTTTGGCATTCAATAAAAATATTGTTTGGAGTCAACAACAAAGGGAAAAAAATTGTGTTGAATTGAATTGAATTAAAAACCAAAAACTTACATTGAAAAATTCTCACTTTGAAAGCAACATTTTTGAAAAAAATTATTTAGTGAATTAAGATATTTGATTATAGAAAAAAATATATTTCAAATTTTTTGACAAGGATTCAAAAAATTTCAATCTCAATGGTGAAAATATTCCAGATAGCAAGGGATATTCTATATAGTTTATTCTTTTGAAAATATTATCAAAATTGAACTCAAAAAATGATTTTATTTGCTATTTGTTGTAAGAGTTGATTTAGTTGTTTGCAAACAAAAAAGCTTCATATTTCTCATCTCACTAATGAGAATGGAATTAATCAGGTAATCCCTCATTTACATGTAGAAAGAGCAAATAAACTACTCCCTCTTGGAGTATTAAAAATAAAATCATTACTTCCTCCGTACCAAATGATCTTTCTGTCAAACAAAATATTAAGGCTAAAAATAACATTTAAAAAAATTGTTTTGCCCTATAAGTAGAGTTTGGTGCACTCCTAGCATTCTAAAAACTTTGAGTTTCAAAGCCCTTTTTAAAGTGTAGTTTTGGAATATTGAAAAGTATAATTTTTTGAACATTTTCAAAGATTACCATTTGTCAATTAATTGTTGAGTTCAAAGTCATCATTTTATAGGCATTTAGTACATGCCCAAGCCCATGTATGGCCCTTGTTGTTCCGCTTCTCACAACTTCATCTCCTTTAATCGGACAATATTCAAAAAATAAGAATAAATTGTGTTGATTGACCCCATTAATCATTTTATTTGTATTTTGATTGATGATTGCATGGATGGAGGGGAAGCTACTACTTGGAGTTGTTTTATTGGTCCCAATTAGCAATCAAAAGCCAAATCTTACCAATAACCAATTTGTAACGTCACAAAGTACAACAAGAAGATCATTTTGGGTCAAAATACTAAGGCCAACAAGAAGATCATTTTGGGACGGAGGGAGTATTATTTTTTGGTTTATTCTTTGTCAAAAAACAAAATTAAAGAAATTACGATTTTCTACTTATGTTCTGGAATTTCATAAAATATCCCCACCATTAGATGTTGAAATAATCAACCTTTACTAAAAACTACATTTAAAAATTAAACTTGATAAAAACTGCCCAATTTAGGAAGCTATTAACTTTGGATCTTTTACAATTTTTAGGATTTAGTTTATGATTAATTATTGATAATTTAACCTTAAATCTGCCTTTTTCAATAAAAAATGTAGATATATGATGCTCATACTTTCAAATATCACTTTATCATGTTTCATTTTTATGAGCATTTTGAAAATGTCTTCTCGTCTTGGTAAGATTGCATAATTTCAATAATCAAATTTGAATATTGGTCCAACTACAAGACTCAATAAAAGCCAACAACCAAGAGATGAAGAGAGAAAAGTAGTCACTATTGAGTTAAACAAAGAAGTATGACATGTGACTTCTACATGATGTTGAATGGATAGAAGGATTAGTGTTATTTCAACAATAAGGCTTCAATAATTTTATACTAATATCAATGGTGTGACTGGAGTCTAATTGTTTGAAATTACAAAATCTTGAAATTTGAGAATTTACAGACAAGAAAGTTAAAGGGTGTTTTCAAGCTGTTTTTTTAAATTTGGATTTTTAAAATAATTTTATTTATTAAAAAAAATATTAGAAATAATTTGAATTATATTAAATTTTAAATTATTGAAAATAAATAGTCTTGTAATCTAAATTTTTATTGTTTACCAAACTACCAACAATACAAATTTAGTTTTAGGAAATCATAGGCTGACTCAATTAGTTCTTAAGACAAAAAATAGGTTTGAGTTGTCGCCCCTAGATTAACAAATTATACTTCTAATTTTCTTTACTTATACATTGTAGATATAGAAACATATTTTACTTTGAAACAATTTTGAATATGAAGATAGAAACATTTTATGATTATTTTTTAGGAATGACAAGTTTTTGAGATGAATTATGAATCTGAAAAAACACATTGAAAGTTGAAATTTGGACAAATAGTTCTTCTAACTTTGATGGTTAAGCAAATAAAGGATTTGTAAGCAACATGTATTGTGAAAAGATTTCATTAGAGGTATAATAAATGCAAATTGGAGAATTCACTCTTTGTAATTTAGAAACAATGTGAATTGAGTGGATATATGTTAAGGAGGGTTACATAGAATTAGCATATTCATATATTGTCACTATTCTACTTTTTATTAATAACATGATTCTCAATTATTGTATTTTGTTGTCAAGCTTATGAACATATTGCTTTATACACTATTATTTCTTATTCATGTCAACTTGTTAATGTGCAATAGAAAGTTACCATTATTTTGCGACTTGCAATATCCAACTTTGAATGAGGATCATAATATACCAATGAAAAGCATTGTTGAGAACTTTCCAAAAATTCTTTATATACTTAATTTTGATAAAAAAAAAATTGCAAATGGAATTTAATTAATTAAATGACATTATCAAATTTTGAATATAAATATCTTAAAATCACTTTGACAACAAGGCAAATCCTTCTCCTTCACTTGTTTCTTCTACTCACATAGAAGCAAACAACAATTATTTTCATTGCCAATGTTGTCCAAGATATAATTACCAACTACAATAATTGTATTGTACCTACACACAGCCTGCCAATTGTGCTAGGATATAGAAAGCCTGCCTTAATGCTACGATATGGTTTAAATACAGTGCACCAAACTTTTGAATCCCTAGATGGATGGAAAGCTAAGGATGAATATGCTTGAAAGCCCCTTCTCTATTCCAAAATAATTTGGATAGTGCACCAAACTTTTGAATTCCCAGATAGATAGAAAGCTAAGGATGATTATGCTTGAAAGCCCCTTCTCTATCCCAAAATATTTTAAATAGTGCACTATTGTTATCAAAAGTGTTGTCTAACTTTGGTCCTTGGGTACTTTACTACACCTTGTAATCCATATATACATGCATCAATTTTTTTTGTTTGGGGGCTATTATTTTACAGTAAATATGCCCTTTTTTTTCTACTTCCATTTTTTTTTAAATCCTACACCCTTTAGTAGTTAAAATTGAAATTTGAAGCATTTAAACATGTCCCTATTGTAATTCAAAAATTTATACGCAATTTTAAGTGTTGATTAGTACAACATGTACATTCTAACTCCTATTTAACACAACCCAAACAAAAAAATATATACAAACATCATATATCAAACAATTAATACAAACAAATTATATATATATGATAGGAAAAAAAAATTATAAATCCCACAAATAGTAATATATTGGTTAAGTTTGACTTATTCAATGCATCCTTGAAAACCGCCCACCATAAATCAGAGTTGGAGTGAACAAAAAGATAACAATCCAAAATGAGATCTTATTGATTGTTTTGTCTATTTGTAAATAAAAATGGAAGCTCTTCATGCGGGTTCTTCCTCTCCTTTTCAGACTACTTCTTGTGTAGGTTCACAAATTATGTACTATAGATCATTACAATGTATTGTATAACAATTGTAATATAGTATGTTTCAAAAAAGTGATGCTATACAGTAACTTAAATATTTTTTAAATTATTAGCTCCAATATTTAAAATGTACCCTATAGTAGGTTTCACGTTGTTTCTAAAATAATTGCCAATGAAGTACCCAAATTTTGGTCAATTTGGTGAAAGATGATGATACATTCACATAGTCGCAATCTCCGAAGTTGCCAAGTCCAATCATTGCAGCTTCATATGAACAAGTGACATATTTGACTTAATTAAGTGTTATTATAAAATTAAGATTAATTTGTTGAATTCCAGTCTTTTGGTTTATTGTGTCACCTACAAAATCATATAGTTGTACCTACGTGGACGAAGTCTTGATTAATTAAGTGTTATTATAAAAAATCATATGGAAGAGGCTTCAATTCACCAAGATGGACATGCATTCACACTTTCACAAGGCGGTACTCACCGATCAATTCTCGAGTTCACTGGGCTACAAATTTATCTTACTAAAAGATTGAGAATATTTTTTTATCTCTTACTTTTTTTTGCTCTAGTTGTGAAAGATTATGAACTATTATCATACCATTCTTTGGTTTGATAGTGAACGACTGTGAATAATTTTCATATTATTACTTTGACTTGGCTTCCGTGATCATGTGCTCAAATAACAATTGTAAATGTCAACTTGAATGGTTCATTTTCAAGGTCCGGAAATTTTGCCATTTTTTCAAGTTTGACCATCGTGGTTAGGATTTTTGACACACTCAAAACATATGTCATTCTAAAATGCACCAATTTAACCACTTAAGGTTGTAAAGGCCTACATTTGATTCATGAATAAATTATAATTTGACTTTTTGTGAGTTAGAATTAGGATTTTTAGATTTGAATTTTTAAAGATTATTGTTGTTGATTGTCTAAACTTCACAATATTTTACAATTCAAAGAATATAAGAATGTTTTACCTCAAGTTTGCAGAATACATCAATAATGACTAACATACAAAAAACAAACATCAACACGCTTTTCTTTGGTTATTTTTTCTTGCATGAACCAAAATGATAAGTTTGTTCCATTGTCAAATAATGTTATATCTTCTTTCAACCCTAAACTGACATGTGGTCTTCAAAAAATTTAATAAATATTTCTATTAAAATCAAAAATTCACATATTCACAAAATTGATGGATAATTGCATTGGTTGATGACTAGAGTGATAGGTGAATCATTTCACGGATAGAAGAACCAACTTATGCGTATACTTGAACCTTGCAAACTAAACTAGTTAGAATTTGTTATTTGCAAAGAATAGAAAATTTGAGTTCATATTTGGAACCTATTAAAGACTTTTGACCAATGAGTTAGGAAATGTCACAAAATACAAAATTAGCTACCTATAAAATAGATGGAGGTTTTCACTTGGAGACTCTGGCAAGTCTCCAAGGCTAAATGTCTACAAGGATTCTCTTATACTAGGGCTATGAGCCTTCTTTGAAAGAAATATAATGGTTTGTTCAAGAATGTAATGATATAATACAAAATTAATATTCTAATTTAAAAGACATTTTTTTTACATCCAATATGCACCAAACGTCAATTTCCTTAACCCTTGAAGTTCCATTGTCCCCTTGGAGGACAAAATGGATTTTGGACAGGTTCCTATGGTCTCAATAGTTTTTGTGATTTTTTGAATTTTTTAGAGAAGATAGAAAAATACATTAGCTTTCCGGAAATATAAATTTTATTCCAATTGATTCCCAAGAGAAAAAATTATGGCACAGAAGCCCTTTTTCCAGTTTGGCAAGCAAATTTTTTAAAATTTTAAAAATAAAATTTTAAAAACTTATAAATTTGTTTCTTATAGATTATATTCTTTTCTACATAGAAAGTTTTGATTCATTCCATTTGGATTTGTTATGAAAAAGTTAAGGACAATCTATTTTGCGGGGCAATCAAATCATTTCTGAACTCAATTTTCACCATTAAAAAAAAAGTTTAACACAGTTAAGGTTTCTTTTTAGAACAATCTCACTGTTGAGATTAATGTGTTTCAATTCCATCCTAGAACTATTAACGGTTCAATTTTTCCATTACTGACAATATTCCATTACTTAAGCAATGTTGAGGCTATACATCGTGAAACCAAAGCGCTAGACATGTCCCAATTTGTGACTTGCAATTCAACTTTTGTGAAGATATCTATTACAATTTTTGGCTTGTGGAATATCATCAATTTAACACAATTGACATTACATTCGTGTGTGGGAGAAATTCTCAACGCTTTGGAAGACTAGTACGACTACTTTACACAACTCTATTGTATAAGGTGAATGCACCCAAAACCGTCAATGTTAAGCAATTCAGCATACTTGGAGGCAACTTTTCCTAAAATTGATATTTTGTAGTATTAGCGAGTGAAAATGATGAATATTAAAAAAAAAATAGATTTTTTGAATGTGGTATGTAATTTTTATGATTTTTCAAACAGACAGCTCCCTAGACCATTGAAATTGTCACATAGGTGCACCCAAAACTGCAATCTGCAAAAATCAGAAGTTAACAAATGAGAATTAGGTATGTATCCTTCAAATGTGTCAGCAAATCAGAGCCAAACATTTCAAGGACACATTAATGGAAAGTCTAAGGATAGATTTAGTAACAGTCTAAGGCAGGATTCTTTTTTTGTTTTTTGGACAAATGGTTATGTGGTCTTTCTTTCAAGAAGGTTCTAAGTTCCATGGCTCCTTATTATGGGGGTTTGAATTGAAAGAGGCGAATTTTGAGTATACAATTTTGAATATGTATTTTTTGTATGCAATTATTGTATATGCTGGCTCTATATGATGAATGGAATGAGGTTTTGGAAGCATTGTGGCAATAGTGTGCAGGGCCACCGGAATAGTCTGGCATTTTTTAACACAATTATCCCCTTTTTTTTATAGGCTTGAAGCTATCCATTTTTTTTGAAGAAATTGGGCATTTAATTGCCTAAAAAAAACACCCTGGTCTAAAGTTCAGGAATGGGAGCAGGGACGCTAATGGGTGTTCAGTTCTACCTTAGGCTGGTTCACCGGAACTGTTGTCCTTTCAGAGTTATTAAACCTTCCTGATCCCCCTTGCTGAACTGAATAGTATGGAATCTATGACCTTTTATTTGAAGTTCACCGCTTTGCATGCATTAAAGCATTGAGCCTGAATGATTGAGCCTGGAATGTCATGGAGACGTCACCAGGTGATGCAATTTTCTGAGCACATGAGTGCATCTGTTTTGTTTTGTTTCCGAAACAAATGAAACGGAATTCTTGTGCATCAGTTGGGCTCCACAAACCATGCTTGAATGCACTTGGGAACTTCGGATGAGGGTGACGTCACCCACACCACGCTTGACAAGCTGACAACGGCTTTAATTCACAACCAACTTAATAATCCTTGACAGTCCCGAGCCCGACCATTCTATCCACACAGCTCGCCACAAGTCGCCGCTCCCTTCAGTTCCTGGCTTCCTGCAGGCTCTTGGCTTCAATTCTGGACAGCAACAGATTCCCCCGCAGTCCCGCACCCAAGAGAAATTAACTCTGAAAGGACGGGACCAGGACCACGGATTGCAAGCCTCACTGTCCATCACTTGGCTTGCAGCCATTTGGCAAACTACGCTAAGAGCATCCCCACAGGCTTTCGATGTGAATTTGCTGATTTTGCTCCCACCAAGCCGCTTGTGGCTTGTGACCTTGACAGGGCTTTTATTTTTGGCGAAAGATTGTCAGACCTGTCGCAACTGTCACCACTTAGGCTTCGTCCCTCCAGGAATTGACCTATGCTATGAAGCTAACAGAGGGGACACTAGGCCAAAAAAAAAGCCACCTTGTACTTTGCACCTTGTAACATTGAAGTGGCATAGTGACATCATGGTGTACTACCGGGCAAGGTGGAGTAAAGTGTGGCACAAATCATGGCCTCAAAAGAATGCAAGATTTCTTTGGTTTGTGTATCATTGTGTAGTGGCGGTTCATTGTTGGCGCAAGATTGCCAATCCAAACAACCCCACTGTTTGTCAAAGTTGCCAGGATGATGTGGATGAGATGGTCCTCCACCGATTTCACCATTGTGCAAAGACTCGGTATGCCTAGATTTCACCCTTTCTGTCTAATACAATGCCTTGTAGATCCCTCTTGTTGTAGGAAGTTGGCCATTATTTACTTGGCAACAATACATCCTTGGATCTAAGTTGCCTTGACGGTGGAAGATGGGAACCACCATGTGGGCGCTCTTCAGGAGCTTCGTTATTTGGACCGCCTAATTAGATCAAAACATGATTTGCTTCAACAAGCCCCCCTTAGCTGCTCCAAAAATTGGAACAAGTTTTATAGGAAGCATAAGGTTTTATCGATCACGTTTGTCCTATTTGGTTCAAAACTACTAAACTTTGTACTTTATATTCCAATAAAGTAGGTATTTTCTTCAAAAGATTTGACAATACGTGGCTTCAAATAGATTTTTGGGCAAAAGATTTCATCTTAAATTGAGCTGGAGGCTTGCTCAATCTAAGATGGGGACATTTGTCTCAGTTGGTTCGGCCCCTATTGCTTTTAAGGATGCCTGCTCGGGCCTGGTCTTACTTGGTTCTAGCTCTAATAGCAGGCTATAGTGGTTTAGCTTCAAACTTGTTGGCTCTCGCCTCCGTTTTTTTGTTTAAAAAAAGTTGTTTTGAAAATGTTTTAGAAAATGTAAAAATCTTTGCCAAGGACATGGTTCTTTGGTTATATATATGTTTTTTCCTTTGTCAATGGAATTTGTCCACGTGTTTCAAGAAAAAAAATCTTGTTCATTTGTTTTAATAAACAAAAAACTAGAAGTGAATGAAATGTTGTATATTTATTTTCAGAGATGAAGTCATATGCCCAATGCTAGTCACTAAAATTTCAATTTTGGGGGGAAAATTTTGAAATTCTTGTGAATTCTTTTCGAAAAAAATGAAGAGAATTCATATCAAATACAAATTATAATTGAAAAATATGAAGTTTTTGCCATATATATTATAGTGTACAACATTGTGGTACAAACCAAAGTTATTGTGTCGCTACAAAATTAGAAAATCAACATATTTCAAATGTTTCTTTTCTAATTTTTTTCCATTTGGATTTCAAATAAAGAATTTCCTCATTGTACAAAGTTATAGGCACCGTGGTTGTAGGCACAAAGTTCATATTGCTATAAAATATTGATATTTCCAAATTTTCCAATTTTTCCAATTGGAGCTTCATTTCATTTGTTACACTCAAATTCAAAAATTATCATTTTGACAATTCTTTTCATCCGTCTTCAACTTTGGAAGGAAACAGATTCCCTCGCACCCCAAGTGAAATTAAAATCAAAAAATGAAATGAGAGCGTCAATTCACTAAAGAATAGAGAAGTGTCAATTCTTTCTTCCTTGTAAAAATGAAGGACAAGCACAATGATCCGCAGAACATGCGGAAAGGATCTTCAGTAAGTTACCTAAAGAACTATAGTACAGTCAAGTCCTGGACTTCATTTCCAAATTTTTTAAATAATTTGCATTAGAAAGTTCAACAACTTTAGGAAGCTCCAACATGCTAAAAAAATGAACTGATTTTGAAACCGCAAATTGCATTGGAATTGCAATAAAATTTACTTCAATTTCATAACATGTGAAAAATGAATAATTTAAAATCATACAACAATTTGGATTTGTTTTATACACTATCTACCCTTTCATAGAGAACCTTTGGAAGATAGTCAAAGATTTTTGCATTGGAGTGAAGGACAAGCAAAAAATCATACATTCAAGCAATTCAAGTGATATGGGATTAGGTATCTCTAAAGCAATTGTGAAGGTTCATTTCTAATATATACCATTAAATACAAGTTTTAATTTTCACAAATGGTGGCAATACTAAATGGTAGATAATGTATAGAAAACATCAAATCCTTTGTATGATTTTCAAATACATATTTGTATTTGAAATAATGATAAAGTAAACTTTAGTGTGATTCCAACGCAATTTACAATTCAAAATTCCGTTAATTTTTTTGTGTACACGGGCCTCCTCAAGTTCCTCTAATCTCAACAAGGTTCAACTATTTTCTCCAATATCATTTTTTTACTGGCCTTTTTCCTTCAAATTTCAAATTTCATATGTTAAAATCTTCTAATGTCAAAAAATTGTTGGTTTAGAACCTAAAATAAAGTTGTATTGTATCCTTGGTAGGAATTGAACTTGGCATAGCCTTTTACCATTTGAAAGTCAAAGATCTTCCCTACTTGTCAAAGGTTGAGTTGAGATTGGTAATGAAAATTTGCAAAAATTAGAGTTTAGGATTCATAATGTTCACCTTCTTCCAATGTATTCTTTGCTATCCTTGTAAAATAACTCTCAAGATTAATAAATGAACATTGAATTTTTTTAGAATTCTTCCACAACATGATGGCATCTACTAATATGGACTCAAAGTCTTTGGCTAATCCTTCCTCAGTCATTCACATCACACTGTACAAATGTGTTGTTGTCATGTGATTTCAATATTTTTACTTGATGCCATTTTGCACAAAAAATGCTCGCTTACATGCTATAGTATTCACATATTGACATTTTGTAATTTCAGTAAGTGATAAAAGGTTAGAATACATTAATCTTAAAGATGGAATGCAAATAATAGTTGCCCCAAAATTCCCAAAAGTTTGTTCCATCCATCTAATGGTTCCTTGTAGCTTGAAAACAAAAAACTCTTACTTACAAGCTGCTGCACTCACATTTTGAGGCTCCGTTTCAAGCTTGGAAGGCCTTGGTGGCAAAAATTTGCCCCTCACACAATGACATGGATTTGTGGAATTCAAATTTAAAAGTGGTCCTCGGAATAAATTGCCTTCTTATAGAGATTGAACAAGTATGCAATAGAACAATGAACTCAAACAAAGTATGAAGTAAAAGTTACAATGGTCATGGAGGTGAATTGATCATCTATGCCGTTGGATAAAGCAACTTCTATTGGAAGTGATCATCATTAAAGGTTAAATTTTACTTACTCAACAAAATTGTACATCACTTATAATAGTTTCTTTACAATTCTAAACAATTTTTTTTAAAAGGTATTATTGCAAATGTCATAATAAAATTCTTTCAATTTTCATCTCAATGCAGGCATCTTAAAAGTTTACTTCAAAAATTTACTAACTTTTCTATTTTATTGGACGGACTAATGCTCAAAACCTTTGATTTACTCTATTCTCATTAATTCTATAACCAGATTGTTGCAAGAAACACTTAATGTTTTTGTTGAAATGTTGTTTTGGCTATAGTACTGCCATTATTGCAAGCACTACAAATACTATGCAAGAGCAATGTAATTTAAGTGATGAAAATGAATTTAAAGTTATTTAAAGTTATTTTTAAATGAATTAAAATAATTAAAAAATAATTAAAAAAATAATTAAAATTTTAATAAAATCATTAAAAAAAACATTAAAAATGAAAGTTAAAAATCAATAAAATCCATGAAAAATCTTTAAAATTCATTAAAAGTGAATTAAAAAATCAATGTAGTACTATGCAATACTATTGACTATTGCAAACTATTATAGAGCTTAGTGGACAAAAAATTAGTAGAAAATGGATACATGAACATTTTGACTTTTAAAAAATAGTAAAAGAATTCAAAAATTCAAAACAAAAAAATCTATTTTTTCTAATTTTGAAGGTGCTCTTTTTCAACCATATGCACTTTTGGGAAAAAAATTGTGTTATTTTTACTTACGCAAAAGATTGCACTTTAAGTACGTACGTGTGGAAGGTTAACACTTTATTTTTTTTTAGAAAATCTCTTTGAGGACTTGTATAACTTTAATAGAGTCCATGTCTTCCAATTTTTACCTTCCAATTTGCATTTTTGCATCAAAAATAGTACTACTAAATATCTCTTAAATTGCATTAGTAGACATCCAATTAGGTGTTGCTTAAAAATAATATACTAATTTTTAAAAAGGTAAATAATAATTCATTGTCTACAACTATAATATGAACCTTTATTTCATATTTCATATAAAACTGACATTTGACCCAGGCAAAAGTTATGAGCAAAAAATCACAATTCTGAGGCTAAGGGGAGAAAAAAAGACAAGTGTTTCTTGCAACGATCCAAACCCTAGTCCCAAGTGTACCCTTAAAGGGTAGTTGAAGGTTTGGTTTGATTTGGTTTATATGATCTTAGTGTTTGGCATGACTTTTGAAATTTTTTTAAAGCAAGGAAAACATATTAACTTTCTAGGAAAGTAATTCTTATTTAAATTAATGTCCTAAAGTAAATGTTATGCCAAATGGAGGTCAAATTGTCTAGAAGCTATTGAGTTTGAATGTTCGATACACCATTATAGGCTATAATAGTTTGAATGTTTTATATACTATTCTTGAAAGGTACAACTTTGTCAGGAGTAGAAAGTAGTCTTGCAGCAGATTAGAGATTCTTCACCGATGCACAACAAAACAAGTACGCCAAAATTCATGTGGCTTGTGGCAATCGTCAGACCGGCCCGGCATCATTTCTGAGCCCCCACCGGAAATGGTCTGGAGGCACAATAATACACAGGCTCCAAGACATAGAGTAATGAGGCGAGCTCTTATAAGTCCTGGATGGAGGAGCACCAAGGCCTCATTTGCCGCCTCCCAAAACAATTCAATTATAGAAAATTGGGAGCTCTAATTGCATCCTATCTCCCCAATCTGGACCCCAATCAATGCAAAGCAGGCCTCGATGTCCGCTCCCTCCTCAAAAACATGACCAATTTGTTACTACCGTGTCACTAGTCAAAGAGCCAAGGCACGGTAGCTTGCAATATAGGGCAAGAATTTTGGTGTGGCCTAAGCTCAAAATAAAAAAGTCCACTACTGGTGGGGCAAAAAAAAGCAAAAGGGCACGGGAAACCTCATGCCGGGGTAGTTTGGTGTGCCCCAGTGGAGATGCTCTTACACCCTAAAGGTCTGAGATTCTCTCATACCAAAAGTGTGCTTATTTGTTTTCACTCTTTGGAAATGAGTATGTGTGATGATCCGATGCAGTATTTTGGAGCGATGTAGACTAATTGCATCTCAAATCTTTAATAAATTCTTGTATTGTAGTTGTGCAACTTGAAAGTGAGGATGAAACCCATCAATGCAACATTTTTGTTAAGAGATTTGCTTGTTTGTGAAGCCTGGAGTGACCCCTAATTCTAATTGGTATCATATTAAACTTGAAGCGCTCTGACGTCCATATTCTGGACAATGAACGGAGGGCTTCAAGGCACTTTGTAGTCCAACCAACTTCTCATTCATCCAATGTAATACTCCCTCTGTCTCATAATAAAACCCGTGTTTCCTTTGTATTTTGCAAAGGAAACACTGGTTTTATTTTGAGACAGAGGGAGTACTTGAATTCAAAAAAGACAACCTTCTTTAACAACCACATTCATGAAATTCCAATAAATGATATTTCTGCACAAAGATATAAGCAAAAATGTGCAAAAATGCAAAAAAAGGATTAAGGCATTTGGAGGTTAATCCTGAAATAGTTTTTATGAGTGCAGGCCGGAGAGATGATTGTTGGGTTGACTAGCGCCCTGTTCATGGACGAAATCTCAACAGGGCTCGGCAGTTCCACCACATTCCAAATCGTGAAGAGCTTGCGGCAGTTGCACATGTGATGTTGAGCACAGTGCTCATGTCCTTGTTGCAACCAGCTCCGGAGACCTTTGAGCTTTTTGATGATATCATTCTATGCTCGGAAGGTTAGATTGTGTACCATGGCTCTCGGGACCACGTTTTGGAGTTTTCTGAGGATTGCAGGTTCAAGTGCCCTGGTCGCAAGGGTGTGGCTGATTTCTTACAAGAGGTACACTCGAACTGCTTTATTGTGACCACTAATAATACTCCGTATTCTCTATTATCTTGCACAATTGTCAGATTCAAAGTATGCCATAACGACTAAGGTGGCAAGATTAAAGAGCTTTGGTTACACTAACAATATCATGATACATTTGGTCTTTCTGAAGCTAGAACAAATGATTAAGAGGGTAAATGATAACTTCTTAAGTAGAAATTGACGAACTTAGTGAGGAATGTCAATGTCGAGTGTATCACTGATCGTTAACATGTTCTAGAAAATTTACCTGCATTACAGTTGATAGTAGTTATAAAAACCTCTTTTGAATATATGGTATTGTAATTGGTAGGGTTTAACACAGCTAGGTTTCTAGAACACTTTTGACGGAGGCATTTCCAGCAGTACATATTAAAGAAATGGAGCTTGCACTCAATTGAGCATTGATACTTATTCTCTTCTTACTATGTTGTTTTTTGGTGATTAGGTTACCTCGAAAAAAGATCAGGAGCAATATTGGATAGATAGAAGGCGTCCTTACCGCTTTGTATCGGTCACGGACTTTGAAGAGAAGCTCAAAAGTTTCGTGTTGGAGTATCACAGACAGTGGAGCTCGCGAATCCCTACCCCAAGCACAGAAGCCACAGGGCAGCCTTGACCCATGAGAAGTACACTGTCACCTAGAAAGAGATTTTCAATGCCACATTCGCTAACTTGGAGATTCTCTTGATGAAGCGAGATGCATTTGTCTACATCTTCAAAACCTCACAGGTATATAATCTTTTTGAAACAAGTTATCCTGTAGCAATAGTTTCATTTTATTGATTGTGCACAAAGCCATGCGCATTTCTTCTACCTTACCCACCTATATTACCTTCAGTAGTGGATTCAGTGTTAGTGAGTGGTATGGGGCGAATTATTTTTGTTTGACTAATGGAAACTAAGCCAATAGATCCTTATTTCCTGTGAACCCACGAGAAACTTCAGTCATCCGGTGGAAATGTAAGGGCGATGCTCCTTCATTTCTATCAGAGATTGGCAGTTTCAGTTAATGGAATTACTGAATGCATCTTAGAATCGTAAAGCCCACCAATATCTCATCCACTGTGCTTCTAACATGGTAATTGGAAGTAGAGGAGACGATCCTCTTTGCCAATACCTTGGATGATAAATTTTGTGCAGAAACTGCTAGATTAGAGTGCACTTTAGTGCAAACTTTTCAAAAGGCATCAACAAATTCAGCTGATGTGGAAAGCTTTTTATATGCTCTGGAGTTGTGGCTCTTGATATGTGCTTCTATGTCATGCAGCTTGCAATTATGGCAGCAGTGAGCATGATGGTCTTCTTCCGCTGAATCCACACCAAGAGACCGTTGCGGATGGGACCGTTTATTTGGGAGCCCTCTTGTTTACAGTGGTGTGCATCATGTTCAATGGGTTTAGAGAGCTTTCTATGACTATCTTCCGTTTGCCAGTGTTTTTCAAGCACCGAGACCTCCTGTTTTATCCCGCCTGGGCATTTTCACTCCCTAGTTTTGTGCTGAGTATCTCCATATCAACGCTTGAGTCTTCCATTTGGACCTGTATGACTTACTACGTCACCGGGTTCTCCCAGAGCCCTGAAGGTTAGTATTTCTCCCAAAGATTGCTCAGTTTTGAAATAGACTAAATTTTACAAAAAAAGCACTTGAGCATTTGTTGCATTCTACTGGTTGCTTTTTTCTCAAAGTCGATGGCTTCAATCAATTACATGTATAGTTTGCATGTGTTCAAAGAGGGGTTCAAATGAAAAGTGAAACACTATTACAGGGTAGTTATTTATTGGTATGTGTTAATTTCCTGCTCATTGGAGAAAGTTCATAATTGCTGGACACAAAATTTCTTGTTCAATGGTGCTTTCAGGTTCTTCAAGCAACTGCTGTTACTATTCTCAGTGCACCAAATGTTGTCTGGGCTATTCCGACTCATAGGAGCTATATGCAAGACCATGATCATGGCTACACCGGAGGTTCCTTTCTGTTGCTCATTATATTCATGTTGGGAGGCTTTATCATTCCGCGCCCAGACATCAAGAGCTGGTGGATCTGGGGTTACTGGATCTCCCCACTTGCCTATGCTGAGAATGCCATTAGCATCAATGAGATGTTTGCACCCCGGCCGGTTTAGCAAGGTGCAATTTCTTTTAATACTTGCCTCTCTTAAATCATTATTTTCCTGTTAAGATCCATCATTCTCAGGTGATCTACGAAACCCAAACCCTTTAGACATTATTGGAATTGGCGTTTCAAATTGGCAGCGTTTGATGTGGTTAGATTTCTTTGAATTCTATGCTCATAAATGGAGGTTGAATCAATGGGGATCTATTGGATATTTACTTCTCCAATATTTGTGACTGTTTCTTGATCAGGGGTCTTGCAAGCTCTGCCGATTAGCAGTATTAATACTACAGCAGAATGAGGTGCTTATAACTTACTGGTTAGCATTGTTAATGATATTGTGCAGTTTTTTTTGGTTTTTTTTTTGACACAAATGAAACGAAATTTCATTGCGAAAGGAAGATACAAGACCGCCAGCCACAAGTGGCCTGGCGGGGGACACAAACCACAACACAAAGTCAAAGAAACCAAAAGTACAGGGGATATTGTGCAGTTTGATGTGAGAAAGAATCACACAATAGGAGAGCTGGTTTTAATCAACCGTGGATTTTCACTCAGAGCTACTGGTGCTGGATAAGCATTGGGTCTCTGTTTGGATTTGCCGTCATATTCAACATTGGATTCAGAATCGCTTTGCATTGTATGAGACGTAAGTAGCTTCTTTGTTTGTAGGTTCAGCATTATATTGTATTTCAGAACCATGTATTAGAATTTCGTTCATTTTTCCTTCTACAACTTGATTAATTTCTTTATACTCGTTAGCCCTGTCTCTTTCAAATAACAGTATTTGTCTTTTGAGCACACTCTTTTGGTCTATGTACGCAGCCCCAGGAAAGCCCCAAGCAGTCATATCTGAGGAAGTATTGGCAGAGAGGAATGAAAAATTGAGATCTGGGAATGTTCTGGTAGTAGAGACAGTAACATCTAATAACCCATACTCAGGAATATACAAAGTCCATGACGAAATGGCAAGGGCTGAAGACGGTAAGGGTCTTACCAGGCAATTGCAAATTTCATGAATAGAAAACAAGGACATAAATTAAAATAGTTCTGTTGATTTGGACGTGTTTTGTGTTGCTTCGGGCATGTTTTGTTGCTCGGATGGCTTGATTCAAACACTGCTTTCTACTAGAGTTGAAGTAAGCCAAATTTCTTTTTACTCGGTCCGTCCTAGGATGACATTCTGGTGGATCTAACCTTGACCAAACACTTGCTTGCAACTCTGAGTTGTTGTCATCCCAAAATTGAAGAAGAATTTAAATGCAATCTCGAAATAAAATAGGCACTTTTTTGAAGAAAAGTGGAGTAAGACAACTTGGAACCTTTTTTTTTATCAGGTGTAAGAAACTCGTTCAGTCAAAACTGGCAACGCAAGGCACTGGAAGCAACAATGCCCATTCGACGTCTATGGAGATGAAGAGCCGGGACCATTTTGTGGCGCTTGCTGACGCTGAGGCTGCGCTTGGCACTGCCCTGGAGGCCACACTGGAATTTGCACGCTTGGAACGCAAGCGTCGCTTGATTTTGCCTTTCGAGCTGTTGTCCGTTTCCTTTGATGGCCTCAATACTCCGTGGACAGGCCTGCTGTACGTTTTCCTGAGCTCTTTCATTTCATATCACGCTCCACAATTTTTTCGCAGTCATGGACAACAGAATGCCCAATTTCATTGATTTCTCTAGAAGCCACCAGTAGAACTCCCCCAAGATACATTCAAAAAAATCAAACCTTGCTAAACCTCAAGTGCCAATTTAACATCATTTAAGGCAATTTCCAATGTATGAGTTGCCAAGTTTACCGCACCTTCTTTCTCTAGTTGTCAAGATCTATTATATATGTCATCCTGTATTGATTCATAATATGCAAGAGCAAAGTTTGAAATATCTTGTTTCGTGAGGATCTTCGTTTTTGCTCTAAGTTGGTGCTTATCAAAGAAATTTCTTGCCATCAGTACAACAAGACTATTGTATGTGTTG
The DNA here is from genome assembly GCA_951799445.1 of Pseudisothecium myosuroides. Taxonomy (NCBI): domain Eukaryota; kingdom Viridiplantae; phylum Streptophyta; class Bryopsida; order Hypnales; family Lembophyllaceae; genus Pseudisothecium; species Pseudisothecium myosuroides. Next base: position 4,337,027 of record OX637291.1, on the reverse strand, counting down.
ACGCACGGAAGGGCTCATTCTTTCAGATATGGCAACAGTCTCAGCGCTGACTGCATTTTCTCACTGTGTTTCTAAAACTCCATTTGTAAAATCAAAGCGGTTCAGGTGCAACATGACAATGTCCTGCCAAGTGTGCTGAACATTGCACAGTCCGCAACACAGAGGACACAGGCCAGACTGTGGTGTGCACCACACATCAACCCAGTATTGACATCTTTGAAGCTTTTGATGAGGTACATAACTACCATCTAAAATCCTGACTGCAAATTTACTGTTTTGCACAGGTACCAATTATTTGTAGTAATCTGATGTTGTACAGTACACCAAGTTTGTTAAAAGACCTTAAAGCAATGTGCACTTTTTCATTCTTATACCTTATTATCTCGTTCCACCTATACAATTTTCCATATTACATGGAAATAAAGCTAGAGGAGGGGGCTAGACAGCCATCTGCCTCCTTTCCCAATATATTAGATGATCATTTTCTTGTAATATGCAAAAATCTCTGGATTGGAATTTACAAGTAAGGTGCACTTTTCAAAAGTCAAGTTTAACAAATTTGGTGAACTTCCTTGTTTATATTGCAGTTGTTGTTGATGAAGAGAGGTGGGCAAGTCATATACATGGGCCTTTGGGACCTTGCTCCCACAAGCTGGTCGAGTATTTTGAGGTAATTTATGAATTCTAAGCACATTTATCTCTTCCAAAACAGAGGGAGCTCTCTCTCTCTCTACATTTGAGAATTTACATTCAGACAATTGATCTGGACAAAATTGTACTCCATATGAGATTGATGATAATCTGATTTGTGAGAGTGTCTTGTGGGCTGTTCCTGGCGTCCCCAAGATCTAAGAGGGCTACAATCCAGCAACGTGGATGTTAGAAGTCAGTGCAGTGCCCATGGAGACCAATTTGGAGGTTGACTTCATAGAGATTTATCAAACATCGAATCTCTATACTGTATGTGAGTGCACTGTACAGTAGAACCTTCCTAAGTCAGCCCTCCATAAGCAAATAAACCTCTGTAAGCAAATCTTGGCAGACCTATCCGGACTTGTCCTCATAACAAAGGTTATGACTAAAAATGACCCTCCACAAGCAGATAAACCTCCTTAATGTAATCTTGTCAGACCGGTCCCGGGCCTACTGGTTTAGAGAGGTTCTACTGTATTGTACATACCTTCAGTAACCGATTCTCTTGTGCAAAATTAATTGCCTCTTAAATGCACCTGGTATAAAAGATGTGAATGCCTAAGGTCACATTGCTACTCTATAATCTGAAACTGGAATATGTCACTTTTGAGAAAATATATAAAAGGTTGAAGTGTAATTTGCAAAGCTGTGTCATAGATCAGTCGAATCTCCATATATGGCAGGAAGGTGCAGGGAGGGTGTTTGCAGAAAATCTTGCAGCTTGCACTACTGGCTTTTATTTTCTTTTGGTTTGACAGCAATTATAGTAACATTTTCAGACAAAGATTTGAATTAGTGACCATACTGAGAGTTTGCTTGCTTTGACTATGACATCAGGAACCCAATCAGGAACAACAAGGCGCTGGTAAACCAACTGAAATCACCAATCCCCGAAACACAAGACCTTCACTTCCCACTAAATATTCACAGCCACTCTTTACGCAGCTCGCTTCATGTTTCTGGAAACAAAAGCTGACTTACGTACTGGCTAACCCCAGACTACAACTGTGTGTTTTTGTTTCTCCTCTGTGGCTGCGATTCTCTTTGGCAGCATCTTCTGGAATCTTGGCCAGAAAACGTAAGCTTCTTTCACCTGAACTTCTTAATTCCAAAAACTGTTTTAACACATTTCATTTGTTCCAAACTTCCAAAGCTGGTAGTATCCTTAATTTCATTCAAAATGGGGTTGCTAATCTTTCTTCAATATATGACTCGTGTGCCCTGTGCCGTTGCCACAGACAAAACAAAAGTAAAACTCATTTTTAAAACGAAAAATAACTCAAAAATTCATAACTTTTCCACCATAGATCAAAACAAAACCCATGCACCCTTCCTCGCCGAGGGCTTTTTGATGGTACCTAGCACGTCACCGGGGATGACAGAAATGCTCTTGGTAGCATCAGAAAGCCCTCGGCGAGGAGGGGTGCACGGGATTTGTTTCCCAGTGACTTGGTAGCATCAGAAAGCCCTCGGCGAGGAGGGGTGCACGGGATTTGTTTCCCAGTGACGTACTTGGTACCGTCAGAAATGTTCTTGGTACCAATCTCAACGTTACAAACAAACAAACAAAACAAATCAGTCAAACTTAAGGTATGGACAAGCTTAATAGAGCACGTCATCACCACTAACTCGTCGGTGTGGAGATGACAAAAATGATAGCGTTAATTACTATCTTGCTGTAGCCATGAATGGTTGAGGAAATCATTATTCTAAATTGCGGTCTATATTATATGCTGGCCTGCCGGTTTCATTTCGATGGAAGTGGTTTGCTTGAAATTTGATGATTCACTGAGCAGCTGCCGCCCTGTGAGCGCTCATTTCGGCCTTCACTGCATCGGCTATTTGGTCGTAGGCGTCACCCCAGGCAGATTTGAGCTCGGGTGACCAGAGCTCCGGTACTCCCATCTCAACTGCATACAATATTGATTCCTTCACAATCTGCGTGAGAGTCAAAACAAAATAGATTAGTACTGATTGGGTTCCATCTCCGGAAAATATATATCAAATCTGGATCATTAATTTCTGCTTCGGTACAAATTCAAACCTACAGCAGTTACTGTTATAAACTGTTACCTCGAATTGGTCATCCGTAACTCCAGCTTTGATGTGCGTGGCAGCCAATTTCTGCAATTTTGAATCCAGTGCTTGGTAGGTCCCCTTCTCTCCCAGTTGCACAGCTGCATCTCCAGTCTGCAGGGACCAAAATAGCTTATCTAAGAATACGACGTTGCAACAATTTGTAACATGTGTGCTCTATCTCGATCTGCTGATGCTGATGCTGCAATTTTGAGGTTCAAAAGGAAACGCGCATCGAGCTGGCTCACCATCAGGAAGACGGAACGAGCGTGATTCTTCACTTTAGGGTTTTCCTCAAATGGGATTGTCGAGTCCCGCATAAACGAATACATCGCCTTTGCTCCTGGCGCAATTTCGAATACCCTGGTGGAGTCAAATTCACCCGCCGTTAATACTTTCGTTCCATCTCAAAATCGAAATTCAAAACAATCAATACAGATTGATCGACTTACTTCCGAAAGAAATTGATTCCGTTCTGTTGCGCATCCTTCTTCAGAATCTCCCATGACTTCTTCACGAGCTCCTCGTTCTCCTTCGAATACACCTTGGTGGGTGTCCCCAGTGCCGCAGCTGCTTCCACTTGATGGCTAACTGCCGGTGGTGCCATTGCGGTATACGTGCCTCACTCGCTCAATTTCAAACCTGCACAAATTAATCACACCATGTCATCGATCAGCATACGTACACCCCAGTAATCTCATAATCAAGAAAGTGCTAGCTGAACAATCGTTTGATCATGTATAATTACAAAGGGAGTCACTTAAGGACATTGTCAAACTCTCCATCATTCAGCACCGAAGACGTGATTGAATCTCACCCTTGTGCTGCTCTTGCAAGCTCGACCGATCCACTCTAGCTCTCAGTACGTACTAACTGCTTGAATTTATGATCTCTCTAGTAATGGTGTAAATGAAAACTGAATGCAAACTGAACTCCAGATGGAATTTGCAATGCGGATGGCAAAGATTTATACTGCGCTATTGAATGCCATGAATCCACTGAAGGTGATGGCATTGCTCATGGATGTGACGCTTCGGGATGTGAAAAGCCAACTGAAGCCAACTACAGCATGAGCAGCTTCGGAGGTGAGCGGCGCTGTGTCCTGCGCAACTTCTCAAGAAGGTGAAGAAGAAGAATGGCATGCAGTGAAAGCACATGACAGTCAACGCTTTCCATTAGCCACTGCGCATTGGTTCATTTTTTGGATTATTTTATGTTTTTTTTTGGGGGGGGGGAGATCTACTGAATTGCAAGCGATACACTCCTTGGTGAACAGCAGGTCAACACAGTTCTCAAGGAATCCTCCGTCCCTCGTCATCAATGGCAACACGCAAGATTAGTGGATGCATGCATTTGTAAATCCAAATTACACGATTCATGTAAGTTGTGCCTGTGAAATCTTTCAGTCTGTCTTTTGTATTTAGGGCACCTCCGCCAAGGTGGAAAACGTCATCAGTGAGGTCACTTGGTTAGAGCATCTCCACTTGCTCAGTGAAAGTTCATCTCATCAAAATATGGGGTTCTGTCACCAATATGATTGGCCTAAAACTAACAAATTCTATTCTTGGATGATTGAATAGGTCCTTCATCAGTTCTTTACTTCTACTCCACCAAAGGTCCAAACACCACAAAACAAAGCCCATGCACCCCTCCTTACCGAAGGCTTTCCAACGGTACCAAGAACGTGACAAATTGACACATGGTTCAAAAGATACGTAATTTAGCATAATTTAATCATTTTTAAGAATAAAAAATAATTCAAAAATTCATAACTTTCCCATTGTAGGTTCAAACGCCACGAAATAAAGCCTGTGCACCCCTACTCGCCAAGGGCTTTCCAATGGCACACAGTTCAAAAGATACATAATTTAGTACTCCGTATAATTTAGTACGGAGTAATTTTTAAGTTTAAAAAATAACTAGAACATCCATAACTTTCCCACCATAGGTCCAAACGCCCCAATGTGCCTTGTGTTGTTGCCACAACCAAAATCAAAATCAAAATCAAAATCATTTTCTAATTTTTTAATTCATAAAAACTTTGAAAATTCATAGTTTTTCCATCGTGGGTCCCAACGTCATGAAACCAAGCCCGTGCACCCATCCTTGCCGAGGGCTTTCCGACGGTACCAAGTATGCTACCAAGGGACGCATGGTCCGGGAGATCTCAACATAACAAACAAACCAAACCAAACCAAATATCCATACCTTAAGACAGGATGTTTGTTTTGTTTTGTTTTGTTTGTTTATTACGTTGAGATCTCCCGGACCGTGCGTCCCTCGGTGGCGGACTTGGTATCGTCGGAAAGCCCTCGGCAAAGAGGGGTGCACGGGCTTGGTTTCATGGCATTTGGACCTGTGAAAGTTATGGATTTCTGAGTTATTTTTAGTTTAAAACTTTTTTTTTAAAACTTTTACTTTTGTTTTGGCTATGGCAACAACACAGGGCACACTAAGGTAACTACACCTTAAATTGCACAGTTAAGCTATTCAGCATGATTCAGCATGGTTTCACTATTATATTGAAAAAAAAATTGGGGGGTCCTATTGGTAGTCAAAACGGGATTCTAGATTCTCTTAAAATGCATTTTTTGGACACCTTGTGAATAATCTACGAATTTTCAAAGTGCTGAAAATAGGTGTACCTAAAAACGACCATAGAGTCATATGAATAGTGAGAGTACATTTTAGGCAAGAATATCCACTGTGCAATTTTAGGAAGCGTGCGATTTTAGGTGTAGTTACCTTAGTCCAAACTTAAGGTATGGATTATGTACTGTAGGTGATTCTCTGGAGCCCTTCAGGGGACGCTTACGCTCCTCTGACGGGGGAACTTCGGCGGTGGGGAATGTGCGCATCGGGGAACAAACAATTTTCGCGATTTTCGCGACTGAACCAAGCATGCCAATCTCACGCCTCCGCTGGACTGTAATCAAGAAATTAAAGTGTCTGTATTGCTCGGATCTTTCCAATTTGTGAATTCGTAATCTTCACTAGTGCCATTCTTGTGTTTTTGATCTGCTATGTTTGGTTAGTTGTTAGCTGAGCACTGTTTGAGTACATGGCTAAAGACAGAGCTTGAAATGCAGTGGTGAGTGGTTGGATGGAAATTCCGACATGTTGCAACAGTACTTCTTGGTTTTGAGTATGTTAAGTTGATTAGAAGGGAGATTAGACTGCTCTAGTTTGGGGCATTTCATAAACCTTTGAAGTTGTGTCTTCAGTGTAAGGATTTGATTTTTGGAATGTCTTTGCGGGTGCAGGCATCACACTGATTGTTACGGAGTATTTGACTACGGATACCAATGCTGCAGCAGTAGCTTGGCTGTGGATGCTAGCAAGTTAGAAGAATTTCCGACTCTGAAAGTGAGCAAGACCGTTTGAATGTCCATCACTTGGTTTTCATCGCTTCAAAGAGGAATGAATTACTTTGGTGGCCTTGTTGTTTAGGGTTGTGAAGTTCCAAATGTCGGGTGTTCAGCACGCAAGGTGCCCAAAGCAAGACAACATTTTATTTTACTAAGCACAAATGTTGGATGCAGGCCTCAGATCAAGGCGCGTTGAAAGCTTTGACATCACGTACCAGTGCAGAAGAAACCCGTAATGGAGAAACTTCTGATATCAGGAAGCACCGAGAACTTGAAAGATTCGTTATGTTTGGCAGTAGGCCAGCAAGAGAACATCATCTCAGGTAATTTCCCTTCTATCTTTTCTGGCACTATCGGAAAACTCACCCTCTGGAGGTATTCTAAAAATCCTAACCACATTACAATTGGCAGGGTTTGCATTAGAAACGTACTGTCTTGCACAACATTACACTTGGCTAGGTTTGATACCTTTTAGGTTTAATTTTTAGTATACATCTTGGGTATTTCTATTAGTGTGGATTATTTTAGAAGTATCCAAAATTTCTACAAAGAATAGTATAGCTGGAATTTTGTAGAAGGAAGTGTTTACAATTCATCAGTTTTGTCCTGTTTAGTAGATTTTTATCGAGTGGCATCGAACATTGGCATTTTGGACTTAATGTGTGAGCTGATATTCAAACTTTGCTTGAAGAATGTCTTTCTTTTCAGTGCTCAAGCTCGGGATAGAACAACAAATATACTTGGTAGTTGTGATCAAGGTTAAAATTTATTGATCGGCCCAATTTAAGGCTGGATGCATTTGATCAAGATTGCTGAATATCTTTTTATCACATGATCTATGTCAGGCTACTATCGAGAGACCCGACAGGAAGAGGAAAGCGACCTCGGCTATTGTTGCAAAACTGAACCAAGATGAAAAAGAGCAGGCACTGGCGTGGTCTGAACAGGAGATCAATTTCGGTTTCTATCATTCTGAACGAGCATAATTGTTGAAATGGGAAATTGTTGACAATCAGAGGTGGATTCCATCCCAGTCACAACATTAAGTTTGCTGAAGATTGGTATCACCCTTGTTGTTTTGCGCAGATGCTTACGTAGTCTAAGAACAGTATTTCAATACCGAGAAGTAGCTATCTGACTCTGCAGTTGCTCTTCTTCAAAAACGTTTACTCTGGTGAATAATTTGTTTCACTTCTATCGGTTGTGGTGTTGCTCAGATACTGCGCTATGATCCAGAGTTTTGGGAGACAACTCTTAAAGCAATTTAGTCTATATACTAATGTCAATGCAGGAGAGTTTCGCCTTCGTGGCTTGTGTCAATTGGTTATAGAGAGGCAGATTAAGACTGATAACGCTCACTGCGGGTCTTGTGCAAATTTTCAACAAGGTTGGTATGAAGTAGAAATTTCATTGGTTTGAGAGTGAGAAATCTTAGAGAAATCTCTACTACTACCAACCGGTATTAACTTAGTGAGTGTGGATTCACCTAACATAATTCAAGTGTAGGAGACTTTCGCCTTTGTGGCATGTTTTAATTGGTTAGTTAGTCAAAGAAGTCGAATGGCTCAACTCTCCTACATTGAAATTATGTCTAGTAATTGCAAAATAGGCCAAGTCATCAAAAATAATCGCAGGTTAGTATCAACCTTGCCAGCCGCGGCTTGGTAGGTTCTAACCTGTGATTATTTTTGATAACTTGGCCTGCTTTGCAATTACCTAGTCCATAACCCTGTAACAATGCTTCTGGTAATTTTCTTAAGCAATTAGATTTGAGCTCCGAGCACTCTTGGTCATTACAAGGAGATAATGAATTGGAATTAATTGGTTTCTCACAATCACATGTGTAGGTTCTGAATGGTTGGACTGATGATTTGATCTCCATGTTTGTTCTAGTGTTTGCAGCTAGTGTTTGTAGTGCACTTGTTGCTTTGGTAATTCAACATTCAAGGTTATTCAAAATTAGGTGGTAGGAGGATGAAGCATGGTGGAGGTTCATAATCACGACACTTGGTGTGTAAATATTGTTACCAATAGTTGTTCTTTTGACTAGATTCACAGGTGATATTGAAAACCATTTTTTAGTGAAGCATGCATTTGGTATCTAGACACATCTTTTTGCTCTTGGGGCACTCCAATAGTAGTGTGAGGAATTTATGGTTTTGAGGATGCAGAAAAATCATGTCCATTGGCAATGGTAACATAATAAGTAATTGAGAATTGAGTGTTAGTTTAGTCTGACTCCTAGGAAGTGTATCATATATACACACCAAGATCAATTAGCTCTAGGTTTTGTTGATAGTTTGTATTCATTCATAAGCAAGTAAAATCTAAGTTTTTAGAGTGTCAAGGTTCCTAAGCTTAGAATGTTTTAAAGAGTAGAGTTTAAAGAAGTGCATCTATATCACATTTCAAATTGAAATGTACAATGGGGTACCATTCAAAATGGCGTTTTAGAAATTACAAGGAAGGAAATTTCACATCTGCCAACTTTGATAGCCTCCCGAGGGCTCAAAAATTGATCTTTGACCATGAAATTATTACCACAATATCATATTTATGTTAATTATATGTTTACCAAATTTCAAGGCCAAAATATTTACACAAAAAAAGATATTCAAAATCTACCAACATGTATAGCCGTGAGAAAAATTTCACTACTGCCAACTTTGACACCCTCCCAAGGACCGAATTTTTTTTTTCCTATGAAATTTTTGGCATGGGACCACCTATATGTTGATTACATGTGTGAAAATTTCAAATCCAAAAGACCCCCTAAAAAATAGATATTCAAAATCTACCAACATGTGTTGTTGTGAGAAACAATTTCACTACTACCAACTTTGGCACTATCCTAAGGGTTGAAAAATTGCTTATTTATCATGAGATTTTTATTGTGGAATAATCTCTATGTTAATAACATGTGTGCCAAATTTCAAGGTCAAAAGATTCATACAAAAAAGATATGCTAATTTTACCAACATGTGTAGTTGTGAAAAAATTTCACTACTACCACCTTTGATACTATCCTAAGGGTTGAAAAAAAAAATTTTACCATGAAATTTTTGGCATGAGATCATCTCTATATTGATAAAATGTATGCCAAATTTCAAAATCAAAATATTTACCAAAAAGTAGATATTCTAATTCTACCAACATGTGTAGTTGTGAGAATGATTTTCTACATCCGTGTCAAACTTTATCTAAAAAATGACACTATCCCAAGGGCTGAATTTTTTTTCTCACAACTACACATGTTGGTAAAATTAGCATATCTTTTTTTGTGTGAATCTTTTGACCTTGAAATTTGGCCCACATGTTATTAACATAGAGATGATTCCACAATAAAAATCTCATGATAAATAAGCAGTTTTTCAACCCTTGGGATAGTGCCAAAGTTGGTAGTAGTGAAATTGTTTCTCACAACGATACATGTTGGTAGATTTTGAATATCTATTTTTGTGGGGGTCTTCTAAACTTGAAATTTTTTACACATGTAATCAACATATAGGTGGTTCCATGCCAAAATTTTCATAGGAAAGTTTTTTGGTCCTTGGGAGGGTGTCAAAGTTGGCAGTAGTGAAATTTTTATCACAGCTACACATAATGGTAGATTTTGAATATCTTTTTTTGTGTAAATATTTTGGCCTTGAAATTTGGTACACATATGATTAACATAAATATAATATTGTGGTAATAATTTTATGGTCAAAGATCAATTTTTGAGCCCTCGGGAGGCTGTCAAAGTTGGCAGATGTGAAATTTCCTTTCCTGCAATTTTAAAAGCGCCATTTTGAATGGTACTCCACTGTACATCAAGATTAGAGTACTTGATGTTCCAGTTTGATCCATGCTTCTTGTTACATAGGTCTCTACAATAATTTCATTTTGATTTGAGCAAAATCAATATACAGTTCAAAGATCAAGTAAAACTCTGTGTCTAAGGCTTTGCTCTTTGATGAATTATGTTTATGCAATGTAAATTCAATTAAAGAAAGAACAATGTTCAGTACAACCCATTCAAAATCTACAATTTGTGCTCACAAAATGACGAAGACATATACTCTTCCAATTTTACATTTACAATAGATCCTTACAAAATGACAAACTTTAAATCAAAATCAATAAGATCAACACTTCATTACATACTACATTGTGTGCATTTATGGTTTGTGTACAACAACTTTGCCACCTCAATTACAATGGCCATCAACTTAAACTGGTTTGGATCTGTTTCATCTTTAAATCCCTTTTTAAATATCACCTTCAATTGGCAACATTGTAGATGTATTCTTTCACCACATTTTTGTTGATTCATTACGTCAATTATTAATTTTTGAGCATCTATTTTTTCTGCTCCAATGTCAAAGGCTTTATGCACATTTCAATGCCAAGGCTCATATATGGCCAACGGTGCTAGTATGTAAGCCCAAGAATGCGAGCTTGTGAGCATTGAGCCTACAATATAGGTACCTATAATATAGATACCACATACTATAGAAGGTGTATGTATCATAAACACCTATAATATGGATATTTGTAACATATATATCCTATAATTATAGACGATTTCTATAGTATATACACCTATAACATAGGTGTGTAGTATTCTAGGCTCATAGGCTCACATTCCTATGCTCACATAATAGCAACCCTCCATATATGGCCTAAACACTTCATACATAGGGGCTGCTCATGTGTAGTAATTTCTAAATATTTCTACATTCTTTTCATTTTCTTTCATTTTTTTTGCCACACATTCAACATAATTTCCAAAATAATTTGCCATCATTTTTTTAAATTATTTTTTGGCAAAGTTATCCTACACCTATAACATATATAATTTTGCAGTTGATTACCTAGGGCCTACACGTCTTGTTGCCCTCTAAAGACTATAAGCTACAAATTTCAAGTCAAATGATCACCTAAATTTTTAATTAGAATTTAAATAATTGTAACACAAATTTATATATTTTACAATAAAAAGATAAATACTATGAAATGGCCAATTTCATTAAAATATTAATATTCTTTGACTTTGGCCCGTTTATAGTTCAAAATGTCCTTTCTAAAATCTATATCTGTCCTAGATGGTCAAAATGGCACGCTGTCAAAAAGGCACTTGGAATACCGCCATTTTAATGAAATTGCCCATTGAACTAATGAAAATAATTTGTTTGATATTTTTGGTGAGAAAAAATTGTAATTTTCAAAAAATAGTATTATAATAAAACAATATGTAAAAAAATTATATCTATTATAAAACACAAGGATTTTTTGAATTCTTTGTGGATATTATACTGAAAATCCCCTCCAAAGAAACATAAAAGTAGGAAATTGATGTTTGCAGGAAATGTGTCCTTCATAGGAAAATGAGAGACAGGGATTTTTATTAATTTTATTAAAGAAAAATCTATGTATTTTTTACTGTTATTAGAAGATATCCCCACCTCCAAATCAACTCAATTTCTGAAATTCAATACTGTAGAATGTAGATTTATGCTTCTAAAATCTAACTTTAATATAGATTTTAGTGCCCAAAATCAATACTACTTGTAAATTTTGGAGTCTCAAATCTTACTAATATAGTAACATGAAGCTTTTATATTTCAATCTCATTAATTTGTACATTTCAAATTTTTTGATCTAGATCCTTTTTAACCCCGAAAGGACCAAGGCCTTTTTTCTGCTAGAAAACACTCAAAATTGCCATATCTATAGCAAAGAGTTAAAAAAATTGAAAATTATTTTTTTTCCCTATCTAACCATAGGATCTTACACCTAACTAGTATGAGAGTGTGCGGAAAAAATTTCAGAACTTTTGACTGCACAGATTGCAAGATATCTGCATTTAAAGTGGAAAAAACAAGTTTTTCAATACATTGCAAGACTAGATTTTCTGACTTTGAACATTTTTAACTCAAAATTTTTGCACTACAAAGTTTTGAGTTTTAAATCTTTATAGTGTAGAATTGAGTTGAGAGTCTAGGAAAAAAAATTTCAAAAAAACTTAATTATCATTCTTAAAAAAACTATTAAGTAGAAGTAGGTATGAGATAGAAGGAAAATCTAAAATATTAATATATTTTAGATGGAATTAAAATGCACTTATCCCAATGGTGAGATTGTTCTAACAAGTAAATCAGACCATGCAAAAAAAAAAAATTGAAAAATTTGAAAAATTGCATTCAGAAATAAATCCTAAAAGTTGTTTTTTCAAGAAGATGCTCTAACTGCCCGAAAACCAAGAATGTCCATAACTTTCTCATGACCTATCCAAATGAAATGAATCAAAGCTTTTTAGATAGAAAAAAAATATAATCTACGAGAATAAAAATATTAAAAAAATAATTCAAATTTTTGTCCACTTTTTATTGGTTGTCCAGGCTACCTGCCGTCCCATCGTTTGAGCTTATTTGGTCTTAACTTTTTTTCCTGGGCACAGATTGTGAAAAAAATAATATTCCCACGAAGCTATTCAGCTTTTCTACCTCCAAAAAATGTTTCAAAAAATCAAGAGAGAATTTCAGCCCATAGGTACCTACCTGAAAACGCATTTGTCCCCCAAAGGGACAATGGTCCTTTAGGGGTTAAATTTCAAGAGTTCAAAATATTAGTAATATGTAGATTTCATTTGTTTTAACATTTTCAAAATTTCATATCCCATTTCATATATTACTATCTCCGTCCCAAAATGATCTTCCTGTTAGACAAAATGTTTTGGATTAAGGCTAAAAATAACATTTAAAAAATCCATTTTGAGCTATAAGCCTATAAATAGGATTTAAGGTTTTCTTTACTTCCTCAGAATTTTGAGTTTCAAAGCCCTTTCTAAAGTGCAGTTTAGGAGTATTGAAAACTAGAATTTTTTGAGCATTCCATTAGAAAAAAAACTAGCCCTCCGGAGGGCTGCTCCGGAGTGATAAGCCAAGCTATTAAAATGCTTGGCCTGTCACTCCAGAACCGTCCTGCAGTGAGCAGTCAGCTTGGTTGATTGCTCGCCGAAACGGTCAGAAATTGCAAATTTTTTTATTTTTTTATTTTTTTAAAAATAATTTTTTTAAGATTACACAAAAAAAAAAAAAAAAAATTACTCGTAAATTTCGGTTCCTGTGCCACTATCGCTACAGTTTCTGCTGTGCAGAAATAGGGAAAAAACTAATTTTTTTGCAAAAAAAAAGTAAATTTCAGGGGCCCTCGGAGGGTTGTGGAGCAGCCCTCTGAAGGCCCCAGATTTTTTCTAATGTTCAAAGAGCACCGGTAGACACTTAATTCTTAAGTGTGAGGTCATTGTTTTGTAGGCATTTAGTATGAACCTAAGACCATATGTGGATGTCAATCTACCTTCTAAAGCCTCAACTCCTTCAGTTGGGCAATATTCAAAGAGATGCAAAAAATAAGAATGAATAATGCTGATTGACCCCTTTAATCATTTAATTGTCATTTGATTGATGATTTCATGGTTGGAGGGGGAAATACTACTCAAAGTTGTTTAGTTGGTCCCCAATAGCAATCAAAAGTCAAATTTAACCAATTCACAAGTTACAAATTACAACAAGAAGATCATTTTGGAACAAAAAATGAAGACCAATAAGAAGATCATTTTGGAATGGAGTATAAAATCTCTTGGGTATTTGAAGTATACAAACTCCAAATTCTAGACTTATGTGAATAGAATTTATTGTCTTAAGAATGGACAACTTACAAGTCTTATGTGTCCTCCTTCATAGTACTCTTGACAATCCATATGGGACAATTGCATCTTGTAAAATCTACCAAATATTAGGTGAAAACAACATTGAAATGTGAGATGTGTGCAAAGTCTACCACTTTGGATTGCACATGGGAGAGAATTTATGAAAATCCTTGCAAAGAAAACCCACAATTTTCTTCTGTACATGAATTCTTTAAAGATACCTCCTCAATGACATTAGAACACTGAGAAACACATAAACTGGCAAAAACTAGTAGGGAAAAACTAGAAAAGCTCTAAACCAGTCACAGGGAATTCCAAAAAAGTCTGTTGTGAAATGAATTAGAAATAATCTAAATCCCTCATTTCCAAGAGGGGGTCAAGCGTGGAGGACCTAGCTAAGTTTGTTCACAATTTTCACTTGTGCATGAGATGCAATTTACATCTAATTCATCAGCATATCTATGAGCAGGTTATTAGCCAAGCCAATGCAAACTGGCGCATGTAGTACAGTATATGCAGTACGGCCAGTGAATAGACGGTTTCTTTCATTTGCAGTTTTCTCGCAAATTTTTCTATTCTCGTGTTCTTGGAACACAGACGTACTGACGTAGTCACTTCCCCTTCGCTTAAAGTTAAGTCTTTATGAAGCGCACGAAGACTAATTTGTAATGGTATATAAACTGAACGAGCTTGCAACTCCAGCAGTCATTCAATCACTGGCAAAGCAATCACACGGCGAACCCTCGATGAGCAAACTGCTATCACGCACTAGAGAGGTCAATAAGCTTCTCGAGTCTCAACCTAGCTCGAAGCTTGTTTTCGAATTCAATAACAGTAATGCTACTTTTAAGGTACATTCCATATACATTGCAACACAATGATTTTTATAAATAGGAACCTGGTCGGAATGGCACCTCAGAGGAATGCATGCGCGCATGCTCTATTATTGAGTTGACTACAGACACCCCGAATTTCTACCAAGGCCGCGGCGGGGAGTTCAAGAGTGTACCTGACAATTGCAACAGGACCTCATGATGGTGCAAGAACAGCTAACGTACTAATTAAAGCGCTACTTGTACATCCGTGAAATTGAGATTTTATGATGCAGCTCATTCATGAAGCGGGGAACTAGCAACGACTTATGCTGAATATCTAAAATGACAACGGAAACCAAAAGTCCCGAAAACCTTCAGAAACGGAGGGTAACAACAAGCAGGAATAGCATTGCATGGTGACTGCTGGTACTGCCTAAGAATCAGCATTGCAAATTTGGTGAAGCTCGCAGTCACCAAATCTGTAGAATCTGTGAATCTGTGAATCCCCGAACACCATGTAGCAACTAGTAAAAACTTATAATTCAATGGCTACGGTGCTGCCATTACGTTCTGGTGACACCCAGTACACTGTGGACACGATTAATGTACCAGTGGCGTATGTTTCAGAGGGTGACGTCTCCAGTTTAATCGGTTTCAAGCTCTTGCTTAAAACAGGCAGAGTGAAATCTCGCAAGTGCGACAAATCCCCGATTTGCGAAATTAGCCCAAACGGATTAATTTGGAAGAATAATCGATCCCAGACACATGTGAGAGCTAAGAATTATTCGATTCTTTGTTGTATGTGAAGTTACATTCTCGAGAAGTTCGTTGTACTATCGCCTACAAATCCTTCGGCTGAAATTGCGGTATCACTCTGAATACTGATCGAACTGAAGCTCCGGGAATCTACACACGGTGTCAATGAACGTCCATTTCGTTAAATTGGCGCAGTTCGATAAAAATGGCCGGTGGACCTATTCGAACGAAATGAAATGATGTACGGGCTGATCGAATATATACGGGCCGGATGGAAATCTTTACTTACGAGGACACAATGTTGTGGATGAAATGCAATTTTGAATATTACTTGTACGACTGAGATGGAGCGACAACCCAATCAAAGAAGAAGTTTCCGTACACCAACGCAATTATAAGACCAACATTTAATACTTCATTGCAAAATTTGCAAGTCCGGAGGTCACAAATCTCAATCATCGAGATCGAGAGAAATGGACCCTCCGAATCAAGAAGTCAATACGTCAATACAGAGGCAGAATTTCTGGTCGCGCCAAATTCTCTGCGGGCAGTACCAATATATCTAGCTACAGCAGGCTAGCCAGCTAGAATAGAATACCACACTATCTAGCAAATTTATTCTCTTCCATCGCTCGAGCTTCAACCATAATCGATGCAATGTGCGAACCTCGCAGGAATGCGACGACACACACTGCATAGCAATCAAGACATGCATGCAGGCATTTACGGGAACTTGCTCCGGATGAAGTCGACGGTTTTCTGGCCGATGCGGAAGCCCAGCTCCAGCACCTCATCCTTGATTTCAGGATCACTCTTGAACAGCGCGGGAGCGATCTGCTGCACGCCCGGGTTCTGGCTGTTCAGCCCTGAGAACGCCAGCGCCGGAGTCTTGCCCACGTTGAGCTGGAAGTGCACCAGTCCCCTGGGGAACACGAAAGCCTCCCCGGGGTAGATGGTGGTGGCGAACAGCGTGTTGATTGTGCCGTTGGTGCTCACGAATCCAACGTAAAGCTCCCCTTTCACCAGGATGAGAAACTCCGTGGCGCGCGGGTGCGTGTGGGGTGGGTTGATGCCGCCCTTGGCGAAGTCGATGCGCACGGCGGAGATTCCGAGGGTGTTGATACCCGGGAACTGGTTCACGAATGCAGTAGTCACGTTGACCCCGTTGGGGTTGTTGGTGGTGCCAGGGTTCTTGAAGCCTGGGAACATGAAGTCCGTGTTATGAGTCTCAGCAAAAGGTTTGCACGGGAAGCCGTTCAAGACGACCTTGCTCTTCAGGTCCGCCACGCAGACGTCCTGGAGAGGATCCTCGTCAGCCGCCATGGCCAACTGGGGACCCACCAGAGCCACTGTGAGCAGCACGGCGACGGTAGCCCACATCGCACGGTTCATCATGTTGCCGTAAATCTCAAGCAGTGCAATGCAAGGCAATGCAAATACAATCGGCAGGACTGGCAGTCAGATTCCTGAGATAGAGAGAGAGAGAGCTGGAGAAGGATGAGTGAATCGATCGATCAGTTGTAGCTGGTTGTAGCTGAGGTTGGCCTGGGCTTATATAGGCGCTGGAACTCAGTTCCCGTCTGTTTAAGCGTCACAGATGAGTGTGCCAAGTCGCTCTGCTCGTGCCAAGTCACACTGCTCGTGCCAGGACTTTGAACCAACTGGATGAAGTGGATGAATGACATTTTGGGAAAGTGCTTTTACTTGACTGAAATCAAGTGGTTTTTAGTTGTCGGGATCAACAGCAGGTCCATCTGTAATAATTGAAGGCAGATCGAGATCGAATGGCTTCCAGTTAAGTTCCATGCATTGCTTGATAGTGGTTGAACGTTTTTGTGAGGATTCAGTTGTGAAGCTGGCTGGAGTTCAGAACTAAGAATCCGGGCCGAAAACACCTGTAGTACTAAGTGAGTACCCCGGTGAGTACGTGAGGAATCAACAGGAGGTGGGCAGGTCCATCTGTAATAAGCTTAGTTGAAGGTAACTGATAGATCGAGATCAAGTAGTGGCTTGAGTTCCATGCATTGCTTGATATTGGTTAAACGTGTTTGTGAGAATTCAGTTGTGAAGCTAGCTGGAGTTCAGAACTAGGAAATAATTCGAAGTAGCGCGCGCAACCGGGCCGAGTACACCTAGGCCTGTAGTACTGAGTTCGTACCAGTCCCATTGTCAACATGGGAAGATGGATGGGTTTGACTGACATGTGGAACATGAGCCAGCTCTAAATCGTATTTTACCATTTACTAGTGTGCCCTGTCCGTTGTCACAGCCAAAACAAAAGTAAAAGTAACAAAAATAACTCAAAAATTCATAACTTTCACACCGTAGGTTCCAACGCCACAAAACAATGCTTCTGCACCTCTCCTTGCTGACAATTTTTCAACAATACCAAGAATGCTACCGGAGGACCCATGGTCCAGGAGATCTCAATGTAACAAAGAAACAAAACAAAACAAATAAAACAAACAGCCTAATTTAAGGTAATGTGGATGGAGGGATTGTAAGGGATTAAAGGTTGGGCTTGCTCTACAGTAGAAATTTTCCTTGGAGAAATGCAAGAATTTATTATATCTTTACTAGATGATCAAATTTGAAAAATGTGAATTCATGGCGAATTTCATTAAAATGGCGGTATTTTGTGACTTTTGACAATTTTAATAGTTCAGAACACACAGTCTGAATTGTTTTATCTGTACCTGAATCTAAACCAGTCTGAGATATTTAAAATCTAGACATGTCCTAGATTTTTTAGACCACACAATCTGAAATCTATTTTTGGCCTAGATTTCTGAAATCTATAACTTTTTTAGATGTTAGTAATGTAAATATGTCCTAGATGTCACAATCTAAAAATGGCACATGGAATGCCGCCATTTTAATGAAATTTGCCACATTCACATTTGCACTAAAGAAATTTCAAAGTAGTAAAGAATGGAAGAGAAATATAAAATTGTGGTGTTCATTATATGTTGAAATAATCAACCTTTTCTAAAAACTACACTTTAAAATATAAAAAATTACACCTGAAGAAAATTGCCCAAAATAGCGAGCGATCTACGTGGATCTTTAGAATGTTTAGGATTAATCTATGGTTGACTATTTATATTTAAACCACTACAAGATATTGGTTACATTTGTGACTGCACAGTTTGACTTAAGAATGACTACATGTCCGGTTTGACTTAAAAATGATTGTGCACCACCTCTAGTCAATCCACAATGTCCAAGACATTGTGCAATTGTAATTGCGACTTGAGGATGAAGTGGCTTGATGAACTCCAACAATCATCTGCAACTTTTCATTAGTAACATCGTTAGGGTTTGGGTGGAGAAAGTAGGGAATACCCGCCTATCATACATTGAGACTATGCTTTACTATATCGCAACTAGAAAATGACTTCTAAAGCTGCCTAAATGCATTTCACGGAAGTTTTGCAGTACTGCCCTGCACGGCTTTGCACTGATGTGGATGGCAGTAATTGCCGCTTTACTAGGCTGCGACTTTGACCATTGAAGCAGTTGCACCTTAGTCAAATCCAAGTATCATGCACTCAGAGGTTGCAAGCGTGGATCACTCAGAGACAACTACGACATGATTCAATGGTCACTAGCAATGAGCTTGTCAAGCATGATTTGCAGTTTAGAGGTGTTTGTCTCTGCCCGCACGTGTAGAGCTCGAAATTATTTTTCCTGATCTTGCATGACTGACTACAAGCATAAGAAATAAAACTTCAGTACAAAGAACCAGCCTTTACTGTAATGCCATTGCAAAAGGAAGGTTGGGCAGTAACTCCCTTCACTGCATGATGTACTGTAAAAACAACCAGTTTGGCTCAACAACTGTTCAAACGTGATTTTGACTCCAATGCACGTTCCAACTACCTCTACACCGTTACTAGTGATTAGTGAATGATTGCCAATTAACTACTTATAATAATCTAGAAGTGGTGGGCTAGTGATTGGATGCTATCCTCATTTTTAAGTGTAGAAGTATTAGGTCTCGCTGTCTGGATCATGCTCATCATACATTTTTTGACCATTGCTATATTCTTGCACCTATTAAGGACACCTCGGGCATCTATAGTAGTACCTATAGAAAACAATTCCCACAATGATGTCCTAGTATTTTTCTTGTACTAATAGGTTCTCCTTTGTCAATAATTCGATGCCGCATACTACTCCTCTATGGTCCACTTCCTAGATGCAACTACACTGCTGATTGTAAGCAAACCCAAAGATAGGGCTCACAAGCATTATAGTACTCTTGAAGGACTCGGCCTGAACGCTATTTTGTAGCCTGTATTCCTATGACTTCAATATGACTTTGTCGCAGTCATTTAAAAGTCACGGTGAAAGATTGTACAATAGAAACAATTTACAAATGACTAAAGAATGACTTCTACACTACTAGCAACCGAACAATCAGCCTAGCATCCCCATAGACTGTACCTTTGGCAATTCTAGAAGACTGCACACCTATTTAACTATTGCTTCAGCACCTTGCACATTGTGATTCATTGTGTCATTTGTAGGCATCATGTGCAGTCATCATCACACTTTCCTTGCATGAAGTGAGGAGACATAGGACAACTAAATACGTCTAAGTTGAATAGGTGACCCTAGTATCCTTCTTGTGTTAATCTTTTCCAATTCCTTTCGCAAATTTGTCTATAACTTTTGATTTGAGGCTTAAAATCTAAAATGGATTTTTGGAGATGAAGGTGAAAATGTGAAATTGATTCACCAACTTTTATTAGTTCACAGTTTAAGAAAAAAAGTTAATCTATTGGTTTGAAATATTACTTGTAATACAATTCCTACGCCCGAGGGGGACACTTAGCGCATTTTAGAACCAACGTGCGGCATAATATATAGAGGAGTTTATTCTTTGGAACTAAAATTTATAAAAATAAATTTAGGGACTATTCAAAGTAGGAAATCAAATATAAATAATATAAGGTGGCAGAAAATGGGGGCCATTCGAAATTTGTATATGTAATTAAGGGGTTGTGGAATTGGATACCATGTATTCCATTTAATAGGATCCTTTTTACATAGCAGTGTTGCTATCTAGTACTCCGTAATACAGTTGGTTTACAGTATGGTGATACAGTGTCATGTCAGGATGAAGAAGTCAGCCCTACGCCCGACCTTTAGGGTGGATAAAAGCACCTGCTTGTAAATTTTTGTTCTTATCATGCTTATTGTGTTATATATTTCTTGCATCCTGAGTTTCATCTTTGCAGTGCACAATCTGCCCTATTTTTGTCATAGAATAAACTACTTATTAAAACCAACCATTCACACTAAACCCTATAATTTCAATGTCCCATAATTTGCAATTGCCTTTACTATTGTTTCTAAGGTAGAACCCCCTATAACCGACCGAATAAGGAATTCCGACATAATCTGGAGTAGTGAAGGCAAACAAATATTTTTCTGAGGTACATCGATAGAAATGACGTGGATTGCAAAAAAATTGGTAATTTTATTGCTTGAATTGAAATTACTATGAATTTTAGGAGGCAAAAAGTGCTCCAGACCCATGGCCAATGTCTAGAGTCTTCCATTTCCAATCATTCTAGAACTTTTTACCTAATCATTATTTCCTATTTTTTTTCCACAACTTAACCCCCAAAGGACCAAGGCCTTTTTTCTACCAAAAAACACTCAAAACTGCCATATCTATAGCAAAGAGTAAAAAACATTGAAAATTGTTTTTTTTTCACATCTAACCGTAGGATATTACACCTAACTAGTATGAAAGTGTGTGGAAAAAATTTCAGAATTTTTGACTACATAGATTGCAAAATATCTGCATTTAAAGTGAAAAAACAAATTTTTCAGCACATAGCGAGACTAGATTTTCTGACTTTGAACATTTTTAACTTAAAATTTTTGCACTATAGAGTTTTGAGGTTTAAATATTTATAGTGGAAAATTGAGTCGAGAGTCTTGTGAGCTCCCAATTCGTCACTTGGGACTCAGAGTTTTCTTTTTTCCTAAATTTTGCAATTTAAGTTGTAATTCTATACAAAAAGCCTTAAAAAGAGTGTAAAACCGAAATGGGCATGTTACATACCAATGTGCCTTTTGGTCCTAAATAGCCTTTTATTCCTAGAACAACCCTAAAACCCACTTGTGAATAGGTTAGAACCACAGAAATAGTGGAAGTTAGCAGGCTTGCGGGTTTTTATCCAAAATAGCCTAAATTCATTGTGCATATGACTATGCTTGGCTAAATTGGTCTCAGGAGAGTCCAGGGAGATTTTTAGATAGATTCCCCGAGAGAGATTTTAGTTTCCCATCCCATCGACGAATAGTAGAAACCCCAATTGTTAGCATGCAAGTGTCACTTTTTCAAGACAAGCCAACAGAGGAATCTACGGCCACCGGATTGTGATCTTGGTTTGGAACCATACCGGGAAGTCAAAAGCAAAATCCATTTGCCAAGATTCCCCCATATGTGGAAAATTCCTTGACTGTCGGTAAACCAACGGAAGAGCCTTTTTACCTTCAGTATCAAGACATGCAAGATCAAGACGTAAACTTGCACATCTCTTAAAAAACTCCATGAGAGGTTCCCCAAGAAGTTTCGTAATTTTTTGGATTGAAGAAATATTCCTTCCGGACGGTCAACCGCCTAAAACCATGATGGGAAATTCACGATAATTACCCAAGTGGCGGTAAAATCTCACCAAAAATTAAGTTAGCTTTTTTCATACTAATAATGCTCCCCGACAAGTTTCATGGTATTTCGATAGCGGGAGATGGCCGAATCACCGACATCCCTTCAAATTATCCACTTGACGGGATTTACGTGGAGTTGACCGGCATCCCGGGAGCAGACAAAGTCAGAACGAAGTCAACAAAGGGTCTTTTCTTACTCCCTAAGACTTTCCAGACCACCCTGGCTAGTCGCCTTGGTCAGAAAAGGTAACCTCCAAGAATTAGATTTTTACCCTTTTTACTGACTCTAGTTGGCGCTAGTTTACAGTGGGATTTTAGTGTTGAAATAGGGAGTAGGGGGATCTTTGGACTAAAAATGGCCTTCTGAAGCCAATGGCGCAATCGGTTTTCGATTTGGAGTTGATCTCCAGTAGTTAGAGTTTTGGACCAACGTAAACTCCAAACTAGGTGAAAATCCTAAAAGATAAGGATGAAAATCCGGAAAGATAGGATTACCTAGGATAAAAGAGGGGAGGTGGAGGCTTTGGAAGACTATAAAAGGGCCTCCCCTCCTCTCATTTCAACAAACTCTCTGACACACTCTTTTCTTGCGTGGTCACGCCTATATTAATTTAAGCTCTGGCCCTTTTGGGCCAGACTTTTGTTCTTCTTGATGTTGTCTTGCGTGTCTTTTGGAGAGGCCTTGGGTTGGATCCAAGGCTCTCAAAGTTTGATCATGGTTGTGTCTTTTGGAGAGGCCTTGGATTTGAACCAAGGCTCTCAAATCCACGCAATTGTTGATCCCGTCGGGATGGTGAAGCTTTAAATTCCCTTGGGATACACGAGTCTCAAGTCCACGTGGTAGTGGATATGTTGGCACTTTAACCAAAAATCTTAGCGATGTTGTTGGGACACTTTTGGCTTCATAGTTGTGTTATTTCAAGTTCTTAGGAGTTCTTGGAAGTCCCTCAAGAGTTGTGTGCATCTTTGTTGATGATCGTTGGTTGTGATTTCTTTTTTTAAGCTTTTGGTGGTACGTGTTGTATTCTTGGTTGCCTTCTATTAATCCTAAAGTCACCCCCCACCATACCTTGGCGATGCCGCTTTGGAAGGCCTTTAGTACAAAATTTGAATCTTTTTAATGCAAGTTTGAGTGACACTAACTGAGAGAGTTGTACTAACTATTCCTTACCTTCGTAATAATCCTTGATAGTAGTCAAGGTCCTTGCAAGTGCGTTGTTAACTAACCCTTGGTCTATGGTATGCTTGGTATTAATGGGTCTCCCCCTTACGGCAGAGCTTTCAACCCTCCAACACCCTAAGAGTCCTAGATTGTATGTTCAAATCAAAATTCGGCAAAGCTTTGCACCCCCTTGGTGGGAAATTCCAAAGTTTAGTTTCCAAGACGCACTTGAAAACTTTCAAAGCTTAACGTCCAAGATGATAAGGTCCCTAGTAGAGTAGAAGTAGAGGTAGAGTAGGAATAGTAGGAAGACGATGCCATATTAGTTAGGAGTTAGATTCATAGCCCAAATTCCAAGTCAAATTGGAATTGGGAGTCCATAGAAAAGAATGGATGAAGTTTGAAGAACTGAGTAGCGGTCAAACTTCATCCGTCCATAACTTTCTCTAGGAGAGTCCAAATCAAACAAACTTTATACTTTTAGAAATGGCATGAGGCCCTCTTTCACTTAGGATAGATAAGTTTAGACTGAAATTACCTCCTCTCCTAAACCACCAAGGCCGTTTAGACTTTGACTCAGACTTAATAGTTATAGTAATTTCAGTTAGGATTTTGGCTTCATTATCCGAATTAGCAAATCTTAGGAACATAGAAAAGATCCATTGCTTGGAAGGCACAATGGATTGGCGCTAGACATCCATAGATCGAATTCAAACGGTTATTTACCGAGAGCCTGGTTGTGCTCGTTTATTTTCCAAGGATGGATAAATAAGCGCTCACAAGTCTAGGAAAAAAAAATTCAAAAAAACTTAATTATCATTCTCAAAAAAATTTGTTAAGTAGAAGTAGGTACAAGATAGAAGGAAAATCTAAAATATTCATATATTTTAGATGGAATTAAAATGCACTAATCCCAATGGTGAGATTTTTCTAGCAAATAAACTAAAACATGAAAAAAAATTTGAAAAATTTGAAAAATTGCATTCAAAAATGAATCTTACAAGTTATTTTTTTCAAGAAGATGCTCTAACTGCCCAAAGAACAAGAATGTCCATAACTTTCTCATGACATATCCAAATGAAATGAATCAAAGCTTTCCAAATAGACAAAAATATAATCTATGAGAAAAAAAATATATAAAAAAAAAATTCAAATTTTTGTCCATTTTTGTCTGCTGCCCGGGCTGCCCCCCGTCCCTTGTTTTGAGCTTATTTGGTCATAACTTTTGTTCCCATGCATTGATTGTGAAAAAAATTATATTTCCACAAAGCTTATCAGTTTTTCTATCTCCAAAAAAAGTTTCAAAAAATCACGACAAAATTTCAGTCCGTAGGTACCTGCCCGAAAACGCATTTGTCTCCCGAAGGGACAACAATCCTTTAGGGGTTAATACATGTGTCATGTATTTATTAGTTTCAACCTTGAAAAGGAAAAAAAAAATTCTAAGCTTGGTCAAAAATACGTGCACCTATAGGACTGGTTAGGAATGGGTCAATGGTCAGGAATGGAGGGGGGCTACCTTAGGTCCTTTTGGTGCTAGCTCTCAACCCCTGCTCCCTTATTTGTGAGCTTTTTTTGAAATATTAGGTGTTATTATGAAATGTTGGATCTCAAGATGTTTTGTCACAATCTTATTTTTAGGTATTTGTTTAATATACGTTGTTTGCAAGGAAACATGACCCCTAAACTTTGGTTCTCAATTAAGTTTTTTTCTTTATAAATAATATAAGGAACAAAAAATTGCATCGACTTTACATTTATAAGTAATCATAGAGAGCCATAATATATGCCCATTTTCCAAATTAAGTAATCATAGGGACCATTAAATTTCTACCTTGGAGGTAAATAGCCCCCCTCAAAATACCCCATCGCCGCACGGGGTGCACCAAATATACTAAGAGTGTCCCCCCGAGTTCCTACGTTTTACATATCCCATATGGTTTGTCTCGCTTCCTACTATCCACTTCTATCAAATATGATGTATGATGTATGGTGTATATTGTATGGTGTATGGTGTATTATTGTGGAATTTTGAATGTTTTCATATGTGACTATAGAATGACTATTCCCTGTGCAATTGTCACAATGACTTATACACTCGTTTTTGCACACATTGCTACAAATTGAAAATGACAAGAAAATGCCCTCTCAATGACTTATACATAATGACAGTCACAATTTCTAAATGACAATATAATGACTTCACAATGACTTATACATGACTTTGACGTGGATATCCATGTCAACAGCGCTCGGACTGTACCGCAATTGCAGAATGACTGCATAATTGGCTGACATGGACGTCCACGTCAGCAAAAATTCCTCTAAAAATGGGCAAGTATCCAACCTTTCAAAAAATTTGCTTGTCTAACTCATCAGCCATGTAGACCCTGTCATCCGTTTTTCATCCAAGTCTGAATTGGATATAGAATCGCCCAATCATAAACAATGACTTGTCCACAATGACTACAAGACCTCTAGTCATTTACAAGTCATTGTTGTCCAGAATGATTGTTTTGGAGTCATTCTTTGCAGTCACATATGTGACCAATTTCTTATAGTGAACATTGAATTTGTCTTTCTCCAAAAAAAATTATAAATATATGATGGCCCCATGCTTTCATCTATTACTTTATCATGTTCCATTTTGAAAATCTATGGCAAATTTTATTAAAATGGTGGTATTCCATGTGCTATTTTCAAACCACGCGGTCTAAACTACAAAAGTAACATCTAGAGCAGGTATAGATTATAGGCATCAAGGGACAAGGATAGTTATAGATTTCAAAAATCTACGATTGATATAGATTTCGGAACGCGCAGTCTAAAAAGTCTAGAACTAGTATAGATTTCAAATACCTAAAAATAATATAGATCTCAAAAATCTAGGACAACAATAGAGTTTAGATTGCACAGTTTGAATTCTTAAAAGTGCCAAAGTAATGGAATGGCACCGTTTTAATGAAATTGGCCATAATGTCTACGTAGGATTGTATAATTTCAATAATCAAGGCTTCGTTACAAGACACGACAAAAATTGGCAACTGAGAGATGAATCTTAAAGAAGTGGTGAGGGGTGAGTTGTATAGAGAAGCATGAAAGGTGACTTCTACATGTCGAATGGATAGAAAGATTAGTACTATTATGGCAAATTTTATTAAAATGGCGTATGAAATAATGAAATACGCCACTTTCAGAACAGTCGGTCTGAATCATCTGGACAATTATAGATTTCAAAATGGACAATTTGAATTATCTAGGACAGATATAGATTTTAGAACGGCTGGTGTAAACTGTAAAAGTACCAAAGTTCCGTAATGCCGCCATTTTAATGAAATTCACCATTATTTCAACAATAAAACTTCAATATTTTTGTAATATTATCAATAGCATGTGGCATTCAATTGTTTGAAATTACAAGATCTTGAAATTTGACAATTTACAAATATGTAAATTTGTAGATTTTCTAAACTGCAAATTACAAATTTACAAATTAATTTTTAAACTTGTAAATTAATAAATCCAAAAACTTGTAGTTTGACTATATTTAAGTTTTATAGGCAATTTCATTTAAATGGCGGTATTCCAATTGCCACTTTGACGGTGTGCCATTTTCACCATCTAGGACAAGTATAGATTTAGAACGGCCGTTTTGAACTGTTTTCATGCCATTTAAAAATAATTTTGCCTATTTTTACAAAAAAAATGAAATTTATTTTTGAGAATTTATAGTGTTTTTTTCAATTATTATTATTTAAATAAAATTAATTTATTAAAAAAATTATTAAAATTTGAGTTAATTTAAATAAAGTAGTCCCAAGTTTTTATTTTTTATTACTTATCAAACTACTAATAGTACAAATAGTCTTAGGAAATGGGTAACTCAAACAATTCTTAAAACAAAAAATGGGCTTGAGTTGTTGCCATGCCATATTTAACTACTTCTGGACTTTTGAATGTCCAGAATTAATAATAGTCATTGGGAGATCTCCTGATGGTCATCAGGAGATAATCTTAAACATCAAAAGATCTCACGCTACAAGAAAAAGGGATGATTTAAGTAGTGTTCTAGACATCATGTCTTTTAAGTAACGTCTTTTAAGTAAGTTTTTAAGTAAAATTTTACTAAAAAGACAATCTTTTTAGTAAAATTTTACTTAAAAACTTAAAAGACGTTACTTAAAAGACGTGATGTCTAGGACACTACTTAAAACACCCCTTTCTCTTATAGTGTCATGATGTTATTATCCCGAGATCTTTGAATGTTTAGTCTAAATTCATTGAATAGTCCAAAAGTAGTTAAATGTAGCAATGCCCTTTGAACAAGAAATTTTACTTTAAATTTTTTTTATTTGTAGATTGTATGTAAAGATATATATTTTTCTTTTTAAAAGATTTTGAATATGGAAATAGCAACATTTTATGATTATTTTATGGAATATTACAAAATCTTGAAATGTGAGTTATAGTGACTCCCAAAAGTAATTGGCCACCATATAAAGTGCTCTCATAAATTGAGAAATTGGAATTATAAAGTGAAATTTGGACATGTTGTACAAAAGGGACTCTACTTTAATGTGAAATTTTACTTAGAAAGGACTATACTTAGATCTGTTATTATTTGAATGAAATTTCTATACAAATTTTTTTTTTGTAAGAAGTCAAAATGTTTCATTTTTTTTTATAGGAAGAATGTACATCTTGACTAGAATCACATGTAACAAGTTTCATGAATTTCAGATTTTTATTGATTGAAATCTTATTGATTGAAATTTGACTTCAAAATTTTTATTTTTTTATTTTTCACTCCATAAATTACAAAAAAAATTGTTCTTATACATATAGTTATTTGATGTTATTTTGAATTTTTATCTTATTTTTTTGCAATTTATGGAGTAAAATTTAAAAAAGTCAAAATTTTGAGGTCAAATTTTGACAATCAATAAGATTTCAATCAATAAAAATCCAAAATTCATGAAACTTGTTACATGTGATTCTAGTCAAGATGTACATTCTTCCTATAAAAAAAAATGAGACATTTTGACTTCTCACAAAAAGTTTTTTTTTTGCATAGAAATTTCATTCAAATAATAATAGGTCTAAATATAGTCCATTCTAAGTTAAATTCCACATTAAGGTAGAATTCCTTTTGTACAACAATATGTCCAAATTTCACTTTACAATTCCAATTTCTCAATTTATGAGAGCGCTTTATATGGTGGCCAACTACTTTTGGGAGTCACTGTATGAATTTGAAAAAAAAAATTGAAA
The DNA here is from genome assembly GCA_951799445.1 of Pseudisothecium myosuroides. Classification (NCBI taxonomy): domain Eukaryota; kingdom Viridiplantae; phylum Streptophyta; class Bryopsida; order Hypnales; family Lembophyllaceae; genus Pseudisothecium; species Pseudisothecium myosuroides. Next base: position 4,308,503 of record OX637291.1, on the reverse strand, counting down.
TTGAAATCTCAAAGTTATGATTGTTGGGTAAATGCAAGAAACACCTGTACTATTTTACATCACACCATGCATGCTGATTTGTTTTTTGGCCATAATTTTTGCATTTGGCTCCAAATGACTTAAGATTTATAAGGAACTTACTCATGACTATTATACACTTTGCCTAATCTTTTGTAATTTTCAAAAATATTTTATTATAGTCCAAAAATAGCCCCCAATTTTATCACACCTACCATGACCTATTTGGAGTTTTTCAGTACTACTTGGAACCCCCAAAACAAATTTTGAGCCGAAATTTGGAGGGAATGGCCTTCTGGTAGATTTGTAGCTATTGTCTATAGAATTATAAAATAATTAATTGTATGTGGTGTAGAAGTCCACGAAGTGCACTTTTTTTGGCTTGCATTTTAAAACATGTAAAACATTATTTTGGAGTTTTTTTGGGTGAATGACAATCTCCATAGAATTGTTACAAATGGACAATTTTCTTTTTTATGTGTTTATTTTTTTTATTTTTAACTAATTAAAACATCAAAGTATCCATCATAACTTTGAGATCTTTGAAAAAAATTCTATGCAAATCCTTTGGTGGTTACCTTCATCTCAAAGGTTTATTATACATTAGCCATATTTTTCTAATTTTAAAGTACTTTAGAAAAAAAATCATGAGTATTGTCAAAACACAACAAAATTGGCAAGTGTTTCTTGCATTCACCCTGTTATTCCATTTAAGTCTTTAAGATACATTCATTTATGGCCAATTTCATTAAAATGGCACCACTCTGTTACTTTGGTACTTTTAACAATTCAGACTGTGTTGTCTAAACTCTATTTTTGTCCTAGATTTCTAAAATCTATTTCAATCCTAGATTTTTAGACCCTGCGATCTAAAATCTATATTAGTCTTACTAAAATCTATAACTATCCTGGATGCTTATAATCTATACCAACCCTAGATGTCACTTTTGCGGTTTAGACCATGTGGTCTGAAATGGCACATGGAATACCACCATTTTAACTCCTAAAGGACTGTTGTCCCTTCGGGGGACAAATGTAATTTCAGGCAGGTACCTATGGGCTGAAATTTTGTCCTAATTTTTTGAAATTTTTTTGAAGATAGAAAAACTAATTAGATTTGTGCAAATATAATTTTTTTCACAATTGGTGCCTGGGAACAAAAGTTATGATCAAAGAAGTCCAAAACAAGAGACGAGGGGCAAGCTAGGCAGCAAAAAAAAAATTGCAAAAATTTGAAATTTTTTTTTTGAATTTTTTTTTCTCATAGATTATGTTTTTGTCTATCTGGAAAGCTTTGATTCATTTCATGTTGATTTGTTATGAGAAAGTTATGGACATTCTTGTTTTTCGGGCAGTTGAAGCATCTTCTTGAAAAAATAACTTGTAGGATTCATTTCTAAATGCAATTTTTGCAATTTTTGCAATTTCTTTTTGTATGGTTGAGTTTACTTGCTAAAAAAATATCACCATTGGGATTAGTGCATTTTAATTCCATCTAAAAGATATTCATAATTTAGATTTTCCTTCTAGTTTACTTCTACTTCTACTTAACAATTTTTTTAAGAATGAAAATTAAGTTTTTTTGAATTTTTTTTTCCTCTACATTCTTAATTCAATTCTCTACTATAAAGATTTAAAGCTCAAAACTTTGTAGTGCAAAAATTTTAAGTTAAAAATGTTCAAAGTCAAAAAATCTAGTCCCACAAAGGTGCTGAAAAACTTGTTTTTTCCACTTTAAATACAAATATCTTGCATTCTATTTGGTCAAAAATTTTGAAATTTTTCCCACACTTTTGTATACTAGTTAGGTGTCAAATTCTATAGTTAGATGTGAAAAAAAAAACAATTTAAATGTTTTTTTATCTTTGCTATAGAAATGGCAATTTTCAATGTTTTTTGGCAGAAAAAAAGGCCTCAGTCCTTTAGGGGTTATTGAAATTCGCCATATTTGGTTTGCAACTACACAAATAGTTAGGGTCAATTAGACAATGTGAACAAATAGTGACAATATATGGATACATTAATTGTATATATCTTTCTTTAGCATATCTAATTATTTCACGTTGTTTTCTAAATTATGTACAATAATTTTTATAGGTTGATTTTCAATAGTATAGCCAATTTCATTAAAATGGCAGCATTTTGTTATTTTGGCACTTTAAACAGTTCAGACAGCATGGTCTGAATTCTATCTTTATCCTAGATATCTGAAATCTATACCAATCCTAGATTTTTTAGACCATGCAGTTTGAAATCTATAGTAGTCCTAGATTTTTGAAATCTATAACTTTCCTAGATGCTTGTAATTTATACCAACCTTAGATGTCACTTTTGCGGTTCAGACTGCAAGGTCTGAAAATGGCACATAGAATACCGCTATTTTAATGAAATTCATCATTAATACATCTAATGAAATTCATTTACAAACATGTTGTTCACATTGTCTCATATTCTACTTTCCATTCAACAATGTGAATCTCATTGACTCATTCGGTGTACCTTGTTGTCATTAATGTACAATAGAAGATGACCACTATTTTGTGACTTATGATAACAAAGTCTAAATGTTGCAATTTGCCCCCAATGAGGATCATAACATACCATTGGAAAGTTTGTTGAGAACTTTCCAACAACATATCATACATTTAATTTAGATAAAAACTTCACATATGGAATTCAATTAATTGAATGACATCATGAAATTCTAAATACCAACACTCTTGAGGTCACTTTGACAACAAGGCAAATCTTTCTCCTTCACTTGTTTCCCCTACTAACATAGAAGCAAACAATGATTATTTTCATCCCCAATGTTGGTCAAGACATAATTACCAATTGCAATATTACATTGTACCTATAAGCTATGCCAAAATCTAGAAAGTCTGCCCTAATACTGCAATACAGACTAACTACAATGCAACAAATTTGAGAATTCCTAGGTAGATGGTAAGTTAAGGATGATTGCGCTTAAAAGCACCTTCTCTAGCCCACAATAATTTGAACAATAGACTAATGGTACTGAAAGTGTTGTCTAGTTTTGGTCAATTTGGTGAAAGGCAACAATGCATCCACATATTTACAATCTCCAAAGTTGCCAAGCCCAACCTTCAAAATTTCATGCGAACTAGTGACTCATTTGAGTTTGTGAATTAACTTGTTGAATCTTGTCTTTTAGATTATTGTACTTCTGATGAAATTTAGTCTTACCAATATGGATTGTGTCTTGATTAAGTATTCATTACAGGGATGCATCTAGTTACACAATGCCAATGCACCATATGCAAGGATACGAATATATTTAAGCCAATTACATATTTGTAAACATAGATGGCAAAGGCTTCAATTTGCGCAAATGGACACACATTTACACTTTTACAAGCGATGTTCATCCGAAGTTTACTTGGCTCTAACCCAATTTATCTTAGTGAAAAATTGTGGATAACATTATCTTCTACTATTTCTTTACTTTGGTTGTGAAAGATTGTGAACCATTCTCATACTATTCCTTGGATATGATAATGAATGATTGTGAGCAATTTTCATATTACTCCTTTGATTTGTCATCCATGATTATGAATTCAGATAAAGATTGTAAATGCTATATTTAACTACTTCTGGACTTTTTGAAAGTCCAGAATTAATAATGGTCATTGTGAGATTTCATGATGGTCATCAGGAAATAATCTAAAACATCGGGGGGTGATTGCAAGAAAGACTTGTACTATTTTGCGTCACAATGAGAGTGACTCTTTTGTCATCTGCTATAACTTTTGAAGCATGAATGTGATTAACTTGAAATTTTATTGAAGATGGCTAACTTGATAGTCTTCAGATCCCCTATTTTTTAGAAATTTTCAAAAATCATTTTATAATTAAATTTCAATTTAGCTAATTTGTCACACTTTGCGGTTTAGGGGTTTTTAGTACTGGGGAGCACCCAAAATTAATGATCTAGAGCTGAAATTTCTATGGTCTATTCCTATAGTAGGAATTAATTCTTCTACCAAAGAAAATTGAAAAATATTTTATTTTGCGTCCTCCACATGCGTGCTAATAGGGCTCCTTTGCGCGCGTGTTTTTGAACATTGATGATGGTTTTAAGATCATTCTTTTGGTGAAATATCTTCATCATAAAGTTCTCCCAAATTTCCAATTTTTAGTTTTTTTTAAATTTCTTTTCTTAATTTTTACAAATTAAAATGTGAAAGTGCCTATTTTTCTAAGATTTTGCAAGTTTTTGAGACTTTTCTAGTTCTACTACTTAGAGATTTTTTCTATGCTTTTCCTTCTTAGGGCACCTTCTTCTTAAAGGTTTAAACATTAAAAATATTTTTCACATTTTTTAAAAATTATTTTTCAATTATACAGTACTCCCAAAAGAAAACATGAGTACTGTGGAAAACGCTACGCTTTTTGACTGGTCTTTCTTGCAATCACCCCGGGAGATCTCGCGATGGTCATCAAGAGATACTCTAAAACATCGGGAGATCAATACAAACATCGAGGGATTTATACAAACATCGTGAGATCTCACAATGTTATTATCTCAAGATCTTTGGATGTTTAATCCAAAATTCATTTAATAGTCCAAAAGTAGTTAAATGTGGCATCCAACTTGAATGGTTCATTTTCAGCTCAAAAATTTTGCCATTTTTTCAAGTTTGACCATCATGGTTTGGATTTTTGACACACTCAAAACTTGTGTCATTCTAAAATGCACCAATTTAACTGCGTAAAGATGTAAAGGTCTAAATTTGATTTATGATCAAATTATAATTTGAGTTTTTGTGAATCGGAGTTAGAATTTTTAGATTAAATTTTTCAAAGATTATTGTTGTTGGTTGTCTAAATTTTACAATATTCTATAGTTCAAAGAGTACAAGAATGTTTCACCTCAAGTTTGTAGAAGAGATCAATAATAACCAACATACAAAAGACAAACATCAATACACTTTTCTTTGCTTATTTTTTCTTGCATGAAACCATTGGAAACTTTTGCTTCTTTGTTTAATAATGTTATGTCCTTTTTCAACCCTACAATGGCATGTGGTCTTCAAAAATTTTGATAAATGTTTTCAATGTTTCTATCAAAATCCAAAATGTACATATTCATAGAATCAGTGGATAATTGCATGGGTTGATGACTAGAGTGATAGATGAGTCATTTCAAGGATGGAAGAACCAACCATACATATACTTGGACCTTGCAGAACAAGCTAGAATTTGCTATTTGCAATGGATGGAAAATTTGAATTCATATTTAGAATCTAGTAATGACCTTCAACCAATGAACTAAGAGATGCCACAAAATACAAAATTAGCCACCTATAAATAATTGTAATGTTGTAATAAACAATCTAGAAGGAGTTTTTTGCATAGAGACTCTGGCAAGTCTCCAAGGCTGAGACTATGGAGACTCTCTTATACTAGGGCTATGAGCTGTCTTTGGAAGAGCAAAAATTTGGAATTCTTTTTAGTCTTTTCTAAATTTTTACAAGTTTAAGGAAATAATTATTCATCATGAATAATAAAATTTGAAAGTTTTGAATTCATAGTTGAAATCAAAACATGAAACTGTGAAACATCACTATAATGATGGGCAATTTTATTAAAATGGCAATATTATTTTAAAAGGTGAATGCAAGAAACACCGACCGATTTTCGTAGCATTTTCTATAGTATTCACTTTTTTGGAGAGTACTGTATAATTAGAAAAACAATTTTTTAAAAATGTGAAAAATATTTTTTATGTACACACCTTTAAAAAGAAGATACCCTATGAAGGAAAAGTGTAGAAAAATTCTCTAAGTAGGAGAACTAGGAAAGTGCAAAATCTCATGAAAATAGGTGTTTTTACATTTTAATTTGTAAAAAATAGGAAAATTAATTTAAAAAAAAACTAAAAATTGAAAATTTGGGAGAGCATTATGATGAAGAGATTTTACTAAAAGAATGATCTTAAAACCATCTTCAATGTTCAGAAATGCGAGCACAAGAGAGCCTTGTTTGCACGCATGTGGAGGACATCAAATAAAATATTTTTAAATTTCTTTTGGTAGAAACATGACTTCTTACCATGGAAATAGACTATAGAAATTTCAACTCTAGATCTTTAATTTTGGATACTCTCTAGTACTAAAAACTCCTAAACTGCAAAGTGTGACAAATTAGCTAAATTTAAAATGATTTTTGAAAGTTTTTGAAAAATAAAGGACCTGAATGCTATCAAGTTAGTCATCTTTAATAAAAAATTTAAGCTAATCGGGTTCATGCTTCAAAAATTATAGCCGATGACAACTCCGTCACTTCAATTATGACACAAAGTAGTACCAGTTTTTCTTGCAATCACCTAAAAATGGCATGAAAACAGTTCAGAACGGCTCTTCTAAATCTATATATGTCCTAGATGGTTCAAAACGGCCAATCTAAAATCTATACCAATCCTAGATGGTGAAAATGGCACACCATCAAAGTGGCACTTGGAATACTGCCATTTTAATGAAATTGCCTATAATGTTCTTGAATGGGAAGGAGTGTGCCTTCTTCATGTAGTAGCATTGTAGAAGGAATATATTTGTGCGACAAAGCCTGCCAGTAAAGGAAAATTATTTGATTCAAGAAATCACTAGAAGAAAATTGCGTTGGAACCCTCAAAACCATGTGGGATTGGTTTTGTTGAGTTCCTAGTTTCCAATGCAGATTTTTGCGTTGGAATGCATTTCTACGTTGGAATTCTGTAGAATTTTGTGTTGGAAACTAGGAACTCAACAAAACCAATCCCATGTGGTTTTGTGGGTTCCAACGCAATTTTCTTCTAGTGAATAGTCAATATTTTAAAGTGAAAAAAATACTCAATTTGGAATGCACACTCACTTAGTCATGTCCATCTATCCCACATTCTTGGCTACAAGAGCACCAATTGAAGAAGTTGAAGGGACCTTGCACGGTATGTTCAAAATGTAATGATGAAATACAAAATTAACAACCCGAAATAGAGGACAAAACGTCAATTTCATTGACTTGGCAATATTCCATTACTTTGGATTGGTTTGAGGCACGACTTGAAACCAAAATTTACACATGTCCCACTTTGTGACGTGAAATTCAACCTTTGTGAAGATATATGTTGCAATCATTCTGGCTTGTGGCATATTGTCAATATAACGAGATTGACGTTACAAGAGTGTCTTTGGGAGAAATTCTCAGCCCTTTGTAGAACTACTTAGACAACTCTAGCATATAGGCTGGTTCCCCTAAACTGTTGTCCTTTTCGAGGTGAAACCTTTGCTGAATTGAGTATGGAATCTATGACCTTAAATTTGAAGTTCGCTTTTCATGCAGTGATTGAAAATCGATGAGCCTGAATGATTGAGCCTGGATCGTCACGGAGACGTCACCAGGTGATACAATTCGTAAACACATGTTTGCATCAGTTGACTCATGTCAAACCAATTGGGTCACCAATTGAACTGGGTCTGACCAATTGGGAATGCTTCAGGTGGCGTCACCCACACAATCCAATCCACGACAAGTTGATAGACAACTTCAATTCTCAATTCAATCACTGCCACCAGCTCGACTCCCAAGCCTTAAGTTACCACCATTCTATCAACACGGCTCGCCAGTCCCTTCCCGGCTTCGATTCTGGACAGAAACAGATTCCCACGCACCCCGCACCCCGCACCCCAAGAGAAAACGAATATTATATCAGACAATGAAACGAGAGCTCTGCATCAGATAGAGAAGTGCTTCTAAGGGCCAGCTTACATGTGAGCCCGGTGGGCAAAGAAAGCAACTAGAAGACAAGAACAGTGTCACCGATGATCGGTAAGCGTGGAAGGAGGAGAGACAGTTCTACCGATATCAGTGAAGAATACACTGGAGAAGCAACATAAAAGTGGTTTCTATATTTCGACCCTGTTGACTCCTCCCACCCGCCGATACATGTAAGGAGGCCCTAACTTCCTTCCTCGTCAAAAGCAGGAAGGACGAGTACAATGATCCGCGGAACATGCCCGAAGGATCTCCTGGAAGGAGCTACACTAGTCGCCTTATAGTTGCTTACTGGCTCTGGAAGGGAAGGAGGTTTGGCATCACCAGAAGCCATCCCTAGGAAGTTTGAGTAGCTACCTTACTAGAAAAAACGAGCTAGTGTTTTAGGGCCAGCTTACATGTGAGCCCGGTGGGCAAAGAAAGCAACTAAAAGACAAGAACAGTGTCACCGATGATCGGTAAGCGTGGAAGGAGGAGAGAGAGTTCTACCAATATCGGTGTAGAATACACTGGAGAAGCAACATAAAAGTGGTTTCTATATTTCAACCTTGTTGACTCCTCCCACCCACCGATACATGTAAGGAGGCCCTTACAGGGTCAGAGGCCTCTCATACTGTAGCTACGTTGCCACTAAAAAACTGGCCCAAAAAATGCAAAAAATTGTCATTTTCTTACCATGACAAATGTAACCATAGGGTCTTCAATCATTTCACCCTTACCTAAAACACATGGAAGGAAAATTCAATTTTCAATTCCTTACCATTTGTGAGATCTATCTGATCAAAGTATAAAGTTTGTTTTTTCCCACTACTTGCTTGTCCACTACTTGCTTGTCCACTACTTGCTTGTCCACTACTTGCTTGTCCAGGGTGTTTCTCAACTTCAAAATTCAAGAAGTACTACAGTATGTGGAATCTAGTTTACATATTTTAGAATGACCACACCGTAAACCCCGCCAGAAAATTTATTGTTCAATGTTGGGTGGATTCTTTTCTGCAATTAGGGTTTTTAATCGCAGACCTGCGGAATTGGGCGTTACGGATTCTTCATCCACAAGATTTTATGTTCGTTCCATGGAATCTTTATCATCTCACTTAATTCGGAAATTCTTTATCTCCTAGGCTTTGGAAGTCTCTGTCGATGCATTTGAGGTGAGATATTCGGTAGCCTGCATAAATCCAATTGCAAATTCAAGTCAGCAAATCCCGAATTGCAACAGCTGACATACTTGGGGTGTGGCAATCTTCAAGCTGTGAGTCTCAGGTGCACACATTCACAGGTGCTGGGCTGAAAAAATGACCGTGCCGATTTCAGCGCAAATAAGATGTTTACCATTTCAGCGCAAATTCTGCTTCGAGTTATTCTGATTTCAGTACTATCACATACTGTCATGCTGAATTTATGGAGCATCATGATTCCCTTTCATCTTCGAGTGATGCGGTGGTAAACATATTGCATCTCCATTTCGGTCTGTTGGATTATGGTCGGCCTGGTTCTCCAATAAAAACGGACAACGGCAGTGTGACCTTCACTTGCTACCTTCACTTGCTCCTGTAAAGAAAGAAGAGATGCATTCTAACAGCTCTTGATCAGCTTAGCATTAGCAGATGATTAGGAGCCCAAAGGGGTTCAGTTTAAATCCAGGAGTCCTAAACCCTAACTAAGTAACCGGATGATAAGCATCCAGGTCTAGAGATGAAACCCTAACTATTTGGGTGCCCTTCAATCGATAGATTGCTTGTATCCTGAGCGTCTGTACAATAAGTCGTGGACGTAGGTTTAATTTACACAGGAAATCGGAGTGAAATGTGTCGGGAAACAGATTCGCAGCCGAGCGGAGTTGAGACTTGATTCCTAGATGGCGCAAGTGAAAAGCCAAAGAATGCAGGTGCTGCGCGAGTGGGCAGGAGACATTTTGCTCACAAGTTTAGCAGGTTTAATGTTGTGGGTAATCTGCGCATTTGTGTCGCGACTCACTGCGTGGTGCTTCGACATCGTCGACGTGTTTGTTGGTGGTCACGTCGTGGAGGCGGAGTGCTGTGCTTCGTGCGATAACAGCAGGGCGCCAGGATACTCTTCATTAGAAAGTGAAATTGAGCGACTCGAGCCGTAGTTGAACAAGGTTCAGAACGGGTCAAGGAAGGGTGTCACGTCAAAGATGAAGTTTTATGCAGTGTGGCAAGGGCATACACCCGAGTTGTATTTTTCTTGGCCCGATTGTTCCAGGGAGGTCACTGGGTTTAGGGGAGCAGAGTATAAAAGTTTTGGTTCACTATTAGAGGCAGAAGAGTATCTATTTCAGGCTGTGGTATGCTAGATGATAGACTGTATGTAGGAGAAGAGGCTTGATTTTGTGTTCGCAAACTCTCTAAACTAAGTGTACCTAGAGAAAGTCTGTGCTGTTGAAATTTCACACGACCTAAGGGTTTGGTGAGGGTATCTGCAGGTTGTAAATTGGTATTAATATATTGAAACTTGACTTCCCCTCCTAAGACTCTTTCCCTAATGAAGTGATAGTGTATTTCTATGTGTTTGGATCTGGCATGGAAAATAGGGTTGTGCGATAGTTTGATTACACCTTGGTTGTCGCAGTGGAGTAGAATGTTGTTTGTAGCAGAATTGGAGGTGATTGGTCAAGGTGATCCAAATTTGAAAGTGGAATTTGTGATTTCCTGAATGAATCGATGAAGCCAACCAGCTTCTTGGGTGCTGTCTGATAAAGCTCAGTATTCTGATTCAATTGATGATCGGGAAACGGTGAGTTGTCTTTTATTCTACCAAGTGATTGGTCCGCCAGTGAGAGTAAATATATATATGCGCCCATTGAACGTCAAGTTTTCGGGCATGAACTCCAATCTGCATCTGTGAATCCTGATATCTTGATTTGGTCACCGAATCTGTACAGGATTCCGTAATCAAGCGTGCCCTGGAGATAGCGGAGGACTTGTTTAGCAGCATCGAGGTGGGCTTGTTGCGGTTGCCCCATGTAAATGCTAAGCCTACTGACAGTGTAGGCTATGTCCGGATGAGTGATTGTCAAGAAGATGAGTTTCCCTATTAGTTTGCAATAGTAAGTAGAGTCGATGTAGGGTGATTTCGTATCGGATACCAAGATTTGTCCTTCAGGGAATGGAACAGGTAATGACTTGCAGGTTGACATTCCAAACTCTTTCAAGATAGACTGGGTGTAGTCCCGTTGGTGTAAGAAGATCCCAAGAACCACCTGTTCAAACGATATGCCCAGATAGCGACGGATTTTGCCCAAATTGGACATCTCGAATTTGGTGTTGAGAATTTTTTTGATCCATACTATGAGGTCTGGAGAGCTACCGGTGATAAATAAATCATCGACATAAAGCAGTAATAAGAGTGTCTCTCCGTCTTTGTACAGGTAATATAGATTTCCATCTGATTGGCTCCGTTTGAGTCCTATGCGGCGAAGGGCGGCATCGATTCTGTCGTACTAGGTACGTGGATTTTGCTTTAAACCATATAGTGATCTGTTCAATTTGCAGACCATGCCTTCTTTGCCACGAACGTGGAAGATGGGTGGCTGGCCCATGTAAACCTTTTCTTTAAGCAGGCCGTTGAGGAATGCCGTGCGGACATCCATGTGATGGATGTCCCATCACTTGGCGGCTGCAAGAGCTATTGTTGTTCGTAGCGTGGCCCATTTGATAACCGGAGTGAAGATGTCATTGAAGTCGACACCAGATCTTTGCTTGAATCCCCGAGCAACCAGGTGCGCCTTCTTGGTGGGAGGTTGTCCATTAATTCCGGGCTTTAGTTTAAATATCCACTTACAGGTGATTGCATGTTGTCCTGTAGGAAGTGGTTCGAGATCCCAAGTTGAATTTCGCCATATGCATTCCATTTCCTCTTGCATCGCCTTTTGCCACCCGGGATCAGTCTTGGTTTGTTTGAACGTGATGTTGTCATGATCATTTTCTGTAGGTTCGGAGATGTGTGGTAGAGCGGGAGCGTGACTGATGAGGCAAATGTTGAAGTCTGTAGTCGAGAGACATAAATCGTATCCTTCAAATCTAATATTTTGTTTGCGAGGACGGGTGGATCTGCGAGGAGCAGGGATTGGTACAATTGGAGGTGATTTGGAGGCTGGGGGTGACGATAATACTATTGGGGAAGTTGGGAGATGGGATGTTGGACTGGGCGGAGATATGTTATCGAGTGGTACAGATACGGGAGGAGCTGGGGTACTATGGATATTATCCAGTGGAATGGGTGTGTTAGGTTCAGGGAAAGATGACTATAGGTTTGAGGGTGTAACTGGGGAGAGAAAAGAGTCTATATATGGTTGAGATTCTAATGGTTCGGTAATCTCATGAGATGGGGTATTGAAACAGTGCTCGTCAAAACACACGTCCCTGCTGATGAGGATCCTCCGAGTGGTAGGGTGGTAACACCGGTAGGCCTTGGAGTTTTCATCATATCCAAGCAAGATTGTGGGGATTGCTTTAACGTCAAGTTTCTATCGTTTTGTATCGGGGATGTGGTAGTAAGCTGTACAGCCTATCACACGGAGATGTCCTAGATGTGGTTTAATGCCGGTGAAGGCCTCTTTAGGAGTCTTGAGCTTGAGGGCCTTCGTACGACAACGGTTCTAAATATAGTTGACCGTCCGAGCTACTTCCTCTCAGAGAGCTTTGGGTATTCTCGTTCCAGTCACGACGCTCCGGATGCCTTCAAGTAAAGTCTAGTTCTTTCGCTCTGCAATTCCGTTTTGATGTAGAGAATACCCTACAGTGAGTTGACAAGTGATCCCATGGTTTGTACAGAAGGAACTAAACTCGGCAGATAAGTACTCTCCCCCTCGATCTGTTCTAAGAGTATGGATTTTTTGTGTAGGTGTTTCTATAAGGATGCAAAATTGTTTGAAGCATTCAAAGGTCTAGGATTTATCAGATAGAAAGTACAGCAGTGCTATTTTGTGAGCTTGCGAACGTGAGCCTGTGAGCGAAGAGCAGGGATTATGTGAGCGGTGAGCCCTGAAATTAGAAAAAACAATACAAAATTCAAGAATATCAAGAAAAAAGCTAATATCTATAAATTTTGTTCAAGATTTCTATTTCATGTAAAATTTTAGGACTTATTTTTGTAGACCTATTACCGTGGACCTATGATTGTGCATACGTACTATTTGTGTTCAGGGTTGGTATTTTAAATAATGTGCAAAGTATTCTAAGCATGCATTGTGGAGAAGAATGATTTAAGTGTGAATGACGAACAACAATGGAAATATGATTGCATACAATATTCCATCAAATAACAATATATTTCTAATTAGAAATTGATAGTTCTGCAGTGGACTTATTACCGTGGACCTGTTATCGTGGTTAGGTACTATTTTTATTAAAATTGTTATGTTCAATATTATTTAAAATATGGAAGTATACATTGTGAAGACAAAGAATTCAATTGATATGAAAGACAAATGAGGATGGAAATAAGACTGTATAAAATATTCCACCAAATTACAATATTTGCCAAAAACAAATTGATACTTCTGAAGCTGTATGTCTAACTTCAATCTAAAGTCTTTCAATCTCATATTCCAAGCTCTCTGAGATTCTTGGATTTCTAGATCAATTGAAGACTTTCATTTGGAACGTTGATGATACCGGCCCTATTGAGGAGGCGGTTCACTTCATTGAAGCTGAAGCTTGGAGAATGTATGAACTTGTCTTCTACCAAATTCATTTTGCAGAAGTAACGAAATAAATAATAAAGATGCTTGCAGTTAACATATTGATGGCGTCCACCAATTGCTGAGACAGCCATGTCTACAAAATCGGGACAAGTGCACTCCGAGTACATGCCAAGTGTAATTCGATAAACTTTTTGCACGGGTTCCATTCTGGATTGAAGGGAGATTATGGCTCCAAGTCCAGGAAAGGGGAGCATAGTTACTCCCAAAATTGTTCCTTTGACATTACCAGCACTCTCCCATTTATTGCGATGTTCTGTAGTAGGAGCATTTGCAATACGTCGAATGGGCTTACTCCTTCGAGTTGTTGGATAGATGTCCGCATACAAAGGACTAGGCTGATCATAAAGGACCGCTTCAAAAACATTGGACATTGTGAATAATCGTCGAGGTGACATAGGTGGTCGCTCTTGGAGATGAAAGCCGGCCTCCTGCAAAAGAAGTGTTTCCTGTCGAGTCAAACTAGTGCCTGTTAGCACGGGCCACACATCTGGTACTTGAGGCCAATCAATTACCCAAGCACGTTTAGAACCTTGAATACATCGTTCAATATCATCTGGACAAAACAAAAAATCTGTCATAATCTCCTTATTTCCGCTGTACTGTTTCTTTCTACCACGGTATGTTGGAGCTGGAGTGCCTTTAGATCCTTTTGCAATTTTGGCAACACAACGGATGTTTGATCCTCGCTGTTGAGCATGACATTTGCAGCTAGACTTGTGGGACAGTCTTGCAATATGCCATTGTGAAGTGTCACAATCACTCTCCAATGCGGTTGTGACATGTGGTACGTGCTCAGAGTTAGCAACAGCATCTGCTTCCTTGAAGGCCTCCGTGGGTGTGCGTGTAGATCTGGTCATGACTCTTGGCTGAGAAAAATTAACTGTATCCGGCTGATGAGAGTCACCATCCGACCCAATGGGAAGGTCAAGTTTACGCTTACTGCTATCAAATACCTCTTCGCCCTCCAAATGCAGAATACGTGTTGCAACGTCAGCTGCTCCAGGAAGGACATTCAATGCCTCCGCGATCTTCTTCGGATCTCCGCTTCTTCTAGCACCTCTTAACTTCAATTCTTCTTTAGATGGACCGGACCTTGATGCTTTGCCGTTTAAGAATGCTCGGTAATTTGTCATTTGCATGAAAGCTTGAATGCAGTCATCAAAAGTGGCAGCAAACAAGTCATTACCTCGATTACCTGACTGCTGCAACCATTTATTATGAACTGTTTCTGATAAGTTGCATGATGGCATGTCTGCCATCTCCTCAATACTTAGCCCCTGCAAGGCAAAAAAGTGTAGTGAGGCCTAAAACACTATACTAGTTAACAGAAATTTTGAAACTGCTAGAAGTTCTATCTTTTTAGAGTGCTACAATTTTGATCCTTTTCGGAAGTGGCCGAGGCTCTTCTCAGCCTTAAAAGGTAAGATACCCCAATCCTAGATTAATCAAATAATCTATCTTAAGTAATACTTGTTTAATACAACATTTAAACATTTTGAATTGAAAGTGGATCCAAATGAAGGCATTAAAATTAAAATGACAAGGTTAAACTTACCATTTGCATGAAGCCTCCCCATTGGCGATATCGGAAGTGCCAAAAGGCAAGCCACAACTCCAATTCTCGCATAGCATCTTCTAAGATTGCCCCGGATGGTAGCCACCAAGATCGAATGGCCAAATATCGTGTCTCGGCTTCGTCCATAGTCTTTGAGTCTTTGTATTGCTTGCATAGACGAGTATGTTGGTGTTGCATATCCGGTTTGATAAGCTTCTGTGTATGTCGATGCAATGAAATACTCCAGTGTAAGAGACACGTTCGCTCGCGGTTCACCATCTCAATTTTGGAATCCCCCGTACCGTATACAATGCGAACAACATTCCAATTCGCTTGTGCACTGTCTGCCATAAAGCCCTTAAAGTTTGGATTTTCCACGCCATTGCGTCTCATGACATCATTCAATGACCTCCACATGATGCATTGAACTTCTGTGTCTTCGGATTGCATGTCGCAAACAGCAATTGTCATGACCTTCTTACATCTTGTGTCATACACATGGCAGGCCATGGTTGTCCAATCCTTCACGCGTTTTACGTGGTCAAACATGAGCCATGCGTTCTCCAAATCTCCTCCCGGTTGCATGCGCTTCACTAAATCCACTCCACTAGTAAGTCCTTCAACCAACATTTTAAACAAGTATACCTTCTCCTTTCCCTGTCCAAAAAAAATGCTATCATGAATGTATTCAAACTTTAAATTTCGTTTCATATTCATGATGCTATCTATAACCCCACTTTTTCCAATACTAGAAAAAGAGGAAATAGTGTTACGGATGTTGGGAGAACTTAGTATTTGGAACCTATCCATAACATCCTCAAGTGACTTTCCATGCAACATCTCTTTAGGTCCTTCGCCATTGTGTATGAGATGATTATCTAAAAACTGCTTACTAGTTGCAAGGGCGATGGCAAAGTTAGTGGCAGTAGGGGTTTTCGAAACCTCGCCTGCGATGAGCCCAGAGATAGTGTCTAAGGATTCTCTGCATATGCCAAGGGCAACAGGATGCATATGATTTCCTAAATGAATGCATGCTCTGGTCATCAAGGGAGTATCGCTAAAAACATAATATATTCTAGCATCACAGACACGGACGCAATGAGGTGGAACTTTGCATATCTTGCAAAGAAGAGTAGAATCCTTTGGAGGGGTTGCACCAACATAGAATGGAACAGAAGTATAATCACACCACTCGGTCTCATTGCGCTTTGACGAACGCTTGAAGTAGTCACTGTCAGGATTGTTGCATACTAGATGGCCTGCACAAGAAGATTTCCTGAATTTGAGACCATCTTGGTTGTTAATATTGGATGTCATGGTCCGACACCATGTGTGGCCATCGTACCGTTTATCCATGTCGCGGAGGTTCCTTGCAGCGGATGCTGAAGATGAAGTAGGAAGAGAAGGCAACTCAAATACTATGTTTCCGTCAAAGTCTGGAGGAAGGTACTGCACCTTCTGATGTATGATTGAATCATAGTTTAGTGCAGCAACTTCGTTCCTAGATCCGCGAACAGATGTTAGCTTGCGAAGGCAACTAACAATACTAACCGTGGTTGTACTATTGGGATAAGTTGGTGGACGAGAGTAGGTGGACAAAGCAGGACTAGTTGAAGGCGTGCCATACCGAGTCGAAGTTGGTTTGAGGGCATCATCTGGGACTCTATTAGAAAGTGGTACCCACAAACTTGGTTGGCTAGGGCACTCTCCCTCTGACTCGCTAGATATATCTATGATAGGATCAAGAATTTCTTGTTTCACACGAACAAGTTGAACAGGAGTACTAGTAGGTGTAACACGCTCATATCCTGTAGAATTTCTAGTATCATATTAGACAAAAGGCATGTCTACCGTAGAATAGTCTGATTGACGAGGTAAGATATCATTGGAGGCATCCATCATGAGGAAAGACAAACCATAAGCTCAATAGCGCCCTGGACGGAGGTGCCAGACATGACCATCTTGAACTGCTAACTTGAGCATATGGATAGACTCTTTCAAGTGGCCAGACTTAGACATAATCTTTTCTTCGACGTAAATACTGGATTGGACAAATCCAAATCGAACATGAAGGAGGTGTGAAGACAATACAGCATATCCTTCTTCTCCAAGAGGGAGGACTAGTGGAATTTCATGGCCATCCGCTCGAATGGATGCCATTGATGCATAAATGAAGGATACACTTGAAATCAGAGTAAAATGACAGAAACCAGGTAGAATGCAAAGATCAAGAGAGTGAAGGTGTTCTGAATTAGAAAATATAAGGGTATAAAATTGTTCTGTAACTTGAATTCATAAAGATAGGACCACAGACCCGTAATGTGATCGTTAGTTGTTAGAATGTTCTACTGTCAGTTATCCCAAATATTGTGTATCTTAAATAGCCGCACAAATCTTTCTTAAGGTAAATTGCTTTTAAAGCAATCAATGAAGCTTACCTAACTCATAAACAAGAGGAATTCAAAATTCGTAGAACATGTGAAGTGTTCAAAAATAGGAGATGCACTTACTACCTTTAAGAAAGAAGGGATGATCTTAGTGACCGTTTACATTTTGGTAAACTATAAATGTCGTTCTATCCGGAGAAGTTCTAATTAATCGGATGAAAATACATTCATCAGTCTAAAAATGCTATATATTGAAGAGATTGCAGAGTTGGCAACAAGTAAGTAGAATTTGTTTTCTTGTAGTGTTTTCAATTGGAGGGATGCCAGAGGGTCATCGTAGGAAGAGACGTAAGGCAGGTCTTCTCTTTTCTAGTAAGAAGCAGTCAGAGAAATTAAAGATGTTTAGACGCTTGCTTTCTTGCCCTTGTTGACGAGGTGTTAATTTCTAAATTGTTTAGAGTCTCACTTACATGATACAAGTTGAAGATGCATGTTGCTAATTTTCACTAGGAACTGTTGATTTGGGCTGAATTTCTTGACCTCGTTGACGAGGTGTCAATTTCTAAATTGTTTAGAGTCTCACCTATATGATACAAGGTGAAGATGCTCGTTGCTAATTTTCACTTTCAATTGCTGATTTGGATTTTAGGGCTGAATTTTTTCACCTGGTTGACGAGGTCACAATTCCAGACTATTTAGGGTCTCACTCACACAATACAAATTGAGAATGCACATTTCTAATTCCATTTTAGATTGCTGATTTGGGTTGAATTTTGTCACCTTGTTGACGAGGTCACAATTCTAGACTATTTGGGGTCTCACTCACACAATACAAATTGAGAATGCACATTTCTAATTCCATTTTAGATTGCTGATTTGGGCTGAATTTCTTCACCTCGTTGACGAGGTCACAATTCTAGACTTTTGGGGTCTCACTCACACAATACAAATTGAGAATGCACATTTCTAATTCCATTTTAGATTGCTGATTTGGGCTGAATTTCTTCACCTCGTTGACGAGGTCACAATTCTAGACTTTTGGGGTCTCACTCACACAATACAAATTGAGGATGCACATTTCTAATTCCATTTTAGATTGCTGATTTGGGCTGAATTTCTTCACCTCATTGATGAGGTCACAATTCTAGACTATTTGGGGTCTCACTCACACAATATAAATTGAGGATGCACATTTCTAATTCCATTTTAGATTGCTGATTTGGGCTGAATTTCTTCACCTCATTGATGAGGTCACAATTCTAGACTATTTGGGGTCTCACTCACACAATATAAATTGAGAATGCACATTTCTAATTCCATTTTAGATTGCTGATTTGGACTGAATTTCTTCACCTCGTTGACGAGGTCACAATTCTAGACTATTTGGGGTCTCACTCACACAATACAAATTGAGGATGCACATTTCTAATTCCATTTTAGATTGCTGATTTGGGCTGAATTTCTTCACCTCGTTGACGAGGTCACAATTCTAGACTATTTGGGGTCTCACTCACACAATACAAACTGAAAATGAACGTTTCTAATTCTATTTTGGATTGATGATTTGGGCTGAATTTCTTCACCTCGTTGACGAGGTTACAATTCTAGACTATTTAGGATCTCCTTTACACAATAAAAATTGAGGATGAATGTTTTTTATTCTATTTTGAATTGCTGATTTGAGCTGAATTTTTTCACCTTGTTGACAAGGTCACGATTCTAGATGATTTAGGATCTCCCTTGTACAATACAAATTGAGGTTACATTTTCATTTTGAATTGTTGATTTGAGATTTTGGGTTCAATTTCATGGCCTCATTGACGAGGTGTTAATTCTAAACTATTTAGGGTCTCACTTGGACGATACAAGGTGAGGATGCATGTTTCTTATTTGTTTTGGATTGTTCATTTGGGCTGAATTTTATGGCCTCGTTGACGAGGTCACAATTCTGAGTTATTTTTTAAGGTAAATGTAACAAGTGTATCTTTTCTATTTTTGAAAATAGAGCTTCATGGACGTTGATGGAGGGCTTACACAAGTGGAGCAGTTGGAACGCGTCATCAACAATGATTCTGAACCTGTGATTAGCATTCCTGAGGTTAGATACATTTCTTATTATCTTTGCATGGATGTTGCATCAATCGTTCTTGTATCATAGTTGTCATTCAATTTGCTTCAACTTTCAATGATTTTTTACTATTAACTCTAATTTGTTTTGAATGTCCTATTCATTGTAGGCTCCCACCATCGTTGAAAGTCAAAGTGTTGATCCTACTTTTGAGGGGCGAATAGTAGAAGAGGTGGAGCAGGATGTGCGAATTGGTCAAAAATTTGACTCCAACGCCGTCATCAAGAGTATGCTATTCGATGGTGGTGGTCCAGGATCCCGATTTGATATTCCTTTGTGTAGGATGATTGGGCTTCCATTGGTGCGTCCTCTTCTTCAGAGTCAGGTGAAACAATTGGAGGCAGACTTTGCTCGTGGATATCGACCAAATGATCGTGTATTCTATGTGGCGACAACGAATGACAAGGGACTTTGCAAGTTGGTAACCCCCGAGATCGTGGAGACATGGGATGAATGCTGGATACAAGAGAATGACCAATTTGAGAAATGGTTGTAGTCTCAGCCATCCATCTCACATTTGACAAACCATATATTTTGGATGGGATGGCAATCATAGACTAGCAACTTGGGTTGATTACATACACAGGATGCATCGTCATGAGCGCTTGTGGCATATGCCCGTTGATTATATGCTTCTAGTATTAGAAGGTCGGACATGCATTCTATTGGAGGCTATGAACGACATTAATTGGTGAGTTTGGTAAAAAAACTCTTTTGTACTTTACCACTTCTTTTGATATGTTATTATACTTTATACTTTCAAATTCATTCATCTTACATTCGATTTGTATTGGTATTTGCAGGTCTACGGAGCATTCTCATGTCAAGAGCAACTTGGCTCAGCAGTTGCATAGGATGAGTTACTATGGCAACTTGAAATTAGAAGACTTCAAGGGTCTTTTAAACGATGAAGATTACAAAAAATGCGAAAATAGGAAACTGTCAGGTGCTTGGTATCCATTGACATCGAATGTCTTCATACAATTCCTTCACAGGGTGAGTGTCTTTTATTTGCAAAAAAAATTCATTCATTTCTGGTAATTTGTAGAATTTATTTTGTATTCATTTAACATTTTTATTTTTCATGTACAGCAAGAAATTGCTGTTGTTTCAGATGCAGCAGTGCGAACGTATTACGAGAAGACACAATTGCAAGATCGAACTCCAAAGGGAGTTCATGATGCTATGACTCAAGACACCACTGCAGCTATCAAAGGTTTTCGAATAGAGTTTGATAAGCAATCAGCCGTTGCAAATCCAAAAAATGGCATTGGATTTCTAGAAGAGGTATATAATTCTTTCTACTTCCAAATGAATGGCTTCTATGATTACTTTTGGTTTTGGTTTTGACTAAGGTTTTGTCTTTTGAAATTTCAGATTAACGTGCATTACAGCGCCAACAAGAAGTCTGAGATGTCATTGGAGAAACTTCAAAGGATATCTACATGTGTAGTTCAGCCAAACCACAAGGTTCGTTGGCTTCGGTGGTGGAACTCCAGCGAGACTTCTAGAGAGGGCTTTAGATTTCCAGCCCTTGGTTTTAACCTCGGGGGGGTCACTTAGAGTGTCCATTAGAAAACACGTGCAAACAAAACTTTGGACCCCCTATATTATATCCTAAAATTTAAATAAAATGAAATAAAAAAATATGACTAGATTTTCCTACTTCAAAAGTTTATGTTTTGAATTATTGATATTTTTATTTGTTAATGATAATTAGTTACAAATTTTTGAAGTAATTAGATACAATGTACAACTGAAAAATAACTTTCACACCCCTATATTATATCCTAAAAAATTGTCTAAAAAATGAAAAAAAAATTCCTAAAAATAGTTCTCTATTGAAAGTTCATTTTGAGTTGAGTATTGATGCAATGGTCATCTAAATGTGATCTCTATAAATATTTGAGTTGAAAAACATGCCGTTTTAGGCCATTTTCAACCTCTTGTACAAATCATTTCAACTATTATTTTAGTTTGAAATTTTGGCAATAGAAACCTATAGTCATTATTAAGCAACCCTCAAAATTTTAAGTTGAAATTATAGTTCATTAGAAACCACTTGTTCGCACGTGGTTTGTAGTAAAATACTAGGTGCCCCCCCCGAGGTTTTAACACATTGACTTTAGAGACATGGCTCTCTAAGGCTACTTTTTGGGCTGAGGTATATTATGAACTTTTTCTTTCATCTACATATTTTATACTTACATTTTATAAGTTTATAAATATTTTGATTTTTATCTTATGGTTGTTCCATGATATGTTTTGCCTTAACAATGTCTTCATACTTATATTTCTTGAATTCTTTGTAGTTGGAAGAAGAAGCCAAAGCGGAATTCGCAAGCATCATCAAGTCTGAAAATATTGAGGTTCATTGGAGTGCCAACGATGAGTTAGACAAGATTGGAGATTATGTAGAGACATGGCGCATTGTGTTATGGGATCATGCTTTTTGGTGGCTCTTCAAGAAGGACTCTTCATATTCGAGGTCTACTCCTTTCAAAGACCAAGAGGGTACAGATGTTGCATTGAAGAGGGTTCTATACAGGTATATCCTTCACTTCAATTATATTTATTTATGTAAATATGACTTGCTTATCAAATTCATAAAATTATCATATTTGTATCTTTGTCATTGCAATAATCACCCCTATTCTATGATTTCAGATATTTCAAGCGAGAGCTGGTTCAAAAAGGTGGGATTGACAGAAAATTCATGCCAAAGCTTTTTAGAAGGTGGCTTGACACGTCTTTGAAGGGCTGTATGTTCACCTTGACTCAACAGCGAGGGTATTTTGTTCAAGAACTCCAAGCTTGTCCTTGGTACCTAGAGTGTCCAAGGATCTTTGCTCCAGCTCTTGAAGGACTTGAGAAAGAAGCCGCTAAAGACCATTCCAAAACAGCCACACAAGAGAAGTTTTTAGATGAAGAGGAGGAACCTGAAGAGGTTGTACCAGTGAAGAAGGGGCGCAAGCCAAAGGAGAAGAAGGCTACAAAGACGATGGTGAAAGCTACTACCACAAAGGACGATACTCCCTCTTCGTCTGTGCCAGCATCCGTTTTTGCACCTCTTCCTTCTCTTGTGCCTCCCACTACTTATGAAGTGATTAATACTGCTCGCTCCCATTGCCCCCCAACTTTGATGTCTATTACAACAGATGTTTTTGCTTCATTAGAGTACATTGCTAGATCAACAATTCAACCCGATAGGCATGGTATTGAGCCTCAAGGTCTAGTTCTACCATCATCAATTTCTGCAATGCTTAGCGTCAAAGAGAAGACAGGGGACAATACATCAACATGGGATGAAATGCTTGATTTTGCAAAGAAGGTAAGATCTATGTTCTCTAGCCTTGTTCTAATTCTCTCTTTTTAATTTCATATGAAGTTATAAATATGGCATTGCAATGCATTCATATATCTAAGAATGTGTATTTTCTAATGTCAAGGTTGGGAAGGAACGGGTGCAAACTTTTGGAGGTCACGTGACCCATGATCCATGTTTGGACTTGGTTGTTGCTAATATTCCGGATGGACTATCGGTCTCCAATGTCTTAGTTCCACCTTCGCATGTTCTTGTTTGGAATGTGTTGAATCCAGAGGAAGTTATTGAACCCATCTTTGAGTTCGCTTCAGAGTATATTCATGATGATGGAGCAATTTTATTGTTCCACCCAGAGAATGGGAAGGTAAAAGAATTTTCACTTGAGCATGCCGATACTTATGGCTTCCGTCTGCTTGACTCTTGGTTGGGCGTGAATGAGTTGAAGCTTTCCAGCTACAAAAAAAACAAACGTTGGATAAGCTCCATTAAAATTGCCTTCATTTATAAATTTTGATGTTTGAATCTACTTCTAGCAACATTGTATTTGTCAAGTATTAATCTTCATACTTGTTTATCCTTGGCAGTCACAACGCTTTCGGATCCTTCTTTTTGTACGAAGAAAATGGGAGGAAACATCGGTGGAGTCTAAGTTCTCAATCTATGTGAACCAGCAACTTAGCAATGCAGGCACAAACCTTGAAGAAGTGGACCTACTTCACAACTTCACTTCCTTGCAGACTCAGCTCATGAATGGTGCTGTTCCATGGAGAGGTGCCCGTGAGAAGGATCCTCTGTTTGTACAGCTACTAATAGAGGCATTTTCAAAACCGGGTGATGTTGTGCTAGATTGTTATGCATCTACAGGTACCTCCCTTGAGTTTTCATTATTCAAACTATGTTTTTATTACATTGTGTGTAACATGTTTCCTGCAACTAATGATGTTGCATGCAATGAACAGGGGCCTCCATTCATGCATGCCGCAATATTGGACGTCATTTGGTGGCTTTGGAGAGCGACAGTGAGATTTTCAAAGCTGTCCTTCAACCTTTGAACAAACCTCTTGCTTCTACTGCCACCATCCAAACTAAGCATCCTTTGCCTATAGTGCTTGACGATTCTAATGACGAGGACGTTGTGAGGCCTTCTACAAGGCCCCAAAAGAGACGTTGCTGTAAATAAGTTCATTGTTGTTTTTAAGCATGTCTAAGTTTTTTTTGTATTGTGTAATATCTCAAAATTAATTTAATTTCTAATTGTTTATTCATTGCATCTTGTAGAGGCAATCCTCTCCGACATTTTGTGCTATCGCCTTCTCCTAGTCCCAAGAGTTTGCCATGTTATATTGAGACTCTAGCGACAGCTATGGCAGAGGCCCCATCACCCATTTTCATTACCAAACGTCGTTCATACAATGTTGTTGTCAAGAACTTTTTAGACCTTGAAGCTGATGTTGAAACACCAGGGCTTACATGCAGTGATAGTAGTCAAGTTAGTGATCATTCTTCTCCCATATGTGGTATTGGGTCGAATTGATCCCATTTGTTTCAGATACTATTGTTATTACTTGATTTTCTAATGCATGTAGTGAGACTAAAAGGGCCACTACATTCTTGCACCTTATTCTATTCTAGAGTTATTTTGCATTCATGTGATTTTTGGAATGGTCATGTGGGAGCACGGAAACTCATTAGGGAGAAATGTAGCTTAGAAATAGGGTAGGAGTTAGTCAAAAATTTCAAAACTTTGGTAAGAAGTAAGAAATTAGATCCGGATACAGATAGATTCCGGATAGTTAGAATCCGAGATTTTAGATCCTTTAAACCGGGTTCTTTCGAGAGCAGGAACAGATCTTAAATCCGAGTTGGGTCGGATCGGAACGAGCTACGAAATAGGTATCCAACCTACGCTGCTAGGGAACCGTTACGAGAACGGACCTCTTTCCGTTCGCCAAGGGGAACGGTCGGCAGCTCGACTAGTACTTAAACCTTCGCCAGACCTAATCTTTCTCATTCTTCACTTTGCTGATTGTCTTGCGCACTTAGCTAAGAGAAAGAGTGGTGAGTTAGAGATCGCGACAGGGAGAGACGGGTGAGGTCGGTGCCGATTGTACCGGATTTAGTAGTCGGTGTCGGTGAACTATGGCGGAGTCCAGCAAACCGGTAGCGCATCGACCTTCTGTCACAGCTCGGATAATTAGACCGGCTATTCCCACCGACCCAACGCACCGGAAGGAGTTAGAAACAGATCTGACCCGGATGGGGTGCGTAGGTTTAATCCACCGACCGTGGAATGTTAAGGACACGGAGATGCTGGAGCAGCTGATCTCAGGGGTCCCAAATCAGTTTGAGTTGACTGTGAGAGGCCAACCCGGAGCATGGACGGCGGATGTATGGGCTGACGTATACGGGTTTGAGAAGAACGGGTCCAAATTAGGTTCTCGAGTAGAGACGTACGGGATTGGGAAGTTCCGTAATCCGGTTACCACTAAGGACGGATACCCCGTGAGTGACTGTAAGGACGCTAGGCAGAAACGGTTGCCGGAATTTTTGATTCCGATCATGTATCTGGAAAAGCCCACCCGAGTTACGGTTACGGTGGCCAACACCATCTTTGGAGCTTTAGAAGATAAGGTAGTCCACTGGGGGAAAGTCCTAGCCGGTATAGTGAAGAAACTGGTGTCGCACGTAGGGAAGGGAAAGCCGAGTCTTCTCAGTCCGTACCTGTTTCACTTGTACCACCATCAGGAGGTGCTGACTAGTGAAGAGGTGGTGATTTACAACACCGGATTGGAAATAGTGAAGTATGGTCTCACGCACGAAATTCCACCGGATACTCCAATCGAGAGAGAGGAAGAGGAAGAAGAAGAAGACGACGACGAGGAAGAAGAAACGCAGCAGCAGGACCTGGTCGACAAACCGGAGAAGAGAAGGAAGTCGACCAATCCGAACTCGAGAGTGGAACAGTTGACCCCAGAAAAAAAAGAGCCGAGTCAACCCCCGGAACCGGAAATACAGTCGGACTTCTTCGACGCCGGAACGCAGTGGATGGAGGAGGCCAAGCACATGTATTTCGGGATGTCAGACATGATGCTGGGGATTGCTGCGGAGCTGAAGGTGGAGCCGGAAGATATCATAAATCAGATCCGGAAACTACCGAGCCCGGATTTGATTCGTGAGAAGGACGAGCGGATCAAGAGCTTGGAGAAGGAAAGGGATGACTTGTTAGGTTGGGTGAACTGGGCGGATACGGATGCCGCAGTTGCACGGCAGAAGGAGACGGAAGCTCTCCAACTCGTCCACAATTTGACCGCGTTGGTGGAACAGCCCGCGGAAGCTGTTGTTAAATCCCGACTCTTCAGCAATCAGCTGAGTGGCATAGGCCACTTATCCGGATCCAAGGTGGTAACGATCTTGGTGGACTTCCAGGCCCGGATGGAAGGTATTTTGAAGGAGATGGCGCAACTGTTGGGGCACCTCGACCCGAACAAGCCATTGGATTTCACCCACTTTCCGGAGCTGCCCAACGTTGACTTGTTGAAGACGCCCCAGAAGCCGGGGTCAGGGATTGGTCTACAGCCATCTCCAAGACCTACTCCAAGTCAGGCACGGATCCAGACGAGGACCACTAAGTTCGGCCAGACGAGGAGTATCCAGTCGATTCCGGTAGTAGCAGGGAGTGCTGTTCCGGCATCCGGAACATCCGTCAGGAGCGATTTAATCCAACGGATGGGAGCCTTGTCAAACCCGGCTCGGACCAGTCCGGTCGACTTTACTCATATGCAGAAGGCATTGCCCAAGAGGAATACAACACCGATTCAGCTGGACGATTCGCCAGAGTGGAGATGATCCAGGAGTCCGAGAAGGGAGAATTCACTTCCGGGGATGCGACGGCTTCGGATGACGACCCGCCGCCGATCCAGCGGAAGATTCCGACCCGGGCTGCAACGAAGTCCACTCCACCGAAAGGGAGCAGGAAACCACCTGCAGGGCCAAGTAGCAGCGCGAAGAAATCAAAGCGGGGAAAGTAGTTAGTATATTTGCAGTATTAGGATTTTTAATCTGGAGCGGATTTTCCGTGCGTGGGGCCCGATTCCGGATTTTTAGGAGTAGTTGACTTTGAACTTTCCGGATATTACGGTTGGTTACTGATTGGTCACCTGGATTTTCAGGTGTTCTTTTTTTGGCTTTTTGTTTTGGCTTTTTAAGTGGAGGGCAGCTTGTTGCCCTTTCATTCCAGCCTTGCCCATTTTGTGTGCATTAGTTTATGTTCATATTCTCTTTTCTCTAATCTGAGCCACTAAGTGGACATTCGGATTTCTGGCTATGTGTGCGATTTCTTGAGTCGTTTATGAGTGTCGAAAGTGTGAGAGAGGGCGGGTGTGGGGGAATCCGGGTTGAAAATTAGTTAGACCTGATTTGAGCGAGTAAGTTTGTGAGGAAACTTTACTAGACTTGTGAGTAAGGACTTGTGCGTGGTACCTTTAAATTGCCGTAACGATGATCCGGTTCTAAGGAGTGGTGCGGATGCGAGTCCGGAATCCAGGGAGGGTTCCGAGCGGAGATAAGCGACCGCCAGCGGAAAATCCCCACTCACCGGAAGGTCTGTGTCGCAAGGTAAATTTTTGGTTTTTTGTAAGTTATCTAAATCTTGGAACGGAAACCGTGATCTGGGATCCGGATTCAAGTAGGAGGTAACCAATAACCGGAAATTAACTAATGGAACGGAATAGATGACAATCCGGATTTGATCTGAATCTGAACCGGATTAGAGTTAGAACGGATCTGAGTTGGATCGGAATGGGTCAGGAACGGATTTGGTCATGATGACAGATTAGACTATATATGGGCTGACCAATCCAGTGGCCACTCTTTTTCAATCTTCATTTGCGGAAATCTCGCTCCAGCGCGTACTTAGCCTCTCTTCCCAGCGTTTTGCTTTCTTGTTTTGAGTTGGTTTGTGTGTGCGTGTTAGTGTGTTAGGGCGCGCAGCGCTTTAGTGTGCGTTGCAGGTTTAGAGGTATTCCGGTTGAGATCGGAAGAGCGAAGGTGAGAAACGGGACGTGCGGCTAGGAGAGGGAAAGGTAGCCACAGTCAGGATCCGGTTAGCACAGTTCGTGTCCATGCCTCAGCTCCGTAAGAGTAGAGCAGGGCCGTCTAGTTCCTCCACATTAGAAGTAAAACTCCGGAAGGTGTGTCCGGTTATTCCAACGGACGAGAAGGAAAAGGACAACCTGATAGAGGATTTGGCTAAAATGGGCTGCGGAGGACTGATCGATAAACCCTGGGGGTTTAGGGAGGAGCAGATGATTCGAGAGTTACTCGGAAAGCTCTCCAACCAGTTTGAGAGAACTCTCCGCGGAAGTCCGGGCAACTGGACGGAGGAGATGTGGAAGGCCGTGTATGAATTCCGGTCTGGAGGTCGAGGGATGGCCTCCTCGAAGGAGGGTTACACTCGGGAGAAATTCCGGTGCAACGTGGACTCCAAGGATGGGCACGCGGTGGCAGATTGTCTGGACGACCGGCATCGGAACCTTCTCCAGTTCCTGGTTCCGATCATCCACCCGGAGAAGCCGACGAGGGTGACCATCGCCATCAGGAACCTCATTTTCGGAGCCCTGAGCGGGGAACGGAAAGTGGACTGGGCCAGGATTTTGTTCGACCTGGTCAACCGGCTAATTCCGAAGATCGGAGGAAGTAGACCGACTCCGTTGAGTCCCTACCTCGTCCATCTGTACAAGCACAATCAACTCCTCACGGATACGGAGGAGAAGGAGTGGAAGATGCATGAGTCACTCCTGAAATATGGGGAATCGGAATCGGAAGAAGAAGAACAGGAAGAAGTATCCGGTTCCGAGGAGGAAGAAGAGGAAGAGGAGGAGCTACACCGGCCGCAGCACAAGCGGCAGAAGACGACGCCTCCTCACCGGAGAGGAACCCCAACCCCTCCGGCTGAGACCTCCAACCCAGGGAAGAAACCGGTTTCTGAAGAACCGGGTCCTTCCGGATCGGATCCGACGGATCCGTTCAACCAGCTGGTCAACATCCTGAGTGATGTGCGAGCAGACTGGACGGTGAAGAAGCTGATTCTGAATCAGATCAGCGAGCTGGTGGGAGCACCAGTAAACAGCAACCTGGCAGGAGTGGTTGCAGATTTTATCTCCAGCCCGGATGAGATCCGGAAGCAAGAGGCGGAGATCCGACGACTCCAGGAGGAGAACGAGTCGTTGAAAACGGAAATGTTGCTCCTCAAGGAGGACATGGCTACCACCCGGGAGATGGCAGAGGCTACCCGGAAAGTAGCGGAGGACGTGAAGGCCACATTCGGAGCAACCGGAGAGGCCATCACCAAGTCAAAGTTGTTTGACGAGGGAGTCCTCAAGGAGAATAAGATATCCGGGACCAAGTTGGTCCGGATTTTGACAGACTACTCCGAAAAGGTGGAGTTAGTCATGATGGACGCGCGAGAGGCTGCAAACCGGATGGAGGAGAGCAGCAGGAAGCTGAATGGAGTGACGTTGTCACGGTCGTTCCATCTGTCCGACCTTTCAATGCCCGGATCTTTTCCGAACGTGGGCATTCCAACGGAAGGAAAGGATCGGACTCCCCAGTCCAAGAAGAGTGGAAGGAAACTCGCGCACACCATCAACCTGGATTCGTCACCGGATCTCCCAGAACGAGAAACAGGGGAGCGGAACCAGAACCTGACGGACGTTTTCGAGCAGCTTGGAACGGAACCGCCCAGAAGTCCCACACTGAACCCGGGGAAAGATCAAAGTATGGATCTGACCCCAGATCAGGGTGAGGATCAAGAACAGAGCGTGCACCAAGGCGAAGACGAAGTCATGGACGAAGGAACGGATCAAGGAGTAGATCCGGTTATGGTAGGGTAGTTAGGATTTTAGTTGTAAATATTTGTTAGTTAGGACCGGACCGGATTTGATCCGGATGTGCCTGGTCTGGATCGGATGTTTTCCGGTCTGGCCGGCTCGGCGGGGACCGAAAGTTCCGCGCGGACTTTCCGGGCCGCTTTATGTTGACTTTTTGAGTTTTAAAATGTATATAGTCAGTCTCTGCGAAGGAGACTGGGAGTCTTTTCCCTTGAGTTTTTGTGCATCTTCTATTGATTTCTTGTTGTACGTCTCTCCCGCGCGTGGCAGGGCTGTTTTGGTGAGGAATTAGGAAAATGTATGCAGATTCTAGAGAGATTTCTCCCCTTGGTGTGTTTGTTTTGCTCTTATGTGCATGTGAGTGGGTTTTCTAAGTGTTGGGAGCGGATTTCAGTTCCTCAGCACCTCTACAGTTCACGATTCCGGGCGAGAAAACCGTTGTTAGGCTAGGCGGATAGGGAAGGAGTCCTTAAACGCGCTAGAACTCCTGGATAGGAAATCCGGTTGAGTGCCCGATCTCCCGTGAGGTCTCGCTGCCCTAGTTGGTAAACGGAAGGGCTTTAGTTGATGTTGGAACGGACGAGTTCACTTGTAACCACCTAACTCCACACGGAGGGAACTTGGCATCAAGGTCGTTGTAGTATGAGAGGATCGTACGGGGGGTCTTTGTG
This sequence comes from Pseudisothecium myosuroides, assembly GCA_951799445.1. NCBI lineage: Eukaryota > Viridiplantae > Streptophyta > Bryopsida > Hypnales > Lembophyllaceae > Pseudisothecium > Pseudisothecium myosuroides. The sequence continues at coordinate 4,278,031 of OX637291.1, read as the reverse complement.
TGACCTGCAAACCGGATCGCTGTCCGGGGGGCTGTGAGAGATCAAACCGGATCCGCGCTAGTGTAGGAAGTAGTGGATTAGAGAAGTGGGTCTTCAGCCACTATAAGTCACGGAAGGAGTGGCGGGCCTGCCACTCTCAAAAGCAAGCGGCGAACCCTCTGATGGTGAAACAGAGGCTAAACTAAACCGGAGTGGAGTGAGAGTAAGTGTGTGAGGACCGGATCGGATCGGTCCAGAGGAGTTCCAGGATCAGAAGTGTTAGGATCCTGGGTTGTGGAAGTTTTACGGGACCGAATAGCTTGACAGACCAGAAGAAATAGAGGGAGGTCTGGTCGTTGTTTTCGGTGTGTTGTTGTTTCCGGTTTTAGATCTAGGACCGGAATGTAGGAATTGGATACTGGCTGAGCTTAAGTTGGAAATAATGCTAGACACTTCACAGAATCTCGTAGGTTCGATCTTTAGAGTCATTTTGTTATGCTTTAAAGTGGTTTTTGGGAGTATAACAGGGAATTCGCTTACTCTGTGCTGCGACACGCAAAAATCTGACGCCGCTGCCCGGGATTCTAAAGCTGTTAGTGTTCGTTCCTAGTAGCAAAGTCAGTAGTTGTTTTATTTTTTTGTCTTGTCTTTTCCGGATTGAGATTTGGTTTTTGACGAGAAACCGGATTTCGTATTCATGAGAAGAAATACAGGAAGTGAAAGAAGGTCTAAGCGATTGAAGAAGAATCAAGGAGAATCGTCTGGACCTGGTTTTAGTGATCCGGATAACTCTGATCCGGGTGACCAACCGATCTTTGTACCTGCGCCTGGAGAGCAGATCGAAAGTCCGAGATCGGGGAATACTCCGTCAACTTCCGAACGAGGATCTGAACCGGAAGGGGAAGAACCGGATTTGGAAGAGGAAGAAGTCATGACCCGGTTAAGGTACAAACGTTACAAGGGCGACGGTAGCCAAGATGCGGACGAATGGCTGTGCGAGTTTGAATCGACTGCACTCGCCAACTAAGAGAATGAGGCGGCCCAGCAAAGAATCTTTCAAGGATTGCTGAAGGGGGAAGCTCTCAAATGGTACCAAGATGTTCCGGATCTGATCCGGAATAACTGGGATCAGCTGAGAACGGACTTTCTGCAAGCATTCCGGGAAGTTGGCGGAGAAGCCAGTTGAGCACATTGACGATGAAATCGTCCGAATCCGTGCGAAGGTACGGACAGAGAGTGAAAGCTCTCATGCAGAAGTTAACCACTGAGATTGCTCCTAGTTTGCAGGTGGAGTGGTACGTTGCCGGATTACCTGAGTCAATGGGATTTCTGATCCGACAAACGCGCCCGAGAACGCTAAGAGAGGCCATGGATGCTGCAACCAATTACGAGAATTCAGCACAGTCACTCCGGAAGTCCCTCAAACGAAACGAAGAGCAAGCCAGAGGGAAGGGCAAGAAGATCGACCGGAAATCGAAGCATCGAAAGAAGGTCTCAGACTCGGAAAGCACTTCTGAGTCGACCGGATCGGAAGTTTCCAATCGGAGTTCATCCAGTTCGGATACGGAACGGAGTGTTTCACCTCCCCGACGTTCGTCTAAAAAGGGGCAGAGTCGAAAGTCCGTTGTGAAAGTGAAGGCAGAGGAGACGGATTCTAAGAAGGCAATCAAGAAACTCCAAGACACATTGGAGGCGATCAAGGTCAACATCGCAGAGAACCGGAGACCAAGACGGATTGTCCCGACTTCCCGATCCAACGTCTGGTGCGGAAGGTGTGGCGAACCGGGTCATTACCCGAGCGAGTGCCAAAGAACCAACCCGAAGCACGTTCACTTCGTGTATCCTGAAGAAGAAGAGGTGTACTACACCATGGCACCTGAGGAAGAGGAGGAAGTTTACCAGATTCAACCAACTTATGGGAGAGGGAAAGGGATTGCTGTTCCGATCCGATCCAACATGCTGAACCGGAATTTCCTACCCGGTCCTAGTCAAGGCTTCATGATGCAGCCACCGATGCGAGCATATCCGGATAGACAAGTGGTGATTTGTTATGGCTGTGGAGAACCGGGACACTATGCCAATAACTGTCCTAACAAGGGAGTAGCTCAAGGTGCGCCACGAATCCTTCCATGCCAGAATTGCCAGGAGTATGGACATCCGGAGGATCAATGTCCAAAACCAGTACAACCGCGACCGGTTTACAAGCAAGTCCAGATTCTTCCCAGGGAGCAGACCGCATTCAACTACGGTCACTCTGCTGGAACGGAGAATCCGGAGAAATGACGGTGCGAGGTGGAGCTGCCAGAAGGAGCGGAGAGCGTGGTCAACCGAGTATCGACCCGCAGTTCCACCAGGAACCAATCCGGTCGTACCATTAGGAGTAGTAAGAAGAAGTCGAGAAGGAAACCGGAATCGAGTAGCGATTTGGATCGTCCTTCTCCAGAGCCTAGACCGGAACCAGAGTTAGTTCACTCTGAGGAAGGGGTAGGCAGTAACCGGATTCCGATAGATATCAGCGCAGAGATCCGAACGGAAATCTCTGGACCAGATATATTACGGAATCAAAAGAAGGTTAGTTTTAGTGACACACTCGTGATCATTAATCCGGACGTAAATACGCATGAGTATAACATCATCCAGGATATAAAGGATCAGAAGGCGAATGTCACGATCGGACAGCTCCTGCATGACAACGTGATGTACCAAAAGCTGATCCGAGACGCCTGGACCCGGAAACGGAGGAAGAAGGTGAAGCTGCCAGCGATTGCAGTTAACTTTTCTCAACCGGAAGATTCCGGAGCTCCAGAAGTCACTGTGGAGATAGAAGGATGTGCGATCCCAAAGGTTCCGATCGATGGAGGATCGGGAGTGAACCTGATGCTGGAGGATACAGCATTTGACTTGGGATTCACCACCTTCGAAGCCACGGAACAAGTCCTCAGAATGGCGGACCAGTCACGAGTAAATCCGGTCGGGAAACTTTCACAAGTTCCAACCCGGATTGGAGGAAAAGACTACCTGCTGAATTACGTTATTATACGTGTTCATAAAGGTAGACCTTTTCCGATGTTACTCGGTAGACCCTGGTTATATTCCGCTTGAGTACTTGTGGATTGGGGTGCCAAGGAACTGGTGGTAGGGAAACCTTCCAATCGGATTCCTTGGACCACTGAGAAGCATTTAGGAGAGACGAGTGATTCAGATGGATACACTACGGACTGGTCGGATCCGGAAGATTCCGCCACCAGTTATTTCGTGGATCCATTCGAGCACCAGTCCGAGACGAACTATGGATTTTCCGAGGCTGTATTAGAGCATCATCCGGAAGAAATCCAGAAACCAGTGGTAGAAGATCGATCTCTGGGAGAGTCGAGTGTTCCGCTCACAACCGAGTGGATCGCTCAACAGATCAGGACCAGAAATCTACCGGTTAGTCATAGTGAAACAAGAGAATCCGGTTGGGGAAATTTAGCTTCTTTCCCTGAGGAAGTTTACGAGGAGAAAGTCAAACCGGTTGTTTCACCCACTGAGTATGAGAAGGAGAGTATTGAACCCAACAGGAGTTTTTACCTTAGTAAACTTTTGAAGGATACGGAGAAATCCGGTTATACTAAACTTCTGAAGGAGTATCTCGACGTTTTTGCTTGGGAGCCATCCGATCTGAAGCGCATTCCCCCTCATTTAGGAGAACACCGCATCGACCTGACAGAAGGATCTGTTCCGGTTCGACGGCGACAGTACCGGCTCAACCCCAAGTATTCGTTGATGGTGAAGGAGGAAATCGATCGGTTGCTGGAAGCAGGATTCATTTATCCGGTCCACAACTCTGAATGGGTTTCTCCTATCGTGGTGGTTCCAAAGAAAGTTGGAGCGGATGGGAAAGTCAAGATCCGAGTTTGTCAAGATTTCCGGAAATTGAACGCAGCCACGAAGAAGGATTACTTTCCTCTTTCGTTCACCGATCTTATTTTGGACCACGTTGCTGGTCACGATTGTTACAATTTCTTAGACGGATTTTCCGGTTACAACCAGGTGTTCATCCGGTGGTGCGATCAGCTGAAGACCACATTCACGACGGAATGGGGGACTTATGCTTTCACCCGGATGCCATTCGGCCTGTGTAATGCACCCGGAACGTTTCAGCGACTGATGATGGATATTTTCAAGGATTTTCTTCGACATTTCCTTGAGGTGTTTATAGACGACTTTGCGGTTTTCAGTGACCGGGAAAGTCATCTCGAGTGTTTGAGGAAGACATTCCAAAAATGCCGAGAAACCGGTTTGAAGCTACATCCGGGCAAGTGTTTTTTCGGGATGGGATCCGGAATTTTACTTGGTCATGTAGTGAGCAAGACCGGATTACAGGCTGATCTAGAGAAAGTGAGAGTGATGCTCACTTTGCTACCTCCAACCTGTGTTAAAGAAATCCGAGGATTTCTTGGATGTGTAGGATACTACCGGCGGTTCATCGACGGATATGCCAAGAGGGCTATTCCGCTCACGGAACTTTTGAAGAAAGATACGGAATTCGTCTGGACGGAAAAGAGACAACAGGCCTTCGAAGATTTGAAGACCCAGTTGGCCAAAGCTCCGATCCTTTCCGTTCCGGATTGGACGAAGGAGTTCCATGTTACTCTCGATGCATCCGGTTGGTGTCTGAGTTCGATTCTCTGGCAGTTCGACTCAGAAAGGCGTGAGAATCCGATTTACTATGCGAGTAGACAGATGAGTTTGGCTGAACGGAATTACACGACTATAGAACGAGAGGCGTTAGCAGTGGTGTATTCCTGTAAGAAGTTCCGACACTATCTACTCGGATACAAGGTGATTTTTCACACAGATCATGATTCTTTAAAATACCTTGTCAACAAACCGGATTTGTCAGGCCGGATTGCTAGATGGATTTTGCTTTTACAAGAGTTTGACTACGAGGTTGTAGTGAAACCGGGAAAAGCAAATGTGAATGCGGATTACCTGTCAAGACAGAGAGGACAAAAATCCGTAGCAGATATTTCCGCTCAGTTTCCGGACAAGTTCCCGGATACTGTGGAAGATCCGGTTTTTGTAGAAAACCAGGATCCTCCCTTGGTAGAGGTCTTTCACCTCAACAACGAAACTGTTTCAGAGTATCAAGATATCATAGATTACCTTGTGAAATCTAGATACCCGGAACAGATGAGTGTAGAGGAAAAAGAAATTTTCCAATGAAAAGTAGCTCCTTATACCCTGATTAGAGGAGTGCTTTTCAAGTTAGGAACAGATGATATTCTCAGGCGATGTCTAGAACCTGCGGAACGGAAGAAAGTGATACAAGCTCTTCATGCCGGAGATTCAGGAGGACATTTTGCCTTTGTTAATACAGTGAACCGGATCCGATCAACCGGATACTGGTGGCCGTATTTACACAGAGATGTTAGGAATTTTGTTAGAAGTTGTGATCAGTGTCAGCGGACAGGAGCACCCTCCTTCCGGAATCACTGGCCGCTGACTCCTATCATTCCCCTAGCACCTTTTGAGAAATGGGGAATAGATTTTATAGGACCTATTTTTCCGGTCAGTACAAGGAAAAAGAGGTACATTATTCTAGCCACGGATTACGCGACCAAATGGGTAGAGGCCAAGGCAACACGGAAGAATGATGCAGAAACTTCAGCAAACTTTCTGTTTGAAGAAATCCTCATGCGTTTTGGACACCCATTGGAGCTGGTCAGCGACCGGGGAACCCATTTCCTCAATGATGTCATCGTCGACCTAACGAACAAGTATCTTATCAAGCACCGGAAGACGACTCCTTACAACCCGAAAGCGAACGGATTGACGGAGCGGGCAAACGGAATAGTTGGTAAGATCTTGAACAAGATGGTTTCCGCTCACAAGACGGATTGGGATCGGAAACTACCTTCGGCAGTTCACGCGTACAACACCACAGAGAAGACCACAACCGGAAAAACTCCGTATTTTTTGGTTTTCGGTCAGGAAGCAGTCCATGGAGTGGAGTTGGAGGTAGAAACATTTCGGGTCATAGCAGCTCGAAGTACAGTATCAAGGACGGATACTCTTCCAAGACTTCTCGCCATTGAAGAACTGGAAGAAATCCGGAATGCAGCCCTGGAAAGAACCCTGGGAGTGCAGAACAAGCGCAAGGAAGATTACGATCGGAAAATCCCAACGGATCACGGAATCCGAGAAGGAGGCCTGGTTCTTCTCTATGACAACCGTCATAAAGACTTTCCGGGTAAGTTACATACTCGCTGGATGGGACCTTTCCGAGTCAATCAAGTTTTTCAGAACGGATCTCTGCAACTCCAGAATCTGCAAGGACAGTGGCTTGATACTCGTGTGAACGGATCGAGAGTGAAGAAGTATATCGAGGCTTCTTCGTCAGATCAGGATTGATAGTGTTCGCGAGGACGCTCACAGATGAGGAAGGAGTAATGTCGCAAGGTAAATTTTTGGTTTTTTGTAAGTTATCTAAATCTTGGAACGGAAACCGTGATCTGGGATCCGGATTCAAGTAGGAGGTAACCAATAACCGGAAATTAACTAATGGAACGGAATAGATGACAATCCGGATTTGATCTGAATCTGAACCGGATTAGAGTTAGAACGGATCTGAGTTGGATCGGAATGGGTCAGGAACGGATTTGGTCATGATGACAGATTAGACTATATATGGGCTGACCAATCCAGTGGCCACTCTTTTTCAATCTTCATTTGCGGAAATCTCGCTCCAGCGCGTACTTAGCCTCTCTTCCCAGCGTTTTGCTTTCTTGTTTTGAGTTGGTTTGTGTGTGCGTGTTAGTGTGTTAGGGCGCGCAGCGCTTTAGTGTGCGTTGCAGGTTTAGAGGTATTCCGGTTGAGATCGGAAGAGCGAAGGTGAGAAACGGGACGTGCGGCTAGGAGAGGGAAAGGTAGCCACAGTCAGGATCCGGTTAGCACAGTTCGTGTCCATGCCTCAGCTCCGTAAGAGTAGAGCAGGGCCGTCTAGTTCCTCCACATTAGAAGTAAAACTCCGGAAGGTGTGTCCGGTTATTCCAACGGACGAGAAGGAAAAGGACAACCTGATAGAGGATTTGGCTAAAATGGGCTGCGGAGGACTGATCGATAAACCCTGGGGGTTTAGGGAGGAGCAGATGATTCGAGAGTTACTCGGAAAGCTCTCCAACCAGTTTGAGAGAACTCTCCGCGGAAGTCCGGGCAACTGGACGGAGGAGATGTGGAAGGCCGTGTATGAATTCCGGTCTGGAGGTCGAGGGATGGCCTCCTCGAAGGAGGGTTACACTCGGGAGAAATTCCGGTGCAACGTGGACTCCAAGGATGGGCACGCGGTGGCAGATTGTCTGGACGACCGGCATCGGAACCTTCTCCAGTTCCTGGTTCCGATCATCCACCCGGAGAAGCCGACGAGGGTGACCATCGCCATCAGGAACCTCATTTTCGGAGCCCTGAGCGGGGAACGGAAAGTGGACTGGGCCAGGATTTTGTTCGACCTGGTCAACCGGCTAATTCCGAAGATCGGAGGAAGTAGACCGACTCCGTTGAGTCCCTACCTCGTCCATCTGTACAAGCACAATCAACTCCTCACGGATACGGAGGAGAAGGAGTGGAAGATGCATGAGTCACTCCTGAAATATGGGGAATCGGAATCGGAAGAAGAAGAACAGGAAGAAGTATCCGGTTCCGAGGAGGAAGAAGAGGAAGAGGAGGAGCTACACCGGCCGCAGCACAAGCGGCAGAAGACGACGCCTCCTCACCGGAGAGGAACCCCAACCCCTCCGGCTGAGACCTCCAACCCAGGGAAGAAACCGGTTTCTGAAGAACCGGGTCCTTCCGGATCGGATCCGACGGATCCGTTCAACCAGCTGGTCAACATCCTGAGTGATGTGCGAGCAGACTGGACGGTGAAGAAGCTGATTCTGAATCAGATCAGCGAGCTGGTGGGAGCACCAGTAAACAGCAACCTGGCAGGAGTGGTTGCAGATTTTATCTCCAGCCCGGATGAGATCCGGAAGCAAGAGGCGGAGATCCGACGACTCCAGGAGGAGAACGAGTCGTTGAAAACGGAAATGTTGCTCCTCAAGGAGGACATGGCTACCACCCGGGAGATGGCAGAGGCTACCCGGAAAGTAGCGGAGGACGTGAAGGCCACATTCGGAGCAACCGGAGAGGCCATCACCAAGTCAAAGTTGTTTGACGAGGGAGTCCTCAAGGAGAATAAGATATCCGGGACCAAGTTGGTCCGGATTTTGACAGACTACTCCGAAAAGGTGGAGTTAGTCATGATGGACGCGCGAGAGGCTGCAAACCGGATGGAGGAGAGCAGCAGGAAGCTGAATGGAGTGACGTTGTCACGGTCGTTCCATCTGTCCGACCTTTCAATGCCCGGATCTTTTCCGAACGTGGGCATTCCAACGGAAGGAAAGGATCGGACTCCCCAGTCCAAGAAGAGTGGAAGGAAACTCGCGCACACCATCAACCTGGATTCGTCACCGGATCTCCCAGAACGAGAAACAGGGGAGCGGAACCAGAACCTGACGGACGTTTTCGAGCAGCTTGGAACGGAACCGCCCAGAAGTCCCACACTGAACCCGGGGAAAGATCAAAGTATGGATCTGACCCCAGATCAGGGTGAGGATCAAGAACAGAGCGTGCACCAAGGCGAAGACGAAGTCATGGACGAAGGAACGGATCAAGGAGTAGATCCGGTTATGGTAGGGTAGTTAGGATTTTAGTTGTAAATATTTGTTAGTTAGGACCGGACCGGATTTGATCCGGATGTGCCTGGTCTGGATCGGATGTTTTCCGGTCTGGCCGGCTCGGCGGGGACCGAAAGTTCCGCGCGGACTTTCCGGGCCGCTTTATGTTGACTTTTTGAGTTTTAAAATGTATATAGTCAGTCTCTGCGAAGGAGACTGGGAGTCTTTTCCCTTGAGTTTTTGTGCATCTTCTATTGATTTCTTGTTGTACGTCTCTCCCGCGCGTGGCAGGGCTGTTTTGGTGAGGAATTAGGAAAATGTATGCAGATTCTAGAGAGATTTCTCCCCTTGGTGTGTTTGTTTTGCTCTTATGTGCATGTGAGTGGGTTTTCTAAGTGTTGGGAGCGGATTTCAGTTCCTCAGCACCTCTACAGTTCACGATTCCGGGCGAGAAAACCGTTGTTAGGCTAGGCGGATAGGGAAGGAGTCCTTAAACGCGCTAGAACTCCTGGATAGGAAATCCGGTTGAGTGCCCGATCTCCCGTGAGGTCTCGCTGCCCTAGTTGGTAAACGGAAGGGCTTTAGTTGATGTTGGAACGGACGAGTTCACTTGTAACCACCTAACTCCACACGGAGGGAACTTGGCATCAAGGTCGTTGTAGTATGAGAGGATCGTACGGGGGGTCTTTGTGTGACCTGCAAACCGGATCGCTGTCCGGGGGGCTGTGAGAGATCAAACCGGATCCGCGCTAGTGTAGGAAGTAGTGGATTAGAGAAGTGGGTCTTCAGCCACTATAAGTCACGGAAGGAGTGGCGGGCCTGCCACTCTCAAAAGCAAGCGGCGAACCCTCTGATGGTGAAACAGAGGCTAAACTAAACCGGAGTGGAGTGAGAGTAAGTGTGTGAGGACCGGATCGGATCGGTCCAGAGGAGTTCCAGGATCAGAAGTGTTAGGATCCTGGGTTGTGGAAGTTTTACGGGACCGAATAGCTTGACAGACCAGAAGAAATAGAGGGAGGTCTGGTCGTTGTTTTCGGTGTGTTGTTGTTTCCGGTTTTAGATCTAGGACCGGAATGTAGGAATTGGATACTGGCTGAGCTTAAGTTGGAAATAATGCTAGACACTTCACAGAATCTCGTAGGTTCGATCTTTAGAGTCATTTTGTTATGCTTTAAAGTGGTTTTTGGGAGTATAACAGGGAATTCGCTTACTCTGTGCTGCGACACGCAAAAATCTGACGCCGCTGCCCGGGATTCTAAAGCTGTTAGTGTTCGTTCCTAGTAGCAAAGTCAGTAGTTGTTTTATTTTTTTGTCTTGTCTTTTCCGGATTGAGATTTGGTTTTTGACGAGAAACCGGATTTCGTATTCATGAGAAGAAATACAGGAAGTGAAAGAAGGTCTAAGCGATTGAAGAAGAATCAAGGAGAATCGTCTGGACCTGGTTTTAGTGATCCGGATAACTCTGATCCGGGTGACCAACCGATCTTTGTACCTGCGCCTGGAGAGCAGATCGAAAGTCCGAGATCGGGGAATACTCCGTCAACTTCCGAACGAGGATCTGAACCGGAAGGGGAAGAACCGGATTTGGAAGAGGAAGAAGTCATGACCCGGTTAAGGTACAAACGTTACAAGGGCGACGGTAGCCAAGATGCGGACGAATGGCTGTGCGAGTTTGAATCGACTGCACTCGCCAACTAAGAGAATGAGGCGGCCCAGCAAAGAATCTTTCAAGGATTGCTGAAGGGGGAAGCTCTCAAATGGTACCAAGATGTTCCGGATCTGATCCGGAATAACTGGGATCAGCTGAGAACGGACTTTCTGCAAGCATTCCGGGAAGTTGGCGGAGAAGCCAGTTGAGCACATTGACGATGAAATCGTCCGAATCCGTGCGAAGGTACGGACAGAGAGTGAAAGCTCTCATGCAGAAGTTAACCACTGAGATTGCTCCTAGTTTGCAGGTGGAGTGGTACGTTGCCGGATTACCTGAGTCAATGGGATTTCTGATCCGACAAACGCGCCCGAGAACGCTAAGAGAGGCCATGGATGCTGCAACCAATTACGAGAATTCAGCACAGTCACTCCGGAAGTCCCTCAAACGAAACGAAGAGCAAGCCAGAGGGAAGGGCAAGAAGATCGACCGGAAATCGAAGCATCGAAAGAAGGTCTCAGACTCGGAAAGCACTTCTGAGTCGACCGGATCGGAAGTTTCCAATCGGAGTTCATCCAGTTCGGATACGGAACGGAGTGTTTCACCTCCCCGACGTTCGTCTAAAAAGGGGCAGAGTCGAAAGTCCGTTGTGAAAGTGAAGGCAGAGGAGACGGATTCTAAGAAGGCAATCAAGAAACTCCAAGACACATTGGAGGCGATCAAGGTCAACATCGCAGAGAACCGGAGACCAAGACGGATTGTCCCGACTTCCCGATCCAACGTCTGGTGCGGAAGGTGTGGCGAACCGGGTCATTACCCGAGCGAGTGCCAAAGAACCAACCCGAAGCACGTTCACTTCGTGTATCCTGAAGAAGAAGAGGTGTACTACACCATGGCACCTGAGGAAGAGGAGGAAGTTTACCAGATTCAACCAACTTATGGGAGAGGGAAAGGGATTGCTGTTCCGATCCGATCCAACATGCTGAACCGGAATTTCCTACCCGGTCCTAGTCAAGGCTTCATGATGCAGCCACCGATGCGAGCATATCCGGATAGACAAGTGGTGATTTGTTATGGCTGTGGAGAACCGGGACACTATGCCAATAACTGTCCTAACAAGGGAGTAGCTCAAGGTGCGCCACGAATCCTTCCATGCCAGAATTGCCAGGAGTATGGACATCCGGAGGATCAATGTCCAAAACCAGTACAACCGCGACCGGTTTACAAGCAAGTCCAGATTCTTCCCAGGGAGCAGACCGCATTCAACTACGGTCACTCTGCTGGAACGGAGAATCCGGAGAAATGACGGTGCGAGGTGGAGCTGCCAGAAGGAGCGGAGAGCGTGGTCAACCGAGTATCGACCCGCAGTTCCACCAGGAACCAATCCGGTCGTACCATTAGGAGTAGTAAGAAGAAGTCGAGAAGGAAACCGGAATCGAGTAGCGATTTGGATCGTCCTTCTCCAGAGCCTAGACCGGAACCAGAGTTAGTTCACTCTGAGGAAGGGGTAGGCAGTAACCGGATTCCGATAGATATCAGCGCAGAGATCCGAACGGAAATCTCTGGACCAGATATATTACGGAATCAAAAGAAGGTTAGTTTTAGTGACACACTCGTGATCATTAATCCGGACGTAAATACGCATGAGTATAACATCATCCAGGATATAAAGGATCAGAAGGCGAATGTCACGATCGGACAGCTCCTGCATGACAACGTGATGTACCAAAAGCTGATCCGAGACGCCTGGACCCGGAAACGGAGGAAGAAGGTGAAGCTGCCAGCGATTGCAGTTAACTTTTCTCAACCGGAAGATTCCGGAGCTCCAGAAGTCACTGTGGAGATAGAAGGATGTGCGATCCCAAAGGTTCCGATCGATGGAGGATCGGGAGTGAACCTGATGCTGGAGGATACAGCATTTGACTTGGGATTCACCACCTTCGAAGCCACGGAACAAGTCCTCAGAATGGCGGACCAGTCACGAGTAAATCCGGTCGGGAAACTTTCACAAGTTCCAACCCGGATTGGAGGAAAAGACTACCTGCTGAATTACGTTATTATACGTGTTCATAAAGGTAGACCTTTTCCGATGTTACTCGGTAGACCCTGGTTATATTCCGCTTGAGTACTTGTGGATTGGGGTGCCAAGGAACTGGTGGTAGGGAAACCTTCCAATCGGATTCCTTGGACCACTGAGAAGCATTTAGGAGAGACGAGTGATTCAGATGGATACACTACGGACTGGTCGGATCCGGAAGATTCCGCCACCAGTTATTTCGTGGATCCATTCGAGCACCAGTCCGAGACGAACTATGGATTTTCCGAGGCTGTATTAGAGCATCATCCGGAAGAAATCCAGAAACCAGTGGTAGAAGATCGATCTCTGGGAGAGTCGAGTGTTCCGCTCACAACCGAGTGGATCGCTCAACAGATCAGGACCAGAAATCTACCGGTTAGTCATAGTGAAACAAGAGAATCCGGTTGGGGAAATTTAGCTTCTTTCCCTGAGGAAGTTTACGAGGAGAAAGTCAAACCGGTTGTTTCACCCACTGAGTATGAGAAGGAGAGTATTGAACCCAACAGGAGTTTTTACCTTAGTAAACTTTTGAAGGATACGGAGAAATCCGGTTATACTAAACTTCTGAAGGAGTATCTCGACGTTTTTGCTTGGGAGCCATCCGATCTGAAGCGCATTCCCCCTCATTTAGGAGAACACCGCATCGACCTGACAGAAGGATCTGTTCCGGTTCGACGGCGACAGTACCGGCTCAACCCCAAGTATTCGTTGATGGTGAAGGAGGAAATCGATCGGTTGCTGGAAGCAGGATTCATTTATCCGGTCCACAACTCTGAATGGGTTTCTCCTATCGTGGTGGTTCCAAAGAAAGTTGGAGCGGATGGGAAAGTCAAGATCCGAGTTTGTCAAGATTTCCGGAAATTGAACGCAGCCACGAAGAAGGATTACTTTCCTCTTTCGTTCACCGATCTTATTTTGGACCACGTTGCTGGTCACGATTGTTACAATTTCTTAGACGGATTTTCCGGTTACAACCAGGTGTTCATCCGGTGGTGCGATCAGCTGAAGACCACATTCACGACGGAATGGGGGACTTATGCTTTCACCCGGATGCCATTCGGCCTGTGTAATGCACCCGGAACGTTTCAGCGACTGATGATGGATATTTTCAAGGATTTTCTTCGACATTTCCTTGAGGTGTTTATAGACGACTTTGCGGTTTTCAGTGACCGGGAAAGTCATCTCGAGTGTTTGAGGAAGACATTCCAAAAATGCCGAGAAACCGGTTTGAAGCTACATCCGGGCAAGTGTTTTTTCGGGATGGGATCCGGAATTTTACTTGGTCATGTAGTGAGCAAGACCGGATTACAGGCTGATCTAGAGAAAGTGAGAGTGATGCTCACTTTGCTACCTCCAACCTGTGTTAAAGAAATCCGAGGATTTCTTGGATGTGTAGGATACTACCGGCGGTTCATCGACGGATATGCCAAGAGGGCTATTCCGCTCACGGAACTTTTGAAGAAAGATACGGAATTCGTCTGGACGGAAAAGAGACAACAGGCCTTCGAAGATTTGAAGACCCAGTTGGCCAAAGCTCCGATCCTTTCCGTTCCGGATTGGACGAAGGAGTTCCATGTTACTCTCGATGCATCCGGTTGGTGTCTGAGTTCGATTCTCTGGCAGTTCGACTCAGAAAGGCGTGAGAATCCGATTTACTATGCGAGTAGACAGATGAGTTTGGCTGAACGGAATTACACGACTATAGAACGAGAGGCGTTAGCAGTGGTGTATTCCTGTAAGAAGTTCCGACACTATCTACTCGGATACAAGGTGATTTTTCACACAGATCATGATTCTTTAAAATACCTTGTCAACAAACCGGATTTGTCAGGCCGGATTGCTAGATGGATTTTGCTTTTACAAGAGTTTGACTACGAGGTTGTAGTGAAACCGGGAAAAGCAAATGTGAATGCGGATTACCTGTCAAGACAGAGAGGACAAAAATCCGTAGCAGATATTTCCGCTCAGTTTCCGGACAAGTTCCCGGATACTGTGGAAGATCCGGTTTTTGTAGAAAACCAGGATCCTCCCTTGGTAGAGGTCTTTCACCTCAACAACGAAACTGTTTCAGAGTATCAAGATATCATAGATTACCTTGTGAAATCTAGATACCCGGAACAGATGAGTGTAGAGGAAAAAGAAATTTTCCAATGAAAAGTAGCTCCTTATACCCTGATTAGAGGAGTGCTTTTCAAGTTAGGAACAGATGATATTCTCAGGCGATGTCTAGAACCTGCGGAACGGAAGAAAGTGATACAAGCTCTTCATGCCGGAGATTCAGGAGGACATTTTGCCTTTGTTAATACAGTGAACCGGATCCGATCAACCGGATACTGGTGGCCGTATTTACACAGAGATGTTAGGAATTTTGTTAGAAGTTGTGATCAGTGTCAGCGGACAGGAGCACCCTCCTTCCGGAATCACTGGCCGCTGACTCCTATCATTCCCCTAGCACCTTTTGAGAAATGGGGAATAGATTTTATAGGACCTATTTTTCCGGTCAGTACAAGGAAAAAGAGGTACATTATTCTAGCCACGGATTACGCGACCAAATGGGTAGAGGCCAAGGCAACACGGAAGAATGATGCAGAAACTTCAGCAAACTTTCTGTTTGAAGAAATCCTCATGCGTTTTGGACACCCATTGGAGCTGGTCAGCGACCGGGGAACCCATTTCCTCAATGATGTCATCGTCGACCTAACGAACAAGTATCTTATCAAGCACCGGAAGACGACTCCTTACAACCCGAAAGCGAACGGATTGACGGAGCGGGCAAACGGAATAGTTGGTAAGATCTTGAACAAGATGGTTTCCGCTCACAAGACGGATTGGGATCGGAAACTACCTTCGGCAGTTCACGCGTACAACACCACAGAGAAGACCACAACCGGAAAAACTCCGTATTTTTTGGTTTTCGGTCAGGAAGCAGTCCATGGAGTGGAGTTGGAGGTAGAAACATTTCGGGTCATAGCAGCTCGAAGTACAGTATCAAGGACGGATACTCTTCCAAGACTTCTCGCCATTGAAGAACTGGAAGAAATCCGGAATGCAGCCCTGGAAAGAACCCTGGGAGTGCAGAACAAGCGCAAGGAAGATTACGATCGGAAAATCCCAACGGATCACGGAATCCGAGAAGGAGGCCTGGTTCTTCTCTATGACAACCGTCATAAAGACTTTCCGGGTAAGTTACATACTCGCTGGATGGGACCTTTCCGAGTCAATCAAGTTTTTCAGAACGGATCTCTGCAACTCCAGAATCTGCAAGGACAGTGGCTTGATACTCGTGTGAACGGATCGAGAGTGAAGAAGTATATCGAGGCTTCTTCGTCAGATCAGGATTGATAGTGTTCGCGAGGACGCTCACAGATGAGGAAGGAGTAATGTCGCAAGGTAAATTTTTGGTTTTTTGTAAGTTATCTAAATCTTGGAACGGAAACCGTGATCTGGGATCCGGATTCAAGTAGGAGGTAACCAATAACCGGAAATTAACTAATGGAACGGAATAGATGACAATCCGGATTTGATCTGAATCTGAACCGGATTAGAGTTAGAACGGATCTGAGTTGGATCGGAATGGGTCAGGAACGGATTTGGTCATGATGACAGATTAGACTATATATGGGCTGACCAATCCAGTGGCCACTCTTTTTCAATCTTCATTTGCGGAAATCTCGCTCCAGCGCGTACTTAGCCTCTCTTCCCAGCGTTTTGCTTTCTTGTTTTGAGTTGGTTTGTGTGTGCGTGTTAGTGTGTTAGGGCGCGCAGCGCTTTAGTGTGCGTTGCAGGTTTAGAGGTATTCCGGTTGAGATCGGAAGAGCGAAGGTGAGAAACGGGACGTGCGGCTAGGAGAGGGAAAGGTAGCCACAGTCAGGATCCGGTTAGCACAGTTCGTGTCCATGCCTCAGCTCCGTAAGAGTAGAGCAGGGCCGTCTAGTTCCTCCACATTAGAAGTAAAACTCCGGAAGGTGTGTCCGGTTATTCCAACGGACGAGAAGGAAAAGGACAACCTGATAGAGGATTTGGCTAAAATGGGCTGCGGAGGACTGATCGATAAACCCTGGGGGTTTAGGGAGGAGCAGATGATTCGAGAGTTACTCGGAAAGCTCTCCAACCAGTTTGAGAGAACTCTCCGCGGAAGTCCGGGCAACTGGACGGAGGAGATGTGGAAGGCCGTGTATGAATTCCGGTCTGGAGGTCGAGGGATGGCCTCCTCGAAGGAGGGTTACACTCGGGAGAAATTCCGGTGCAACGTGGACTCCAAGGATGGGCACGCGGTGGCAGATTGTCTGGACGACCGGCATCGGAACCTTCTCCAGTTCCTGGTTCCGATCATCCACCCGGAGAAGCCGACGAGGGTGACCATCGCCATCAGGAACCTCATTTTCGGAGCCCTGAGCGGGGAACGGAAAGTGGACTGGGCCAGGATTTTGTTCGACCTGGTCAACCGGCTAATTCCGAAGATCGGAGGAAGTAGACCGACTCCGTTGAGTCCCTACCTCGTCCATCTGTACAAGCACAATCAACTCCTCACGGATACGGAGGAGAAGGAGTGGAAGATGCATGAGTCACTCCTGAAATATGGGGAATCGGAATCGGAAGAAGAAGAACAGGAAGAAGTATCCGGTTCCGAGGAGGAAGAAGAGGAAGAGGAGGAGCTACACCGGCCGCAGCACAAGCGGCAGAAGACGACGCCTCCTCACCGGAGAGGAACCCCAACCCCTCCGGCTGAGACCTCCAACCCAGGGAAGAAACCGGTTTCTGAAGAACCGGGTCCTTCCGGATCGGATCCGACGGATCCGTTCAACCAGCTGGTCAACATCCTGAGTGATGTGCGAGCAGACTGGACGGTGAAGAAGCTGATTCTGAATCAGATCAGCGAGCTGGTGGGAGCACCAGTAAACAGCAACCTGGCAGGAGTGGTTGCAGATTTTATCTCCAGCCCGGATGAGATCCGGAAGCAAGAGGCGGAGATCCGACGACTCCAGGAGGAGAACGAGTCGTTGAAAACGGAAATGTTGCTCCTCAAGGAGGACATGGCTACCACCCGGGAGATGGCAGAGGCTACCCGGAAAGTAGCGGAGGACGTGAAGGCCACATTCGGAGCAACCGGAGAGGCCATCACCAAGTCAAAGTTGTTTGACGAGGGAGTCCTCAAGGAGAATAAGATATCCGGGACCAAGTTGGTCCGGATTTTGACAGACTACTCCGAAAAGGTGGAGTTAGTCATGATGGACGCGCGAGAGGCTGCAAACCGGATGGAGGAGAGCAGCAGGAAGCTGAATGGAGTGACGTTGTCACGGTCGTTCCATCTGTCCGACCTTTCAATGCCCGGATCTTTTCCGAACGTGGGCATTCCAACGGAAGGAAAGGATCGGACTCCCCAGTCCAAGAAGAGTGGAAGGAAACTCGCGCACACCATCAACCTGGATTCGTCACCGGATCTCCCAGAACGAGAAACAGGGGAGCGGAACCAGAACCTGACGGACGTTTTCGAGCAGCTTGGAACGGAACCGCCCAGAAGTCCCACACTGAACCCGGGGAAAGATCAAAGTATGGATCTGACCCCAGATCAGGGTGAGGATCAAGAACAGAGCGTGCACCAAGGCGAAGACGAAGTCATGGACGAAGGAACGGATCAAGGAGTAGATCCGGTTATGGTAGGGTAGTTAGGATTTTAGTTGTAAATATTTGTTAGTTAGGACCGGACCGGATTTGATCCGGATGTGCCTGGTCTGGATCGGATGTTTTCCGGTCTGGCCGGCTCGGCGGGGACCGAAAGTTCCGCGCGGACTTTCCGGGCCGCTTTATGTTGACTTTTTGAGTTTTAAAATGTATATAGTCAGTCTCTGCGAAGGAGACTGGGAGTCTTTTCCCTTGAGTTTTTGTGCATCTTCTATTGATTTCTTGTTGTACGTCTCTCCCGCGCGTGGCAGGGCTGTTTTGGTGAGGAATTAGGAAAATGTATGCAGATTCTAGAGAGATTTCTCCCCTTGGTGTGTTTGTTTTGCTCTTATGTGCATGTGAGTGGGTTTTCTAAGTGTTGGGAGCGGATTTCAGTTCCTCAGCACCTCTACAGTTCACGATTCCGGGCGAGAAAACCGTTGTTAGGCTAGGCGGATAGGGAAGGAGTCCTTAAACGCGCTAGAACTCCTGGATAGGAAATCCGGTTGAGTGCCCGATCTCCCGTGAGGTCTCGCTGCCCTAGTTGGTAAACGGAAGGGCTTTAGTTGATGTTGGAACGGACGAGTTCACTTGTAACCACCTAACTCCACACGGAGGGAACTTGGCATCAAGGTCGTTGTAGTATGAGAGGATCGTACGGGGGGTCTTTGTGTGACCTGCAAACCGGATCGCTGTCCGGGGGGCTGTGAGAGATCAAACCGGATCCGCGCTAGTGTAGGAAGTAGTGGATTAGAGAAGTGGGTCTTCAGCCACTATAAGTCACGGAAGGAGTGGCGGGCCTGCCACTCTCAAAAGCAAGCGGCGAACCCTCTGATGGTGAAACAGAGGCTAAACTAAACCGGAGTGGAGTGAGAGTAAGTGTGTGAGGACCGGATCGGATCGGTCCAGAGGAGTTCCAGGATCAGAAGTGTTAGGATCCTGGGTTGTGGAAGTTTTACGGGACCGAATAGCTTGACAGACCAGAAGAAATAGAGGGAGGTCTGGTCGTTGTTTTCGGTGTGTTGTTGTTTCCGGTTTTAGATCTAGGACCGGAATGTAGGAATTGGATACTGGCTGAGCTTAAGTTGGAAATAATGCTAGACACTTCACAGAATCTCGTAGGTTCGATCTTTAGAGTCATTTTGTTATGCTTTAAAGTGGTTTTTGGGAGTATAACAGGGAATTCGCTTACTCTGTGCTGCGACAGTCTGCCAACCATAGGATCAGTCTGGTAGATAGATGCACGAATCTCTTTTAGTTCCGGCTGTCTTGATCTGTCATTGTAGTAAGAAGTGGAAGGATGCAATTCTGAGTGACCTGTTCTCCGGGCAAGCTACCCGGGGAATTGTGAGGATTATTACTTTCTCTATTCTACAATAAAAACTCGGTTAGGATTGTTTTGTGTGAAGTTTTGTACAGAGGAATAGATGTCTGAGTGGTGCGTTCCTACCCCTCTAAAGATCAAATGCGGACACCCTGAGGGTAAAACAGGGGAATAGAAAACCAGTTGAAATTAAGAAACGAGACTCGGAATCCGGATCAAATCGGAAACCGGAAAGGGATAGATCCGGATTGGGATCCGGAAGACCATTGTGTCAGAAGTCGGAAAAGAAAGAGGTGTTCCTTGGGTTTTGTTGTTTTGGTTACAATCCGGAAAGCCCTTAGCTTGCTGAAACATACTAGAATCTCCTGGGACGATATTTCGTGTTATCTTATCATCTTTTTGGTGTTAAGGATACTTACGCCTAGATTGCGCGTACGACAGTGGTAATTAATCCATTAAGGACCGTGGTTGATTTGGGGGGTGGGCAATCCTTTGTATGGCTAATTGGGAGCAATTTTAAAACTTTTGAATGCAAGTGCCTATCGGAGATCTAACTGTATGGATGGAAGTGTTGGACATGATATAGGGTTTAGCATTAAATTTTTTAGTGAAGGTGCATTGTGAAGTAGGAATTTTTAGCAAATCTTGGTATAATTTCAGCCCCTGTTGTCTTGGTTTTTTCAACCCTGTGGCCACATGCCACCTCAAATTGGCCTAGTTATTGTCCTAAACTCTTCACTTCCCAATTCCCCAAACCTGTCCCCTTTGCCACGTCATCAAATTCGTTGATATGCTCTCTCTACAAACCAAAAAGGACCCAAATCGAACACAAAATGGTCGACCAGTCCTTAATGGGTTAATGGTTATCATCATTCTATTGGACATCATTTTGGAAGACATCTTCATTTTAGAGGTCAATTAATAGAAATTTTTGTAGATTGAATCTATTTCTCTCAATTAGCAACATGTTGCTTCTCTTAGATGGAAATATGTAATAATTAGAACTTTTTAACCTTTAAATGTCCACGCAGCCATTCTATGGCCGATGGATGAGAGAAAATCAAACTGTGTAGGCCAAAACTGCAACTATTCATCCTTGAAATCTATTGTAAAAAGGGAAGATCTTCTATAGACTTCCAATGAGCGCTATTGCAATTTTTGAAGCCAATGATTCACACGGTAATGCAAAAGGATGATTTTGAGGGTCACCCCTTTGTCTTTTAAGGATTAATGTTGGTGTTAGCATAGAAATAAATTCGATGAATTTCAATAATGCTTGAAAAGAATTCTAAATTTTAATTGGAAACGGTACCTTTCTTGAAATGGTTTCCTAACACCATATAAGCATATGTTTCTAGTTTCCAAATAGTCACTCTAAACCTTAGATCTAAGATACTTGGTAATTGACCCTTATCCTAAACAACTGATTTTTTTTAACCATTTAGCTATCATCTAAATTCCTTCTCATCCAATGCCATGTATATAACAAATGTATTTCATCCAACAAAGTTGACTACAAAAAAATTCATCCAATTGCATTCATTTCCAAAAAATTCATCCAACCACATTCATCTCCAAAAAAAATCATCCAACTCCATTCATCTCCATTCATCTCCACGATCATGGGTCTTCACTCTAAAAAAATTTATGCTCACAAGCTCACGGGCTCACAAGCTCATGCTCGCACGCTCACAAAATAGAAACCCTGCTAGAAAGTACAACCAAGTTTTTCTACTAAAGTCATCAATGAATGTCAAAATGTATCGGTTGTCATTCTTCAATGTAATAGGAAGAGGGCCGCATAGGTCGCTGTGAATTATTTGGAGAGGACGACTGGTGAATGTGGTGCGCTTCCTGGGCTTCCGATCACGTGGCAACTTTCCCATTATGCATGATGGACATACATGTTTGAGCAAGGGAAGTTTCGGGACCTAGGCCACTAAGTTCTTGGAAGTCATGTGATATAATGACTGATAATTGATGTGGCCGATGCTCTGGTGCCACAATTGGATGTTGGCATTTGACGGTCGATCTTGATGTCCGCAAGTGCTAGGAGAAACAGGAGTAGATGTAGGAGGATCAATTGCTCTTGGTGATGATTGAATTTGGCAATCAACTACTCTTGGTGGTTGTGATTTGTCTAAGTCGGTTGTATTGTTGTCGAGGCTAAGAATCGGGGTGCTGGCCGAGTGTGGAAAACTCGGAAAGTTCAGTACGTGGTGATGTGCCTTTGGACCGAAATCTATTTACAACCCGATATAAATTGTTCCGACAGTCTCGAATGCCTTGTAGCATGATTATGTCTGGGCTATCTTTATCGTATATACAGCATTGGGTTGATTCGAATAGAACCCTATACCCCAAGTCTGTTAATTTTCCTACTGAAAACAGATTCGTTTTCACGCCAGGCACGTACAAGATGTAGTTAATATCTTTTATTTTTCCAGAAGAATCAACGGTGCTTACACTTCCTTGTCCTTCTACTAGCATTATTTTCCCTCCTGCTATTCTAAAGTTCAATGTCCTGGACTAAGAAAGTGAGCTGAGAAGTGCAAGATTTACTATGACATGGGAAGATGCTCCCGAGTCAAGGAACTAGTCTTCCTCTTTGGTGACTGAATTCGTGACGCACGCATTGATGTACTTGGTTTCTTCGATAGGGTCGTCATAAAACGTGTCGATAAACTCTGTATGTGTGGTGGATCGGCATCATCTTCGACTTGAGTCTCGTACTCATCGTCTGGTGAGACTTTGGCAAGGTGAACTTGGGCCGGTGGTTGACCGCGTGGTAAGCTTGAGTTGGAGTGTCTTGATTTGTTCTTTAATCGTGATGTGGGCACAGTCGCGGGCAAAATGCCCTGGTTTACCGCATTTGTGACAGACCACCGGTTGACGATTGTCCATGCACTGTGTTGGATTTTGTTGTGTAGGACTTTGACGATTGCTAGAGTAGGTACCTCGTCTATATGTGGAGCGGCCGCGTGCAGGTGCGTAACCACCTCGCTGTGGTCCCCGGTTCGTCCTGACAAAATTGATCTCTTCGGATTCGTCTCTTTGCTTGTCCAAGTTGCGGCTGAGTTCTTTTTAGAGAAGCAGCCCTTCAAGTTCGGCAAACGCAGGTATGCGTTCCCGATCTTTTTGCACTTGTTTAAAAATTGACCAGCTTCTTGGTAAACTATTGAGTGTAAGGTCTACTAAGTCCTCATCTGGTGTCTGTATGCCTAGATTGGCTAATTGGGTTACTATTAGGTTGATAGATTGAAGATGTTCTCCAATACCTTTATCCTCTGCTAACTTTAGGGAATAAAACTATTCTTTGAGAGACATTCTACGAGATGAACTATGGACGTCACACATAGCTCTAAAAAATTCTCAAATAGCTTCTGGATCTGTAATGTGAATGACATTCAAAATAATAGAATCTTGTACCAGGGAAGTAATAATTCTTCCGGCTCGATAACGCAGCTCGTTCTCTCGCGTGATGTTGATTGTCGCCTTGTGTGTATCTGCTGCAGTCGTTGCTGCTAGCGCCTCCACTGCCGCCATTGGAGGTCGCACGTTCGTCTCAGTAGATGCAGCCTCGTCCTCAGCACTGCTCGATGTCATTGCGTTGACAACAAGTTGACCATTCGATGCTCCAGGTTCGATAAATTGCCACAGTCCCTCTTGCATGAGAATCATTTTCACCTTGTAACTCCAGATAACATAATTTGCGGGGCCTGCTAATTTCATTGATTCCGGGACGTCCCTGACAATGGGGTCCATTTCTAACATAGACAAAGTAGTACTATTTCGGAAGGAACTCTCTGATCCCTTGCCTGTAGCGGCGCCGCCTAGCAGTCACTGATAAACGACGTAGGTCTAGTACCTAAGACTACAAACCTTAACTGTAGACACTCAAGTGTTCTCTGACTCTTGAACTCTAAGTATGTCGCTTTGATACCATGTAAAGAAAGAAGAGATGCATTCTAACAGCTCTTGATCAGCTTAGCATTAGCAGATGATTAAGAGCCCAAAGGGATCCAATTTAAATACAAGAGTCCTAAACCCTAACTAAATAACCGGATGATAAGCATTCAGGTCTAGAGATGAAACCCTAACTATTTGGGTGACAACAGCTCCAAGATGCAAAGCTTTTCGACCCTTATAATCTACAACACACCGTAATCCAACAATTTTTGAATTCCCGCAACATCTCCTTCGCTTGCAAAAAACAAAAGATTATAAACTTCTTTTGCCACCATGGAAGCGTTTATGTTGAATTATCCCAAGAACAAAACATCCCAAGACATAATTCAATATCGATTTTAGTTTGTAAGCATTTTATAGCATGCAAACGACTCTCGAGAATCCTTGTTTTAGATATATAGGAAGAGAGAATCAGTCTATTGTTCTCATTCCATGCTGAATCTTTTGCAGATATTCAATATATAGAGTGTCTCGTTCTTTAGATTTATAAATACGGGGGAAGCTTTGAATCATTCCATTTTGATTAATGAGATGAAATAAGAGCATTATAATTTTCATAATAATAAGATTAATTAGGGTTCTATTACTATGCTTGGTATCAATGGCACCCATTGAAGAGTGAAAATTTCGAGGCTCTATTTCTAGCTTGGAAGACCTTGGCAACAAAAATTTGACCCTCACACGATGACATGGATTTAAGAACCTAGAAATATTTGTCCACGGAATAATTGCCTTCTTGTGGAGAACAAGCATGCACTAGAACAACAAACTTGAACAAAGCATGAAGTAAAAGCCACAATATTCATAGAGGTGAAATGATCAAATGTGCTGATGGATATACTACTTCATCATGCAATTGACAACACAATTTTCATTTCATCATAAATTTCTAATTCATCCACAATCCATTGTTTAACAATTTCTCTCAAAACATTTAATTTGGACCCCACACTTATATATTCACAACATACACCCACTTGCAACCCTAATTATTCACATTCAAATTGTAGCCTTTAACCACTCATGATGCTTTTTCATGCAAGCTTGACCCCAATGAAATGGTGGAAATAATTTTTTTCATGAAAGATGATTAGTGACTAATCCATAGTTTTATGGGCATGCCCAAGGGTCCAAGGTAACACAATCACTTGTAAGTGAGGGTGTTTATAATCCAAGTGACCTTCCTTGTAATGGCCTAATTCTGGTTTTTATTTTGCATCCCTTTCCTCTCTCATGGAATTAGTTCCCTTTCCATTAGTCATCTCACTTAGCTACCCCCAGTACAATACACCCCATACTTGCCATGTATTGACTCTCTACAGGCAAGTCAATAATCAACACACAATGAACGTTGAGGACCAACCAAAATGCCTCAAAGGCTCGGTTATGGTTTAAGCTTAGGGTCGCGCTTCTAACTGTGCAACAAGCCGAATGCAGGGGTCCGGCCAAGGGTGAATGTAATAAAAAAAGCCCCCCTATTTTGTGCTTGATTAATCTATTTTATACACCTCTCCTGGCTAATTAGGGGCCTCTTGATTGCAAATATGAAAAAAATTGGAAATTTTATCATGCGTGGCAAAACGGTCCTGCATTCGGCTTGTTGCACAACTAAGGTAGGAGGTCCAGAAATGGAGCATCTAAGCGCTGACACTGAATTTTGGGGAGGTAAAACATCTTGAAATATTTTTTCAGTAAATTTTCCTTGAAAGACAAGTGGAATTGAAATCTAACCCAAGTCGTTTCATATTTTTTGGACCTTTGTGGAATTAGTTACAATTTTTTGAAGTTGGGAAAAAGTGATCATGTGTGGTCATCAAAATGGACCACCTCCTGAAATGTGCATAGGTGGTACATTGAAGAAAGCAAAATGTACCTCTGAGTCATGTTCCATTTTAATGCCCGCTCCGTTTTACAGCCTCCTACCTTATAAGCGCGACCGTGGTTTAGCCATGCAGTCCCGCTCGAATTCCCAAGTCATCACCAACTGGCCCTTCCTCCTCCTCTGATCGTCGATTCTCCCTGCAATGGGGCTCTTCCTGCCACTAAGCTCTCCCTCGCAGCTCTGGTCGGTCTCTCTTGGTCGTCGTCTTCTGTGGTGCCGGGTTCTGGGTTCTTCTCACCCTAGTGCTATCGCGGTCTCCTCCAGCCTTCCGGCCGGACCCTCCTGAATTGGCCATGGCCCGTGGAAAATTACAAGGAGATTATTTCAGTTTACTACTCTAATTATATATTGCAGTAAACTACGTACCTTTACCACTTTCAAAGTGGTCAACTCTGTTACATTTCCATGATGGTAAACTGAAATACTGTAATCTCCTTGTGAATCTGATCCTCGTCTCCCTTATTGTGTTTTTTTCCTTTAATTTTCGAATTGCTGACCTCCATGCGGCAGTGATTTCTTCTTAGTGCCGGGTTCCTTTTCTTTGACTTCGTCATGAATCGCCGGTCCTCATGCATTGTCGGCTCTGTTTTCTCGTAGTTGCTTGCATTGGTGGTGATTCGATGCAGCCTGCTCGGTCTTGGCGCCCTGGTTTCTTCGCAGTCTCGTCGTGCACGAGGAGATTACTTCAGTTTACCATCATGGAAAAGTAACAGAGTTACCACTTTAAAAGTGGTAATGGTAGTGTGTTTACCACCTTGAAAGTGGTAAAGGTACGTAATTTACTGCAATAATAATTATAGTAGTAAACTGAAATAATCTAAAGGACTGGCATGCGTTTTTTGGTTGTATAAAAATTTTGGGCAGGTACGTGTGACTAGAGATTTCCACATTTTTAGCTGAAATTTTAATAGAAGATAAGCGCAAGGAAATCAATATCTTTCATATGCACTAAATTACATGACATTTGGAAATAGGAGTCAAAAGTTATGGCCAAATATGTTACTTTTTTTCGTAACTGGACAGTGCAGGCTAATCAAAAAAAAAACTTTTTTCAAAAATAAAAATTTGAAATTGGTTTTCTAGAGTTGTATATTCGTGGAAAGCTTTGAATCATTCCATTTCGACCAATGAGTCAAAAATTATGAGGGTTTCTAGTTTGTGGGCAGCTCTAGATTCTCTACTCTGAAATGAACTTTGAAGTTGTTTAAATTTAACTCAATTTTTAATCTTTTTTGAAAAAAAAAAAAAAAATCATAGGATGTAGGTTGTTTATTACAACATTACAACCATTGGGATTGACATTTTTCAATTCCATAATTAAATTCTTAACAATTTAGTATTTTGGATCATTCTCTATTTTTTCCTACTTACTATTTTTTTTATACATGTTGTACAATTCCAAATGATTTGAAAAATTTTAAGCATGTAGCCAACTTGTTTAGGAAAAAGAATTCAAAGAAGCACCACCATTTTGGACATTTTTTCATACAAATGTGACCTTGTGAGGTGCATCTGCCCTATTTTTTGCAGGGACAAAAAAAGGATTTTTGCCAATTCAAATGCTTATATCTTCCAATCTGCATGGTGGAAAATTCTGAAATTTTTTCCACATCTTCTAAAACTAGTTTACTACAAGATCCTACGGTTATACATGTCTAAAATTTTTTTTTTTCAAGAATTTGGTACTTGTACTAAAAATGGCAATTTTTGAGTGTTTTTGGTGAATATACAGTCATAGAACTTTAGAGGTTAAAGCCAAAATGCAAAAGTTATGGCGAAAAAACAAATCAACATGCAACATGTGACAAAAAATAGTACAAGTGTTTTGTGCAATCAATCCTAATTTTATTAATTTTTCATTTATTTATTTATTTATTTCTAATTTAAAAATACTAATTTTCCTTAAGATTCTTTATCATTTTTATGTAATCGCATATCCTAAAATTCACACCATTATCATAGAATTTCCATTGCTACCTATTGGAAAATTTCTTAGTTCATCATTATAGATTAAATTCTCCAACTAATAATTCCTAACTTGCAATTTTACCTAAATTGTCCAAATTCTCATAATTCTAAATTGTGAACCAATGCAGTGGTTCACAATGGTCCTGTAGTAAATATCTGAGGTAATTTCTAAGGAGTCTTTGATTATTGCAATAACAAGCTTCAATATGTAATGCACGACATCAAATTTGGAGCATGCTTTTGCCATCCAAAATGGTCGGGACTAAAGACAAAAAGCAAGCAAGGAAAAGGTTTTGCATAGACAAAGATTTATGGTTTCAAAATGACTTATACTCATGTGATTAGTTAGTGATTACCTATACCTTAATAAATGAAAAAAAATTATGCTTATTTTTGGCAATAATAAAATATAATGCAAAATAAATTTTATAAATATATATAAATAAATTTGGGCTTGAAATAACTCTTCAACTCTTGAAGGTTTAAATTATTTTTTTATTTTATCTTTCATGACTTTATTATAATTTTAATAAATTATATGAGAAGATGTAGATGATGTAGATGAAGGGACACACAAATTATATGAAGCAATAGTCATGGTTGCACTTGTCTAGCTTCATTTCATGACTTTAGTTGTGTGGCATCATGATTCCATGGCCACATGTGGCTTCATTTCCTTATATTAGTTGTTTGGCTTTATGACTCCACTGCCAAGTCATGTCTAAGTGATTCTTTACACCTGATGCACCCTTTGTTTGTCAATACAAAAATATATATCACCAAATGGCTAATCATTTCCAATTTGAAGGTCATCACTAGAATACCACTAGCCTAAAGACCATCATGAATGAAGTTTATTGGAATAGTTTGACTAGCCATGCCTCTAGGACGTACATAGACAAGGCTAACCTTGTTGCGTCCATTTGGAGGTAAATTCTTATACGTCTTTTCATATAAGCTAAATGCAATCTAATCGAGGACCAAAAAAACTTCATCTTCCAAAATACTACAAACCACAAATTATAAGAAAATACTACAAGAGTCAATCCTAGACCAAAATTAAGCCATGCATTATTGGAAGTCACATGTGCACTAGATGTGAATAATTAATATTCACAAAGGAGAAAGAAGATACTAATTATCAACTTAGATTTCCACTCTTTAATTATGACTCAACAATTATTCAACAATTGAAAAACTTAGCAATTTGACAAGAACAAGATTGCACTCCAACAATACTAATCACACAAAATTTGATAACCAAACTTCAATCTATAGCTCCACATGCACACACTTGACAATGTATTGTACTAGTTAACTCACTTCTTTAACAACTACCACAAAGAAGTTACAATTTAGATGAAAGAACCAACATATATTAATCCTTTAAGTTCCAAAATTATTAATCCTTTAAGTTCCAAAATTATTTTTGTCAGACCAAGAATCTTTAGCAAATGTGGAATTATTGAGGACAGAGGAGCTGAGGTGAAAAAAAGAAATTGTATGAAATTGGAAAATGAGTGATAGACAATGGGTGTGCAAAAATTAGAACAATTTACCATTGGTATTGCGAGGGAAAATTTAGAGTTTCTTGACAATGTATACAATGTTGATGACATTGATGTGTGAATCTTGTACACATATAGGCCTATAGCACTAGCAAACTCATAAAAGATTAACTTAAAGACCTCTGGATTAAGTATGTCGACATTGTTTTTATGATTCATACAAAGCAATCAACACTCAAAAATACACCTTCTATGAAAAACTGAAGATGCATGCTTAATACAAAAATCACTTCATATAGGTGTATATAGAATCTTCTACTTAAAACTAACACAGATTTAGTTGTGATTCTTTTGTGGTTGGTTGACACACACTTATGCATGGATAGTTGAAGTCAATGACTACAATAGAAAATAAAAAAAGACTCGAAAAACATTAAAAAAAAAAATGAGGACTTAAAAAGGCCATTAATTCTAGCTAGCACCGTAAATAAATTGAAAAAAAAATTAAAAAAAATAGAAAAAGAATTGCAAAAAAGATTAATTTTTTAAATGACAAATTGCAATTTTCAAATTTTTTATTAAAAAAATCCAAAGAATATTATTTTTTATTTCTACATATTTGTACTACTAGTCTAGAATCAAATAGCCTTCTTTAGGCCACCCCCATTTTTTTCTAATGAAGCACATTGTTGAATGAACAACAAGAATTACAATTTTTTTTAAATGAACATGAAAGTCTTTTTGGTTAAAAATATTTCAATATATTTCCATACCATTTTTCAAAATATTAGATAAAATACACAAGTTAAAAGACATATTTTTTTTTTCCCTAAAAATGTTGAAAGACAAAACTTCACCTTTGGAAGGGCTAGAAAAGCCTACATTTTGAAGCTTAGGCACAATCAGTGGGGATATTCACTCTAAAATTTTGAAACAATGTTCTTGAACAAGTTAGCCAAAGGATACTATGGATGGATTTGTTAAGAAATAAATATTGATGAAGATTTTGAAATTGCTTTGGAAACAAGTATTTTGAAGCAGTTTTGAGCCTCTAAACATGAAAGAATTTTAAGGATTAACAACTTAATTCCAACAACTAATTTTTCATTAAATTTTACTAAGAACAAAAATAAACAAGATACACAACCAACTTGGATTGGAACACATGTTGTTGCTTAGCAGTGGCACTAATTTGGCTTTTGTTTTTTCACTTATTATTCCAAATTGGTCACAGTTGCTAACGACCTACAAATTGATTTCTAATTTTCTGACTTAAAGTCTATTGGTATCACAAAAAGATTTTACCAATTCACTTGAGCACTATTCATATTTATTACCCTTTTTACTTTCCAACTTGTAATTATTTTTATTTATACTATAAACAATCATTCTAACAAAAAAACTATATAACTAAATGTAATTTCAAATAGGCATGGTTTCAAATTTAATTTGATTCTAAGAAGTTGATAGTCTACAAGTATCCCATAGATTTTGACAATGAAATTAAGGATTGTATAAGTATATTTGCTCAATATCAATCATTCATCGAGCATGGTAGTAATAGCCAAGTTTGCCAGTTGTTTCATATCTTGTGGTAACTCACTAGCTTGAGTCCATGGATGCTCCCACAAGCTCTTCCTAATGGCGGGAAGCATAATGTTTGCCATGAGGAATGTAGAAAAAATCTTTTAAGTTAATTTTTTTATTGGGTGGTTTATGTCGAGTAATGCATCGGTTGAAGAGGAAATTGCAAAAATAGAAATACATCTTCATTGGGCTCTACCTTCCTTGTCGATCCTTTATTTCCTTAATTCCCTCCTCAATAGGCATTACCCTATACAAAAATCAAAATTTGAATCCAATATGCAGAAGACTTATATATCTTGCGTTACCATGTTTGCTTTGAATGTGAAGAGCAAAACATCAAGAAATATTAATAGATTTATCAAATTTTCAAAAAAAAATTCAAATGGTAGATTGTTGTAATGAAATAACATAAAGTAGGAGGAGAAAAATAAATTCAGAGAACAATTTTTATGGCCTAAAAGTTGAATATTATTGCCATTGCCTTCAAGGAAAAATTGAAGTGTCATGATCTCTAGTGCTAAATGAACTGCCAAGTAGAAATTCTTTACTAGTCCTTCAATGATTAAAGAAATTAAATTCTTAAGGCCAAAGCACTCAACAATTCATTGAAAATACATTTGAAAACGCACGTGTAAGCAAATTACACTTTTGGATTTGCAAGGAAAATGTAAATTTCAAAAATTAATTTGCACAAGCAAAAAAGACAAATATCAAACTGCAACAATTGACCAAAACTTCAAAACCACAATTTGTTTTTAAATATATTTTAGGGTTTAACCCCTAAAGTTTCTTGACTATGTTTTCACCAAAAATGCTCCAAAACTGCCATCTCTAGTGCAAGTACCAAATTTTAGAAAAAAAAACATTTTTTGACACATATAATTGTAGGAATTTGTAGTATGCTAGTTTGAAAAGATGTCGAAAATTTTTCAGAAATTTTCACTGCATAGATTACAAGATATTAGCGTTTCAAGTGACAAAATTTTTTTTGGCCTTGCAAAAAACTGTGCAACTGCACTTCACAAGGTCACATTTGTATGAAAAAAATTCTAAAATGGTGGTGCTTCTATGGATTTTTTTTCCTACACAAGTTGGCTACATGCTTGGAAAATTTTACATCATTTGGGATTGTACAACATAAAAGAAAAAAATAGTAAGCAGAAAGAAGTAGAGAATGATTCAAAGTACAAAATTATTAAGAATTTAGTTGTAAAATTAAAAAATGCCAATCCCAGTGGTTATAATGCTGTAAAAAACAATCTACATTGTATGATTTAATTCTTTTCCAAAAAAATTGAAAATTGAGTTAAATAAATGACTTCAAAGTTTATTTTACAGTATAGAATCCATAAGTGCCCGCAAACTAAATCTCCTCATAAGTTTCAGCTCATTGATCAAAATGGAAAGATTCAAAACTTTCCACATAGATAAATAAATCTTATAAAACAATTTCAAATTTTTGTTTTTGAAAATAATGATTTATTCTGATCTGCCCGGCCGGTTGCCCGAGTTGAAATAGAAATCACATATCATGCAATAATTTTTTAACCATGTAGTCAAAAGTTATGAAAATTGTTGGGCCTTAAAGAGTTAAAGTTTATTCCTTGTCCCCATGTTGTGTGAAATTTCAAAGAAAAAAATAAAAATTTCATTTGTAGTGAGCTGCTCAAAATCGCCATGTTGTCAAAAGCCAATAATTCAATATACAATGATTCATGATTATTGGGGCAAGTTTAAATTCAAGAGTTTTATTTGTGATAGGACTCACAATGCATTGGAAGCAAAGGGTTCCACCTTTGAAGTTCAAGTTTGTTATGAATGCAAAATTGTTAGGTTGCCTTGTTTGACTGATAAAAATAACTTTTATGATTGATCATATTTACTTATTCAATCCCAATGCTATGTAGTACTACGTAGTACATTGTCATGAAATCAATTAGAATGAGTGATTTGACTTTAAGGTAGTATATATAGAAGTCACGAATCATATTTGTAACAGAGGTCCATGAAAAAGATGTTTCCAGCTCTAATTTTCCAGCTCCTAATTGTGCCACATTTTTTGCAAAAGATTTATATCACCGCTACGACCCTTGTGAAAAAACAGGTCACTTTCTTACCATCCGTACAAGACAAGTATCACATTCCATGGAGGCCCAAAATCTCATTTAATCAAAATGAAGCTTTACAGTTTACACTATACCAAGATGAGAGGCCAAATTGAGGCCTACCTACAATAGAAATGCGGTCGCAACGTTGCCTTCTGTAGTTCTATCTGACTACAAAATTTTGGAATTGTGCATACAGTCTTTCCGAATTGCGTATAACTCGCACACCGCATTACTTCAGTCTTAGTTGCCGCCTGGGGCAAATGTAACTCTAACAACCTAATATTACAATGTAGCTGGAATAATGAAATTCTCGTTCGCTACCCTGTTCATATATATGCAACAGACCTCTTCATGCAATGTAGAAGCCAAAATTCAGTAATCCAATATTGTAGACTTTTCACAAGTCTCTGCCGCACCAGAACTGTAACAGAATAGCCTTGGTAGGATGAACATACTTCCAAGTTGACAAATTGAAGCTCACTTGATACCTCCATTCTCAGATTCTCTGCACCCGCCATTCGAGGCCGCTCGCGACGAAGACCCGTTAACTAATTCAGTGCATCCTAATGCACTACTAGAATGACCATTTGCAGTACTACCATTCAATAGCTCATCACCAGAAGAGGTTATCTCCTGAATCTCAGAACTAATGGGCAGTTTATTCTCCAGGATATGAATCACACCCTCAATGGCAGAGTCAATGTCACCTTTATTTTTCTGGAGTGTGTCCCGTATCGACTGCGCCAAGTCTTTCATGTTTGCGCTTGAAAATTCGGGCTCCATTTGCTGACTGCCTGGCAGTGATTTGGAGCTTGAAATCTGTTCGATCTGCACAAGCTCTGGGTCCTTGCTGCTCTGGGATTCAGTGTTGTTCTCCAGCAATTTAATGACTCCCTGTAAAGTTGCAATGAGATTGCTTCTATCGATAACCAGGTTGGACGGGGCTTGGGCCACAGAACTCGGGACAGAATTGCTGGAATTGTTGGAATCGTCGTTCTTGTTGTCCTCGTTGTCATCCGGAGTAACTGTAGTTTTGTCCGTTTCCGGTGACTCGGGGGCGTTATTTTCCAGAGCTGAGATCAGATTCTCCAGCGCCAGGTCGACGTTGCTCTTGTCCTTGATGAGCAGCTCAGCGATTTGAGCTGGGGTCATGGTTTTCCCCTGAAACGCTGACTCCAGTTGGGGGAACAAAGGGTGGTCTTGGGTGGAGAGGTAGTTCTGGGCCAGCACTTTGAACGCCGGGAAGGTGCAGTACGAGAGCTCGATCTGCATGTCCATGCGGCCAGGGCGCAGCAAGGCCTTGTCCAGCTTCTCCACGTGGTTGGTGGTGAACACGAAGATGCGCTCGTCGCCACAACACGACCACAAGCCGTCCACGAAGTTTAGCAGACCGGACAGGGTGACGCGGTTGGGGTCGTCCTCCGGGTTGAGGGCCTCTCCTGCCAGTGCAAGCTCACATTCAGTTTTAAAAAGAACGTGATGCTAACTTTCCAACGCATCCTAGCTTGTAATATTTGGACACTGTATGAAGAAACTACGAATTCTTTAAAAGCAGCAGAAACTATGAATTCTCAAAGCAGCATAGCAAAAACCTACCCTCTCATAGGGTCTCATGTCCAGATCATGTACATTTGGGGCAAGAATTTGTAACAAAAATATATCCCAAAGCTCTCATGTCAAGATTATGTACATTTAGGACAAGAATCTTCAGGGGTCACTAATAGGTGAGTCACGACTTAACGTTGTTCCTTTAGGATATGTTCTTACTTGGTGATAAGATTGGTGTTAGTGGGTTTTGGAATGAATTTACACAAATCTTTGGACTAGATTCGCTTTGCTAACACCACTCTTTAACAACAAGAGTAAGTAGATTTTTAAGGCGGGTAGAAGATCTCAAAACTTCATGGAAATATATGATTTAGGATAGAGGATATTAAACTAGTTAGGGACCTGTTCCGAACTCCTTCTGACTGACACCTGTTCTTAACAGGAACTTTTGGTTGGTCTTCAATTAACACAAGTTGGAAGTAAGTACGACTAAACTTGTACGACCACTGATCTTTGAATGAAAATAGGGTTGTCTATCATCCCTTAAGTAGAGGTCTACAACTCCCCACTTTAATGATTGAATCAGAAATCATTCAATACATTGAGTGAAAAAACAATTAGCTGAAACACGAGAGAGTTCGGCTCTAGTAGTACTGAAATTGATCTCTTCAATGAGCTCTAATGCATGATCTCCCAATGAAACCACACTCCTAAATTGATCATGCCTTAAAATGCTGAAAGCGACTGAAAGAGTATACCCTAAACCCTAAACCCTCCATACATCTCCCAATGAAACCAGACTCCTATATTGATTGGTTAAAATGCTCAAAGTGACGGAAAGAATTAATATACTCTACCTTAAACCTCCATTTCTGTCCCAATGAAACCTGACTCCTACGTTGATTGGTTGAACTGCTTAAATGAAAGGAAAGAGTACCTTCTACCTTGGTTAAGCCATAAGGGAGTTGGAGCGAACCTGGTGGGTTTCTGATTCTAGGACCAGTGCGGCTGTGAGTGAAATTTACAGAGCAGTCAATATCTTCAAGCACAATAATGGACCTATTGCTTGTCTGAATCAACAGCTGCCGCAATTCGCCATTGGTGCTCACCTAATCACAAGAATTATACAAGCACACATCCAATCAGCACTTTACTTCACACATCTTTTTTTCCTCTTGACATGTAAAAAAGCCTTCTCACACTTTACGACTATGGCCTGCAACCAAGGTTTCTAACAAAATTAGACTGTTTCGGTCCCTAGCCTCAAGGACTAGTAGAAAGAAGGTTTCGAAGCACAAAGCCGCACTGCCAGAGTTTCTTGTCAGAGGCTCAAATGAGCACTACCTCCTGTTGTAAGCGACATAAAAAAAAAAGGTTCTCCTATGACTCATGAAGAGCTCTCCCAATCATTCCAATCATCCAACACACCCCTCCATATGATCACTATGACCCAAACAAATTGAACCAAACGAATCCTACAGAAGATTTTCTCACAGCATTGCCTAAACATTCCTGAAATAGTCTAAACTTTACTATTCTCATCACATATCGTCAACATGAAATTTCATATGCATAGCACAAACTAATCGATAAATAAAAAATCACAAAACCTAAACCAAATTCACCACAAAACACACTGAAAGAATTGGAAGAGGGAAACCACTGGACGTACTTGACTTAGTTCGAGGTCGTAAATATCATATTTCAGCAGGTTCGCCATGGCCGCAATCATGGAGGATTTCCCCGTGCCCGGGGGTCCAAACAACAAGTAGCCTCTCTTCCAAGCTCGCCCCGTGCTTTGGTAAAACAACTGGTCATTAGCAAAGGAGTTTAAATCCGCAATGATCGTCTCCTTCAAGCAAGGGTCCATGGCCAGAGTGTCAAACGTCGACGGGTGTTTGTACGGAATCTCTTCCCACATGCGCATCGTCCCGTTCATGTTGAAGCTGTGGATTGTGTTGGAGTTCGTGAAGATCTTGATGTCTCGCGTCTTGCCGGAGTAGGTGCTGGAGTTTTTCGCTATGTAGTCGAGATACTCAGGCAGTAATCGGGCTTTGTCTCTCTTCCGGATTTTCAACTGGAACTTGCGCTCTGTTAATCCTCCGCCGCCGTTGAAATGGCCTCGGTAAACTGTCTTGTCTTTGGTTTCTTGGTGTGTCCACCACACTGTCATTCCCTGCAGGTTCTGGATTTTGAGAAAACACATACACATCCAAACAAAAGGAACCCAAAGGAGAAAAGGAGAAGACATGGAGTTCTGTTAATGAGGGTTCGACTCTTGTTTGGGAAGAACAAATATTAGGGTTCAAGTGTTTGGTTGTCGAAAGATTATATTTGGACAATGGACAGTAAGGTATGTACTGTACACTAAGATTCAGTACCAGGCAATAAGTCACGTAAGCGCACTTCAAACTTTTGCTATAAATTGGAAAATTGGAATTACTATGCAAAATTTGAAAATGTTATATTGTACGAGACACACTTACTTAGTTCTCACTTTGCTTAATTTTGATTAAAAAAATACATAACTTGATCAATTTTTAGTGTACAGGGTAGGTCCACTGATGTATTTATTTGAACACAAGAAAGTCCCCACATGACCCTCTGAAAAGTGCTAAAAGAACGCACGACTCACTCTAGGCCTGTTGGTCCTTCAGGGGTTGAAGACTGGTGGTAACACTAATCAGGTATTAGTTTAGGTCATTCACCTAAACAGGTGGTAGTTTTAGGTCATCCACTCATAACTTTCGCATCCGGAATTCAATTCACGAATTCTTTGGTGCGTTGGAATCCTCTTTCATTTGCCAACAACAATTGCTACAATTTAGACAACTTAGTGAGATAAGATGAGATTCAAATAAAAGTCGGAGAATCCTCACCTTATACACATCGACCACCACATCATTGGAATCCGCCAACCGCATAGTGACGCTGGCCGTGTTGGGTTGTCGGAACAGGGTGACGCGCTTCGCCTTGTTGTACGCTTTACAGGCCTCCAAGTGCAAGTGGATGTCTCTGTAGAGATCGTTGGGGAGCGAGCCCTCGAACTCGTTGATGGCGAAGTAGCAGAAGGGGTTGAGCAAGCCTTTGATGGTTCTTCGACAGTAACCCACGGCTTCCCAACCCTCCGCGGGCATCGTCTGCTTGATCACGGCGACCACCCCTAGTAATGGAAACAGCTGCCCCATCGCTTGACCCACGATCGGCACCTTCATCAGCTTCCCCAAGTGCTCCATTGCAAGCTTACGATTTCAATAAATTTGGGATAAACTCATAAACCCCAAACTCCTCCTTAGCAATTTCTGAACAAGGTCAGTGAAAACAAACAGTGATGCACTTGGGGCCCGACTTGTGGCGTCTCTGCATCACGAAACTTACATCAATCCCATTCTAATTTAATTGCAAAATTAACCTGTAAAGGATCCGACCAAAGATTCCTGACCACTCTGAAAATGACCAGTTCGTTTGAGAAAGATGTGAGGTTCGTTAGTGAAGAACATTGAATATGTTGGTTATAACTAAAGAAAATTGGGCAAAAGAAAGTACTCAAAACTACTCAAATTACTCAAAACTGCTCTAAAAAGCGGGAGGCTCACATTGGGCTCCTTCAGGGAGGAGTTAAGAGTTAGCAAACGAGAAACTCTAAGGGCTAAGTCACCCTTCTAGTTGTTTTCTTACAAGGAGAAAGTTAGGGATACGAGATTCAGTACAAGATCGCAAACTAACATCATAGTAGTGCCAGTTTCTATTTCAAATTTATGTACATTTCAACTTCGAACCAAGTTGGATTGCAAACTAGTACAACGAAAAGGGTTCGAATGCAAAAAACCTAGATCGACAAGATATGACCAGAAGTTCGGAAGTAAGCTTAAAGCAATCCATCAATTCCACCGGTTTCTCAACAAGCAAATACTGCAATCAAGCACTCACTTTGGACCAAGCACTAAATCAATATCCTCTGCAACATTTGGCTGAACCGGCTTGTCCCCCAAGGAGCAGTTGTTGGAAACCACTTGTAAGCAAGCCAAGAAGCTAGGAGTGCATCAATTCTCTGCAACAGAAGTGCCTTGCACGTCTTCAAACTCAAATTCAAGGTGCTCTGACTTCCCACTCCCTCAATTCTTAGCGCACAAAGAGCACCGTCCAGATCACACACAGCAAGTGTGTTTCCCAAGCTTCTTGCTTCCCTTCGATCCTTTCCCTTCCTTCGTTTGCAGTGGTGAGAGACATTACAGTAGCTTATTATTAGTAGTCTATTAAGATTCGTCCCCAGCTTGGACTATTGCGTTCTCCAGTTCTACGTCGTGCTACAGACAGTCGGTATAATGCTGTAAATAATGGCGACGAGACCTGGGGAAGTGGGGAGGTGAGCCCGGAAGTCGCGCGAAATTTCCTCGTGAAATAGGCGGCGGGCTTAGGTCACCAAAGTGAAAACAATCATATTGAAAATTTGTGGAACGCCGCTTTGCGTGGCTTGTCGTGTTTCTGGTCCGTCCGTGTCTTGTTTGTCCTTTGTGTTAGTTCTCTGTTCCGCCAGGCTACTCGCGGCTGGTGTGGTTGTATTCTTATTTTATGCAATGGAATTCTGTTTCATTTGTGTAAAAAAAAAAAAATTTTGTGGAACGCCACATTCGGTGGCGAAAACATTTTTTATCCTGCACTACCAAAAAACGGCTGGAGTGAACTAACCCCTCGCTCGGCCCCTTGGGAAAACACTGAAATTTTCTATTTTCCACGCATGATAAAATTTGCAAATTTGGAATTCATATTTGCAATCAGAGGTCCCAAATTAGCTAGGAGAGGTGTGCAAGATAAGTAATAAAAAGGGCATACACAATAGGGGGTCTTTTTTTTTACATGCACCCCTTGAATGACTTAGGGTTTCAAGCGAGGGGCCAGGTCACCCAACCCAAAAAATGGCCCGAGCAGGGTGTTGGTTTTTGACACACTTCTTGGCGCTAATAACCTTTAACCCCTAAAGTTCCATGACTATGTTTTCACTGAAAGCACTCAAAAACTGCCATTTTTAGTACAAGTACCAAATTTTTGAAAAAAAAACTTTTTTGACACATGTAACCATAGGATCTCATAGTAAATTAGTTTTAAAAGATGTGGGAAAAATTTCAGAATTTTCCACCATGCGGATTGGAAGATATTAGCATTTGAATAGAGAAAAATCTTTTTTTTGTCCCTGCAAAAAACAGGGCAGCTGCACTTCACAAGGTCACATTTGTATGAAAAAATGTCCAAAATGGTGGTGCTTCTCTGAATTATTTTTCCTAATCAAGTTGGCTACATGCTTAAAAATTTTCAAATCGTTTGGAATTGTACAACGCATACAAAAAAAATAATAAATAGAAAGAAGTAGAGAATGATCCAAAATACTAAATTGTTAATAATTTAATTATGGAATTGAAAAATGTCAATCCCAATGGTTGTAATGTTGTAATTAACAACCTACATCCTATGAATTTATTTTTTTTCAAAAAATAATAAAAATTGAGTGAAATAAACAACTTCTAAGTTTATTTCAGAGTAGAGAATCCATAACTGTACGCAAACTAAAAACCCTCATAATTTTTGACTCATTGATCGAAATGGAATGATTCAAAGCTTTCTACGTATATATAAATTTAGAAAACCAATTTCAAATTTTTATTTTTGAAAAAAATGATTTTTTCAGATCTGCCCGGACTGCCCGCTTGGTGAAAAAATTAACATATTAGGCCATAACTTTTGACTCCTATTTCAAAATGTCATGAAATTTAGTGCACATGAAAGATATTCTTCATCCTCACCTTCTATTAAAATTTCAGCTTAAAATATGGAAATCTCTAATCACACGTACCTGCCCAAAATCACTATGTTGCTAAAAATAGCAGGCTGGTCTTTTAGGGGTTAAATGGGCATCACGTAACTTGTTCAAATGACCAATCAATGATGAGCTTTTGCACTCCTGAAGGCCATGGGCACCTCAAAGCCACTATTCAAAACTTTCATCAAACTTTCCAATGCAAAAACTACAAATTCAAATTGTGATTCAAAACCCAAGACTTAGAGCATTTGCAATGCATCCAGCTTTCAAGACAATATTGGCATAATAAAGGGACAACTCCAAAAAACACTCTCCAATGCAATTGGCATAGGTCTCTCTTTATTCTTGAGCTTGTCATTATCCTTTCCAAACCTAGCATAATTTGCAAAATTTGAAGGACCCGCAAGTTGGCTCACTGTTGAAATAGTCATTATTGTCATAACTCTTCAAAAATTGGTATGAATGCCAATAAATCTGGCCTTCTCTTATTTGCATGAAAAGCTATTTTTTTAACGTAGAATCTTATCCTTTTCTTCTTTTTGTAATGTGAAAAAGTTCATTTGAGGTTTGGATAGCCGGCTTAGCATTAGATCAATTTATTCACAAAAAAACCCGATACTATACAGGCCTCATGGAATGGCCCTCCATTTGCTGATACAAGGATTGTTTGTTGAGAATGAATTGCAGATGTTCTTAGATTGATAGATGCATCTTGTAAAGACAAAGAGAATGATACCAAGGAAGTTCACATATATGCCGTTCTAAAATTAACTTACACAACGTGACCACCCATGGTACCCATGATACGCCAAGGAGAAAAAAATAAACATTGAAGGGATTTCAAGTACACTAAATTATTCAATTAGTGTGTGTAACACTAAATTAGCAAAAAAATTGCACTATTTTAGTTTAGTGCAAGCCAATTATCCACTATTATTGTACTGCACCACTATCCATCCAATTTTTTTTGTAGTAACATAAATTTGTGCCCACAATAATAGGATAAAATTGAGTACTTTTTCCACCAAATTGAAAATTCATTTTAATAAACTTTTAATTTTCTTGTATTTTTAAATGGTATCTTTAAATTGAAATCTTGGATTGGTATAGAGATTGGATTGAGGCAAATGCCTAATAAAACTATTTGCACAATATTTACAATAAGTTTGTCCTTACACACTCTTAATTCTATGTTGTTTAACCTCCCATGGCCCTTTTTGTGTCAAAAACCACTTGAAATTGCCATTTCTATTGTAAGGTGTAGAACTTTTTTACATTTTTTTTGCATACTTAACCATATGATCTTGTGCTAAACAAGTATAAAAATATGTAGAAGAAATTTTGGAAACTTTGATCGTATAGGTTGCAAGATATTTGTGTTTAAAGTGAAGAAATTGAGTTTTTTTTGTACCTCATATGATTCGATTTTTTTACTTTGAATCTTTTAATTAAAAACATTTTGCACTATTTATTTTGAAGTAAAGTTCTTTTTATACTAAATGAATTGAGTTGATTGTTTGGAAAAAAATTCCAAAAATTCCACTTAATCTTCATTTTTAAAATTGTTATATAGATGTAGATACGAAACAAAAGGAAAATATAAATCTTGAATAGTTATAAGATGGAATTGAAACACACTAATTGCAACACTGAGATTATTCTAGCAAACAAACTAAATTATGTGGAATTTTTTTTTTAATTGTGAAAATTGAGTTTAAAAATGAACCCAATAACTCCGAAGTTAAATTGTAAAGAAGATGCTCAGCTTGCCCAAAAAACAAGACTTTCCATAACTTTCTCATTACTAGTCCAAATGGAATGAATCAAATCTTTCTATATAGACAAAAATATTTTCTATGAAAAAACAAAATGTTTAGAATTTTATTTTGAGTTTTGTGATTTTTTTTGTACTGAATGGCAAACTATTTTTTGAACTTAGTGTGGCATAATTTTTGCTTTCAGGCATCAATTGAAATAAAAATTATATCCTAGAAAGCTAACATGTTTTCCTATCTTTTAAAAAATTTAGATAATCATACCCAAAATTGAAATCATAAAAAACTTGATGGACCTTGGAGTGTCCTCCAAAGGGACACTTGGTCCTTTAAGGGTTAAGTTGATATTGGAAACAAATTATTTAATACACCAACTATCTTACATCCAACTACTTACAATCTAGTGGTTTGATGACTGGACTATTTACATTCCTATGTTTTGATGAGAAGTAAGAGTAGACTCGATTCTAAATGGATCAATAAACTCTAAATTACAAGAATGAAATGTACTTTTGAATTAGTGAACAATCTTCTTTATATGCTTCGTAACATTATTCAACACTAAGTTAGAGGGATCTTTAGTTGAGTATGTAGAATATACACTTTGACAGGCTTGCAATTAATTTCACTCATGTGACATCTATCAAATCACTTTAGACAATCATTTGTCAATAACTTACACTGTTTCAACTTATTTTGAGTTCAAAACCTCCAAACATGAGTACAATTATTTGTAGTACTTTGATATTCAAATGTTTATTCATACAATATCAAAAAAATTGCATAATAAGATAAGACGGAATCCCCTTTAGATTTTTAACAAGACCTAACAATAAGTTAGACAATTTAATAATAGCTACCTTGCTCAAATACTTATTTTAATGATTTTATATATAATTATCTTGGCACCAACATTAAGTTTTGGGAGACTTTCTAATCTCTCATTCAAGTAGTGATCAAGTTCAATATTAAAACATCTATTTCTTTAATCTTCAAATTTATTCATCCATTTGGATTACTTAATTTACTTTATAATGATTAATTAGGCTAATACATTCAAACATATCATTTTCATTTTGGAGAGATATGACACTTTCATCCATTGAAAACCATAGTATATGTGATAAAATATTTTCCTCACAATATATGGGTCAATTTTTTGCAATTTTTTGCCAATAAATTTACAGAACATTCTATATTGATGGCGGTAATAGAGATCATGAATCTTTGAATACTATGATCCTACCAAAAATATAGGGCTTAGAGAAAAATTATTATCCCTTACATGAACCATAGGACTTAGGCCGCTTCATCTTTTAGAAGCATATTCTCTCTTAGATAATTGAGTTTCCTTTCATCAATTGAACAAGAAGTCTTCCACAATTGGAAAAGAATACTTCCTTTGCCCCAAAATCATCTTCCATTTGGACATAATATTAGGGATTTTTTGCTAAAAATAGCATTATCTCAACTTGTTTCAAGCTATAAGTAGTGAGTTCGGTGCACTCTTGACGTCCTAAAACTTTGAGTTTTGATGCCCTTTTCAAAGAGTAGTATTAAACTCATAGCAATAAAAAAAACTTAAGAGGAACTAGAAGATCATTTTGGGACAGAAGGAGCGTTATTTCCATGCCTCCACCAAAAGCGAAAAGCAAGCAGTGCGACCAACTGAAGAATGCACCAAACATGTGTCAAGAAAAAAAAAAAAAAAAAATGCACCAAACAAATATGGTATGTCAACAAAGTCTCCAGTTAGTCAAAGCTCTTGGGCCCTTGCATCTACAGTAAGACAAATGAGATGGGAAGATACGCAGCAACTGCCTCCCTCTTTCCACGCCTCTTGCTCAGTGCAAGGCGAAAAAGGAACCAAGGCGCCCGGTTCCACACACCACCAAAGTTTTGGGGGCCAGTTTTTGTCAGACTGTTAAGGTAGTGAGGCATCCCAATGCTCCACTGACCTTAAAGCGCCATCTTCAGTGTGTGTACATTTTAAAATCAGTTATGTACCTCTGTGAAAGAAACGCTTTTAGAACCAAACTTTGTTCCTTTATAACTTTTGCATAACTTACAATATCCAAATGTCGCGTTCTCTGGTGCATTGGAACCTCTTTTCCCTTGCCAACAAGAATATATAAGAATTTGAATAGTCTAAGGGTACGTTCACACTTGCTGTTAATTAAAATTTTAGTGTCATTACGGGGGGATTGTTAGACACAGTGTCCCACTGAGCCTCTTTCGAGGGCAGGACTGGGATGCAGGCAGATCAGGGGCTACTCCACAACCCTTTGAGGACCCCACAATTTGCTTTTAATTTTGGTTTATAATTGATTTTTCCAACAAAGTAGAATAGAATGAACTAGTACACAAGATTTTCAATAACAAAATTGAACCAATGATGTGGATCTTGTGCCACATATTTCATTCTTATTACATATTCATTTACACCTTGTAGCCAATTTTGCGTCGGAGTAGGAGAGGAGAGAAGCTCTTTATACTAGTGGAATAGTGGTGGGTGAAACAAACCATGTGGGATATGTGAATTAGGACAAAAAAGAGCTCCTCCACTCATGGTTAAGTAGAAACGCAGGAATTGTGATAAAAGTCAAATTTCAAACCTCATTGAGACATAGTAAACTATATTTTTCAAAAAAACTTCAAACCAAGAAAAGTTGGGGAATCAAGTACACTTTTATCTCCAAAAATCCGTTTGAGATTTCAACACTCCACCTAATACTTTTGAACAAATTTCAGAGGAGGTGTTTGAAAATGTCCAAAAAAATGTCCCTTCCACCCCACCCCACCCCCTTTAGAATTTGTCTACAACTCTTACATGAGGCTTCAAAATCTCAAGCAGATTTTAGGGATAAATGTTAACTTGCTTCTCCCACTTCTTCTAGTTCAGTTTTTTTTTGAAGGAAGCTATTATATTACGTCCAAATGAAGTCTAAAATTCAACTATTCAAATTCTTATAGTAGTAATTAGGCACAGTAGCAATTAGTGACGGTTTTGGGATACCTACCTTAGGTTACCTCATTTTGGCGGTAGCAAAATGACGGCAAGGGTGACCCCCTTGCGGCCATGCAAGGGAAAACCCTGAAATTTTTTATTTGCCACTCATGATAAAATTTTCAAATTCTGAATTCATATTTGCAATCGGAGGCCTCACACTAGTTTGTAGAGGAGTAGAACATACCCTACAGACGGCCCAAAATAGGGGGCTTTTTTTTTCAAATGCACCCCTGGAATGACTTGGGTGGCCAAGCGAGGGGGCTAGTGCACCCCGACTCAAAACGACTACCTCATGAAAGCCCCCTTCCCACATAGCATAGCACAACATATTTTTTCCAGAAAGGAGTTTTTCAATTGAAGAAATCCAGGTGATGTTCACATAACATAGACGATTTTTCAGATGTGGATTGGGAAGAACAAGTTGCAATTTATCAAACTTGGGTT
Source organism: Pseudisothecium myosuroides (assembly GCA_951799445.1). Classification (NCBI taxonomy): domain Eukaryota; kingdom Viridiplantae; phylum Streptophyta; class Bryopsida; order Hypnales; family Lembophyllaceae; genus Pseudisothecium; species Pseudisothecium myosuroides. The sequence goes on along the minus strand of OX637291.1, from coordinate 4,233,032 downwards.
TCACACAACAACACTGTGCACGGTAATTTCAAAGTGGTTATCCGTTAGCTATCTCGAGGCAGTTATCTTAATCACACATAGCTTAACCCCTAAAGGACTGTTTGTCTCCTCAAGGGACAATTGGGTTCAGGTAGGTTCCTATTGTCTCAATTTATAGTGAATTTTTTTGAATTTTTTTGAGGTTGTGTAGTTTTGTGAGAGCTTTGTGGATATATAATTTTATTTCATTTGGTGTCCGGGAGCAAAAGTTATGACACAATAAGCCAAAACGGAGATCGGCGGACAACACAAAAAAATCACAAAAAGTCAAAATAATTTTAAAAAAGAAATTCTTCCTAAAGTGTTATATTTTTGTCTACACGTGAGGCTTTGATTCATTCAATTTGGACTTGTGAAGAAAACGTTATGGACAATCTTAGTTTTTTGGGCAATCTAAGCATCTTATTGAAAAAATAACTCATAGGATTCATTTTTAAATGCATTTTTTACAATTTTCCAAAAAATTTGTTAGACATGGTTAAAGTTGCTTGCTAAAACAATCTCACCATTGAAATTATTGTGTTCCAATTCCACCTTGAAGCTATTAACGGGTTTGTTTTTCCTTCATTCTTGAACCTATTTCTGTTCAACAATTTCTTAATGAGTGAAAATTAAGTTTTTTTTCCTTGAATTTTTTATCCTAGATTCTCAACTCAAATATTCAACATAAAAAGTTAAAAAATCAAAATTAATAGTACAAAAATTTTAAGTTAAAAAGATTCAAAGCCAAAAAATCTAGTCATACAATGTGTAAATTAACTTGTTTTCTTCACTTTGGATGCAAATATCTTGCAATCTAGGCAGTCAAAGTTTCTGAAATTTCTTCCATACATTCTTATATTAGTCTAGTATAAGATCCTATGGTTAGATTTGAAAAAAAAAAAAAAATTTAAAGTTTTTTGCTCTTCGCAATAGAAATGGCAGTTTTGAGTGTTGTTTGATGGAAAAAAAGCCAAATTTTCAAATTGACTATGCCTTGACTATGTTTTCACCAAAAACGCTCCAAAACTGCCATTTTTAGAAATATTAGACAAGTACCAAATTTTAGAAAAAAAAACTTTTTAGATACATATAATCGTAGGATCTTGTAGTAAACTAGTTTTAGAAGTTGTGGAAAAAATTTCAGAATTTTCCACCATGCGGATGGGAAGATATTAGCATTTGAATTGGCAAAAATACTTTTTTTGTCCTTGCAAAAAACAGGGCAGCTGCACTTCACAAGGTCACATATGTATGAAAAAATGTCCAAAATGGTGGTGCTTCTTTGAATTCTTTTTCTTAAACAAGTTGGCTACATGCTTAAAAAATTTCAAATCATTTGGAATTGTACAACATATATCAAAAAAATAGTAAGTAGAAAGAAGTAGAGAATGATCCAAAGTACTAAATTGTTAAGAATTTAATTATGGAATTGAAAAATGTCAATCCCAATGGTTGTAATGTTTTAATAAACAACATTCATCCTATGGAAAAAAAGATTCAAAAAATATTAAAAATTGAGTTAAATAAACAACTTCAAAGTTTATTTCAGAGTAGTGAATCCATAACTGCCCACAAACTAAAAACCCTCATAATTTTTGATTCATTGATCGAAATGGAATGATTCAAAGCTTTCCACATATATATAAATTTAGAAAACCAATTTCAAATTTTTATTTTTGAAAAAAGTGATTTTTTCAGATCTGCCCGGACTGCCCGTCTGGTGAAAAAAATAACTTATTAGGCCATAACTTTTTACTCCTATTTTGAAATGTCATGAAATTTAGTGCACATAAAAGATATTCCTCGTCCCCACCTTTTATTAAAATTTCAGCTTAAAATATGAAAATCTCTAGTCACACGTACCTGCTCAAAATCGCTATGTTGCTAAAAATAGCAGGCTGGTCCTTTAGGGGTTAAGCTATTTCTGGATGCAAGTCTCTCTACCAGCAAAAAATTCGACTTCTTCGTGTCAGTCCCCGCCAAGCCCTTGTGGCTGGTGGTTTTGTATTCCTTTCTTTGCAATGAAATTCCGTTTCATTTGTTTAACCCCTAAAGAACCGTTGTCCCTTCGGGGGACACATTAGAGAAAAAACCAGCCCTCCGGAGGGCTGCTTCGCAGTGACATGCCAAGCTATTAAAATGCTTGGCCTGTCACTGCAAAACTGGCCCTCAATGAGCAGTCATCTTGGCTGACTGCTCGCCAAAACGGTCATAAATCGGATTTTATTTTTTATTTTTTATTTATTTTTTAAATATTTTTTTAAGACCAAAAATAAAATAAAATAATTTATTTATTTATTTTTACTCGTATATTTCGTTTCCTACACCACTATCGCAGTAGAAGCTGTTGCGCGGAAATAGGGGAAAAACTAATTTTTTTGCAAAAAAAAAGTAAATTTCAAAGTTCTCCGAAGGGCTGTTCTCCGGAGGCCCCAGATTTTCTCTAATGAATGCATTTTCAAGCAGGTACCTATGGGCTGAAATTTTCTCCTGATTTTTTGAAACTTTTTGTGAACATGAAGAATTGAAAGAGGTACATGGCAGAAAAAAAAAATTGAAATCAGACCTTTGAGCGAGAAGTTATGCCATTTCTTGGAATGCGTGGGGTCGGGGGGCAGCAAAAAAAATTTGCAAAATTTTGAATTTTTTTTAAAAATATTTTTTTTCTCATAGATTATATTTTTGTCTATCTAGAAAGCTTTGATTCATTTCATTTGAATTTGTTATGAGGAAGTTACGGACATTCTTGTTTTTCGGACAGTTAGAGCATCTTCTTGAAAAAAATAACTTGTAGGATTCATTTCGGAACGCAATTTTTGTAATTTTTCAATTTTTTTTTACTTGCTAGAACAATCTCACCATTGGGATTAGTGCATTTTAATTCCATCTAAAATTTATGAATATTTTAGATTTTCCTTCTATCTTGTACCTACTTCTACTTTAACAATTTTTTTAAGAATGATAATCAAGTTTTTTTGAATTTTTTTGAATTTTCCTACACTCTCAACTCAATTCTCCACTACAAAGATTTAAAGCTCAAAACGCTGTAGTGCAAAAATTTTAAGTTAAAAATGTTTAAAAGTCAAAAAATCTGGTTCCGCAATGTGCTGAAAAAACTTGTTTTTCCCACTTTAAACACAGATATCTTGCAATCTGTGCGGTCAAAAATTCTGAAATTTTTTCCACACATTCTCATACCAATTAGGTGTAAGATCCTACGGTTAGATGTGAAATTTTTTTTTTAATTTTTTTAACTTTTTGCTATAGAATTGGCAGTTTTGAGTGTTTTTTGGCAAAAAAAAGGCCTTGATCCTTTAGAAGTTAAAAAAATAAAAAAATCATCAACTGTTCTGCAGGCCATCGCTCACTGATTGTCCAGTCCAGTACCTTCATCTGATAATGTTGAAATTTATCAGTGCACATCCTGGCGACTTTCCTGCACCGTCGCCAATTGAGTGACCAGTTTACCACAGCCAGAGTCTTCACCAGCAAGTTGTTGGGCTATTGAAATGGACTGAATCATTTCACTCAAGGTGTCCCATCCTTGAATTTCCTACTGAGATGGGACCTCTCCAGTACTGTAAGGGGCCGTGTTAAGCTTACCTATTGTTTTCCAGGATGGGACACCTTGTTTTTTGGGAAACAAACGGACAAATTCCATTGAAAGAGGAACAATTACATCGAACCAGAGGAGCAAAGTCCCCGGCGGAAATAATTTTTAAGTTTTTTTTTTTTGAAACAAATGAACACGAGTTTCATTGCAAAGAGGTAAAGTACAAGATCCATCAGCCACAAGTGGCCTGACGGGGAGGACCCAAACACAAGACGCTACAAAACAAGGACCAGACAAGACGGACCGACAGGAGGGGCAATGATGTGCAAAGCACTGAGAGAGGCCGCAAGGCCTCTCGCGGCCCGCCACGGGGCGGCGCCCCGCCGTGCCAAGCGGCCCTTCATGGAGGCTGAAATGCAAAGCCGGCTTCGGGGCCGACCGCTCTCCACTTAGGCTGACCCTCCTCCATCTTGGCAAAGATGCCGAACCTACATCTCCTCTTCACAAAGGAGTCAATCATCCTGCGCTGCACAGCAATGGATCTCTGTTTGGTGCTGCAAACATCGGCCCACTCTGCACGGCCGTAATCAATGAGGCCTCTCCAAACGTGACTGAGTAGGCGTTCTGCGGTCCAAGTGATGGTGTTGAACACCATGTCATTCCTTTGGATCCAAAGGGACCAAAACACGGTCGTACGGGCTTCGAGCCAAATCCTCATGAAAGGATTAAATTTCCTGGGAATTTTTAAGCTTTTCAACAACACAAAATCTACTTTTTCCAGGATGGGACACCTTGAGTGAAGTGCTACGGTATTGGGCTATTCAAATGGCTGCGGCCAATTTTTCTTTTTCTTTTTAAAGGAATCTGGATGTGGGCTCCATTTTGAAAGGAAGTGGTGAAGGTTAGGCGCAGTCACATTTTTTTGTGGTGCAAAATCTGGCTCCCCGTAAGAAAGAACTGGGAGAGGTATGGCATCAGAAGAAGAAGTAAAAAAACATGTTTGGCAATTTCAATTTCTAGAGTGGTGCACAATTTGGCGACCTGGACTTCGAGCTGGTGCAAGATTGGGCGACAATATTTGAAAGAATAGAGCAAAGTGGGCAACATAGGAATTTGCAAAAGTCCAATTTAGGCTGCATTTCAATCCACTTTTCTAATCCACTTTGGTGTGTAACCAATTACAGATGAGAGTCTCACATTTCTACAAATATCAGCCAATCGCATTGACCTAAACTACACCTGTTTCCTACAAAGACTCCTCGAAGAAGACCTGCACACACACACAAACACTCCGACGCACAAGTCAAAATATAATAAACTTAAAACTTTCAAAGAACAAGTAGCATTGAATCTGCAGTTAAGAAGACCTGCACACACACACAAGCACTCCAACGCCCAAGTCAGAAAATAATGGAAGTAAAACTTTGACAGAGCAAGTAGCACTTAAGCTGCACAAAAGGAGACCTGCACCCACCCACAAAGACTCCGACGCTCAAGTCAGAAAATACTGGAATTCCAGTTCACATAATCAAGGAGCCTTGAACCTGCACAGATGAACTACAAACACAGGAACACTGTAATGCCAAACATCAGAAATAGTCACATTATAGCTTCAGAGGACTAGGGGGGCATTGACGTTCCCCTAAGAAACACTATACACTTCAAGTTCACAGTTAGAGCTCAGTAAAAGGACATCACAAACCAAAACAAAATAAAAAAATAGACAAGTTCATGCACATAAGTGAGAAGACTACAACTCATAAATAAAACCACTTCTTCTCAAATACAAGGCAACATGAGCAAAAATATATTGCTACTCTAAACTTCAGAATGTGGTGTGCCAGAAAAATGCAACCTCACACATTGCTACTGCTACAAAAAGACAGGCAGAATCTAAAGCAAGGAAACTGCAACTACCACATATCTAAAAACCTGTAGGCATCACAACTGGCAGACATAGACCCTAAACCTAGAGAACACAACATGGGAATGCTAAGCCATTACCCCATACCTATAGTTATCAGCTTGATTGACCCACTGCAAGAAACACTTCTCATAAGGAAAATCTTTCAGTGTGTACGTACACCTTTTGCCCATGCATGCCAACTACTAGGCTCAGATGATCACCTTGCAACCGGTTGCGGAGCTTGTCCTTCAAGAACGTGAGTGATGAGAAGCAGCGTTCATCTTCAACGGATCCAAGAACATGGATCATTGCAATCTCAGCCAATTTCACATATTCTGGAATCTCTTTTGCTAAGGACGTGTTTGCATCTATAATCCGCCACAGGCGAGTTAAAGGATTCACAGTCACCTGCGTGTCCTCCAAGGCAGCCATGCTGCTTAATATCATAGATAATTTGAACAAGTGCTGCTGCAATTCAAGCTTAAAGCAATTAAGGAGTGCTGGAACCAGACGCTTGTTCTCATCTTCCCCAATCCACTTTGGCTCACCATAAAATTTCTTTATCATGTCCAGATGCTTCCGAAAGCTCTTCTCAGCATCCGCTTGCCTCCAATATTGAGGGTAAACTATACCCAGAGCATCCAGTAAACCGTGGGCAGGGAAACGACTGGTTAGCTCGTCGATCAGCTGTTGGGCGGCACCTGCATCCAGCAAAGGCAGACATCAGGATCACCACTGCAATTCCATCTGCAAAGTCCAAAGTCCAAACCAGCTGCTTTGAATGTGGCCAAATCTAAGTGAACAGAATTCGAGAATTTTGACTCATTCGATACTGACCAAAGCCTCATTTAAAAAATAGTCCCGACTCCTTGTTCGTTGTCTGGTCCCCTTGCCAAGCCACTTGGGTCTGGCGATCGACCTTGTAGTTTTACCTGTGCAATGACGAAAGTCTACGTCGTTTTGTTTTTTGAAAAAAATTAAAATTATGATATGTTCTCACTTGATATTAGATATTGTGAATCCAGTCGATAAATAGGTCTAAATTTGTGCCTAATACCTTCAGTAACAACTCTTTTTAACACCAAGTTAAAACAAACTATTAAACAAATCTGAGTTAGCTTAAGAGAGTCGAGAACTTTGATTCATTCGATGCTGACTGACTGAATGTCTCATTTTAAAAAATAGTTCTTCCTTCTTGATGGTTGCCTGGTCCCCTCGCCAGGCCACTTCTGTCTGGTCCCCTCGCCAAGTCGCTCCGTCATTTTGTTTGTTTAGAAAATAAAAATGAAAAAATAGTCCGTCTAAGCTCTACAAATCTGAGTTAACAGAGTTCAAAAACTTTGATTCGTTCGATGCTAATTGACTGAATGTTTCATTTATAAAAATAACACGTCTTCAGTGATGGTTGTTTAATCCCCTCGGGCCTAGACAAACTCAGACTGCCAAGCCGAAATTAGCAATTCATCAAATTAAAAGATTGCATTCAGTTGCACAAGACACTTACCAGTGCATTCAGTCTTCACGTTTTCAATGAGAGAGTTCCAAGTTTCCCTGGTGATGATAGCGCCCTCATGCCGTGCAGTTAGCTCCTCTCCATTGAGCACAAATTGCAAGTGTTGGACAAGGTTTAAGTCCATAGAGCTCCATGAGAGAAAAATTTGGTCATGACGAAGCTCAAGGAAGTTCGTCAAGTGCACAAATTCGGGGCCACAAAAAGCTGACCCATGACCTTTGTACATTTCGAAAATCTTACCCAAACATTTCTGGAGTGCTCCAACGAAGTCACAAATATAAACATTGCGTTGCTGAGCGAACTGGATTAGTACATCCACGACTTCAAGAAGCGGCAGAAGACATATCATTCCCACCACATGATACGGATCCAACATCTTCTCCAGCAAGTCCTTAGCCTTTGCACGAAGACTCCGCTGCAAAAAACGAAGAGAAGAGTCAATGAGGCTATGAACCAACCAGCCGCAAACAACCTTCAATAGAAAACAGAGCAACATAGAAGACAAAACGGGCATCATTGACGTGAATCACAAAAGACAGGCAAGCAGGTGAAACAAAGAATCGTACCGTCTCAGCCTTGTTGATTGAATCCAAACGCAGCTTCGACATCACAGAGCGGTACTCATTGAGAAGGCGTCGCAGTGGCGAAATCAGCGAAATCCACCTCGTAGTGACATTTTTCAGGAGCTTCAGCCCTTTCGTGTCCATCAATTGTGCCAATGCGCGAAACTCTGCTTGGCGTTTCGGAGAGTGAGCAAAATAAGCATGGCAAAGCTTACACAAATCCTCCACAGCATGGAACAAGTCCAGCCTACTCAGGGTTTTAACAGCCAAGTTCACTCGGTGTCCCATGCAGTGGACACCACTGACATGTGGCGCATATTTCGCCTTCAATTGGACTGTAACTCCTGTTCTGCATCCTTGAAAGGTGGAGACGCCACCAGCTCCGAAGCAGACCAACTTTGTCGCTATTGCAAGCTCATCCAAGTCACCACGAACTCCAACAACACCCATTAAAAGGGCTGTCAAATTATCAGCTGTGGCTCCGTCAGATTCTAGTTTCTGCAAAGTAATCAGGAGCGGCACACGAACCCAGTCTTGCATGATGTAAACGTGAACAGCGATGTAAGAACAATTGTCTACACCAGACGTTTCATCACACGTTAGGGCAATATACTGAGCAGATTTATTCATACCTTTCATCCTCTCCTGCACAAAGGAATACATATGTTCGGCCATTAACCAGCCAGCATCGACACTCCAGTGCATAGACGGGCAGTTAGGGGTTTCCAGCAAACGGAAGAGACTCAATTTTGCTTTGAACTCAGCCATAGGTCGACCAGCACATAACAATTGAAACAAAGTTGCAAACTACACCCGCTTCCTCCGTGCTTCTGTCGATGTACAATTGTTGATTTGTTGAAGGACCGTCGATGGACGCTTAGCAGCATAGAGCAACAGGTTTGCTTGGTGTACCTTACGGTGAGCATGCTTACTGATAGTGTCCCACTTCGGCGCCATCAGCCGAGCCTTCTTTCCAACGTCCGAGCAGACTATACATTTCACCATGTGCAGCCAGCCATCTGCCGTCAGAACCATCTCGGCCCAGGGGCACTTCGCACTCCATTCCATTTGGAATTTGCGAGTTAAATCGTAGTTAGGCTTCCCCAACCGAATAAGTGGCTGCAGCTCCTCCTCATCGTCCATATTGTCACCACTTAGATCACTGTTCTCCACAAGACCATGCACCGCAAGGAAGTCTGCATCGTCTTCACTGCACACATAGCCTGGAGAGTCAGTAGATACCGAGACGATTGGAATTGGCGGTTTTGAACTTGGAATGACACAATTCCCAAGCTCTACAGTAGATGTCCCAAGAGCATTTGCATCGAAAGATACAGGTGAGGGGGACTGGACTCGGCGAGGTTGTGTAGATACACTCTTTCTTCTACTTGAAGGAGTCGTATTCTTCAACGGATCATGGAGATCCAGGGGACCACGGTTCTCGGAGTTGCGCAAAGTCGTGTAAAAACTTCGGAGGGTGACCTGGTCTCTGGCTCTCTTCTTCCCCTGCTCCTCTGAGATTTGGCGCTGCTACTTCCGCTTCCTCTCTGCAGCGTCCACAATCTTCTGTTTTTGGATGTCGTTCCTCTGCTTCCTCAGAAGAGCCTCCGCAGCAGCCTTCCGTCCCAAATTTGATTTTGATCCACCGCTTGCGGCTTCGGCCTCCGATCCAGCGCTTGCCGCTTCGGCCCCCGATCCACCGCTTGCAGCTCCGGCCCCTGATCCACCGCTTCCAGCGCCAGCCCCAGATGCATCAGGCAACACCATGGTGACAAGAATTGAGCAAGCGATAAACTAAACAAGATTTTGGTGAATCAGCAAAAGACAAAGCTTCTAATTCTACGACTGAAAGCTCAAATTGAAACAGTGCACAACAGCACAAGTGGAAGACTGGAAGATGTGTGCTCCTTCGCAGACAAGCAGATCGCAAGAGAAAACTTCCGTATAGACAGAATCGATTGTGAATTAATGAAGGACTCCCCCGATGTAGCACTCTAGCCCTACAGCAGCAATCAAGCAAGTAAACTACAGCAAAATCAGCACATACACTAGGACAGCGAGATCGACTGATCGAGATTCAAGATACACCAGCAAAGCAAGTTCAAGATACACCAGGAAAGCGAGATCGGTCATGACGGAACTCGTACCTCCGAAGTTTGAATGTCCGTGGGCGCGAAATCAAGATTGCGGCCCTCCACGACCGAGCAATGAGCACCAAATTCGCACAGACATCCAATGAGGCCATCATTTTAACCACAAAAACGCAACAAACGAAGACACTCAACCAATTGCAAGAAGCTGGCGAGATTGTGTCCTTGTTTCTGGCGCTAAGACAATGAGAGGTGCAACGAGTGGGGCGATTCACAAACAACGACAACAGCGAGTGGGGCGACGAGTGGTGAAGTACGAGCGGTTTTTCAAACGAACCCTGAACCCTAGTACTGGCGCCAAGAGGAGATGAGCAGCGTCGATGTGGCATTTTACGAACGAGATTTTGAAAGTTTGGTACATTTCGGGCGTTGATGGATGAAAAGTGCATGACAGGGACTTCGCAGGGGTGGCGACAGCCTGCTCAACCCGGCAAGTCGTTGTCGACATCGTGGCCGCCACGCAGCCCACTGCAACGTACAGGTGGCATTTCAGGCAGTTTTGCAGTCACTTTTTTTAATAGACCTTGGTGCTGCCCTTTTTTTTTTGGTGCTTTTAGTCTGTAAATCGCCTAATTAAAATTCACTGCCGCGGCACTTCCCTCAAGGCGGGTGTCCCATCCTCCAAAACAACAGGTAAGTTATGATAGCACGGTCCATCTCAGTAGGAAATTGAATTCATCAGTTGTTCTGCACACAACTTGAGTGCATTGGTCAGTGAAATCAATGGATTTCACCTGGAGTGCCACCTGGGGATTAACCTAACCCAGGCAAATAGGAAGATAGGAAGAGGGATCTTTTTTTTGTTTTTTGTTTTTGGACAAAGGGTTATGTGGCCTTTCTTTCAAAGAAGGTTCGGTTTGGAGTTTCCTAGCTCCTTCATTTTGGGGATTTAAATTGAAGGAGGCCAATTTTTATTTATTTTTTGAAACCCAGAGTTTATTTCAAGAAATGAACCAAGAACAAATGGTGGAAGCCGAGGGCAGAGCCCTGGAGAAAGAGTGTCAAGATCACGAGCCACACAACAAATACAACGCTATACTATATAAATGACCTACATGCGGGTTTTTTGAGCTGCCACATAATGTCCATACCATGTCGTGTGTCAAAGAATGGAGTGCGAAGCCGAGTGTTATCAAACTTGCGGAGAAACTTATGTGACTTGGTTGGGTGTGTCCCACAAAGGAGAGAAGTCCGATACTAAGCCATCTGCCCATAGTTTTAGAGTTGCCTCTTATAGAAGGAGGCCAATTTTGAGTATGCAATTTTTGTATGTGTTGGCTTTGCATGGTGGATAGATGAGGTTTTGAAAACATTGTGGCAACAGTGTGTAGAGCCATCATTATAGTCTGGCATTTTTTAACACATTTACCCTCTTTTTTTTTTCTATAAGCTTGAAGCTGCCCATTTTTTTTTGAAGAAATTGAGCATTAAATTGCTTTAAAAAAGACATTGATTAGCACCTCACATGGGCTTCCAATTTTTGTGCAATGGATTGACAAAAATGGAAAACTTCAATTGTAAAGATGTACCAAGCCAAGGCAATGATAGAGATGAGTTTCCGGAGGTTTAGTTGCAATTGGTGTGCATCACATCAAACAAAATGCTAATATGGTGATAGCTTGGGTAAGTATATTTGATTGAGTGAATTCTTAGAATGGTTTTAAAACAAGCATGGTAGGGAGGGTGGATGGAGGATAAAGGATGGATTCCATGATGATCCCCACAAAAGGTGGCCAAAAATTTTAGAAAAAAATTAACAAAGTAAATCAAGAAAATGAAGAAATGAAAAAAAAAAATAGAAAGTATACACTTGCCTTTGTTCTATTGGATGGATGGTTGTCAACCTTTTATGATGTGCAATTTTAGATCCTGAGATCCTCAGTCTACGGGTAGGTTTCTTTTTCTCATTTAAGGAAAAAAACAAATCAATTTCTATTCATTTATGGAACTAAAATTTAACTTTTATGCCGGAAAACATTATTTAAGTTGACTTTTTCATTGATAGGTTTTGTCCTTTCATATTTAATTGCATACATTAATATAAGGTTTACAATACCAAATTGGCCTTTTTTAATTGTGTTCCCTATCCATACTTGTCCACAATTTTTGAATTGACATTATGTTTTTGTAGATAGAAAATACAAGTGAAAAAGGGTGATATTGAATATCCATAGTTATATCCAATAAAATAGAAGAGCCCATCATCATAGACAGAATTAGAAGTTTGCCCTTATGCCATTGCTGAATTCTTTTAGGATTTTTCCACATAAAGGCAAGTTTGAGAAACGGCGAGAAAAATTGAAAATATTTTTTTTTGACAAAGTATAAATTTGTTATGAATTTTGAAGTGTATTTCCCATTATAGCCCAAAAGAATCTCTAGACTACCCCCAAAGCCCCCCAAAAGTGTTTTCATAATGGTCATCTTACTCATCTAAAGCAATCAGAATATTTTCTAACATGGCCCCAATATAGAAGCCTCAAAAAGTTATCTTTTGCAATGAACTTATATTTTAATGGTGGAAGTTCCTGTTGTAGTCACTAATCACTCCAATATCATCACTTAAGACATTGATTGTGGCCCAAATCTCATTTATTGAAAAAATAAATTGAAATGAATCATTCCCTACGTGTCTAGAATGAGTCTTTTGTCCGTAATGGGTTGTTCTACCTTAGAGGTTTAAGCTTGCTTGTTCTTGTCTAAAGAACTAAAGGATAGTTTAGATTTCCAAAATTGCAAAAATATATTATAAAATACAACTTAGAGTAATAATTTAGTAGTGACTCTCAAAAAATAATTGTAAAATGATATGACCCATAGATCATATCCATGTGGCTAGATCGACTTATACACAAACCAATATTTTTCAATAATATTTGAAGCCAAAAATTGATTGTAGATTGAATATTTGTGATTTTTATAAGAGTTTTTTCTTTTAAGTTTGAAATGTTAAATTATAATTATAATGATGTTTGAAGATTTTTTATTTTATTTTATTTATTTAAGTAATTGTTGAAGGATCATTTTTTGAAGTGGAAAACTGATTTTTTGATACTATAACTACTAATATCCTTTAAATTATAAAATATTTGCAAAATAAAATCTGAAAAATCTGACTACACAAATGTTGAAGAAATAATACAAGAATCTTTAAAAAAATGATGGATGAAACAAATCATTTTTGTGTGCCGAGTTGTGTGCTTAGAATGTATTTGCATTCATCCATTGTTCAAAATCTGAACAAATGGTCCTATAGGATTAAACCACTAAAGTAAGTCACCACTCAAAAAATACAAATTGATAGCTTGATGCGGAAAAGTAATTTCAAGATCTATTAGAAAACATTACTATCAATTATTGCATCATCTATTGTTTGTCATCACAAGTCAACAAATAAAATATAGACACCAAGAGTCTAAAGATGTCTATTCATTGTTGAATATAAAAAGTTTCCTTCAGCTTTTTAATAATTAAAAAAAAATTTATTTTCACTAGTTATTTAACTTTTATTTACACCTCTCAATTTTATATTTTCACTTCATTCTATTATTTATTTAATTACTTATATTTTCAAGAGCACATTTTTTGCCATATATATGAGATAAGTTAAACTATATAACTACTTTTATCCTATTGAAGGATGAAGTTTTAATCACGGAGTTTTTTTAATAGATCTACAAGAAAATCTTTGATTGAGGGGGTACTTATAACTTATGCATGATGGATTATTAAACATTAAAAGACTTTATAACCAATACATACGAGATTTTTTTCATACAAGAAAAAATTTTCAACTGTGTACATGAATATCTTTTCATTTGTGTATGGATGATCATTGTATCACTAAAATATGTTTTCTCTATGCATTTTTAATCTCTTACAGATCATTGCTATGTGCTCATGTCCAGCTTTAGTTCAAATTAGCTAGTTACTTACAAATAACAATTGCTTTTGATTTGAAACGTTTTATAATACGGAGTATGTTGTTGCTAAAACTTTTATATTTATAATTTATAATTTATTCACATATGAATATAATATCACTGATTGTTTGAACCATAATTAATTTGAAACATATTCAATTAATTCGAATCACAATACAATGTTTTTATTGGATGAACCTTTCCTTGGTCTTTAACCCCTGTAGTCTCAAGGCCTTTTTTCCATCAAATTCCATTTGAAACTGCTATTTCTATTGCAAAGTGCAAAAGACTTTAGAATTCTTTTTGCATATCTAACTATATGATCGTATACTAGACTGGTATAAGAATGTGATCTTAGAAGAAATTTCAAAATCTTTGATCACATATATTGCAAGATATTTGTACTTGAAGTGATGAAAACCATTTTTACACCTTGTTTGCCTAGATTTTAAGGTTTGAATCTTCTTAGCTTAAAATTTTTGTACTACAAATGTTGAATTACAAAAAAAAATTATATTGAAGAATCAAGTTGAAAGTTTAAGATTTTTTTTCTAAAAACACACACTTGATTTTCATTCTTTAAAAAATTGTTCAATAGAAGTAGATTTGAGATTGAACAAAAAATTAAATTGTTGATAGCTCTAAGATGGAATTGAAACACAATAATTCAAATTTGTTAACAAGCCCTACCAAAAAAAAATTATTCTAACAAGAAAATTTTACCATACCAAAAAATTTAATTTAAAAAACTGTGAAAATTGCATTCAAAAATGAATCCTACAAGAATTTTTCAAGGAGATCTTACATTGTATGAAATACAAGATTGTCTATAAGTTTCTCATCACTAATCCAAATAGAATGAATCAAATCTTTCCATGCAAATAAAAATTTCCATAAGAAAAAAGATTTTGAATTTTTTTTTTGAATTTTTTTATATTTTTTTTGCGCTATCCAACTAAACCCGTTCTAGCTTAGGGTGGCATAACTTTTGCTCCCAGGCATCGATTGAAATAAAAATTATATTCTTTCAAAGCTGATGTGTTTTTCACTTTTTCTATCTTTAAAAAAACATTCAAAAAATCACAATGAAAAATGAGACCATGAGAGCCTATCCAAAATCCATTTTGTCTTCCAATGGGACAATGGGACTTTAGAGATTAAAAAAGTTACAATTGATGCACGTCATGGGCACATGAGATTAAGATTCCAATATATTATATCAGAATTAATGGAATAAGTAATTACTAACTAAGGGCCTACTTGAAAGTAGTGCTTCTAAGTTCTAAAGTGTGATGATGAGCATTAAAGCATCCAATATCATAATCGTCTTTTATCACTTTTATTTTTACATTGCGCAATGCAATTGAAAAAGAGAGGGTGATTTAGGTTTATAACTTCATCTTCTTCAAATCTTTAGAGAGAGACACAGATAGCTAAGATTTGACAATGTCAAATTAGTTTGGAGGTCCAAAGGGGTTAATTCCAAAAGGAAACTTAACCTATTAATGGACTTCCTCTAGTTATTTACGGAGTAGTTCTTACACATAATGCTACTCCAAAATGCTACTACTAACCCTGAACTGCCATCTTCACTTTGTATACATCTCCAAAATCAATTGTACACCTATAATTATGGAAGGAATTGTTTAAGAACCAAACTCTATTCCTTCATAATTTTTGCATATAGTATCCAAATGTCGTGTTCTTTGGTGTGTTAGAACATCTTTTCAAGTGTCAACAAGAAAATATGAAAATTTGACTAGTTTAATTATAGTAGCTAGGTACAAAAGCAAAAAGTGGCGGTTTTGGGGTAAGCACCTTAACCCTTCAAGGACTATTAAGAGGACACAATGTGACTATTTCAAATTTTCAATGGCAAATTCTCGGTAGGGTAAAACAAATCTCAATATTTTGTAAAGTAGGGTCTTGTAGATTACCAAGTTGATATACTTTTTGCATTTTTTTATTTTCAAAAATTTCAATGTGAGAAGTATATAAAAATTTATTTAAGAAATGTAGTCTTGTAAAAAAAGGGAGCAAACATAATTTTTTTACAATGTAAGGAATAGTAAGAATGGAAAAAAACATTTTCATAGACATTTCTAATCTTTGGTCTGCACAAACAAATTGGGTTTGGAGGGAATTCTTTCAAAGTTGTATTTTTAGCAATTTTAAAAACACAAAGTTTAATTTGGTGCGATCATGAACGCAAATAATTGATTAGAATGATTCGAATTTTTGAAGATGTTCCAAACAATAGGGTGCCGATACTGAGAAGCCATCTTCGTCGTCACAGCAGCCTTGACAAGTATTGTACAGATCGGATCTCAGGACGTGAGCAACATTCCTGGGACAGTGTGTGTGTATCTTTCCGTTTCTCGTAGGTATCGTATGCGAAACGAGGATTAGGGTTATTGAACTCAAGGGGTAAATACGTACTGTAAACCTAAATATCATAAGCATAATACGAGGTTTTCAAAGATGCAGGCTATGCCCTGGTCCATATGGGGAATGCCCTTGTGCACCCTGCCCAATTTCTACCTGTTTCTATGAAGAATCGGACCATTCGAGTTGCGTGCAGAACTACAACCTGCACATTTTGCCATCTCTTTTTGCTGCGCAGCTGTGGCTTGGAGCGTGCATAGTGATGTTGTTGGGCAAAGTGCAGGAACAGGGGATGGTAGAGAAGCAGAACGTTATGATTTTCTATTCTCGTCCGAAGAGATGGAATGGAATAGCACGGGTGCTTACCTGCGGTGGTACTCAGTATTGTCTGCATCAGTTGCGCAAGCTAAGAAACTCTTCAACTCGCAATAAACACATTAAACCCTCTCCAGGAAGACCCATGCATTGCCCTCAATTGTGAGGCTTTCCCAGCGTTTGTAACCTAACTTCATCTTCATCCTGGTACAAACCTGACTTCAAATATGATGGTAATTTTGGATTCTGGGTGAATTGCATGACTTTGTGCCATTCCTTGCCTGCGGAGCATTTAGGGATAACATTGCGGAGGAAGCGAGAGCAGTTGAGAAGGTTGCAAGGGGTATGCGACCATGGACAAAGTCAAGCTCAGCCAGAAGGTTTTCACGAATGACGAAAATCCATACGGAATTGGAACCTGGGAATGTGCAAATTGAGCAAACGATTGCAATTGTGATCCATGTCGGAAGGGGGGTTCCCCCAATTGCAGCAGCAACTTGCGAACCTCAACGCGGCGCAAAGAGTGGGCATCGTGGCAGCCGTGGCGCTCTCGTCGTTCGCGGTGTACGCCGCGAAGAATCACAGAAATATCTGCGGAGGCCCCTTGGACTCGCCCCGGCACCGCACCAACTGTCCGCTCAACTTCCTCACGTGCGCGCCCAGCAATGACATCAACGCGTCCATCGCCAACATCCAAGATAGAGTGCAAGACACCTTTGCCACTGCTCAAGACAGAGTGCAAGACACACTTGCCAACGCCAACGACGCCCTCAACACCATCGCCCACAGCGCGCGCGACGTGATGGCTGACTTCGACGCCGCGGCCTGGGACCTCCCCGTGATGCCGCACATGCCGCAACTCCCTGTCTTCCCGCGTCGCATGGAGCCTCTCCTGGGCTGTCCCCACGACGAGGTGCTTTCGAATCACCCCCACGCACAGACGTGTTTGCAATGCAAGGAGCTTCGGCGGTGCTCCAACGTGCTGGAGCGCGCGTACATGAACTGGACGAGCTCGTCACCACCCGAAGACGAATCCGCCACGCCGCTGCTGCGGTGTCCCCACAACCAGCGAATAGCCCCGCACGCCACCGCGTGCATGAGGTGCGCGGAGAGGTCGTACACCAACGAGCTCGAGAGGGGGAGGATGTCGAATTGGACAGCTGATCACTTCGCGGCAGACTATGTTGGGTCGCCGGTGAGCATGGACAGCAGCGGGTCTGTGAGCTCGTTCCAGTCCATTTTGAGTCCGCAGCACCTGCAGCAGCTTCCACCGCAGATGGCGATGGTAGCGGCTGAGGTGAGCCGAGGCGCGCGAGATTTGGTTGTGGACGCGCAGCGCAAGATGGGCGCGGGGGAAGACGCGGTTGTCACGAGCAGTGGGCTCATCGTGACGAGCACCTCATCACGGGACGGCGTGACGGCCGTGAGAAGCGTCGGGTCGCTGGCTGTAGGCAAGACGGCGGGCTATTTTTTTTTTTGGTACTTGTGCACCCTTTGCAATGACAAGTGAGGATTATTCCCTCTCCTTCACCCAGAAACTCATGACATTCTTCAACAAAAAAATTCTGGTCTGTATAGCTACAATGCAATAGGAAAGTTAACCTCTAATTGCCCGAGGCACCAAATTTTGGTGTCCACAAAATTTTGAAGTTAAATAAAACCTAATCAAGTTGCTAATTTTAGTAATTTGTATTTCTGAAAAATTCTTTTTGAAGTCTAGTTTTAGCTTCAAAAATCCAATTTTGAAAATAATTGATTATGATTTTTCTATTCAAGATTTTGTGCAAGGGTACCCACTACAATCTTGACTTTCCGTAGTGTCAAGGGCTCTTGGAAATGAGCCTCAAATACACTAGATCTTGAAGGAAAAATCACATTAGAAATTCATTTAAAAAAAATGTAAAGTAGATTTTGAGAAGCCGTAAATTGATTGGGGTTACACATGTTAGGTCCTTTAATCTCATATTTTTTTGGTGACCAACTTTTTAGATTTGGCATGTGAAAAGAGGATTGAAAGACTTCAAGTCACTTTTGTAGTTTTAACACCCTCATGTTCAAACATTATAATTTTTCAATTCAAAAGTAATATTGTTGTGTTTTCTTTTCCTATGTGACCTCTAACATGTCTAGTTTGAATTTTTATAGTTGCAATTCATAAAAAATTGATACAACTAATCAAAATGTTGGCTTTTTGTTCAATTTAGAGCAAATTCCTAGAAGTTCAAAGAAAGCCTTAGGCATTTAGGGGTTAAGGAGGGAACTACAATGGTTTAGACAAATGTTGTCAATTTTGACAAGAATTGTGTAGATTACGCAAATGACTACAAGACTGCAAGAATATCTACAAGTAGGATTTCAAGTTTGTCATGTGGACATTTTTGTTGTCTAAGCAGACCATGTTTCTATTAGTGTGTACATAATTTTTTGGAAGTGTGTCAAAACTTGTGTTGTTGCAACCAAAATAACAAATATTATATAGAACTAGCTAGAATCAAAAGCTTATAACATTCTTCAACAAATATTTTGATCTAGCTACAATCCAATAGGAAAGTTAAGAAAAAACTTACAATAGTTTACTTAGATTTGAAAAAGAATTTGTTGTAATTTGAAGAAAACTGTACTATTGCTACGAAAACTGTACTATTGCAAATATTATGCAAAATTGGCCACAACTAGGAGCCTTGATCAAATGTCTAGAGCTACCCTAGCAAGATAGAAATGAAAAACAAATAAAGCTAAAGGTTGGTCATGTTATATGAATTGTTCTGGTCATTACAAATCTACATAACATTAGACAATAGGTCTATGTGACTATTGTAGTTTGAAACCGATATTTATAAATTGTTGCGTTAATTATACAACCTCTATTTTCATGAAAGTTTAGGATTGATTTTGGGTATACCTATTCTGAATACTTTGAAATTTATAGTTGATGTATATGATGTTCCAAAATGCTTGCTATGAGTATTTAGAAACATGTTTTTACTTCCAACAAGATCCAACAAAAAACAATTCACTTTAACAATAAGAACCATACTTAGTAGTTTATTTGGTTGGTTTTACATGTAATTGCATCAATATTCATTGAATTTGATCAATACAAAATAGGCAGTTCAAAATCACCAACATATGAATTTTCAAAATTATAAAAATAGTGGTTTACAAGTTTTTTGATATTACACTCATAGGCTTTGAGGTGTTAGTTCTCAAGCAATCAACAAAGCATCTATTTCAAATCAATTTTTATTTATTTGTATCAAAATAGAAGTGATAATCTCAAGAAGTTAGTAGTAAGTTCTTACATTTTCAATTCAATTCAATTCAATTTTTTAACATTATATTACCACACATTGCATGAAAAATAGTATTAGATATGTATCAACCTTTTATCTTTGTAGCATGTAAGTGATATTTTACATATAGCTAAAGTTGCCATACAATATCATATTGTTGAATATTTATATAATTTTTTAAATCATTTTCAATTTTTTTTTAAATCAAATATTATGAAGTAATAAATATTTATAAAGTGATGAAAATAACAATGGATGGATAAATAAAGCCTTGCAGATTCAGAATAAAAAACAAAGGTAGTATTTTAGCTAGGTTTCCGGCACCTCATTTGTTACAAGCATTTGGATTTGCCTTCCAAGTTATTTTTGTTTATGAGGTTCATAAACACAAATTCCGGTTCCTTGCTCTTCCTCCAGAATATCTCACATGGACTTCTAATATGAACATTGGTATAGACATATGAATATTGTTTTAGAATCTTATTAATGCATTATATTTTGCAATCACATATATATTATTAATTGCATATTTGTATATAACCACATATAATTATAAAAAAGAGACAAAAATGTCACAATTATTTATTCGTCATTTACAATAAAGAAAATATAGTGTGATTATCCATATCATTCAAATACTTGAAGATTGTCTATCTATATGTTTTAACATAATTTACATCAAAATTCTAAAAAAAATCTATTTTTGCTTAAGAATACCATATTAAAACAAATGGATTGTAACATCTTATTTTTGCAGTGATTCCTATTGCAATAGCTGCAAGTTTTGATATTGCTCTTGATTTGAATAAAGGAGGAGTTGAGGACCAATTTAACAAATTAGTGAGGAACTTAAATTTATATTAATATGTGGTACACTTTATAAATTTAGTATATTACATTGAATTTGTAAATTTTAAATTTAATAAATTTTGATTGCTTGTCATCATAATTTTTCAATTATATATATTTGGATAGTTGATGATAGTTGATTATTTCTAATATTTTATGTATATGTACAAAATTGAAATGCAGTGTAAATCGGGATCACCATTGTTTATTTTAATTATAGATTATATTTTTAGGTAAAATTGACAAATTCCTTGTTTAATTATATTATTAAATTATAATGCCAAGTATACACATATTTAATATTTATATGTAATAAATGCATCTAATCTATAATGGTATATTTGATTAATATTTTTACTAATTATTTACTAATACTATTAAAATAAATTGTTTATTTATTTATCAATATAGTTTTGAAAATCCAACTTTCAAATTGACAACATCAATTTCATCAATTACAACTGGGAGTCTATTGACAAGTTTGTTGCATTCAAATACATTGATTTTTAGACTCATGTTAATATTCTTTTAATAAATTATTATAATATTTTTATTTTAAATGTAACTTTTATATTTTACAATATATAGTAATGTACTAATGTTAAATACTTGTATGACTTTGTATAATTATATTGTTATTTTCTTTTCTTGTTGTTGACATTCAATCTCTATCAATGTTGTTAGTGTAGTTGCTAAAGCATTAGATTATAATTATGAGCTTCAAGATGTATTAGCATTATCAACTGGTGCTTCTCTTTCTGCATTAAGATGGGCTGGCGCTCAATATCTCCTTCAAGTAATCTTTAACATGATAAATTTATAAAGTGGTTAGATTTTTTGTGATAATATTAATTAAATTATAAATTTATATTTAAAAAATAATTTTTAAATTTTATATACATATTTTGTATAGATAGATGTGATGAATATTTTATTTAAATAAAATAAATTTTGCATATTCATGATCATTTCTACAAATACATGAATTTAATCTCAAAAAATTCATAGAAAAAAATATTCAAGGTATTTTTTTATTGTATGGGCAATCCTGAAATGTAGTCATAAATTGACCATTTTTTCATTTTTTCATTTTGACACTTCCGATTGTAAAACTAAAGATGATGTTTTCTACTTGTTTCTAAAACTTGCTAATTATTAAAATTAGTGAACCTCACAAACAAAGTCTTTTTAAGATTAGTTACACTTACAAAATTGTGTAAATGTCATAAGAAGTCATATAATTTATTTTTGTAATTTAGTGCTAAAAATTCTCTCACCTATAGTTGAAGGAAAATGATTATTTTTCAATTGAAAATATTAAAATTCTATTTTGATTTTAATTTGTATAATCAAAATAAGAAAAAATTCCAAACAATCATTTTAACAATTTAAGTTCATATTAAGATTTTCCAACCAATTGTATCTAAAATTAATGTAATAATGTAAGGGCCATGGTCCATAGATAAGGAAATTGGTATTATTTACGTTTTTTCTATTTCTTTGTGATTTAATTCACATTCAACTTTTAGCCAAAAGGTGGTTTGAAATATTTTTGAATGAAGGTTTTTAATCCTCTTAATCTTTGTAATGAATTTTTTTTTTAATTTTTTAAAAAAAATAGCTTATTTATACACTAAAGTTTTGAGAAGTGAATTTGCATATTCTTTAAATCATAAGAAATAATTTCAAAACTTTCTTTAAAATGATTATTTAAATAATAATTCTCTATGTACTCTAAAATGTATCCCTAGTTCCAAAGTCATTCAACTACATGTAGCTTGAAACCCCCCTTTGTCACTATTTAAAATTAAAACTTTACAAGTTTGCATTGAAATTTCAACTAAAATTGCAGCAAAAAATTTATAAATAGGATTCTAATTTTTATTCATATTTAAAATATAAAATAAAAACCAACTCAATTGTGTGAACATGTACATCGGCAATGTATTTATGTGAAAAATCAATATATTGGTATTTCAGAAACAAGGTACAAATTTTTTGAATTGTAATATTAGTAATCAAAGCCATAAATACAATTATGGGTTTAATAAAAAAATTATTGCATCAATTATATTTGTATATATTCATTTACTACAATGTAATTCAATTTTTGAACTAGAACCATTTAAAACAACTACGCTTTTCCATTATTATTACTATATAATAGAAAGTGATAAATATTTCATATATTATAGTTTAATATTAAAGTATATATTTACATTGAAAATAAAATAGGTTCAAAATTATCATTCAAATAATTTTAATAAAGAATTTTTTCATTTTCATAATTTAATCAAATGGTTTGAATTCAGATAAAGGATCACCAATAGTGACAATGGGTAGATTGGCACCATGGATGACAATTTGCACATTTATTTTTTCTATAGCTTTTGAAAAATCATGGCTAATGATTACTCATGTAGATTATTTTTTTAATTCTCCAATTGATATGTTGGAGGGTTTTGGACAACTTCTCATATTTTATGTTATGTGGACAATAGAAGTAAGCTTTTTCATCATTTTCGTTCAAGGATTAAGATTTTATATTTATATATATATATACTCCATATATGAAAGAATATTCAAATTCTCATATATTATTTTGCAAGTTAAAAAGAACTTCATATTATATTATAACAATCATACATTATATATATAAATATAAAATCAAATATATCTAATATTCATTATATTGTTTATAAAGATTCAATAAAATTTTAATTTAGTATCTTTGGCAGATATTAGCAGATTTTTTATTAATAACAAATACAAGTGCAATTACGTTTATTGTAGTGAAAACACTTAAGACTGTTGGAGATTTAGGGGTAAAAATTTCTATCAATTTTAAAAATATATATATTAATATTTTAATTTATTCTATGATACTCCAATTTAATTTTAATGTAAACTTACATACTTTAAATTTTATGCAGAGTGAAATTCTCATGAAGGGTTTATATCATGAGGTAAATAGTTAATGATATTGTATTGTTTTTTAATAAGGATAATTATTTTTAAAAATCATTCTTTGATTTGTATAATTTACAACTGAATAATAATACTATCCTCAATAATGAGCATTTATTGAAGATATTTTTTTATTACACTCATTATGTAAATAATTTGACAATTTATATAACTAGATGTAATTACTTTGAGATTACATATAATAATCGAATTTTCCAAAGTAAGGTTTCTTCTTAATATATTGCCAATATATAGGAGAGGCTTTGGATTGAGAGGGAAAAGACAATGAATGAAGAAACTATTGGTCTTTACTATATTGGACTTGGATTGATGATTTTTCTTTGGCAAAGGTTTGACACTAATTTTTATATTATAACAATGATTTAATAAGTGTTCATCGTTTATTTTGAAGGGTGGCTATTCAAATTAAACTAATTTTTTTTTAAATTTCAAAATCCATCATATTTGTATTCATGTAGTCTTGAGTCCATCACAAAATTGATTTGAAATACAATAAAAGAAATACACTTTGAATGGCCCTGCTTATAATTAAATGTCATACAATGTTTAGAAGGAAATATTTTGGAAAAGGTAAATGATGAAGACTTTAGTATGTTGTTAAATTTGTAGATATCAAGAATGGACTCAAGGTAGAGCTAGGACAATTGAAGGAGATAAGGAAAACAACAATAGTGGTAATGTTGGTACAATTGAAGGAGGTAGAAGAAATAGCAATGGTGATAATTATGATTTAGTCAAGAATGAAGGGGAAGGTAGAAGGGACAACACTCATATAAATGCATCAAGAGCAGATGAAAAAAGTGGAGGGAGCAAAAGCAATAGTAATAGAGCTTTTGGTTCACGAAGAGATGGTGGCGGAATAGGAAGATGTGGGCGTAGAAGATCAAGTGGAGATACATGTGTTTCAAATGGGCATAGTAGATGAACTAGAGGGGAAGAAATATGTTCACTACCAAGAAGTGTTGAAGCTGAACAATGCATAGCAAATACGTCCCAAGATTTGCTCTCAAATGGCCAATGCTTCCATGATATATTTTGAATGTGAGATTTTGTTGCATAGGTGGACAAAAGATTCAACCAGTCATCAACGGAAAAGAAAATCTAATTCATGTAGTGTTTGATCAAGGTAATGGTTGATTTTTCTCCCGCTAACACTACTAAAAAATTCAGTTTTGCTGTTGATTTGGATGCGTTGATTTGAATCACTTTTCTCTTGGTTTGGACAATATTAATCTTTTATAAAGTCAAGCATGCATGTTTAGGATAAATAACAACTCAAACTGTCATTGTATATAGTGAAAAATTAGTAGATGGATGCCTAAGCTCTAATAGAGAGAAGACAAGAATGATTTTACATTAGCAGGTTTAAAACATCAAAGCTAGATAATGCAAGGAATGTATTTTATAGTGTGTACTTTAGAAAAAAATATCTATAATGGTCTCAATCTATCAATGACACAATAATTTCAATGTCATACAAAAAAAATAGTATGTAATATCTGTTGGCCAATAAACCCTACAACTTAGTATCTTTGAAGACAAAGACCATAATTATGCAATACCTATCAACTTGCTTAAAACCACATGACTATTCGAGAAGACAATAGATCTCGTGTAGGCAACACCTATTGACTTGCTCCAAACCCTAGAACTATTCAAAAAGACAAGAATATGTAACACAAAGAACTCAAAGGTATTTTCTAATAATTTAATTCAAAGTTTAACAATGCTCCAAGACTTGTGTTTATCTAGACATCTAATTTTGAAAAGCCACTTAAAGGTTTCAAGTAGTATCACAAAATGTCATATTAGTCTTCAAGATATTAATTGGATATATTTAATTAATATTGAAAGAAGATTTGACTTCTACAAAGTCCTCTACAGACAAGAAAAATTATCCATGATGATAGAAGGTGAATATCCATGACACAATTTTGCAAATTAAGATTTTTTACTAAGTGAAAGAGAAATCCCAAGAAAATTAGTCATTAAAGAAGCCAAACGATAGTTCAAATTTCAAATTTTTTCTTAGTTTCATCTATTTTAGAAACAATATTTTATACATTGAACCTAAGGTAATTGAAAGAGGTTTCAAGTATATAATACTTATTATTTAATGGTTTGATGACAATTATATTTGAAGCAGTACCAACCTTATGCTACATTGCAATATAAAGGACCATGAGCAAAAATCCCAATACACTATTGAGTTCTTCCTTTAGTCTCCAATTGCGTCATTTTTAAGAGAATGTAAAAAAACTACTCCCTCCGTCCCAAAATGATCTTCCTGTTGGCCTTCATTTTTTGTCCCAAAATGATCTTCATGTTGTAGTTTGTGACTTGTGAATTGGTCAAATTTGACTTTTGATTGCTATTGGGGACCAACAAAACAACTTTGAGTAGTGGTTCCCCCTCCATTCTTGCAATCATTAGTCAAAAGATAAATAAAATGATTAATGAGGTCAGTCAACATTGTTTGTTCGTATTTTTTGCATCTCTTTGAATATTGCCCAATTGAAGGAGATGAAGCTTTTGGAGCTGGAATAAAAGGCCACACATGGGCTTAGGCATATACTAAATGCCTACAAAATGATGACCTCGCTTTCAACAATTAATTGACCACTGGTGATCTTTGAAAATGCCCAGGAAATTCTACTTTTCAAAATTCCAAAAACTACATTTCAAAAAGGACTTTGAAACTTAAAGTTTCTAGAATGCTAGGAGTACACCAAACTCTACTTATAGCACAAAGCAGGTTTTTAAAATGTTATTTTTTGCCTTAATCTAGAATGTTTTGTCCAATAGGAAGATCATTTTGGGACGGAGGTAGTACAAGAAAATAAAATAGATATCATCTTGAGTATCATTATAGTGAATTAGTAGTTTATTATTTAGTTGAAAAAATTCTAGATATTTAAAAGGGTTCTAAACTTGGTTCTAAAGCACTATTTACACTTCTAGCTAAGCTTCCAAACATTTTTTTGATGTCACTTGTATATGCATTATTGTATATACTAATGCAAATCCATCATGGGTTGAAAACATTTTTTGATTAATTTGTATTACAACTAATACAAAATTAACACAAAATTATCTCATCCATGTTGACTTTGCACTAGTATATTATATTGCAATGTTATAAATTTCTACATTATCATGTAGATTTTGGGCGCTAAGGTTATAACATGCATTAAAAAATATATTCATTCATCTCAACGATGAAATATAATGTTAATTTAATGGCCATTGGGAATTAGGGACCTATTGTATTGTGGACTCTAGATGTTGAATGAACAAAAAATAGGAAAGGAAGCTCAAAAAGTGATGCTTTTATAGTAAGTACATATGGAATTTTGATTTAGAGTGGATAATAGTAATTTCCATTGTAGTTATAGCAACATCACTAGTTGTAGCACATGGCTCCCCGTTAGGCTTGTGTTAAATGTGTTTGACATTGGATGGTCTTTGCTGGGGTTCCTCTTGTCAAAGATGGCATTGATAGATGCATGTGTAATAGCTTGTGCAAGGGCTAATGGTTAATGTGTTTTTTTTTTTCATAAAACATAATTTTAGGAAAGTCACGGAGGGATCCACATTTTTTGGTTGCCGACTTGAATGTATGGCATTGATTAGAGATTGCAAAGTATTGAATAGAAGATATTGGAGTGGCCAAATAGAAAAGACAATTTTAGGAGAAGGCAATTGGAAGAGAAGATGATTTTGAGTACTTTAAACCTGAAATAAGATTGAATTTCAATGACTATGCAATCAAACTTCAAAATACTTAACATCATTTGCTCCATTTTGCCACTAATATGAATGAAATTATTTATTTGCATTTTGTAGAGATGAAATCACATGTCTTCTATGAGTTTATAAACTTTTCATAATTTTTACAAATGAGTTAATCATATTAACTTTTATCATGAATTTCTAAAGAAAAAATGAAGAAAATTAATATCAAATACAAAGTACTTTTAAAAGATGTGAAAACTTAAAATCTCACTATAGATGTATATTATAGTCTAGAACATCATAGTACATACTAAATTTTTATGTCATTATAAATTAAAAATTTAAATAGATTGATTAAAAGATAAGTTTAAATATGCAACATTTAAATATTCTATTTTAGGATTTCTTTGAGTTTTTAAATGGTGTACAAAATAGATTTGATAAACTTGATTTCAAAAGTTGAAATAAAATTCAAAAAAGGTTTCTTTCATGGATAAATTCTATAAATGAATACAAACCATGAAACTTCCAAAATACACCAAATAAACATCTTAAGTTTTGTAATCCACACAATCAAAATCTTCTATAGAAGAATTAATAATACTTCAATGATGGATTTTCAACCACCACCCATTGCAAATACAATCAATAAATTCTCCTCCAAAAATTGGATAGAAAATTGCAATCCTTAATCATTTTGGTTCTTTTGAAAATTTTAAACCACAAAGTCTTGGTCTTTAAGGGATTAATATTCTTTGTCCACTTGCAAGTAGAAAGCCCAAAATACTAAGTTTTTGTATTGCAACACAAGGTGTCATCATGGTAAAGCAATAAAATGTTAAAAAATATATATTGCTTCATGATTCTAGAGCCATTTTATCTAAAATTAGGATCTTCCTTTATATTTGTTCACTATTTTCTTGTTCTAAACTTGTTTTTTTCAACTTTAGTTACTACTCTCTCTATCTCAAAATAATATGTAGTTTCTCAAAGAAGACCAGATAAATACACAAGGTGTTCCTCTTTCGACTAGAATGCATATTTTTTTTAGCTTCTAGTCATCCCCAATGGACATTTTGAAGTCTATGGCCACAAGGGTTATATTGAAAATTGGTGCCAAAATTGTTACTCTAATATTTTTTTTTCTACAAACAATTCCAGTGCATTGAACGATGTTTAATTGAGACTTGCAAGTGATCGATTCTTTGAAGGCGTGCTATTATGTGAGCCTAGGATCATAAGCACGTGAGCCTAAGATCATAAGCACATGAGTCTAGAAGAATTTATGTTACAAGCACCTTCAATGTTTGTAGGATATCTACTTATACATATGCTCAAGGCTCATATGCTCACATGCTAGCATTGTTGGATTAATTGGAAATAGGACGCAAATCATCTTCTACAGTTCTCTCCAAAAGGACAATGATTCTCTAATTGATGCCGTAAAGAAAGCTTTTTGGAAAATGGACAAAAAAATTGAACAACATTTTCTTCTTGTATCATCAATGCATGGTCCATGCAATCACAATGATGGACATGGCCAAGGGCAAATTGCAACATTAAGGGGAATTGCCAATCACTCTATAGTGCCCGGATGACACCATCAAGCGCGCCCAATGTTTCTTTTTTGTTGACCATTAAAACATCAAACTTCATTTGCGCAAGCAATTTTTTGCAACCTTGGATTTATTTTGAAATAGAAAAGTATTAGAAACAATTGCAATAATAAAAAAATCTTTTATGAGGTACTTATAGAGTACTACTCAAGGCTTTAGAAGTAGCCAAAATAGACAAAGTAGCTCAAATAATGAACCTAGATGTGCAAGATATTCAAAAGATTTTTTTTTAATTTTATAAAGATATGTGTAATATATTACCATTATTATGTGGTTATAGTTTTGAAAAAAATTGTGTCAATGTTTTCCTTATATCTTTTATATTTAAACAACATAATTTTTTAAGGGTTTCAAATCAACTTTTAAAGAACTTATTTATTTTTCAAATAGGTAGAAACACCCTACATATGTATCAATCATGTAGGCAAATCCAAAAGTACTTTATAGTACTTAAACTACAATTTTACTGAAATGATCATTTTGTCTTTTTTTTACCACTCTAAATTGAATTAGGCTTGAAGAAATAATTCAATTTTAAGTATGTACAGTACATCAATCTAGATTTTTATTGTTATAGAAAGTTTATATTGATTTACAATAGCATCCTAAAGTTTTAGCTCTATATTGAATTTTTTTGATCTCATCATTACAATCATAAACCTATAGACAGAAACAAATTTTAGCCCCATCTCAAATATTAATAATAGAATACATTCAAACTTTGTAAAGTATTAAATTTCATCAAATACACTAATTAACAATTGTCAAATAGAAGGACGACTAAATAAAAAATGCATTTTTAAATTTAATGTGTCATAAAAATAGGAATTTTGAATTCATTAATATATTATTCCATGACTTTATACTATTTAATAAACAAAATTTTACTTGAAACTACCTCTTCAAACTAATAAATCTAGCACTTCTCTTGGTTTTTTAAAATTGTGATGTACAAAGTTTTAACATTAAAGTACTCATTTGAGAAGAATATGAGAAGTGGCTTGCAAATTTTATTTTGAAACTAATATTAGACAATATACAAATTTACAATTCCATCATCAAAATGGTAAAACATAGACATTGAATGGCCAAAATTCATCTCCAAATTTGATGTTTTTTTTTCTGAAATTTGCTTTGTAATGCACTTTTTGAAAACCCATTGTAGTGTACTTGGACTAGGATAGGAAGATGAGCATTGGAGATGAAATTAAAATGTTCGTGATACTGTGGAAAAAAATTAGTACTTTTTGAAGATTCACAAAGGCATCCTTCAATAAGCATCCATTGTTGGCTAAGCTTGTTTGTTATATGTAACTTAAACCCTGAGCTTAACAATTAAGATTACAAGCCCATTCTATGCTTCTTATATTTATTTATTTATTTATTTATTTATTTATTTATTTATTTATTTATTTATTTATTTATTTATTTATTTATTTATTTATTTATTTATTTATTTATTTATTTATTTATTTATTTATTTATTTATTTATTTATTTATTTATTTATTTATTTATTTATTTATTTATTTATTTATTTATTTATTTATTTATTTATTTATTTATTTATTTTATAACAAATGGATTCATCGCTTTTTAGAAGGTAAGACAAATAAATAACATGAAAGACAATTGAGTGCCTCTTAGTTTCTCGAAAATAATTTAGAAAATGACATGAAAACAAGTACTTTCCCATGGTTGGTACTTTTCCCAGCAACAAAAGGACTACCCATTTATTGAATTGAGATTTTTCACAACCCTCAACCAGTTTGGCTACTCTCTTGCACTTTGTGGCTACAAGAGCTTCATTTTCAATTATCATGTTTTCGATTACAATGAGGGCTCTTGATTTAGAGATTTCGTGATTTGGAATAAGTACACATGAAATTTATTGTGGCACTTGTTAAAAAATGAAGCACATGTTTTTTTTTTCTATTGGTATAGTTATTACTTTTTCTATTGCTTCTTAGGTAGAAAATTCCATTTCTATAGATATAGGAACGGACTCTTTTGGCCATTTGGGTGAAAGTTTAGTTGGATTTTGAGTGAATCAACTTCAGCAACCTAAGAATTTTCATATTGATCCTTAAGTCAAGGAAATTTCGTATTTTCTTTAGATTGAGCAACTATCAATTTGTTGTTTGTACACCAATATAGGTGCAAACACCTAAAATTGTTCATTTAAGCAATATAGCATACTTGGAGGCACCTTTTTCTATAAAAAAATATATTTTTGCGGTATTAGCAATTGAAGATCATGAATTTTCATAATAGAATTTTTTTTTGGATAAGGCATCAAATTTCTATGAATTTTCAAGGTTGAACTCCTTAGGGCACCCTAACACATTCTAATAAAGCTACCTTCGTTTTGACACCAAAATCTAAAAAAATGAACTCCCCAACAACCACATTTAATCCTTAAATGTTGAGGCGGACATTTTGCGTCTGATGAATGATAGAGAATCTCCAGCGTAGGACAAAAGTACAACTATTCCTCTTTGGAATTTTGTTGTGAAAAGGGGAAGTCTTCTATAGCACATTGACTTCCAATGAGTGCTTTTGTTGTTTCTTAAGTTAATGAATCACACAATAATGAAAAGGAATGATTTCAAGGGTCACCCGTTCGTCCTTTAAGGGTTAAACACTTTTTGATGGTTTTATGGTACTTTTAGAGGACACTTTAAGGTAACTCTACTATGCAAGAGTGGGTACATGGACAGGAATGGGTGGGAATGACAAGTGGTTTTCTTAGGGTTTTATAGTCACAGTACATTTAAGACACGAGTGCGTACAGATTTCGTGAATATTTCAAGCGTCACAAGACAACGTTATAGGAGGCAATCCACTCCTGATCCCCCCCCCCATTCTTGCTATGTAGACTATTCTCTTTCCGTGAAGGAGGAGAAGAACAATGATTAACCCCTAAAGGACCAACATGCGTTTTTTGGCAACATAGGAATTTTGGGCAGGTACGTGTGACTGGAGATTTGCTTATTTTGGGCTAAATTTTTTATAGAAGGTAGGGACGAGGAATATCTTTTATATGCACCAAATTTCATGACATTTGGAAATACAAGTCAAAAGTTATGGCCTAATACGTTGTTTGTTTTTCAACTCGGGTAGTCTGGGCAAATAAAAAAAAATCACTTTTTTCAAAAACAAAAATTTGAAATTGGTTTATTAGATTTATATTTTGTGGAAAGCTTTGAATCATTCCATTCTGATTAATGAGTCAAACGTTATGAGGATTTTTAGTTTTCGGGCAGTTATAGATTGTCTACTCTAAAATAAACTTTGAAGTCGTTTATTTCACTCAATTTTCAATATTTAAAAAATAAAATAAAATTGTAGGATGTAGATTGTTTATTACAACATTGCAACCATTGGGATTGGCATTTTTCAATTCCATAATTAACTTCTTAACAATTTAGTGTTTTGAACCATTCTCTACTTCTTTCTATTTACTATTTTTTCCCTATATGTTGTACAATTCCAAATAATCTGAAAATTTTCAAGCATATAGCCAACTTGTCCTGAAGAATGAATTCAAAGAAGCACAACCATTTTGGAATTTTTTTCATAACAATCTGACCTTGTGAAGTGCAGTTGCCCGATTTTTTGTAGGGCCAAAAAAAGGACTTTTGCCACTTCAAACGCTAATATCTTCCAATCTACACAATGGAAATTTCTGAAATTTTTTCCACATACTCTCAAACCAGAGTACTACAAGATCTAATGGTTACATGCGTCCAAAAATGATATTTTTCAAAAATTTGGTACTTGTACTAGAAATGGCAGTTTTGGAGCATTTTTGGTGAGAACATAGTCAAGGAACTTTAGGGGTTAATTATGGTGTGGTTTCCAAGGCAATTGTGGCGCATATTGATTGGCTACAAGACTCTCAACATTGCAACCACCCCTCGGTTGATTTTTTTCAGTCCATGATCATAAATAGCAAGCCCTATATCACCGTTTCTTCCGCTAAAAAATTCATAGTAATTATATTTTGAGAAATAAAAATCTGGAAAATTATGGAAACCTTTCGAAGTCTACTTCCGCACATGGGAAAATTTCCCCAGTGAAGAAACGTGCCCTGCAGATGCTCAAATCTTTCTTAAGTGATCAGAAATGGGTTGCCTCCCTTATTGATGAGCGCAAGGCATGTAAGTTAGTCCTCATGCAGGAAGTTAAACCCGTTCCACGAAGTGGGCCCTATAGGGTAAAAATGCAAGAATTTTACCCCCGCAAAAAATGCAAGAATTTTTTATTTTTCACATTTTATTTATTTATTTAATTCTGAATTCATATTTGCAATCAGAGGCTCCAAATTAGCTAGGAGAGGTCTATTCCTAACCCTAGTCACGGCTCAAAATAGGGGCAAGATTTTACTTTTACCCCCCAATTTCTACGTTTTCACCCTACATGTCACACTTTGTGGGACGGATTTAACGTCCTGCAGTCCTCATTGCAGGTGCTCATGAAATTGAGTTTTTATTTTCATTTTATTTTTACATAAATGAAACAGAATTTCATTGCAAGAAGTAAAAAGTACAAACCAACCAGCCACAGGTGGTCTGGCCGGGAAACAAAGCCCACCCAAGCCCAACAAACAAACACCCCCCACGACACCCGCCCGACTGGAGCTCATGAAATTTGGATAACTAACTTAGGCTATGATAATGCCAGAGAGGATTCAGTGGAAGGGTTGTTCTGCCCATTGCTCATTCAATCTGCTCAGTTTCATGCGTACCTTAGCACCAGTTTGAAGTTCAAGCAACTTATTCAATGCAATATTCTGTGTGTCGATCGTGTTCTAAGCTTAGAGCTGACCCCAGCGTAGGAATGTTGTCCACTAACTTATACGCGAACACAAGGAGTGAGGGTGTTCAGTACACGTCACTGGAATGTATCATCGAACATGCTATCAAGGTGTGGAGATGGCTTCTGGGTAACACGTGCTACCTTTGTAAAATGATTGGGAAATGGAGAGGTTGGAGAAGCTTCACCCGAGAATTGTGCAATTTGAGTTCGTTCGATTGCAGCACCTTTCGTTGAACAAGCTCATAAATAAAAGGTGTGAAAAACTAAGCATGCGCATGATCACAAGGCGACCTGTGTTAAGCTTAATCTCAGCACCGAAACCAAAATTTCGTTACAATGGCCGGCGGTATTCCATTAAAATGACGCGGAAGGGGAAGGGTGAGAATGGACAATTTCCTTAAATTGGCACGATCCAGGGCGCCAATTGTGATTCATCTGCACAAAGCGATAAAGTCTAGGATAGGTATAGATTTCAGAATGCCCGGACAAAAATGTAAAAGGTGTCAAGTTTGTTGAAATATGCCAACTAGTTTAACGAAATTGACGTTGAAAGAAGGAAATGAATGAAATAATTAATGGCGTATGAAATACCTCCATTTTAATGAAATTTCCCATACACTGTAATCTCTTCCAGGATGTGTCATGCCATAGAATACTTGATTGTCCTTCAACTATGAGGACGATATAACAATACTGAACTCGATTTTACAGTACTTATAGTTGTCTCACTTCAACCAAATTCCAACTTAATTCATTTGATTAAAAATGTTGTGAACTGAAAACTGATCTGAGAACAATTATCTTTCCAGGTGGGAAGAAGTAGACTATGTAAACTAACTAGGTGACTGTTTCTCAAGTGCTAGCAAAATCGTCTCCATGACTACCTCGTAGTCCGCTGTATTATAACTTTAACATCTGTCATTGTAGTCAGAAAACCAACACTAACTAAGCTAATTTGTCATCAAAGTTTAAGGGCTTTTCTTTGATTCAGAGCTAATCCACCGATCTGTGAAGAACTGTGACCAACACCGTGAACACGAAGCTCACATAATATAATTGTCGAACGCTTCCTCTTAGACCTAACCACAATGCCACGTGGTTGCCTTCCCTCGACAATTTTAAAGAGCAACACTTCTTGGACCATGATAAGGGAACTCTACAGTCGTATGCTTTACTCATAACCGAATGTATGAGGTCTAACTAGGGTATGAATAGCAACAGTTGGCCAGCGTCGTACACAGCTGGGTCGATGGCATTTCTCAATAACTTCTCAGTCGACATAAATCGAAAAGTCATGACAAGTGGAGTCATCTACAAACAAAAAGAGTAACACGAGCATCAGAAGCTTAGCAGAGAGCTAGCGTACGAAGTCAACGTACTTAACTGTCCTTGAAAGCACAGTCGCACTCATTTCATTCCGGGTTCAAATTTAGTCAGATTCATTCAAGCACTATATTATTTAGTTAAAAGTACCAGTTTTGCAAGTACTGTGACTCCAACTACAGATTGAAGCTTGCACAATCACTCAATTCCACTCTTCACCTGCATTATGATACATTTTTCACCATGCATATGATCCATGGTTGCAATAAACACCTCCTCCATTGTGACCTCGACTATGCATGGATATTCACTAGCCTTTGCATTTTCTCTGCGAAAAAACTCGTTTGAAACCATGAGGATTCAATACTCCTCGCAGCAACCTACAGCAACGTTCAACTTAAAGTCATTCCAAAAGCTCACGGCAGGCTAATTTTCACCAACCATGCTCAAGCATCGAGTTAAATATTTCTTCATTCGAAGCATCACGGCGAGATTCGTACCAGTTACACTGCTAATTCATATAAACAATATGGTAATCTGTAAAAGTAAAAAACATTCCATTTCATACATTACGACTTGCAGCTAAAAGTTCTGTCTCGACCACAGGCAGCTTCTCACTTCAAACGAGAGATTAAATATGTAAGCATCAATTTCATCAAAAAGTATTAAATACGAACCGAATCATTTCAATTCGATTAGTCTCGTGCCCAGCAGCTGGCCATCTGATTTTCGCCAGTGCAGCTCAAAGGTGCTGTAATAATCTGCACAGCAGAAAGACAGAAAGAAACCTGGGAATATAGTCAAAAATGTAATTAACTGTCCATTTGATCCTCAAATAACCATCAATATACACAAAATGCACGACCTCAATCTACTACATTCTATTGTTAATGAATTTGAAGGCAAGGTTAAGCAAAATAAATCGTGAAAATCGCTAGACACAGATGTTCACGTGCCTGGACTATAACGAGCCGGTCTAAAGTCCAATTGCCCTATTTTTGACTATCCATTAAAATATGGCAATTTCACTTCAATTGGCAAGTTTCGGACTACCGAAAAAGAGATGCAAACGCGATTTTTCTAATCATAAAAGGGGCATGTATTGATTTCAGTGTGGTACAATTCTGCCATATAAACTGAAAATTGCCAATTTTAGTGGAAATGCCCTTTAAATGCTAGTGTTTTGGTTCAATCCAAGGACATAAAGTGGTTAAAAGTGAACATACTAACAAACATCTAGAGAATAGAAGTGCAAATCCTTCAGATTTGGTTCAAAAACAAAATACTTAGTCAGAATTCACAATCTTCTCACACAACTTAGTTTTGACGAGTTCAGCAAATGGAATAAATACTGGATTGGAAACGAACATATTAAGTTTGTATCACCGCTATTCGGCCAGTAGCGTCCAACTTCAAGCAGCTAACTCCCGGGCCTCCTGTGAGCGAGCGAACTAGCATTAACTGGTAATACTAGAAGCAAGCCGCGTTCAAACCGCAATAACCGCAAGATGCTATTCGATAACTAAACTGCAATAGCAACCTACGTCGTCAATGCAACTTTGCCATACATGAGCACTACCAAAAAACAGACCTCTGTTTCCAGCAAGTTTCCTTTGTGTGTGTGTGCAGATGCACACACGGTCGGTCCACCCCTCGAAACTCTTGCCATTCCTGTCTCCTAATCGATCGACCGAGCTGCAGCGAATTGAAGTAAACAAGCGTAGTGCAGGCCGACCCAGGCAGCAAGCAATTCAAGCGGCTTCCTTCCCGGGTCCTCCCAGGCTGCCGGCCAAGCCGCCCCTGCCATGTTTGGCCCAAAGAAGGTCTGGCCGTGATGGAATATATGCTACTACTGTAGCGGGAAGGGAACTCTTTCTATATATAATGTAGTAGGCATCCCAATGCTCCACTGACCTTAAAGCGCCATCTTCAGTGTGTGTACATTTTAAAATCAGTTATGTACCTCTGTGAAAGAAACGCTTTTAGAACCAAACTTTGTTCCTTCATAACTTTTGCATACAGTATCCAAATGTCGCGTTCTTTGGTGCGTTGGAACCTCCTTTCCCTTGCCAATAAGAATATATAAGAATTTGAACAGTCTAATAGTAATAATTAGGCACAGTAGCAATTAGTGGCGGTTTTGGGATACCTACCTTATAATAGGATGACAGGGAAGGGCTTCACCTGTAGGAACTAGGAAGAGCGGCAACATACGTACATACGCTAGCTGGTGCCATACATGTATGTATATATCGTTGCCGCTTACTGCTGGAGTGCTGGCCAAGCCAAGTCAGTTCAGTTGCGGTGCATACATACGTCATGAGCAGCACCTAGTTGCCAATTAAAAAACCCAAAAATGCGTCATCAGGAATATGGGATTCACCCCCTGACCGCCTTCAATTCAGGCAAAGGGCGGGGGTGGGGTGGACCGGGGCTCCTAATTACAGTACTTAACTTACTGTAGTTTAATTTGTTAATGGTGCATGTAAGCTACGTGCCCTCATTGACACATGTAACAAAAATGTTGGAGCGGAGCTAGCGGAGTTGGTTAGAGGGTGTCAGACGGCCTGCCTGTCAGATACAGTAGTGCTCAGTAATCATGATCACGCTAGCTCGCCCAACCGTATGGAACCCATGCCATGCCAGATGCACCACGCCCCCACCCCAGCCGGCACCTGCGCTGCTAATAAGTGTAACTTAGGGGACGGATTGATGGAATCTAACGAGTTAAGGTATGCTCCCACCTGGCTGTATCTCCCATTGCTAAGACAGTTAAGCTTGGGTTGGGATTGTTCTGTTGTTTTCCGCCAGGCCGTTCTCGGTGATTGATATCTTGTGTTCAAACATACACTCCTTAGCATTTACTAAACCTTGCTGGCATCCCTCGTGGCATGAGCTCAAGAGTGGTGGATTAAGAGCGGTGGTTTAGGTTGATAAATACAGGTATGTCCGCACTTGGTGTTTAAAGAGTGTTGTTACTGAGGATCTTAGGAACGAATTTAGATCTACTTCAGGATCAGATTCACATTGCAAACCTCCATGGCCGGTGGTAACAATGTTCTTTTCAGATTCCTACGAAAAAACAGGCGATAATTTAGAAAGTAAAAGTCTTTCAAAAATGTAGATTTGCATTCAATAACATTGGTAGTATGTATTCTAGCACATTCAGTGCCACTCCGTAAGAGAGTTCATCATCTTTGCACAAATCTGGATTTGCTGCAGAGCGATTTCGTCAACGTATCCGATTTGGAGCAGAGCAAGCACTTCATCGCTGAACACATGCCGAGGAAGTGCTGTGTTGATGTACTCATTTCCTCGCAGAGCAAGCACTTCGTACAAGAACCCACTAACCCTGCTTCTTTAGGGTTAACTACAGATTTGCATACTTCCACAAGCTGAACTTTTACAATATTTCTGAATAAAACTCCATGTTGACGTAGAATACTGAATCTCGATAGATCCTAAACAGCGCGACAATCGTCACAGGTGTTAATCAAACTTCCAGTGCTCTCATTCTGGAAAGGGGTCCAGACTCCAGAGAGAATCTCTCAAACTTGAATTAGTTTCATCAGAAACTACAGTACAGTAGTTAATTAGACGTGCCTGGCCTGTATTCGAGATTAATGGCGAAGCTGTGACAAACAATGTACATAACATAGTACCGTATTGGCAAATACACGGTGCGAATGCACATTATCGAAAATTTCCTATTGCTATTTCCCGAACCTCTTTTTGGCAGAACACATGTGAACAACTGAACATGTTCAAGCACTTTCAAAGTTGAATTTGCAATCATTTAACACGCAGTTCTACCCAAAACATAGGTGGGAACGAAGAAGCCAGTCAGGGCATCCTCAGTCACTCCAATTGGCCCTTCAAAAGGCAGGCAGGATCCGCTGGTTATGGAAATTGTCCATGCGATTCCAAAAACAAAAACAAAAAAAGACAGGCAGGCTCATCCCACCTCCAAATTCAAGGGACCCAATGATACTCTCTCTACGTGTGTACTTATTCAGTAGATTTCGGGTGCACATACCTTGTGTGAATTTTGTTTCGAGTTTCCGTCCAACGAGATCCCCGACGAGATCAAAGAAACATGATTGGCGAAAATTACTTATATCAGGAATTGGAGATTTGAAACGAGTCAATGAAAGTCGTGAGATAAGCCTACAAAACCTCACAGCGTTATAAGTTAGCGGGTTTGTAGCTTCAAGCCATTCGATCTCCCAGAAAATCAAAGGCAGCCTTGTGGGATACCCGGTTAATTGGATACTAACGTTAGGATTCCCACTGCCAAAGGGATTCCCCAGCCAGAAATCCTTCCAAGTCCTATTGCATCGACAATGCAACGAAGACACAGAAAACATGAACGGGTTTGTGAAGTTGTACTAGAATATATCTTTGGTTAATTAAGTAGCCAGTAACTGAATTCGTAGTAGCCGGCACCCCAATCGACGCCCGAGCCAGCTATCTTAGCCAGTCCTCAACCACCCCAAATGCCGAATTGGGTGGACTGAAGTGCTTGAAGTACGCATTGTCAGAGCCTTTTAGAGTTGGTTGTACAGCCCGCCAGTCGGATAATTAAAATAGCAGCCTCGACATGATGGTGCAAGGCCAGGATAACCGCTCGGAGCGTGTCAATTGAGTATATATAGTGTACACTATGTGCGTGTCAATCGCATGTGTACTCAATGCAGGCATGTCGAGCAAGGCGTGCCAATTCTGGACTTCTGACTGGCTGGAATCTGAAAACTTGTTCAGGATATGGATGGCTTGGCGTCACCAAGATTGGCGGCTGTGGATTTGAGCTGAACATTCAGTTGGGAGAAGTCTGTCGCTACTTGTCCATCTACTGTAGCTGACGGACTGCACGTCTGCCTATCTGACTGTCTTCCGGCTCTACATGTACGTTGACGACCAGTTTGTCAGTCACGGAATTCTTTGATAACCCAGGGTTTTGTTTTTTCATTTAATTTAGGCAGTACAGATTACAGAAAGCGATAATCTCTGGAAGGATGAAGCTACTTACATCCTTAGAAATACCCTTGTTGATGAGACCGGCGGGGACTCAATGATGTTCCTTCCCATGTTTCCAATGAAGGTGGCATGCCCCCCCGCGCGGAGGCGGAGCTGACGGCGATTAGGGTTAGGGTTTAGCACGGATAACTCGTGATCAGACACATTTAGCATACTTTTTTTTTTTGAAACAAATGAAAGCAAGTTTCATTGCAAAGAGGTAAAATACAAGACCCATCAGCTACAAGTGGCCTGACAAGGCATTTAGCATACTTTGACCACTGATTTTGTGAAGGACCCAGTCCGACAAGCTCTTAATTCACAGCAAGTTCGCACGCGGCAACGATGGCGGGTAGTCAGCTGAAGCAGATAGGGCGAGAGAACGCCTGAATCAATGCGCACAAGGTCAACAGGATAGAAGAAGACGAGCTAGCCCGCAGCCCGAGAGGACAGCAGGCGACACTTCCGGACCTCAACGAAGCAATCAACAACGCGCCTGGAACTAACGCGCACCACAAAGAAGGAGTTAGTCAACGAAACGGCGATGTTAATACACCACTTCCGCAGGTACAAGAAACTGCAGTTGTAGATGTTGGACAGACAAGTCAAATAGAGCGTCTAATCATAGAGTTCACCAGAGAAGAACAAAGTATCATATAGCAGCACAGAGAAGCAGCCAAAGACGTAACAGTAATCGGTCAAGTCGTAGATAGAGCCCCGGCATCTAGGGACATTAACGCTTGGGCAAGGGAAACCTTACATATCTCGCTAGAAAGTATTGTACTACTTGGCAACGAGTACTTCGAGGCTACCTTCGCAAATGCAATAGGCAGTCTACACGCACTTGATGGCAAGTATTGCATGGGGGAGAGCGAAGTCATATTGGCTAGGTGGTCCCCCTTCTTTTCCCCAGAAGTAGCGGAGACAGCAGCAGAGTTGCGCTATCCCATCTGGGTCCAAATACAGGGGCTGGGTAAACACTTACGCAACAAAAAGTGTCTACCGATACTTGCAGCCAAGTTAGGGCAGGTCCTGAAGGTCGAAACACTCGAAACCTATAGAGCAAAAATCGCAGGGTATAGAATCAAGATCCTCAGGGGGAACATACATGACCTACCTGCCTCCATCATAATACCAAGCGAAAAATCAGGTGAGACCACAGAACACAGGCTATTATTTAATGGCCTCCCAGACCAATGCAGAAGGTGTAGGAAGTTCGGGCACATGGCCAAACACTGCGACAAACCAAAGATTCCAAGAGAAGGATGGAAATATCAGCACAAGATTACAACAGGGAGGGAAGAAAACACCAAACCGACACAAGAAGGAGACAAGCCAAGGGGCGCAACCGCCGAAACAAACGCAAAGATAGCCCCAACACGGACACGACAACAACCAAGGCAAGAAGCGACTCCAGTACTAGCGACAACAGAACATCCACCACAGGGACGACAACCTAACGACCTTCCGCTCCAACAAAGGCAGTCAACAGAGCAGGAAAATGAAAGAGCTCACCCAAGCAAAGGAAATCATCAGCAACGACCCACGGGAAGAAAAAGCGGCCAAAGGTGGATAATACGAGGCGACTCATCAAACACCGGACGCAGCCCCCCAAGAACAACAGCCATGGACACAGACACAACACCGGTCGACACATATGACCCAGCATCCAAGAGCTTTGGACCAGAACCAAAGACGGACACAACAGGGGCTACTCCCATCCAGACAGCAGCAGGGGGACAAGCAAGAACCCCTACCAAACGGAACACGTACGCCAATGTTGTGCAAGAAACAGCTCCCAACAAGGAACAACCACATGCATCCGAAGAGAAGACGGTAGAGGATACATCCATAGAGACACAAATAACTACCCCGATCCAGGGGCACCATTACGAGGATCAAGGATTGCCAATGCCCCAACATGATGTAGCCGGACTCCCGGACCTATAGGTATACCGGTGATTGCACGAAACACCTGTACTGTCTTGTTGCATTTCTTTTTGGGACCGCTACAACTTTTGCTATAACTCTTGATTTATAGGTTTAATGCCAAAACCAAAAAAATTGTTCCTGTATGTCTTGATTGTATTTGTATCCCTTATTTTTCAGAAATGAAAAAAAATCAATTTATATTTAAAACTCAATTTTGTTAATTTGTCACACTTTGACGTTTAGGGGTTTTTAGTACTATTGAGCGGTTTAAATTAATGATTTTTAGTTGAAATTTCTACGATATATTCCCCTAGTAGGTAGACATATTTCTGCCAAAGATCATGTAATAATACATTATTTAATATCCTCCATAGCTGTGCAAATAGGCCTCCCTTGCGTGCGCACTTGTGAACAATAGAAATGGTTTTGACTTCATTTTCTTAGTCAAATCTCATCACCAAGAAGTCTTCCCAAATGGACAATTTTTAGTTTTGTTCAAATTTTTTTTTTCTATTTTCTACAAATTAAAATGTCAAAGGATGTATTTTCCTCTTTGCTAGAATAGTCTGCAAAATTGTCCCAGAAAATACATCCTTTGACATTTTAATTTGTAGAAAATAGAAAAAAAAACTTGAACAAAACTAAAAATTGGCCATTTGGGAAGACTTCTTGGTGATGAGATTTGACCAAAAAAATGAAGTCAAAACCATTTCTATTGTTCACAAGTGCGCGCGCAAGGGAGGCCTATTTGCACCACTGTGGAGGATATAAAATAATGTATTTTTAAATGATCTTTGGCAGAAACATGTCTACCTATTAGGGAAATATATTGTAGAAATTTCAACTGAAAATCATTAATTTAAACCGCTCAATAGTACTAAAAAACCCTTAACGTCAAAGTGTGACAAATTAATAAAATTGAGTTTTAAATATAAATTGATTTTTTTTTACTTTTGAAAAATAAGGGATACAAATACAATCAAGACATACAGGAACAATTTTTTTGGTTTTGGCATTAAACCTATAAATCAAGAGTTATAGCAAAAGTTGTAGCGGTCCCAAAAAGAAACGCAACCAGACAGTACAGGTGTTTTGTGCAATCACCCATACCATTCAGTGAACTACTCACAGGGCGAGAGCCAATACCATGGACAAGCATCCAACCAGACAATTTCATCAAAATCCCAAACCCTAGAAGACTCGGAAGACCAAGAAGATCCAACAGAAGAAACCACATCGGATGAAGAAGTCAACAGTTACGTATGGCAAGTTGCCAAAAAACATCGAAAGAAGAAGACCACCACAGGGCGACCCAAAGCAAATCACCCCCACCCAGTACAAGGAGCAGGATATCACCAACCAAAACTCCCGCCAACCTTCTTTCAAGCAATAGGAATTCCCATATCAAATGCACTAACGAGTTGGAGCTACCGGGTAGTCCCCATCTACGTGCAAAAGGTCCCGGCTCCCAGGTTAGGTCTCGGCAAGCACACAACGTATTATCTCGCAGATGTCGCCACCAAGCAACGCAGAGCAGTGAAAGTCCTAACGATCACCCACGACACCACAATCCCATCCTAGCAGCTAGTGCAAACCAAAGACTATATTCTAAACCAGACGTCCGAGGCAATGCAGACAGTCATGTTACATGACGTTAAGTACAGCTCGCTACGGAGATGGAAAGATGCCACTTGGTACTTCACATGGCTGGTAAACCAATCCGGCTGCCTCTTACTCCCCTACGTGGAAATACACCATGATGACATCAGAGTTCAAAGGCCACCCGACTATGCCTGGTTACGGACGCCGCTGAACTTGGAGAAAATGACGGAGCACCCGATCAGAGGAGCCATACAGGAATATGAGCTAGAGGAAACATACAAGATGGAGTTGCTTCAAACAGGATCAATGGAACCACATGCATCTTCCAGCAAACACCCCAGTAAGAAGATCAAAGGCCATATGATATCTATCCACATTGAAATTGAAAGGGAAGAGATGGACTAATAGAATGAATAGGCACAAAGCTTGGTCAATGACATGCTCAACTTTGAGTCATGATGGTGCTACTCACATGTGTTACTTATAACATTCGTAGCCTAGGCCAGGGGCAACAAGGAACACGAAAACGACGCGACATACGCAATTTCATCCAGCATGTGGATCCCAAGCCGGAAATAATACTCTTACAGGAGACACATATGGATATCAAGGACTGTCTCTCCCTCACATCACAGATCCACTTCAAAGGGGAGAAAGAGTTCTAGAACGAGGCTTCTTACTCAGCAAACACAGGCAAGTATAAAGGCGGCACTGGAATATTGGTCGCCGAAAGACTAATTCCCTTTATCAAGGAGCACGGAGTAATTCTTAATAGCAGGGCTCAATACATTACTTTCCGATTTACACCCACAATCAAGCTTGGAATAGTTAACCTCTATGGCTACAATCAACCAACAGCAAGGGCGAGGATGTGGCACACCTTGGGAAATCACAATCTCCTCCAAGCGGAGTGGCTTTGGGGAGGCAACTGGAACGTAACAGAAGTAGACACGGATAGATCAACATCATTCACAA
Source organism: Pseudisothecium myosuroides (assembly GCA_951799445.1). Lineage (NCBI taxonomy): Eukaryota > Viridiplantae > Streptophyta > Bryopsida > Hypnales > Lembophyllaceae > Pseudisothecium > Pseudisothecium myosuroides. The sequence continues at coordinate 4,188,554 of OX637291.1, read as the reverse complement.
GTTCAGCAATGACGAGGACGGAGCGAGCAACTTGGAGCGACATGTTCATGACCCATGGTCTCAGAGACATATACAGCTCCGATGATTTCTCAAGAACATCAACAAAGCACTTCATATGGCAAGGGCAGAACGGAGACAGCACAATCCTATCACAAATTGACAGATTCTACGGCAGTCAGGGGGGGCACGACTTAGGAGGAAGTACAGGAGCCTGGCCCACACTAACCGGCATCTCTGATCATGCAATGGTCCACTGCCGAATCAACAAGGTAATGAGACTTCCTAAGGCGAAAGCAACCTTTCACAACATGCTCCTCAACACACCCGAAGGACTCATCACACTCAAGGAAGCATGGACGGAAGGAATAGAAGCACAACCCGCGGCCTCGTGGTCCCAGAGGATCGAAGGAGCAATCAAGAGCACGATGAAATACAGCGACACCCGAAAGGGGCAGGATACAGCAGCTAGAAAGGAGATCCACAAAACTCAATTCAAAGCCATTGAAGCCGCCGAATCAGCCCTGCACAGCAACTGGGGGGATGAACGGGCCAGAAGCAATCTCAGTCTAGCCCAACAAACGCTACATCAAATAAGAATGGAGAAGCAGGACAATTGGAAGACCGAACTCGACATCAAATGGAACAGTGTTGGAGACACATGCTCAAGAGAGTTTTTTGAGTTCCATTCCAAGCACAAAGTACGGAACTACATTAAGGAAATAAGTCACGATGGAGCAGTAACAACAGACCCCACCGAAATACAAAGAATAACAATGGACTACTACACCTAGCTTTACTCCCTGGATGAAGAGGTCGATGCCAACTCAATAGCACGGGAGAGATGTCTTCGAAGCATTCCAGTGCTAAATACAAGCAAGCAAAATCAAGAGTTATGTAGAGAGGTCACCACGGAGGAGATACAACATGCAACGGAGAAGCTGCCAACACACAAGGCGCCAAGAAAAGATTGGATGCCCACAAAATTTTACAAAGAACTCACCGACCTTACAAGCCTGGCGTTAGCAGCATTAGCCAACGAAATATGAACCACGGGCCAGCTCCGACCAAGCATCAAAAAAGGCAAGATTGTTCTAATCCCCAAACCAGGCAACCTTCGAACTATCTCCAACTACAGGCCAATAAACCTACTTAACTCAACATACAAGGTCCAAGCCAAAATTATTGCGGCCAGACTCAAACCGATGCTCCCCAGCATCATTCGACCATTCCAAACAGGTTTCGTTCTTGGACGCAGCATCTTAGACAATATCTTCGCGGCGGAGGAGTCTATGGAGTGGGCGGTAGAATTGCAACAGGAAATGGTTCTTATGCTTCTGGACTACGAAAAGGCATTTGACAGGGTCAACTGGACATTTCTACAGGCAATAATGCGAAAAATGGGCTTTGAAGAGACATTTATTTGATGGATGGCAGCCCTTTACCAGAATTCCGAATCGATGGTAATAGTGAACGGAGAGGCCAGCCCTGCCTTCACACTCAAGAGAGAGGTCAGACAGGGATGCCCCCTTGCACCTTACCTTTATCTACTTGTAGCAGACGTTTTAGGCTACATGTTGCAGGAGCCGACTCACGGAGTGCAAGGGTTGAAACTTCCTAACGGTGCCACAAGCATGGAGATGTTATTCGCAAATGATACCTCCCTGTCTCTACTGGGCACCAAAGACAACTTGGACAAGACAATGAAAGCTCTCAATCTCTATTGTGAAGCTTCAGGGAGCAAAATAAACTGGCCAAAAACAAACCTAATCTGGGTGTCACTGAAAAAAAGAATATGGACTTGGGGAGAAGCAGTAGGAGCACATTGGCTACAACAAGGAGAAAGTTTCCGTTACTTGGGAGTGCCGATGGGATTTAGAGTCCCGCAGAGCGTACGAAACAAGAAGGTCCTCACCCTCATCAGAGATGCCCTGGTTTATTGGAGTCACAAGGCCCTGTCGCAAGCAAGTCAACTACTAGTCTTGAACCAAGTAATACTCGCATTGCTATGGTACCTCGCATCAACAACAAACGTAGGGATTAAGACTCTGAAAATAGCCCACGGACTAGTGAGGGACTATCTGTAGTCCGGCAGAAAGGAAGGACGAACCCGAGCTCGCGTCGCATGGGATTCGGCCATAGCACCTTACAACTACGGAGGAATCTAGGTAATTGATCCAATTGCTCAGACACAGGCGCTACTAACCATAATTAGGGGCTTACAGGAAGGTGGGGGAGCATGGAGGGTGCTACTACAGCACCGAATTAACACCTTAAAGCCTGCAGGAAACCAAAACTGGCCGCCTAGCCGAAACTGGCTTATGACATTAACTCGTATCTAGACAGTAGGCTCTACACTATGGGGGGCCATGTGGAGAGCGTGGTGCAGCACACGAACAGGGGTCACGCAACTAGAAACCCACACCCAACAGGAATTACTTTGCCAATCGCTATTTGGTAACCCATGGATCATAGGAGAGACAGGGAAGCCACTAGGACTCGAGCCAGGTAGTAGGTTCTCAAATTGGGCCGCCAAGGGAATACAATTTATAAAACACATTTGGAACCAAGACGAAGACGACTGGCGAACAACACTAGACTTACTGTGTACAACCAAATCATGGAAAACAAACGAGCTCAGAACCCAGGTAATTGATAGTATCCCTAGAAATCCTAAGGTTCCAAGTACATGCAGCGAAGACAGGACACTGGATCACCCCAAACAAAGACGGGATATCTCAGATCATATACCACGTCACCCACTGCGCAGAAAGAAGTCTAACGGTGGACCAGTACCACCCTCGAAACAACACCTTGGAATTGGAAAACCTCGGTATAACCCTAATAGAGATCCCCCACATCCAAACCCACTTGCTCCGAATTCAGCATAGAAGCAAGACACAACCACTAGGATTCAACCCCCCACACCCTATTCCCTCAAACACCACCGTTTGGCTACACAACCCTTGTAGAATAGCCGACCTAGAATGGGACCCAGGAGAATGGCAGTGGAAGGAACTAGAACAGCTACCACAAACACACCTCTATGACTACACTACAAAAAGGGGTTACAGAATGGGCCTACAACACCGAATGCATCCAACCAGATACAACACCAAACTGAGAGCACAGGGCCTTACCAACTACGAGAAGAAGCGCATCTACAAACAAATTTGGCACGCTTGGCTCCCCAGAAGAGTTAGTACTTTCCTCTGGCTCCTACATAAGGAAGGATTACCGTTAGGAAGTTGGTTACAGACAATGGATATAAAAGGTTCGTGCAAGCTGTGCACTACGGCTCCAATAGAAACAACCCGCCATGCATTCATTGACTGTCCATAGGTAATAGGAGCGTGGACTCAATTCAACGACCTAAGAAGACTATACAACCTCTCTCAACTTCAGCTAATACCAACAGACATATTGGAAGGAGCAATCCTATCAAGACCCGACCTCGTTACACGACAATTTAGTAATTCATGCAGAGTGACGGAGGAAACGCCGTGGGACCTCCTCAAATGCCTAATTCTTAGAAACATCTGGTGTCGGCGATGCAACACAAACATGAGAAATGAAGAATTCCATCTAGGTACGGCACTACACGCAGCCTGGCGGACAACCATTCAAATCGGAGTAGCCGCCTGGAGGAGTATCACGAAATCGCCAGGAACAGCGCCACACCGAACCACATTTTTTCAAGCCACATGGTCACACACAAGAGCATTCTGCACAAGGACCGACTCCCCGATCTAGAACTTCATACCTAACACTACATTCCTCCCACAACAACTTGCCACTAGATCGACACAAGCACCTAGGCAGAGAGTTCCGACCATTGACCCCACACCCAGTAGCACATCCAATACCACGACAAATTACGACAGCTGCAACGACACCACGACTACCCCACCCGGCAAGCAAGAGGTGGACAGAACCATAATCGAAGACGCAACACGGAGCACAAGCGGCATCGACCTATCAAGTCCGCATCACAAGTGGAGTGACGACGCACTCAAAGACAATGACGACAAAGAAGGATCGCAAAACGACATCAACCCCGGCACTCCAACGCGCAAGAGACGAGAAGCATCCTAGCAAGCGGACGCTATTATACGACAAATATTGCACGAAATCGACCTGGACAACGAGCAAGTTCTCAACCCCGAATGTTTCTTCACCAACGAGCTATCCCTAATCAATTCGCAAATTATGGACTTAGACTTACAGGAGGCGTTCAATGGCATCTACTCAGCGCTTACTAACAATTAGGTCTCGATTAAGTCTTCATTAGGTCTTCATTAGGTTGTTGATTGTTAGAGTCCCCCCCGATTCCCCCCGATTCGTTTAATCATATTTTCCCCTCATTTCTTTCCCCCTCAGCTCCGATCCATGCTCCCTCGCCATCGCCTGTCCCCTTCATGTTTTCCTTCCCCCCTCTCTATGCTTCCCTCGTCCTACTTCCCTGTTCCTCCCCTCCCGCTCCGTGTTTTTCTTGTCCTAATCCCTATCCCTCCTCTGCTTCCTACCGCAATCGAGATTCCCTCCTCCCTTCTCTCCATTACTCTCCCCCTGTCCGCCCCTGCCCTGGGGCAAGTATCTCCACTTGGAATCTCCGCTCCCTAAAGCTTGCTTGGGTAGGGTCTGCCCCTGGGATCCCCCCGGTCCGGATACTGCCACTGGTTCAAACCTGGCATCGCCTTCTTCCCTTTAGTGGTACCGATTCATACCCAGGCTTGCCCCGTTAGATTACTTGTGCCATCCCCGGCTTTGCCTTCACCGTCTGGCCACCTAGTTCTCATCCTCTCCCTTGCCCTCGGGCGTTTTTTAAGCAAACAGTAAAGTACCACCCTAGAACTGGTTTCATACATCCTTAGAAATGGATGAAATTTGCAATATGTGGATGAAATTTCATTTATTCATCCAAAATGATGTACATTCATCCAAATTTGAGCAATCCCGTCCCTAAATACACACAATTTCATCCTTTGAAAAGCAAGAATATTTTGCCAAAGATTTTCTAGAAAAAAAATACAATCGCTTTTGAGCGGAAAATTGCTCAAAAAAATCTTGCTAGAGCCACCCATAACCAACCGAATAAGCAATTCCAACATGATCTCGAGTAGTGCAAGGCAAAACAAATATTTTTAGAACTGCATCAATAGAAATGACAGGGTCTGCAAAAAATTGGTAATTTTATTGCTTGAACTGAATATACTATGAATTTTGGGAGGCAGAAAGTGCGACGGATCCATCGCCAATGTCTAACTACACTCTTCCAATTTCAGTCATTCAAGAATTATTTTTCTATTCATTATTTCCTACTTTCTTTCTCACAACTTGGGACATGTATTATGAACTTATTAGTTCCAACCTTGAATAGGTATAAAAAAACATTCTAAGCTTCAAAAAAAATCTAGTACAGCCTTGATTGGAAATAATTGTATCTTTAGGTTGGGTGTGGGTCACTGGTCAGGAATGGGTGCTCTACCTTGAACTTATGGTACATTCACACCTAAACTTAGCAAGCATTCATTGCAATGATGGTACGAGATTTTTCCGGTAGGTATTTAGACCATCGTTCCTTCGTAACCGCCAAACCTATGTGGCTGCAGAGATGGCAAGGGTTACAAGCGGTGTTTACTACAGAAAAATTAAAGACTATTAATAACTCTCTAGCATTACGTAAGTTAGAATCTTTTAATTTTGTAGATTCTTGAGCACTAGCAACAACTTTTTGTAAGGCAAGGAGATATGAGCAAAAACATAACACTACTAGAACAATTTCAACGAACTACCTCACTTGCTTCATAAGCCATTCATAGTTTGTGTATGAAATTATAAAGACAATCTCTTTATATACATATGGGGTGGTACGAGGTAGAACAAACAATGTGGGATATGTAAATTAGAATTGTAGGAGCTCAACTGCTCATAGTTAGGTCAAAAATAGGAATTGCATTTGAAGTAGAAATTTAGACCTCATTTGAGCGTAGTAGGAAAAAAAATTAATAATTTTGAACTAAGAGAAGTTGGAAAATCAAGTTTAAATTCATCTCCAAAAACCCATTTAATATTTTGAGACTCCAATCAAAAGTTATAGACAAATTTTAGCGTGGGATTAGAAGGAACATTTTCTTTGACATTTTCAAATATCCTCTCTGAATTTTGTCCATGATGTTTTATTGGAGGCTCAAATTTATAAATGGATTTTTGAAAATGAAAGTTAACTTGATTTAACAACTTTTCTTAGTTCAAAGTTTTTTGAAGTTTTATATTCTACTATGACTAAATGAGGTCTAAAAATCTACTTTGAACATAATTCACATTATCCCATATCCTTTGAGGGTTCATGATGGAAAATAGATTTCATTATAGAAACGTCTCCATTCTTCATTCCCACAAATATCAATGAAGGAATCTCTTCAATTTGGCATCAAACATTTTTTTAAATGGCACATGGTCAAATGACATTGGTATTAAAGTTGACTTTATTCTTTATGCTGTGTGGATGAATCTTGTGGATGAGGATTCTTGAAAGGAATAGGTAGCCTTTGTGATGATTTTTGAATGTTATGCCCTATGTTTGAACAACTTATAACATAAGAAGACCTTGTTTATATCAAACGAATGTCAAGCCAACTCAAAATAAATGTTTCTTTAAAACCTGTTCCTTTTCATCTTTGTTAGAGGTATTATGATTTTATGATCACTTTTATCAATGCCAATTGTGAATGTATCTTTAGTTCACAATCAATATGAAATGACACAGACAATATGGTAATTTTGTATCACTATTATTTTCGTCATAACTTAGAGTAGCTCCAATCCAACCGGAAACTACCACGGCAACGGCATAATGATAAGGGAACTTCAAAAAACATGCCCTAATGCAACCAGCATTAGTCACTCTTTAATCCTAGCCCCTCCATTTTTCTTCTCAAGCCCTATAAGTATAGAGAGTTGACAAAGAATTGAGAGCTTGCAAGTCGGTTCACAATAGGAAAAGTCATAATTGTCATACCTTTTCAAACTTTGTTATATGTGCAAGCAGATGCGTGGATGAGTCTCAATTCACTAATTAAAAAGATGTTTTCAAAAAATGTTAGCTTCACAAAGGCTCTAGGCCACAATTGGTCACATCTTTTCACAAAGTTTTGGCCCAAAATACTTAACAACTTGATTATGAAGACATTTATATAGTTGGTTTTAGAACTTTCAATTTTTAATAGGAGTATGGGACTTTTGAAGTGTGGTATATGGATTTGTCACAACTGTACAAAACATTACATACGAACTTTTTTGAAAATATAGATACATTTAAATGTTTTCTAGTAACTTTGTTATGAATGCTCAAAAGGTTTTGCTTGAGTGAAATGCTTTCTATATAATAACAGCTTCTTTTAATATAGAATTAGGAATTTTTTAGTAGTTAAAAGGAAGGTCAAATTTTGGGAACATTTTTTGATAAGTATCTATTATAATCATTATTATTTTTATTCTAATGTATTTTATTTTAGAAGATTAAGATGGATTGCCCTTCACTTTGAAATTTTGTCTATTTAATTTCCATTGTAGTAGCCATCAAAAGAAATAGCCTTAATTTTTAGTGACTTTTAGTGAGGCCAAAGGTGCCGCTTTTGAGCCACTCATCCACGCAATTACATGTGCCAATAAATTGAAACTCTTCTTTTTTACATGAAAGGTCTTTTCTTTAATGTAGAGTCTTTTTCTTCCTTTCTTTTTATAATGCAAAAAAGTCAATTTGAGGTTTAAATTGAAGGCTTTGCATTGGATCAATTTTTTTTTAAAAGTCATCGGAACGGAATGAGGTTGGCTTCCCTTCTAACTTCAAAATATTGATATTGGCCTTGTTTCCATTCTTGCATTGCAATTTCTCTCACACTTAGAATTTGAGAATTTTACCCCTAAGAGCTTAAGTGACCATTTTCTGGTCGTTGTCCAACTTCAAGCAACATTTTTGGGCGGAATTTTTTTTTTTAACAAAATTGGGTTGTCTTTCAATATGTATATTCAAAACTAAGATTGCTACGGTCAAACAAACATTATAAGAAAAATAGCACATGGTAGTTGCAAGAAACACTTCACGTTTTTCCTTCAAAACTGCGTTTTTTGGCCGTAGGACTGGCAGTACTACGCAATACTACCACTACTGTGTGTTAGCAACACTCCGTCAGATCTGAACCGTCGATCCTAGGCGCCCGCAGATCTAGACCGTCGATTCAGTACTATGCAGTACTACCGACTACTACGGAGTACTACAGAAGCCACTGGGAGCAGAATATAGCAGAAAAGAGGTCTATGGAGTTTTCATTTTTAGTAATTCAAAAAAAATTCAAAAAAATTCCATAAAAAAAGTCATTTTGCTAGACAAGATTGCACTCACATTGCACCAAAAAATTCATGAAAGAAAATTTTTCCCTCTTCGTAGCTTTCGCGCAAAGGAAGGTCACTTTGACCCCATGTTTGCAATCGACATGTTGCTATTTTCATAAAAACTCATCGTCAGCCCTTGTAATGTTAGAAGACCTCCAACATGTCCAATTTGTGGCTTCAAATTCGCATTTTTGGATAAAAAATAGGACTAAAAACTTCCAAAATGGCCAAGGTAGACACCCAATTGGGGGCAGGTTAAAAATAGTAAACTAATTTGAAAAAATTACTCAAGGTCTGTAACTTTAGCATCTACTTTCATTCCAAATTTCATGCCAAATGGACAAACAATGCAAAAGTTATAAGCAAAAAGCCAATTTTTGAGGGCAAGGGGACAAGAAATAGGACAAGTGTTTCTTGCAATCACCCCATAAAGTGTTTTGAATTTGCCTAATGTTGAAAAATTTACTATTTGAAGAAAGTGTTGGTGTTCTCATTATTAATCTTATGCATATTTTTACAAATCAATAGAAACCACAATTTTAACCAATAAAAAAATCAAATGCTAAAGATAAAAATTATATTTTTGATGAATTTTTGAAGTTATATCTTTAAATTTCATTTGAAGAGAATCTAAAAATAATTTTATAATTTTGATTGTACGAATATTTTCCACTTTTTGTACTTCACATTATCTTCTTTGATGCAAACTTCAAAAAAGTTACAAAACTTATATTTTATGACACATTTTTGTTTTGTCTAAACCCATTGGGCTTTAGGAGTTAATGAAGTAGGTAAACAACAAGCTCCAAGCACTCCAAGCATACCTAGTGCAAACACAAGAGATGCTCCAACAGCTTCAAATGGTAGGCATGGAACATAGCCCGTAATCACTCCAATTTCTTTTGTTGGCAACTCCTCCTCAATGCAAACTTGCCATTTAAGCCTTAAATTTATTTTCACTTCAAAGGTGAGACTTTTGAGCACATATATCTTTATTGTTTTTGAAAGTCAAAATGTCGGTTCTTCACATTATTTATGCCAAAGTACTAGACTAAAGGATTGAAATATGGAACCTACAAGTTTGGAGCAATTGCATTGAGGAGCCATCAATTCCATTTTAAGTCACACCATGCGACTATTCAATCACTAGGATTGTTCAATAGCTAAATAGAAAATACTTTTAGCCACACATCGAAGACCACTTGATTAGTTTAGAGTGAATGAAGTATTGTATAAGAGCTATGACCCTAGCTACAACTTCAAATTTATTGTCTCTTTTTTTAAGGTATGCGTACCTATATTTGTTACTAATTGCAATTTGAGTATAATTAGTGTTAGTAAAGACAAATTACTTCAATGCGGCTTTAGTAGTAATTGAAAGGGTATTCTAGGCATTGTAGGTCTTTAGCATTCATTATTTGGATAGCATATGAATAAATTATGAATTTAAAAAATGTATATTTAAGAAAAAATGTTCTTTAAAAATTATAGGCCTTCATAGATTTTTCTTAAATTTTTTTCCCAAAAACAACAATAGGCCTTCATAGATTTTCATGTGTTGATTGTGCACATTTTGTGCAAGAAATAGTTAAGAAAAAATGACGCTTTTTGGTCCTAATGTAGGTGTTGCATTTAAAGCAGTGCTAATTATGGGTGTACATACATTACTTGTAGATGATGCATGTGGCATTACAAGATCACCTATCCATAACATCTTCACCTTTGGTAAATTAGTATACCACTACTAGAATTTGTTAGGATAAGCAATGTTTGTCAAGCAACATTTACTCTATCGAACAACATACAAAAACAATATACCATAAAAAAGAAAAGTTCAAGAATCATTTATTTTCAAATTTGTTTCCAAGTGAAGGCAATGTTCCATAATCTTTGTTCAAGGTAGAGGGTGAAGAATGAGATAGATTGTTTGAAGTTCTAGTTTCAAACTTACAATTAGTATTTGGCTCTAAGTTTTCATTCTTAGGTCAAATATAGGACTAAAATTCTCCAAATTGGCAGAAATAGACATCCAATCTTGGGCTCTTTCAAAATATAAAACTAAATTTTTTAAAATACAAAAGATTATACAACGTCTACAACTAACATTTGTACCTTTTTTTCAAATTTCACATACATTGGAAATATAGGAAAAAAATTACAGCTAAGATAAGCCACCCATTCAAAGCCAAGGGGGCAAAAAAATAAAACAAGTGTTTCCAACAACCACTTTACTAATACAATATATTGTACATTCTACACTTTTATAGCGTAGGTTATAATATATTGCATAATATATTGTATTTATATATATTGTGCTATATTATACAATATATAATATTAGATATAAATATTATATTTTATAATGGTAAATTAAATAATTACGGAGTATAATTTATTGAACTTTTATCAGCTTTTGTAAACAATGTTACAATTATGGTGCTTGATGAGCAAAAAATATTTTTAAATTACAATGTAATGATTTCAAAGTTACATAGGTACAATTTTGTTAATTTTTTCAACTTCTATGATTTTAGACTTCTTTTAATATACATTGATTCAAATCACTACATTTTTAATAAACTTAGCATAGCCATGTATATATAATTTCTTGAGAAAAAATTGTGGATTTTTTTAAGAATTTATTATTTATCATTTAATTCCAAGTTTTATATGTCATTTTATCTAAGACAATAGAGTTAATTATAAAGTCATGTAAAACACTAGTATTTGTATTGTACTTCTTTCAATACTTATTTAGAAATGCATTTGAATTCTTATTCAATTTGAAATTCATTGACAACAAGGCATGGCTCACTCTACTTGAATTTTTTTGGAAATGACAACAAGGCATGGTAGCATGCAATCTAATTACAACAAGTGATCTTCTTCCTAAATAGAAGTATTGGTCCCATTTTTGTAGAAAACAAAAAACAAACACAATTAAGCACCTCAAGTGTTGCTAGTCTGAGTTTGATCTCTACTTCTATCAAAGATGAAACCTAAAACTCCATTTAGGAAAAAGACCAATTACTATGATTAGATTGTATGCTACCATACCTTAATCCCTAAAGTCCCAAGACCATTTTTCCATCAAAAACTACTCAAAACTATCATTTCTATAGCAAAGAGCAAAAAAATAAATTAAAATGTGTTTTTTGCATATTTAACCGTAGGATCTTGTACTAGACTAGTGTAAGAATGTAAGGAAGAAATTTCAAAAACTTTGACCTTGTAGATTGCAAGATATTTGCATTTAAAGTGAAAGAATCAAGTTTTTTTGCACCTTGCTCAACTACATTTTTTGGCTTTAAACCTTCATAACTTAAAATTTTTGCTCTAATGATTTTGAATTTCTAATTTATATGATGAAGAATTGAGTTGCAAATCTAGGAAAAAAAATTCAAGAAAGAAACAATTAGTTTTCAGTCATTAAAAAATTGTGAAGTAGAAGTAGGTTCAAGATTGAAGGAAAAATTAAATCATTAATAGCTCTAAGATACAATTGAAATATATTAATGTCAACGGTAAGATTGTTCTAGCAAGAAATCTTAACCTTGAAAAATTGTCAAAATTGAGTTCAGAAATGAATCCTACAAGTTATTTTTTCTAGAAGATGCTCTAATTGCCCGAAAAATAAGATTGTCCATAACTTTTGCATAACAAATGCAAATGGAATGAATCAAAGCTTCCCATGTAGATAAAAATAAAATCTGTATGAAAAAAAAAATTTAATTTAAAGTTTTTGTGAGGGTTTTTTTCTGCCCACCGAACTAAAATTTGGGATTTTTGTGCCATAACTTTTGCTGCCGGGCACCGATTGAAATAAAAATTACATTTTCGGAAAGCTAATGTGATTCTCTATCTTCCCAAAAAGAATTCAGAAAATCAAAACAAATATTGAGATTGTAGCAGCCTGTCAAAATCCATTTTGTCCCCTGAGGGGACAACGGGACTTTAGGGATTAATGTCATTCTAGAAAAATAAAAATAGAGTGTTGTCATTGTTGTCATTGTTGTCATTGTTACTATGCCGTATTGTCATTCTAATATATTTCAGATTGGATTAGAATTTAAAAGAAGTTTTGAAAGAGGCACCACAAAAACTAGAGATTTTATACAATTTTATAATTTATTCTTATAAATGCACTAAATTTGCAATGCAAAAAATAAAATATTCAATCCAGATTTTAGTATTTAACTTCAATAATGCAAAGTCTTTATTGTTGATTCCTAAGAAGTAGAAAAGAACTTGAAATATCTTTTAATGTATAAAACTTGGACCTTAGCACTGAATAATTTGAAATTTTTCAATTAAAATTTGTTTTGGCTGTTTATAATATTAAAAAAATTATTATTAGTGTTGTTCATCTAGTATATTACATTTTATTTGCAGTCACTACATTTATTATTACAATCATTGCATTGCTCCAAACACTCCAATGTAGTTTTAAAACGCCCTATTGTAATCATTGGGAATAATTTATATAATATGAGAAAATACGCTTCTAATGCAAGATGCAAATGTCGCAAAAATGTTGCTAAATTGGTAGCAATGAGTTAAGATTACGCTCAATCACCTTTTCATAATATTATAATTATTGCAATTATCTAGTCTACAAAAAAGCATACTTACTTATTATTGTCCAATCCATTACCACTACTACATTTTGGAGGTTTTAGCCATTGTCTAGACATTACTTTTAACACTACATGGGGACAAGGCTATACGCAAGGACTATTGTTTAATGAAGAAATTCTACCAAAAAGAACTATTTAGTAGAGTAGTACTCCTACTGTTAGAGTGATATTGCCATGTTTAGATGATTGTATATGATGTAAAAGAAATAGATGTTATTTCATCAACATTATTTTTCTTCTATCTATATTTATAGATGTAAACGCTTTAATAGTCTCTTCAATGAAGATCACAACCATACTAATTTGTCTTCTCAATGAGTGCAATAATCAAATTAGTGTAGACAAAAACATTTTTATATTCTACCAATTTCCTCAAAATTAAAATCTAGTAGTGACTAATGTTATAGGTGATTCTAATTTTATTCCCTTGCTATTATCATTAGTACAAATTATTGCAGTTGCAATCTCAAAAAAATTGAAAAGAATAAGAATCACTAATCAAGTTAAAAGACTAAATGTGTGTAATTATTTGCTAGCTTGTTTCTTCTATGAAAATATAAATTACTATTGTAGGGTGTCTTGTTTGTGATTTTTTCTAGCCATTATATACCAACATTATATATTATAAAATTTAAAAAGTATACTACTAGGACATAATGCTGCACAAAATAGGGTATGTGCTTCCACAATCACCACACTTCCCAAAATTGCAAAATTTACATTTAGACTATAAAGTGACTCAAAAATCTAAACATTGAGTAACTCAAGATATATACAATCAAAACATGAGAGCCTAGGAGAGCCCAATGTCACTTTTTTTTTTTGGTAAAAGAAGGTGACAATTAAAAGGCAAATGGCCGGAAAAACAGTCAATCTAGCTCACGAGTCCGGTTAAGCCTGGTAGGCAGGCTAAAGGTAAAGTGCCAAACAAGCTGCAATAAGCTACCTGAACAAAAGATGTCATTTTTGTACCACGAGTTAAGAAACTCATGGTTAAGGGCGAGTTGTCTATCTTCTTTGCATTGACTGTAAAAAGTAAGAACATGGTTACGCCATGCCATGCCGGCAAGGATTGTGTCACGCCAAGCCTGAGTGTGCCCAATGTCACTTTTGATACACCTACCGGCAACAATCAACTTTGAAAGATTAGTATCTTATTCAAATTGTTTCCAAATAATGCATGCTAAAGAGTATTAGAATTTTATTTCATTTAATTTGCCAACAAGATTCAATAAAAAAATATTTTATATTTTATACTACTATGGTAAGTATGTTCAATTGCTATTGGTGTCAATTATGGATGCACTTTATCTTTTAGTAAGGTAACTATACCTAATTTTGACCACTTTCTAAAATTGCATACTGTACATTGAGGTTAGATTTGTCATACCTTATGCAAAATCTTTTCTTTTTCCTTGAATTTCCCTTTTGTTAACCCCATTTAGAAATTTCAGATTTTCAATTTATGAGCTTTGGAACTATTTGTCGGACTTTAGCACAAGGGCCTCAAGCAAGCTTTACTGAAACTTGAGGGGTCAAGAGTCAGAGGCTCACCTGGGATCGGTTGTCTTCAGTTGGCATGATGTAGGCAGTCCTTGACTAAGGGTACGTTCGCACCTGCTGTTAATTAAAATTTCAGTGTCATTACAGAGGGGGTTGTTAGACACAATGTCCCACTGAGCCTCTTTCGGGGGCAGGGCTGGGATGCGGGCAGATTAAGGGCTGGGATGCGGGCAGATTACGGGCTGCTCCACAGCCCTCTGAGGACCCCACAATCTGCTTTTAATTTTGGTTTATAATTGATTTTTCCAACAAAGTAGAATAGAATGAACTAGTACACAAGATTTTCAACAAGAAAATTGAACCAATGATGTGGATCTTGTGCCACATATTTCATTCTTATCACATATTCATTTACACCCCACAGCCAATTTTGTGTTGAAGTGGGAGAGGAGAGAAGCTCTTTATATTAGTGGAATAGTGGTGGGTGAAACAAACCATGTGGGATATGTGAATTAGGACAAAAAAGAGCTCCTCCAATCATGGTTAAGTGGAAATGCAGGAATTGTGATAAAAGTCAAATTTCAAACCTCATTTGGATATAGTAGACTATATTTTTCAAAAAAACTTCAAACCAAGAAAAGTTGGGGAATCAAGTACACTTTTATCTCCAAAAATCCGTTTGAGATTTCAACACTCCACCTAATACTTTTGAACAAATTTCAGAGGAGGGGTTTGAAAATGTCCAAGAAAATGTCCCTTCCACCCCACCCCACCCCACCCCACCCCCTTTAGAATTTGTCTACAACTCTTACATGAGGCTTCAAAATCTCAAGTGGATTTTAGGAATAAATGTTAGCTTGCTTCTCCCACTTCTTCTAGTTCAATTTTTTTTTTGAAGGAAGCTATTATATTATGTCCAAATGAAGTCTAAAATTCAACTTTGAACACAATTCTTGCGTTTCTAGTTACATCTCAAATTCTTAAGAACTTTAAATCAATATTTCATCATTATTGAAACAACATGACAAACACAAAGTAGCCATTAAGGTTGTCTCAACAATGTCCCAAGTTATATTGAATCAATGTTGTAAATCAAAGGTATTGTTTCAATAATTCAAATATGGTGGTGTAGGAATATTGAATCAACAATTATTCGAAGGTATTGTTTCAACATTTTCAATATGGTGGAGTAGAATATTGAATCAACAATTATTCATGGTTGATTTCTTTGAAATCATATTCTACAAGGGTTTCTCAAGACTTCAAAATAAATAAATAAATCAATTCCTTGTGTGCTTGTAAGTGCTTGTTCTATTTTAATCGATTCATGCTTTCAAGTTGAAATGTTTAAATTTTAGTTCAAGATTCAAGAATGTTGTCAGATTTTAATTTTTTGCAGTAAAATTGCTCCCAACTTCTATAACAGAGAGCTCTTTGGGGTTTTAATGGGGGAATGACACCCTTGTACAATTCATACCTTTCAATCCATGTTGATATTCTACATCAAAACAACATTGGGATTTTGAAAATGTTGATGGATATCTTATGCCAATTGTTCAACCCTTCAGGTATTGCAAGCACTTGTTGATAGATTTATGATGATAAAAGAAACTTGTCAATATCCAAAATTCCAATTACCTGAGAATGCAAAAGGAGACTATTTCCTCTCTCAAGCTAATTATATTGGGTTTGAATATTGGGATGTGATGCAAATACTTATTTATTTATTTACTAGGTTTGTATGAAGATGGTATTGTATACACAATAACCCTTTGGTTTAGTAGGATGTCAAAGCATGTCGGAGCTCTTATCACATAGAGGGTATCTTACAAGAAATGTAACTTCTTATGAGAAGGTATGAAATATGTAATAATTTCAAATTTAATTGTCTATTGATGACATGTTAAAACAATTTAACTTTTTTTCATACATTTAACCATTACGTAAACATGGTAAAATATTCCATCAGTGTTTCAAATAACATTAGACTGATTTTAGTTGTAAAATTACTTTGAAAACATACAATAAAAATGTTGAAATAACAATGAAACAAGGGGGGAGGAAAATTTGAGATGTAACTATGAACGGCTTTATTTTCTATAAACAAAATTGAAAGGTGTTGATTATGGTACAATTTTAGTGGTGGAGAATTTGCAAAGAGGGGTTGGAAGGGACATGTTTATAGAACTGAACACCATTGTCCTCAGTTATTTTCTTCCAAATTACTCAATCCTATGTAATTTTAGAGCTCATCATTGCTTACATTTTGAAAACATTTTTTCTTTGATTAGTTTTAAAAATTCATTTATTTTTTCTATACTTACTGCAAATTAAATGGAATTTATTTTCCAAATGCCAAAAGTCAATTCAAACCAGACCTACATGTGCTATTAATAGTATGTAACATTGTACAACCTTTCTGACATTCTTACTTTGTTTGATGTTCAAATTTATGATTAGAAAATATTCATATCAAGCTTTTAAAATCTTTCATGATTAGTATTTGTCAAATCAATTGAAAAACACATATCTTTTAAGTACTTGAAAAGTAAAAAAAAATTCATTGCTTGAATGAAAGTTTGTTGTGGTTGACAAAACTTATGCATTACACATATATATGAAACAAATATTTACAATGGAGGGTTGACAATAAAAACATCACTATTTAGATTCTCATAAAGTAATTATGTGTACATGTGATTGAATATGCAATTGCACATTGTTTGTATACAGAAACTACCAAACGCTTGTAGGATTTTAATAGAAGTCAGTATAGTACTCTAAAATCTCCTCAAAAAAAAAATTGAACTAGAAGAAGTGGGAGAAGCAAGCTAACATTTATTCCTAAAATCCGCTTGAGATTTTGAAGCCTCATGTAAGAGTTGTAGACAAATTCTAAAGGGGGTGGGGTGGGGTGGGGTGGGGTGGAAGGGACATTTTCTTGGACATTTTCAAACCCCTCCTCTGAAATTTGTTCAAAAGTATTAGGTGGAGTGTTGAAATCTCAAACGGATTTTTGGAGATAAAAGTGTACTTGATTCCCCAACTTTTCTTGGTTTGAAGTTTTTTTGAAAAATATAGTCTACTATATCCAAATGAGGTTTGAAATTTGACTTTTATCACAATTCCTGCATTTCCACTTAACCATGATTGGAGGAGCTCTTTTTTGTCCTAATTCACATATCCCACATGGTTTGTTTCACCCACCACTATTCCACTAATATAAAGAGCTTCTCTCCTCTCCCACTTCAACACAAAATTGGCTGTGGGGTGTAAATGAATATGTGATAAGAATGAAATATGTGGCACAAGATCCACATCATTGGTTCAATTTTCTTATTGAAAATCTTGTGTACTAGTTCATTCTATTCTACTTTGTTGGAAAAATCAATTATAAACCAAAATTAAAAGCAGATTGTGGGGTCCTCAGAGGGCTGTGGAGCAGCCCGTAATCTGCCCGCATCCCAACCCTGCCCCCGAAAGAGGCTCAGTGGGACATTGTGTCTAACAACCCCCTCTGTAATGACACTGAAATTTTAATTAACAGCAGGTGCGAACGTACCCTAAGCTTACTAAGTTAAGTTTTTTGCAGTGCTACAATATGAAGTTATTTCAGTATTGAATTGATTTTACCTATTGTAATGCGGGAGTCAGGCTCAGAGCTGGGGTGAATTGACCCCCTCGCTCATCTCCAAGGGAAAACATTGAAATTTTTTATTTCCCATGCATTATAAATTTGCAAATTTTGAATTCATATTTGCAATCACAAGGTCCTAAATTAGCTAGGAAGGGTATACACCTTTGGAATGACTTTCGGGAGGACAAGCAAAGAAGTGCGTTCACCCGGCCGGAAAAAGGACCAAGTTTAGTAAGTTTATGTATTGCATGGATTTTTTACACTTATAAGGCAATCACCTTGGTATGTATATTATTTTTTTTTTTCATTTTTTCATGTTTTCATTTTTTAAATTCAAATTATTTTCATTAACATTTCTAAACATTTCAAATATGCCACATTGTAATTTCTGAAAATTTCATTACATCCATATATAATTATATTTTGAATTATTTTTTAACGAATTTGACCTGAGAGTAGGGTAGTCTAGATTCTTGCCTACAAAATACTTCTTTAATTCACGAGAGTCTATGGTTGGTTGCCCTAAATCCTATTTTCAGCAATTTGAAAATTCATAGCCGTTTATTGACATGGTGTCCCAAAAATGCGTTCTAAAAGAAGATAAAACCCCCTTTCAACTACCAGCTACACCCCACAAAAAGGTTTTCAATATAATAAGGTAGAACTACCCATTACTGTCAGTTTTCCAATTACATTAGTAGACCATCCCAATTCCGTCAGCCCTACTTTGGGCCCAATTCCTATTGAGAGAAAATAGACAAGCAAATATATTCAATGAAAGAAGAAAACAAGAATGAGAAGGGGGTAAAAACTCCAAGCTACGTTGCCCCTTTTATATGCTACTCTAACTTTTACTTTGGCTATAAACAACTTCTAACTAAAAGTAAACTCTAACTATAATTAAGTCAGCTCATACTATGAGCCTTTAATATATCCTTTACTTTAACACTCCCACTTTGTTTAGTGCCAAATAATATTAAACCCATATTCTTTTAAGGGATTCATATCAAATACAATAGCCATTGGTGCCACAATGACCATACTTGCTCCCACTTGTTCGCAACCGGGTTCTTCATAGCTTCCTCAATGGTGCTTGGATCTCTTGCAATTGCAAACACCACATTTGCATGCTCCACTTGCTCTCGAGGCAAAATTTGGTTCTTCCACCATTCTCCAGGCGGCCTACGATCCCTAGTAGGATATCTTGAGTCCTTTAAAGTTTCTCCATCACCATCATCTTCACTTGGTGTCAAACTGCTAGATTTCTTCTTAGGTGTTGTCAAATTGCTAGATTTCTTCTCAAGTGTTGGTGGTGCTTCATCTTTGTCATCATCTTGATCTCTATCATCTTTAGGTAGCACTTACAAAATTGGAGATTTGTCCACTTAATGCGCCGGTCCTCCAATTCTCCCACTTAGACACATTTCCAAAGTCTTGCTAATGCCTAGCTTGTCTTCAATGAAGGTCACATCTCGACTCTTGATGATCTTCTTAGTCTCCAAACACATGAGCCTATAAGCTTTTGATGCTTCGCAATAGCCCACAAACAAGCGCTTGGTGCCCTTTGCATCAAGCTTAGAGCGCTTGGGACTTGAATCCAAAGCATATGCAGTGCATCCAAAGATACGCATGTGACCAATGTTTGGCTTTCTTCCACTCCATGCTTCTTCCGGTGTCATAGATGGGACCGCACTAGTAGGACATCTATTGCATGTATATACTGCATTAGAGACTGCTTCTGCCCAAAGATCATATGAAAGGCCTTGTGTATGTAACATTGTCCTTGCCATTTCCATAAGTGTGCGGTTGGCATGCTCTGCCACACTGTTTTGTTGTGGAGTATAAGGGGCTAAAGTTTGATGTTGAATGCCATGGGCTTTCATAAAAGCCTCAAATGTCTTGGACATGTACTCACCTCCATTGTCCGATCTCAACACCTTCACTTTATGCTCCAATTCATTCTCTACAAGGGCCTTCCATGCCTTGAACCTCTCAAACACATCACTCTTACATTTGAGAAAAAACACCCATATCTTCCTTGAAAAATCATCAATGAAAGTCAAGAAATACCTTGCACCACCCATAGAAGTAGTCCTCATAGGGCCATACACGTTAGAGTGCACAATCTCCAACACCTTGGCTGCCCTCCTTGCTCCATCAGTTGGAAATGGTTGCCTTGTTTACTTACCTTCAATACAAGCCTCACACATCATATCACGTGGGCTCTTCATCACTTGCATGCCATCAACCATAGATTGAAGGCTCTCCACACTCTTCGCATTGAGGTGGCCCAATCTCTTGTGCCAAAACTCTAAGGACTCTTGATGGGCTGATCCTTGTGCTAAACATGCCATGCTTGAGCCCTTCACTGTTTTAATCTCAAGTTGATACAAATTTCCTTGTTTAAGTGCCATAACAATCATCTCTCCATTCGTTGCCCTTAGAATGCAGCCCTTGTTGTTGAATTGCACCTTCAAGTCTTGCGACACCAACTTGCTCACGGAGAGCAAGTTTGCATTCATTTTTGGTACATGGAGCACATCTTGAATACGGATTCTTCTTGAATGGCCCCTAACATCTATCTCTGCTACAATACAACCCATGCCAACTACCTCTACCATACCATTATCACCCAAATACACCTTTCGATTGCTAACAGGTTCATAAGTGAGGAAAGCTTGCCTATGAGGAGTCATGTGTTGTGTTGCGCCCGAGTCAATGATCCATTTAAGCATGTTGGAGTTGTCATGTCTCTCATTTGCCGCAAATGCAAAATTATCTTCAACCTCCGTGACACTAGCCTTGTTTGCACTCTCCTTCTTCGGCTGCCTACAATATCTTGCAAGGTGACCAGGCTTCCCACAATTGTAGCACGTGCGTGTCTCCTTGCTTTGTTGTGAGCTCCCCCCTTGGCCATATCGTGAGAGGAGGGCTACCCCTCCATCCTGGGTCTCATTCTCCTTCCTTTTGGACACCTCATGCATCAACCTTGCCGTAATGAAATCAAGAGTGAGCTCCTCTATAGGTCTTGTCTCCAAAGCGGTGATGAGATACTCATATGAAGGTGGCAAACTCTCAAGGAGAGTCATGACCATATCTCCATCCGTCACGGGCACCTCCAAACAAGCCAGTTGGTCCGCAAGCGCCTTCACCTTGTTAATGTGGTCAAGCATGTCCTCGTCCTCTTGCATCTTGCACGTGAAGAACTTGCGCCGTATAAAGAGCATGTTGGACAAGCTCTTTGTCTCATGGATGTTGCAAAGAACACGCCATGCTTCCGCCGGTCCCTTGCATGCTCAAACATGTGCATGTTGCCTATCCGCAAGATTGCACGCAATCACGGAGAAGGCCTTCTTGACCCTCCTATCATAGGACTTCTTGACTTTTACATCAGCATTGGCATCGGATGAAGGAGGCATCTCAGTGCCCTCCACAATCTCCCACAAGTCCTTCTCCGCCAAGATCATCTCCATTTTAAACTTCCAAAGTCCAAAGTTGTCTCCTTTGAACTTGTCAATGACCCTAACGCTGTCTCCTTCATTAGTAACCATGGTGCAACGACTTTCACTCCAATGGAAGCCCTTTTAAGTCCAATCCGCCCTCTACCACCCCTCTTGTGGTAGTAATGACTCAAACAAGACTCCAAATGGTCTTAATCACTCAAATGAACCCTCAAACGGTTCTAAATAACATAACCAACTCTTATATAAGAATGAAGATCTTAATCCAAAGTACTTCAAACGACCCCAAACTACACTTGCTCCAACAAACCTTTCAAAGATCCAACCTCTAATAGCAACTCACATGAGTGGGCCCATAACCTATTGAGAGAAAATAGACAAGCAAATATATTCAATGAAAGAAGAAAACAAGAATGAGAAGGGGGTAAAAACTCCAAGCTACGTTGCCCCTTTTATATGCTATTCTAACTTTTACTTTGGCTATAAACAACTTCTAACTAAAAGTAAACTCTAACTATAATTAAGTCAGCTCATACTATGAGCCTTTAATATATCCTTTACTTTAACAATTCCACCCTACTTTGAGTCCAACTCCATTCAGAAAACATCTAAATCCGTTCTTTTTATGACAAAATCAAAGAATCTTATGACAACAAGGGGTAACGTGTCACTCCATTAATGGTGAATGTTTAGTACTTGACTTGGTGGTATGGGTGGTTTATGAGCAGCGTTTTTGTTTTGGACTGTAGCAGTCACCATGCAAGGAATACAGGATGGTCCCTCCAAAATTAGACCTCTGGGAATGAGCCACGACACTAGAGTCTGGCATTTAAACGCCCCCCCAAAACCCCCTAATTATGAGACGTTTATGACTCTAATTTATGGGCGATTTTGTAATTTCAGGGCTGAATACTTCAAAAATTCATAGAAATTACAATTTTAATTGGAAAATTATAATTCCACTTGGGTTTGATTCGTGAAACATGCCCACACCTCTGAAAAATATATTTTCCCTCTTGGAGTTGGCCCCAACATAATCAGATTACAAATCAGGGCGGTGATAGGCAGTTCTACCTTAATGGAACCATGTTGAGCGCGATTGTAGGTGTAGTTACCTTACGGGACTGTCCAGAGTGTGGCGAAACGGCTGTCACTGAGCGCTGGTGTTTTGCCTGGTTCAGGGTTTAGGGTTTCGGGCCGTGAGGCTTTGGTGACGGTGTTTCCATCGGTCCCTAGAAGGTGGCAGAAGGAGGAATTTTGAGTTTGCAAGGCCTGCGAGAGTGAAGACTTGCAAAGCGGTGACGGAGTTTTACAGTCGAGTTTGAAGGCCTCTTGTGCGCAGGATTATATCAGTGGAGGACTTTGTCAGGATCCCGAATTTGTTATTATATAATTGCGATGGCTTACCTCGGCAGCAAGCTGCGGACTCTTCTTGTTCCGCTTCGCCAGAATGCGGCCAAATGTATGCTGCCCTCAAGGTCGAACAATTTGTTACCTCTTTTGCAGCGTCACGTGCTGAGATCTCGGGATTTTTCAGGAGGTATGAAAACCTCCCCCGATGTTTGAGGAATTTCGCCGGATTCTGGAATTTTAGGGGTTTAGGGTTGAGTGTTGCAATTGTGGAGGTGGTTGTGGATGATGTTGATGGTATTAGACGAGGGGAAAATTAAGATTTGTGGTGAGCAGATATGGGCAGGATCGCCACTAAGGGTAAGAGTGACATTTTTTCTAATCCCACCATTTGACGACGGGTATGAGCAAAAAGAATCAGATCAGTGTATTAACAAATGGAAGAAATAATTTCGTTTTCCCCGATACTCTGATAATATTCTACAGATTTTCAAAGTTGAAATCATAGAAAACCTAATGTTGACACTCGATTCTCAAAGCTTCAAAATGCGTGAACTCCGATTGATTGTGTCCAAAACTCTTCAACTTCTATTGGTTGCTTGTATCAGATTAGGGGAATTGGGGAATGTGTGCTTCCCTTTTAGTGCAAACTCTCGGTATTGCATTTCGGACGGTGTCTTAATTGTATTTTTTAGGTAGACTTACCTTACACTTGTTCTTTACTTACAATTTTGGGTGATTGCAGCTGCAGATCCTCCACCCGCTCCTGGCACGTTTGGGCATTTACTGGCACAATCTGGCTTAACGGAGGATGCTCTTGACAGCTTGATTGCGCTGAAGGATTTCACGGGCATCGAAGGGCTGCCGCCTTTGGAGCTCATTGAGGAGATGGATCCTGAAGGAGAGAAAAAGGCCATGCGGCGAGAAATTGAGAGACGCAAGCAGGAAGAGATCGACAAGACTCGGGTGAAGACGGTTGATGAGTTCGGAAGAGCCTACGCCACAGGGAAGAGGAAAGAAAGCATCGCCCGAGTATGGCTCTCCCAGGGAGAAGGGAAGTTTTCCATCAACGGGAAAGCTTTTGATTCTTACTTCCCTGATATGGCCAACCGTATTCATATGCTGGAGCCTTTCGTGCAAACCGGGATGCTTGGAGCTTTCGATGTGCGCTCAACTGTCAAGGGAGGTGGCACCACAGGTCAACCACTTCATTCTGAGTACATTTAGTTGAAACCTGTTTTGTGTAATTGAATGAAATCTTAGGTACCCGCACTTAAAGTGACACTGTGAGCTTTAATTGTAGTTCCAGACCGACTGCATTTATATTCATTCTTCTTAACAATTTCGACGGGATTCCAATGCACTGAAGTATGCCTTATTTGGATATTGTATGCAATAACTGTAAGGGTTCAAAGTTTAGGAGGTAGATGATGTAACATCAGAACACAAGTTCTGATGTTAAAATGGAGTCCGTTCTCAAGGTCAATGTGTGATTTAAGGTGTCGCATTTAGCTACATGTCGCAATTAGGTATAAATTTGTTGGTGTTGGAATGTCTTCTTGCAACTGCATTTGACATAGGGTATCTGCATGAACTGGGTATATTGTTTCTGGTGCATTTTCCTCGTGAGATTGTCCTCATTACTCTTTGGGTTAACTATTATTCAGGTCAATCAGGGGCAATCCGACATGGTATTAGTAAAGCTTTGCAACTTTTTGATCCCAATCTTCGACCGCTACTGAAGTCAGGTATGATTGCCATGTTTCTTTTTCATCTCTCTAACCATTTTTCTGCCGTGAATTTTAGCGTGGGTCAATGTGAAATATGTTTTACGTACCACATTAGAATGTGCAGGTTGAATCATCAACAAGCCTTAAATTTGAACTAATATCTTGTGTAACTAGGAGTTAGATAACAAAACTTAAATAATCCGTTGCATTATAGTGCATTTGAGGGGATTTTGTCCGATCCACCTTAGAGAAGAAGCTTGAAACTTCGTTGTCTCAATACTTTCAGTACGACTCATTCTTACTACGTGGACTGGTATAAAGTTGGTACTGAACAAAAAAAGAAAAGTAAACTAAATAAAGTTTTGGTATTTGCACCAACCGAGGTGTAAGATTTCCTGTTATCCTAAGCTTTTAAACCATATTGTCCCTAAGTCTCTTCACATGGGCATCTGGTTTGGATTTCTTCAGAACATTTCTAATCCTGGTCCTTCGTTGTTTCTGGAACAGCTGGTATGTTGACGAGAGACTCGAGAGTAGTGGAGCGGAAAAAGCCTGGAAAGGCAAAGGCTCGAAAGAGTTTTCAGTGGGTCAAGCGGTAAACTGCGGAGGAACAGATTATATACAGATGATTATCTGGAGGTTCTATTATCTCTTGCGCTGTGTGATCGAATTTGGAACCTCGCATTCAAGCATGGTACTATTTCAAGCTACCCCTCGCCATTAACCTGAGAAATCTGAGATACTTTCATCTCGCCTACAGTCAGCGAGTGTGTTTCTCGCGTACATCACCACACATTGTAGTTCAGACGTTTAGACCTGGGGACTTTGAGACTGCCATCTAGTGAGGAGGTTCTTGCATCACAAGGAGGTCCTTTGTCTAGAAACTCTGAATGTTTTGGGAGCACAATAAGCTTCTGAATTATTTGAGTGCTACGATGAATTCTCATCATTTACTATCTGAAGGAAGCGCTTCGCAGCATTTTCTGTGACGCTTTTTGTTGAATGTGATGAATGATTGCATGTTGGACGGTTTGCTTTGCCCCTGAAATACGAAGAGCCCCAAATTCGGACCTTCTGTTTTCATAGCGGTCTTGCGTAGGTCATTTGAGGACTTTCTTAGTACAATTTTATTTATTTTTCTACAAATGCAATTCTCTTTGTTGATTCTGCTGATATACTATTTAAGGTAGTCTGCTCTTAAAAGCGACCATTTAACCCCAAAGTGACAAAGAGGACAGAAAGTGTCCTCATAGAGTTTCAAGAAGAGTTCAAAATGCTGTAACTTTTGCATTCAAGGTCCAAATTCAATAAGACTTGTTGGGAAAGTTGTGTTCTCTGTTCTAGTTTGTATGGTAAAATTTTCAGATCAATCCAAGATGTATTGATTTTTTGGAAGCCAATCAAAGTTCACAACTTCAATTTGAGTTCACCAAACTGCATTTTAGGGCTGCAACTTCGGGGCCTTGTATCTCCTTCATCCATTGCTCATTTTCATTAAAATTTGTTGGATTTTGTTCCTCTTGAAGTATACTTATTGTGGTAAAGTTTTCATGTCAATCCAAGTTGTTTTAAATGTTTGGGAGCAATTCGAAGTTCAAAATCCTGCCATTTTTGGAGTGTAGTGAACTTTGGCGTCTTGCTTCTTCTTTATACAGAGTCCATTTTCAATAATTCTTTTTGGAAAAGTTGCGCATACTAGTCTAGTTTTTGTGGCTAAAATTTCATGTTAATCCAAGAATTAATGAGTGACTAAGAAGCATTCTAGTAGGAGGTTCAGCTTTAGATGTGTTTTTTGCAATTTTTCTTGCTGATTTTTGACATTTCAAAGCCGTTTTGTAGACACAATGATTCAATTGAATGAATTTTTTTTTCACCAATGTGTTTGTATACTAGTTTTGAATCTTTTTGTAGTGTAAAGTTTTTTCATTTGAGTAGTTTTAGAAATCAAACTTCACCTCAAAATGTGTTTTTGGGAAAATTTCAGCATTCATTTTCAACACTAAAACATTATGATCTTGCAATCTATGTGGCCAAATGACTTCAAATTTTGTACATGTCATCTACAACATGTACACTACAAGATTGTACGGTTGAGATTTGTATAACTTGAAGACATTTAGATCCATAAAGCTTCAAAGCAATGATGTTTTTGAACCCCAGAAATTGAATGTCACTTTGGGGTTAAAAGCTGTTTGCCTTTTGGGGGCAACTAAACTCCTTGAAACAATTTTCAATAAATTTTTGTAGGAAGAAAAATGGAAATGGTATCTAACCCAAGTCATTTCATATATTCTGTACTTCGTGGAATTAGACCTTAGTTACAAATTTTTGAAGTTAACATGCAATGGTCACTAAAAGCGACCACCTCCTGAATTGTACACCATTGGTACATTGAAGAAAGCAAAATCTACATTAAAGAAGGCAAAATGTACCTGTGCACCATGATTGGTTTTAGAGGCTAATCGCTTTTAGAACAAACTACCTTAGGCTCATCTCATCATATTTTTCACAATTTGATCATTCAAATTCGCTGTTCTCAGACCATGAATCTTTGGTACATCAGGGGATAAGGTAGAGAATATTGTTTACTTCACTTGCATAATATGTGTAGGAGTGATTTTTGGAAGGTTTGAACTTCAAAGCTGAGAAAATATCACTTTTGGGTACAAGAGTCAATTATGGTGAGATCAAATTTCTATCAAATCGTAGACCACTATTGTAGGGATGGTAGGCAACCCCATTTCCATTCCAAATCAGTGACCAAAAACATTTAGTCAAGTCATGCTTCACCACCTGCTGACGAGTCCAACCAAGTATTGCTGTATGCTGTAGGCACTAAGCAATGGCGTCAGTATGGGAGATAATATCAGACCCCTAATGGTTTTAGTTCCTCTAACTTCTGCAAGACGATGCATTTATCTGTGCAAAGGCAATATCTAATGGTTTGGACTTGGTGGACTAACTTATGAGGCAGATTGATAAACCCCCTGAAGAAGACCAATCTAGACCAATCCTGGGTTCACATTGCTACAGTAGATTACACATAGGTTTTGGAATCCTGATACAGAACAATTTCCAGAATGATTTACAAAGCTACGTTCTAATAAACCCATCCCCCGCCCGCCAAATAGGATCTCACATCAATGAGACAAAATCGTTCACAATCGTTGACTATCAGATAATCCCAGTAAGCATTTTGCTTGATAGAGTAGGATGGGAAATTCCAAGCTGTTAGAATATGTAAAGAGAAGCTGCCGCTGAAGCTAGCGCGATAACAAGAGCAGACGCGAAGTTGACATCTGTATTGGACAAGAGGTCATGCCCCGTTATCTTCTGTACTGTAGGCCCTGGCTTCGCTACCACCTGCAAAGAGGAGCCACACATCAGCCACATGATGATACCGGACCACTTCAGCTGCACAGAATGCAAAACAAAATGGGATTCACAGTTGTGCACTCTCATTACCCCACTCAATGAATGGGAGATCAAGCCTCATCGATGTCCTGCAATTAGCACTCTCAACTGACTGCCAACCAATTCATCAAGCATTGGACACAGAATGAGAAAGACAAAGCAGATTGCATTGAGAATGCACTAGAGCTTGCCATCAAAAGCTCCATTTTTTTGCACCACGAAAATAGGGATGAGTGCAAAGAGAAAAAGAAATAGGTTTAGACTTCCACGAGTTCACTAAAGTAGCCTACTGTAAAATGAACATGAACCGATTGTGTCTAGAATGTACCCTTCGAGTAGGCTAGAGCAGATACTCTGGCCCTCAGTACATGGCTTAACTTGAAATCTAACACATGTTTCGATGGTCAAGATTTTCGCTTTAAATTTTATTCAAGGGATACATTCTAGCTCCAGAATGTCCCTGCCCATTCTACAGTAAGCTACCTTACAGTAACTCCTAATAGCAAGAGGAGGCACATTGAAATGTTTACAATCACACCTCTTCATTATGACCTCTCTAAAATAACAATCTAGAATATCCTGCACAATCGCTACATTATCGTTGACAATAGCACAGTTGTCACACATTCCAACTACATCATAGCGAAAGATTGAGACCCCGGTGGCAAGATTAAAGTGACTCGAGTGTAATACCTTCTTCCGAACTTTGCACATCCCACTGAATTGAACAGTGGCTCCCAGAAACGAGTCCAGGACACTTCCAAGAAAGCCACAGAGGGTTCCCAAAGGGAGAGCCAGCAATTGCATTCGCCAAACTTGGCCTTCGCAGCGAGTGGAAAACAACCCCGCCAACACAAATACTAAACCTATGAACGCTCCTCCAGCAGCGGAGGCGGCTGTGCCCAACACGGAGACACCTCCATTCGTCCCCCGCGGCACTGGCTGTACCAAACAACACCTCAGAACCAACTCAGAACCAACTCACCTTCTGCTTTAAAGTAGGCAAACAAACTACAGTCATTCAGTTGTCAATTACATCTCACCATTATATATAATCGTTCAATCAAAGAGAAGCCGATTTAGATTAAACCACACTAACCAAGTAGCGTCAATTAGCCAGCAGGCATTACTTAGTACAGGCTCGAATTGCCAACTCTGCTAACTAACTTGCAATGAATATTCATTCATTTCCACCAATTTTGGACAAGTAAAAGCACTGTGCCTATATGAATGCCCATATTAATGGTTCGAATTGCTAAATCTGTCAACACCAATCAAGTAGTACCAAATACCTAACTTAAAAGCCTTTCTAAACACTCAAGTAACCTTGCAAGTGTAGGCACACAAATGGTTAGTTGACTTCCACCTAACTAATAGACCTACCACCCCAGTTAGGTGATTGGCACTGCTTGGTTAGTGCGGGTAGGGCTTATCAATCAATGACAAATACTTCTTCAAAAGGCAATCAAATTACAACCAGCCTTAACCTACTTCCGTGCATTTGAAAAGTCCAAAATGCAGGAAGAGTAGGAAATACTTTTTCCAAAGTACTTGTAAACATATCGCTCATGAGTACTATCTAGAATTTGGCACCATAGGTAATCCATCGACACATGGATACAACACTAAATAAATTCGGTACTTTACGCCTAGAGAGCAACGAGATGCTAAAATAAACATCTAGGTGACGACAATTCTCTAATTAATTGAATAAAGTTCAATAACATCTCGATATCGAAAATTAGGTTTCGGAATCATCTTGCCTTGAAGGTGGTGATGAGGCGAGGCTGGCTCTTGCTCAAAACACCGATTTCAGAGGACCAAGTGTCGCCGTTGCAGCAAGCGTAGTGGCCCAGAACGCCTGCCAATAGGGCCGTGACCAACGGCGCCCTCTGCGCGTCCAAGCAGGCGTCCTGCCACCCCGTCAGGACCGCCACTCCCAGCGATAGCACCGTTCCTACGCCTCCATTGGCCACCACCTGCGTCCTGCCGGCCGTAGAAGCATATGACTAAGATAACCAAACCTAAAGAGAACACTTCAAGCGCTAATCACAGTTACTGAGAGTTTAAGATATTACTGCTAGCAATTCATGAAGAATTTCAACGCACCAGTGAATGCGTTTTTTCGATACTATATGCAAACAGTTCAATAAAGGTCCAACGTTTTATCGGTACATAACCTAAAACCGACACAAATTCTGATGTCGAGCGTGAGCTTGTCAATTCTCCAAATCAATATGTAATGTGTACTAATTGCACCAGAGAATGCATTATTTGGATACCACATGCATAAAGTTCACAAGAGTTCAGAATTTTATCGGTACATGACCTAAAACGACACAAATTCTAGTGTCGACCATGAGCTGGTGTACATCCTCCGAATCAACGTGTATCACGTACTAATTCTGCAAGATTATTGGGGTGTCTCAATTTAGATACCTCTACCAAAGTCTACCCATGCCCTAATTCTTCAAAAACTTCCGACTCGTTCCCAACCTTACCAGTCCCGTTGTCCGCCTTTCTTGAAATCCTCTTCGATGCTTTGCTTCACGTCCGATTTGTACTTCGTCAGATGAGACGAGCTGAAAAAGAACGCGAGTATCACCGCTCCAAACCTGCAGAGCGCCCCGACAAATTGCTTGAATCCACATTCTCCCACACTCAATCGCTGGTGCGTTTGCATAGTAAATGAAAATTCGAGAGCTATCGAAGATAATGCTTAAGGGAGGGAACGAGACTCGGACCTTAGGCCGGACATTAAGGAGAGAGTGAGCACCAGCACACCAGCCACGGCCCCTGATGTGGACAACGACTGTTTCCGCCACGATCGCAAGGCGATCAAACTGGACACTCCTGCGGCCACAAGCGGCCGGACCACCCCCAAGCTGGCGCTGTCCATGGCCATGGACAGCAACGGATGCCGCCTTTGTCACCCCAAACGCGAAAATTTGCAGCAAACTGATGCGTGACGAGCTCGACACTTGGCCTGGACGCAAATCGCGCTTGCACTTGCAGGTCCGCAGGGGCGGGCGTGACCGGAGTGATCTTGGGGTTGCCCGATTTTCTTTTTCTTAGAGGCAAGTTTCCGACTTATGGAAAATTATTTTTTTAACATTCAATTCACTTGGACTTAAAAAAATTTGGTTGCTTTTAGTTTGCCAACAAGTGAAAGTTACTCCAAGAATGGATTATTCCCTTACAAGTGTATGTCTTGTAATATACAACACAGCAAAGGCAATTCTCACTCTAGAAACCTTAGAAAATTCATTTTCAATTTTGTCCGATAGTATGGAATTTTGCTCCAAGGTAGAAATGATTCGAAGCTATTTACATTATTCTTTAGCATCCAAAAAGGTTTTTTTGACAGTGTGGTTTCAATACATGTCTCCAAAACATCACTCTTTATAGAAACATGAAAATGAATATATAGGTTTCAACTGTAGAAAGTGGAAGTGAGCTTGGTGGTGTCATGATATGTTAAATTTGATGTGCATCTAGCGGTGCACTGTGAAACAAATTTTGTGTATTGTAAGACATATGTTTGGAGTATTTGTGCATTGCTCAATGACCGCTTCATATTTACAGCCATGCAAAGACCAAAAGCAATTTTTTTCTCTAGAGGGACAAATCTAGAAAAGAAACTAAACATTTTCACCTTTACTGTGACTCATTGCAAGCATACATACAAGTTTTTTTTAAATTTAGGTGGGATTTCGAAGTTAAAAAATACACTCCATAAATTGCTCAAGGTAGAGACTTATACATGCCTTTAGCATTGACTCATGATATATTGATTACAAAATTGGTAGGTCAATCCTAATAGCTAAACATCAATCTCATAATCTTCAAAATACAAAACATTCAAATTCCATTTGAATTTGTTGTTAATGCGTAAAAATTTATTATTATATATAACATTACTATACAAAATATATTGCAAATTACTATACAAAATAGTGAAATTAGGTTGCTTTAACAATTAGGTTGACTTACCCCAAGAAAATTTCTTTACAAGCCATCAAAGTCAACAAATACATCTACAAATATTTCCATTTGTACACATGAAATTTCATAAGTCCAAATTATAACAATATCATATTAAAAAGCAATGCATTCTTGTATAATAATCAAAAAAATTTATATAGTGTCAAATGTTGAGAAATTAGTATGAAGCAACCTAATTTCACTATTTTGTATAGTTTATATTGTGATATTTGGAGATCTTTCACATCTTGGATTACAATGACTCTTATACCATCTCATGCAGTGTAAAATCTTTAGCATCTGTCCACTTTGTACAAAGTTCTAAATTTGGATTGATTTCAAGTTACTCTAAATTTCATATATAAAGCAACCACAATTGGCTCTTGTTAGATCTAAAGGGTTTAGCTAATGTACATAGAAAGAGTACGTCAAAATTACAATTAGGAGTTATTTTTTATTTGAAGACAAGTTAAAGCTATGATTTTTTTAAAGAATTTTTATTATTATGTGAATTTTCAAAGTCAAGACTTGAGAAAACCTTAAAGTATTTCATACATGCATGTTTCAAGCACCTTCAAAGAGACCAAAAACCACTTTTATTGAAAGTTGTATTATTTAACAACCATAGAGCAACATGTGTATAATTTTTGGCATTCCATAAGCATTGTTTAAGGTCATATTGATAACACTTCTTTAAAATTCTATTTAGCTAAGGGGGGTAGGAAAACAAAATCTTATTGTGTTGTTTTAAAGGCCTCTTTATACTTAAAGCCAAGGAAATAAAATAAAGAATTGAACACTCTCATTAGCCAAAAGTTTAGAAGTCATACCCAGAGTCGTCCCACTTGACCAATGAGATTCTTAAGAAATTTTTTGGTTCACTTGGCTTTGTCCAAAGTGTAAAGCGTCCCTAAGGTAATTGCACCTAATTGTGACTAATTTCTAAAAACTATCTATTATCATTTTCACCTAAAAATACCCAACTTCTATTCACGAGAATCTAGGAGAAATTGTAGAAACACATACTTAGATGAAAAATTGCCTTTTCGCACAATATATTCCACAATTGCATTGATAGGTCATCAAGGAAAACTTTAACTTCTACAGTCTCAACACCTTTTTTTCATCAAATTCCACTCAAAATTGCCATTTCTATTGCAAAGTGCAAAAAACTTTAGAAATTATTTTTTCATATATCTTACTATAACATCTTACACTAGACTAATATAAAAATGTGTGAAAGAAATTTCACAAACTTATACTACGTGGACTGCAAGATATTTGCATTTGAAGTGAAGAAGATTGTTTTTTTTGCATTGTGCCTAACTAGATTTCAAGGCTTTGAATCTTCTTAGCTTAAAAATTTTGAACTACTAATATTGAATCAAAAAAATTTATATTGAAGAATTGAGTTGAAAGTCTACAATTTCTTTTCTTTTCTTTCTTTGAAACACTTGATTTTCTTTCTTTAATTTTTTTTATAAATAGAAGTAAATATGAGATAGAAGGAAATGCAAAATTGTTAACAGGTCTAAGGTGGAATTGAAGTACAATAATCCCAATTGTGTGATTTTTCTAGCGAGTATATTAAATCCTATCAATGTTTTTTTGGAAAAATTGTGAAGATTGTGTCAAAAAATGAATCATTAAAAATTTACATTATTTTTTCAAGAAAATGCATAGATTGCCTAGAAAAATAGATTTTCTATAACTTTCTCATCACCAGTCCAAATAAAATGAATTAAATATTTCCATGTAAACAAAAACATTTTCTATGAGAAACAAAAAATTTAAAATTTTATTTTGAGTTTTTGTGATTCTTTTTGTGTTGTCCAATGAACCCTGTTTTGGCCTCAGGGTGGCATAACATTTGCTATTGGGGCACTAATTCAAGTAAAACTTAACATTCCCCCAAAGCTAATGTGTTTTCTTATGTTCAAAAAATGTTTCAAAAAATCACGACAAAAATTAAGACTGTAGGAGCCTACCCAAAATCCATTTTGTCCCCCAAGGGAACAATGGGACTTTAGGGGCTAAGGAAAAATATAGGGACATCAGATTCATATGTGTCTAGCTTAACTTTTCTGTAGGTGACAAAGAATTGCCAAAGGTTTGCCAAATTTTTCATTCACTTATGGTAGAGCCACCCATGACCAACCAACACTCCATGGCCAGTCAATAGGGTAGCCCAAGTGCAACAGACAGTGAGAGTCATTTCCGTTGTAGTTTTTGTGACTAATTTTGGCTACAGTACTGCATGCAAACCCAAAGGCCATGACACATGGTCCTCATTTTTCGTGACTCACTAAACATGAGTTATTCACTCTCTGAGCAATTTTCCAAGACTTTATATGTTGAACACGGGTCCAGCATAACTTTTGCCTTGCAAAATTCATTGTAAATTGACTCTAGGTGATAAAATTCCCGAAATTTGGGCAATCCCCATCATTTCTATCTCTACACCTGCAAGAATTTTTCCTTTCCCTCCAAGTACCCCACATCATGTCCGCAGGTGCTTATTTGGTCAGTCATGGGTGGCTCCACTATAACCACCTTTTATCTAATTTCCACTACAAAACAATATCATTCATCACCATTCTACATATATTCCTAAATTTGAAGAGAAAGCAAGCTCCTAAAACTGCTGCAACCTGTCTTTAGTCAATGAGGAACTCCAAATGCTTGTCTCGGGTCTCTCTCTCTTTTTTTTTTTTTACACAAATAAAGGGAACTTGTCTCGGGTCTTGACTTCGATAGAATGGAGTGAAGTTAATAAGATCCAGATAGACCCAGATTCCATTTCAGGTGTTACTTGACAGTATATATAAGTTATTAGTCTCCACAGCCAGCACAGCCTCTTCTCATGAATCCTATGCAAACAGTTCACCATCAGTTGTACCGGGACGGCGTCTTTTCGGGCGGCACCCGCAATTATTGAAGGCTGGGCTGATGAATCTCAGGAAAGCCTTTACTTGAGCAATAGAATCTTTCCTTTTGGTACTTAAAAAAAAAGCCAGAAGGTGTTGAAAGCAGGAATTGGGTGAGGCAGGGTAAAGCTGTCATGTACTCATCCTTTTCACTTTCCAAAGAAATTTGGGCCTGCAACTCCTTATTACGTAAGTTCTGAAAGACCCACGTTGCGAAGACATTTCAGTTATTTCGTAGAAAATTTGGTTGAGTTCCAAAAAATCAACTTGTGGGCATGCATGCACAAGTGAGGACTGTGAGGTGAGTTTTCTACCCGTTGAATTTGAGAATTTAAGTGGATAAGAGAATGAGTCATATCGGTTTCTGAGTTATGACTCTGCGCTTCAAGATCTATGTCAATTGTATGTGGTTCAAAAATGTCATTCAAACTCAACTTGTGGTAGGAACTCCAGATAATGAGAGGTTTTGTTACAAATCTTCCATAATCTATTTATTCATGGATGTAAGCAACTTCATGACTCCAATGAAGATCACAACTGAAGTTATGCATCATTGATCTTATTTTAATAATTTCAATTCAACTTATTGTTACAAAGTCACTATAATAAAAAAATAAAAATAAAACAGCTTTTGGACCCTCGCTCTATGACCAGTGTGAATGTGAGATGTTTGATCGAGTAGTCTAAAATTGGGATTTGAATCTTCATGGCTCTCTTTTGCAAAAACGTTTAATATAACATGCTTATTATTTTCAGATTCCATGAGGATTCAAAGGCAGATCAAAAACCGTGCCACGTTCGCCCTCCATCGTCCATTTTGATCAGGCCAGATTCACAGGGAGGCTTAATCAACCATTTCTTGGCCGAAATAATAATGCTTGGCTGCATTTTGTTTAATAAATTGAAGCAAATGAAGATACCTTCATTGCGAGCCCGGCCAAGAACAAGGAATGCTTGCTGATTTTATGCAGTTGAACGTAAGTTTTCCAATCCATAGTGAGAGCGAAGTCTCTTGTCCACGATTCGTTGGCTCGACTCCGCTTACAAAATCGGTGAAAATCGACAAATGGCAACAGTACGTCCTTGGAAGACGCCCGCCCTGCGCAACTAACTTACACTGGTTGTACCGGTATTGGAAATCATGAATGGTTTTGGGTGACTACTGAGGAGGGGCACCATCTCTGATTTCATAATGCACGCGGCAAAACAGACCAACAAATATATTTATTATTGACTTTTTCTTTTTTCTTACACAAATAAAGGGATTTATTGTTGACTTTTGACATACTGTACGTGGAATGAGGTTGAACTTCAGTATTGTATTCTCGTTGGAAGTCTTCTCAAAAAGCACGTGACATTGACACAAGGAAATTCGGATTTGAAAAT
The DNA here is from genome assembly GCA_951799445.1 of Pseudisothecium myosuroides. Taxonomy (NCBI): domain Eukaryota; kingdom Viridiplantae; phylum Streptophyta; class Bryopsida; order Hypnales; family Lembophyllaceae; genus Pseudisothecium; species Pseudisothecium myosuroides. The sequence continues at coordinate 4,152,134 of OX637291.1, read as the reverse complement.
TGGACAACTGAAAGTAAAACTCGTGTACTTTATAGCTTTGAAAGTTGTCACAATCACTGAGTAATAGTGAAATTAGTCATGTTTTTATCCACAATTTCTCATCCCACTCAAAGTTAGACTTGTAAGATAAAACACAAAAGTTCATGTTAAATCACACCGAAGGAAGAAAAATCATACAAATGATAATTACTTAATTTGAAAAGTGGACTCTCTCTTGCATTGAGGTAACTTGTTGCAAAAACAACTTCTTAGAGATTCTTGCCTGAAATTTAGACCTTCTGAACAACATGAGAGTGTAAGGTCCGTATGTTGTTGCAAATGCACCACCAACACTTTTAAGAAATCATTGTTTAATCATATATAGTCAAAAAAATGTATGCTAAAAGCATATGAAATCTTTTTTCAATTGCCAAGGTGATGTAACAAAGACCCTCAATTAATTTAATAATAAAAAACCACAATCAAATGTTCAATTTACAAGGTCGATTTTAGATACAGTTCTCTTATTATCGTTTACTTATACAAGTGAAATTAGATTTCATTGAGAAAAAGAACAACAATTGAAGGTGGTTTGGCTCACAATGATTGAGACAACTAATCTTTAAGTTCCTAAAGGCAAAGGCAAGCGTATTGAGTACCTTTTTGTACTCCATGTGTACGTTATGGCTAAATAATTCCCTTGTCCCATCAACATTATGTATTTTGGATACAAAACTTCACTACAATCACCCTTTTCTTTTTTCTTTTTTCTTTAAAGAAATTGAAGATGACACTCCAAAACATTCAAAGGTTTTTTTGTTCAACAAAAAATTCAAAATAAAAATGTCTTCCATTTTGGCATTGCAGAAAAACATGATTGTACAATATAGTGCTTCATACAAGTCCTTCTAATTGTTGAAAAAAGGAAATGTACTTGTTAAATTACACTTAAAATTTCCACCTTCATAATATTTTTGAAGATTTATCTCTCATGCAAAATTCAAAATAAAAATGGGTTAATCCTTAAAATTCCTTTGACTTTTCTAAACAAAACTATGTAATTTTTGACATATTGAAGACTTTTGTTAAAAAACAAATCATGTAAGATTAAGGAAATAACTATTGGATCCTTGAATATATATCGGGTCATGCATGGAGAAGTCCATCAATATCTAAAAAAGGTAAAACAACTCTTAAATGGTCGCTTTAAGAGCAGACTACTTTAGTTACTACTATGTGAGTTATGGTAGAACCACCCATTGCCAACCAAGAACGATACCCAACCTATAAGGTGCATTTATTTCCAACCAAGCTTGGAATGTTTTTTTTTTCCCTTTTCAAGATTGGGACTAATAAAGTCATGACACATGTCCCAAAGTAGTAGGAAGAAAGTTGGAAGTAATGAGTGGGGAAGTAGTTCTTGAATGATCGGAACTAATAGAGTCTATCGATTGGGTATGGATTCAAGGCCAACTTTTGGCTTCCAAAATTCATAGTAATTTGAATTCAAGGATAAAAATCATGAAAAATTGGCAATGTCCGTCATTTCTATCTTTCTACATGGCTGAAAATTAATATTGTCTTCTACTGCTCTAGAACATGTGCGGAATTGCTTAAGTGGTCAACTATGGGTGGTTCTACCATAGGTGCTGATGAGGTGCCATTGTGAATGCCAAGCCTCGGCTCCTTGGAGAGAACAAACTTGACAACTTTTCTGCGATTATTGGATGATTTCGAACTCTGCCGCGTGGCTGTTACGCTGTCATCAGAAGGGAATTCCTGGCCGGCCAGAAGCTCACGATTCACCACTGCGTCAACAAGCCAACAGCAGTGTGAACTGTGAAGGGAGGCCGGAGGCTTCGTTTTCCTGCAGTTTCAAAGATTCTCTGCAAGAGCTAGCGGAAAGGGTGGCGTGAAGGTGGAGACGAATCAGAGATCCAGTCGGAGACGCAGCCACGCAGGGCAGGTGAATCTGGGACCGGGAGGACTGCGAGGTCAACTCTGATGAATCTCCACCTCAGCCAGACAACAATTGAAATATCAACAACGGAATCTCACATCAGTTGGGAACTTGGGACTCCGGAGCTGCTTCCGAGCAATGCGTAACTATAGTCTTCAATGGTTAGGCGACATGTACTCCAATTTCAACGCCGTTGTCACTCCCAAAATAAGCTTTACCTTCAGTTCATTCCCGAGTTCATTTGCTTCTGTTCCCGTACACCCACACCCCTAGCGAAGTAACGATATTCCTAGATTCCAAATCCTGCTGGTGAGCTTCCACTCGGTCAGGGTGAACTGGCCCCCTCGCTCGGGGTTTTCCCTCGAGGCCGAGCGAGGGGGTCAGTTCACCCCGGCCTTCCACTCCTGGTTGCTATTTTGATTGCTTCTCACTCCGGGTTATCCTGATTTTGGACTCCAATGAATCAACCCATGCCATTCATCATGCTCTCATCACGGACTGCTTCCTTGCCTCAGGCAGTTCCCGATCAATCACTTTGTACTCTTTTATTTGAAGAAGTGCGACAAATGAGCTTGAAGGTAACGAAGAGTTTGTTGGGGGAATGTCTTTCGACAACATTTGTCGTAGATTTGGACAGTGACTGGTATCACTGGACCTTAGATTTCAATTCAATTTCGTTGCTTAGTTACAATTCATGTATTGGAAGTTGAAGAGCTAAAAATGTACATTCCCCTAATCCCCTCCAACAGGGCTCTCCAACACAGTCATTATTCTGTAAAGTACTGAACAGTACAGTACTGCTCCTTCTCGGTGACCATCTTTCTGAGAATGAATGAAAAAAAATTTACATCACTTCACCACATTGATGCAAGGCTCACGGCACGCCTTGCACGAGCTTCCCTCAATTAAGCTTAGGCTTCCGCATGGCGAAACTCCAATTCACTCTTCCGGGCACCCACTTGGGACTCCCCACGTTTCGAAGCTCTGTAATTTTCAGTAATGAAGGAATTCAAAGGTGATTTCGTTGGCTACCGGCCGGCTGATTCATGTGACTGTTCATGCGCACTTGGTGTAATAATAAGTTAATAGTAATAAGTTACTCCCAGGAGATTCCATTAACCGAACGGAAGATGCCCGCACTCACTGACTGTCTCGATCGGGTGAATCTTCTGGAATCTGCTTGTCAAAAGCGAATTGGTAGTAACTTCAAGGAAGGGCGGTTGCAGTATGCTTTTTTTTGCTTCTAACTTATATGGAGGAAGAAAGAGAAACCACCAAATTCAATACCATTTTGCTTACAATGAGGTTGTAGTCTAAGAAGTCAAATGGCTAAATCCCTACGAGCTCCAAAGGACATACAGTAATCCTGCTGATGAAGAGTGCCGTGCATCGGGGTGATGCTTCTTTCAAACGAGGCTGATATACGCTTCTAGAGGCTCTCTCTGTGAACTATATAATATTTGCCAAGAAAAGTTTTGAATATCTATACAGTTGTACAAATGTAAAATAACTGATACAATAGAACTTCTATAAAGTGAACTTTTGTAAGCCAATAACCACTCTAAAGTGAAATTATTCCTTTGGTCCCGACCTAGACACATTGAAGATGCACAAAATAAGTAAAAAAAGAAAAACAAATTTCATTGAATTTGGAATCCAGGTGTCGCTTTGGTGAACTTGACTTCAATCCAGGAATGCTACAAAGTTGTATTTGTACAAAAATATAAGCAAAATATTCAAGAATTCAAAAAAAGATTTAAATAGGCATTGGAGGGTTAATCCCTCACTGCCTAAGGGGACAAAATATGTCCCCTTTGCAGTGTATTCTGAGATACTCTAGGTGGTGAGGGGTTAAGAAGAAGAAAAAGAAAAGTAAATAACAAGATTCATGAGGATTGTTTGGAAGGGGATTATCTGAGATGTACAACGTTGAGGGGAATTCTTCAAGAAACAATCTTCATTTGACACAAAGGTTTTGGCAAACTTTTACCAAAAATTTAGATGGAGTACTATTTTTCCCACTATACAGTCACGCTTCATAATTTTGTACTTAGTATGTAGGATGCTCTTGCAAATACATGACAAGAAGTCATTATATGTGCACAACATTCTTGTAACAATTGGAATACAATCATATACAAGAAATTTTATTTAAGGATAGTAGGCGCTTTTAAATATTGATGGATATCAAAGGCACACTAGCTATAGCAAAGTGTACAAAGAAGTAAATGTATTCACATAGAATAGAAGGACAAGATACTATGTTTAACCCCTAAATGTCCAAGTGTTCCTTCAAGGGATACTTGAATGATAACTCAGCAGACTCCTATGATCTCAATATTTGGTATGATTTTTTGAGATTTTTTGAGATTTTTTTTCAGGATAGAAAAACAAATAATCTTTTTGAAAATATAATTTTTATTTCAATCAACACATGGGAACAAAAGTTATGCCACACAAATCTCAAATTAATCAAGAGGTAACAAAAACCCTGTCAAAAATTTGAAAATATATTTTTAAAATTTTTTAATGGATAATATTTTCATCTATATTGAAAGATATATTTTGTTCCATTTGGATAAGTGGTGTGAAAATTATGGAGCATCTTGTTTTGCAAGTAGTTATAGCATCTTGAAAAAATAAGATCGTTGTAGGCTTTTATTTTCAAACTACAACTATTTAAGTTAACATCTTTTTTTAAGTTTTAAAGTTGAGTAGAAACTAAATTAGAGAAGCTTCATTTACTAGATAGTATAAAGCCAAAAAAACATTTTGAAATTCTATCTATATACTTCTATTTCAATTGTCCACCTTTGATTATTTCTTCTATTTTCAATGACTATCACTAGTCATTTGGTGTCAGAAGAAAAAACTTTTACAAAACCAAAAAAAAACTTTTACAAAAAATCCTCCTAGAATTTTGCCTTCTTGCAAAATTTTACCACAAAAACTAATACTGTTAACCAAGATGAAAACAAATAATTTTCCAAAAAATAAAAAATGCATAACCCCAATCAATTTATGGCTTTTCAAAATCTAGTCAACAATGTTTTAATCTCTAACGGACCATGCTGCATTTTTTGGCTACATAGCAATTTTGGATAGGTTGGTGTAAATGACGATCTGCATATTTTAGGCTCAAATTTTAATAGAAGGTGTGGATGAGGAATATCTTTTGTGCACACTAAATTTCATAACATTTGGAAATATAAGTCAAAAGTTATGGCCTAATATGTAATTTTTTTTTGTAAATGGGCAATCCGGGTAGATTAAAAAATCACTTTGTTTAGAAACAAAAATTTTGAATTGATTTTATAGATTTATAGATATGTGGAAAGCTTTTAATCATTCCATTTTGATCAATGAGATGAAAGTTATGAGGAGTTTTTGGTTGAGGGTAGTTATTGATTCTCTACTCTAAAATAAACTTTGAAGTCCTTTATTTTTTTCAATTTTCAATATTTTAAGAAAAAAATAAAATCATAGGATGTAGATTGTTTATTATAACATTGCAATCATTGCAATTGGCATTTTCCAATTCCATAATTAAATTCTTAACAATTTTGTATTTTGAATCATTCTCTATTTCTTTCTACTTACTATTTTTTTTATATGTTGTACAATCCCAAATGATTTGAAATTTTTCAAGCATGTTGCCAACTTGCCTTGAAGAATGAACCCAAAGAAGCACCACCATTTGGGATATTTTTTCATACAAATTTGAGCTTGTGAAGTGCACTTGCCCTGTTTTTCAAAGGACCAAAAAAAAAGATTTTTGTGAATTCAAAAGCTCATATCTTGCAATCCATGCTGTGGAAATTTTTGAAATTTTTTCCACATGTTCTCAAATCAGCATACTACAAGATCCTATAGTTGCATGTGTTCAAAAATGTTTTTTTTCCAAAATTTGATACTTGTACTAGAAATGGCAGTTTTGGAGCGTTTTTGGTGAAAATATAGTTATGGAACTCTTTAGGGGTTAAGGTATGGATTTCTAATGTGATGTTTTGTCCAAGATCTAATGTATTTGAAGCTCATTCCCCAAAGCCCTCAATACTAGAAAATCAATATTTATTATGGACACTCTTCCACAATAAGGAGAAAAGAGCAAACACATCTTTGTATTCCAATTTCTCTCCACCCCCATTTTGGAAAAATCCAAAGCCGTTGATTTAGTTTAAAAAAAATTCCACCCCTCTTCAATGTTGTTGATCTCCAATTAAAAAAGTAAACCATTGCCGTTGATCACCATCATGAAAAATGATCTTGGCCATTGGTGCTCTAGGTTACGGAATATAGATATGGGACTATGGATATAGGAATATAGACAAAAAAAATATGAATACGACAAACAGGTTTCAAATATCCCACATTGTTTGTCAGCCAAACTCTGATATCACACAAATACAAATATGGAGTGGGGGTGTTTGTCACAAGTACTGGTCTCATTTTCTTGATCATTGACAAAGTGACACGTATACCCCTTTCAAGTTTTTTTGAAAAGCTTAACAACAAATGGTAATGCCATGTGTACCCCTTTTGAAAATGATTTGTGTTTTTCACTCAAATTGACATTCTCTCACAATGTGCTCAATGTGCTTTAAAGAAATGGTAAATGCCATTTCCATTTTTTTTTTTGAAACATATGGCAAACCATTGCATTAAAAAAAAGTCACAGAAACAGCCAAGCCCAACGGCTGGACAAATGAAGAGAATCAGAGCCAAAGAGAGAAGAAAAAAAAAAGAAGAAGGAAAGAGGGAGGAGAGAGAAACTAAAAGAGAAAACAAGGAGGGGGGCCCTCCTTATTCCAACAATTCGCATCCCCGTCTCTTCTAGCAAGGACAGGGGAAGGAAACCAAATCTTGTTGAAGTTGGACCAAATACGAGACGATTGGTGGGGTTGATGAAGGGCAGTCCTTTGAGCCTTCAGAAACGCGGCACGACCATAATCAAGAAGAGCAGTCCAAAGGGCGGAGCGGATGAACTGGGTCTGCCAACGTTCTTGGGCAAAAACTAAGTGGTTGCGCGCAGTTCAACAAAGCCAAAGAATAGCCCCTCGGAGAAGTGACCAAATGGTGCGGTGCTTGTAAAATTTTCTAGGGAGGGGAGAGCCAAAGATGCAGTGGATGGCATCAAGCCGGGCATGGGGTCCTAGAATGGGAGGAATACCACGGAGATGATGCATAATAGATTGCGCTCAATCCCAAATGGCTTGAGTTTTCTGGCAGAGAAAGAATCTATGGATTGGTGTCTCGATGTCACCTGAGGTGCAGCAAATGCAGCTAGTGTCAATCCCTGGGACGATCCGAGCTCTCCATGAGTTCACTGCAACTGCATTGTGCCAGAGTGACCAGATAAATGCTGCGTCTTTTTGAGGGCGGGCCCTGTAAGCCATTTCCATTTAGGTGTCACTCTTCCACAAAATCTTGAATAGGAAAGTCATAAACATTCATTTTCAAGATTGGATTTGATGCTAAAACTAGATTTCAAAATGAATTTGTTTTAAAAAATTGCTAAAAAATTGCTAATTTAGTATGGTTTTATTTAACTTCAAAGTTTTGTCGACACAAAAATATTGTGCCTTAGGCATTTAGACTTAACTACATTGATATGTCCTAATAGTACAAGGAATACTAATTTTCAAAACTCACACTATTTTGAATTAGTGCAGGTTGAAATATTCTTGAACCAATTTGGTGACACTAATTTTCCCAATCACTACTAGGACAAATCAATGTGGTTCCATTTGTCAATCAAAATGCAATGACCTAGTCGTCTTCTTCTAAACTGAATTGAATTAAAGTAATGTTTGGAAAAAACCTCTGGTTAGTTCATTGTTAGTGGATGGAATTAGGATAAATACCTGTTGCAAATTGAAAACATCGTAAACAATGGAGTGAAAAAATTTGTAAAATTTCTATTTGGAGTAAAAAAACAGACTCGATACTTGAAAAAATAGCTCCATATGGGATGAAAGGTAAATAGCTGCTAAAACTCTAAAAATATCTGAAATGTTGAAGTAAAGCTCTGTACAACATAGTGAAATTAGGTTGTCCCTCACTAATTTCTCGACATTTGACACTATACAAATATTTACTATTATTGTACCAAAATGCATTACTTTTGATTTTAGTTTTTGTTGTAATTGAGACTTATGAACCTCCATGTATACAAATGGAAGTACTTGTAGAAATATCTGTTGTCTTTGATGGCTTGTAGAGTAACTTTCTTGGGGTAAGGCAACCCAATTGTTAACGCAACCTAATTTCACTATTTTGTGGAAAGCACATGCTATGAAATCTGCTACAAGTAATCGAAAAGTAAACTCCGTGTCACGAGAAGTCAATCACTGGAAAACTAAACAGAGTGACGATGATCTCATAAGTCACAAATTAGCAATCGAAATAGAATTATGACTTTTGAGTGACCATGCACCCCCTCACTAAAAAAATCCGCCGCTGACTTATTAGGCTGGCAAAGTAAAAACCAGCGTGGGGCAGGCTTCCGTTGACAGCTCCAGCCTTCGGAACAATCCACGAACCTACTGTAGTAACAAACGACCAAGCCACATTGAGAGCAGCTGGCTGAACTGAGTAGGTGATTTCTGAATATTCCAAAGCAAGATTCAAAGCTGCAAGGTCGAGATTCATAGCTGCAAGGTGGAGATTCAAACACTGTACACGGATATTCATCTTTGTACGGTCACGCGAAACGGGTAGAAGACACCTGCGAAGGTACAGTTTCATTATAATAATAGAATAGAAACGCGATTTGACCACAGAATGGCGGATGATAGGGCATTAGGGCTTTCCATGCAGCGGAAGCCTTGACGTTGTCCGTGCTCGCCGTGCATACAGAGCATGCTTGCGCCCAAATTTAGCATCTTCCAGCTAAGTGGGGGTAGGCGTGGTCCCGGTTGCATCTGCATCATTTGTGTTTTTTTCTGAGTTTTATTGGACCCCAAGGAAAGCACCTGCATCATCTGTGTTTTTTTCTGAGTTTTGTTTGACACGAATGGAAGCACCACTTGGGTCGCAACGGATACCGGCGCTGGTCCTGTCGTCGTCGTCGTCGCCATGGAAACGCAACTAAAGTTAGTCGTGCCTTCGGAGTGACGAAACGCGTGCGAATTCAGCGCCGTTGCTCGTCGGGGTGGAGCGGAGACGACGGGGGGGCGTTTCGACGGCGGTGCCGTGTGTTCGGTTTGACTATGTACGTCGCTCACTTCTGTTTGTGGTGGTGTGGATGTTCCCGTTCCTTTGACATAGAAGCTCCTCCTTTTGTCGTACAATCGTTGGACGTTACGTTCCAAGTGTATTCGCTATCTCACGCCCTGGCACGGAGTGCGCGGGTTGTGTGCACTTTGTGGATTGGGACCTGATGATTGCTTTTGTGAGGATTTTAGGAGTATTGTGTTTGAGAGTTTTGAGAGTTTTGTGGTTGCAGGGTAGGAGAGAAGTGGTGGGAGAGTGCTCTTGTGGAGCAGACGAAGGTGGGGTTGGAATGATGCAAAGGAGTTGGGAAGCAAGGAGGAGGCATAAGAGTGCGCCCTATCAGTGCAACTTTTTGGATTGTAAGTGACAGCGGGTTAGGAGTTGTCGACGTGGGTGATTGAGGGCTTGGGGTGTGGAATCAGGAGCGAAACGATGGGTGCGGGGGACGAGGCACGCGGGTTTATGCTAACTCTTGAGGAAGCGTTGGAGGAAGCCGAGCTTGAGGCCATTAAAATGAAGGGCTCCTGCAACGTGGAGCTGGTGTTGGAGATAGCTGCGCGCGATTCGCAGCATCCGAGCGTGGCCGCGGTATGGCGCGATACGTCGGAGGTTTTCGGTCAGGCGGACGTGGTGTTCGCAAGCCGGAAGGTGGCGGCGCTCGTGATCGAGGACTCCATGGAGCCGCAGGCGGTGGGTCACGCGCTCGTGCTTGCAGCTTGCGGGGGCTACATCCACTGCGTACGTCGCCTGCGGGAGATTCAGCGCGACTCCTTGAGCGGCAGCACGCTCGTGAGTCGGTTTAGTGCGTTTGCGTTTCTGAAAGCGGCGGAGAATGGGCACCAGGAGGTCATCCGGGAGCTTCTGCGCCCGATGATGTCCACGAGCACGGCCATGATGGGGTACATGGTGGCGACGCGGTGGAAGGATAGGGATCAGGCTGCGTATCCGTTCGTGAAGCAGCCGACGAACATTCCTGGGAAAGACTGGCTTGGGAAGTTGGCCTCCACGAAGAACATGCTCCCGCGCGCGGCGCCCATTTTTCGCACTGGAGGGTGGGATTTGATAGGCCTGCCGGGTGTGCCTGAGGAGCTGCGCGATTGCATCCGTGCGACGTACAGCACTTTCCTGCTCTGGCGAGCCGCGGTCATCGCCGCTGCGCATTGTCACGTCGAGGTATTCAAGGTGCTCCTCCGCCAACGAGCATTGGAGAACACCATGCTCGCAGATTCCTTCCACGACACGTCCGCGCCGAAGCGAAGCTTCGACGAAGACGGGAAGAAGATCGTCAGCGAGAGGGCGAAGATGGACACGCTCATGTACCAGCTCGTGGAAGAGCTGAGCACCAAAAACTACCACGACGGGATCTTGTATGCGTTATGGGGACACATTCAACGCGGCGGGCGAGACTCGCCAAGACCGGAAGCGGGACGGCCGCGCTGCGTCGCGCAGGCCACCAATGGACTATGGGAAATGCAACTGGAAGTGCCGCTGCTCATGATGCCGGTGGAGCATGCGTTGCACGAGGAGGAGCCGTTCCGGCGGTACAAGCAACTCACCCAACTCTTCGGACAGCGAGCCAAGGTTAACATCCAGCTCACGGCCTCCGTCGAAGCGCTATCCAATTGCCTACAGGTACTCAAATTTTTTCTTCAAGCTTCGAACTTTTCTAGACCCTTCACGTGTATGGTTCTACCTTGGATATGTGTTACCTTCTTATGGGTTGATATTACATCAAAATTCTATTCCCCTCTAAAATATATCTTGAAGACACATCGTCAAGTGTTTAAGTGTGCATCACCTTCTTTGCACTGACATTCTCCGCTCCATTGTTTTGATCTTCATGTTTGAAAGTTACGGGTTCTTTCATCTTCTTGTAGACTTGTATCAACATTCTTCATTTGGTCTTTTGATGTGAACCATCGAACGGTAAATTTGTGTAGGTAAATTTCCTCAGAAGTTGATTATTCAATTGCGATGTGCAGAAGTGGTATGCATTACGATCAAACCTCTTTACTATGACCTTGGAAATGTCATTCTAGTATATCTTGCTGACTGTCGTTGAATGTAGCACAGTTGTCACACATTCAAACTATCGCATAGCGAGAAAGTTAGGGTCACCGGGTGGTGAGATTGAAGAGGATTGTGTTTTAGTACTTTGGTAAGCGTTAGTCTTCTCCGAAAACGGTGTTGTACTTATGGCAGATCTCCTTCGTGTCCTCCCTGTTGCCAATGTGTGACTGAATGCGGATCTGTGGGTCGACGATTTGCGCAGGTGGTGGTGGGAATCAAGCATGTGCGGTTCAAAGTGGAGAACTCGCGTTGGGACCCGGTATGCATGGGCCACTTCCCGAGTCTGATCACGCTGGCGGTGACCCCCGTGACGAACCAGGGCACGGGAGTGACCATGACGAACTCCTCGTCCAACATCATCGTGAAGGTGGGCAAAATGGAGCGCATTCAAGTGGGCACGACCGCCGGCGACGGCGCCACGCGCGGCATCAGCGGCGGCATGGGCGCGGCCGCGTCTGTGGGCATGTCGTCCACCATGAAGAACAAGCCGTGGCGCTTCGAGCAGCTGCCACTCAAGGACGAGCGCGGCGGCAGCTTCGTGTGGACACTACAATCAATGAAAGGAGTGCTGTTCGACCGCTCGAACCCCATGCGCATGGCCGAGCGCAACTCCAAGTGGAGGTTCGCCAGACGCATGCCCAGCAACCCGCTGGACGAGCTGCCCTTCACCAGCGAGGGCGGCGTCATCTTCACCGCTGCCGAGTTCGACGACACCATGCTGTGGCGATTCCCCAAGACCATGGAGAACAAGAAGATGCGATGGAGCATCGAAGGCCAAATCCACTCAACCTACACCACCACGCGCTACTTCGAGACGCGGATGGCCACCTTCTGCGGAGACATCGAGGAGCCGCTCAAACCCCTCGAGGTCAAGGACAAGGCCGCCAAAGGCGCCAAGGACGGCGACGACAAAGCTGCTAAAGCGGACAAGGGCGACAAGCCCGAAAAGACTGACAAGCCCGAAAAGGGTGACAAGGGCGATAAGGGCGACAAGACCCACAAGACCTCCAAATCAGACATTGCAACCCACCCCGAGTACACCGAGCAAGAGTTTCTGGAGTTTCTGGAGTTTCGCAAATTCAAGGAGAGGTTACGCAGGGCGAGCTTGGGCTCCGTGGACGAGCTGGGCGCGTCTAAAACGCTGCCCGCAGAGAAGGAAATGTCCGGATTCGTGGTCCCCCAGAATGACATCCGCGGCAACCAAGTCGCGATTGAAATCACGCAAAGACCCCCACGAAAATCGAACGACCGACATACTCAAACAAGCTCCTCTGAGGATTTCGTCGACTCCGATTCTTCCACCCCAGCTGCTACACTCAACGGTAACGACAGCGAAGCGGACGCGGATTCAGCATCCTCTCTTTGGGGTCGACGAGTCGCGGCGTCAAGAGACAACGAACGCGACAGCAGCGATGGAAGCATCAGCCGAAGCAGCTCGGATCTGCATTCCACAAGCAGTTGGCGCATTGCAGGGCTGTCGGTGCGCACGCGCTCGGCGAATTTGACCAATCTCGGCCGATAATCGCTGGTTTCGTCGTCATGATCGCCATAGCTATCGTCCCCTCGTCGTCGTCATTGTCGTGTACATGTGTAGAGTATGAATGAACAGTGAGGCAGATGAATCCGCTGCAATTGGATCTCTTCTTCGAATTTAGGAGACCCCATTCCGTCTCCACCATGCGCCTGCAACTGCGTTTCACCTGCATTGCTGGCAACCGGGCTCGCGCTCGCGCTCGCGACGAGCGCTTGGCTGCGGCGCTTACTGCGCCGTAGTTTGTGAGACTCGCGTCTCGGCACCAAGATGTGTCTTTTTTTTTATCTGTTCCTTCACTTAATAAATTCTTCTGCCTGCAAGCAATTTTGTAGACGAGGTTGTAGTCCTTTGTACTTGTGTTAGGTTTTTACTTCTTGTCCGGGACTTTCATTTTTTCTTTTTCGTTTTTTTATATACATATTGGATCCTCTGTGATGGTTGTAGTTGTTTATTCAGCGGGGCTGTGTTCCAGGAGTCGAGGAAAGAGGGAGAGTGTTCCTCTGCTCTGTTGGTCGCTAATAATTTAGCAAAGAAGTTCGCAAGGTTAGAGATACTGTTTTTTTAGGTTGTAAAATTTTAGACTGAAGGGGTAAGGTAGAGGGAATAGGTAGCCGGCTGCAATGTGGGAAGCAATATGTTTCATCAAGCGGAGTGCCTTTTATTTGCTTCATCAAATTTATTTTTATCAACGGATTTCGACACAATTTATGTACTACTTGAATAGGAAATTGCAAAGGTTTCTTTCCTGTGCATGACTAGAAACCAATACAAAATTGGGTGTACTGTACATTTTTGCAATCAACAATATGCCCTCGTTGAAGATTTTAGGGTGTCAATATAATGTTGTGTATATGTGCTTTTGTGGCTGGTGACCATAGCCATGTGACCATCGTCTCAGGGTGAAGAACACTAAAAGTCCTTTAGAGCAAAATCATGCCAAACCAGAGCATATCAAACGAAATTACAGCTTGACACATTTACATACGAAGGCGATGGTTTATTGGAGAGCTCTCACTTGCTCAAATTGACCTCAAATTGTGTGATGTCTCACAAACCAGTAGTATATTCTTGAACTTTGCCAAAAATGTGAAGGACCCTTCGTAAGTCAGGTGAAGAATATCATGTTCACACAAGCAGAAACGTGCTGCTACTTCAATCTCCTACAAGGCATCCAGTGGGGTGTCTACTCTTGCTAATCCTGATTTCTCAACTTTTCCTGCGAGGATGTCACATGCGTTCTTGTGGGCCTTCCAGACAGAGACTTGGCACTCCCGTCCACAATACCTGCCAATTGCATGCCCAGAGAGACAATGTCAGCTTACGACAATGACACAAACGCAAACGTTCATGGCGTGTCTAACCCTTAAACGTCAGAGTCGCGCGACTCGGGCTAACTTTTCAGTATCTTTTCTAAAACTGTGACGTTTTGTTCTACGGAAGTTTGGCTACCTGGATTTTGGAAGTTGGACTGCAGAGTGCACAACAATCTAGGCCATAGACTTTACCTGACAATGATAAATCTTGAGGGAGGTAGTAGGGGTCACAGATCTAAAGATATGATGCGCTGCGAACGACCTCGATAGAGGTGAGAAAGATGGTACAACAAAGTGAACGAGTCGGGAGTCCGGACTGAGCATGAGAGCTGGTTGCCAAGTAACTTACTAACGTAAACCAGCTTATGACAGGCAAAATGACTGGTTTGCTCTGTTGGCATTGTTGAATTTTTAAAAAAAATCCCATGTTAAGATGAATGTGAGGAATGGGGAGAGCAATTGAAATTTTATTTTTTTGATAAAGTATGAATTTGTTATGAATTTTTGAAGTGTGTTGCCCAATTGGCCCAAAAGAGTCTCTAGACTACCCCAAAGCAACAAAAAGTTTATCCATAATAGTCATCTTACTCACCTAAAGAAATCACAATATTTCCTAACATGATCACAATTTGAAGGCCTAAAAAAAGTCACTTCTTGTGATGAATTTACTCTAAAAAAAGTGGAAGTTCCTATTGTAGTCACTAATCACTCCATCATCATGATCATTCAAGACATTGATTGTGGTCACTAACTCCACCTAATGTAGTTCAAATTTCATTTATTGAAAAAAGTTTGTCATGGATTGATGCAAGACTATAATGGGTCTTTTCCTAGGTGTTTATCATAGGTGGTCTGTCTGTCATAGGTTGGTTTACCTTAAGCAGTATTTAGAATTAGCAAAATTAATTTTTTGTAGTTGCTACCAAGATTTTTTAATTGCTACATAAGAAGTGATTACCAAACACTTGAATTTGAAATTTTAGTGCAGTTAGTAAGATTTTAGCAATTTGAGCTTATAAATGAAAATCAAAATTGGGACCATTGGTACTAAGTATAGAAAGTATGGAGAGTAGTGGTTAATTTTTAACCCCTAAAGTTCCTTGGATCAAAAATTAGAAAATACTCCTAAAATTGTCAAAAACAACAACTTCTAAAAATAGTTTCATAAATCAAAACTATTCACCTTTTAGAATTTGTACTTGTAGGATCTTATTCTTGACTAGTACAAGGGTCTTTCTAAAAAAATTGGGGTCTAAAAGCAATATATGTGTGAGATATGAATGAACAAAGAGCAACACAATGTTTTTTTCAAGGTTGCTTGAGCTTTAATTATGTGGCATTGTCAAGCTTTTGAGCCCTATGACTCAAATTATACTTAGTAAAAAGATCTAAAGACTTCAAATTTGAGTAAAGTGTTAAGTTAGGGAGAAGTCTTAATGCAAATTTTTGAAGCAAAATAATACTTTGTTCTACCTGCCCGAATTGGCGGTCAAAACAAAACAAAAATATATCTTTTTAACCAACTGTTGGATCTTTGTAAAAATTAGATTCTCTAAAAAGTTGTGTGGTTTTCAATCTCAAAAAAATGAGAGAACAACAACAAAATTGATACTTCAATTTACATGCCCAAAACACCCAAAAATCATTTTAGATTTAAAAGAGCTTTAGGGGTTCATTGCTTTCTCACTGTTTAGTTTAGGAACCTTCTCATTTGCACTAAGGGAGATTAATGGATTTTTTAAACATTATAGCCAAAATATGCTATTTAGTGGAGCAAAATCACCATTTTTGGAAGACTACACATGATTTCAAATGAATAAATATCATTTCATCCTTATTGTATGCATTCCGTCCACATTTGTACATGTAAGTGCTTCATCTCTATTGCATAGATGGCAACTAAGGTAGGAGGTCTATAAAGCACCCATTTAAGAATTAGAAATTAACTTGGGGAGGTAAAACTTCTTAAAATATTTTCCAATAAGTTTTCCTTGAAAGCCAAATGGAATTGGCATCTAATCCAAGTCGTTTCATATATTTTTGGAGCTTCATAGAATTAATTATGAATTTTTGAAGTTGAAATGCAATGGTCACTAAAAGTGTCCACTTCCTGAAATGTGCACTATTTGTACATTGTTGGTGCACTAAAAAAGCAAAATGTACAAATAGTGTACATTTCAAGAGGTAGACTATTTTGGAGCTCAAGTGCTTTATGGACCTCCTACCTTAGGGCATCTCCAATCCACTCCGGAATTCATCTTATAAATGAACTTTTAACTTTTGATTGGTTTATAATTAGAACTTGAAATTTTTATCAATGGAAGCACATTCAAAAGAACTTTGCATAGTGACAAAAAAAAAGCTTAAATTTAGACATTAGACAATGAAAATAAACCACTTCAAAGTTAGCTAAAAGACAAATTATTGTCAAATCCTCTATGATTTATGTCTTTTAGCTAACTTTGAAGTGGTTCATTTTCATTATCCAATGTCTAAATTTAATTTTTTTTCTTGACCCTATGCAAATTTCTTTTGAATGCACTTCCATTGCTAAAACTTGAAGTTCTCATTATAAACCAGTCAAAAGTTAGAAGTTCATTCGGAGGGACAAATTCCGGGGTGGACTGCTACATTAGAGGATTTTTGGGCCTTTGGAAGACTGCAAGTTCCCGGATTGTGGGAACTCTGGGAACGCTGCCAAATCATCAATCTGACGTGGCCGAGAGACCTCCACGTTAGATATTAATAAAAAAAATTTAATATTAATATTTTTTAAGTTTTCAAATTAATTTCAAATTTCAAATTTTATTAATTAATTTTTTTTTAAATTTTTATTACGACAGTAGGGGGCTGGTTCCCAGCAACGGGAACAACCCTAAAACAGTCTTCCAGAGGCTCAAATCTCCTCTAATGACTCTTAGTTCCTATCTTCTAGAACTAGAAAAATGAATCACTGGTGCAGATACAGAGTGCAGACTGCACAGTTTGGTACTTGGTACTTCCTTGCCATCCCTACACTTTGTGCAAATGGATGACCTCATTGGCTAAAATATGATAGCGTCACCCAAATTATTCATGATGTGTAAGAGGTTAGAATGTTTTAGTGCATCACCATTCGCTTTTGCACCGTGAGCATCGTTGTACAGCAGATTTTTTGCAGGCTGCACATGTAGGCTGCTCCATCAATTCCTGCACACAAACGTACAGATTGAACATTCTAAACCCGTGAAGTACGTTCATGAAACACTGTTGAAATACGAATATAGACTCAAAGAAAGAAGCATCAGTTCTGTGAGTCAAGCTAGTGTGGACACCTCATTCTTTTGAAGGCAAATTCTTCCTAGCTAGCAATCTGGATTTTCTTAAAGTCAAAAGGGAGGCTTCTGGCTTCGTTATGAATGTTATGCATGTCATGTAGAGCAAGGGATGAGGTAGGAGGATACTTTAATAACGTTCGGGACCTAATCCCATCTCACCCCTGTTTCCAACACTTGGTTGTAACTAATTGTCCCCGGCCACTGATCTTTGAATGGGGATGGTTGCCAATTATCCCGTCAATAGTGCTCTACAATCTCCCTCTTTGAGTGACTGGATAAGAAGTGATCCAATACGTTGTGTGTGAAAACAATTTGATCTCAAAATAGTTTGGTCCTTGAAAGCTTAGGACCCAAAGCGATCGCTCCAGTGAGACACGATAAATGAAACTCGAGTCAGCACCAGTCTCAAATGTAAGGAAGAATTCTGTCATTTCCTTAAATTGATTGGATGCATTCTGCCCACGTCTAATGTCTGCACTATCGAATTTACTCAGGAAGTTGACGAATAGATGTACGGTACCCCAAATTGGAACAGCTTGAGCATCTCCTCAGCTTGGTGTTTTGTTGCGCTAGACGCTTCTGAAAACACACTTTTCATTTGCTTTTCGGCAATAATTCCTGTGGAGGGTACAGATTACGATGAACAATTGAGTATTTGGTATTGTCAAATGCTGCATCAACAAGATAGAGCCAGTTAACCCAAGACCCTGAATGAACTAACAATGCGCGTTTTAAGGTTACACTGTTCAATTACACTCACGCCAATTCTTTCCAAACATCAACTTTTCTCGGAGCTCAGGCACCTGTCACATAACGACATAGTTGTCACACATGCATAGTTGCCTTCCATTGCTCAAGTCACTCGATGGAGTGGCTTGCCCTACACTTTCACTAAGTTTGAGAGCAACTTCTAAATCTTAACAGGGTTTAACTTGATAACGACAGGCACAAAGAGAAAGATGAAGTGAGTAAATCTCTTGATAAGAGGATGCGACATCACAGGGGCTATTATTCAGTCATTTCTGGGATGTGAACCATATGAACGTGAAGAGGACCTGTTCAATGATCAGTCGACCTGATGCAGATTCGGTCGTAGTCTGAGGCACCTGTATCGCCAACTGCTCTACTGCCTGCCAAAAGATGGTTCACACAAACTTGTCCAACTCAGAATTGCTTCTCATGGAGCACAGACGATTACCACAAGAAGGAGCTCAACCCGTAAAGGACTACTCTCCATTTGGGGATTTGTGCTTTTCCACTTTATACATGATATTTGAGAAACATGGTAAGTGCTAACACATTCAATATGAAGTTGTAATAAAATGACTTTATTCATTGAATCAACCTTTTCCGGTTTGCTCTTACAATGAATCTCTTATTGTTTTGGTAGAAAATACAAATAAGTACATACATTCAGAAAGAGCTCTCTAGTCCTTAGGGTTTAAGAAGGTGTTGGAAAGTGTAGACTATAATAAATTCCCCCAAAGTCAGTGCACAAAGAATGACATTAGCTTGAATGTTGATTGTAATGTTGGGACCAACTTTAGCATTCATTTGACTGTTAAAGGTATGTTCGCACTTGGAGTTAGAAGCTGTGTTTGCAAGCGTTTTAGGAATTACTTCGGATATGTATTTGGCAGGATATGCTTTTCTAATCCACCAGTAACACCAAGTGTGAAAACACCTTAGCTACATTAAGTGAAGAAACGATGGGCTGACAAAGAATGGGACACTGACCCATTTCAGATCTTTAAGAACGGGCAGTTGATCAACAAGCAAGTCATTCAGGTACTTCCTCAGCTGCATCCAATTGTACAATTTCAAAAAATGGCATCCTTGAACAATGCACAGGATGAATTGCACGAAGAAAACCTCTGTACTAATATGAAAGAAAATGACCTTGAGAACTTGGGTTCGTCTGAAATCATCGTAAGTATACTTGAGGCGGCATCGCTTGTCCACAATCAAATTATATATAGATAACCACAGCTGCAAGATTCCACGAATGAGAGATTATTTCGTACACGTATTCAGAATCTAACATAAACTTGCAATAACTGCAGGTGAATGAAACTCAGGTTGCTCACTACTTTCATGCCACAGTCACAAAGGCTTTGGGGACGGCAATGATACAGTCTAATTATGGTAATTAAAGAGACAAAAGAATTTTTTCAACACTATCTTCAAGATTCTTCGTCAATTTCGGTAAATTGGCAGAAAGCCATCACATTAGCACTTTTCAAGCCGGACGCCCTGAAACGTAAATCTACACCGGGTATAGTTTCTAGAATCTTGTGTAGTCGAATGTCACAATTTCTGTGCTATGAATTGCGCCAATATAACAAAGTTGATGTTGTTTTAATTTGTCTTAGGCATGGTTCTTTAGCTAGGAACTATTGGACTGACTGGCGTTCCAACGAATATCACAATTGGCATTTGAAAAAGTGACTGAACATCAATATATTTCGTTATATTGGCACGATTTACAGTGCCAAAATTGTCACACTCAAAAGCAATCAAAGTTAGGACTTGAATAGCTTTGAAAAGTGCCAATGTAGTAACTAACATTACTGTCTACCAGTTTGAAGAACTCGAGATATATTTCAGAATTGAAGCTATTTTTGGTGATAACATATCAGATTTTGAATATTTACGATCATGCACTATTAAACAACTGGCCGGCCTGTAAGTTTTCCAGCTTAATGTGGCCTTGCCTGCTAGTTTTGGTACAAGGCCTTCGTCGTTTCATGAGCAAGCTTTTAGCAGTTCATATCCACCGCATGCCCATACTTATATTCGATTGAGAAGACTGCGAACGAAGGAGGACAATTTACCTGAGCATCAGGCTTCGTCAACTTGAAGCGGTCAGATGCTTGCACCTCTGTCCACTTTCCTTCTGCATATTTCTCTGTCTGCATACGCATTGCTGAATTTGTCAGAATACGAACAAGGTTGAAAACTACTGGCTCGTTTTCACCAAGAATCTTCACAGACAAAGACGAATTTATAATGAATAGGGTTTAACATCAAATTCTGTTGTATTGACTGATATTCATAACATTGGCATTTTCCAACCTATCTACGTCAGTCGTATTTTTTTTAGAGAAATGTACATTTGAACCACGCTAGTATAAAGAATTAACATTTGTTTTCAGTAAAACTAGGTTGATTCAGGAAGAATATCATCACATAAAGGAAAGATTCCCCATGATTTATGTAGAGGTCTCTTTGCTCATAGCGAGCATACGGAGGTCACCCCATGATGCATAGAGAGACCTCCCTTGAGTATAAGAAAAGACGATACATACGGTCACAAAGTCCATAGGGGGGAGACCTCCAATGGATTATGGAAAAGGTTCCCTTCATGACATTGTCTAAAGTCCATAAAATAGAGTAATTTTAAAGTCGTGGAAACATTATTCCTGAAGACATAGCTACGATAGGAGTAAAAAGCATATTGAAAATATTTTGACAGCCTTATTAAGAGCAAAGATTACTCAGAAAACGCGTAAATATTGTGAAAGTACCTACCACAAGTTTTCCAGATCGCGTTCTTTTCCGTTGCCATGGAGGACTCTCAACGAGAGGAATGAGAGCCATAATAACATCATGAGAGTCCAGCATTCGTGCCTGGTACAGAACTCAGATCAATATAATTATTCAAAGTTCACTTTTACTCTGACTTGCATATGGAGCTAAGTTGCAAGCGAAATTTCGACGTGACTTACCATGACACATAGTGGAAGATCGTTCATAAAATCTGTCATATATCTGCAACGCCCGGAAGACGAACAGCAATCGTGTGAACTTGTAGAAAGATTTTGGAACAGAACAGGAAATACATGATTCAAAATGAAGTCTCCAGAACCCTTTGAAATTCTTAGCTTTGAAATTTAGACACCTCAGAATAGATACGGAGCAGATCCCAATTCCAAATGCCATAC
Source organism: Pseudisothecium myosuroides (assembly GCA_951799445.1). Lineage (NCBI taxonomy): Eukaryota > Viridiplantae > Streptophyta > Bryopsida > Hypnales > Lembophyllaceae > Pseudisothecium > Pseudisothecium myosuroides. The sequence continues at coordinate 4,130,802 of OX637291.1, read as the reverse complement.
TGCCTGTCTGCACGTTGGAATGAAAACATGTACATCAGTTACTATCAAAAGATGTCCTCATACAAGGTTTACTTCAGTTCAAAAACCTTTCATACTAACTTGAAATAAAGTCTTCAATATGACTTCTGCTCCCATTTGAATTTGCAAGGCGCGAGTATGGACTTCGAACCTTTTCTTGAAGATCCTCCTCGGGTGTCATTTCAGAAATTGCTTTGCCACTTCGTTCTGCACACGTAATAGAACATGTGTCATTTCATTACTCCTCGATTCATGTCAATCCGATATCACTGCGTTAAACTGAAGGCGTCACACTAGAATAATGTGGCAGTTGAGGAAACTTCTAATTGCAAAAAATTCTCGATACGAAGTTCAGAATTTGAATGTGATATTCCAAAACTGTAGAACAGTTATATAAGGTGACACGGACAAATGTAGCGAACCTTTGTATGCTGCATCGTCCGCTCCCTGAGTATTGAGATACACAAGTTTGCGGTAGCAGTAATCTGTGAGCTGGCACCAACCAGAGGTGACATGTCTTACTTTCATTAAACACCAAAACTCTCTACATTTTGTAACCTTGCTGCAATTGCGGAGTAGACATATGAGTCGGACAATAAGAGACGACGAGCTTACCTCCAGCAAAGAATCTGAATCCATGGCTTCGCACACTTCTCGGTGATACAAAATCACCTACGCCAAGACCTTACAGGATGTCACGACAGAAGGATTATATTTCTATCAAACTTATTACTGTTATTGTGTTCCTTAAGCATTTTTGTAGAAATAAAACACATAGCTACTATTCAAGAAGAGTCTGCTAGCATGTACAAAAACCTCCAGCAAGTTGACTATGGTCGCCTCCTGGTACAAGACAAGGTGGATATTGATGTTGGAAGTCTGCTCGGCAAGAGCCTTCACGAGGTGGGGCAACACTCTTTCCTTCCAAATCTGCCCTCCAAAATAAACATGCGGGCCATAAGTGGAGGAAAGTCAAACTAGTGTGCTCAGACGCTCCCTCCGCCCGGATATAAGTGTCATGTTTGAACCTCATGGTTTTTAAGATTGTTTTGAGTGGCTCACATAGAGGCTTTTTCTGTCCAAGTTTATTTAGGTTGCAAAGAACACATGCAATGTTCTTCATTGATTTTGGTGATATAGAGTTTGGACCCTTTTGAATTTACGCTTTTCATAAAATGATCAATAAAAATTGGTATCGAATGTTTTCAACAAAACTTATTTTGGGATGGAGGGACTATTATATTGTGTCAGTGAGATCTAATTTATTGGTCACACATGGACAAAGTGCGAAGCTCAAAAATAACACTTGAATATTTTATGAAAAAAGTTATAACAGGTCAAAGTTCTATTGGTAGGTCTTTCAAGTCTATGCCCTAATTCTAATGTCCTAGAGCTGATCGTTCTCCAATGAGTATCTAATTTTTTTCATAAATTTTTTACGGCAAGCTTTTGGGTACAAGCTCGGCTTTGGCAGTTCCTATCTTACATGATTTCAAAATTTCAAGATTCCAAGAAACGTGTCTATGCAAGCTGTGAACTAAATCCTACACAATATCCATCAGGCTTGCCAAAAATTCATTGTTTAAAATGACCAATTCGATTGATCATATTGTGAAAAATGTAATTCCATTGGGGTCAAAATGTATATCGCAAGAATCAGTGAAGGAAATTGCATGTATCGGTCAATAGATAAACAAAATCGACGACAAAAAAACCGCATGCGACCTGCTCAAAACTGCTAAAGAAATCTGAGGACCTGTTTGGGTTAATTCCTAGGTTAAAGGCACCACCACAGTGTACTAACCTCAATCACTAACAGCTCATGTATTAGTAATCCCAATTTGTCATGTGAAGTTAAGGCCTGTGCATGCAAGTTGTCCCAGACCACAGTTAGCGTTTTGTTGACACCACATGCACCAGTTTCATCAGTGAACTCAAAATATATGAATACTACAAATTCAAGTGAATCCATCTGGCTGACCAGTTTTGAAGCAAGGGTAAGAGCGAGCATACCACCATCACAAATTCATCACAATGCACCATCGTGTTGTAGTGTGCCTGTCAAAACACCCACCACCTGGTTAGCTCACTCACCTCCAGCAGAGAATTTTCTCCCGATTTCTAATAGCAAAAGCTACCGTATTGCAACACCTTAAAATCATGAAAAATGAGGACACATTGATTTTTTGAACGCAAACCACCTTAACATTAAAATCTGTATTGGTTTCCAATCGTGAGACAATAAAACTTATCCCTTAAAAACTTTTGCATCCAAATAAGACATACATTAATGCCTTGGAACCCCTTGTAATTGATAGCAAGAATCAATAGAAATCTGGTGATCTAATAGTATATAATTAGTGCTTAAAGTGTCACTTTAAGGTATGGTTTCGTTTCTCTACATTCTTTAGACCCACTTGTGTTGGTAGTTGTACCGCAAGTCCAGTCTAGGTACCACCTTTGACATGTGTTCCACGTCTGAACCCTAAATACATAATGTCTGGTACCCTAAAACCACCATGTCTGAAACCCTATAATAGCAATATCGGAACTCTCAATACGAGCATGCGATAAGTAACTCCCTCCCTCAAGGGTGGTTCACCTGCAAGTTCAGCTTCTCCAGGTTTTGATGCTGTGCCAGCCATTTTCTACCTCCAACCTGCAAAGTGTATTATATTGAAAGATGTCATGGATTACGGGTCTTTCATTCTTCTCTTAGCCTTGTGCACTCTAACGTGGCCATTTACATTTTCCCAGTCGCGACTTGTTTCTAAATTAGCAACCATGTGCACATAGCTTAAATAATGCGCTCATTCTTAGTTGATTACTAAGTACAAACAAGATCAAAGTCAGCCGGTGCCATTCGCCATCCAAGTTCAAGCCATAATGACATGCTTAATGCCAAGTTCAAGATTAGAGGCTCCCTCTTTGACTGACTGATCAGAAGAATCATATAATCATAACCCTTCTGCTCAATGTGAGCCCTACGATCAACCAAAATTTACAAAACTCGAAGGTTATCGACTCCAAATCACACACCAAATCGACAACCAATCAAGCAAAGGAGTTGCCAAGGAACCGAGAGAGCTCAAAGCCTGACAAAAACCAGAGCATGACTCAGGAGATTGAAATTCTTTGGCAAGACACAGGAGAGGTAGGTGGACATGCCTGCTCAACGGGGAAGAGAGTGAGAGATTGCACGATACATTCGGCGTCCATTCTATTCAGCAGTTCCTGCTCATCACCAACGAGAGTCAAAATCAAGTCAAGTCAAGTCCTTGGTAAAATCTTCGCAATCAACAATCACAGGCATGGACACATAATCCCGCAACTCTGAAGCATAATCTCCAGTTCGTTGAAACAGCAAAAGTTTATGAAATCGGCACTGTACGTCAAGGCAGATCTATACCAGTCTTAGTTTCCGGAGCTTCGATCTCTTTTGAGTGTCACAAATTGGCGCTCTGAAGCACACTGATTTTCACGATTTTGACTGTAAATCATGACTGAGCAGAATTGCGGAATACATTCAAATTTCAGAGATTCGAAAGAAATGCAGGCACTTACTACATCATCGTACTTGAGGTACGCGGGTCGTCCTATTTCTCCTTCGATGACCTCCATCGCTGCTGCTGCGTTTGATACTCACGGCAATGGACATGATCGAGCGCATGCTTCTTTGGCTCAATACATTCCCCAAGACGGTTACCGAAACGGAGTTAGGGTAGGCATCCCATTCCCGTGGGGGTCTTTGCCCGTGGGTTGCAAATCTTTTAACCCTAGAAACACCCAAATCCTTTTCTGATATTTTCCACATGTTGTTTACATCTTTAAATGATGATGTTTTTTATCTCTATTTCATTAAATTAGTCACATATGAATGTTACTTTTTATAGATTTATGTATTCCATTGGATAAAAAATTATTAGAAAACCATTAAAAAAATCATTAAAAAATTATTAGGACAAAGTATGGTCATGATGCATTTGTTCACCATCCAAAATATGGGACTTTGGAGTGCTTAAGGGTAACTTTAAAAGGGTGGATTGATAATTGTGGACATCAATGGTGTAATTATCCTACGGTTGAAATTTCAAGGGTATATAGAGGTTAGAATGGCCAAAAGATTTTGTAGAATAGACGATTGACTAAAAAAATAATATATGTTTTTTAAATGTCATTATTTTGCCTTTATCAATGCTAGCAGGTGCGAATGTGGATTCTTTTGTCCTACAACAATTTCAAAGTCATTTATTGGACAATATAACATTATTAAGCAATGTGGGGCTATTTTTTATTCTTTCCAAATCCTGGCAAGGGAGTCTTTTAAACTTTAAGAATGCATTTTTTTACTTATACAAATGGAATTTGAGGACTTCTGAATGAATTACAAGTGTAGGATATTCTTAGCATTCTTGAAGAATCTATGAGTCACCTATAAGCCATTGCTAGATTGAAATTGCAATTTTTTTGATGTAAATGTCATATTAAAATACCTCTAATAATTAGTTAAATATATGATTTTCAATCATGCTTCCACTTTTCACTATTGACCCTCAACAATGATGCTAGTCAATCCAAAAATGTCAACTCCCATAACACATTGGATTGTATCTAATGATCTTCAGTCTTCTTGTATTTGTATCAAAAATAATCTCAAACAATAAAAAGAAATCACTGACATTTGAAGAATCTTCACTATAAGAATCCCATTGTATTTTAGGTGACGGATTTTAAGTAGCATCCAATGTAACAAACCATGTTTTTATGTCAACAATAACATCCATTGTAACAAAATTTGCATACTTACAAACTCACCTAGTACTAGCACTGGCTTGCTTTTTGATGTCAACTTCCCTTTAGAATTAATCTGGTGCGTTTAGAAGATGTTTAGAGGCTAAGAGATTGTACTCATCTCTAAGGCAGATTAAAAAAATTTAACAACTTTGATGAACTTCAAGACATATATATTGTTTTGTAAGATGGGCACAATGAATTTGTCTCAAAATTCAAGGAAAGAAGGTAGGGAGAGAGCTCAATTGTAACTCCCATTTGTGAACCAAAAATCACTTCAAACCGCCATTTGTGAAGCAAAAATAAAGAAAAAAATAATATTACTATTGTACTATTATACTTTTTTTGTGATCAAAATTCTTCATTATAGGTGCATCTTGATATAAGGAAGAGACATCACTATTATATTCTAGAATGGGAAAGCATGGGTCTCCTTTTTACTGTAGCATTGGGGTGTTTGCAAGAAACATGGGTCCTATTTTATGTCACACATAGCGTAATGGACTTGTAATCTACTATAACTTTTGAAGCATGAATCCAATGAACTTGAATTTTTTTGATTGAAGATGGATATTTCTATTGTAATCATATCCCTTATTTTTTTGAAATTAAAAAATTATTTTGTATTTAGAAGTCAATTGTTGCTAATTTGTCACACTTTTAAGTTCAATATTTTTGGTACTATTGAGTATTCAAAATTAATGATGTAGAGCTAAAAATTTTGTGGTCTATTTCTACAATAGGCGGATATGTTCCATAGTAGGGGCATTTAAAAATAGACTATTTTTATGTCCTCTATGTTTGTGCATATAGGATTCCTTGGCACACACTTTTGAACATTAAAGATGGTTTCAAGCTCATTTTTATGGTGAAATCAGATTACCATTAAGTCCTCACAAATTGACAGTTTTTAGTTTGTTTTCACACTATAATAGATTTATCATAAGTTAAAACCTTAACATACTCCTTTTCTATGAAGAACTAGAATATAGTATTGAATGGTTGATACAACGAAAGATTGTATAGTACTTACGAAGGACATTTGTTGATAGTATAACTAATCTATAGTAGGGGTAGTCACACCTCCTCCGACCCATACACCATTCTTCGAGATTGGACGCGTGGAGCTTTGTGTGTGGAAAACCGTGCCTTGCAGAGCTCTCAACCTCCGAGGTTTTGGAAGTGCCATTCTCCTCCTCAAAAGGTGAAGAAACGTTCTCGAAGAAAAATTTCTCGAGGAATTTTTCAGTTTCATTGGTTGTACGTGACTTGCGGAGCTCCCATCCAGCTTTGCAGGTAACACATTCTCTGAGAATTGCTTCAAACAGCAAGAAGGGTTGTCACACCTCCTTCACGTGGAACGACTCGCCATTGGGTCCTCTTTTCTCTCGCTTATTTCTCCGACTTCATAGATTTATGTTTCTCGGAGAAGATGTGACTACCCCTAGTATGATAGAGGGTCCGACAGAGAGTGGGAACCTTTAGGGGTTAAAAACAAGGAAGGTAAACAACATCTTATTTGCGCTGAAATTGGCATGGTCATTTTTCAGGCCAGCACCTGGGAATGTGTGCACCTGAGACTCACAGTTTGAAGATTGCCACCCCCCAAGAATGTCAGCTGTTGCAATTCGGAATTGGCTGACTTGAATTCGCAATTGGATTTATCCAGGCTTCGGAAATATCTCACAGCACCTCAAATGCATCGACAGACTTACAAAGTTTACACAAAATAGTGAATTTAGGTTGCCCCATACTAAGTTTGTGACATTTGACACTATTTATTGTTATTGTACAGTACAAGAATGCACTATGTTTGAATTAGGCAATGTTGTAATTGGGATTCATGAACGTCCATGTGTACAAATGGAAATATTTGTAGAAGTAATTGTTCACTTTGATGGCTTGTAAAGTAACTTTCTTGGGATAAGGCAACCTAACTTCACAATTTTGTGTAAGAGATAATAGAATTTCCAAAATAAGTGAGATGATGAAGATTCCATGGAACAAACATAAAATCTTGTGGATGAAGAATCCATAATGCCCAATAATACAGGTTTGCCTGCATAATGCAATTCAAAACCCCTAGTTGCATAAAAGAATCCATCCAATATTGAACAAAAAAATTCTTGCATGGTTTTATGATGTCTGGTGGAGGTTAATGGTGTGATAATTTTCAACCCAAGTACCTACATCATACTAAAATATGTAAACTAGATTCTCAATCTTCTTGAATTTTGAAGTTGAGAAACACTCATAGGCAAATAGTGAAAAAAAGAAAAAAGAAAACTTCATAAATTGCTCATATAGGTCTCACAAAAGTGGTAAGGAATTTCAAATTGATTTTTTTTATGTACTCTATGTAAAGGTGACAGTCTTCATTTCACCATGGTTTAGACTGTCATTTTCTCACAAATTTTTGCATCCCAAAACCTTTGGGCAAGAGATCCTTTGGGCATGTTCCGCACATATCATTGTGCTTGTCCTTCATTTTGACGAGGAAGGATGCAAGAAAGAATTGGCACTTCTTCTTTTTTTGAAACATGGACAGTTTCCATTGCATGGGGAAACAGTACAGCAAACTAGAGGCCAAATAAACCCCGGGAATTTAATTAACCCTGTAATATTTTTTTTAGGATTGGCACTTCTCTATCTGATGCAAGCTCTTTGAATATAATTTTAATTTCACTTGGGTGGGTGGGAGTTTGCTTCTATTCAGAATTGAAGCCGCTAGCTGCAGGAAGGGACTGGCGAGCAGCGGGTTTTTTTAACATTTTGTAGGGTGCACTGAATTCAATTTTCACTAATTCAAAATCGCTCAGTAGGCGATTATATATTAATACTTGTAGCCTTTGATGTTGTTTACACTTTTTAGAAGCTGCACAACAGCGATTTTGTATGAAAACTGTAGGCTCCTTTTGCAATTAAAGAATTTGGCAGATAGCTTGAATTTGCTATCCAAGACAGATTTATACATGCTAAATAACAATCCACCAATTTTTACAACCCCATAGAGAAGCAAACCCACCAAATTTTGACCATGTAGATGAGCAATAACCAACTTAAAGAATGATAATAAAACTTACAACTAAATGTAGTACCCAAAATTTGCCAAAAATATAAAAGCCAAGTATTGGACCAATGCATACCAAGTCACACAAAGAGCAAATTCAAAATCATGCATGCAAATTGTCTTCAAGTGTTCATGAAATACTATACCAACAAGATAATAAAACCTACTATATGTCCAATACTTGTGTCATGCAACCCATACTACAACCAAAAAAAGCCTAACAATACCAAAATAAAAGCAAGTTTGCCTACATAGAGTAATGTGGTGTTGATGACTCTAGGAGCTCCTATCAATCCATGACATTCAAAGGTTTTCCTGATATCTACCCCGCTTGGACTTGGCAAGTCTCCAGTCTTCAATTGCTTCTTTATACGGCATGGTCTGAATTGTAAAGTATTTATGGGCAAACATAGTTGCACACAAAGACAAATGGTCCGTTAAACGGTTCCGAATCTTGCTTTTGAGAAACGAAACATTGCTAAATGTCTGCTCATCTTCCACGCTTCCTAGGATCTGCATCATCAAGCAACAAGACAACATGTTAGGTTCTTTAAAATGGAATGAAAACTCAAAATCGACAATGGAAAAAAAAGCTACCAGCTGAAACTAACAATGTAGAAGCCATGCTCAAACACATTGGAAGTTAGTAAAAAACAGACCTTGCATTATAAACCAAAGTGCAATGAAACTGCAAAACAACAAAACTCAATACAACCCAAACTGAAGGTGAAGATGTTGCTAAAATAAAACCTTAACTAAAATATAACTATGAGTGACATTCAACCAAAATTTAAAGAAAACCATAATTGAAATGAGAGTGTGAGTACTATAGATTCTCACCATGATCATAGCTATTTCAGCAAGCTTGAAAAATTCTAGAAAAAACCCGGGTAGCATTGGGGACAAGCTCAAATTCCGCCATAGCTTTGTCATTGGATGAATTTGTGGGTCTATTGCACACATTGCATGCAAACTATTGTTGATCATGGCAATTCGAAAGCATTCAAGTTGCTTATCTAAGGCTCCCGGTGATACCAACTCCTGGGTCCACTCCCATCTATTGACCTCCACTTCCATTTCTTTGGGCTGCCCAAAGATGTTCTTGATAACACCAAGATGATGTTGCAATTGTCTCTCATTCACATCTGCAAGCCAAAATTGTGGATATACGATGCATAAAGCATCCAGTATGTGGCTTGGTGGAAAGCAATTGGATAAATTCACAACAAGTACAAGGGGTTAGGGTAAATTATTTCAATCAATGTGAAATTGAAAGCATAGAATCAATACAATATACCTTCATGCAGTCTAGCAATTCCAAACAACAAAGGCAAGAATAATATCATTTCAAAAACAATCCAACAAGTCCAAACTCCAAACTTCAAACAACCATAGTACCAATAATTCATATTCATCAATGCCAAATGTCAAGTACAACAAAATTAATTGAATTAAAAAATTATAATTTCAAGTCCACAAGTACATAAAAAAATTTAACTTGAAAAGCCAACCAACAAGTGCATGAAAACATAAAAGAATTTTAAAAATCAATGTCAAGGCAACGCATATATAAAAAAAAATTGTGAAATTGCAATGCCAAATCCATCAAAAGAAAAGAGGCTAAAGGAAATCACTTACGTTCACTAAAAGAAATTTGCGTTGAACTCAATAAAAACTACCCCATGTGTTCGTTGTGTCCAATGCAAAATCTATGTTGAAAAACGCAGATTTAGTGCTGGACACAACAAAAACGTGGGGTAGTTTTTGTTGAGTTCAATGCAGATTTCTTCTAGTGCTTGGACATCTGTCTTCATTTCAGATTTGACCACCTCCCAGAGCTCATGTGTGACAAATCCATGTGTCCTTGTAGAGGCATTGAAGCAAGTGGCATTCAAGTGTGCCCCTGCCAAAGTCTTCTGGTGAGCTTCAAACACCAAGTGCTCTTCACTGTCATTCAAGTCCGTCTGCCACCGTAGCTTCACATGATCATTGTTCATGTGAGAAATAGAGTTGAATTGTGAAAATGCATCAGACTTGAAAGTTGTTTCATCATCTATGTAGGTTGTATGAATGTCCTGCTGACAAATAGTGAATGCTCTAGTGAAGTTGCAGACATACACATTCGGGGATTGAGCAAAAGCAATCAAGTTTTTAATGATTTGCAAGAGAGGCTACAAAGCAGCCAACCACAACAAGGTTTTAACATCAGCCAAACATTCAAAATTGGCACAGGCTCCTTTGATGGTCAGCTTCACGAACATGTCTGCATACATCTTTTTGAGCAATACCCGGTACTTTGAAAGGACATGCTTGAGAGGGGACAACATTGAGATCCACCGAGTTTTCACATTGTTCAAAATTTTACCACCCTTTGAATTCAGTAGTTCCGATAGCTTCTCCAATTCCAAATGTTGCTTGGAGCTCTTACTAAAGTAAGAGTGTAATTTCTTGAGCAACTTCTCAATTGAGGAGATCATCTCGAAGTCTGATAGAACTTCCAGTGCTAAGTTCGTCCAACACAATGGGGAGCATGAAGTCCTTGCAACTGCACAGTGACTCCCGTACGTTTTCCCTGCAAGACAGATGCCCCATTCAACCCAAAACAAAGGAGCTTTTCCTGAATGTATTGTTTACTTAATCCCCCATTACGATTGATGGACCTCACTATGACTCTTGTTATTTCTGGCGTTGTTGCACCATTGTCAATCTCTCTAAGGTCAGCAGTAAGGGCACTCTCTCCCAGTCAATGAGCACATACGCATGTATAGAAATCCATGATTGATTATCTACCATAGTAACCTCATCACAACTGAGGGAAAAATAGTTGGCTGCACTCAACACTTCCTTTGTTCGTTTCTGCACCACGTTGTACATGCTCTCTGCAAGTTGCCAACCAGATTAGTCCGACCAATGCTTTACTGGTAATTAATCTCGGGCAACAGAGCTGTTTTAAAAGGACTCACATGTGTTCATACTCTGTCATTGGTCGGCCAAAAGAGAGTAAGTGAAAAATAACCGCCATTTGAACATCTTTTCGTTTTGGTGGAGCTCCAGCTGCAACCGTTGTGAGAATGCAACTACCGTTGGGCAAGGCCGCATACAACCTTTTAGCCTTCTTGTGCTTGGATTTAGTGTTCATCCAACTCTCTCCTTTTTTTTGCCCAATTTTGGCTTGTCGCTTTTTGCGGTTGTCCATCCTTTGTGCTTCCGTAAATTGTCCCCTTTAGCATCAAGGAGGTAATCGTGTCCATAGACACGAGAGCATGTGATACATTTTACTTTTTCATAATTTCCAACTCCATTTGGATCTTGTTTGCACCATGGGAACTTCAAAGTCCACCTCTCTTGGTATCCCCTCCTCGAGTCATCCCGATGATGTGGACAGTATTAAACTTCAAACTTTCTTAAAAAAATACAATTTGCACTCCAAGTGACGTCTCTCCAACCTCAACTTTGAAATGAATAATGTTGCATAAGCTATAACAAAACTAATAGTCTATCTCAATTCACCAACAATCACTAAATAGCCATTTTACCATTTTAATGCAACAATTCAACATTAGCCATTGAACTCATGATATGGGACTTTGATTGAGTCTATAGTCCAAATTGAAATCTGAAATACTTTGGTAGTTCAATCACTACCGTCTAACTTCAGGCCACTTCACAGTGAACCGTGAACATTTCAATATAACCTAAATAGTAATAAATTAAGGCATCAAGTATCCAAAGCCTTTCGCATCAAAGAAAGGAGGTACAAATTATCAATTCAAAAGTGTTTCATCTCCTGCCTCAATTTAACAAGCATAAATAGCATCACAAAAAACGCTGAAAATGAGTAGGAGGTTTAGATGCTTCACCAATCAAATTGTCAACTAAACTAATAGATATCCTCATGGTACTGCCAAAAAAATTAAGACTTTGATGACCAGAAACATATACTAATATCAAAATATGGTAATTTTGGTATAAAAAAACTACTTTATATTATATTCTTGTATCCAAAGTCATCTCTCCACATCTGAAACATAACACTCGTATAGACCTTAAGGTAGAACTACCCATTACCACCCTGATTCGCAATCTAACTATATTGGGGCCAACTCTAGGACAGAAACATATTTTTCAGAGGTGTGCTTTTGTTTCAGGAGTCAAACCCAAGTGGAATTATAATTTTTTGATAAAAATTGTAATTTCTGTGAATTTCTGAAGTGAAATTGCACAACCGCCACTAGAATGGATTCATAAACGTCCTCTTACAATTCAATACCGCTTTCCAATGTATCTAATAGCACTTGAAGATCCACCAATCATTAATTGACACGTTGTCTTTTAATAGCATTAATAAACTACTGTTGTCAGAATCTGAAGCGGATTTGCATGTTTTTCTGACGGAATTGGGACAAAGCTGTAGACCACGGATTTGAATCACTGACGGAATTGGGTAGTTTTACCTTAATACTTTTACAATGACACAAGCAACATCCTCTAACTTCCACTATATTGATGCAAATCATTATGATTTGTGAATCCATTATTCTCTCTCTCCACTATACTAACATATTAACCCTAGAATTTCAAATAAAAACAGAAGTTTTAATACTTGGTCAAATTTAGTTCAATTTTTATTATCAAATTAATGCCTCATATTTGGTCAATTTTTTTAATTTATTCTTCATTACCAGATTCATGCCTCATACTTGGTCAAAAAAATTAATTTATTCTTCATTAGCAAATTCAAGCCTCATACTTGATCAAATTTAATTTATTACGAATTAGCAAATTCATGCTTCATACTTGGTCAATTTTAGTTTATTCTTCATTAGCAAATTCAAGCCTCATATTTGATCAAAATTTTTAATTTATTCCTCATTAGCAAATGCAGGCCTCATACGTGGTTAAGTTTTGTAATTTATTCCTAATTAGAAAATTCAAGCCTTATATTTAGTTAAATTTTTTAATTTATTCGTCATTAGCAAATTCACGCCTTATATTTGGTCAATTTTTTTAAATTATTCCTCATAGCAAATTCAAGCCTCATACTTGGTGAATTTAATTTATTCTATCATTAGCAAATTCAAGCTTTATACTTGGTCAAGTTTTTTAAATTATTCCTCATTAGCAAATTCAAGCCTCATACTTGGTGAATTTTAATTTATTCTTCATTAGCAAATTCAGGCCTCATATTTGGTGAAATCTAAATAATTTATTCTTCATTAGCAAATTCAAAACTTATTTTCACTTATCCCTTTAATTAGAACACACATACATGAAAAGCTTGACATATAACATCATTTTGATTATGGTACCTCAAGAAGTTTTTAGTCAATCTAACTTGGGATTTTAATTATCATTTCAAATGCAGTTTACATTTGCAATTTCAAATGCAATATTGTTAATTGTTTTACTATAACTAGAAGTCTATAATACTTATTGGTGCATTTAAAAAATAATAATTTACATTTCATTTAGTAAAATTTCAAAATTTCAAAATAGAATGGAAATTCCTAGTACCAAATAATTTTCTTCCTTACTCTCTTTAAACAATCTTTGTAAATTTGTACCCCATCTATACACAAGACTTCAAGGATCACATGACATACATAAATTTAGGTGTAAATGAAAAATTTCAAATTGAACCAAGAAGAAATAAAATTAAAATTAAAAGATGGAACCACTCACCTCTGTAAAAGCTTCACATGTCTATTGATATTGAATCCAAAACCATCTGATCTTAAAAAGTCATGTAAATTTGAGACATAGTTTTGGAAGACTACTAAATTGATACTAAATTGATACTGGTAAACATTCATAACTTTACAAATAACCAATAATTAGTATATAATCCAATGCAGAAGAAAAATGGTTAACTTCTCTTCATGTCTTCTCTGTTATTTGCAGTGCATATTCAACAACTAATTCAACTATCTTCTCACTAGGAACTTCAGATCACTTTGACTATGCATTGCATTACATTAAAGCATTCAAGCGTTGCAAGAAGGGGACAGTAGTAAGAAAAAACACCCCAAAAGGCAACGATAGTCTAGCCAAAGGGGTGCATCTTGCATTGTAACATTGACAACAGTGAGGACAATTAAATAAATAAGTGAGGCAAGGTTTAATCACTTACTTGCGCACCGCTTTGTATATTGATACCACCGTTGTGCCCCCATTGCCTGTAGCCATTGAATTTGCAGTGAGCTCTAGAGTGTTTGTTGGAGTCTTCATGGTGCTTGCGCTTAGTATTGGATTTGATGGTGTTGTGCATGCATCAATGGATCCCTGCAAGGAATGTGGTGAAGGCAGCTCCAAAGAGTTTGGAGCATTGTTGCGGGAGATCTCACGATATGTTGCCCTTGCTTTCTCAACATTCTCCAAAGCCTGCGTGGAGAGTTCACCTTAGCTTGAAATCACCAATGCGCGTTGTCTAAATGTAGGAACCTTCTTTGGCGGCTTAGGCACCATTGCAAGCCCTGTGAGGATCCCACGATGCCCTCTGTACCTAAAATTTTAAGTAGAACACAAGGTGAGAGGTAGAAACAGCTACTTAACAAGTTCTAAAGCCACACTTGCATGATTAGAAAACAGTGTTTTTCAAAACTTAATGCAACCAACAATTGCACCTAAGATGATGGGCTTTACAAGCAAGCGAGGCAGGTTGGACTCCTGGAATGTAAACACTACAGATCACAAATAAAAGAGAAGGTGATGAAGAGTACGTTTCCTACAAGTTGTTCTTTTCGAGATTAGTAGAGCCAACTTCAAAGGCAGGGACTCCCAAGATTCCTTGCTTTGTTTCGGCATAGTGTGCTTGCATTGCATTGCCGCCATTCTCAAGCTACCAAAGGAGTACCCTTTGAACCCTATTTAAAAAATAGTGAAAGCTAAAACAATAGTGAAAGTAAAAAGCAAACTAAATCAAGAATATATAAAAGTTAATGCACTATAGTTAGAGTTGAAAGGGCGATCCTCCCTCCTTTGGTAACACCAAATAGAGCGATCCTTCGGAAAACAAGGCGGAATTTCAAAACGAGGCGGCTGCTTCTGGAGGAGGGAAAGTAGGCAAAATCCTAACTTGCAATGTGGCTCTTCAAGAGTGGCGCCTTTAAAACTATCGCTCAGCAGCACCGGTGTCAGTTTATCCATCGTGTGCCTACGCGATGTGCCATCACTTCATCCCTGCTGGCAAGCGATAAGAATGTGTTGGACTTGCAGTTTTTAGCGATTCTCTCCTATTTTTCCATGGAATTTCCTATAGTAAATTTTTGAATCATCCCTAGAGTCTCGCTTTGGTGCGAAATTTCGCCCCAAAACTTCCCGCTGCTTGCGAGCTTTGTGCATAGACCGGTCCGGCTTGCAAACGAGCTATTGCATAACATTGTATAAACTAAGCAATGATCCTCCCTATGCTCAACAATTATGCTTTGCTAGATCTCATGGATGGACTTAAGGTATGTGCAACTAAAAGAGACACTTTCTTAACCCCAAAGTGACGTGGGATTTTGTTTCTTTTAGAATCATTTGGACAAGTGCTTGTTTTTTAATTTTCATGTTCTCAAATCTATTGCTTTTCAAGTAAATTCAATTGTAGAAAAGAAAACTGCACTTGTACAAAGATCATTAAATTTAAATTTATCTTATTTAATATGTTTTTTAACATGAAAAAAGGCTTTCAATAGTGAAGAAATAGAAAGATCAAATGGGTTCTTTTCACTTTGGCAGTCTAGTACGTCAAGCAAGCTTGCAAATTTGTGGCAGATCTCTACTAATAAACTATAGCTCGCCACATAAATTAACATCTTGACTTAAGAAAATTACATAATTTGTGAAACCATGTTGTACTCAATGTACGTAAGGTAGGTAGGTCAAACTCTTGAGTAGGAAGACCATTTCTTTCAAAAATTTAACAAATTAAGTGTAGTGGGAACCTCCAAGATCCAAAGTGGACAAAAGCAGTAATACACTTCATGGAAGTTTGTGAAAAAAATTTAGGCGATTTCACCGTCCAGAGATTTGGCAAAGCAAGCTTGAACAATCAAGCCTCACTCCATCATTTCTTTACCAAACTAAAGGACTTTCAACGAGTCTAGATCATTTGCAACACTTATCTATAAGTGTTCAAGATTTCAAGTTGTGCACATATCTCATCAATTACTTTAAGGATTGGGATTAAGACAAATATTGTTCAATGTAGCGGATTTCCTTTTCAAGGATGCAAAAGGGATCCCTGCCTCACTCATAAACAATGTGATGTGTCAATGTGAATTAAAGTTGCCAACTTGTCATGCATTGTGTGGGCAACATCACCTCATCCGAAGTTTCCAAGCCCAAGCATTCCCAATGTAGGACGCTAAACTTGCCATTTGAAGAGGGCCCTGCAAGGTGAATTTTGTGTTCTGCAAGGTAACTATAAAAAAAAGCCCCTATTTTATGCCGTGTTAGTTATGTGTTCTTCACCTCTCCTATTTTATTTTAGGGACCAAATATGAATCCAAAATTTCCAAATTTTATCACGTATAGCAAATAAAAAAATTCCTGTGTTTTCCCCTTGAATGAAGGGTTTTAGTAGCGTCCTACATTCTGCATTCCCAATTGGGGACCCAGTTCGGGCATGTGTTTAGAAATTGCATCACCTGGTGACGTCTCCGTGACGACCCAGGCTCAATTATTCAGGCTCAATTCCTTTGTCAATGCATGAAAAGTGAAAAGTGAACTTAAAAAATTTAAATTTGAAAGGCAATAGATTCCATATTCATCAACGGAGAACGAAGGTTTAAGTGTTGAACCCTGAAAAGGACAACAGTTCAGGCTAAGGTAGGAGGCTTTGAAAGCAAGCACTTAAGGGCTGATCCGCCTTTTTCATGTGGTTTCTTGGACAAGATTATTTTTAGCTCATTTTTCAGACAAAGAGAAATAGATTTTGATTGTAACACAAGTTGTTTTGTATTTTTTGAAGCATTTTTGAATTACTTATGAATTTTCGAACAAGATGAGTCATAGGTCCCTATTTATGACCCTAGGTCTTCCATAAACCGTTCACATGCAACTTCTAGAGAAAAATGGGGAAAGCAAAGAGAATGATTGGCTCTTGCAATAAATAATATTTTTTTTTATTGATCCATTCAATGACTATAGAAGGTCCATTTAAAGACTGCCTTACTTCCATTTCAGGTGAGTCTATATGGCGGTTCTAAATGCCCGCTTGCTTTTAGAGCCTCCTACCTTATTCGCTAGAGTTGTCTGAAGTACTCCTACGAGTCTTCCCCCAAGGGGTTGAGAATTTCTCCCACAAGCACTTGTGCATATTAAGGTAGGAGGTTCTGAAATCGCACAGGCTCTAAAGTCGCCCACCCTATTCAAATGTACACAACTTGTGCATGCTGCTTTTTCATAGCCTTCAGCAATGTACAAACAATGTACGGAGTACAATTTAGGATGTGGGCGATTTTAGAGCCCTATACCACTTCAACTTCAAAATTTCATAACTAATTCCAGAAAGCTCCAAAAAATATGAAACGACTTGGATTAGAGGCCAATTCCTCTTGTCTTTCAAGGAAAATTTACTGAAAAATATTTCAAGACGTTTCACCTCCTCAAAATTCAGTTTCAACTCTTAGGTGGGCAATTTCTGAACCTGCTACCTTACAGTAGAACCTCTCTAACCCAATATTCTCTAAATCAATGCAACATAGTCAAGAAGTATTGATTGCCAGTCCCAACTTAACCCCTAAAGGACCAAAGTCCCCTCGTGGGACACTTGGGATTTTCGGGCAGGCTCATGCGACCTGAAATTTTGATCTGATTTCTTGAATTTTTTTTTGAAGATCACATTAGCTTTCTAAAAATATAATTTTTTTTCAATCGGTGCCCGGGAGCAAAAGTTATGTCATTCTAAAGTAAAAAAGCAGTTCGTCGGCAGAAAAAAAAAATGATTTATTTTCTTCTTAAGTTTTTTTTCTCAAAGATCATGTTTTTGCCTACATCTGAAGCCTTGATTCATTCTATTTGGACTAATAATGAGAAAATTATGAACAATCTTGTTTTTTGGGCAATTTAAGCATCTTCTTCAAAAAACAACTTATAGACTTCATTTTTGAATGCAATTTTCAAATTTTTTCAATTTTTTTTCCTTGACAAGGTCAATTTTGTTTGCAAGAACAATCCCACCATTGGAATTATGGTGTTTTAATTCCATCTAAGAGCTATTAACAATTTAGTGTTTCGATCAATTTTGGACCTACTTCTACTTAACAATTTTTTTATATGTGAAAATCAAGTTTTGATATGCTGAAATTTTTTACCCCGACTCTCAACTTAAATTTTTAATATAAATTTTTTTAACTTTATGGTGTATAGTGCAAAAAATCCACAAATGGCCGTCAAAGTCATCTGAAATTGCAAGAAACAGTTCAAAAAAACTTCTTTTTCCAACTTTGAGTGCTAATATCTTCCAATCGGGACGGTCAAATTTCTTGAAATTTTTACCACATGATTTGAGACAAGTGAAGTACAAGATCTCATGGTTAGATTGTAAAAAAAAGTTTTTTTTGGTTTAGGGAGTGATTGCAGCAGAAATGGCAATTTATAGTGGTTTCAGAGCCAAAAAATGCCTTGGTCCTTTAGGGGTTAACAATATGAACCACATACAAACATGATGACCCTTCCTAATGTAATAACCTCTCTAATTCAATTTGTTAGACCGGTCCCAACTCTATCAGTTTAGAGAGGCTCTACTATAGATGTAAAAATGTGTCCCTTATATTGGACCATTAACTTCGGATTTCATCTTGGCATTCTTCAATCGATTACCAGGGGTCACTTTAACTTCCTCAATTTGCACTCTCGTAAGACTTCAAGAATGTGGAACAAATGTGTATGTTTTCAAGCTATGGGACCTCCAAAAAAGTAGTCACAAATTGACAATTTTGCAGTGCTTACAACTTTGACAATTCCTTGTGAATTAAAGGGGTTTTAGGAAATGTTTATTTCTTTTGGATTTTACATATAGGTATAAGTTGCTATATATTTGCAAAACTTGGTAATTTTTGGAATTAAAGAACTTACCAAAAGGAGTCGTTTTATAGCACATACAACATAAATAAATGCAGTGAGAAATCATACAAGTTGTTTTCATAATTTAGTGCCAAAAAAGCACTCATGTATAGTTGAAGGAAAATTAAAAAAAAATTCCAACTCAAAATTTTTAAAAGCATTTTCTAATATTTTTTATACAATTTTAAAATGAACATGTTTCAAACAACAGTTTTGGCACTTTGAATCTATTTACATTTTTCAACCAATTGAATGTAAAAGTTATCTAATAATATAAGGTCTAAGTGAAAGAAAACTCATCTTTTATTCATTTTTCCTATTTAATTGGAATTTAATTTATTTTGAACTTCTGATCAAAAGCTATTTTGAAAACATTTTTTTAAGTGGGTTTCTAAATCCCTAAATCTTTGCAATGAAGTTTTTGTTTTCAATTTTACATAAATTGACTACAAAATTTGTTTCAAATGATCATTCAAGTAACAATTTTTCTATGTAAACAATGTGCAATAAAAATGCAATCATAGTTCCAAAGCCATTGGAGTATTTGTAGCATGAAAACATCCATGGTCATAATTGAGTGAGGGTGCATTCCAAATTGAATATGGGAATGGGCTTCTTCACTTAATATATTGAATATCTCTTGAATCAAAGAATTTTCTTTGATTGGTGAGCATCATAGCATGGATCTATTCCTAGCTTCTACATAATGCTTACAAGAAGTATTGGTCAATTTTGTAGTAATTTGCAAAAATTGAGGTCCCACTATTAAGTACTATGAGTATTAGAAGGGAAAACTCTCACATTGACTTTGGACCTTCTATTGTACTATAGATTAGTTATACTATCAACAAATGTCCTTCGTGAGTACTATATAGTACTTAGTTATATTGACCATTCAATACTATATTCCAGTTCTTCATAGAAAAGGAGTATGTTGAGGTTTTAACTTATAATAAATCTATCATAGTGGGAAAACAAACTTTTAAATTGTCAATCTGTGAGGACTTAATGGTGATTTCACCATAAGAATGAGCTTGAAATTGTCTTTAATGTTCAAAAGTGAGTTCTAGAAAGTCATATATGCACAAACATGGAGGACACAAAAATAATCTATTTTAAAATGCCCTTACTACGGAACATATCCGCCTATTGTAGAAATAGACCACAAAAATTTCAGCTCTATATCATTAATTTTGAATATTCAGTAGTACCAAAAATATTAAACCTAAAAGTGTCACAAATCAGCAAAATTGACTTTTAAAAACAAAATGCTTTTTTAATTTCTAAAAAATAAGGGATATGATTGCGATAGAAACATCTATCTTCAATAAATAAAAAATTCAAGTTCATTAAATTTATGCTTCAAAAATTATAGTAGATCTCAAGTCCATTACGCTAAGTATGACATGAAATAGGACCCGTGTTTCTTGCAAACACACCAATACTAATGTAGAAAGGAGACCCATGCCTTCCGGGCATTCTAGAATATTATAGTGATGTCTTCCTTATATCAAGGTTTTATGCCACATTTAATTATTTTTAGACTAGTTAGTGAATCTTAAGCAAAACATTCAAACATCTCCAGATAATGATGGAATTTGTTCAAATATAATATAAAATATACTATTAAAATTTTGATAACACAATAGAGTATAAAAGAACTATCAAGGTGTTTTTTTATTCCCATCATGACCTTTTGGTCAAAATTGGTTTAAGTGATTTTTCTTTCGTAATACGGAAGGTGCATATATTTTTTTTTATTGATGAATATGGGGTGAATTTGTAAAGAATTGCACAAAAATCAAGGAATTTTGATGCCATTATATATGATCAACTTGACTAAAGTCATAGAATTTTGATGTCACCCAATTGAAGCCATGAGTTTTGAATTCACGTGATTGAAAGTCCATAATTTGTTTATTCTTTCATGTATTAGATAGACAACTTCTTTTAGAATCCCTCAAACTTGTATTAAACTTTATCTTTAATGGTAAGAATAATTTCTTAAAGAATTTACGTCTTAAATTTTCATTTTTCATTTCTTAAACCTTTGTTACTTTCATTTCAATAATTAAAATATAATTATTTAATAGGTTTTTGAACAAAGGTCATTACCAAAAATTTTAAATTTTAAAATTTACATATTGAATTCATGATTTTGTTTAAAATTTTAAAAATAAAATAAATTCTTGAGATTTGAAATCTATAAATTATTTTTTTAATTAAAATTTTATATTTATTCTTGAAGATTTAAGATAAGATTTCTACCTTTGAATGATTTAAATTGCTATTGATTCATAGAATTTTGGAGTCCTAGTTTTATATATACATGTGTATATAATAGACGCCAAAAACAAATCTCATAGTTACATACGCACTTGCAAGAAAGTAGGAACAATAGAACTAGAAGTGCAAGAACATGCAAGAGATCACAAATGAAATGTATGAATGTATGACAAAATTTAAGAATGTTTGTTGTGCTTTAGGTTTTTATTTTGAATGTCAGATGAAATAATTGAATGATATTTCTTTGGGATGAAAATGTTATAGATTCTTAACATAAGTCATGACACTATATATAATATTATTCATCAAATATTAAAAATTTTAACTTTAAAAATTATAAATGGTTAATAATTCAACTTATAAATTTTAAATTTAAAATACAAAATTTTAAATTTTAAATAACTAAAATTTAAAAATTATTTTAAAAAAATTTAAAAATAAAAATAAAAAATAATTTTTTTATAAGATCCTCTAAATCTTCAAATGACAAAGCTTGACTGTTTGAAGAAAATCTGATAAATTTAATAAAACTATGATAATTTAGGGCATTTGATAGATTTATAATTTTTAGATTTAAAAGATATTTAAATAAAACAATTTAAATTTAAATTTAATAAAATTGAGGTTTTAGAATTTTTAATTTATATGTTTTAATATACATGTTTATAGCTTTCAAGAATTTAAAATTTTGAAATTTCAGATGAAGTTTATAGAATTATAAAATCTTCAATTGGATGCGTAGTCATTGTGGACAATTTTGAGTCATTTAGGATAGTCATTTATAGTATATTTTCTACTAGCGACACAATAACCTAATTTGCTATAAGTTTAATTTGCTCTAAAACTTTGTGTTGGAAATGTTGATTGTTCACCACTACCTTTTCATGATTCCAATTTAAGAATAGATTTTGGTTCTCTAATTTACACTAGATAACATATCATTTCTATCAAAAAAAAAACATATACATCAATGACATGAGACTCTAAATCTACCCAACTTAATAGCCCCAACTTTAAGTATTTTTGAAAATCTTCAATTAGATACTTATTTAAATTGACTACGACACAACAATCAATATGACACGTAAATAAATAATAATGTCAAAATAGACAACCTTAAGTGCCTTCAACCTTTGGGCTCTTTTTTTTTTTGGAATTTAATTTTTTCGTGGAGATGCTTTTCACATTTTTTACAAGTCAAAGTTAACTAACCTCTAATTGCCAATTCACCATTCATAGAGCTTTTGAAAACTAAGACTATTATAGATCTAAGGTTTGCGTTAGGTACAATATTCTTAATCATATTAGTAGTTTCATGCTGATGAAGATCTCAGTGAGATGGATCAATGAGGATAAATGCATGATTCAACACCTATTGATTTGTTGCATTTAGGGCTAGTACTTAATCTACTACAAGGCTTTTGGAAAAAAGATATTTATAAATAAAGTAAAATATAGATATATATTTTTGAACACTACAAATAATTTATTTTCAAATATTGAAATCTGAAACAAATTTATTCCAAATTAGATACATAAATTTTTTTATGAAAAACTTTTAATAGTTAAAAATGTTTAAAATGCATGTACAAGAAATATTTTTTGCACCTTTGTAGAAGAGAAGAAATTTATTCTTTTGAGAATTCTCTTTGAAAAATTATAAGTTCAATTCCAATATACATACTTACTAAATTTCAAGTGCAAAATTTCAATTGTGGTGAGGAAAATCTTTGAAAGTCATGGCCAAATTTTGTGTTGGATACAACAATTGATGTCCATATAATACATGGCAGTTTTGCACTTTCATCCATGATATTGGTGTTATGTTTGATTGATCATATGTCATATTAAGTGCAAAATTTATAGAGTGCATTTGAAATCTTGAAGAGTTTCTCCTTAGTATCTTTCTTTTAGTTGTCAAAGACAATAACATGAATTGTGTTGTATTGGTGGTATTCCATGTGCCACTTGACATTAGTACCAGGGCTTTTTTTTTTGGCTTTCAGGTGTCGAATTGCACCAAAAAAAATAATCTGGCTAAAAATGCCAAAAAAATGCCAAAAAACTTGGATGAAATCACCAAAAAAACTTCAAATTTAAAAAAATCGTGGATGAAATCACCAAATTTTTTATGAAAACCACATTATAGACATGTGATATGTGCTAATGTGATATTTTCTATCCAATACGTGGATGAATGTTGAAATTTGGAGCACCACTATAACATTTTAAATTGCCACTTTGGCACTTCTGGAAAAATGAAAAAAAAGCCCTGATTTGTACTAGCTTGTTGTACTGATTGATATGCAATTTAATATGCATATTGCATTTTGTCCAAGACATATTGCACATCTAAGCTAGCATTTCTTCTTCCACCCCTCATCCCGTCTTCCAAATCATTTTATGTTGTTGTTGCTTGCAGGTTTACCATGCCATTTTAATGGAATTGTTCTAATTTATTGAAATTAGTGTCCCAAATACTTAACAACATTATATAGTAAAATACCAATGCAAGTTACAATCATGAGTTCAATGAACAAAAATTCTTTGTGGTACTCTCACCAAATTGAGGAGGACAAATTGTCAATTTTCTAAAAAATGTCACAATTTCAACTTCTACAAATCTACAATTGTGACATATGTGATGTTTATTGAAATATTTCTCAAAGGTCTAATTGCAGTCTATAAACTAGGACATCTACGAATTTATGCATGATTTAGGTTGCGCATCCTAAAACGGGCCAAAATATTGAAATGTTGCCAATTTAACTAAATTGAAGATACTATGGTATAGAATGGGTGGTTTCATTGAGGGGAGTTCATGCATTCATTTGAGAAAATTCCAGGCCATGTTTGGGCTACTAGATTGCATGAAAATGTGCATTTAGGAAAAATATCAGTCCAAAAAGGCCGTTAGAGAATCTATAAGGTGAATAGTTAGCCGGTGTTTACCGTCGGAATTCCGATTAAAAATTTATTTTTTATTATTTTTTATTAAAAAAAAATCTTGAAAGAAATTCAAAAAAAATATGTATTTTTTTTTTGTTGTAATTGCACATCCGCTGAAACCCTAACAGCCCTTCGTAAGGTTCAGATTTCCTATAATGTGACATAACTTTCAAATAATCAACACAATTTCTTCAAAGGGAAACAAGATTTTTCCTGAATACTTTAATAAAAAAAAGCTCTTTAAATGTCTATGGTTTGTGACAATTATTGCATTTCAAACATATTCTGTCATTTGAGGCAACTAAAGCTGACATTAAATGGTCATAACATTTGTTAAAATGACATGTTCCAAAAGTGCAACAATCAAAAGCTCTTAAATTAGGTAGGTATTTAGATCTGAGGTTCAATTTAATAAAACATCAGAGTTTCACGATTAGTCCAGGGAGATGGGAGATTGACCACTTGTCTAATAATCTTGATCATAAATAATGTAGCTCCATTTCTAAGCACGGCTGTTCCAATGGCTTCTGTTCACTAGTTTGAAATTGACTAACAAAGAAGATATTAGATTGATAATTGTTGAGGAGAGTGATTAAATCATCAATTTTGTTACATTGGTGGAATTCAACAACTCAAGATAGCATCAATTTTAAGGAACTAACTGTTAAATTCTTCAACACCTTTGAATGACAAAGGATTCATGCAAAGCTAAAACTCAATCTGTGAATGTTACGTTCCATATCTGCAATATTGATTCCCCATGCATAACCAAAAACTCCATACTAGTCAACTTCATAATCTTCATTGCTTAGTGAGACAAATTACAATTAATCAAATTACAATTAATCACTTACTTAAATTTTCAAGATACTTATTCACTGAGAGAATCGCACTTCATACAGTGTTGGTAGCATGTCTCCAATAAAATTCATAATTAAAGTGCGTGGGCCATGCAAGGATGTAGGCTATCTAAATAAAGGATATATCTGGCAAGAGGAGGGTGAATGCAAGAAACACCTGTACTATTTTGCGTCACACCTTACATTTTGATTTGTTTTTTGGCCATAACTTTTGCGTTTTGGCTCCAAATGACTCAAGATTTATAGATAAGTTTTTTATGTCTATTATACACCTTGCCTAATCTTTTTATAATTTCAAAAATAGCCCCCGATTACATGTCACACTTGCCAATTTGGAGTTTTTTAGTACTATTTAGTATCCAAAAAAACAAATTTTGAGTTGAAATTTGGAAGAGATGGTTTTCTAGTAGACTTGTAGCTAGGTTTTCCAAAGTAATTCTAAAAATAATTAATTGTGTGTGGTGTGAAAGTCCACAAAGTGCACTTCTTTCTACTTGCATTTTGTAACATATAAAATATTATTTTGGAGTTTTTTTGGGTGAATGACCATCTCCATAGAGTTTTTACAAATCGCTAATTTTTATTTTATGTATTTATTTATTTTTCTATTTTAAACTAATTAAAACATCAAAGTATCCATTTTCCTGAGATTTGGCACTTTTCTAGTTATCTTGCTTAGAGAATTTTTTTAATGAATTTCCTTTTGTGGTTACCTTCATCTTAAAGGTATATACATTAGCCATATTTTATTTTATTTTTTTAAATTATTTTTCTAATTTTAAAGTACTGCAGAATTAAAATGATGTGTATTGTCAAAACGCAACAAAATTGGCAAGTGTTTTTTGCATTCACCCAAGATTCCAATGTTAGACTTACCATTTGATTGATAGTAGGTCACATTGATCAACAGGTGGGTGGCTCTTCAAAGTGGCAGCTATAGCATGATTATTGGTAGCCCCAACCCAATTGCAAAATTTTAATGAATCAACATAAGTATCAAGATATGTACAATAGTGCACAACCCATTGCAAGTACGGATGAATTAACATGAATCAACGTAAGTGTCATGGATCCAAGCTAGTCTGCAGAGGGAAATCACAAAATTTCAATGAATCAACGTTACTATCAACGTAAGTGTCATAGGATCCAAGTCTGCAATCAAAAAGATGTCACAAAATGTCAAATTGTTTCAGTGAATAAATCAACAATGTTGTTGATAAGACACGTGCACATGCCCATTGCATGCATGATCATCATGCATGAATCAAAGTAAGTGTCATGGGGTCCAATCTTGAGAAAAAATGTCAATTCATTTGGAGTCAAGTCATGGATTAATCTCCTATTAGCCACAACAATTAACGTTTTAGACATGGGTCCCCAAGAGGTTCTATGTCTGTTGTTGTCACTATTAGACGTAGTTGACGGTAAATCATTCATATGATCTTCAATGATCACGGCCAGCAGGTGCTGCCACAATGTATGTGTGCCATGCTAGTGTGTCAATATATTTGTTGAATGGACTACATTTCAAAAGGAAATATATGAAACTTCAATATATAAGCATGTCTAGCATAATTAGTTCTCAAATTGATGGATATCTTATTTTTAGAATTTTGTGTGGACATAATTCAATGTGTTATAATTAATACATAGTGGCTCTCTAAAACATACCAATTGAAATGAATAATGTAGTATGACCAATGATTATCTGCATATTGTATTGTTAGGTCTTAGTTCGATGGATATCAGTCATTCTTAGTTTCCAAAGTTTTGTGTGGACTTAATTCAATATGTGTCACAAAAGGCAATTTCAATACTTTGGCACCTTTCAAACTTAAAATTCATATTAAAGAGACATGACTTTCAATTCCTCTAGGTGGAAGATGAAGATCATAAAAGACAAAACTCATGAAAGATAGAGGATGGAATGAGGTTTGGTGATTGATGGAATGGGCTTTTATATACGGAGCATCAATAAATTAACGGGCAGGGTAGGGGTAGGATAAGATTGAAAATTAGTTTTGACCCTTGCTCGGGGGAGAATTGGGCATTTGGGCACATGAATTTCCTGCATTGTCTACGTCCATGTCATAGTGATAGAATATAATGCGTTCACTACAAGAAAAAGGGACCCTAAGATGATTCGACAACCTTCTAAACATCAATCAAGATAATCTTGTTGATTTGACAAAAACAAAAATTTGCTAAGTTGATTCGGCAATCTTCTAAATATCATTTTTATTTTTTTATATATTATAGTAGTACAACAAGGTCAACGAAAAATAATTATTTAAAAATAAGCCAAAGAATAAATAAAATGAATAAGAAAAATTGTCAAATTCAACAAAAATTAAAACGACCAAGATGTAAAATTGAAACTGTCCAATATTAAAAGGAAAGTCCAATGACTAAATACTAGTCAATCTTTTATGAGCCTACATATACCTGGAAGTCCGTTACAAATATTTTTCCGTTGGTGGAGAACTGCCAATGTAGGCCCGGCTATTCAAGCATTCTACTCCACCTTGGATACCCACCGTTTCTCCAAGCTAGATAATTGCAAGCACAAACTCCAAACACAAATTCAACAATGGGGAGGTGTGCAAAGAGGCAAAGAAAAGTTTCAAACAAAAATGGTGGTGTCATATGGTGTTTATACCTGATATTAGGATTCAAGAAAATTGAGTAAGGTTAGCCCTAATCGATTGCCTGTGGCAAAATGATGTTGCGGCAAAGTTCTACCAGAGACAAAAGCTCTCTTTTTTGGCCAAAAGACAAAGCAAGGTTACAACCCCAAACCCAATACTTGAGAAATCCTTTAGAAAACTTGTTGATAGCGCCTGGGAGAAGGTGAAGAAGAAGCGTAGAAGTGAGCAACAAGAGCATAGAGAGGTGGCGCCACAACAACAAAGGAGCAAAACATTAGGTTTGAAAAGATAAGTTTGAGCGACGAGGAAGGTGGAGAACTTGCCTAGGAAAAGCGAGCGGTGCAAAAGAGTGGCGCGAACAGGTAAGATACCTTTCAAAAGTTAGGTTTGAACATCAAAGTGTGGTGCTAGAAAAGCGGGCACCACAAAAAGGTTAGGTGCCAACGGGAAGAATCCTAAGTCATGAACAATTCCCGTAATAATATACTGATCCCTTGGCATTATTAGAATTTTTTTTAGAAGAGTATTTAAGAAATAATAAATTTTTAAAATTAAAAAAAAAGCTAGGGGGTTGAGTGGTGCCCCTTGTTTGAGAATTTTTTTGTATAATAAGTTCTTAAAATGACTTTTTGAGTGCCTAAAATGATTAAAATTGATATAAAAATTATACCATTCAATTCCTCTCAATATCTTCTTTTCTACTATGTTCCTAAAACCTAAATAATAATAAAATATGTTCCCTTGTTGTACAGTAGAAAAATTAAGACACCACCTATATCAACATTGTGAGTTGCCACCTTGGGCAATAGTCTAGGGCTACTTGCATGGCTCTAGTTCAGAATGATTTTTAACTGTACTTGAATTGACAAATTGACAATACTAATTTAGTATTGATCGATCCCAATATTGTGCATGTCATTGTGTAGTTACTATATTAATATAATATATTCTATACAACTCGCAATGGTTGAATTTAGCTAGTCGATCATTGATTATTGGACAAATCACTTTAGAAGCAAAGAAAATTGAGTAAGTTGATTAAAACGGGGGTATTTAAAACAGGGTATGAAATAAAGGGTATTTGTAGAGTGATTGAAAGAAACACCTGTCGATTGTACTACACTTATTCAGGTCAAGTCAATTTTATATATTCCATTACTTTGGCATGGCTTGAAATCAAAATCTATATTTGTCCTAGTTTGTGACATGATAGAGTGGAATTAGACATTTGTGAAGGTATATGTCACAATTTTTGAATTGTGGAATATCACTTATTTAACTGAAGTGACATTAACCCCTAAAGAACCAGCATGCGTTTTTTGGCTGTATAGAAATTTTGGGTAGGTACGTGAGACTAGAGATTTTCATATTTTAAGCTGAAATTTTAATAAAAGGTGGGCGCGAGGAATATCTTCCATATGCACTAAATTTCAGGACATTTGGAAATAGGAGTCAAAAGTTATGGCCAAATATGTTACTTTTTTTCGTAACTGGGCAGTCCAGGCAGCAAGAAAAATTTGGCAAAAATTTGATTTTTTTTTAAAAATATTTTCTTACTTGTAGATTATATTTTTGTCTATCTGGAAAGTTTTTATTCATTTCATTTGGATTTGTTATGAGAAAGTTATGGACATTCTTGTTTTTCGGGCAGTTAGAGCATCTTCTTGAAAAAAATAACTTGTAGGATTCATTTCTGAATGCTATTTTTGCAATTTAAAAAAAAAAAAATTCTCATGGTTCAGTTTACTTGCTAGAACAATCTCACCATTGGGATTAGTGTATTTTAATTCCATCTAAAATATATTAATGTTTTAGATTTTCCTTCTATCTCGTACCTACTTCTACTTAATAAAAATTTTAGGAGTGATAATTAAGTTTTTTTGAATATTTTTTTTTCCCCTAGACTCTCAACTCAATTCTCCACTATAAAGATTTAAAGCACAAAACTTTGTAGTGCAAAAATTTTAAGTTAAAAATGTTCAAAGTCAAAAAATCTAGTCCCGCAATGTGCTGAAATACTTGTTTTCTCCACTTTAAACGCAGATATCTTGCAATCTGAGCGGTCAAAAATTCTGAAATTTTTTCCACACATTCTCATACTAGTTAGGTGTAAGATCCTACGGTTAGATGTGCAAAAAAAAACATTTTTCATTTTGTTTTACTCCTTGCTATAGAAATGGCAGTTTTGAGTGCTTTTTGGCAGAAAAAAGGCCTTGGGCCTTTAGGGGTTAAGCACTTCTAATGATTTTTTGGAGTAATTCCAATTTTTAGAAATTAAAAACTTTGGCAAATGTATAGACCTTTAATAAAATGCACTAATGCAGACTACAAAAGATCAATCATAGAATAATTTTTTATGTATGAGAAATAAAAATGTACAAAACTTCAAGAAAATTGGTATTTTGATGCCCGTTTATGTGATTACAAGAAAGACCTATACTAATATCTTTCTATGTGGGAGGGATTTTTGTATACAACTTTGTGAAGAATGATCTAATGGTGTTAAAATTTATAGTGTACGTGGATATGTTCACTTTGAACTTTTGTCTAATTTTTTAATTATTTAAAAATTAATTTTAGTAGAAAAAAATGATTTTCA
This sequence comes from Pseudisothecium myosuroides, assembly GCA_951799445.1. Classification (NCBI taxonomy): domain Eukaryota; kingdom Viridiplantae; phylum Streptophyta; class Bryopsida; order Hypnales; family Lembophyllaceae; genus Pseudisothecium; species Pseudisothecium myosuroides. The sequence continues at coordinate 4,100,529 of OX637291.1, read as the reverse complement.
AAAGTATATTCCATTTGTGGTTTAAGGTTTGAATGTTTTATTGAGTATCCATCCTGAAAAATTTGGATTTGATATTTTGAGGAAATGATCTTCTAGTGGATTAGTAGCTATTATATAAAAAGAGTATTTAAAAATAGATAATTCTATGTTGTGTAGAAGTCCACAAAATAATTAAGCTTCTTTTGGCATGCACATGGAAATATAGAAAAAATGAATTTGGTAGTTCTTTTGTGTATGTCCAATTTGAGTTCATTGAGTTTTCATTGACCAAATACTTTGTCTTTTTAAAATTCCAATTATTAGAAACTAATTCATCAAAGTACTTATTTTCTTGATTTTTTATACTTTTTAAGTTCTCCTAGAAACTAGCTCTCCTAATTCTCCCAGAATATTATTCATTTTCTCTATGTTTGAATGATCTTCCTCAAATAAAATCTTCCTAAAACCTTTAGTAATCATCTTACAGGTACATACATTTTCCAAATGTTTTAATGATTTCAAAAATATTTTTAAAAAAAAAATGAATATTGGAGCAAAGTGGCAACAAATAGTACAGGTGTTTCTTTTAATATAGAATTTAAAAATTCATAATCAATAGTGCAAAATTTTAAATTAAGATTTTTCAAAGCCAAAAAATAGAGTCAAGCAGGGTGCAAAAAAAAAAATTCTTTACTATAAATGTATATATCTTGCAATCTATGTAGTCAAAAATTTTGAAATTTCTTCCACACATTTATATTCTATTCTAGTGCAAGATCCTACAATTAGATGTGCAAAAACAACAAATTTTAAAGTTTTTAAAACTTTGCAATAGAAATGGTAGTTTTGAGTGTTTTTTAATGGAAATAAGGCCTTAGGACTTTAGGGATTAATTGTCCTTAACTTTCCATCTACATTAGAGAAAAATTTAGGCCACGGGAGATCCGGTTTCTTGCATGGAAATGTACAATTGCAAAAATATCAGCCGAAAATTGGCCTCTAAAGAATCTTGCTAGTGAAAGTTAGCTTGTATGTCCCGTCAAATTTTTTATTAAAAAATATTTATTATTATTAATTTTTAAATTTTAATTATTTTTTTATTTCACTGTATTTGCACATCCACCGAAAATGAAACAACCCTCCACAGGGCCCAGGTTTTCTGTAATGTCTAAAAAGTTCTCAAGTTTGGTGCACTATACTTAGTCCATATTGTAGCATTAGGGCAAGCTTTCCATATCCTGGTATAGTTGGCAAAGTGGGCAAAGATACAATACAATTATTGCAATTGGTAACTATGTCTTTGCCTACATTGGACATAAAAATAATTGTTGTTTACTTCTATATGAATAGGAAAACAAGTGAAGGAGAAGGATTTCCTTGTTGTCAAAGCAATCTCAAGTGTGTTCATATTCAAAATGTGATGTTATTTTTTGAATTGAATCTCGTGTGCGGAGGGTTTTTTTTAATCAAAATTTGGTATATAATATATAGTTAGAAAGATCTCAACAATAAGTTTTCAAGGGTATGTTATGAGCTCCATTTAAGGGGTAGAATTGGGGTGGGATAATTGTAAAGTTAGCCAGATTAGATATCGGTTGTCAATAATAGTGATCTTCTATTGCACCTTGACAAATTGACATAATTAAGAAAAAATAGAAAGAAATATAATAATGGGATTGACAACAAAGTATACTGAATGAGAATTACATTGTTATTAAATGAAAAGAGGAATGATAATAATATATGAATATACTAATGATATATATCCCTCTTTAACATATCCACTATTAATCCACGTGGTACTTTAAATTATATAGAGTAATTTCTCCAAGTTGGATTTATTGCACCTCTAATGAATTTTTTTTACAATTCATATTGTTGCTCACAAATCCTTTGTTTAATTGATTTTAGAAGTTAGAAGATAGAAAATTATTTGTACACATTAGAGTTATTTGTAAAGTACCCAAAACCGGGGTTTAAACCCCGTAGTTTTGTAAAAAAGCAGGTTTTGGGCAAAAAGTCAATACAAAAGTGGGTATCAAACTTTCTTAAGCACCCAAATCGACCAAAAAGAAGTTTGGTCTGGACTTTGCCTGCGGTTTACTGGTGGCCTGCGGAGTCGTGGTCGCCTGCGGGGTCGTTCGTCGGAGGAAATTTGTCGGAAAAAGTCCCCTCCAAACTGGGGGGACTTTACGAATAACTCTATTGTCCGATTGATTCTTATTTTGCCATTTAGGTGTAGTTGCAAACCAAATGAATGTATCTTAAATGGAACAAAAGTCATAACTTTGAGATCTAAATTTTATTACATAATATTTTTCTAAAATCTATAACTCATCTCAAAATCCTGTCATATTCTAGAAAAATATTCATAAAATGTTGCTATCTTTACTTTCTTGTATTCAAAAATGTTTCAAAATAAAATATATACCTTTATTAATGTATCTATAATTAGAAATATTATTTTGTGCAAGGGATAGTAACTCAAGCCTATTTTTTGTTTTAAAGTAATTGAGCCAATCCATTTTCCTAAAACTATTTGGTAGTTTGGTAAACAATTAAGATTTTGAAATTCAGACTTTTTAATTTCAATTAACCTAAAATTTAAAGTATTTTCAATCAAAAAATTTAATACAATAAGTTTATTAATTAAATTCTAAAATTCTATATTTAAAAAATGCTAAAATTTATTTTTATTTATTTTTAAAACAACCATCAACTTTTGTGCAAAATTTATTTAACTATATGAATAAACTACAAGTTTTTGGAATTATTAATTCATAATTTTATTAATTAAATTTTTATAAATAATTTGAAATTTGTAACTTATAATTTAGAAAATCTATAAGTTTACAAATTCATATATTTATAAATTTTAAAATCTTATAATTTCAAACAATTAGACGCTATTGATAATAGTACAAAAAATATTGAAGCCTTATTGTTGAAATTACACTAATCCTTCTATCCATTCAACATGTAAAAATCAAATATTTTTGTAGCCTTTGAAGTACAAAATAACCTTTCATGCTTCTTTATACAGCTCATTCCAAACTACTTCTCCCTCTAGCTACTCAACCTCAATCTATTTTCTCTCTTTGTCACTGACTTTTGTTGTGCCTTATAGAAGGACCAATAATCAAATTATATTATTGAAATTATACAATCCTTTGACGTTATTTTAAAAATGAAACATGATAAAGAGATATATGAAAGCAAAAGCATCAAAAACTACAATTTTTTTAGAGAGAGATGTTTAAGGCAAAAATATCAACAATTAACTCTAGTTAATTAATCCTAAGAATTCTAAGAGATCCAAAGTAGATTATTTTCTATTTTGGACACTTTTCTTCAAGTGCAATTTTTAATATTTTAACTCCTAAAGTTCCAGAGCTATGTTTTCACCAAAAACTCTCAAAATTCGCCAATTTTAGTACAAGTATTAAATTTTTGAAAAAAACACTTTTTTTTTAAACAGATAAATATAAGATCTTCTAATCTGCTGACTTGAGGAAAAGATATTTGCATTCAAATCCACTGAAATCATTTTTTTGGCCTTGCAGAAAACATGGCAGCTGCAGTTCACAATCTCACTTTTCTATGAAAAAATGTCCCAAATGGTGGTGCTTCTTTGGATTCTTTTCCTAGACAAGTTGCCTAGGTGCTTGAAAATTTCAGATCATTTGGAGTTGTAAAACATATAGGATAAAAAATAGTAAGTAGAAAGAAGTAGAGAAAGATTCAAAATACAAATTTGTTAAGAATTTAATTACAGAATTGAAAAATGCCAATCCCAATGGTTGCAATGTTGTAATAAACAATCTAGATCTTGTCATTTTATCTTTTTAAAAAAATATTGAAAATTGAGTAAGATAAAATTGCAAAAAGGGGTGGTCCTATATCTCGTCAAAATGGGAGTGACTTTATTGTTATCTTCTATAATTTTTGAAGCATAAGTCCAATGAACATGAAATTTTTATTGGAGATGCCTAACTTGATGATAATCAAATCCCTTATTTTTTAGAAATTAAAAAAAAATCATTTTACATTTAAAAGTCATTTTTGTTAATTTGTCACAATGTAAAGTTTAGGGTTTTTTACTACGTTAGGAGTCTCCAAATTTAATGATCTAGAGCTGAAATTTTCATGATATATTTGTATAGTAGGAAAGCATATTCCTACCTAAGCAAATGGGTGAATGCAGAAAACAATTAAAGCGTTTTGTCACACTCTAGTTTTTGATTTTTTTTTTGCCATAACTTTTGTGTTTTAGCTCCAAATGACTTAAAATTTATTAAAAAGGCTATTCATAACCACTATACACCTTTTCAAATTTTTCAAGATTTTTCAAAAATAATTTACTATTTTCAAACAGCCCTGATAATTTCTCACAATGGGTGATTTAGGGAGGTTTTTCACTTTTTTTAACTCAAAAAAATGAATTTTGAGCTGAAATTTGGACAGAATTGTCTTCTAGTATACTTATAGCTACTATCTAAAGGATTTTTAAAAATACCTATTTTTATGTGGTGTAGAAGTCCACAAAAATAACTTCTTTTTGCATTTGTTTCAAAGGTATGAAACATTATTTTGGTGAGTTTTTTGGTCAAATCCCATTACCAAAAAGTTTTCTCAAATGGACAATTTTTAGATTTAAAAAAGAAAAAAAAATTAAAATGTCAAAAGTGGTATTTTCTTCATTGGTTTTAGGGTGAATTCTATATCCAAAATTTTAGTAAAGAAAATACCACTTTTGACATTTTAAATTGTAAAAAACAGGAATTAAAAAAAAAAAAAATCTAAAAATTGTCCATTTGAGAAAACTTTTTGGTGATGGGATTTGACTTAAAAACGCACCAAAATAATGTTTCATACCTTTGAAAAAAAATGCAGAAAGGAGCTTTCTTTGTGGACTTGTACATCACATAAAAATAAGTATTTTTAAAATTCATTTGGACAGTAGCTATAAGTCTACTAGAAGACAATTTTCTCCAAATTTCAGCTCAAAATTCGTTTTTTGGGGTTAAAAAACTGCCAAAAATTCGTAAATCACCCATTGTGAGAAATTATCGAGGCTGTTGAAAAATAGTAAATTATTTTTGAAAAATCTTGAAAATTTGGAAAAGGTGTATAATGGTTACGAGTAGCTTCTCTGTAAACTTTAAGTCATTTGGAACTAAAATACAAAAGTTATGGCCAAAAAAAAATAAAAAACTATAGTGTGACAAAACGCAACAAATAGTACAAGTGTTTCTTGCATTCACCCAAATCTAAAAATATAGTATTTTGTGTCCTCTACATGAGTGCAAACAATAGTCCCATTGCGCGCAGTTTCTGAACAATGAAGATGGTTTTAAGATCGATCTTTTCGTGAAATCGCATCACTATGAATTCTTCCCAAATGTCCAGTTTTTAGTGTTTTTTAAAACAAAAATCCTATTTTTTACAAATTAAAATGTGAGATTACAGTGACCAATCCTATTTTCATGAGATTTAGGTTTTTTCTAGTTCTTCTACTTAGAGAATTTTTCTATGCTTTTCCTTCCTATGGTACCTTTTTTTTAAAGGTGTATACATTAAACATATTTTTCACATTTAAAAAAAATTGATTTTCTAATTTTAAAGTACTCTCGAAAGAAAAAATGAGTATTGTGAAAACGCTACGCTTTTTGAATACCTTTTCTTGCAACAACCCACAAAGGACTTCGAAGCTCATTTTAGAATAGAGAATCTATAACTACCCGCAAACTAAAATTCTTCATAACTTTTGACCCATCGATCAAAATGGAATGATTCAAAGCTTTTCACGTATATATAACTCTAGAAAACCGATTTCAAACTTTTGATTTTTGAAAAAAGTTATTTTTTCTAATCTACCCGGACTGCCCAAGTTGAGAAACAAACAACATATTTAGCCATAACTTTTGACTCAAATTTCCAAATGTCATGAAATTTAGTACGTATGAAAGATATTCCTCATCTCCACCTTCTACTAAAATTTCAGCCTAAAATATGCAAATCTCTAGTCACAAGTACTTGTCCAAAATTTCTATATTGTTTAAATTAGCAAGCTGGTCCTGTAGGGGTTTAAATGCAATTTTTAGGGAAGGTTGATTATTTCAAATATCTAATGGGCACTATAATTTCATATTTCTCTTCTCTAATATATGATAATTTGAACTTTTTTAGTGCAAATTTGAATTCATATCTTCCAAATTTGATCATGTAGTAATAAAATAATAAGTTCTTGCATTTCTCCCAAGGTAAATTTCTTGAGCTGACGCCACCCTTGGTCCCTTACAATTAAACGAAATGCTAAAATACGATTTAGAACTGGCACATGTTTCACATAGTCAAGCGCTTGAACAATGACCCACGTGAATGCTGCACACGGACCCAAGGCAATGACCCGAACTTCGACCACTTGTACATAGTTTTGTGACTCCAATCCACCGCCTAAAGACTCTAAGCAGGAGAACCCATGCACGAGAAGTCCCACTTGTCAAACCAATCCAGCTTCCCATGTTGACGATGGGACTGGTCCGTACATCAGTACTAAGTTACGTACAGGTGTTCCCGACTTCCCGGCCCCGTTTCTAAGCCTACTTCCTAGCTATTTCTGAACTCCAGCCAGTGAGCTTCACAACTGAATTCTCAGAAGCACGTTTTACCAATTTCAAGCAATGTAAGCCATTACCGTACTGTACTTGATCTCGATCTATCAGTTACCTCCAATTATTACAGGTGGACCTGCCCACCTCCTGTTGATTCCGACAACTAAACCACTGGATTGTAGATAAGCATGCACTTGACCGTACCAAAACTTCAGTCCTCCATTTCATCTAGTTGGTTCAAAGTCCTGGCACGAGCAGTGCGACTTGGCACACTCATCAGTGACACGTAAACAGAACTGAAATGAGTTCCAGCGCCAATATATAGAAGCCCAGGCCAACCTGAGCTACAACCAGCTACAACTGATCGATCGATTCACTCATCCTTCTCCAAGCACATCGGAGTTCGCCTGGATCAGTAGTAGATTGCATTGCATTGCAGTGCTTGAGATTTACAGCAACATGATGAACCGTGCACTGTGGGCTACCGTTGCTGTGCTGCTTACAGTGGCCCTGGTTGGTCCCCAGTTGGCCATGGCGGCTGACGAGGATCCTCTCCAGGACGTTTGCGTGGCGGACCGTAGCGCCGGCGCGACCGTCTTGAACGGCTTCCCGTGCAAACCTTTTGCAAAGGTTGTCGCCAAGGACTTCGTGTCCGATGTATTGAAGAACCCCGGCAACACCACCAACCGCAACAAGGCCAACGTGACTACTGCTTCCGTGATCCAGTTCGCGGGTCTCAACACCCTCGGAATCTCCGCCGTGCGCATCGACTACGCCAAGGGCGGCATCAATCCACCCCACACGCACCCGCGCGCCACGGAGCTGCTCATCCTGTTGAAAGGGGAGCTTTATGTTGGATTCGTGAGCACCAACGGCACAATCAACACGCTGTTCGCCACCACCATCTACCCCGGGGAGGCTTTTGTGTTCCCCAGGGGACTGGTACACTTCCAGCTCAACGTGGGCAAGACCCCGGCGCTGGCGTTCGCAGGGCTGAGCAGCCAGAACCCGGGCGTGCAGCAGATCGCGCCCGCGCTCTTCCAGTCTGATCCTGAAATCAAGGATGAGGTACTGGAGAAGGGCTTCCGCATCGACCAGAAAACCGTCGACTTCATCCGGAGCCAGTTCCCGTAAATGCCTGCATGCATGTCTTGCTTGCATGCTGCATGTGTGTGTCGTAGCAATCCTGCGAGGTTCGCCACTGCATCGATCATGGTTGAAGCTCCAGCGATGGAAGAGAATAAATTTGCTAGATAGTGTGGTATTCTATTCTAGCTGGCTAGCCTGCAGTAGCTAGATTGGTACTGCCCGCAGAGAAATTGGCGCGACCAGAAACTCTGCCTCTGTATTGACGTATTGACTTCTCGATTCGGAGGGTCCATTTCTCTCGATCTCGATGATTGAGTTTTGTGACCTCCGGACTTGCAGATTTTGCAATGAAGTATTAAGTGTTGGTCTTATAATTGTGTTGGGTGTACGGAAACTTCTTCTTTGATTCGCTATCGCTCTATTTTGGGTCGGAGATGATATTTGCACTAGCACCGGCTCTCGCTACTGCACAGATACTATTTTTTTTAACTGGCGGTATGGCATGCCCCATTTTGACAATTACATTAGCTTGCTGTGCTGAAAGTCATGCAAATACGCAAATTGCATTTCATCCCCAACATTGTGTACTGTGAGGTTGAAATTTCCACCCAGCTTGCAAGAGCGAGCTCCTTACATCATTTGGAGTGTCGAGTGGACTACGTAGGATGCAGGAGAGTTGAGCCGTGTGACTTCTTTGATTGCCTAACCAATCAAAACATGCCACAAAGGCGAAAGTCTCTTACATTTAGATTATGTTAGGTGAATCCACACTTACTAAGTTAATAGCAGTTGGTAGTAGTAGAGATTTCTCTAAGATTTCTCACTCCCAAACCAATGAAATTTCTACTTCATACCAACCCTGTTGAAAATTTGCACAAGGTCCGCATTGAGTGTTATCAATTTTAATTTGCCTCTGCTTAACCCTTAAAGGTCCAGAGAGCCCATTCCGACCAGTATTATACAACAGTATTTCATTGTGTTTGGCATGGTTCTACACCTCCTATAGGTTTAAGGTCAAAAGTGAAATTAAAATTCATGTTGATATGGTTCTAATGAACTATTAAGGTCTCAATTTGGAACTTTCTACTAACAACTAATACCACATATATGCCAACGTATCTACTATTCCCTATGGTCCTTCAAGGGTTAACCAATCAAAACAAGCCACAACGCCAAAGCTCTCATGCATTGACATTATATAATGGTAACCATGAGTTGTCAACATCTCTATAATTTTTGTCTTTTAGTGTACTTTTGAAGTAGTTTATGTTCTTTGTCCAATGCCTAAATTTGAGTTTTCTTGTACCTATTCAAAATACTTTTGAATGTGCTTTCAATGATAAAATTTCAAGTTCTAATTGGACTCCATCACTTAGTATTTGGTTCCACTCCCTCCCCATTTTTTTTTATCACAAGTGAATCCCAACTCAATGATAAATAAACAAATGAAAAGTAAGAAGTTTTTTTGGAGGGCCAAATTCCAAATTGCATTGGCGATGCCCTAATAGGTCGATAATATGTCCTTGAGAGTCGAGAACGTGCAATTTACACACGTGAGTCACCATATGCAATAACATTCTACTGTAAGGACATGATCCAACACGTGATCCAATTTTAGAGTACAGTTTTAGGATATATAGTATTTGGGCTACAAATGTTTTGTACAAATGAGCCTCTATGTGAGTTAGAAGTAAGGAGTAGAAAATTTCAACAAATACAATAATAGAGGCTCATCCCTTATGATCTTTCAAATTTTGGACCTCCAAACCAACAAAAAGTGGCCTTCTAATGTGATTGGCATTTGAGACATGCATGAGAAGACCACTACACTTTAATAAACAAAAGGAAGACAGACAAAGGTAGGAGGACCAATTCTACAAGAATATTTTAGTCAGCATGCTATCATGACAATATTTTGCCTTGTCTTTTCCCTTTTGAAGGGCTCACCAAAGAGAGCCTACATAAAGCAACAATCATCAAAATATACAAGGCCTAAGGTAGTGGCATGCATATTAGCAAGGGGTAGGGAATCTCATTTCTTTGCAAATATCTTTCAGACCTTCAAATTGACATTCTAACATTAGTAAAAATATGGACCCTCTAAGAGCCCCCTCCAACTCCTCAAAAGGGACTCCAAATAACTAATAAAATTGTACTCCACAAGTGCTACAGTCAAGTTTTCCCCTATCTCTGCCCACCCTTGCAATGATGGCTTTGATGTTGTGTGCAAGTCCCATTGGCCCCCAGTTTGTTGTACAAAGAAGAAGTTGGACTGAAAAAGTATGACTTGGATTACTTTATTGTGTTAATGTTTCGACTTCTTGTACCTCAGGTTATGACTAAACATTTTATATTTGCTTGTACAGCCTGTACTATGTTGTTTGAAATTGAGAACTGCTCCTTGTTGACAACAACTGAGGCTTTGGGGCTATATTTAATTTATTGATCTACAACTTAGGCCTATTGACCATACAATTTGTTTCACTTGTAACTTATTATCTTTGAATTTTGAAATTGCGAATGCTAAGTTATTTCGGGTCTTTGTTGTGGAGAGAGATCTGTGATGTTAAAGCTTTCTTTTAAATCAGATAGTTGGCTGTTTCTTTTGCCTCGGATTCTTTGTATAACTGGTTGGAATTGTTATTAATTCTTAAGTAAGTTAAGTTAGTTGTTTCTATGCTACAGTAGTTGGATTCATTACACTGCTTTATTTAGTTGAAGCCTTGAAGGTCTTCATATGTCCATCAAGTTGAATTTTGACAATTTGAGATTATTCCTCGAGCTCAATTCAAGCTCCGTGACTGCAAGAAGTCTAAGCTGGCTATTTTTTCTTATCTAGTTCCGAGTCTGGTTGGTGCCAGGCAAAGATATGAGATAGGCTACTTATTTTGGTTAACCCCTGAGCGTCATAGATTGAACTGACAAAGTGACGAGATAGTGGGCAATTCATAGAAAAACACTCAGAATTTCTAGACTATTGGTTTACACAAAAAATCACCATTGCATGTTGAACGCCACTAATTGCTGAGTGCGGGGATGAAATTTTTGAGACAATCCACCGTGCAGATCTCTAGCATATAACATTTGATCAACAGCCTTCTCCTCGTATCCGGGTCATTTTTTGTAAAAATGATTGTTACACAATTTATCAAGGTCGGGTAGTGAATCGGATGTCTACGAGAATGGTGGATTCAGATACGTAAGAGAGGTGACTGGTGAGGCCAAAAAAAAGCAGGCCAAAAGCTGCCAAACAACGCCTGTGATTCCGGCCCGAAGCTGCACAATTCTCGAGAAATCTCCTTTGCTGGCACGGTACGGTCAAACTGACGCCAGGCTGGTGCCGATACCCTCTGCGTTGTCAAGTCCACCTGTGCGCTGCCACTTACAAAACCTCCTTTTGAAGACCCCAGGGCGAACTTCAACGACAAGTCCCAACCAGCTGACATGGGCAACAATAACCGTCACAAGGAGGACAGAACACAACATACAAAGAGCCACACTAGGCATTGAAAATAACAAAAACTTGAATTCCATGAGTTCCAACGAGTTCAAGCGGCAAAATTTTGCACTATCTAGTGCAAACTGTCTGCACAGCAAACCTCAAAAACTAAGAAACACAAAACGACCGCTTCGTCTAAAAAATGAAACTACCTATCTAAAACTACACCGCACCACCAACTGCAAGGTCTTCCGCGCCTTCAGAATCACGAGGAGGAGTCCTGCAAAACTACAGGCCGGTCGGAGGAGCATCGTCGAAGAGGGTGCTGTCGTCACTGGCAGTTGGGCTGGACTCCACGTGGTGCTTGACCTCTGTGAACCTCTGGCGCTCCGCCAAATTCCGCGCCACCCATACTACGTTGGGCATTGGACAGCTATTCTCAGCGCCAGGAGATCGACCACCGCCAGTTCCAATCAACCAATCTGATACGAACAAACAACCATTAGTTACATGGCAGCTACCTTGAGGGCCCACTTTCGACACTTGTGGACAATGAGGTAGCACGATTTCCTACACATGACTTTAGACAAATCCACACGGTCCATAGTAGGTGCTCTGCTTCTGGCCACACCTTATGCACGTTCTTGCTAAGGTTCGATGAGACTCAGGGACGTGCACAGCCATCGGATTCCAGCCAGCTTCATGAATTGTTCGAGGAAGAGGGAATTGCGGCTCTATCAGGGCTTGGGCGACTTGGTAATAAAAGTGTTTTCTCATCCCTAATTTCTCCGGCCTCCTTTCCATATATTCACAGTATAATAACTAGCTATTATGTAGATTAGAATCTAAGACAAAAAAGAACATTTTATGCCACCATTTTGTGGCTATGGTATTGGCAGATGTAATCTTTCCTCATTTGATCTACAATATCAACTCCTCCCATGTTCTGACCGTATTCCAATTGCTGCGGTGTAGTGTCCACATCATCATGACTGCCATTCACCCAGTGCTTACAGGTAGGGGGGCCTGGAGCTACGGGATCTACACTAATATTCAAAAAAATGACAGATTTTGAGTCAAACCAGGCTGTGGCTAGCTAGCTGCCATTTGGTGGTCCTCGTGGATGAGCCAGAACAAAGTCCCACAAGGGTGTTCATCTCACTGGAAGCCACATAGAAGAGAAGGAACACCAATTCGTGGCCCCTTCAGCATTCTAGTAGAGTAAGTGTCCAAATCAAGCAGCTTGTCAAATAGAGAGGGAGAGGTGAAGAAATTATCCATTACTATGATGTGTTTCCGATACTCAAGGCCCTTGATAAGATCTAAAACTACGTGCTCACTTTGCCCTACGTCTACCTCTCCTTGCTTGCCCACATATGGTATGACATTGTAGATATATCGGCTTTCTGTGGATACATCTGCCCAGAATTTGAACCCGTACTTTGTGGGTTTGTTTGCCATATACTGCCTGAAGCCAGAGTATCGACCCCGGTAAGCTACCATTATTTCATCCACTGTGATGGACCTACCAGGGTTATAGAGTTCTTTGGATCTACTGACGAAGTGGTCCACCATGAACCTCACCTTTCCTATCCTATCATATTGAGGATGCGACCTCTCTCTCTGCAGAGAGGCATTATCGGTCACATGGAGGCAACATAGCAAGGCTTCAAATCGAACACGACTCATGACTCTAGGAAGGATAGGGCATCTATAGAAGGAATCCTTCTTCCAATAATCCCTAATGGTGAGGAATTGCTTTATGGCCATCAATATGACGCACCCCAGCCATAACCTCATCTCTCCAAGACAAGTGTCGTATCAGCCTTGCTGACCATTATTGAGGGTGGGATACTTGTAGCACGCTTGGGCTGCATACCGACTGGTTTTGTGGACTAACCGGTCTATGAGAACATCATAAAAAAAAAGGTCAAAAAAATGTATCGGCGGCTGTGTAGCACGAATCAGTCTACGTTTTGAGCCCGGTTCGGGTCCAAGGAATGTACTACAGTCTCCAACTAATGTTTTCCTAATCTGACCCCAATGAACATCATCATACTTAGCAGGGTTGTCATACCGGGCGGACGTCCGGTTCGCCCGTCCGATAGAGGTCTCGCCCGTCCGATGTGGTCAACACAAAGTTGACTTTTTTTAATTAGAAAAAAAAAGTAATGTGGCTGCCATTTTGACGCCTCGTGGCTGCCAAGTAGGATCTAGGGCACGGACGTCTCCGGTAGGGGGCGCGGACTGTAGTCAGGGCGCGGACGTAATATTGCCAGGGCGGGGACGGAATTGTGTCGGGGCGCGGACGGTAGTCAAGGCGGGGACGTGAGTGGGTCAGGGCGGGGACTTGAGTGGGTCGGGGCAGGGACGTAAGTGGGTCAGGGCGGGGACTTGAGTGGGCCGAGGCGGGGACTTGAGTGGGCCGGGGCGGGGACGTGAATGGGTCAGGGCGGGGACTTGAGTGGGGCGGGGTGGGAACGTGAGTGGGGCGGGGCGGGGACATAAGTGGGTCAGGGCGGGGACGTGAGTGGGTCGGGGCGCGGATAGTAGTCAGCTTGCTGACAAAAGTAGTCAGATCGCGGACGGAAGTAGACGATTTCTTAAAATTGGAGCCAAATTGAATTAATTTATTTTTGAATGAAGGGGGTCCTTGTGCAACCCTCGGTGCAACCGAACCGTATTTTTTTCAGTGGGGCCGAGTGGAACTAATTCCTTGTGAATTTAAAAGTAAAGGAAGAGGAACCTTGCTCCATGGACTCATATTTTTTTCCCTTGAAGGCGAATGAATTTAGTTCATTCTCCATTAACCCCTAAATGCCCAAGGCCTGTTTTGAACTTCTAAGAATTTGCTTTAAATCAAACAAAAGGCCAACATTTTGATAAATTATATTACTTTTTTTTGAATTGTAACCGTACAAATTCAAACTAAACATGTTAGAAATCACGTAGGAAAAGAAAACACAAGAATATCACTTATAAATTTAAAGATTATAATGTTTGAACATGACGGTGTTAAAACTAAGAAATTCTTTCAATCCTTTTTTTACATATTGAATCTAAGAAGTTGGTCACCAAAAAATATGAGGTTAAAGGGCCTAACATGCATAACCACGATCAATTTACGGCTTCTCAAAATCTACTCTACAATTTTTTTAAATGAATTTCTAATGTGAATTTTCCTCCAAGATGTAGTGTGTTTGAGGCACATTTCCAAGAGCCCCCAACACTACGGAAAGTCAAGATTACAATGGGTACCCTTGCACAAAATCTTGAATAGAAAAATCATAATCAATCATTTGAAAATCGGATTCTTGACACTAAAAGTAGACTTCAAATAGAATTTTACAAAAATATAATCTATTAAAAATAGCAACTTGGTTAGGTTTTATTTAACTTCAAAGTTTTGTCAACACCAAAATTTGGTGCCTTGGGCATTTAGGGGTTAAGAAGCAATAAAGGGGCCCTCATTCAATTAAACCATATTTTTTGCATTGTAGGCAAAAAATTACTAGTAATAATTCCTTTTGAATACTACTAATAATTCCTTTCGAATTTATGAGCAATAAGGGGGGACCTGTGCTCATGTGAACCACATTTTTTTAATCCCTAAAGGACCATTGTCCCTTTGGGCCTCGGGGGACAAATGGGATTTTGGGCAGGTACCTACGGGCTGAATTTTTATTTTTGTCCTAATTTTTTTTATACAGATCGAAAAACTTATAAGCTTCATGGGAATATTATTATTTTTCAATCGTTGCCTGGGAACAAAAGTTATGCCCAAATAAGCTCAAAACAGGGGAGAGGGTTTCAGCCCCAAAAAATTTGCAGGAATTTGAATTTAAAAAAAAAAAAAAATTTTGCCCTACATTATATTTTTGTCTATCTAGGAAGCTTTGATTCATTCCATTTGGATTTGTTATGAGAAAGTTATAGACAATCTTATTTTTCGGGCACTTAGAGCATCTTTCTGTAAAAAATAACTTGTAGGATGCATTTCTGAATGCAATTTTTACAATTAAAAAAAAAAAAAGTTCTTTTTGGTTTAGATTTTTTTCTAGAACAATGTCACCATTGGGATTAATGCATTTTAATTCCATATAAAAGATATTAAAATTTTAGATTTTCCTACTATCTCGTACCTACTTTTACTTAACAATTTTTTTAATATTGAAAATTAAGTTTTTGGGATTTTTCTTTTTTTTTCTAGACTCTCAACTCAATTCTCCATTGTAAAGATTTAAAGCTCATAACTTTGTAGTGCAAAAAATTAAAAGTTTAAAATGTTCAAAGTCAAAAAATCTAGTCCCATGATGAGCTGAAAAACTTGTTTTTTGCACTTAAAATGCAGATTTCTTGCAATTTGTGTGGTCCAAAATTCTAAAAAAATTTCCACACATTTTCATACTAGTCAGGTGTACGATCCTATGGTTAGATGTGGAGAAAAAACAATTAAAATTTTTTTTACTCTTTGCTAAAGAAATGGCAGTTTTGAGTGTTTTTTGGCAGAAAATAGGCCTTCGTCCTTCAGGGGTTAAATTGGAGTCAAATTGAACTAATTTATTTTTGAATGAAAGGGGGCCCTTGTACAAACAAACCATATTTTTGTGTATTGGGGTCAAGTGGAACTAATTTGAGTAATTTCTTGTAAATTTAAAAGTAAAGAGGAACTTGGCTCCATGGACCCGTATTTCTTTCCTTATAGGCGAATGAGTTTAATTCATTCTCCATTAAGAAGCAATAAAGGGGCCCTCGTTCAATTGAACCATATTTTTTTGCATTGTAGGCAAAAAAATACTAATTCCTTTTGAATTTGTAAGCAATAACTTCCAATAAGGGGGGACCCTTGTTCATATGAACCACATTTTTTTAAATTGGACCCAAATTCAAGTAATTTTTTTGGGAATGAAAGGGGGCTCTTGTTCAATCAAACAATATTTTTTCCTGTTGTGAATTTCAAAGTAAAGGAAGGGAGGCCCTTGTTGGCTTGCTCGTTGCCTCACTCAGACCCGTTCTCTGTCGGGAGCTTGGTGAATTAAAACAGTTTGGAATTCACTTGATAAAGTATGCATACTCTTCGAATCAATTACTACAATAGAATAAAATGTTTTAATATACAAGCCAGATGTATTGTTCAGAACATGGTTGTCCTCCAAAAATATTAATTTGTATTTGAAAAGATTTCCAAACCCTTATAACTCGTACTTCAACTTGCCGCCCTTGAAATACAAGCACATAACATTTAACTTGTATTTGATTTGAATTTTAAATACTTGGAACAACAATTTACCAACACCATAAAGGCTTCAATTATAACTAAACAAAACATAACTTCTATTTGATTTGAAATCAAAACCCTTCACCCTTGTAGCATCTAGTAACAAGACTAAAGCCTTCAACTTGCTTCGAAACCACTAGAACTTGCATTTTGTTTCCTTTCCAAATCCTTGTAGCCTCTATTTTTTAAAATAAAATCCTTGAACTACATTGTAATACATTGTTATACGTTAATGATGTGAATTCCAATTTCCAAACCCTTGTAGCCCCCATTACCAAAAACTAACCCACTCAATTAGAAGTCTAAAAAATATAAGACGTGTTTGATCTTTTTTTTAACTGTGAACCCTTTTAGTTTATATTTGGAGAATTTTAAAATGCATCCTCCCACTTGAATTTAAAAAAATGTGTACCTTGTCTTTCGTTATAAACCCAAAAACTTGTAGCATGTAATTTCAATTTTTTTTTGATTGAAGTGTGCAAGTTAATTTTCATTTTCCAGAAATCTCCTTTTTTTTGGGTGGGTCCTAATTCTCAAGTGCTTGATGAAGGCAAGAAGGAGAAGTTTGGCACCAAGAAAGGAGCCACATGCTTCCACACATGGTCTTTGAATTGAAAAAGTGGTTGGACCTCTTAATGGAGCCATTGACTTGAAGATATTCTCGAACTGAAATGAAGGGCAAGCTGTATTAATGGGTTCCCCCTCTACATGGGAAGGAAGAATCCCATGGCCAAGTTCAAAACAAATTTCACTTCCCCCCCCACTATGGCGGAAGACTGCGACGTCCGCGCCCTTGCGTCCCCGCCATGACCTCAAGTCCCCGCCTTGACGTCAAGTCCCCGCCCTGAAGTCTTTGCCCTGATCTGAAGTCCCCGCCCTGACGTCAAGTCCCTGCCCTGAGGCCCCCGCCCTGACCTGGAGTCCGCATCCTGACCTCGGCGTATGTGTAGAAATTTATCCAAGCACGCAGACCTGAATTCCCTCCAAGCTAAATTTGAACTCCCTCCATGACAAACTTGAACTCCCTCCATGACAAACTTGGACTCCCTCCAAGACAAAGTTGAACACGCGAATTCACAAACTTGAACTCACAAATATCTTAACCCCTAAATGCCCAAGGCACCAAACTTGGGTGTTGACCCTAATTTGAAGTTAAAAAAATCCTAACAAATTTGCTCAATTTAGAAGTTTATATTTTTAAAATATTATTTTGGAATGCTTGAATTAAAAACAACTTCACTAGTATTTCATTTAAAATTTTCAACCCCAAACCATATTTAAATATCTCCAATACAAAAGAGTACCGTTGAACTTGAATTAAAAAATAACGGAACTAGTTTTTCATTTCAATCCCAAAAACTCGTAGGATCCCATTACACAAATAAATCTTTCTAGTGGAATGATTGAATTCAAAATAACTTGACTAGTATTTCATTTAAAATTTTCAATCAAAACCATACTTAAATATCCCCATTACAAAAAAGTACCGTTGAACTTGAATTAAAAAATAACGGAACTAATATTTCATTTCAATCCCAAACCCTTGTAGGATCCCATTACACAAATAAATCTTTCTAGTGGAATGATTGAATTCAAAATAACTTGGCTAGTATTTCATTTAATTTTTTCAATCCCAAACCGTACTTAAATATCTCCATTACAAAAAAGTATCGTTGAACTTGAATTAAAAAATAACGGAACTAGTATTTCATTTCAATCCCAAACCCTCATAGGATCCCATTACACAAATAAATCTTTCTAGTGGAATGATTGAATTCAAAATAACTTGACTAGTATTTCGTTTAAAATTTTCAACCCCAAACCATACTTAAATATCCCCATTACAAAAAAGTACCGTTGAACTTGAATTAAAAAATAACGGAACTAGTATTTCATTTCAATCCCAAACCCTTGTAGGATCCCATTATTCAAATAAATTTTTTCTAGTGGAATGATTGAATTCAAAATAACTTGGCTAGTATTTCTTTTAAAATTTTCAATCCCAAACCATACTTAAATATCTCCATTACAAAAAAGTATCGTTGAACTTGAATTAAAAAATAACGGAACTAGTTTTTCATTTCAATCCCAAACCCTTGTAGGATCCCATTACACAAATAAATCTTTCTAGTGGAATGATTGAATTCAAAATAACTTGACTAGTATTTCATTTAGAATTTTCAACCCCAAACCATACTTAAATATCCCCATTACAAAAAAGTACCGTTGAACTTGAATTAAAAAATAACGGAACTAGTTTTTCATTTCAATCCTAAAACCTCATAGGATCCCATTACACAAATAAAAATTTCATTTTCAGAAATCTCCTTTATTTTGGGTGGGTCCTAATTCTCAAGTGCTTGGTGAAGGCAAGAAGGAGAAGTTTGGCACCAAGAAGGGAGCCACATGCTTCCACACATGGTCTTTGAATTGAAAAAGTGGTTGGACCTCTTAATGGAGCCATTGACTTGAAGATATTCTCGAACTGAAATGAAGGGCAAGCTGCATTAATGGGTTCCCCCTCTACATGGGAAGGAAGAAACCCATGGCCAAGTTCAAAACAAATTTCACTTCCCCCCCCCACTATGGCGGAGGACTGCGACGTCCGCGCCCTTGCGTCCCCGCCCTGACGTCAAGTCCCCGCCCTGAAGTCCCCGCTCTGACTTGAAGTCCCCGCCCTGACTTGAAGTCCCCGCCCTGACCTGAAGTCCCCGCCCTGACCTGAAGTCCCCGCCCCCGCACAATAGGTCCGCGCCCTGACGTTCATGTCCGCGCCCTGATGTTCAAGTCCGCGCTCTGACGTTCACGTCCGCACCCTGACGTTCAAGTCCGCGCCCTGACGTTCACGTCTACACCCTGACGTTCAAGTCCGCACCCTGACGTTCAAGTCCGCGCCCTGACGTTCAAGTCCCCGCCTTGACTTTCACGTCTCCGCCCTGACTTTCACGTCCGCAACCTGAATCTAGCGTGGACCACCAACGTGAAGTGACTTGCCAATTGGAAATTTTCAATAATGAAGGGCGTCCGGTCCGGTTTGCTCGTCCGTCTGTCCCGTCCGATCACCTCGACCCGTCTGATATGACAACCCTGCAAAATACCAAGAATACTAAAATTTGGTTGCCTTAACAGTTAGATTGTCTTGCCTCCCAAAAGTTACTTTACAAGCCATCAAAGTGAACTAATATTTCTACAACTACTTCCATTTGTACACATGGATTTTTCATGAGTCCCAATTACAAGAATACTTAATTCAAAAGTAGTGCATTCTTGTGCAATAATTGTAAATATTTGTATAATTATTTGCATGGTGTCAAACGTGGAGAAATTAGTGAGAGGGAATTGCTAGTTTCACTATTCAGGGTACTCCCATGTAAACTAACTTCTCAGATGACAAAATTTTCTTCACTTTGGATGCCGTCATATTCTCTACTTTCTACGCAGTACCATGTCCTTGTGTTCAATCCATTGTGTCGCCGCCTTTACATATGCTAGTATGCTACTACATCTTCATATTTAAAAACTTTAAAATACACTCTTCAGTCACCTCTGCCATGCTGTCATCATAAAACTGACTTCTATAATAATAACTTGCCCTCTACCATGTACAAAGCTAGTTTTTGCGTATCCAACAATATCACGCTGACAATTGGAATTGTCCCTCTTTCCATACCCTGTAGCTTGGTATAATCCCTTCTAAAAGAATATAAGACATTGTTTCCAACTTCCATGCAGAACATTCCCTTTGTTTTCTTAGCTTAATTCTGCCTCTCTACTTTTGTTTCCCAACTTCTTTTATCTACAGAATGCCTCCTGCTAACCACATTGAGTCTATCACTCTTCACAATACACAGCATTGGCCGAGTGGGCGATGGATTCCGATGCGCTTCAAGGTGGGCTCCTGGGTGACACTAAATCCCGATACTTCTTCTTCCTAGAGGCGGGATTCGTCTCGATACAATCTTCACAGTCAGTAGTTTCTATGGAAGGCACAAGTCTAAGCCTTTGAGCTCTCTGGTGAAGGAAGGTGTATCTCAGGAGTCAAAGTTCGGCATGCGTACGAGCCTCGCCAGATCTTACTTGACCCTAATCTACCTCGACCACGCATTCCTTGTAACTATAAGTAACCCTTATCCTTGTTCCTCTTTCTTATATGTAAGTGCAGTTTTGAATAAGGATGTGTTTGCATATTCTTATTTCTTATTTCCAATACTGTTATATTGTTGAATGCAAGTAAAGTTGGTTTAGGGTGCGGATATAGAATTTCTCTAGAATCAGGCACAGTAAATTATGTTATAGTTATGGAACATATTGATGGCATTTGGGAATTGAATTTGTTTGTCCAATAAGCAAGGCTGGTTTAGGTGTTCCATATTTAGTCGTTTTTGATAGATTGTAGAATCGAAAGTCAACTGATGAAGTTGGGAAGAACCCTAAACCTTAAGTGTCAATTGGGATTAGACAAATATTTGATGATATTGGTCACTGCATAGGCTTCTGATTTTGAAATCATACCTTCTGTGTACACACTGTCAGTCATAGCAAGTTCTTACCAATTTGATGTTCCTGCACAACTAGACCATTTCTACAATCAGTAAGAACTTGCTACAACTGACAATGTGTACATGGAAGGCATGATTTCGAAATCAGAAGCGCGTGCACTATTGCCCACAGGGAAGTTTTTAGAGATCTGATGCTTCTACATAGCTAGACCATTTCTATGATGATCGTAAATTGATATTTGAAGTGTCCTGTTTTATGTACAGAACGGATAATAATTAGTATGCATATAGTTTTTCAATGCTCTTATAATAGATTGTATTGCATGCTTAGTTTCTAGCCTATACACTAATCAGTACTGACTTGTCGTATATGACTGTTGATATAGATTTGTTCCCGACCTTTTTCGACAACTGGGTCCATCCTGCGTCAATTGTCGGGCTTGTTGTGGGAATGCATGCGGAGATTGGGATGATGATTCATCACAATAGAAGTGCTCGCAAATTGTATGATCACAGTGTCTTTTACTACCGCTGGACATATGTACCACTTGCAGAAGAACGACCATATGGGGACTTGGAGGAGATTCAGTTACTGTGAGCTCCCAATTTGTCACTTGGGACTCGTAGAATTATTTTTGGAAAAATTTGCAATTTAAAGTTGATAAAAGTATACAAAAAGCCATAAAAAGATTATAGAACCAGAATAGGGTTGTGTCATATCCGTTATAGTATTTGGTCTAGATTTGTGTTTGTACTTAGAATCCCCTCAAATCTTGCCTAAAAATAGTATAGAAATAACAAAATGGCTAGATTTGGAGGATTTGAATCACATAGCCCTAAAAGGGCTAAATTCCACCATGAATGTGGCAATTCATGGCTAAGTCGGTCCGAGGGATCCACAACGAGGCCACTAGGTCGGGTCCTAGAGTTAGATTTAGAATTCCCCATTAGATCGACAAATTCCCAAAATCCCGATTGTTAGCATATAGGAGCCACTAACGCAAAACAGGGCCCGTGGTGGAATCTACAGCCCAAGGATGGTGTTCTAGGATAAATCCCATGCGAGAAGTTCAGCGATGAAATCGATTCGCCAAGATTCCTCTACATGCAGAAGATTCCCGCACCGTCGCTAATTCGAGGAGATGACCAGTTTTAATCTCCACTGACCAATCGTGCCAGGTACGGAAACGCACCTACACGTCTTTCAAGTGACTTCTTGAGAGGTCCCGTGAAAATTCCCGGCATCTTCCGACTTGCAAAAGGACCTTTTTCGGGTGGTCAACCCTTCTAACTTCCAATGGGAATTTCATGAAAATTACCCAGGTTACAATAAAATCCCACTAAAAATTAGACTAGCTTTTTTTTATGTTAATAATGCACTCCGTGAAGTTTCACGACATTCTAATAGCGGCAAGTACCCGAACCGGCGAGATTCCTCGGGAATTAACCACGTGGCGGGGTCCCCGCGATGTTGACCAGCATTCCGGGACCATACAATGGCGAAACGAAGTCAAGCAAGAGTCCTTTCCAACTCTCTCGCATCTACCAGAGACCCTAGGCTATTCAGATTTCTCAAAATAGGAGACCACCAAGATCTAAGATTTTACCACAATTTGGTTTTTAAACTAAATTAGCCTACGATGGATTTTTTGGCCTCGGTACGGGGGGTAGAGGAATCAAGGACTAAACACGGCGATCTGGAGCCAACAGCGCAATCCGTTCGGCGATTGGAGTTAATCTCCAAAAGTTAGGATGTTGGTCCAGCATAGATGGTAGAAGTAGATTTTTAGGGATTAGGATGAAAATCTTTGAGGATGAGGATGAAAATCCGAGTTGATAAAGTTACCTTAGAACTCTAGAGGGAGGGGTGGGCCCTTGGAAACCTATATAAGGGCCCCATTTCTCTCTCTTGAACACCCCCAATACTTGTTTTTGGGTCCGTGAGTCCAAGTTATTTCGGATATTTTGGCGTTTGAAGTCAAAAACCTCTACGGTGTTTTTGAAGCACTTTTGGCTCCATTGTTGTTGTTTTTCAAGCTTTGAAGGTCCTTGGAGGTCCTTCTATCTTGCCTTGTTTACTCTTTGTGTACTCTTAGTACTCTTGTTGTGAGTAGAGAGACTCTTTCTTTCCTTGTGTGTCCCTTTTGTGCCCTCGTGAGCTAACTTGAGAGGTTTAGGAATCTTTTGGTGTCTTGTGCTAATCCTAAAGCCACCCCCCACCGTACCTTGGCAATGCCGCTTTAGAGGGCCTTTAGCGCATAAGTCTTTCCGTGTCACCCTTTGTTCTAACTCGTTTTGTTTCCCTTACTCACATGTTCTCACCTTTTCTCTAACGTTCCCTTGTTGAGTGGACCCCCCTCCGGGACGGCGAAGCTTTGACCCTATGTGTGTTTTCTTTAAAAGTTTTGTTTTTTTCTTCTTCTAAAGTCTCTCTCATTGTGTGGACCTCCCTAGGAGACGGCGAAGCTTTGAACTTGTGACTAAGTTTAAGTCCTAAAGTGTGTGTTAAACGGGTTCGGACGGTGGAGCTTTGAACCCCCAGAATACCGCCAAATCCTAAAGTTGGTGTTATACCCAACTTAGTGGCGAAGCTTTGAACCTACCCGGTGTTTAGTTCCAAAGTATAGTTTCCAAGACCTTTGTGGAAACGTCCAAAGTTTAGCTTCCAAGATATGTAGTTTGTTTTTTTAAGGTTTTTAGCAAGTCCCGTGTTTTTCACAAGTTTTAGCAAGTCTAGTTTCCCCAAGTCTAGAGTTCTCCCAAGTTTTTAGCAAGTCTAGTTTTCCCTAAGTCTAGAGTTTTTTCCAAGTTTTTAGCAAATCTAGTTTCCCCAAGTCTAGAGCTCTCCCAAGTTTTTAGCAAGTCTATTTTTTCCTAAGTCTAGAATTTTTTCTAAGTTTTAGCAAGTCTATTTTTCTTCCAAGTCTAGTTTTTTTTTATGAGTCTACCCCCCCGAGTATGTGAAAAAACCAATCTAGTTCAGATCAGGGCCAAAAAACCAGCCAGTTCATAATCGGGCCAAAGAAAAACCAGCTAGTTCAGATTGGGCTGGACCAATACAGTCAACAGTCACAGAAAATTATTTATTTATTTATTTAATTAATTAAAAAAAAAAAAAATCCGACCCCCCAGCCACCAGCCAAGCCGATAGCCAGGGGGCCAGGCAAGCCAGCAGTTGCTGGGTCCGGGGGCCCGGCTCCCAAAACTCTCCTTTTGGGAGGGATTTTGGTCTGTGCTTTCCTAAACAAAAATGTTGGACTAGAATTTAAGAAGCTAGGGGTAGAGAGGTAGAGTAGGGGAGTAGGAGCTCTAAAAGTAAAAAAAAGAGAAGGGGAAGAATAGAAGTAGTATCTCCACGCATATACCTGCAAACAAGCCTCCCAACTCTCTCATCGTCAAAACTACAAAACAAGAATGGAAGGAGATTAGGGAAGGAGAAGAAGAAGTAGGCAAGAGGAGGTGAGAGACGATAAATAGTGACCTAGGCCTAGGCTAGGTAGGCTTAGGGAGGAAAATCTTGAGAATTCGCGGTGACTATTGGAAGGAGGATTAGGATGACACAAAGGCAAAGTTGTGTGAGAGGGTAGGAAGCACATTTAACCTTTCTTGGAAGTTGAGACCATAGTGTAAGACTCATAAAAGCTTAGGTGGAATAGTACTAGTGTAGAAGGAGAAAGAAAGAAAGAAAAGGAAGGAAGAAGGGAAAGAAGAAGTTTAGATCGCACGAGTGTAATATTTTCTAAAATTAAACGGTGAGCTTGGAAAAAATCAAACAAGACAAAGGATTACCATGGAGTATGAAGATGTGCACGTAGACATGGAAGAAGTTATTCTTGACACCGGCAGTGAAGAGGTGAGTTTTTGAATTAATCCTTGGTGTTTTTCCCTAATTAGCGTTGATTTCCTTAATCAGCCCTTAAAACACAATTAGTGAGCCGAGATTAGCGTGAATTAGAAGTTTAGATTCAAAAGTTTATAGATTAAGGGTAGAGGTTTCCAAAAACATATACAATTAGGATTTGGCTTTAAATTGACCGTGTTAGGATAAGTTAAGTACTAGGGGGTGGGACGGAGGAATTTGATTAAAATTTCATCCAAAGGGAACAATGGACGGAGATTAGGGATTTAGATTAGGAAGAATATTTAGGATTAAAATTAGGGATTAATTAGCGGTAAAAAACTAAAGCCAAATTAAAGTTTTAATTGTAAAGTTAACCCCTAAAGGACCGGCATGCCTTTTTTGGTTGTATAGAAATTTTGGGCAGGTACGTGTGACCAGAGATTTTAATATTTTAAGCTGAAATTTTAATAGAAGGTGGGCGCGAGGAATATCTTTCACATACACTAAATTTCAGGCCATTTGGAAATAGGAGTCAAAAGTTATGGCCAAATATGTTACTTTTTTTCGTAACTGGGCAGTCTGGGCAGCAAAAAAAATTTGGCAAGAATTTGATTTTTTTTTTTAACATTTTTTTTCTCATAGATTATATTTTTTTCTATCTAAAAAGCTTTGATTCATTTCATTTGGGTTTGTTATGAGAAAGTTATGGACATTCTTGTTTTTTGGGCAATTAGAGCATCTTCTTGAAAAAAATAACTTGTAGGAATCATTTCTAAATGCTATTTTTGCAATTTTTCAAAAAAAATAAATTCTCATGGTTTAGTTTACTTGCTAGAACAATCTCACCATTGGGATTAGTGTATTTTAATTCCATCTAAAATATATTAATATTTTAGATTTTCCTTCTATCTCATACCTACTTCTAGTGAATAATTTTTTTAGGAATGATAATTAAGTTTTTTTGAATATATATTTTTTTCCTAGACTCTCAACTCAATTCTCCACTATAAACATCTGAAGCTCCAAACTCTGTAGTGCAAAAGTTTTAAGTTTAAAATGTTCAAATTCAAAAAATCTAGTCCCGCAATGTGCTGAAATACTTTTTTTTTCCACTTTAAACGCAGATATCTTGCAATCTGAGCGGTCAAAAATTCTGAAATTTTTTCCACACATTCTCATACTAGTTAGGTGTAAGATCCTACGGTTAGATGTGCAAAAAAAACATTTTTCAAACATTTTTACTCCTTGCTATAGAAATGGCAGTTTTGAGTGTTTTTTGGCAGAAAAATGGCCTTGGGCCTTTAGGGGTTAAACTCTAAGTTAAAAAATCTAGAATTAACTTTGGGAAATAAAAAAGTTAGAGTTAATTTGGAAGTGTAATCTAGGAGTTAAATTCTCAAGGCAAATCTTAGCCTCTTAGGGTAGTTTAAGAGTAAAAGTTTAGAGTTAATTAGGAGTCAAAAATCCAAGTAATAGAGTAGGAAATTAAAAGTAAAAAGTTGGAGTAAATTTAGGAAGTAGAATAAAAAAATCAATTTAGAAAGTAGATTCCCAAGTTAGAAATAGGAGTTAAATCTTGAAGTTAGAAATTTAAAGTTAGAGTAAAAATTAGATAGTAAAATCAAAGCTCAAAGTAGAAGTCAAAAACTAGAAGTAGAAGTTAAATTTTAGAGTTAGTTTCTAGAAGTAGAAAATCTAGGGTTGGAAGTGAAAATGTAGAGTCAAATCTAGAAGTTAAAAAATTGGGATTAATTTTAGAAGTAAAAACCTAGAGTCAAATGTCAAAAAATAGAGTTAACTTTGGAGTGTAAAACTTTAAGGTAGTTTAGAAGTAAAAATTTAGAGTTAAAAGTCAAAGTATAGAGTTAACTTTGGAAGGTAAATTTTGGAGTTAATTTAGGAGTAAAAATCGAGAGAATAAAAAATCAAAACATAGAGTTACATTTGGAAGTTAAAATTTAGAGTAGAAGTTAAAAGTCAGGGTTAGTCTTTTGAAGCAGAACATCCAGGTGGAACATTAAAATACAAAAGATAGTCTTAGGGGTTCATGGAAGAAACATAGGGGTCCCTATTTCACGTAGTTAGCAACGTTAGAAATGACGCCAACTACCCAGCCAACCCTAGACATAGGATAGATGGTTAGGGAGTTCGAATTTCACTTTAAATCATTATCACCCTTGATCATTGCAGTTCGCTTGGAAGTTATCACATGCATCTCTAGTCCTTTCTTTTGCCCATCCACGACACTTAGGAAATGTTAGCAAAAAATATCCATTTCTTGAAAGGCATAGTGGACCGCGCTTACAATATCCTCATATATTAAAAAAGTGGATAAAAGCATAGAACCTGGTTGGTGTTTGCTTTATTACCAAGGGTGGGTAATCTAGCGCCCACAGTTACCAGGCTTCTGTTCGACTTCCTGGCCCTTGCCCGACATGTTGACGTCAAAGACTTTCTGAGCGAAGATGCGATCAGACTTTTGGGGTGCAATGAAGCACACTACTGCTTCGCTCTGGTGCCACATCCAGTGGTTTATGCCCCTTCATGTGTTTATAGACTTGTTCGCATCAGCATCAGCTCGAAAGAGAATGCCTTCATTTTAGACTATTTGTGACATCAACGATGAGGTGTTCAGAAACTTAATGGATCCAGGATGGAACTCTAAGACTGTTGACCAAGGTGATGTTATCAAATGCACAATCAATTGCCCTTCTGTTGTTTTTCATTTTCACATTGCAAGGCAAACTCTTTATGTGAATTTTTTCTATATAAAAGAGAGATGGGTATCCCACTTGTGGATTCAAATGGAGCACCAACTGGATGTCTCTCTAGTTGATCTATATTGTGAGGTTGTAGGCTCAAACCCTCATCAACAGCTCAAATTCAAAGTTGGGATGGACTGGCCCATATCCCACCTTTGAAATGAAGTACAGATCCACATGGGCCCGGACGTACCAGTGGAATTCAAGTTTGTGATTGGAGAGCCAGGTCAAGCTGATAAGAAACTGAACCAGCGCCGAGAGAAAATGTACAGCGTTGGAGATATTGCACCTCCAAAGACATTGAAGCTTATATCATGCTAGTTTTGACAATACATTGGCCTGTAAATTTGGCCAATACTTAGTGCTCAGTGCTTTTAAACAATTTAATTTTTAAATTTTAAACATGCTAAAGCACCAGCTTTATCTAAAGATCATAGATATTGAAGCTCAAGTCGATGCTTCCTCTAGTTTTATTATTGTTCTCATACTATAGGGATAGTCTGCATAGAGTTAATATGGTAGCCCAGTAAGAGAATTGCAATCACCTGAGTGTTTAAGACAATGTTCAACTTGATATTATACTGAAATACAAAGCCTGCTGTGCAATCCATATAAACTTATTGGTACTTGCCACTTCAATAAAGGGCACATTGTATCACACACTCAAGATTGTGACACTGCATTTGTCAGTCAAGAGAGAAACTAGAAATTGCATGTTAGCAAAGATCGTTGTTCTTGCATCATTGTTTGGCTTTACGCAATTACATCCCATGAGTAGGGGGAAGATTCAAGCTTTTGGACAGCAGAGCGAATCACCTCAACTTGACTATCAGGTGCAGTGACAGGGGATCCTTGCAGGCTTTGTAGAGTGCCATGTAACAACTTCAATTTGCTGGTAGGTGGAACTGTTATTAGGGTTGTGAGCAGATGGAAATCATTGCCGAACAAATGCAACGTTGGTTGTGATTTGTGTTAACTCTGAGCCTTCACGTTGCCCTGTTTTGCGGAGCTGTCGATAGTCTGATAGGCATCTAATTTCGGAAGCTAAGATTCAGAGTGCTGTTAGAACTTCAGACCGAAGGACGAGTAGCAGCAAACATGGCGTTTGTAAGACATCTCCAAGTAACGCTCCAAAGTGCCACTTTTGTGGATCTCCTAAGCAGTTCCTATAAGTAAGCACTTTAGTTGTAGGTTTACTTCTTTACTTTGATTCTAAATATCTATGCCTTACCTTTCTTAATTTTTGTTCAAAGATGTCACAGTTGCATATATTAAGAAAAAATTAGGTAGTTCTCTAGCGCACAAGTTTGGTCAAGGATTGACCCGTCTTGTTTTGCAATCCATGTGTTTGCAGTGGATGACAGGATGGTATATGTTGAGGCTTTACACAAAAATATTTTCTACAGGACTAATGTGGTAGAAGGTGTGGAATTCTCGTTTGGATTCCTTATCTATTGCCCTAATCATGAGGATTTTAAATCTATAAATTCTGGTATGTTGAAATTTACCTATCGGATAGTAGCCAGGTTCGGTGATCTTTCTGACCTAAGGGTTAGTCTCAGATGTGTCAGATCGAGTAGTCTACAGAGAGTTAGAATTGCACTTCAAATCTTCAATTCTAAGAGGAAATTACAAAAATGAGATTCTTAGAATATAGTCCATAATCATAAACTAGTAATAACAATTATTCAAATGTGTACACCGTGACCTAACATGAAGCTAGACAAGTCCAATTGGGCACCGACGATGATGGACTATTTGAACTTGGCTATAGGTGTACGAAATGTGGAACTTCATGACATAGGGGCAACTATGGAACCAATGTGTTTCATTTTGCCTACAAGGATAATAGTGAGGACATCACTCTGGAACTGTTCACCAGAGACCACGTTTGTATTGGAATATCATAGTAAGCTTGAAGATGTGGATTTCAGGTATACAAAGAATAGGAGATCGTTCTGAATTAGGCATGCCAGCTAGTTCTATTGCTTTAAATTCTATTTTTGCTTATCAAAAGAAATGGACTGCACGACTTGGTGACCACATTTGCCCTAATATTTTTGAGACAATCTCATACAGGCTTCACTTAATGGGGCTTGCAAAAGTGATGCTGAAGCAAAATCTGGAACTAAAGACCTTACCAGTGTCTGCATTGGGTCGCCAACGATTCTAGACTTATGGTGCAACTTCGAGACTTAGTTTGTCAACCTTCTGTTGTAATCAATGCGTTACAGACACCCCCTTACCTCCCATGCAGTTCTACATGGCGCATGCTAAAAACAAATGCATAATGGTACTCTTGCTTTAGAAATTATAAAATAAGCTATGCCCACTATCACAGATCCATTCAACTTTGCCTTTTGAATAGTATATTAAATCAATGGATGAGTTCTTGTACAGCACAAAAGTCAGGTAAGGTAGGGACATTTCATTGAGACATAAATTCTTGAACAGGAAGGTTGTCCCTTTTGTAGGAACACAATAGCACTATAAATAGATGAAATAGTTCCATCAATAAGGTAGGAGGTGCGAACTCCTACCGGGCATTAAAAGCAAACATGATTCACAGGTACATTTTGCTTTCTTCAATGTACCAACTATGCACATTTCAGGAGGTGGTCGCTTTTCTTGACCACAAATGACAACTTTTTTCCAACTTCAAAAATTCTTAACTAATTCCACAAAGGTCCAAAAAATATGAAACAACTTGGATTAGATGTCAATTTCACTTGTCTTTCAAGGAAAATTTACTGAAAAATATTTTAAGATGTTTTACCTCCCCAAAATTCAGTTTCATCGCTTAGATGGTTGCTTTATGGACCTCCTACTCTACCGTAATGCTTTGAGATTCAAGGGAAGCAACCATTCCAGGGTTTTAATAGAGCTTTCAACCACACGAACGGCTACACTGTATGGAAATCTAAGAGACACAATCTGTAGTCAGATTTCATGAATTTTTATGGCAATTTTGAGCTTCAAATTTGCAGTTGTGGGTCAAAAAAAGTACTACCCCCCAATGGCCAAAATAGACATCCATTTAGGGGTTGTTTAAAAACAATAAAATAATTTCTTAAAAAATAAAAAAATTATTCAATGTTTGAAACCATCACATGTACCTTCATTTCAAATTGCATATAAAACTAATATACGAGGCAAAAGTTATGAGCAAAAAAACACCTACCCAAGGTCAATGGACAAAAAAAAGACAAGTATTTGAGTACTTTACGAGAATTTGTAGAGCAAGTGCAAAATGTTAGAAGATCAACGGCAACATGGTAAGTGTGTTGTATCACTTTGCCAAATTGTTTGCCCGTATTGAGTGGATGTAGATGGAGACTACAATTCAACTCTAGAGAGATAACAAGAAGTTCAAATTGAATGTTTTGCAGGCAGCATAGGCTTCTCAAGAGCATGTAGTAGCATTATTTGCAAATGTTATTCATAGTCAACGGACTAGAAAGGATCATGTGAAAGAATAAAAAAAAATATAGATTTTTAAATATGCAATAAAAATATATATTTATTGCAATTCTTTATATTGATTTCTATTTTGTAATGTACACATAGATTTCTCAACATATTTTCATTTCTCATTGGAAGGATACTTTTAAAGTGCCTATGATAGTCTTATTGTTTACATTTTTTTTATGTATCCTCAATTTATTTTCCTACATCTTGTTTGGATTCTAAAGTCCCAAAGTCCCTACGGGGGACTCTTTGGATTTTGGGTAGGCCTTGTGTAACTTCAATCTTTAATATGACTTTTTAAAACTCCTTTTGAAGATAGGAAATTAGATTAACTTTCTGGGAATATAATTTTCATTTCAATTGGTGCCCGGGAGCAAATGTTATGCCACCCTATGTCCAAAAAACTTTTCAAGGGTAAGCCAAAAAAATATCACAAAAAATTGATTATTTTTTATTTTTTTATTTTTCTCAAAGATTATATTTTTGACTAAATTTGAAGCTTTGATTCATTCTATTTGGACTAGTGATGAGAAAGTTATGGACAATCTTGTTTTGGTGGCAATCAAAGCATCTTTTTGAAAAAATAACTTTTAGAATTAATTTTTGAATTCAATTTTTACAATATTTCAAAAAAAATCTATTAGCTTCTAAATTTCCAAGGCACCAAAATTCTAGTGTGAATAAAACTTTAAATTTAAATAAAACCTAATCTAATTTTTATTTTTAGAATTTTAGCATTAAAAAATAATTATTTTGAAGTCTAATTTTAGCATCAAGAATAAAATTTTAAAATGAATGATTGTGATTTTTCTATTCAAGATTTTGTGGCACAAGTGTCCATTGCAAATGTTGATTTTTTAGTGTTGAGGGCTCTTAAAAATGAGCCTCAAATACACCAAACTTTGGAGAAAATATCACATTAGAAATTCACTTAACCCTTAAAGTTCTATGACTATGTTTTCATCGGAAATGCTCAAAATTGACTGCCATTTTTAGTACAAGTACCGAATTTTTGGAAAAAAAAAATTTGTCAACACATCTAATCATAAGACCTTGTAGTGTGCTGACTTAAAAACAAGTGGTACAAATTTCAGAAATTTCCACCACATGGATTGCAAGATATAAGCATTCAAATTCACTAAAAAAATTTTGGGCCCTGTGAAAAACAAGGTAGCTGCACTTCATAAGCTCACTTTTCTGTGGAAAAATGTCTAAAATACTGGTGCTTCTTTGGATTATTTTTCCTAGAAAAGTTAGTTACATGCTTGAAAATTTTTCACATCATTTGGAATTGTACAACATATAGCGGAAAAAAAGTAGTTAGAAAGAAGTAGAGAATGATTCAAAATACAAAATTGTTAAGAATTTAGTTAAATAAAAATTGAAAAATGTCAGTCTTAATGGTTGCAATTTTGTAATAGAAAATCTACATCCTATGATTTTATTTTTTTCAAAAAATATTGAAAATTAAGTAAGATAGAGGACTTCAAAGTTTATTTTAGAGTAGATAATCTGTAACTGCCCGCAAACAAAAACTCCTCATAACTTTTGACTCATTGATCAAAATGGAATGATTCAAAGCTTTCTTCGTATATATAACTCTGAAAAACCAATTTCAAGTTTTTGTTTTTGAAAAAAGTGATTTTAAGAAATCTGCCCAGACTGCTCGGCTAGGAAAAAATTAACATGGCCATAACTTTTGATTCTTATTTCCAAATGTCATGAAATTTAGTGCATATGAAAGATATTCTTTGTTCCCAACTTCTATTAAAATTTTAGCCTAAAATATGCAAATATTTAGTTGCATGTACCTGCCCAAAATTTCTATATTGTCAAAAAACACATGATGGTCCTTTAGGGGTTAAAGAAATTATAGGGTAGATTTTAACCCCTAAAGGACCATTGTCCCTTCGGGGGACAAATGCGTTTTTGGGCAGGTACCTACGGGCTAAAATTTTGTCGTGATTTTTTAAAACTTTTTTTGGAGATAGAAAAACTGATAAGCTTCGTGTAAATATAATTTTTTTCACAATCGGTGCCCAGGAAAAAAAGTTATGACCAAATAAGCTCAAACGAGGGGACGAGGGGCAGCCTGGGCAGCAAAAAAAATGGAAAAAAATTTGAATTTTTTTTTTTAATATTTTTTTTCTCATAGATTATATTTTTGTCTATCTGGAAAGCTTTGATTCATTTCATTTGGATTTATTATGAGAAAGTTATGGACATTCTTGTTTTTCGGGTAGTTAGAGTATCTTCTTGAAAAAAATAACTTGTAGGATTCATTTCTGAATGCAATTTTTCAAATTTTTCAAATTTGTTTTCTTGGCATGGTTTAATTTACTTGCTAGAACAATCTCACCATTGGGATTAGTGTATTTTAATTCCATCTAAGAGATATTAATATTTTAGATTTTCCTTCTATCTTGTACCTACTTCGACTTAACAATTTTTTTAAGAATGAAAATTAAGTTTTTTTGAATTTCTTTTTTTTCCCTAGAATCTCAACTCAATCCTCCACTATAAATATTTAAAGCTCAAAACTTTATAGTGCAAAAATTTTAAGTTAAAAATGTTCAAAGTCAAAAAATCTAGTCCCGCAATGTGCTGAAAAACTTGTTTTTTTCACTTTAATCGCAGATATCTTGCAATTTGTGCAGTCAAAAATTCTGGCATTTTTTCCACACACTCTCATTCTAGTTAGGTGTAAGATCCTACCGTTAGATGTGAAAAAAAAGCAGTAAGTTGATTGGTCCTTTAGGGATCAAGAAGCAGTAAGTTGATTGGGGTTATGTATGTTATGTTATGTCTTTTAATATCACATTTTTTGGATGACTAATTTTTTAGGTTTGAAATGTGAAAAGAGAATTGAAAGACTTCAAATCACTTTCGTAGTTTTAACACCGTCATGATCAAACATTATAATCTTTCAATCCATAAGTAATATTGTTGTATTTTTTTTCCATGGCATCTCTAACATTTCTAGTTTGAATTTGTAAGGTTATAATTTTAAAAAATTGATAAAAGTCATCTAAATGTTGTCTTTTTGTTCAATTTAGAGTAAATTCCAAGAAGCTAAAAAATGGCCTTGGGCACTTAGGAGTTAAAAAGGGTTAAGGTTGCTTGCTAGCTACAACAATCTTGCCATTGGAATCATTGTGTTTCAATTCCATATTAGAGCTATTAAAGGTCTAGTTTTCCTTTTGATATTGAACCTACTTGTACTTAAAGAATTAAAAAATCAAAATCAGTAGTGCAAATATTCAAAGCCAAAAAATCTAATTGAGCAAGGTGCAAATTTTTATTTAATTTTTCACTTTGAATGCAAATATCTTGCAATCTACACAATCAAAGTTTTTGAAATTTTTTCCACACAT
This sequence comes from Pseudisothecium myosuroides, assembly GCA_951799445.1. Classification (NCBI taxonomy): domain Eukaryota; kingdom Viridiplantae; phylum Streptophyta; class Bryopsida; order Hypnales; family Lembophyllaceae; genus Pseudisothecium; species Pseudisothecium myosuroides. Next base: position 4,066,186 of record OX637291.1, on the reverse strand, counting down.
TTGTATACTAGTCTAGTATAAGATTCTTGTGGCTAAATATATTGTAGCAAAACAATTATTAAAGCTTTTTGATCCTTAAAATAGAAATAAAAAATTTAAATATTTTTTATTGGAAAAAAGGCCTTGGGACTTTAGGGGGTCAAATACACAAGTTGTTGAACCTATAGTTAGATCGATATTGGATGGACTAACCGTCCAAACTGTCCGATTTGCCCAACTACCCAGGAAATCTAGTGACCCTCACCTGCCCAATGTGATTATTTTAAGGTAGTCACATTGTCCATACGGTCCATCCAAACTGTCCAACATGTCCGCCAATCTGGGACATCTAATGAGTCTAACTTGTCTTTAATGTGACAACTATGGTTGGACTTGGACCCAAGTCCTATGTACTAAAAAATTTGAAGTATGACTATAAAAGAAATATGACAAAAGAAAAGTGTGTAGTTTCATCCCTGGAAATTATAAAATTCAAGGTTGTCAGTGAGCTCAACCCTTAAGCTTAGTACCCTTGGGCGGAAACACGGTAAGCCATGTTTGTACAGTACTAAGAAACAACAATAAGATCCCCGCCAACACACTTATTAGCCTCCATGGTCTTGCATATAATAACTCCCAATACTCCTACCGCCATTGCTTGAATAATGTATTTTGATGTTGATGAATGCAAATGTCCGACCAAAGCATTCTTCCTTGTACTTGAAGAAAATGGCGCAAACAACCCCTTCAATCTTTGATTCTACATCCTACAAGAATCTCATTTCCTAAATGATTGTTGATCACTCTTTGCTCGGCCAAAAGTTGCACGTCCGCCACATCGATGCATAAAGAGGCCAAATACTTAGAGGAAATCCCCTGACAAGCCCCCTGAAATTTTTTGCTCATGAAGTACCAGGTTTGGGAATGCCAACTCATTGTAATCGTACAACTTTATACTGGGCAACTGCAACTGAGCACTTTTCAAGTATCCCTTGCCATTGAGTCTAATGTCACTTACAATCGGAATAGTACTGATAATCCAAATTCCCATTGCTTCCAGGCAAGAGGCAGAGGGGATGCTTTCCATGCTGGGATCCACCTTAAGAGGAAGGAAATGGTTGCAGAGGACTTTGTAGATGCAATCTAGAAGATGTTAGCAGTTGATCAAAGATTTCATGAGTGGGACAATAGAATAGGCCTTGAGTAAGTGTTTGTGAAGCCCAACTCTATTGTCGTAAGGTGTGGAAGGACGTTTCCGGTGTTCTCTAGGTACATGAAAGGATTGAGGTGAAGAACAACTACGTTCAGCACCTTCTCTAACTCATTCTCAACGGTTTTCTTGATTTTAAAAAACAATGCAAGGTCATTTTGAATTTTTGCTTGTGTTATTTTGTCATTCTTACACGGTTCACTACAAGAAAATGAGCACATAATGACTTGCAAAAATGACTTCACAGCACTCATTCCAGACACATATGACTTACAAGTCTAGTTTGGAGTCATTGTAGACAAGTTATTTTTATCAATGATTGCATTTGTACTATTGCCATCCATTTTCTTTGAATGTACAAAGGATGAGAAAATCTATATGTTATATGAAGTGGAAAGGGCAATTTTGGGATCAGTCTACTCAATTATCCACGTGGTAAAGGATTCCAATGTGTCCGCCGCGTCAGCAATTGATGGAACATGGGTTGTCCAACACGGTAGCTGAGGTGGGCTAAATTGAAGACGGGGCTTTGCTGATGTGGCATGCAACTACCAACATGATTGCTGACGTGGAATGTTTCACAGACAAATCTTAGATAAATCATATGTAATCTAACACGCCCCGGATCTACCAACAATCATTGTTTAGTCATTCATATGTTGGCAATCATGCGGTAGTCATTGTTTAGTCATTTATATGTTGGTAGTCATATGGTAATCATATGATAGTCATTTGTAATGATATGACAACCATTGTTAGTCACTTATATGTTGGTTACGCAGTAGTTGTGTATATGACTATTATAGTCATTCATTAGTTATTTTATAGTTGCAAACAAAAAACAAGAAAGCAAGAGGATTTCAGTACACTTGTTAATGAGTCATTTTGTACGTTTATTACGTAAACGCCTCAATCCTTTTTGAACTTTTGCACATTTTTGCCAATATCTTTGTACAAAAATATCATTTACCGGAATTTCATGAATATGGTTGTTAAGGATGGTTGTCTTTTCTAGATTCATGTATTACATTGGATAAATGAAAGTTGGTTGGACTATAGAGTGCCTTGAAGCCCTCTGTTCATTGTCCAGAATATGGACGTCAAAGCGCTTTAAGGTTAAAACGAGAATCAGTATCGATTTAAATTTCCATACGCCCATCTGAAAAAGTGATATTATTGTGAATTTCTGCCAATATTGTAAACTTGAGCAAGGACGATAGCTACTTTCTATGAGTAGATCCGTGATGAGAAACCAATTTGCAATTGGACGAGCTTGGATACAATCATATAGGTAAGTTACCTGGGTTGAAGCGGTATATCAAAACGAGACTGGAAGTATTTTGGATATTGAAATACCAGATCCAATTAATTGGTATGAAACTTTCAATTACCTCAATCAATACTCATGTTGCAATACTATGTTGCCATTCAATACTTCGAACTTGAACCAGAGTTATACCATGCCAATACTGGCCTTAGTATCTTGAGTCCGCTATTGAGAAATCAAGGAGCTACATTACTCCAACCACATAGGATGAAATGTAACAACCTATCTAAGAGTAATATCTCAGTAGTCTTTCGTTTTGTGAAGAAATGAAGTGCTTGAACCATTTTGGTGTCATAAAAGATGATGCGAGTACAACACTGATTTTCATATGCTCACACAAATTAGAGTTGGGTCCTGCTGCACTGACCGCATGACGCTAAATAGCCAATAGTACCAATCTAGAAGTTCGCTCAATCGCATCAGTGTAAGGTAACTTAAGGTTGTTACTTAGAGTCGACCAATTCCATCAGATAATCCCAGTGAGTACAATTTAGGATGAAATTGTAAGGTCTCAGAACCTGCACAAGCGAACGAGAGACCTGGGACTACAGACGAAATGGCAGAAGCTGTGAAAAGAGATGACTCTGGGAGCCAAACGACTCTGGGAGCCAAATGTTATGCTTGAAACACCAGGTGCGACTCCACTAATATGGTCCATCTGTGTAAAATTAATGCACTATTTTCAGGGTACCAATGAATTCGAATATAGTTGGTGCTAGTGAGGAGTTCATTTCATGATCCTGAGAACCCCATTTAAGGAAATCCAGTGTCCAATTTAGAAACCATTGACATTGAAGACCTACAGTATATATATATATATCCATTTGGTGAGGAAGTAAGAAATACACACATCAAGGCAAAAGAAATTCAACCAATTTGTCTGATCAAAAACAAAATGAAATGCCAGTACTTGTCGAGAATGCCAACAAAAATCTCGCCAACAAATAAGCAGTGAAGTCGTCTCCGCTTGCCTCTGCCCTAAACCCTAAAACCCTAAAACCCAAACCCAAAGAGTGATATGTACACAGACCGATTCTGGCGCCACGGAGCGCAGACTTAGAGAAGCAAATGCACCCACAAGATCTTCCTAAATTGAAGCTGTTATGGGACGTCGGCACGTCGGGCAATTGGTGTAGCCATAACTTTGAAATGTTGTCCTGCATTGAGAGTGCGCTCTGTGCCCGCAGGCCATGTCCACATCGGGAATCGGTGAATGCATTGTTATTTGTTAGTGTTCCGAAACAGATGGCACATTCCTTTGTCTTGTGCTTGAGTTTATCCGATCCTCTGCTGGTATCGTGGCTTGGCAATGGATTGACTGTGATGATGAGATTGCTCCAGTCTGCCACGTTTTGACCATTCACATCGTCCAACCTCCGGCCTTCTTTGTCATTGCTGCTCACATGCCACTTGCTCATCATGTCGATGGAATGGACACCTGCTTTATGGCCCTCGAACATCTACTCACACTCATAAAATATCACTGTGGTTGCTTTGAAAACCGACCCACAAACTGGGCACTTTGCGTCTACTCATAGGAGACGTGTGATTTCATCTTCAGATTTTTTGTTGTAATCATATACATAGGTAACATGGAGCATAAAGAAAATGATTTTAAAGTTTGTGTACATAGATTGAAAACTATACAAGCTACAATATACCATATTGAAGAAAGCCAATGTATGCAAATGGAACGTCACATTGAATTGTAAATTGGACGAATTCAGGATCAAGCTAAGATCTAGCTAGTTTAAACTAGTGGACAATTATGCCCTTATAGTAAGAAAACTAATTGGTGCCAATCACCATTACCATGGCCTTCATGTAGTAAGATCATTCAAAGGAAGCTTACACCAATGAAGTAGGAGAAGGTGCAACTAAAGTGTTCACATCAGAGCTCTGTGAGAATTCCAATGAATGATAGAGTCCAAGGGGCTTGGTGGATGGCAATGACGGTATTAGTACCGTTGTGATAGAAGATTCATTTCCTATGTCTTGAATCTGTTGCAATAGTCTATTTACTTCTCCCATAGAGGGTCGAGTCTTGGGATTGGGAAGGCAACAAAAGAGTCCCAATTGAAGCAAACTCAAAATTATTGCCGTTTCAATTTCCAAGTCTTCATTTGCAACTATGGATTCTAAAGTGGTGTTACAGTTCAAATGTTCAAACTCACTTGGTGGTTGAGATGTTCTAAGCATTCTTTGATCTGCCATACTCAAGAGTGTACCACCTTCATAAGCACGCCAAACTACAAGCAACAACACAAGATCCTCAGGTTCCACGGTTTGCAAATCCAAAGGGCACCTTCCACACACCACTTCCAACACCAAGATGCCAAAATTGTACACATCCGATTCTTTTGTGGCTTTGCCCGTGTATGGCAACTCAGGAGCTATGTAGCCAAATGTGCCTGCTGCCAAAGTAGTCTTCTCCAATTTGTGGTGGTCCATCAAACGAGCAAGTCCAAAGTCTCCAACATAGGCATTGAAATCCGCATCCAACAATACATTACTAGACTTGATGTCCCGGTGCAAAATACAACTCAAGCAATCTTCATGCAAGTACTTTAGGGCTGCACCCACCCCTTCAAGAATGGAATGCCGCATTTTCAATGATAGAACTCGTTGGCTACCATTTTTGTAAAGCCAGTTATAGAGAGTTCCATTGGACAAGTATTCATACACCAATAACAATTTGCCTTTCTCTTTACACCATCCTTGCAACTTCACCACATTTCGATGTCGAATTTGGCCTAGACTTACCACTTCAGCATGAAAAAGGGATTCAGCTTGTGCGGATTCTATCATGTTGATTTGTTTCACAGCAACCAAAATACCACCACCTGAATCAAACGTGGATTTCAACAACATTAAATTGAATTGAATTTTTCTATGATTGAACAAAAACACCTTACGAAGATTATATTCAAAGAGGTAACATGGCTATCTAAGTTTATGAATGCGATTCATGAAGTCAAACCTACATATCCTATTTGGAAGGAGCTTTTGTTGTTGTTTAGAACTATTACTACATGCAAGTTTCACAACAGTGTCAAACAACACAGGAGCATGAGTCCTGGAGTTCACGCCTGATTGACTATTTAGTGGCCATCCCACCATACATCACGATTGATGTCCAGAATTCACTAAAAAATCTCACTGGAAAACACTCCTCAGTCTCACCTTCCAAAGAGCCTTTGTAAACAACTCCCGATCCGCCTCGTCCGAGCAAAGTTCTTTCATCAAAGTTGTCGGTTGCCTTGCACAGCTCATTATACGAGAAGACACGTGGTCCTGTGGAGTAACCCAAAGTAGTGTAACTGGTGGATGGCGACGCAAATGTAAAGACGGACCAGAAAATCACCAAGGCAGCAAACGTTCCAAACAGAACTCCTGAAGTGACACTAATCCACGTTTTCGACTTCAAATATTGAAGCATCAGTTGGAGCTTTGACTCTGATACCCCGGTGCTGAAGAAGCTCCAGGACAAGAGTTCATGCTCTTCCAAATGGTTGACATCTGAGCCACCCGAGAACAAGAGCACTACCTCATCTCCAACCCATGTCGGAAATTTGTAATTGGAAATGAGCAACAGCGGCTGGACGGGCTTGGGATTTGATCCATTGACCATTCTGAATTCCAGAGTCTGGGATGAGCTACTGAAATCAACCCAAGCAGTGAAAACTCTCCCATTGGAGAAATACGAGCAATGCGTGTCATTACCACAAAGGTTGTGAGTGTATGCTTTGACATCATATTCAAAATCAAGGTTTCTGACAACCCTGATGAGGTTATTGCTGGGCTCCTTGTCCCGATTTGGATTGTAATCTGTGTCAATTTCGACTGCACAGGTTGGAGGAGTCGCTCGAATGTTTTCAATTCGAGATACCTTGCATGCACCAAACTGTGACAAATGGGAGAAAATCTCCTGAAACCTAGCCATGGGTCTGTACTGGGTGATGACAAAGTTCATTCCGCTCCCATCCAAGGAGTTGTTCATGTTGTCCCAAGGCACGCCATGACTGGTGAAGGTGAAGGTGAAAGAGGAGCTGAAGGAAGCCACCCTCCCAGTTGCTACATTCTGAATGCGGACCTTTTTCCCGTACACCAGTGCTCCACAAGACCCTCTGGAAGCAAGCGTCCTGGCACCTGCGTTCATGATGTAGGAACGATGGTCGGGATCGTACGCAACATCTCCAAGTGTATAGAAATCGTCATGAGGCGAGAAGTTGGGGAAGGTGATTAGCGTGTCTGCAGTTGTAATTGGGTTATGGAACAGTACTGTAAACAGGACGATAAGACGTAGAATAGCCGTTGTGGACAACATTGAATCCATCACTATTTGCAATTGCACTGAATGATCTCAATGTTGCTCTCACAACACCCCCAGGGTCTGACCAATAGAAAACTTTGTGTCACTGATTCATTAACAGTAAATGACCTGATCCCCCCTTCCGAGAACAATTGCTAGAATCTGGAAACTTCTGATATTCCCGTACAGAAACATACAAGCCAGAACACATGCACGTGAGTTCGCAGTCCTACAAAAAAAAACTGCAAGACCGCCTAACGTAAGTGTGAGCGGCATGTACACTCACAACGTTCCCAACCCATCCCGAATGGCAGGATTCCCTCGATCCGTGCACCTCCGAAAGCGCAAATCCAATTACTGACGTTCCCGAAGGCGACGAGGACTCGTCATGCCCGATTCAACCGGCCAATTCCTTTTGTAGTAGTGACAATGACAATCTGATCTCTGTGCTTTGAGGTATCAAGAGCGAACCTCGCATTCTGATGCAATCAAGCTCCTCCACAGTGATATAACTTGCGAGGGGGGCAAGCTCGGGGGCAAGCTCATGACCAAGCTGATGGTGAGGAGTACCCAATCCATTGAATTCTTTTAAGACCGTATTACAATATACAGTAAGTGGCCACGTTGTGCGAGCCGGCAACTTGGACAGTACTGCCATAAACTGTAGCTCGAGGTCACCTTAGGCGCATTTTTGCCAAAAAAATTATTTAAAATTGGAAGGGTTGAATCGGCAGTCCATTTTTTTATTCAGAAGTTATTTGGTACTTATTAAATATTTTTTCTTAACTTCTAAAGAATCAAGTATGCGTTCAACGTGCGCAAGAATTCCTAAGTAGGACTCTACAAAGTCAATTTTGGTCGGATGTTCACAAAACTTTGACTCAACGTGCAAACATTTACTCTCTTAATCCCTAAAGGCCCAAAGTCCCCTCGGGGGACATTTGGGATTTTGGGCACACTCGTGCGACCTGAAATTTCGACCTAATTTTTTGAAACTTTTTTTGAAGATAGAAAATCACATTAGCTTTCCAAAAATATAATTTTTTTTTCAATCGGTGCCCGGGAAAAAAAGTTATGCCACCCGAAGTCAAAAAAGCAGTTCGCCGGGCAGAAAAAAAAAACTTTAAAAAATTGAATTTTTTTTTTTTTGATTTTTTTTCTCAAAGATCATGTTTTTGTCTATATTTGAAGCTTTGATTCATTCTATTTGGACTCAGAATGAGAAAGTTATGGACAATCTTGTTTTTCGGGCAATCTAAGCGTCTACTTCAAAAAACAACTTATAAAATTCATTTTTGAATGCAATTTTGGAAATTTTTCAAATTTTTTTTTTCAAAAGGTTAAGTTTGTTTGCAAAAACAATCCCACCGTTGGGATTATGGTTTTTTATTTCCATCTAAGAGCTATTGAAGACTTAGTGTTTTGTTCAATTTTGGATCTACTTCTACTTAACAATTTTTTTATATGTGAAAATCAAGTTTTGACATTCTGAAATTTTTTCCCCTGACTCTCAACTCGATTGTTCAACATAAAAAATTTTAACTTTATGGTGTGTAGTGCAAAAAAAATCCACAAATGGCCGTCAAAGTCATCTGAAATTGCAATCCAGAGTTCAAAAAAACTTCTTTTTTCAACTTCAATCGCTAATATCTTCCAATCCGTACGGTCAAACTTCATGAAATTTTTACCACATGATCTAAGACAAGTGAAGTACAAGATCCTACGGTTAGATTCTAAAAAAAAGTTTTTTTTGGTTTAGGAAGTGATTGCAGCAGAAATGATAGTTTTCAGTGGTTTCGGAGCCAGAAAATGCCTTGGGCCTTTAGGGGTTAATGAGAATATGATTTTTTTTCCAATTGGTTGCCCAGTTCAAAGGTTATGTTGTCCTAAATTTTTAACAAGCTTGGGCAACTTCAAGTTGTATGTACAAAATTCCTTGTCTACTTCTAAAATTTGGTAGGTATGTAATCAACATAATACAAGTTAAAAAAATTAAACCATACATAGTTCAATAATCCCACTCTAGGAGGAGTTAAAAGTGTATTGATCTTGTTGTTCAAAGTTGGAAAAAAATATTTTCTTCTAGTTTCAAACACTATAATCTCTCAATCCATGCAGTGATTGCCAACGGTGCTAGTATGTGAGCCTAAGAATGCAAGCTTGTGAGCATTGAATTTACAATATAGGTACCTATAATATAGATACCACACACCATAGGAGGTATATGTATCATAAACACCTATAATATGGGTATTTGTAACATATATACCCTATAATCATAGACGATTTTTAAAGTATATACACCTATAACATAGGTGTGTAGTATTCTAGGCTCATGGGCTCATACTCCTATGCTCACATAACAGCAACCCTCTAGTGATTGCGTTCAAAGTTTTTGAAGGGTTTTTCAGAGACAATGGCAATCGTACAAATTTATAGGGTTGAATTTTTTTTCATTTTTTTACCATCTAATTTTTGACAGTGTTTGCCGAAAATATGCCTTGGTTCTTTACAAAATAGTGAAATTAGGTTGCCTTAATAATTAGATTGCCTTACTTTAAGAAAGTTACTCTACAAGTCATCAAAGTCAACAAATATTTCTGTGGATACTTCCATTTGTATAGTGGGGTATCATTCAAATTGGCGTTTTGGCATTTGCAGAGAAGGAAATTTCACATCTGCCAACTTTGACAGCCTCCCAAGGGTTGGAAAATTGTTTTTTTACTATGAAATTTTTGTCATAGGAACATCTTTATGTCAATAATATGTATATCTAATTTCAAGGTCAAATGATTCACCAAAAAAAAAGATATTCAAAGTCTACCAACATGTGTAGCGGTGAGAAAATTTTCACTGTTGCCAACTTTGACACCCTCCCAAGGGCTGAATTTTTTTTACCATGAAATTTTTGGCATGAGTTCTTCTCTATTTTGATAATATGTATGTCAAATTTCAAGGTCAAAAGATTTACATAAAAAAGGATATTTGAAATCTACCCACATGTATAGTTGTGAGAAACAATTTCACTACTACCAACTTTGACACTCTCCCAAGGGTTGAAATTTGTTTATTTACCATTAAATTTTTATTATGGAATCATCTCTATGTTAATAACATGTATGCCAATTTCAAGGTCAAAAGATTCACACAAAAAAGATATTCAAAATTTGCCAGTGTGTATAACTATGAGAAAAATTTCACTACTGCCAACTTTGACACTTTCCCAAGGGCTGAAAAAAAAACATTTTACCATGAAATTTTTGGCATGAGATCATATCTATATTGATATCAAGTGTAACAAATTTCAAGGTCAAAAGATATACCAAAAAAAAGATATGCTAATTCTACCAACATGTGTAGTTGTCAGAATGATTTTTTACATCCATGTAAAAATTTACCCATTAAATGACACTATCCCCAAAGGCTGAAAAAATCATTTTCACAACTACACATGTTGGTAGAATTAGCATATCTTTTTTTTGGTAAATCTTTTGAACTTGAAATTTGGCATACATGTTATTAACATAGAAATGATTCCATAATAAAAATTTACAGGCAAACAAAATAAATTCCATCCCTTGGGAGAGTGTCAAAGTTGGTAGTAGTGAAATTGTTTCTCACAACTACACAAGTGGGTAGGTTTCAAATATATTTTTTTATATAAATCTTTTGACCTTCAAATTTGGCACACATATTATCAAAATAGAGATGACCTCATGCCAAAAATTTTATGGTAAAAAAAAAATTGCCCTCAGGAGGGTGTCAAAGTTGGCAGATGTGAAATTTCCTTCCCTGCAAATGCAAAAACACCATTTTGAATGGTGCCTGACTATACAAATGGAAGTTTATGAGTCCGAATTAGACCAATACCTATTTCAAAAGTGGTGTATTCTTGTATAGTAATAGTAAATATTTATATAGTGTCAAATGTCAAGAAATTAGTGAGGGGCAACCTAATTTCACTATTTTGTGGCAACTTAGGATTAACTTGCGGCAACCCTTCACATAATCTTGGAAGTTGAATGTTTTCTTCATTGCTCAGGAAAGTGATATTCTTGGCTTTCAATGAACTCATTATTTTTCATAATCTCCTTGTTTTGTTGTAAAGTTAGAGAAATGAATTTGGATTATTCCGCATTTTTTAGTAGACATGTCATGGGATCTTGCAATACATGTATCTTTTCCAACATTGTCACATTCTTTATGTTTAATTTTCCTTGGATTTGACAAAGTGGATTATTAATTTCCAAAACCATTCAACTTCAGAAATTTTAATTATTTTCCTTGAAGGTGACCTCAAGCTACGTTATACATAGGCTAGTGGCAATTGAAAGGCACCATAGTAAGCAATATGGGGAGTCAAGTTTTTTTTCCTAATTTAGAGACTTGTACGTAGAAATTGATTGCCAATGAATATTGAATAGTTTGTAGGCTCAGTTGCAATCAATGGCAATTATCGGTGCATATACCTTCTTGGCTGATATTTGTTTCCTTTAGCTGTACATGATAATCTGATCTCTCTAAGATAAGGATCTTGCAATTGGATTCATGTGCTTTCCAAATGGAACGAGCTCTCAAGGGTTGCAACTTCAATCAAGTTATTGATGAACTCAATGCTTCTCAGCCCCACAAATTCACAAAAGTATATGTACATCAAGCAAGTTGTATGAGCCGGCCACTTGGAGTACCGCAGACACAGCCATCTACATCAATGGCACTTTTATAAGCAACATGCTGAGTTAAATTCACTCTTTAACCCCTAAAGCAAGGTTGCTAAAGTATGAATAGCAAGAGACGAGCGTTGAACAACGAGCAATGAGCAGTTAACAATGACTGTTTTTAGAAATTCTTGTGAAAAATTTAAAACTTTTCACGGTAAGATGCCTATATTTGTGGTTTAGAATCAATACTTATGGCTATAAATAAATCTAAAGGAGATGAATGGAGATGAATGGATTTGGATGAAATACATTTGTTGTTCATTGCATTGTATGATGGATGTCTATTGAATGGGATTAAAACTCAGTCGTTTAAGATAAGGATTGATGTCCAAGTACCTTGAATCTAAGGTAAAGAAGTTGCCAAAAGACCCTCCTTCTATCAATTTGGGGGATTATTCAAACTACGATAGAAAAAAAAAATTCAAAATTATTTTCTTCAAAAAATATTTGCATTTTCAAAAAATATTTCAAAATTAAAAATAAATAAAAAACAATTGATATTTTTTAATTTTAGTAGACAACTCCTTGAATTTGAGGAGCAATTTCTTATTGCTAAAGGCACCCTCCCCATATTAATTTGGGGGAAAGTTTGAATTGCTTTAAAAAATTAAATTAAATTAAATTAAATAATAAATAAATAAATAAATAAATAAAAATTTAATTTAATATTTTTCTTAAATTTTTTTAAATTTTTAAATTTTTTTAAATTTTTAAATTTTTTTAAATTTTTTTTTAAATTTAAAAAATAATAATATTTTCATTAAGCCTTCTCGGATTCCAAAGAGCCCTTCCATGATGGCAAGAGAAGGCTTTCTTGAATCCAAAGAGTCCTTTTTGGGTGCCAAGAGAAGGCTCTTTGAATCCGAGGAGCCTTTTTTGGTACCAATAAAAGGCTTTTCGGATTCCAAGGAGCCCTTCCTTGGTGCTAAGAAAGCGCTCCTTGAATCCAAGGAGCCTTTTTTTGGCACAAAAGTACCTTATTTTTATTTTGGGGGATTATTTAAAGGTCTTCAATTCTTTATAAAGGTCCCAAAGATCCAATGGAAGGCTTTTTGAAGCCCAAGGAAGGCTTCTCGGACTCAAGGAGCCCCTTCTTCACACCAAAGAAGGATTTATTGGAATCCAAGGAGCCTTCTCTTGGCACCAAGAAAGAACTCCTTGGATTTTATTGAAGAAAAATTAAATTATTTGAATGAAAAAAAATTGAAAAACTATTTTTTTTTTTAAATTGAAAAAAAAATTAAATTGCAGTTCAAATATTCTCCAATTAATAGAAGGAAGGTGCCTTTAGCTTTTTTCAAGAACAAAAATTTGAAATTGGTTTTCTAGAATTATATATACGTGGAAAGCTTTGAATCATTCAATTTTGATCAATGAGTCAAAAGTTATGAGGAGGTTTTGTTTGTGGGTAGTTACGGATTCTCTACTCTAAAATGAACTTTAAAGTCTTTTACCTTACTCAATTTTCAATATTTTTGAAAAAAATAAAATCATTGGGTGTAGATTTTTTATTACAACATTATAACCATTGGAGTTGGCATTTTTCAATTCCATAACTAAATTTTTTAAAATTTGGTATTTTGAATTTCCCTACTTCTTTCTACTTACTAGTTTTTTCCTCTATGTTGTACAATTTAAAATGATTTGATATTTTTTAAGCATGTAGCCAACTTGTCTAGGAAGAAGAATCCAAAGAAGCACCACCATTTTGGACATTTTTTCATAGAAAAGTGAGCTTGTGAAGTGCAGCTGCCTTATTTTTCACAGGGCCAAAAAAATGATTTTAGTGGATTTGATTGTTATATCTTGCAATCCACGCGGTGAAAATTTCTGAGATTTTTACCACTTGTTCTTAAGTCAGCATACTACAAGATCCTACGGTTACATGTGTCAAAAGAAGTTTTTTTTCAAAAATTTGGTACTTGTACAAAAAATGGCAGTTTTTGAGCGTTTTTGGTGAAAACATAGTCATGGAACTTTAGGTGAAAATATTTTTTTACTAGTAAAAAATGTATTTTCTATTGATTTTCATTTTTTGTAGAATTTTAAATGAAAAACTCAAATTATTTTGATTTTTTAAGCAAAAATTTAGAATAAATATATCAGTTCTAATAAACACTAGAATATTTGGGATTTAGAATTTTTACCATAAATGAATTTTAGAATGATAAATATAATTTTTTAACATTTTTTAAAATTTAAAGAAAAAATTTAAATGAAAACCCACAATATTTTGTAATTTGCAACACATGGAGCTTGCAATTGCAATAATTTTTTTAATTTTTTAATTTTTTCAAGATTTTAAGATGGAGTAGAATCAAAACTTGTCATTCTTCATTTTTTTTAGTGTAAATCAAATACCCAAAATATTAATTTTCAAAGTTATAATAAAGACTGACCAATGCACATTTAGAGATTAAATCCCTTTAATTGTTTTTTCAAAAATTAAATCTAGCAATGTTACGGAGAAATTCTATTTGCATGTGTTGTAATCTAATAAATAAGCATCAAACTTGAATTCTAAAGTTGGCACAAGTATTGATAACTATGTCTTAGCATCTCAAAATATGTTGGCAAGCATTGATAAAAAAATTGATGCTTCTCAAAAACTAAAAACATACATTGCAAAGTTTTTTGCCTCTCCATTTTGATTGTTCTAAAGCACAATCTTTTACAAACAAAATATATCTCTCACACACAAGGTAGATAGTTTAGGATTTGGAGGTCAAGATAGGGTTTAGGTGAATGCAACAATCTTAGATGAAAGTAGCAACAACCATCCAAAAATTGTAAGAACAACTTGGATGAATGCCTAACTTATTCTAATTATGTTTTAAAACTACCCAGTTTTATTATACTATTTTTTGGATTGCCTAACTATATTTTGCATTTTAATTAATTATTACGCAAAAATTGCCCAAGTTGCTAAAAAACTACAGTATATCAAGTTGACTTCCATTACCATGTGTAAAGATTTGATTCAACATTTATATGCTAAAATTGAATTCCCACATCAAATTTTTAGGGGTCCATGTCACCTCACACTATTCACGAGATGACATGTGGCACTTTTTTCCTTCAAATGACTTAATTTATGCCGCATCTGACCTTCAAATATGGTATGCAACTTTGTAGGATAATTACAACATGTCACAACTACTTAGAGGTAAAGTGGGAACAATAGATAAAGTCTCATACACCCAATTTGCAAAAGACTATTTGGACAACGCGTGCATGGAGATTATCCATCAATTTTGTTAAAATGGTGTAATTCCAACACCAAAAAGTGCAACTCTATATACACATAGGTCTAAAATCTAGGACAAGTATGAATTTATATTTCAAAACAAGTGTTCTAAAATATGTCAAAGTATTGGAATACCGCCAATTTAACGAAATTGACATTCATTGTCAACATTTTCCATTTCCATTTCCATAGGAAGGTAGTCCTCTGACGGATGTGAAAACCCTAATTTTGTGCCTTCTGCCAAGATAATGAAGGAAACTGTGTTGTACATATTTCAAGATTATAATTGCTTTTCAATGATCTCACAATTCCAACTTCACACGTAATTTGAATCTCTTCGTGTTCCAGTGAGAGAATTGTTCAAAAAAGAGAGAAAATTTGAGCAAAAATGTCAATGAAGAAGGTCAAGCCCCAATGGCAGTTAGCAAGGTCGCCGCCATTGCACCCAACTCAAAAGCAAATGGACTAATACTAGCTCTTAGCCAAATTCCGAGATGAAGGAGCTAAGCAGATGTGATTCAATTCATTTTCTACATGTTGCAATTTTTTAACCCTTTAAAGACACGAGTCGTGTGGGAGGCAGCTAAGAGACCTAGAAATCGAAAAACTTCCTGGTGCGCTAATTACAACAAGAAGTGATCGGAAGACAAGATAACCGTAAGATCTTGACTATTTTTGTCACCGCTATTCCATGCTACAAAGATTACGGTGCAAGAGTAGCAGATGCACAGATCAAGCATTTGACCATGAATTGCCGGCCGTTGACTTCAGCGGGCAGTGCTGGTATTGTGCACAGTGGCCCTAATTTCACTGAGTTGCGATGGTTGCAAAATTTCTGAAAAATATGCACTCGAAACTCCAGGATGTGTGGAATCCATTGCAACTGCCAGAATACAGAGATGTAACGGCAACTACGAGTAAAAGACCTTGTAATGTGAAGCTCTTGCTCGCACAGCAGGAAGGTGGACTGTCGCCCTTCTACCCGTGTGGCTGCCCCAGTCCAGAGTGCCAGCTATACTCATGCCATTTTCGAAGAACTTGACATCACACTTCTGCATTTTGTAGTAATAAAGTCATGCAGCTGCACATAAAATAGTGCGAAAATCATACTGGGCAGAATGTCATCCTCACCGACAATTACAAGCACAGGAATGCGCGCACCTCTTCCGAACTAGAAGCTGGCAATACATGAAAAGCGTCGACAAAAAAGGCAAAGAGAAACACTAAGTGGTCATCCATCCGAGCACTACTCCATCGATGGGGTACGTGCTCAATTTCCCAAACCTTTCGCATTCGCTAACAGTTCGCCTTCCTCGCAGGGTCAGGTTCTCCAGCTTTGCCTTCCCTAGCGGGGGGGGGGTATTTTGGCCGCTGTTGGCAGGACCCTGACGTCGGGAATCTTTCTGGCGACCGCTCTCCCTGCTACGGCGATTTTCCTGTAATTTTTGGACACTGGTTCTGCAATTTCTGGGCGCGGGTTCTGGGCTGCAAAACATGGTGGGGGGGCTTATACTCCTGGAACGCCCTCGAGCCGCTTCTTCCAATGCATATGGGTTCAACTCGTCCGACCTCACGACATTGGATCAGCCAGCACTCAAAGATTTCGCCGCAACAAACACATATACATGCACAAGTTTGTCACTACAAAAGGTGTATATTTATTCACATTGCTGTATTGTACATACATATTGACAGCTACAAAAATAAGATTCCAATACTTTGGTATGGGCGGACTTCCCAGATCCAAATCTAATACTTCAAAACTGTATAATTAGCATCTACTCTTAGCTTAAAAAAAAAACGTCACATTCCTATTCACAGCTACATATGTATGCTATATATTTACATGTCACGCCCTCCGCATGTCACCACATCTATTTACAAGTGTTGTACAATACGTGCTCACCAACTGTCCGTGCAAAGTCATCTCCATCGCTCCAGTTTCACGACCCTTCATCTTTGTAGCACAAAGTGATTGCGGTGAAAGCATTCCCCCAGATGTAGAAACACTCCCCCGCATTGTGGACACAGTAGATTCGTTCGAGTGGCACCTATGCGAAACCGGCATTTGCGGCGACGATTTGTCCACACTAGCCCGTGCACCCCAGGGCTGGACAACCTAAAATGAGAGACAGCTCCCCTTTGTAGCGACCACAGTCGACTCAATTCATCGGCCAATAGTAGTTGAAACTGCAAATGTGATTGAAAACCCCTGCCGAGCTGCTCAGCTGCAAACTGGTGCAAGGTGAATGCGTTCACTAGTGACGTGTCGACAAGATACATGAAGACCTTGTGCCGCCACTTATGACTTCGGGTCTGGCATGAATAATTGCCTCTCAATTGGTCGGCGACGTCGACTCCGTGCATGAACTCGGTATATGCTTTATGCACTGGCGAGGTGTCTAGGTCTGTTGGAGTCTCGTTCACGCGTCTCGGTACCATTGGCCAAGCTTTGTCCGGCGCTGGGACTGGCGGGTAGTAGGTCGACAACAGCAAGACAGGTTTTTGATCAACAAAAGCGACACATGATATCTCACGACTGCAGTGCATCCTCCATTGAAGAGTGCCTTGCGACTCTCTAGCCAGCGTGCTGTTGTCAGCGAGGCTCTTCAATAAATCGAGTCTGTTGCAACGAACTGTTCCTACTCCAAATGTGCCAAGGCTGTGCAGCTCCACCAGGAGCTTGACCGATGTAAAATAATTATCTATGCAAACTACATGAGATCGTCCATGCAGTTCACACATCAAGTGCAATACGACTTTGTGAGGGGTCTTTGGATCACCTCCAGTACTTGATAGCGGTTGCCGAAACACTGATCCAGTGTAAATCTCAAAGTCATATATGTATTTGTGCACTGCCACTACAAAAAAATGATGGAAAAAGCGAATGCAAAAAACGACTGTAAAGCAGTCGTTGTGGACACAGTGACTGCAAAACAACTCAAGGCCCTGGAGTCATTGTGGTCAAGTCGTTTAGCTAAACGACTGCAGTTGTATTATCACCATCCATTCCTACCTTGGATGTAGAAATGGATGGAAAAAAAAATCGGTGAAGTAATAAAGAAAGTTGGGCTTAAGGAAATGTCTATACAGTTGCCATGTGGAAAGCAGGACCCCTGAAACATCTGACGTGGACATCCATGTGGCCAATCATTTTTTAGTCAATCTGAAGTTATGACTGACCCATGATGAATTTGATGTGGACGGCCGTGTCGGAAGTTGTTCTTGAGTCATCAAAAAGTCATTTTGCAGTCATTTGGGAGTGATGCTTGTTTAGAGTTTAGGTGACGTAGCCGCTAACATCTTTAGTCATTTTTGAGTCCTTTTAAAGTTAACATGACGTCTGCAAAAAGGAATGTGGGGCCCATTATTCAAGGACTAGTCATTCTACAGTTGCATATCCATACATTCAAAGTTTTACAACAATATACCATACACAATTCACCATATATAATACATCATATACAATACACCATATACTATACATTGTAGTGGGCATGTGTCTCATGGCTTTCAAAGCCACTTAGTGTGTGAGTATGAATATTGAAATGACAAGCCTTTTATACAAGTGGGGTGGTAGGAGGCAAGACAAACCATGTGGGATATGTAAAACGCAGGAATTGTATTACGAGTAATATTTCAAATCTCATTTAGATATGGTAGACTAATTTTTTTCAAAAACCTCTGAACTAAAAAAAGTTGGCAAATCAATCTCACTTTCATCTCCATAAATCCATTTTATATTTTGAGTCTCAAATCAAAAGTTAAGGACAAATTTGAGAAAGGAATTTGAAAGGATATTTTCTTTTAACATTTTCTAACATCCTTTCTAAATTTTGTCTTGCCTTTTTGTACATGACCCATGATGAAAATGTGTTGTAGATGCAAAGGAAGTATAATGAAAGGTACGCAAGATGTTTGAAAATCGCACAGTGCATTACAATGCCCAAAGCACCAAAACAGTAGTTGCGTAGCTGTATAGTAATCTGAGATGTTTCAACTCATTCTTTAGTCTCAAGAAGTCACTTTGAAGTTGCAAAAAGTTGTTCTGCAGTTGTAGGAAGTCATTCTATTGTTGCAAGAAGTCATTTTGTAGTCGCAGGAAGTCATTCTACAGCAGCACCGGAGAAGCAATGCTGTTGTTCATGTAAGAAGGGAACGGGACTTAACAATTGCTTCTAGGACTATGAAAACATTTTCCAGCCTTCATGTTGGGACCTCAAGAATGTCTATTTTGAATCATATGAAATGTCCAGAAATATTGTGAGGTTACCAACGCAAATGGACCGAAATCATAGTTGTTGCCCTAGTAGGAGAGTAAATGAATCTTAAAGTGGACCCCGACAAAGAAAACAATAGACCCCAATAAAACAAAAAGGCCATCAGGAATGCATGATTTATATGGGAAGGAAAGAATTAATTTTTTTTTAAAGAAGGTCAAAGATAAACAAAGAGTAACTAGTAAAAAAAGAAAGTTAAAAAGAAAAGATTTAAAGAAATGAAGAAGAGAAGAGAAAAGGGAAAAATTGAATAACAAAAAAAAATTATAAGGATTACAAAATAGGAAAAAAAATCTAAAGGAATGAAAATTATCAAAAAGAAAAAAATAATTTTGTTGGTTTCAAGAAAAAATTCTAGGAAATGACAACAAATGAAATTGATAAGAGAAAAATAAAAAATCAGCAACACATAAAAAGGAAAAAGGTAGAAAAAGAGATGAAAAGATTAAAATAAATTTAAAAAAGAGAATGAATAAGAAATAAAAAAGAAAACAAAAAATAACGAAGAAGAAAGAAGCCTTTTTGTATGCATCATTTTCTAAAGCTCAGACAAATGACTTCAAATCATTCGATCCCAATGAAAAAAAAATTAAAACATAAACAAAGAATGCATATTAAGAGTAATTAGGAGCTAAGGCACTTTAATTGCCTCACATTTATTAATTTATTTGTAGACGATACATTGATCATCTTGTTAAAGTTGCATCCTTTAACAATGTGGCACATAGAAACATCCTAAAGAATAGAATTATTTTGTGCCAAAGTACCGAGTAAGGTGCAGTGATTAGTTAGTCATTCCGTAGTGGTCCTACAATAAAACCAGGGTCGCTTGAAACATCTTTTTCTACCATGTCTTTTGTAGTGGCCTCTTTCTTTTTCTTTTTCCATCAATAAGCCAAAACTTCTCAAAGTCGTCTGCCAGTTGCACTACAGTCATTTTTTAGTCGTGTTGCAGTGAAGGTAAGTTACAATATATAATAGCCGCCCCCTCGTCTTCAATGCCACCCTGCCACATCAAATCGTTGACGACGCTGTCAACGAAATGTGGCGGATGAAACTCACCCTTTGTTGACTCTTCATCTTGAAGTTGCGGACGCGACTCTGTGGTGACTTAAGCACTGTGGGGTTAGCGGTGTTGGTGCAATTAGGGAGCCCCAGTCGTTTTGAAGTCACATTTTTCGTGTAGTTGTTCTTTGCAGTCACATATTTGGCCATTTTCTTGTAGTGTGCGTCGGCCAAACACTAGACTTTCACACCCCAATGGGTGGGCTTCCGGGGCATGTATTGTCGCACTGGACATTACTTATCCTTATATGGAATCATGGTCTTGTCCACTGTGACTTCTCAAAACAGATTCCAGTTCATTTTGAAACGCCACTTCATCTCCAATACCAGCCACAGCATCTTCTGAAGTCAATCCGCCTTTGCATCCTCCTCATCAAGAACTTGAAACAATCTGTCGTCTGCTACATGCAAGCACCGACTGATGTCCTCATAATGCCTACAAGTCATAATACTTGAAATGCTTGGACAATATAGAAATCTATTGCTGCAATTCCAATAGCAGCGATGGTTCAGGAGTCGCTTGATTCCCATGAGTAGATTGACTGCTATGTATGCTTTCAGCTTAGCCTTATCCAAACGCCACCACCTCCCTCCTCCGACTGGTAGATGTGTCATGGGGTTAACTTGACTAGCATAACGATTTGTTTCTTGGCATATCCGCTGAAGAGTCTGATCGGACCAAAATCTACTGAAAAGCCCGGTCTTTGTCGGCATCCGCAAAAATGGGAAGGTTGGACCTCCCGATGGCCCCGTAAATGGTTGATTCATGGATGAATACGAGGAGTGCTCCATCGACCACGTCGGTTTAGCAAAAGCCGCCAAAAAAGCTAGTCGCTAGGCAGCTGCTGACGTTGGCTGTCATCGCCTACTGGATTCAGCAGCAGATGCGGTTGCCGTAGAACGTATTGGCGGATGGACAGGACCGGTGGATGTGGACGCACTCCTTCTCTTGCCGGTCATGCCTGAGCCTTGACCACCTTCAGGGCCGCCTACAAAATCGTGACGTAACTGACGGTTGTCGCGGACTTCACTACTAGAAAATGATGTCCAAATCAACAAAAAATTGGTGATTTTTTTGTTGATTTGGGTACTGTATCGACCTTTTTTACATTTTTTTGTTGATTTGGCACAAGTTAACAAAACGGCCACAATTTTTTTGTTGATTTGGATAGTACAATGTCCACATTAATAAAAAAATCAACACTTTTTTGTTCAATTTGTTCATTTTCACTTAGAAGAGTTTCAAATAATTTTTTGGCATCCGGGCAATGTTAAAATCACCATGGTTAGATTTCTATATAAAATGGAATTTTTTTTCTAACTAAATCATTCACAATTTGATATTTTTTAAAGTCAGAAGACTTTGGTGACCGTTTCGGAATAGTAGAATAACTTTTTTGAAAAAAATTTAAACTAATAAAAGTTGGGATATCAATCTAACTTTCATCTCCAAAAATCCGTTTGCAATTTCAAGTCTTTGATCAAAAGTTATGGGCAAAGTTCAAAGAGGGTTTGGAATGGACATTTTCTTTGAAATTTTTAAACATCCTCTCTAAACTTTGCCCATAACTTTTGATCAGAGACTTGAAATCACAAATGGATTTTTGGAGGTGAAAGTTAGATTGATTTACCAACTTTTTTTATTTCAAAGTTTTAAAAAAAAAGGTAATCTACTATGCCTAAACGGACACCAAAGTCTGCTGAATTAACAAAAAAAATGAAAAATAAATTGGGAAAAATTATAGAAATACATTTCTACTCCTTCTACAGGCATGATAGTATGTGGATGGTGCAATGGCTAAGGCCTTGGGCCTCCACTTGGGAGGTTGGGGGTTCAAACCCCCATGCCTCCGGCCGCCTACGTGGCGGGGTTGCCTAGGTGGCCAGCCCACATGTCATTTTAATGTGCCTAGGTGGCATTGCCATGTGGCGCTTTCTAATTAGCCAGTGCCAATAATTTTTCATTTTTTCTTCTTTTTATACTTGACCGAATCAACAAAAAAATTACCAAGTTTTTGTTGGATAGTGTCTAAGTCAACACGTCCAAATCAACATGAAACTGACAGACCAAATCGACACTTTTTTGTCTATTTTTTGTTGATTTGGTCATAGATTTTCTAGTAGTGCTTCCCCATGTACAATTGCAGTCTGTTCAACGTCAGTAAATGGCTTCATGACATCGACTATAGACGCGGTAGCCAGCATCATTGGGTTGCGGCTATTGAGACAGTCAAAAACATTGGAGTCCGACAGCGGGACTCGTGCCAGTCCTGTACAGGCCTCCGACAGTAACGGCCCTTGCTCACGTCGTCCTTCGTCACCTGGCTGCGGAGTAGCTGCTTTGCGCTTGCAGTCTCTGGTCATAGTTGCACATCCTTGATTGAGATCGCCATTCGCTGTAGGACCGCCGGAGGCTTTGCAAACGGGAGATTCCGCAAAACCTGTAAAGTCGTACCAAGACTGCCAGGACTCCTCGTCTTCTTGCTGTATCGCAGCCACGTCTTCATCAGATGCTCTTCCTGGCAATGACTGCGGTCGTCCATCCCAAGTGAAACTTATGTCCTCATGCCCAGGAGATGGTGCATACGCTGCAGGGGCCGTCTGAATAGAGTCGTCCGTGCCTCCTAGAGTCCTGTCGTCAGTGTCGTTGTCATTGAAAACTAGTGGATCAACCTCGCCGCATGGAATGTGGACGTGTCTTCCATTTTGCAGCATGACCACGTAAATGAGTTTGTCGCTGTCGATTTTGATGTACGACTCCACAGCCAATCCGAGAACCCATTGCGCTGCAGTTTCAGGTCCGTCGCTACTTTCTGCATCAATGCCGAGCGCGAAGGGCAGTTGGGCAAGTAGAGGACAACTGGCACTTGGAGGGATAGCATTGTCAACAGGACGGAGGGTACTCGAGCACGTTCGAGGAGCAATATCATGCACAGTAAGAATGGTGAATGGTGTTGACGTCTCTCCCACAGAATGCGTAACCACAGCAGATGGCTTCTCATCAGCGACGACAGCCTTCCCTCGCTCGAACTCTGCATCATCAAACTTGTCCTTGCTGCAATGTTGCTTCCATTTTCTGGAGGACTGTGCTCTTGTGTCTAAGGACGTGGCAATAGGGTTTTGTACAATTGATCATGTGAACTGCCATGTCCGGTACGCTAGGATACGAGCCTCAGCACTCGCTCATTCATTGCCAGACATAGTGGGAAAACTAGCTTGATGCAGCCTGAACGCAAATATGACAGATGCACGGTTCGGAGTTGGAGTCCGGCCACAACAGAACGCGGAGAGCGTGATTAACTTCCTCTAAAAAAACCTAGCGGATGCCCTTCCGATTTTCTCTCTTTCCAGCCTACGATGCGTGCACAATGGTACTGGAACAAATAGTGCAATCCCCGTGGTGTGTCTATCCTCCTCACTCCGCGCTTTACTGACCGCCTCAATAATTGCGTCCGATCCAGCAATCCCAGAATTTGGCGTGTCTGAGCCTCAGTTGCCCCAACTGATGGTGACCAATGCCAGATCGTCTCATGGATCTACGCTAAGTGCAATAGATAGGTGTCAGCGGAAGACATGAGGACTTTCTAGACAATATCTACTGAAACGGATTTCATGGTGCGCTCTTGGAGACAGGCTACAGCAACTTACTTCACAGACAACAGCTTTGAACTTGATACTGGTGACCGGCGCTCCTGAGACTGAGCCCTCCTATCTTAGTACTAACAGCACCTGAGCTACTGACTGAGATGCCAAAACACTGAACAAACACCGTCCTCAAAATTACAGCTACCAGTGGACTGTGCATGAAGTGCCTGCAATGCACTGAAGATGGCTGAATTGACTATGAACTACAAGAATGAAGGAGAACACTTCATGCACTGAAGAGGGTTGAATTGACTGTGAACTACAATAATGAATGAGAAGAGGTCTATGGTATGAAGCTCTGAGGATATGGGAGTAGATGGCAGTGAAGTGATTTGGAGCAGGACGTGCAATTCCTTTTTACTCTTCAATTAGGAGTGCTCTACAAGTCTTGCATTGTATAGTTCTTGAATGCTTTTGACAACTGCAAAAAATGTTTTGTGCCTCTAAATTGATTGATGCAAACGACGGCTTGTCCAAGTGTACGAAGTGTATAGGGGAAAGATTATTGCAACTCATAACAAATTTCCACATGTTTCTCTGCACATGAAGTTTATCTAGAAACTTGTAGTATTCAAGGCATTGGATTAAAATTATAGTTGTCTTCACCTCCAAGCTCGTAGGCATATGATTCACAAACAATTATCATCTTCAATGTCATTATGCTCGCATTCAAGAAGCAGTTGACAATATTCTCAGCGCAGAATTTCTTATGTAGGCTTCCGTTCTAGTTAGTGACAAGTGTCATTCCAATTTGCCTTGGGGCGTACTGCTACTGTTCACAGAAAGCAACGCTATCATACCCGTCTTATTTTCTAATTTCCTGAGAAGCGGTGCTGACTTTTCCTCACCGTAGTGACGTTATGCTTTGTATGAAAGTGGCCAGTGCATTACCAGCCCCCAAGACCCAAAAAAGGGGCAGTCGCCGGATGCTACAGAGTCTTGCAGGTGGGCACGCCAAAATTTCTGCTGTTCTTGGCAAGTCCCAACTCAACCATTTTTGAGAAAATATGGACGTTGTATTTGGGGGAGGGCTTTCCCATTCCCAGTAAAGCAATGCCCTACTTGTCTACAAAAAAAATGACGAATGAAAATAGAGTAGTATCTGCAAGTTGCACCGCTTTTATTTTGTACATCGTCCAATATATGGACGTTGAACCGCTAAGGGGTTAAACTCTCTCAAAATGTTAGTTAGTCACTCTTTTCCTTTGTACAAGAAATGAAATTTGACTCCGCTTGAATGTGATTTATATTGCATCAACTGGTGTGGGAAAGCATTCCCTCTTGTTTGTAACTACCTGATTTCAAACTTAAAATTCATAAAATACAATAAATTATAGGATGATGATATAATAAAAGTTCTGTGACTTTTTGCCTTACAAACGGCCATGAAAGTGTGGTTTTCCACAGGCTCGCCAATATCAAGAGTGGAAAGCAAACATGCTCAAGTATGAAATTATTGCAAGAGCACACTTGCGGGATGAAGTTTTTGAAGTGAGAATCAATCTCTCAAATGCCATTTAATTTTAATTTTTTGATGAGAAGTGACAAACAAATAAAGTGCTAATAATGTAAATAATTATTCACTCATCGGCAAGTTTTTTGATTGTAACAATGACCACAGATCTTATTTCAAAGGCAGGGAGTAGTTACATGTAATATTGCCCCTTGTTAACATAAATATCATGTTTCTCGTAGCATTTCCACCAGCAATTGGAAGCTTCACTCAGAGAGGAGGGGAAGGCTGTTGCCAGACACAAGGCCTACTTGGTATGCAATGGTTTTGTTTCAATATTTCAATGGACTGATTCTTGTTTTTAAGTGTCTGATTCTTTGGCTCTAATTGTAAAATACAATAATAGAGCATTTCTTATGATCCTTCAAATTTTGGACCTCCAAACCAACAAAAAGTGGCCTTGTAATGTGATTGGCATTTGAAACATGCATGAGAACCTGTGAGGTGCAACTCAAGACCACTACACCTCAACACATAAAAAGAAGACAGACAAAGGCAGGATGACCAATTCTACAAGAACATTACAATCATCATGCTATCATGACAATATTTTGCATTGTCTTTCCCGCTTTTGAAGGGCTCACCAAAGAGAGCCTACACAAAGCGGTAGTCATCAAAATACACAAGGCCTAAAGTAGTGGCGTGCATATTAGCAAGGGATAAGGAATCTCATTTCTTTGCAAATATCTTTCAAACCTTCAAATAGGCAATCTCAGTAGCAATTTAAAGGACCATAGGGCATTAAAGAAAATTTCAGCCTTCTAGAGGGATGCTCCAGAGTAACAAACCAAGCTATTTCAAAGCTCGGTCTGTCACTCTAGAAAAGTGCCACAGTGAACAGTCAGCCAAGCTAATTGCTCGCTGAAATAGCCAGATTTCGCGATTTTTTAATTTTTAATATTTAATATTTAATATTTTTTTAAGATTATTATTATTTTTAAATTAATTAATTATTTATTTATTTTTAATTTTAAACTCTTAAAACTCGGTTCCTGTGCCACTGCCACTACAATTTCAGGTGGGTGGGAATAGGAAAAATATGATTTTTTTAGCCCAAGAAAAACGAATTTCAGGGTACCTTGGAGGGCTATAGAGCACCCCTCCAGAGGCCTGAAATTTTCTGTAATGGGATGCTCTTACAACATGTACCAAATAATATATATTTGAATTTTTTGGCTATTAACAAATAATATATATTTTAAAATTTTGGCTATTCTAGCATATAGCGAAGTACATTTATAAAGGATGTTATAAAAAATTAGTATCGTTTAACCCGTAAAGTTCCTTGACTATTTTCTCACCAAAAATGCTCCAAAACTGCCAATTCTAGTACAAGTACCAAATTTTTGAAAAATATCATTTTTAGACACATGTAACTGTAGGATCTTGTAGTACTCTAGTTTGAGAATATGTGGAAAGAATTTAAGAAATTTCCATTGTGTAGATTGGAAGATATTAGCGTTTGAAGTAGCAAAAGTCCATTTTTTGGCCTTGCAAAAAACCGGACAGCTGCACTTCACAAGGTCAGATTATTGTGAAAAAAAATCCAAAATGGTTGTGCTTCTTTGTATTCATTCTTCAGGGCAAGTTGGCTACATGCTTGAAAATTTTCAGATTATTTGGAATTGTACAACATATAGGAAAAAAATAGTAAGTAGAAAGAAATAGAGAATGGTTCAAAACACAGAATTGTTAAGAAGTTAATTATGGAATTGAAAACTGTCGTAATAAACAATCTACATCCTACAATTTTATTTTTTTTGAAAAATATTGAAAATTGAGTGAAATAAACAACTTCAAAGTTTATTTTAGAGTAGACAATCCATAACTGCCCGCAAACTAAAAATCCTCATAACGTTTGACTCATTGATCAGAATGGAATGATTCAAAGCTTTCCACGTATATAAATCTTATAAACCAATTTCAAATTTTTATTTTTGAAAAAAGTGATTTTTTATGATCTACTCGGATTGCCCAAATTGAGAAACAAACAACATTTTTGGCCATAACTTTTGACTTGTATTTCCAAATGTCATGAAATTTGGTGCATATGAAAGATATTCCTTGTCGCCACCTTCTATAAAAATTTCAGCCCAAAATATGCAAATCTCCAGTCACATGTACCTGCCCAAAATTTCTATGTTGCCCAAAAAGGCATGTTGGTCCTTTAGGGGTTAACATCTAACATTTTTCTTTAACCCCTCACCGCCTAAGGGGACGAAATTGATCCTCTTTTCAGTGTATTATGAGAAACTTTAGGCAATGAGGGTTTAAGAATCTAGAATGGAAGTGAAATTTCGTAACATATATGAGATTTTAACACTTGTTGAGGTAACAAGTGTAGGGGTTTAAGGGAAGCAACCATTTCCAAAGTTTTAATAGAGCTTTCAACCATACAAACAGCCACAATATTGTGTGAAAATCTAATAGAGACACAACTCGTTTTCAAATTTCATGAGTTTTTATCGCAATCTTTAAAAACGAATATTGATTTAAATTTCCAGACGCCCATTTGAAAAGTGTTACTATTGTAAATTTCTGCCAATATTGTAAACTTGAGCAAGGACAATAGCTACTTTCTATGAGTAAGGTAGGAGAACCCATTTCCCTCCATGCACCAGAACCTGTTCCCTTTGACTGCCCGCCAATCCACCCAACAAGAGTCTAAACTCCAACCATCATGTGGTTTTCTAGCCGTTGGATTCTCTGTCATTTGTGTTTGGAAATGGGGCCACTAAGCATTGATTTAGGGTGCTTTTCCTTTTTGCACTTTGACCAAGATTTCTGAAGGCATTTTTTTAGAATTCAAGAGTGTTTTTTTTGGAATCTTACACTCTCCCATTTGCCTTCCCTTCTGTCTATTTGTTTTCCACACCGGCTTCATGGTTTGCTCCCCATAGCTTTAACCCCTAAATGCCCGGGGCACCAAATTCTAGTGTTGACAATACTTTGAAGTTAAATAAAACCTAATCAAGTTGCTATTTTTAGTAGTTTATATTTTGTAAAAAAAATGAAGTCTAATTTTAGCTTCAAAAATCCGATTTCAAAAATGATTGGTTTGATTTTCTATTCAAGGTTTTGTGCAAGGGTAACCAATGTAATCTTGACTTTCCGTAATGTTGAGGGCTCTTGGAAATGAGCCTCAAATGCACTAGAGCTTGGAGAAAAAATCACATTAGAAATTTATTTAAAAAAATTGTAGAGTAGATTTTGAGAATCCATAAATTGATCAAGATTATGCATATTAGGCCCCTTAACCTAATATGTTTTTGATGACCAACTTTTTAAATTTGACATGTGAAAAAAAGATTGAAATAATTTCTTAGTTTTAACACCCTCATGATCAAACATTATAATCTTTCAATCCATAAGTGATATTGTTGTGTTTTCTTTTCCCATGTGATCTCTAACATGTCTAGTTTGAATTTGTATAGTTACAATTTTAAAAAAATTGATACAACTTATCAAAATGTTGGCTTTTTGTTCAATTTAGAGCAAATTTCAGGAAGCTCAAAACAAGCCTTGGGCATTTAGGGGTTAAACAGACGGTTATGGGTGCTCCCACCATAGATTTGTGACGAGAAAACAATTTGCAATTGGACGAGCACAGACACAGTTTTAAAGGTAAGTTACCTGGGTTGAACCGGTGCATCAATACGAGACTGGAAGTATTTTGGATATTGCAATACCAGGTCCAATTAATTGGTAGGAAATTTTCAGTTACCCTCAATCAATACTCATGTTGCAATACTATGTTGCCATTCAATACTTCGAACTTGAACCAGAGTTATACCATGCCAATACTGGCCTTAGTGTCTTGGGTCCGCCATTGAGAGATCAAGGAGCTACATTACTCCAACCACATAGGATGAAATGTAACAACCTATCTAAGAGTAATATCTCAGTAGTCTTTCGTTTTGTGAAGAAATGAAGTGCTTCAACCATTTTGGTGTCATAAAATATGATGCGAGTACAACACTGATTTTCATACGCTCACACAAATTAAAGTTGCTGCACGGACTGCATGAAGCTAAATAGCCAATAGTACCAATCTAGAAGTTTGCTCAATTGCATCAGTGTAAGGTACTTAAGGTTGTTACTTACAGTCGACCAATTCCATCAGATATTCCCAGTGAGCACAATTTAGGACAAAATTGTAAGGCCTCAGAACCTGCACAAGCGAATGAGAGACCTGGGACCGCAGACGAAATGGCAGAAGCTGTGAAAAGAAATCACTTCGGGAGCCAAATGTTATGCTTGCAACACCAGGTGGCTACTCTATTAATATGGTCCATCTGCGTAAAATTAATGCACTATTTTCTGGGTACCAATGAATTCGACTATAGTTGGTGCTAGTGGGGAGTTCATTTCATGATCCTGAGAACCCCATGTAAGGAAATCCAGTATCCAATTTAGAAACCATTGACATTGAAGACCTACAGTATATACATCCATCTGGTGAGGAAGTAAGAAATACACACATCAAGGCAAAAGAAATTCAACCAATTCGTCTGATCAAAAACAAAATGAAATGCCAGTACTTGTCGAGAATGCCAACAAAAATCTCGCCAACAAATAAGCAGTGAAGTCGTCTCCGCTTGCCTCTGCCCTAAACCCTAAAACCCTAAAACCCAAACCCAAAGAGTGATATGTACACAGACCGATTCTGGCGCCACGGAGCGCAGACTTAGAGAAGCAAATGCACCCACAAGATCTTCCTAAATTGAAGCTGTTATGGGACGTCGGCACGTCGGGCAATTGGTGTAGCCATAACTTTGAAATGTTGTCCTGCATTGAGAGTGCGCTCTATGCCCGCAGGCCATGTTTACGTCGGGAATCGGTGAATGCATTGTTAGTGTTCCGAAACAGATGGCACAATCCTTTGTCTTGCGCTTGAGTTTATCCGATCCTCCGCTGGTATCGTGGCTTGGCAATGGCTTGGCTGTGATGACGAGATTGCTCCAGTTTGCCACGTTTCGACCTTTCACATCGTCGAACCTCTGGCATTCTTTGTCATTGCTGCTCACATGCCACTTGCTCATCATGTCGATGGAATGGACACCTGCTTTACGGCCCTCGAACATCCACTCACACTCATAAAATACCACTGTGGTTGCTTTGAAAATCGACCCACAAACTGGGCACTTCGCATCTTCTGCGATGTTGAACACTGCGAAGCTCTTCTGGCAGTAAACTCTTTTGATGAATGCTTCACAAAAGCAATTCTGGCACGTTCCTTCAATATTCAGCCCAGGAGAAATGATGTTCCAGATAGGATCACCTGGTTTCCACCTAGATACCACGACAATTTTGAGGGTAGACATATTCTCCATGTCTACAAATGTTTGAAAGGGTCTATTCATATCTCCCCCACGCAGCTTCCCAGCAACTTGAACAACACTTCCGGATACCAAGTTGCACGTTGTCAATGCCAAGCTAGAGTCCAGGGCTGATAAGCTCTTACCAGCACAGGTGATCTGAATGTCCTGGCCTGACGAGTACGCCTCATAGTCCACGATGGCAGCTACCAAATCTGCCACAGTACTCGTAGCACCCAAATGGAGCTGAAAAGTTGCCCCGTTGAGGCCTTTCACTTGCACGGTCATCAGGCCAGGTTTCAGTCGAGTATGCAATCTTGTACGCACCGAGAGCCGAGGTGCACCCATGTTCTGCAAATCCGGAATCAAATGAACAAGTTTGTGCTCATCCGACAAGAGCACTCCGCGGTACAAAAAGGTCACAACAGAGAGTCCATGTCGAGAAGAGACAATCTTCTTCAACTGGCCCACGGTGTAGACGTGCTTAAAATTGACCTTGAGCACGCTCCGCAAGCGTGAGCCCTGGATGTTGCTCACGTGAATCAGGTCCTCCGCTTTGAAATCGGTGATCCTGCTCACCCAGGAAACGTCACAATCCAAGAGATCAGTGTACTATTCTGCTTAACTTGTAACAATATCAAGGGTACATGCCATACTAAAGGATGTGGCGATGAAGTGATTAACGAACCCTGAAGCAGGGAGCGCTGAAGTAGACATGTTTCGCCTTGTTCTGTGGTGATGTTGCTCCGACCAAGTGATTGACTCCAAAATAAATTGAAGAGCTGATTGTACTCGTGCTCAACAGCAAGTACGTATTCTCTCCCTGCACTCACGCATTCAATAAAAAAAAGTAGAATGGAATTAAGCTTCCCCGCGCAATTCGTGCTGAAACTAAGCAATTTTAAAACGAAATCGTGCAGCACGAAATTTCTGGCACTTCGAAAATAGGGCAGTTGCAGTTGCCAGAAATTTCGTGCTGAACGAAGCAATTAAACAAGAAAAAAAATCAAAGAATTGAAAGCACCATAAGGTTCACATAACAACGGATTGCGGCCTTCAAGAAACACAAGAAATATTCCCATGGAGAAGCAATTACTACTTACCAGCTCAATGGCAAGCAACAGGCAATCTTAGTTTCACCTTCGGGGCACAATCGATCAAAAGCGTTTGTAAGTTAGCATGGAAACCAAAACCCAACTGAACCGATTGCAAAACTAAAACGAGCCAGACCAGCTAGCAAAGTTATGTGTCCGCTCCCAGTCTCTGGTGAAACGAGATGACAAATGTGGGAGCACAATTGCTGTCTCTTCTTCCAGCAACGCACGTTTGCTACTCAAGGCAATTGTTTTGATAATGATAGACTTGGTTGTATTTGAGAAGATTTGTGATCATGAGCGCCGCCATGCCTTTCACTTCTGCACTTGATAACGATGATTAATTAAACATATTGCTTAGATCGACTTGACCCTTAACTCCTGGGCCTAGTCCGTATCTTCAAACTCAAGCCCCTTCTGTATGTATCTCTGTAGACTATGTTATATTGTATCACGGTGCATAAAAAACAATTATCATATTTTATTATGTTTAAACATAATAAAACTGATGGCATCATGTGTCTTCTATTAAGTCTTATCACATTAGAGTTATTCGTAAAGTCCTCCCTAGTTTGGGCAGAACTTTTTCTGAAATTGAGAAGGCAACTATAGTTGAAGTGTCAAAAAAATTTGCAAGATACTTATGACACACAACCTCAAAAGTGGGGACCAAACTTTTTTAGGCACCATTTTGATGGAAAAATAAGTTTCATACCCACTTTTATTCCGACTTTTTTAACTCAACCGGCTTTTTCACAAAACTCACGGGTTTAAACCCCAGTTTAGGGTACTTTATGAATAACTCTATTGTTATAACATATTGCTTGGCAAAATGAGGAATCACGCTCAAAGATATGTTTGTCTGCCAATAATTTTGTGACTGCCAATAATTTCAAAGATATTTTTGTCTTCATAGGTTTACACACATAACATTCAGTAGCCTTCAGAGAGGCTGCTTTTTCCTCTCTGGAGTCTTCGTCCACAACTTTCATCCCCACATATTTAATGTAAGCTTCCATACCGGGACAGTGACTGTCCATTATGATATGTTCCATTTTCTTTTCTTAAGTTTAGGACTAGACATACAAATCAACAAATACTTGTAGTGAAAGATGTTGGACAAAAATCCAATGAGTGATAAACTAATGCATTTTTAATTTATGCAATCAATAACTTATTTTGGATTTCAAAGAAGAAAGACAACTCTATTTATACACATGGGGTGGTAGGAGGTAGAGCAACCCATGTGGGATAAATAAATTATAATTTGTAGGTTCTCATGCACTCATAGTTAAGTCAAAAACAAAGAATTGTGTTAAAAGTAGAATTTCAGACCTCATTTAGGCATAGTTACCCCCTAAAGGACCATGAGTGCAGATTTTGAACAATGAATGAACGGAAACACGTCCCAAACTCACTAAAATGCATTTTTTCATCCATCAATTTTTTTTCAAGATTCTTATATTAACTCTTTAACATTTGTACGATTCAATTATGAAGATTTTGCTTTGCAAATATTTTATAATTCAAAAATTAACTTATTCAGTTCAAAAAATGACCCTTCAAAAATGACTTGAATCAAAAAATCAAATAAAAATCTTCAAAAATCACTATAATTAGAACTCAATATTTTAAACTCATAGGAAAAAAAAAATTTTAAAAGAGGAAGGGTGAAGAGAATACAAACTACCGCTATCATGGCAATAGACCACCTTTCATTAAAACACACATTTAATCTTTGTCCTTGCTTAAAATTCAGCAAGATTCTCGGGGGGGGCACCTAGTATTTTACTACAAACCACGTGCGAACAAGTGGTTTCTAATGAACTATAATTTCAACTTAAAATTTTGAGGGTTGCTTAATAATGACTATAGGTTTTTATTGCCAAAATTTCAAACTAAAATAATAGTTGAAATGATTTGTACAAGAGGTTGAAAATGGCCTAAAACGGCATGTTTTTCAACTCAAATATTTATAGAGATCACATTTAGATGACCATTGCATCAATACTCAACTCAAAATGAACTTTCAATTGAGAGCTATTTTTAGGAATTTTTTGTTCATTTTTTAGACAATTTTTTAGGATATAATATAGGGGTGTGAAAGTTATTTTTCAGTTGTACAGTGTATCTAATTACTTCAAAAATTTGTAACTAATTATCATTAACAAATAAAAATATCAATAATTCAAAACATAAACTTTTGAAGTAGGAAAATCTAGTCATATTTTTTTTATTTCATTTTATTTAAATTTTAGGATATAATATAGGGGGTCCAAAGTTTTGTTCGCACGTGTTTTCTAATGGACACTCTAAGTGACCCCCCCGAGGCAAGATTTCACTTTTGGGAAGGTTCACTATTCAAGCTACATTCTCCCCAAATTTTAGCTCGTTTTGCTTCATTATTATTGTAATATTGTTTGCCAAAATTAGCAGTCTCAACTCAAGGCTTCATTTGACCTCCTTGCACCAAATCGGCTACTCCATCTTTGTCTTTATTCCAAATTCGGCTAGCCTTAGCTTTTTAGAAAGATAACTAGACAAGATATGATACATACTCCCAAAACTTTTCAGCTCATTTAGATTTACCATCATTCCGATATTGTTCACTAAATTTGGTAGTCCCACTTGAAGGTGGCAAATTGGCAATTGACCTCCTCACACAAAATTGGTTGCCCTATCTTTGTCCTTACTCCAAATTTGGCATGTCATGGCTTTTTGGAAAGCTAACTTTCCAAGCTACATCTTTGCAAATTTTAAATTGTTTTGCATCTGCATTCTTTTGATATTGCTTGCTAAAGTTGGCAGCCCTATTTGGAGTAGATAATTAACCTCCTACCCTCATCTCTCTTCAAAATCCTAATAACTTTTCACCCATTTTTTTCAAAAATAGGTGAACCTACTTGAAAAATGATCTAAAAGTCATTTGATAGGTAGTTTCTACATTCTACCTTCACAATTCTCCTAAATTAATGTCCATAATTCATAAAAGTGCTCACAAAACATCACCAAAAGTTGAGAGAGAGAAAGAGAAAGAGGCTTCAAACCCTAATTGTTATATATCAAACTAAATCAATGGACTAATTTTTATGACTAATTTCTACTTTAGTTTTTTACTAAAGTAGTTTTAATTTTACTTACTTCTTTTGCATTTTTTTGTGTTTGTTATTTTTTTATGGTTTTTACTTTACTTCTAGTTTTATTTCCTATTCGCAGTCTTTTTCTTTTTTCTTTTCTTTTCTTTTCATTTTTTTTTAGTTTGCAATTTAATTCTAATCTAATTTCCTACCCGTAGTATTTTGTTTTCATTTTGCTTTTGTATTTTTATGTTTATTGTCTTTTGGGCTTTCATTTAATTCTAGACTCATTTTCCTACTTAGTACTCCCTCCATTCCAATATGATCTTCTTGTTAGACAAAATGTCTTGGATTAAGTTTCAAAATAAAAATAATATAAAAATAATTTGAGTTTTACGTAGAATTTGATGCACTCCTATTGCCTTAAAAATTTGAGTTTCGTATTAGTTTTGAAACTGTGATTTTGGAGCACTTAAAAATTGAATTTGGGGGGCATTTTTAAGGCGCACCGCTAGCCAATTGTTCTCTCAATTCTTGCACACTCTCTATGATCTTTCTACATTTTTCGTCGTAGCCTTTTCCCATTCCCAGGCTCACACTATCTATGTCAAAGCAAAAGCGTAGCCCACGGCATTACTCTTGTTTGGCATATGCGAGGCTCCCGAGCACTTTCAAGATTTGCTAGGTGCCTTGGTTACGTTCCCAAAAATGGAAAGCGTGAAGGTCTTGCGGGATGGCCAACTAGCTGCCTTATACACCCAAAGATATTGTACCTAGTTTCTTCTATAGTAATGGATACTCCTGTATTTTAAAGATACATGACTTTGAATCCATCACTTTCCAGAGTTTTGGGGTTGAAGTCCAACCTAGTTGAAGTTTCCGTTCAGCCAACTTATGCTTTTTGATTTTGACTCTCTTGGCATGCGTTGATGGCCACTAAAAAAGTGCACATCAAATGGTACACCAATGTCTATTCCTATATCCAAAAACCATTTAAGTTTTGCATTGTTTCATTTTGCGGGACCTTCCTCCACAACACTATAAAAAGATCATTTTGAGACAGAGGGAGTAGTATTTGGGGATTTATTTTATTTTTGTACTTTTTGGTTTACACTTTAGTCCTAACGTCAATTTTTCCTAGAAGTATTTTGTTTCTCATTTCATACCCATTTTACCTTAGCTTTAATCCAATTTGGTTATTTTACCAAATTTTGTTGAAGGTCTTTTTTGTTTAAAACCACTAATTTCTCCATAGACTTTTCCTATCATTGTCTCCTGATTTCAATTATTAGATTTTTTCCTAATTTCTTGAAGTTTTTATCTCTATCTAACAGGAAACTCCCTAATTGATGGTGATTATTTAATTTGGAATCCTAATGCTTCCAAACTTGCAAATTCATGCACATTCTTAATGTTTTTCATTTTCTAATTTGTGAGCCACTATGGTGGCTCATAGTTGGTGGAGCTAATACAATAAAACGTAATCCCAACTAACAATGCAATTTTTAGACGAGGGCTTGGTATTGCCATGTATATATATATAGATATAAATATAGGTATAAGGATTGTCTAATTCATAGAAATTCAATTTGCATGTGTTGTAAACCGTCTAATATATAAGCATCTGACTTGTATTCTAAAGTTGGCACAAATAATAGTGACCATGGCCTAGCATTTCAAATTATGTTTACAAGCATTGGTCAAAAAATTGATGCTTTCTCAAAAATTGTAAACATATATTGCAAATTTTTTTGCCTTGACATTTTGACAATTTTGAAGCACAATCTCTTATAAACAAAACATATCTCTGACACACAACAAACCCTAACACTTAACAACAAATCCTAACACTTAACAAGACCCTGACATACAAGGCAGATAGTTAAGGATTTGGAAGTCAAAACAAGGATTAATTAGGTAAATTCTGTCGTCTTAGATGAAAGTAGCAGCAATCCAAAAATTATAAGAACAACTTGTATGAATGCCTAGCTTATTTTAATTATGTTTTAAAACTATCCAATTTTAATAAACTATTTTTTGGATTGCCTAACTATATTTTGCACTTTAATTAATTATTAGGCAAATGTTGCCCAAGTTGCTAGAAAAGTATAATAGATCAAGACTTTCATTACTACACGTGAAGTTTTGATTTAGCATTCATTTACCAAAATTGAATTTCCACATTAGATTCTTAGGGATCCATGTCACCTCACACCATTCATAAGATGACATGCGGCACTTTTTTTCTTAAATGACTTAATTTATGCCACATCTAACCTTCACGTCAGGTATGTAACTTTTGTAAGACAATTACAACGTGTTACAACTACTTAGTGGTAAAATGTGGGAACAATAGATAAAGTCTCATACACCCAATTTGCAAAGACTATTTGGACAATGCGTGCATGGAGATTATCCATCAATTTTGTTAAAATGGCATGATTCCAACACCAAAAAGAGTAAATTATATGCAAATACAGGTCTAACATCTACGACAAGCATGGATTTATATCTCAGAAAAAGTGTTCTACAACGTGCCAAAGTATTGAAATAATGCCAATTTAATGAAATTGACGTTTTGTCAACATTTTCCATTTCCATTTCCACAGGAAGGTAGTATGAGAAAACCCTAATTTGTGCCTTCTGCCAAGGAAATGAAGGAAACTGTGTTGTACATATTTCCAGATTATAATTGCTTTTGAATGATCTCACGATTCCGACTTCACAGGCCAGTAATTTAAATCTCTTTGTGTTCCAGTGAGAGAATTGTTCAGAAAAGAGAGAAAATTTGAGCAAAAATGCCAATGAAGAAGGTCAAGCCCCAATGGCAGTTAGCAAGGTCGCCACCATTGCACCCAACTCAAAAGCAAATGGACGAGTACAAGCTCTTGGCCAAATTCCGAGATGAAGGAGCTAAGCAGGTGTGATTCAATTCATTTTCTACATGTTGCAATTTTTTAAACTCTCTCAAAATGTTAGTTAGTCACTCTTTCTCTTTGCACAAGAAATGAAATTTGACTCCGCTTGAATGTGATTTATATTGCATCAACTGGTGTGGGAAAACATTCCCTCCTGTTTGTAACTACCTGATTTCAAACCTAAAATTAATGAAATACAGTAAATTATAGGATGATATAATAAAAGTTCTGTGACTTTTTGCCTTACAAACGGCCATGAAAGTGTGGTTTGCCACAGGCTCACCAATATCAAGAGTGGAAAGCAAACATGCAGAAGTATGAAATTATTGCAAGAGCACACCTGCGGGATGAAGTTTTTGAGGTGAGAATCAATCTCTCTCATGCCTCTTAATTTCAATTTTTTAATGAAAAGTGACAAACAAATAAGGTGCTGATAACGTAAATAATTATTCACTCATCGGCAAGTTTTTTGATTGTAACAATGACCACAGATCTTATTTCAAAAGCAGGGAATACAGTAGTTACATGTAATATTGCCCCTTGTTTAACATAAATATCATGTTTCTCGCAGCATTTCCACCAGCAATTGGAAGCTTCACTCAGAGAGGAGGGGAAGGCCGTTGCCAGACACAGGGCCTACTTGGTATGCATTGGTTCTGTTTCAATATTTCAGTGGACTGATTCTTGTTTTTAAGCGTCTGATTCTTTGGCTCTAATTGTAAAGTGTAGCTTGATTAACACCAAAATGAAGCTTCATACAATTTTGCCTCGTTGGGAGATTGACCTTGCCCACATTTAAGGATGTGAAAAATGTTGGATGGGGATGGAAATTTTGGTGTTTTTCCTACCCAAAAAAATTATTTGTATGTTTTATAGCATTATTGATGCATGAAAATGTACCTTTTAATGCATAAAAGGTACAATGTACCAATGCCATTGAACAAAATAGGAAGGAAACTGCATACATGGTTTATCTTTGTACCTTCCAAATCTCTTTATTCTCCAATCAATTATCAAATTTAATTTTCCATGTACCAAATGGAAGCATACCCTTACACAAAAAAAATCATGCAAATTTATATATGCAATTGACTTGCTTTTGCAAATGCAAAGATTAAAAAAGATTACTTTGGTACGTGTGAGGCATGTGCCTTGCTGCACGCAATGAAAGGATGACAATGAATCCTACAACCTCTAGCTATGTGGTTGTAGATATTGACTAGAAGCATTTGTTGTGACCATACTAATGCAAGGAATGACAATAACTTCTAGAATCCTTAAAATACTTGAGGGTGGGTAAATTTTATGTGTATTTAGTAAGAAGTACAAAATCTTGTAATTAATCCGAGTGAAACTTTGAGTTCATATTCAAGATGAGATAGGATTTTTTTATAATTAATTGCTCCAAAAAGTAATTTTGATTGTTTAAAGTTATCAAACCAACTTGTATTTACTTTTGTAATTCCATAACAATACATTGCACAACAACAAAAAAAAATCTTATACCACTTTGTATTGATACACTATGGCTTTCGGTCTCTTAACCCTTTAACCCCCTAAATGACCAATCGACCGTTTTATGGTTGTTGAATCTTCTAACTTCTATCTAGAGTTTCAAGGATTGTATTGATATGTCGACTATATTTTTAACTTCTATCTAGAGTTTCAAGACAATTATTATTTTACAATTATTGCTCATTTTCATAGCTAGATGTGATGTTCAAAACCTTAGATTAGTTTCCTTTTTGAATCAATTTTTTTTTGCA
Organism: Pseudisothecium myosuroides; assembly: GCA_951799445.1. NCBI lineage: Eukaryota > Viridiplantae > Streptophyta > Bryopsida > Hypnales > Lembophyllaceae > Pseudisothecium > Pseudisothecium myosuroides. The sequence goes on along the minus strand of OX637291.1, from coordinate 4,026,714 downwards.
ATATAAATTTTAATTTTATAAAAACTATTTGGTAAAATTGTCTTGAAACTCTAGATTGAAGTTAAAAATTAGTAGTGGCAAAAAGATGAACTAAGTACAAATTTTGGTGCAATTTAGTGCAAATTAAGCATTCCTATACCCCCTAAGTGCACAATGCATTTTGTGTATTGTAATGTACAAATGTGTATTAGTGAATTTTGGTGCAAAATTCACTTTTCATTTTTTTTTCTCCAAACAACCCAATCAATTCTTTCAAACTTACTCCCTCTGTCCCACTAAAAACCTCCAAATCAAGCAGAATTTTTGTCCCACTAAAAAGCTCCTTTTTGTGTTTTTGATTGTTTAGTGAGTGTTTGTTACATTGAACAACCTTGTGGGGGCAAGTGAGACAATCAAAAAGCATTCCCATGACCTTGCAAGCTTGGCCTTGGCGATATGAGACACCTTGTACTAATTTCTTTGTCAAATAGTAGTGTTGACAGCCTATTTAGTGACTACTTTGGTGCTATTAAAATTTGATCATAAAGTGGGATAGTTTTTTTATTTTTGGATATTTAGGTTAGAAAACATGTCATTACAATCCCATTGCAGCCACCACCCTTTAAATCATCTAAAATGACAGAGCTGGCAGCAATTATAAAATATGTTCAAATATCACACTTTTGACATGAATTTTGGGTGCCTAAATGATAGTGTCTAAGCTTGAGATTTTGCATAGATCTAAGGGATGGGTTATTTATTCTTGAATGAATGTATTTTTGGCACTTTGATTGAAAATATAGTTAATTTCTTAATGGGAAGAGTTTTGGAGTTTTTTAGTGGGACAGAGGGAGTAATTCTAAACCCCTAAAGTCCTGTTGTCCCCTCGGGGGACAAAATGGATTTCGGGCAGGCTCTTACGGTCTCAATATTTGTCATAGTTTTCTGAATTTTTTTTGTGAAGATAGAAAAATCACATTAGCTTTCCGAAAATGTAATTTTTATTTCAATTGGTGCCCGGGAGCAAAAGTTATGGCACAAAACCCCCAAATTTTAGTTCGGCGGGCAGAAAAAAACCCTCACAAAAACTTTAAATTAAAATTCTTAAAAATTTGTTTCATATAAATTTTACTTTTATCTACATGGGAAGCTTTGATTCATTCCATTTGGATTTGTTATGCAAAAGTTATGGACATTCTTATTTTTTGGGCAATTAGAGCATCTTCTTGAAAAAATAACTCGTAGGATTCATTTCTGAACCCAATTTTGACAATTTTTCAAAAAAAAGTTTCTCAAGGTTAAGATTTCTTGCTAGAACAATCTCACCGTTGAGATTAGTATATTTCAACTATATCTTAGAGCTATTATGATTTAATTTTTCCTTCAATCTTGAACCTACTTCTACTTAACAATTTTTTAATGAGAGAAAACTAAGTGTTTCTTTTTTGAATTTTTTTTCCTAAATTCTCAACTCAATTATTCATCATATAAAATTAGAAATTCAAAATCATTAGAGCAAAAATTTTAAGTTAAGAAGGTTCAAAGCCAAAAAATGGAGTTGAGCAAGGTATAAAAAAACTTGATTCCTTCACTTTAAATGCAAATATCTTGCAATCTACAGGGTCAAAGTTTCTGAAATTTCTTCCACACATTTTTACACTAGTCTAATACAAGATCCTATGGTTAAATATGCAAAAAACACATTAAATTTTTTTTTGCTCTTTGCTATAGAAATGGCAGTTTTGAGTGGTTTTTGATGGAAAAATGACCTTGGGACTTTAGGGGTTAAAAGACTAATTGTATCACTCTATCTAAAAGTCAAACATTACATTCAAATGCAATTTGACCTTTTAAATTATATCTAAATTTCTTTTTATTATATTTTATTACATAAAATTGTATTTGGTTTATTAAGATTTTTAAATTTGATTTGTTGTAATTGAATATTTTAACACATGTCAAAGTATTGACTAAGAATGTTTCTTTTTTTTTAAATTGGTAAATCAAATAAATTATTATTGTGATTTATTCATTTATAGTATACCAAAAAATTGTATTATATTATATATTAAAATAATCTAATATTTTTCTAAATTAAAGGTCAAAATGATAAATATGAAATCACAAATAGTTTAAATTCAAAATAAAAATGTGAAGGAATTTTTTTTGAAAATAAATCCACATTACATTGGATAGATTAGATTTTTATATACTAAGCATTCATTTGTCTTGATTCATTCATTTTTTTAAAATTCAAATTTTTGTAGTGAATTCTATAACAAACTTGACAAGATTCATTTTTTTAGTTAAAACCAACCAATAGTTTTTCTCACTTGGTCCTTGCACAATGGACAAAAACCACCAGACATATGTTTTTTTAGCTTTATTCTTAAGTATTTTAATTGTTAACATCATCATACAAAAACTAGAAAAGTCACCAAAAAATCACAAGTCATTTTGATGATTGTAAAAATTGCATCAAAATGACGTGATTTTTGGCGACTTTTTGGCGACATGTTGATGAAAACTGCATCTGAGGTGGTTTGCAATTCCAAAAGACATAGAAAAAGTGATCAACTATTAAAAAAATAGTTTTATAGATCTTGGTACTAATTGATAATTGTAAAGAATTAAAGATAATCACAATCACAAGATATTGACGATATATGGAATTGGTCAATGTATAATCCTAAAGTCCTAAGGTCTTTTTTTCATCAAAATTATCATTTTTATTGCGAAGAGCAAAAATGTTTTTAAATTGTCTTTTTGCATATCTAATCATAGGATCTTGCACTAGACTAGTATAAAAATGTATGAAAGGAATTTCAAAAAAATTGATGACATAGATTGCAAGATATTTGCATTTAAAAAGAAAAAAATATTTTTGTAGCACCTCATGGAATGAGATCACTGGTATAAGACTTTGAATCTCTTAACTTAAAACTTTTGCACTATCAATTTTGAATTTCTAATTAAAACACACTAACTCTAACAATGAGATTATTCTAGCAAGCAAACTAAACCATGTAGAACTTTTGTTTTTGAAAAATTGAAATAAAAAATGAATCTTATAAATTATTTTTAAAGAAGATGCTTAGATTTCCTGAAAAAACAAGACTCTCCATAACTTTCTCATCACTAGTCCAAATGAAATGAATAAATTTTTTTGTTTAGACAAAATTATATTCTATAAATTAAAAATATTTATTATTATTATTATTATTATTATTATTATTATTATTATTATTTTGTGCAGCCTAATGACCTCTCTCTAGAAACACTACTAAAAAATCCACTTTTTCTTTTGATTTGGGTTACTCTTTTGTTGATTTGGACAGTTATTCGTCCAAATCAACAGAAAAGTGACCCAAATCAATGCGACCAAATCAACAGAAAAACTGAATTTTCTAGTCGTGAAATTAGGGTGGTATAAATTTTTTTTCCTAGGCACATATTGAAATAAAAATTACATTCCCGTATAGACGAGGTGTATTTCGATATTGAAAAAAAGTTTCAAAAAATCACCTCCAAAATCAAAATCATGCGAACCTCCTAGACCCTCCAAGTGTCTCCCAAGGGTGCTATGGGACTTTAGGAGTTAAAGTGTTTCCAAATTGTTGAAAAGGTTCCTCATTGTCATACCACAACCATTCTCTTTAACACTTAATGACCCGAGAGGGTGTACTTTTAAAATAGGCCAAACTTGCCCAAAACTTGAGCAATTTGTTTGCTCATTTTTTCTTGAGATTGGATAGAATCCTTAAATCTACCCTTTTCAAGATGAATCTGTGCTTTTTGAAGTAGACAACAAATGCATTGGATGGATGACTTTTCAATCTATGTCCAAACCAAATTAAACCAAAAAAATGAGTTGTGAACTACACTACATCACTCAACTTAAAACAATTTTACAAAGTGAAATTTAATTCTTAAATTTGATGAAACTACCACTATTGACATTACAACATAGTCTTTTTCTTTCATTTTTAAACTCAAAATTTGAGAACAAGTATCTCCAAAAAGAAAGACAACAACCACAAAATGGTAACTTGGGTCATTAGGGGTTAAAGACTCATGTCTTTGTATAATATCATATCAAGCTTTACATGAATTGTAACATCTTTGTTTATTGAAGATTTCATTTTTCATGAACTACGGGTAAGATTATATATATTTAACTGCATTTGATTCAAATTATAACACATATACACATAGTCCCTAATTCACTTGAATTTTTGATGTGCAGCGTGCATGGAAGAATTTAATCAATGCAGAGGAAGTCATTGACATTTCTGGCATCCAATGTGTACGTTATTAAGTATTGTGCATTATTATAATGATGGTTTATATCATGTAAAATGCATTCTATCTTAATTATTATTTTAAAGGAAAAACACATATAATATAATAAAAGTCATTATTATATGTAAAATTTAATGTTATGTGCACCAATATATAATCAAGTGACATTACAAGAGAAAGGGGTGTTTTAAGTGTAGTCCTAGTAGAATAGTCCTATAAATAATAACCTTTTAGGAAATTTTTAGTAAATTTTTATTGTCAAAAACACATATATTTCTAGTAAAATTTTACTAAAAATCTCTTAAAAGGTCATTCCTTATAGGACTATACTTAAAACACACCCTTCTCTGGTAATGTGAAGTGAATTTTGACTCTTGAATGAATACAAAATTGGTTATGCAGAATTTGACAAGGAAGATGAATTATGCCTACAATCTACATAAGGAAACACGAGAGGAACTTGCAAAATTTGAAGACAAAGATGATCGTAAATATAAGCTTGGTAGTGATAGGGTAGATGATTTGCCTCCAATGTTAGGTGAAATGAGTTTTGCTCAAAAAGCAAAAAAGAGAAAATCTTCTCTTATGCTTGGACCAAATCGACCCCTTGCCATTGTTGATCATGTTACTTTAAGACAAGTAAGCCTTATTGCTTGTCAAACAAATAGTAATTACATCAATCAAAATAAGAAATATTATTGATAAGTTTGAAGATTAATGCAAAAAGATTATAGAATTTGCATAAGATTGTCAAAATATATTTTTATACATTTAGAAATTTCATTTTTTTTGTATATTCCTAGAAAAATGAAAATTTATAATTATGGGCACTTAAACTTTGTAAGAATATTAAAAATAAATTAAATTTGGAAAATGATGCTTTGACTATAATAGGTTCAAATGCATAGGATCATTTAAATGACATTATGAATACGGATTTTGTTTCTAGGAATCAAAAAAATACTTCAATGACTTAAAGATTCGTATGAAGAAAAGAATTGAGGAAAAATTCAACAATGTGCAAAATAAACGAGCTGTAAGTGACCATTTGAAATAAATCATTGAGTACTAGTAGTTTTACTATTGCCATATTTGCAACAAAAACTCGTTGCATCATCAAGAAATTACTATAAGCTACTGAGCATCAAGCTACAAAGATTTCATTTGGATTTTGGAAGAGTATATAAATGAAAATTACTCCCTTCGTCCCAAAATTGATTGACCCCTTCGGTCATTTCATTTGTCTTCCGATTGATAATTGCATGGATGGAGGGGGAACTACTGCTCAAAGTTGTTTTGCTGGTCCTAGATAGCAATTGAAAGTTGAATCTGACCAATTTGCAATATTACAAAGTGTAATAGGAAGATCATTTTGGGACAGAAAATTAAAGCCAGCAAGAAGATCATTTTGGGATGGAGGGAGTAGCATGGATGAAAACGTAGGATGAAGTCGTGACATTTTTGTATTTAATATAACAAATACCCATGTAAAATGTAAAATTCATAACAAAATTTGACATAATCTCTTTTTGCTAAAGTGTCCTAATAAGATTGCATTCAAACAGTGATTTCTAAAAAATGATATAAGATCAAAAAATATTCAAATTGACATGGTTAAATCTTTTGAACACGAATTGTAGAGGTTAAAAGCAGTACTTTCATTATATTGCTTGGTACAAATGTGACCACCTAAACAAGCAGATAGACCAATTTTATCTAAAAAAATAAAAGTGTGATGAAAAACTAATTTATTTTTATATCAATTTTAGTTTGTTTTTTTTAATTTGAGGTTTACATTCTTTAGCATGAATGCTAATTAAGCTCTAAGTTTGTCCTTTTATCACGGCCTTTTATAAGTCACTTTGACAATCTACAATATTCTAATATGGAATTTAAATATAAAAATAAAATAAATCAAAATAATGGATAATCCCTACAGGACTAAGGCACATTTTGGGCAAAAATTGTGAAGTTTTTTCACTTTTTAGGGTAGTGAGAAAAATCAAATATACAAATATGTACCAAACTACTATAGGAAAGTATAGAAAAAATTTCAAAAACTTTGATTGCATGGATTGAAAGATTATTATGTTTAAAGTTAGAAGAATTTTTTTCTTGTCCTTGCCTAATAGGGCTAGCAAACTCCAATTTCTTCTACAGTAAGATTTTTACACTACTTATGGTTATTTCTCTTGACATTTGAATAATTTATCATGTAAGCACATACCTACCAAATTTCAAAATTATAGGAGGAGTTTTGCATATTTTGTCCAAAGCTACCTAGGTTGCTCAAAAAATTTAGGGCATTATAAATTTTGATCTGGGCACAAAAACTAAAAATAGAACCCATTTATTATATTCACATTATTAGATCTACTATTGAACTAATAAATATTTACAAACCCATTTAGAACCTAATAATTAAAAATATCTTTTGAAAATTAATTCTAACTGAACACTAGTTTGTGATTTTCACAAAAAGTTTTTTTGTTTGAAGTATTTAATCTAGAATTTTAATTATAAAAAATTTGAATTTTGGTATTGATTATTTATTGAAGTCATTTTTAAAATACCCTTTTTGTACAGATAATGTTTAAAGTTATTTAATTTGACTTTTTTGAAATATGAATTATTTCTTATGATGAATTTCAGACAACTAAAATAATATTAAAATTATTAGTTTCAAATTTAGACATAAAAATCTTAAAAAATTGTACGAATGAAAAAATCTTTGCACTTGTAGATCATGCTTAAATTCCTTGACTATCTAAAATTTGCTTTTACATTTGTTGGTATATAAGTGGTCAAATCCAGCTATGTAATTCTTTTAAAGTTTTTTAAATTTTCATAAAACAAACTTAACAAATAAAGACTTGCATGAAACTTTCAACAACCTCTTACTTCCCATGTTAATAAAAGACTAATACCATGTATTCTATATCACAAAATATTGTGATATTAATGAAAAGGCAAATACATTTAATATTGTTTATTATTAAGTCATCTTCATTTTCAAAGTCAATATCATATATAGTATCAAGTTGAACTTTTACAAATTCAACATCATTTTAATGTTTCAAATATCTTATTTCTATAGAAAATCTAATGCTCAATGGGCAAAACTAAAGGACATCATTTCATTTTTATTTATGCCCATTCTAAAGTATTCCTAAATATCTAAATATTTTCTTCTTAGATGTTTTATCATCCTTGTTTAATTTTGACATGCCATGAGTTTTTCACTTGCTTTTTCATTAACAATCTAAATTTATTAGTTCAAATTCTCTATTCATGATAATATCTATTCCAATGTAAAATTTAAGAATATTTCTACTATTTATTTATTGTTGTTACATCTGAAAACACAACAAAAAGGCTTCTATTTGTGAAGGTTTGATTTGCTTGGTGAATTTGAATAAAAGAATCCCTTGTTCTTAACTTATTGTTGAATGGTTATTTTTTTAAATGATATGAAGATAAAGACAAAGTTCATTGCCAAAATAACTTCAATCAAATTGTTGATTGAAGTCAATTATATAAATTTGACAATCACATCTTATGACTTACAAATACTAAGGCACAAATCACTAAAATGTATTTTGTATTTCATTCACATACTATTCACCAAAGATCTTTTCATTTAGAAATTCATATAGAGATTTTATTGAAATTTTATTTTTTTATTTTATTTATAGTAAAGTCAATTTATGATTGCTTATTATGGATTTATCATGCAATTGATTTTTGGATAAGAGTGTAATAATTAACTATTAGAACAAAAATAAACTTAATTTTGTATCAAAATTATACATGTATATATTAATATATAGGATTAAATTAGACATTTGGTAAAACCATATTGAGGACCTTATCAAATATCCTATCAAAATTGTAATATATATATTTTTTACTATAAGTTTTGATTTAAAAATACATAAATATTCAATTTCAATTATATTTACATATATTTAGTATGTATACATTTATTTATATCAATATACACAATAATTTTTTTTGCTATTCCACTTGTGATCTAATCATCATTTAATGAAAAATTTTGTAGGAAGTTATTCGCTTCATTGAAGAACAAACAAGGAAAGAAAAAGAAGCTCGTGAAAAGCATGATATGGATCATGCTTTCATGGAAATTCATGGTCCAAAAATTGAAAAAGAAAAGGAGGAGAAGAAGATAGAAGAAGAGCAACTTAGAAGACATGAAGAAAATAAATTGATCATACAAAAAATGTTAGAAGAAAAAAGAGAATTGGAAAAGATTTTAACTTTTGAACGAGATAAAATGGTTTTAGCTTTGATGCGCCAAGATTATGGAGATGAAGTCCTCTCCATCCTTGTTATATGGCAGGTACCTATACTACCAATCATTTGCAAAAATTCTATTCTTGTGACAACTATATTGTATATATTGACAATAAAAATAAAATAAAGTGGTTTATACTATAATGAGTTTATGAAGAAGTTCAATCCTTTATTGTTATTGTATTGGTTTAGTTGTATTAAAGAATAGAATACTTGGCAATGCATTTTAGGATATATGAAGTTTATTCTATGGTCTCAAAAATGTTATAGAATCAAAGATTGTAAAATACTATGGTTTTGAGATTTTAGCAATCTTCCTTTGTTTTCAATTACCATGTAGGATCATCTTATTGATGAAAAACTATATTGTTTAAATTTCTATGAACTACATTTTAAATAGGATTTAGTTTTTTTGGACGTACATGATAAGGAAGGCATTCAATTTTTTAAATTTCTCAAAAGACTATAAGTGCTTAATATTATCAAATTATTTTAGATTCTTCTTCCAATGATATTTGGAAAACCTTGTATTCTAATTAGACAGTCTTGAAGATCAATTTTCTATTTGATTGACACAAATTAAATATCATCTATGTTAAAGTTCAGATTTTATAAAATAAATGATTACAAATTCCTTAGCTACATTTGATAAATATAAGCAAGGGCCTTAGAATGAAAGGATTTTGGAAAAGGATTCTTGCTTCATGGATATCTTTGATCCTCCAAAAGATGCATTTTACAAACTAAATGCATATTTGTATTTGTTTGAAATTAAACTAATAACAAGTTTAGTTTCTACTCCATTAAAAATTTGGAAATTTTCAAGATCTTAGCAAAACATTGCAATTGAAAGCTTTGTTGTCTTTGAATCCGAATCATACAACTTTTTTTTTTAAACCATGTAGTTTATATTTTTTTAGTTTCTATATTTTAGAAATTTCAGTAATTTTATTTTTCCATGACTTGTTTTGAAAGGGAAGACTAAAGCATATACCTCAAACAAATTTCATAGAGAAAACATCAGTATAGTATACAAAAATATCAAAATTACATCAATTACTGAAAGAAAAATTGAAAATTGATTAAATTTTTTGGTTACATTTACCAATTTATTTTCATATTTTGCTATAAATTTTATAACAATCATAATTTTACACAAAACTAATTGAGATTTTATACATTGATAGACAACACATAGTCTCATGTACTAAATATAATATTATAAAGTTCAATTTGCAATAACTTTATAGCCAAATTGAGCTTGGAAACAATGTTTCACTATGTGACCAAAGAATTAATTCCTAATTTTGAAAGTACAGTCCTATCACTAAGGTACTTTGTCAAAAATGATTCAATTTTTTTTGAACCAATAGGTTCATTTTTCATTTCTACAATAATCTTGAAAGTCATTCATCGACCACTTTTTGGCCTCAGCATCCTTCTAGGGTTAAGGGGATTAAATTACGATTCTTATTTTCTATGCATGTGTGGTGATATTTTGGATGTTCAAAAGAATTATCAATCTCTTGCATTAATTTTTAGTAAGTATCATATTTCACAAATTGCAGAGAAGAAAAGAGGAGGAAGAAAGGAATCGCTTAATGCGCGAAAAAATAGACCGCGACTCTGCTATTTCACAGGTTGCTACTAAATTTCAATAAATCATACTTAACTCTGCAATTAGAGTAGTGACAAACAAATAGTTCTAATAATTTATTGCATCAAAAAATTTATATTTTGCTTATTAACAAATCTCCTATTTTTTAAATTCAAGGTTGCACTAAACCAAACAAAATAAATCTTTGTATGGATTGTTTTCCTCCACCAAAATTACAATAGTATTGATTATGTGCATGGAAGATTTGAGAATGACGATAATCTCAAACATGTGTGCAGGTTTTTGAAATAGGTGTGAGGGCCGCGGATTACAAATTCAACGTGGATACTCATGTTCCAAAAACTGAATGGAGAGAGTGGACTACTTTGTATGTTGTGGATGCCTTACCTCCTTTGCCTTTACCATTATGTGTTGGTTGCTCGAACGAGAATGATCTACTCTACGGACAGGTACTCATATTTGTATCTTTGGATTGCACAAATTAATTATTTCTAGAATTTAACATTAAGTGTCTATTTAGTTTTCTTCTTTTTATATTAGCCAATTAACCCCTTGAGGATCAAGTGGGAGTTGAATGACTAATTGAAAATTCAAGCAGGTTTCTATGATGTCAATTTTCAATGAATATTTTTGAGATTTTGACACAAGGTGTGGAAATGTAATCCCTAGGTATAAACTTTTTCTTACAATTAGGTGTGTAGATAAAAAGTTATGCTGCCCAAAAAAGTCTAGGCAATTTGTTAGTTCTTAGATTGTCACTTTGTCTTGATTTTTCTTTTGTCACTAGTAGAAACGCAGGAATTTTGACAGAATTCTGTTCATTTGATTGCGTTGTTCCGATCACTTTTATGTTGATTTCAACAGAAATCTATTAAAATTAACAAGATTCTGCGTTTTCTACTAGTGTGTTTAAGTTTTAAACTCCAAAAGTGTCCTTTTAGTATAGAAAAATCTCAAAAAGAACGTTTGAAGGGCACATATCCAAAACCTAATATGATCTTGAGACCTAGAAAGACGTTATTGGAAACCTCATAGTAGAAATTGTACTAAAACAAAGCTAAAACCGAGGAGATAGAAGGTGCCAACCAAAATATCACTTATATGGACAAATATTCTTGAGTATGAAACCAATTGGCTAAGAAAATGATAGAAATACAGTCCCAAATGATTGTAGTTCATCTCTAAGACTTTACAAGCCAACGGTGCAATCAAAGTGCCAAGATTTTCCTTGACTAAAAGATGTCATATAACTTATCAAATTCAAGATTACTATTATTGTACATCTTCAATTGAAAGTGCAAAGTAACAATATGAGCTTTTCACACATGTGCATAGAATTTATTGAAGACTACATATAATGTTTCAAGATTTATCAAATTGTATAGGTTAGTCTTATTGGAGGTTAACCATTGCTACCAACTATGATTAAAATTCTTAAACTTAGACAATTTATGTTTAGAAGACAAATGATAAATCAAATAGAAGTTTGAGCATTGAAATCACACTCTGGAGTATTAGATTTCAAATTTTAGATATATATTTACATAGAGAAATCTGAGGGGTTTCAAGAAGCATGTAACACTTAATAAACAAGCAAAATTTGAAGACAATTGAGATGGATGAAATTTGAATGTTAATTAGACACATCTTCAATGAAAAACCACGATTAAGAATGAAAGTTTTAAAACTCTCAACTTTTGTATAGAATTAATTGTAAAATATTCAAATCCATCAAAATCAACTAAAAGGACTAAAAAATCTAGAAGAAAACCATACATAAAGGTCTGGTTTAGGGTTTAGGGTTTAGGCTAAAAATGATTTAAATTAGGAGATTCTAATTCATGTTAAAAAAGATTGACTAGCAAGTGCCACACTACTTTGGAATTGATATGACCTATTCAACATGTTTGAAATAATAAATTCCATAACAAAAAAATTTAGCTTAGAAACATACCACATAGCATATATTCAAAGTTTAGGAAGTTTGGTCTATATAAGACTTTGGAATTTGCAAACATAACCTAGAAACCAATTGAAAATCTTACAAATGAAAGAACGAGGTTTCCAAAAACATATAATCCTTATAAAACAAGTAAAAATCAAAGAAGATTGAATTGGATGAAGTCTGGTCATTCATTAAACTAAGTTTGGATGAAAATTCACAACTTAGAGTGAAACTAGGGTAATACCAAATTCCATACTATTAGACACATGAATTCATCAAGAATAACAAAAAAGCCTAAAAGAAAATCTTGGATGAAGTTATGATGATCAAAATTCATCCAAAATTTTAACCCCTTCTAATTCTTTCTAAGAATCTTTGATTAAGGAATTTGATATCTTTTGAAACTTATACAATGTATTCTAGGCATTCAAATTTTAGAAACTAGGAACTGTAAACCATATTAAGTACAAAAGCCTAATAGAATAGTAAATTAACCTTGTAAAAAACTCTAGGACTTAGAAGTAGTAATATTGGAATTCTAAAAGAAGTATATTAAACCTTTTCAAACCCATAAAAGACTTTGTAAACAAGTATGAGTTGAAAAAGATAGGTGTGGATGAAATTAGACTATGCATTGGCCAACTTTTGGATGAAAATTCATCCAAAATTTTCAAAAGAAGAATAGCCTTAGAAATCATACAAATTATAGTTCCAAATCTATTTTTACATTAAAAAACAAGTTGTTATTCACCAAGAAATGAATAGATGAAGTTTAAACAAATATAGTTTTTTCAAAACTTTGGACCTTTCTAACTGTTCATAAGAATTCCGTTTATAAGTATAATACTAATTTGGAATGGGCGCAACATTGGGTACTACATAATGTAATCAAAATCAGCATAAGAATTAATTGAAGCTTTAAAGACTAGAGTTTTTACCCTTCAAATTAGCTAGACTCGCTAAAAACTAACTCTTGTAGTTTCAATCCATTGTAAGTGAAACATGAGATACTAACAAATTTAGAACTAACGAAAAACTTGTTCATTGCTTAGAAGGCTAATTGGATGACATTTAACCCCTAAAGGACCAAGGCCTTTTTTCTGCCAAAAAACACTCAAAACTGCCATTTCTATAGCAAAGAGTAAAAAAAATTGAATTTTTTTTTCCACATATAACCATAGGATCTTACACCTAACTAGTATGTGTGGAAAAAATTTCAGAATTTTTGACTGCACGGATTGCAAGATATCTGCGTTTAAAGTGAAAAAAACAAGTTTTTCAGCACATTGCGGGACTAGACTTTCTGACATTAAACATTTTTAACTTAAATTTTTTGCACTACAGAGTTTTGAGCTTTAAATCTTTATAGTGGAGAATTGAGTTGAGAGTCTAGAAAAAAAAAATCAAAAAAACTTAATTATCATTCTTTAAAAAATTATTAAGTAGAAGTAGGTACAAGATAGAAGGAAAATCTAAAATATTCATATATTTAAGATGGAACTAAAATGCACTAATCCCAATGGTGAGATTTTTCTAGCAAGTAAAATAAACCACACAAAAAAAAATTGAAAAATTTGTTAAATTGCATTCAGAAATGCATCCTACAAGTTATTTTTTTCAAGAAGATGCTCTAACTGTCCGAAAAACAAGAATGTCCATAACTTTCTCATAACAAATCCAAATGAGATGAATCAAAGCTTTCCAGATAGACAAAAATATAATCTATGAGAAAAAAAAAAAATTTAAAAAAATTCAAATTTTTGCAATTTTTTTTTGCTGCCCAGGCTGCCCACCGTCCCTTGTTTTGAGCTTATTTGGTCATAACTGTTGTTCCCGGGCACCAATTGTGAAAAAATGATATTCCCACATAGCTTGTCAGTTTTTCTATCTTCAAAAAAAGTTTCAAAAAATCACGAAAAAATTCCAACCCGTATATACTTGCCCGAAAACGCATTTGTCCTCTGAACGGACAACGGTCCTTTAGAGGTTAAACACCTAAATTTAGGAATTGCACATAAAAATAAATCATAAATCATTTTGTGCCCGCGTTATCTCAAGAGTGGATATGACAAACACTCATGCAATTTGGGCACTTAGAAATCTTTTGCCTAACTTCAAATCTGCCTCCCAGGTATGCAACTCTTGTATTATACATAGGGGTCATTGGCATTAAAACGGCTTAGAAAACCGCTTTTGTAAGAAATATATCAAATTAAAAAGACCAAATGTAAAAAATGTTGGATTGCATAGATATTAGAAAAAACCTCACAATTTATATGAAGAATTGAAACAACTATGCATAGTTTTTAAAATTCCATACAAGAAGTTCCCTCCAACTAAAATTAAATTTATATTAAAAAGCCCCAAAATTTGGGTAGCTTGTCCCATGATGTGTGTATTAAAAAAATTAATATAATTAGTTTTTTAATGCTATTATTCATGTATATAATTACATTTTGGATTCCGCTTATTGAATGGGCTATAAGAATTTTCTACATTAAAACAAATTATATCCCTTGAGATTGGACTAAAATGCATTATAAGTGATTACAATCAAGGCCATATAATATGTGAGTAGCACACCCGGGATCTGCCTCTAAAATTTATCAACTATTTAATTTACATAACATAGGATGCAATTAAAAAAAATTCCCATATCTAGTGCAAAAATTTCACTGTAGGAGGAGTTAAAGTGTGTTGAACTTATCAAGAAGGGTCCATAAATAATTATTCTTCTAACTTCAAAAGCTATAATCTTTCAATCCGCATGTTTAAAGTACTTGAATTTTTTTCCACACATTTCCATGGTAGTTTAGTATAAATTTATACAGTTGAATTTCAAAAAATCTTTTATTTTTCTATTTTTGCTCTCTAATCTAAGTAGTGGTAGTTTTTAAAAATTTATGCCCAAAATTAACTGGTCCTTTAGGGATTAACCATGTTTAATTCAAAAAAATTGTATGTAGATGAAACATGTTGCGTACACAAATAAATGTAATGTTATGTGAGTGGTTGATCCCTACCTTTGGTATAAAGCAGGCACAATCAAGATCTATAAATCCTAAAGTTCCAAGGCCTCTTTTTCATCAAAAAACATTCCTATTGCAAAGAGCAAAAAACTTTACAATTTTTTTTTTTTTCAAAATTAACTATAAAATATTGCACTAGACTAGCATAAAAATGTGTAGAAGAAATTTTAGAAGCTGATTGCAAGATATTTGCATAATTAAAGTGAAAAAAGAAGATTTTTGAGCACATTCTTTGACTAGATCATTTGAATTTGAATCTTTTTAATTTACAAAAATTTATTCTAAAATCTTAATTTAAAAGAAAATTATATTGAACATTTGAGTCAAAAGTCTAGAAAAAAAAATTAATAAATTATTCTCATTCTTTAAAAATTATTAAATAGAAGTAATTATTGAGATTGAAGGAAAAACTAAACCGTTAATATCTTTAAGATGGAATTTAAATACTAATTCCAACAGTGAGATTGATCTAGCAAGTATAATAAATCTTGTAAAAAGTTTTCTTTTGAACATTGTGAAAATTGAATTAAAATACAAATCTAATATTTTATTTTCTCAATAAGTTTTTATGATTTCCCACAAAATAAGAAATTCCATATCTTTACATCACCAATCCAAATGGAATGAATCAAAGCTTTCAATGTAGACAAAAATATAATCTATGAGAAACAAAAAAAAGATATTTTTTATTCTAAGTTTTTATGGATATTTTTTATGCCTAGTCTTCCATATTTTGAGCATATTAGAGTTATTTGTAAAGTACCCAAAATTGGGGTTTAAACCCCGCAGTTTTGTGAAAAAGCAGGTTTTGGGCAAAAAGTCAATACAAAAGTGGGTATCAAACTTTCTTAAGCACCCAAATCGACCCAAAAGAAATTTGGTCCGGACTTTGCCTGCGGTTTAGTGGTCACCTGCGGGGTTGTCCGTCGGAGGAAATTTGTCGGAAAAAGTCCCCTCCAAATTGGGGGGGACTTTACAAATAACTCTATTGTGGCATAACTTTTGATCCCAATACCATTTGAAATAAAACTTATATTTTCCAAAAGCTATTGAATTTTTTTTCTTTCAATAAAAAAATTCAAAGAATCACATTAAAATTGAAATTACACAAACTTATTTGAAATCCATTTTGTCCCTTGAGGAGACTTTAGAACTTTGGGACTTTAGGGGTTAAGTGAATTTTTGTTTAATGATTACAACTTGCTTGGGTTTTGGTCCAATCATCAATTATTCTTCCAAGCAATAGACAAGTGCATTTTTATAGCTCTATGTTGATTTGTTCTTTAAGCCCTAAAGTTCCTTAACTATTTTTCACAAAAAATGTTTAAAATTATCACTTTCTAATCAATGAGCACTATTAATATCTAAAAATATTTTTAAACTTTCAACCATACAAGTTTGTACTAGACTACTTTAGAAATTTGTAGAAAAAAATTTAGTCCACTTCACAATATAAATTGCAAGATTATTATGTTTGAAGTAAGAAAAAAAAATTTTGGATCCTGCTCAACATGGTGAGCATAGTTTGACTCAACTTTTGTAGAAAAGGAGGCATTATCCAACTTTGGAAACTTAGACCATTGGTTAAGTAGTTATGTTGGTTACTTGCATGCCAAATTTAAAAAATAATGAAGGTGACTAACATATCCAAAACCCTTTTACAGTGATAGGATGTCTAAAAAACAACAACAATATGAGCAAGATTTCAATTGTTTTTGGAAAACACTTTTTTTGGAAGAATAAAAATTCTTAAGGTCAGTACAAAGCTTTACTTCTCTCAATCAAGTCCAAAATTTTTACTTTTACTTTTGAAATTTCATGAATTTACACTAAAATTTGTGCTAATGGTTCTAAAATTGTTCTAAAATTGGCATATTTAGTGCATTGAGTGAAAATTGGATTTTTTTTCATTTTTGACCACACATTTTTTCTTCATACTACCGTGAGAATGTGTGGAAAAAATTTCAACCCATTTGGCTTTATAGATTGTGAGATATAAGCATTCAAAATTAATGAATTTTCTTCAATAACTTCTTGCCCAATTGCTTCCTCTCTCTATTAGCATCAGTTTTTTTTTTTCATTTTTCATGAAGTGCCATAGTGGCGATATTGAATGTTATAGTGGTGCTCCAAATTTCAACATTCATCCACATGTTGGATAGAAAATATCATATTAGCACATATCACATATAAATAATTCAATTTTCATCCAGAATCTGGCGATTTCATCTAAATTTTTATTTTTATTTGAAGTTTTCAGGCGATTTTCTACCTTTTTAGTACCATTTTATTCTATAGGCGTGGTGCCAAGCCATAAAATTTGGTGCAATTTTGCACCAAATCGCCGGAAAAAAAAACACTGATTAGCATGTTGTCCAAAGTTACTTGCAAACTTTCAAGCCCCTTCACTTAATTTTGAATTGGGCACCCAATTGGAAAAATATATATATATTTTGGAAAAGATTACAGAAATGTGCATCTTAGGTAAGCATTTCCCTTTCATTTGCTCAATTTTGACGTCATATGAACCTACCTAAGCTTTCATTAAGCTTCATGGGAGCTTAAAGAACCTTAGAGGTTAAAAAAAAGAAATTTTGAGTTTAAAGTGACAACTTTGGGACTCATATGTTGAAAGATCAAGGGGAGGATTCCGGTCATCAAATTATTGTGCTAGAACCCCAAGTCCTCCATGCATTCCACCAGTGCATAAAGTTCTTAGATTGAATTTTAATAGAGGATTGCAACTAATATATTCAACTGTCAAAATTTTCATAATTTTTGTATCTATTGAAGGTTGGACATTTATGGTAAAAGTTTGTTATATATGTAGATTGCAGCAAAGAAGTATTTTGATGAAGTAGAAGATTGGACAAGTCCCAAAGAGTTTGGTCCAATTGGAAGAAACTTATATCTAGGAGGTATCCTCCATGAAATTCATTTACTTGCAAATGAACCAAAAGATCATCAATTTATTGGTCTAATGAGATTCAGTCTCATGCTAGCCATTATTGGACCTCCATATTCAGGTTAATAATTTTCATGGTTTAAAAAATCACTTCTATTGATGTTATCAAGTATAAACATTTGTAATATAACAAGGAGGAATGGTGGTTTAGAGACACCAACTGAAGTGACTAAAGTAAGGGTACTAGAGTTTGGTGACCTCATGGCACCTTGATATAGGTCCATATAGCTTAGTTCTTGTAATAGAATTATCTTCAAATTACCACAATAGTATATTTGGGCATTAGACCATTGTAAATCAAAAGATTGTTGGTGTAATTGTACTAGCTATACAACCAATGACATCCTTTGTATACTCTTCATTCAAGTTTATTCTAAGAATGAATTATGATTATTATCATGTTTATTATTATTATTATTATTATTATTATTATTATTAATAATAATAATATTTTCAATGTGGATACAATTTATATTTCTATAATGTAATGTTAAAATTCAATTGGTAGGGAAGACCACTGTGGGTAGACAATTGGAAGCAGATTTTGGACTTGTTCGTATAGATCCAAATCTTGTAATTCAATTTGCAATTGAGTATGCCATTGTTGGTAAAAGTCCCACATACAACATATCATTTTTGTAATTTCTTATTTTTTCAAGAGAATTAAATGCAGCATATTCCCCAAATTCAATTTTACCTCAATAGTAAAAGAAGAAACTTATTAGTTTCTATGATATTCTCATATTTTCAATTTGATATATGCATAATCACAAGAATCTATGACATATTTGACAAATTAAACATAATTAAAATCACCATTTATATGAATATTTACAAATTGAAAACATAAAAAATACTAAAAGTCTTTAGTTCCTAAATATTTTACTATAAAAATTATAGAAGACGCAATGCTCAAGCGCATGATCATCCCGACACTTGTGACTTCTACACCAACATCTTCTTATGATTCTTGTACATGTGTGGAGGCTTTACTTGATCCACCTTTGTTTTCCACTCCAACACCAACACCAACTCCACCTCCTACACCTCCCGATCCAAATCCATTTCACAAATTCTCATGGAAAGGTGAACTTGGAATGCGGGCCAAAGAAGCGTGTGATAATAGAACACCAGTAAGTCCGTATTTTATTTTTATTAATCTAATATGAATCAATTAAGTCCTTGATAAAATTTATACACCAAGGGCAATCTAAAACTCATCATTTTCTTTAAAATTCACACTTCATAATTTCAAGAATATTTATTATTAACAACAAATATGAACAATAATTTTTCAAATCAACTTAGAAGTTGTAAGTTCAAACATAATTCTAAACTATTTCAAAAATTTATTTTATCTATTTTCAAATTTTAACATGAAAATCCAACTATTATAAATTACAATGTCTTATTACTATTACCAAAGGTCTTTGATGATCTATCATCTTCCATATATTTTTGCATTCTCTACTTCAGGATTTTTTTTAAAAAATAACTTGTATTTAAACCAAATAATTTTTTCGTTTTACATCAAATTATTTTGGTTGGTTAACTTTTGTAGATCCCTGATGAAGTTGTAGCACATTTAATGTTATTGGCGATTCATGATTTAAAAGAATATGGTATTGTTTTTCTTACATTCTAAGAAACATACATCCTTAGAAAAAAATATAAATAAATAAATAAGAACCAACAATAATTATAATTATAACTTGTATAAACATTGGTATATGTAAAGAATGAATGTCTAAAATGAATGTGATTTTTATTTTATATTCCACTATTTGGATGAAAAGTGTCTTATACACCTATAGGTCATAATTAAAAGGCAATTTTTTAAATTAAAAAAATAAATTTAAGCACTATTTATTATAAAGCAATAATTAGATAATTTAAAATCAATATAGAAATAGGAATATTTTAAAAACATCATTTGATTAGTAAACCATATTTTTTTTATGTACATTTATACATGTGGAAATTAAAAAATATGACTTTGTGAAAAAATGATAAACCAACATTACATATGCCTATAGAATATACACTATATATTGTGTGGTGTGCAATTAGCAAAATTATATCTAGAAGTTGGGCTACAATTCCATCTTCTAATACTCATCAAATTTCTTCAACAAACCATAAATCTAGAATTTATTATGCAATTTGTGTTGTAGAAGCAAATCAAACAAATATTGTGAAATGAATAAAATAGCTTTTTACATATTTATATTCAAAAAAATATCCTTTTCTAGTAAAAATATTCTAGGCCTATTTTGAATAAACTAAATTCTTTGCACACACCATAGATTGGTATAAAAATTAATTGGCTAATGTATAATTATTTTAATCAAGATTACATAAAATATAAATTAATTTCTACTAATTCTTGATAATTGAACTTCTGATATTTTAATTCTTAAACTATTTTAGAATTTGTTTTGTATTGAAGTATTTTCAGTAAAAATTCAAAAGACAACTTTTTTAGAATTTATGTACATAAATTGAAAAATGAAATTTTAGTTTGATAGAACAATTTACTTGAAAATTTAAAAATTAGAAACGTCTCCTTTTGCACTACTTTGACCAAACCATAGTGAGATCTTAATCCTTTAGTGACCGTGGTTGATTTGGGGGGCAAGCACATGTTTTGAATACTAATTTAGAAAAGGAAAATTTCATCATTGCTCCAAGGAAGTAATCCGAGATCAGACCGTAGGAATTGATGTTGTAGGCTTTATTCGTGAAAAAAACAAAAAGTGAACATGATCTGATGGTGCAATTTGTTGTGAGTGATCTTCAAAGTGCGATGCATCGAAGTAGCCTTCAACTGAAGTAGCATAATATATTATTGTCCATAACTTTTGAAACATGCCTCTACAATTCATGGGATTGCAACATTTCTATCATTCTTAGGCATCAATTTCAAATAGAATCACATGAGTTGCTGAATATATATGCGACTTAGAGAGTATGACTCAGGTTGGCCCTCTTGTCTTTGGACAAACACAGCTACCTTGTTACTACATAGAATTCTCTGAAACTGGATTTGTTTGAAGCGCATGCTGAAGCTCTATTTGCGTTGTTCTTTGAGTTTTTTCAAATATCCTGTATTGAGGGCAGTAAAAGACAAAGAATCCAAAATTCGACCCAAAAGTGGTCAATTGGTCACTAAAGGGTTAATAGCAAAGATTGTTTGTATTTAATTATGTATTATAATATTTATTACAAATCTCATCAAAAGATTCTTATAATCCAAAACTAAAATTCATTAATTATTTCTAGTACCAGAAATATCCAATCATAATAAAATTCAAAAATAATAATAATAAATTCAATTAAATGTATGAATATATATATATATATATATATATATATATATATATATTAAAGGATTTTTTAAAACATTTATTAACTGAAAAAGATAAAGTTCAAAATTTCATTCAAAATCTTCATTTGTAAAACTATAAAAAAAATAACAATTGGATAGTGCAAAAATCTCACTCTAAGATGAGCTAAAGTTTGCTGACCTTATCATGCAAGGTTGGGAAAAAAATTCTTGAAACTTCAAATGTTATAATCTTTCAGATTGTTTAGTCAAATTTTCAAAAAAAAATTTATACATTCCTATTTTGGTTTAGTACAAGTTCACATAGTTGAATTTCAAGAAAAAGATTCATTTCTTTTTTACAACCCTAAAATGTGGCAATTTTTGACAAATTTGACCAAAATGTGCTTCAGTCCTTTAGGGGTTAAATTATTAAGGAAAAAAAAAGCTTTAAAGTTCAAATCTTCTTAACACATCTTTTGTATATATATATAATGGATGATGCATTGAAAGTAATATATTGTGGCAAAAAAATAATACAACCTAGAGACCCTACCTTGGTAATGGTGCACAATATATGAACTTGAGCCAAAAAAATACTCTTTTCAATTAATCTTATAAATGTAAGCTTTGAAGCTATTAAATGAAAATTTATAAAATATGATATAATGTCTTTATTGTTTTAAGGAATTTCTTTAAATTTTCAATAAATAATTTACTAAAATTATATCTTTTACAAAATTTGTAGCATTTTGTTTCTACTGCTAAAAATTCATCTAACTCATGGAAGTTGATTGGACTTTACAGAAGACCAAGTTCAAGCGCTTGAATGTTCTACCAAACTAGGTGTTTTCTTTTATATAAAGTTTGAATGTTCACTATAATAAGCTCATAGATATCTATTGTATTAAATTTCTTCACTGTTTGAATTATTTTCATTTGTTTTTCTAATATTTGTTTGGTATTTTAGTTATCCTAATGTGAGGGTCAAAAATGGCATTAATTAATTAATTTTTGAAAAAAATGCCAAATGTCATCTTGTAAGTGGTGTGAGATGACATAGACATCTAAGAATTTGATGTTGAAATTCAATTTCAATACATGTTTGCTAAATCAAATCTTCACGTACAGTACTATAAAATCAATTATTTGGTCGTTACAAAAGTAAGTGACTACTACCTAATTGGGAGGATTGGCAAAACTTATTTTTAAAAATAGATGTCAAAATTGGAGGTAATTGGAGGTATATATGTATGTGTGTAAATTTTGTATGGAGGGAAAGTTCAATTTTAAATATATGCCAAATCACGTTTAATTAATTTGATCAACTTTCATTAATTATTTGACATGGAATGCCAATTTTGACCTTTGGGTATATTTTACTCCCTATATCCTACTAAAACCCTCCAAATTATGCACAATTCTTGTCCCACTAAAAAATTCGGATTTATGATTTTGACCATTGAGTAAGCGCTAGCCATGTTGAATAACCTCGTGGGGACAAGTCAAGAGATCATAAAACACTCCTCTCCTAGAGAGCTTGGCCTTATCCCTGTGAGGCACCTTGTTGTGCTTCCTCAAACAATAGTGTTGAAGATGGATTCGGTGACCACTTTGGTGCTATGCATATTTGCTCGTGAAGTGGGCTACGTTTCTTTCTTGTGGATATTTAGGTTGGGATAGATGTTCTTAGAATTCCATTGTTGCCACCAACCTTTAAATCATCAAGAATGACGCAGATGTCAGCATTTACAAACTATGTTCAAATATGATACTTTCTGCATACATTTTGGGTGCCTAAACAATGGTGCCTAAGTTGGAGATTCTGCATAGATCTTAGAGATGGGTTGTTGTTTTTTGAATGCTTGTAGCACTGGCACAAAGACTAAAAATGTAGTTAATCCCTTGTAGAGAAGCTTTTTGGAGGTTTTTAGTGGGACACAGGGAGTAAGCCTTATTTTAAAATAAATAAAATAAAATATAAGGGATATACATTTAAATTTTTTTTAAATATTATGAAAATATTTTCTTTACATTTCCCTTAAATTTGCAAAGATTATATTTCAAAATTTTAACAAACAATATTAAGCCTTGGAATATAAAAGTATTTTTAATGTGGCTTTGGTCTTTGACTAATAAACTTTAATTACCAATTGTAAATTTGATATTAGGTATCATTAAATTTTTAATTATGGATTCAAATAGTTGATGTTTAGATTATAGTAGGATGATAGCAAAAAACACTTGACAATTTTATTGCATTTGGGTTTTGGAGGGGAATGAATACTTCTATTTTAAGTTTGTACATTATTTTTGAACCATTGATTTTTCTATCAAATTGGAGTGAGCCTTCTATGAGCAAAAGTAAATACTTTGTAATATCCTATAGTACTACGGAAAAAAACAATTATGCATTTCCCCATCAATTGGCTACTTCTACATATAAAATTAGAAGATAATTATTTTTTTAAATTTTTTTTTAAGCTAATCATTCTTTGAAACTTTATATAGATGGTTGAGCACCAAGAAAATTAGTAATTTGAATCTTCAATCATTCAATAGTGTAAATTGACATAAACTTATTTTGAAATGTTTAGAAGGAAAAAATATTTTGAAATTTCTTTAGTCATAATGTTTAAATCTCTTAGACTACCATCTTCTCCAAATTTGAACTTTAAATCCTTGGGAATAGATATCCAATAGTATATCCAACCTCTTAAATGCATTGTGAAATATACTTTTTATACAAAAATATTATAAATAATAAAATTTTATATAAATTTATTAAAATGTTCAAAAATTTGAAGTGAGCTTGTCATTTTTATATCCAATTTCTTTATAAATTTTTGCAACATTGAATCATTGCTTCAAGGTTGTAGTTGGAAAATACTTTGTTGCTCAATATAAGATGGGATATGGTACGAGTCTTTTTTGCCTACAATACAAAACAAAGAACATTAGAAACATTTTTGTTTTTGTTTTTTTCTATTTCATTCAAGACTTCTATTTGCAACTTCATGTTGAGCCATTAAAAAAAAATGAAAAGATATTTAATGAGTGCCATATTAACAAATATTTATTACATAACCATTATTGACATGTATTATGATGAATCATTCATGAGAATTTTGAATAAAATTTGATACTAAGTTTTAATTTTTTTCAAGTTCAATTAACTATGTTGAATACTTATGTGTTGATTTTTTTACCTTAATGACAAAAAAACAATACTTTTACAAATTTTTGACATATGAAGGGTACAACATTTTTTGACAGGTGCTCCTAAAAAAGCTTTGAAGAAACCTAGACATTTTGCAAATAAACCTAGTAAGATTTATTTTCTTGACATTTAGAATTATAGTACATAGATAGCTACAATAGTAAATAGAAATTTAGTTGCTTATAAATTTTTTCACTTAACATAACATTCAGTAGCATGTGTTGATGTTGTCTTGGTTCTTCAGTGATGGTGTGCCTCTACATCTTCCACCTGTCTAATTCATCAGTAGCTACTGATGAAGCACTGTTGAGGTGTGGAGTATACCACACCATCACTGTAGAGCTGAATGTTATGAATATTCTTTGTATGTGACTAATAAATTTACATATCATGTTATTGTTTCATTTTAAAATATTATCTACTTTCACATTTTTAACAAAATGTGGCATTTGTGTGTGCAGTGAAGGAATTCAAATTGGCAGGCTTTTGCTTTGATGGATTTCCTGCAACTCCAAGTCAAGCTGCTGAGTTTGAAAAGCTTATTACAGGCTTTGATTTTTTCTTCTGGAAGCGTTTCGCAGCTGCAGCTTCAAAACTAGCTCCCCCTCCTGTCCCGGTAAGACAACCTTTTAAGAGCTATTTGCATTTGGGGGGAAGCTAAACCGACTCCTTGAAACAATTTTCAGTAAATTTTCATAGGAAGAAAAAATGGAATTGGCATCAAACCCAAGTCGTTTCATATTTTTTGGATCTTCGTGGAATTAGTTACAAATTTTTGAAGTTCAATTGTAGGGGTCACCAAAAGTGACCACTTCCTGAAATGTACATTGAAGAAAGCAAAATGTACGTCTATGTTAGTGGTTGCTTTTAGAGCACCCTACCTTAACATTGCTACTTTCCATACAATTAATGTGAATGCTTTTGAATATTATTATAAGTTTAGATCATAATATAATGAATATTATCATAATCCCATAATATTTTAAATATTACCATAAGTGAATATCATTATACAATGAGTATTTGAAATTCAATTAGATGTCCACTTCAAAATGATTGTTTTGCAATTAGGTTCATAATTCTTGTAATTAATAGCAAAAAAAATTCTATTTGAATTTGTAGATTCCTGAGCACAAACTTGTATCAGGGCTAGACGCAATTTTTATTTTGGGCAACATTGGCCCTGAAGATGCATTGGACCGGGCTATGGGGAAAATTTATGATCCACTCACTGCAGATGAATATCATTTGGAGATGAATCCCCCTAGATTTCAAGAGTGCAAGTAAGTATATATGAAAATAAAATACTAATACTAGCAACTTCAAATTGCAATGAATCGTCATGCTCATGTCAAGGAAGAACCCTCAAGTCATGCTGTAGGTTTTACATTATAAATGTTGAATGAAATAATTGGATGATATTTCTCCAGGCTGAAAACGTGATGGATTTGCATGACACTGCATACTTAATATAATAGATTTATGTAAAATTCTTTCATAATAATTGCATATCCTCATTTTATATTTTTTTTAATTGTGTACCATCTCAAAACATCTTATATCAAATATGTGATGGAGAATGAATTTTTAAATATGCACAAAGATTGCATCTTGTTACTTAATTTAAGTAATATAAAAATATATGGATTGATTGAAAATGACGAAAAAAGATTGATTAGATGTTCATGACTATAAGAGATGGTTTCCAAATCCATTGAAACCAGTTTCAAATTAAAAACTTAGTTTTGTGTTTCAAATCATTATTTTTTTTGCATTTGAAAAAAACTAATATAATGAAGCTTCAAATTTCTATTTTATTCCATTTTTAGATTAAAATGGATATTGATTATTTTTATGAAGCATCTTGGGATCAAATTCTAAACTTCACAACAAAATATTTTTCATAATTTTGATGCCTTGAATGCTATATTAATAAATTACCTCTAAAATTGTTATTGCAATTTTTATTTTTCCACAGTGAAGACAATTCTTCAGGATGTGTACAAATTGATTTATCATGAAATTAAAATTTAAAACAAAACGTTAGAGAGTTAATTGTAAAGTTTGTTCTATGTTGTAGCAGGGTGTTAGAAGAAGTTTTAACTAAGAATATTACAAATGAAACACAACACCAAACTCCATCAGACCTGAGTTTTGGTGCTCTAGCAAATTTGGTCTTGTGTTTTTCCCAAACTCTAGCTTTTGGTCCTGCATTAGATCACTTTACAATTAACTCTATTTATATTTTTTTAATTTGTATTGAAAAATTCTCAATTCAGATTATAGTCTCATATACAAAGAACAAACATCCTTGATAGTATGTTCTTATTATAAAATGACATCTTTATCAAGTGTATAGAATAAATACAATAGACTCTTCTAAATATTTGGTAAAAGTATTTTATAGATTTTTAAATGAGAATTCTCTTGTACTATCCTACATGCATTCTATAATACTAGTCTTCTCTTGCAATGATGAAAGAATTAAGGATTGGATTATTGTATACAAGTATCATGTGATTTTATAATGATCAAGCTTGTATCTTCTCAATTGATATTTTTCTATCAATAGAATTTTACAAGGAAATAAAAACA
Source organism: Pseudisothecium myosuroides (assembly GCA_951799445.1). NCBI lineage: Eukaryota > Viridiplantae > Streptophyta > Bryopsida > Hypnales > Lembophyllaceae > Pseudisothecium > Pseudisothecium myosuroides. Next base: position 3,999,419 of record OX637291.1, on the reverse strand, counting down.
TATTATAAAAAATTCACAAGTGTAGTAGTTAGATAAAGTTGATCCTAACAAAAATTTAGAAATTTAGAAATTTGTTAAAAAAAAATAATGTCTTTTAGTCCTAACTTAGTCAACTTAGTATTGGTCAATTTTTTGAGTTTTGAATTTGAAAATGGTTTGTAAGCTGAACTTCTTGTACTTCATTTCATTCACTAAATTTATAAACCAAAAAGAAGCATTTAATAAAATTATTTTTGAACAAAATTATTTAAGACAATATGTACTTTGGAACAAAAAATTAAAGCAAATTGGATAAGTATTATAGAATAATTGCTTTATATTGTATGATTTTTTTCCTTAGTGTCACTATTATTGAATTAAAATACTTGTAACTTTAATGTCCATAAACATTTGATAATTGGAATGTTAAAATACACAAATTTAAGTTGTATTACAATTCAAAATTTCTGACAGATGTCTTTATAATGACAATTTACCAAAAGAAAAACCCTTTAAGGACCAAGGGGTACTCCAAATTTTCAAAATTTTAGAGATGTACTATAAAGTGCAACCTAGAATAATAATTTAATGGTGACAATTAAACAAAAGCTGTAAAATATGATCCACAGATAAAATCCATAAATTTAGATCAATTGCTGTACTGACCAATGTTTTTTCAATACAAATTGAAAATTATTTCTAAAATTTGATAAATATTGAATATTTGTAATTTTCACTAGATTTTTTTTAATTTAAAATATAAAATTCTAATTATGGTGATTCTCTGAAAAGATTTTTATTTCACTTATTTATTTAAGTTGTTTTTAGACTGGTCATTTTTTGAACTAGAAAAGTTAGTTTTTGAGGATAGACATACTTATATCCTTTCAACTATATAAGATTTTCTAAAGAAAGTTGTAAAATCTATACCATACAAATGTAAGATAACTGAAATAAGAATCTAAACATATTTAGATAGATGAAAAACAAAGATTTTGTGTGCTTCGGATAGGTTTGTGTCCACCCATTGTTCAAACTTTAAGCACTTAGTCCTTTAGGGTTTAAGCCTTTAAAAATTAATCTAATATGCAATTCTAAATAATCAAGTGAAAAAATAATGTTTTAAATGATAATTTAAAGATTTATTTGATTTATTTAATAGTGATTTACAATTTAGGCAAAACAAGAATGTATAAACATTTATATTGATATCAAAACTTGTTTTTAATAGAGGACTTGCTATGAGGGTGAAACCAATTAACGAGAATCCTGATAATATTTACAAGAGAACTAAATTTGCTTCTAAAGCATGGCCTGCTATGGTAGAATATGCTCATCAATGGCAAAATACCTTTTGCATTGCCAATACTAAAATGACTGAGTGTCCACGACATCCAGCATCTCGTGGAGCCAATTGCCTTGTCGATGTAGAAGAAGCCAAAAATATAGCTGACCGCATATTTGAAGGTCGATTAAATTGTAATGATACCACTTTGTTGGTAGACAGTGCAACAAAGGCAAAAGAGTTTGCAGAAACGGTATGAATTCTATTTTTTTAATCTCATTAAGTAGTCTTTCCATTAAATACCTTGAAAGTAGCTAATTTTCTTGCATCTTTTTTTGGAATACTACTAGAGTTTTGCAAAATATATAGCTACAAACTTTGATCTTATATTAAGCAGTTTTATATAGTTTATAATAATTATGAATCAATTCTTTTAACAATCATATTTTTATATTATTTAAAAAATGGCGATATTTTGGCACAAAGCAAAGAGTATTAAAGAGGGCAGAGCATTTAGATGCCAATAGTTTTGTAGCATTGTTCCATATGGCATTATATGCACCATCTAAGCTTGTTAAGCAAATAAAATGTTGATCTTCACATCAAATTAAGAATTTTTCACATTTTTCACTAATATGGATATGGATACAAAGTTTGTATTTTATACATCTACTTAATATGAGGCACATTGACAATGAGTTGAAAAAATATGCCAATAGTTATAAGACTACATATTTATATAATGCTTACCTACAATTGTCATAGGGAATGAATGAATTACTAGGATAATATAGTGCACATCCTATGCCTAAATAAGGAATTGAACCAAGGATCAACTCTAATTTTCTTCCTTGTATCCATAGGAGCTCACGACTACTTACTTCACCCACTCTCATGCATACAAGAAAGACCACCTAACAATTTTAACAAGTTTTACATTCAATAATTCAAACATTATGCACTTTTAAATGTACAAGTATAAAATTAAACAACAATTTTGGTATCACCTTTGAGAGTAGAATTAGAATGAACCACTAGAATAAAAAAAGGCAAGGAAGGCACTATGTTTTTAGAACCACAAAATGGAGAGAGCACTCAACAAATTCTCTTGATCACTTTTGGCATTGACCTTGGTTTCACAGTATCCCCCATTCTACTAACTGTATATGATGTAGTTTTGTGATGAATACTTGTTTAATTCCAAATTTTCACATGGCTATGGTAGGCAACTCAAGAAGCAGAGGAAGCAAGGATTGAAGCAGAAGAGGCCACAAAGAAATATTTCAATGCTCAAAGAGCAGAGGTAGAAGCTGAAATTTTATTAGATGCCATAACTGGCATCACCCATGTAGCAAAAGAGCTCGTAAAAGACACTTCAATGGGAATGATTGCACAATCACTACAAAGTGCAGAAATAGCTGTCAAACGAGTTCAAACCGCAACAATAAAATGTGAAGAAGTTGCAATGGAAGTTCAAAAAGCATTTGATAAAGCCAAGGTATATATAGTTATGAAAACAAATTATTGCATTTACAATAAGGGCAACAATAAGATAGACACATCTTATTTGGAAAGACTGTATTCTTTAAATGAATACATATTTTCAAAGTGATGACCATATGAAATATGATTCTACAAGTGATGACTATATATGACATGGTTCCACAAGTGATGACTACATAAAATACAATTTTTCATCTCAAATCAATTGTTCACTCATAGTATGTTATTTAAAAAATCAAGAGATTTTTTTAAATAATTAATATGTCAATTATTCTATTCTTCCATTGCAATTTTGATGAAGATGATATTAGATCAAATAAAAATATAATATTCAATAGAAAGCATTATAGGAAGTAGCCAAGAAGGTTGATGCGGCAATACATTGTAGGACGGTTGGGTGGAAAGCCTTGGAACAAATCAAAAAGTCATTAGAATTTGTAGAGGAAGCAAAGAAAAAGGCGTTAAATGCAAATGAGGTTGCTCAAACATATTTGAAATCCAAACCAACTCTCCAAGAAGGAGAGGTAGAAAACATTGCAAAACCGGCTATTCCTCCGCCACCATTGCCACCACCACAATCGATAACTTCGGTATCATTTCAAAATATATTTAACATGATTATTAACTACAAAATTTCAACATATTAGAAAATTTGGTCATTATACATTTAAAAATATAAATTACACATATTTTTATATTTAAAATATAAAAATCAAGATTAATCAAATGAAATTATATCTTAAAATCATTTTTTAATTAATTTCATGTCAAAAAATTGAATAATATCTAAAAGCCTTGATTAAAAAGATATATTTTTTTTGTAGAGGTTAATCTCTAACATTTGTCACTATCAATCTAAAGTGGACTTAGATCTTACACTTTATTATTTAATAAAGTATAGGCATGAAGATTTGACATGTCAAATTGGAGTGATCATGCTACTTTTAAGAGGTCTTATATTCTATAAGAAGTGCCTTCTCTCCTAAACACAATACAAGTGTTTTTCTTCAAAACAATTGTATCATGTGTGACTTAATCATTAAATGCTTCGACATTTTGAGCAAAATATACAATTATATGTATTTTTTTGAAGTTGAATTCAAACATGTGTTACAAAATACAAATGAATAGCTCATTTATATGGTTGATTTTTAAAAATAATCTTTTTAGGAAGTTTAAAAAATAACTATTTTTTGGGATATATTCATAGTTTAAAGATGAAAGTAGTCTACAATATCTAACTAGTGACATTAATTGTATTCTAATTGGAACATTTTTCACATTGGAATCTTTTGATTTTAAGCTTTACAATGACCATATTAGTCACTCAAGCATTTGAAGGATAATGCAATTAAACACATTTTGCCTCATAAATGCTCTTGTAGAAAAAATTTATAGGAAAAAAAATCCCCATTTGGACTCTATGGATATAAAAAAGTTGAATTTGACATCTATATTTTGACATCTAATCAATCAGAAAAAAAATGAATTGATTTTTAATATGATGAAGAAATTATAGACCACATTCAAATACTTTGTAGTTTAAAATTTTAAAGATTTATTTATTAAATTATTTTGCTTTACAACATATTGTTCAAAACATGATAGTTTTATATAGATTTTTTTTCAAGTTATAGGAGCTAAAAAATGATTTTCATATACTATGCATATTTTTATATTTTTCATAAATGTACAAACATGAGTAAGTAAACTGTATTCAAAATCTATTATTTACATTCATCATTATTGAAAAATCAATATTTTGACTAAAATTAATGATTTGGATCTTCAACTTTGAAATGTTAAGCTTCTTTAAATAATAATAAGTTCACTATACAACCTTATAAATCCTAAAATTTATATGCATTGATTTTGGTTGAATTAATGCTATATTGCTATATTATTTTATTTTAAAATTGTCTTTCTAATCTATAGTTAGAAGAGGTGTCACTTCCTAATGAAGGTAATCCAACAAAAAAAGAAGGCCAATTTGAAATTGAATCTGAAGAACAAAAGCGCGTAATTGCAAGTGAGTTTTTTTTACTATTATTTATTGAATTAATGCCTTCACATAAAATTTTGGTTTTCAACTTCTCCCAAAGTTTCAATTCTAGTAATTTATACATTTTTATAATTAATACTATGTATATAATTGTTTGTAGAGTCATTATTTGCTTGTTGGAATACCATTGAAGCAAGATACTTTGAAGCTTTGCCAAGGGCATATCAAAGAATAAGAAGGGAGCGGACTGTGACATATGATTCAATGGTTAAGGTACTTGTACACTTTACCAATCCCTAATTATACTGGATTCAATTTGGTTGTAGGGAAGAGAAAACAAACTTTGATTCAAATCATCTCAATAAAATAGATTGGAAGTACCTACTACATCCATTTAATCATGTGAACATCTTGTAAAATATTCCTATTGTCATATAATTTTTTCATCCATTGATATATTGAGCAAAGACAAATCCTAATGAAATTATTATTTCCACCCAAATTTGTGATTATTTTGATCTCAAACTATTCGAAGGTGGTCAACAAACATCTCCAAAGATATCTACAATGAAATACTATTTGACCTATGGTCCACATATAAATATTCTTGAACAACTCAAAATACATCCTAAAATTGACTCACTTAACCCCTAAAGGCCCAAGGCATTTTCTGGCTCCGAAACCACTGTAAACTGCCATTTCTGCTGCGATCACTCCCTAAACCAATTTTTTATTTTATTTTTAGAATCTAAACATAGGATCTTGTACTTCACTTGTCTCAAATCATGTGGTAAAAATTTCATGAAGTTTGACCGTACGGATTGGAAGATATTAGCGTTTGAAGTTGGAAAAAGAAGTTTTTTTGAACTTTGGATTGCAATTTCAGATGACTTTGACGGCCATTTGTGGATTTTTTTTGCACTACACACCATAAAGTTAAAAAAAATTATCTTGAACATTTAAGTTGAGAGTTGGGGAAAAAAAATTCAGAATGTCAAAACTTGATTTTCACATATAAAAAAATTATTAAGTAGAAGTAGGTTCAAAATTGAACAAAATACTAAATCTTCAATAGCTCTTAGATGGAATTAAAAAACCATAATCCCAAAAATTGGATTTTTCTTGCAAACAAACTTAACCTTTTCAAAAAAAAATTTGAAAAAATTTGAAAATTGCATTCAAAAATGAATTTAATAAGTTTTTTTTTAAGAAGACGCTTAGATTGCCTGAAAAACAAGATTGTCCATAACTTTCTCATTCTGAGTCCAAATAGAATGAATCAAAGCTTTAAATATAGACAAAAACATGATCTTTGAGAAAAAAAATCAAAAAAAAAAAATTCAATTTTTAAAAGTTTTTTTTTCCTGCCCGGCGAACTGCTTTTTTGACTTCGGGCGGCATAACTTTTTTTCCTGGGCACCGATTGAAAAAAAAATTATATTTTTGGAAAGCTAATGTGATTTCCTATCTTCAAAAAAAGTTTCAAAAAATGAGGTCGAAATTCCAGGTCGCACGAGCCTGCCCAAAATCCCAAGTGTCCCTCGAGGGGACTTTGGGCCTTTAGGGGTTAAATCACTTCCCTATGAATGCAATGCCTTCAATTTTAACATTTGATTTTGTGTAGTAATGTACAAATTGCTTAACCGCTACTAAACATGGCCTAATTACCATCTCATTGTGAATTTTTAAATTTGCAAGTGCCTTGTAACTTAATAGACTAAGTAACATTTCTAACAAAGCAGTATTTTTGGTCATTCAATTGTTTATAAATATTCAACATTTTAAATATATTTTCAAACGTATAGGTGAGATAATTTTCATAACACTAGTAGAAATGTGGTCCTTATAGACTATAAACTTTAAGACCCACACTTGGTCTAATTCAACATAAAATGACCAATTAAAGCTTTAGTCTAGGAGGACCATATTTCTACTAATGTAACTTTCGTCTAAAGTGATAAAAAATTTCTTATATAATAATTTAGTTTCCTCAATAGTGGCAATTCAGGTAACTTAGTAAAATTGCCTTTTTTTCAAAATTAATAATAAAATTTCTCTCAATATATGTGTATAAAGAATGCTTTTACTCATTCTAAATACTATGATTAACAAGATGAAAGCTATTTTGCTAGTTATTATGGAGTTTATTCTCAAGAATTAAATTGATTTGAAGTTCTTATTGAATCTGTTATAGTCATTCATTAAGCATTTTTAAAACTTTGCGCCCAAACTAGATTAAAGACTGCAACAAAAGGCTTCATTTATAGGGAGGAAAAATAGGAATTAGTGACACCCATCTTTTTTTGATGTGTGCTTGTGTGGTATCAAATGGACTCTCTCCCTAATTGTTTGACTTCCACATGGCTCACTTTCATTTTTGAGAGGGATCATGGGACACATAATCTTGAAAGGACAAGACCAATCACCAAAGTACTTTGCCAAAAATGATTTGTTTGTTGGACCAATAAGTGCATTTTTCATTTCTATAGTAATCTTGAAAGAAGTCCGTGGACCACTTTTGGTCCTCAACATCTGTCCCGGAAGTCATTTCCAATTCTCGTCCGAGAGTCCACCCAATTTAGGTGGAACTCTGTCTTATTAACCCTGGAGCTCTCCGATGTCCATTTTTTGGACGATGAACAGATTCAGATCCTTGTTTCTGTCTCATTCCATCCTAATTTTTGGTGATACTTTATCAAGTTGTTGTCCTATCCATCGGTTGGATTTCGTGTTACTAGAATATATACATTTCTAAAATTACAAATGTGGAAGTATGTCAAGTGGTCAATTTGCATTGACTTTAGTTCAAAACTAGATGTGCAAAAATGAGGTCAAAGATGTAAAGGTCACAAAAATTTCAAAAAATCACCATATGAAGAGAACCTTATTTCAAATCCATTCCAACAAGTTTTACTCAAAAAATGATAATATTTTACTTGTAATTGAATTTAGAAGGAATTCTGAAATTTTCTTTTCAAAATTTATAGAAAAAGAGTGGTGATAGCATTAGTAGATCTAACCGTACAGATAGAATTTAAAAATCAAAATCTACAGCTTTCATTTGTATACCAATTTCAAAATATTCTTCCAAATTGTAGTTTATAATGGTTTTTCTCAAATTGTCAATTTTGGAGATGAATCCAGACGTTTAGGGGTTAAACCATTTTTTTTTGACATAAGTAAAGGAACCTTTACTGCAAGAAAAAAGAGTAACAAGAACCCAACCGCAAGCGGCCTAGGCGGGCAAGTAACCCTTTCCAGCCATTTTGAAACCACATGGCTGCAGTCTTTTTCATCTATCATTCATTGATAATCTGACTTGTAATGCTTTTACTATGGTTTCCAGCTAAGGGCTGATTTCCTGGAGTTGTTGAAGCTCAAGAGCAATTGCCAAGAGATTTTTGATGAATACCAGGCAAGCTCGCCATCCATCAAAAACCAGTAAGGCAAAACTCACATTCAAAATAATATTTTTGGTAGATAGTCTAATTGGTTATAATTATATGATTGCCATAGTTTGGTTGACATATAATTTGTTTGACATTTTTTTTTTAAAACAGGCAAATTACAACAAACAAGAGTGGTCCTTTTTCGGTAACAAAAGCAGCCAAGCTGCACTGCAGAAGCAGGCTGCCAGTGTTGCTGAGCAATTGAGAAGCCATTGTAACGAACGCCTCGAGGTAGCACAAATATTTTGTGGTGTACTGTTTTTTAATATACATCAATTATATGCAAATAATGCTCTTTGTGAAGGGTCATCAATTTACATGTAATTTTGTATCCATTATTTGATGTGAGAGTTGCAGCAAGCCAAAGCACACTTGGAACAACAGCTCAATGAGTTCAGGGACTCTCGCAAAGCAATGTTTGCTACTTTATTCACTAACTTTGTGCAGGCAGAGGTATTTCAAAATTCTTACCATATGCCACTCTCACTGAATTTTTGTACTACACTTCAAAACTACTAAGGGGAGAAGGTTTTCCAAAATCTCAAAAAAAAGAGTGTCTTTTTAGGTATGTACACCTATAATCAGCAATGTCCCAAATGTGACACCTACAATTGAACAAAAAGAAGCCATGAAAATGACAATATCAGTTGTAAAAAGTGCACACAATCAAAACAAGAGTCTATGAAAGAGCCTACTGTTGATTTTTCATTCACCTGGAGACAACACTTTGAAAATTCATAACCTATTTGGTCTAATAATTGCATGTTAGGAATCTTCTTCTAAGTGCCAATAATATCCAATAAATAATGAATAGAAGTTAAAAATAATAATATTGGAAGATAAATGCAACCATATGGTAGAAGACTCTATATTTTGTTTTTTCCAATCAACACATGACAAAATCTTCAAGAACTTTTAATTTTTGTACATTCTACATTTGAGGAAAAAATTGGAATCGAGAGCCCTCTAAATTAACTCTCAATTACAATAAATTGGACCCCCTTGTATTATTACTTGGCAAAAAATGGAAAATTAAGGAGCCCTGTTGTTGCTGATTTTGAATTAACTTAACTCTGGTTTGTGGCTAGTTGGACAGGCACATTGACTCCTGCAGCCTGGTTCATGGCTACCTCACCAAGACTTCAGATGAAGACCCTCCTTTTGCAGATCAGTTCTGGTGTAATTTATCAGAAATTGTCGAAGCTCCGCTCATTTCATTCCCAATACCCTTTTGGATGACCACACTTGAGCAACCCTACCCAGAACTTTACAAGGTAATATCAGACTGCTTGAATTTCTAAATTTTCTTGTTGGCAAGTGAAAGGAGGTTCCAACGCACCAAAGAACGCGACATTTGGATACCTTATGCAAAAATTATGAACAGTCAAAGTTTTTTTTTGGTAGAGGACCTAGAGGTTCTAAAATTGTTTCTTCAACATACATACATATTGATTTGGGAGATGTACAATACATTGATGTCTGTTTTAGTTTTAGTTGGGGGTGCAATTTTGGGTGTACCCACTTTGCATTGCACTGCATAATTGATATCATAATTGAATGTAGGTTGGCCTAAATGCTTTAGACCCTAGACTATTTTCTTGAAAAAACTCAGTTTTTAGTACCCAATTTTATTAAATAACTTCATTTATGAAAGATAGAAGTCTATGAGTAGACTTCAAATGTAGAAAGTGGGAGGTGGTAGGATATGTTAAAATTTGATGCGTAGTTGGAAGTCTAGTTTTAGCATCAAGAATCTGATTTTGAAAATGAATGTTTATGATTTTCTATTAGGGTGATTGCAAGAAACACCCGTATTATTTTGGTCACACCTTGCATATTGATCTGTTTTTTGGCCATAACTTTTGTGTTCTCGCTCCAAATGACTTAGTTTTTCTTTGCAATTTTCAAAAATGATTTAATATCCAAAAATATTCTAGAAATAGATAATTTTATGTGGTGTGAAATTCCACAAAGTGAGCTTCTTTCTGCTCGCATTTCAAAACATATACAATATTATTTTGGCGGTTCTATTGGCGAATGACCATCTCCTTAGGGTTGTTATAAATGGAAAATTGTTCTTTTATTATTTAATCCCCCTCCCTATTTTAACTAATTAAAACATCAAAATATCTATTGTCTTGAGATTTGGCACTTTTCTAGTTTTTCTATTTAGAAAATTTTATGGTTTACTTTAATTTCAAACGTGTATACACTGGTGATATTTTTAAAATTGTTTTAAAATTGTTTTTTCTAATTTTAAAGTACTAAAAAAAAAGCATGAGTATTATGAAATGCAACAAAATTAGCAAGTGTTTCCTGCAATTATCCATTCAAGATTTTGTGCCGAGTCTTGTGCAAGGGTGTTTATTGCAATTTTGGAAGATCTAGTATTCACGGCTCTTAGAAATGATCCTCAAAAGCGTTGGATCTTGGAGAAAAAATCACATTAGAAATTCATTTAAGAAAATTATAAAATAGATTTTGAGAGTTCATATATTGATTGTTGTTATGTATGTTATGCCCTTTAACTTCATATTTTTTTAATCACCTCAATTTTAGATTTGACATATAAAAAGAGGATAGATAGACTTCATATTACTTTCATTCTAACATCCTCATGATCAAACATTATAATCCTTCAGTTCATAAGTGATATTGTTGTGTTTTCTTTTCCTATTAAATCCATTACATGTCTAATTTGAATTTGCATGGTTAAAATATATTTTAAAAAATGATGAAATTTATCAAAATATTGGCTTTTGGTTTGATTTAGAACAAATTCTAAGAAGCTCAAAAAAGGCCTTGAGCATTTAGGAGTTAAAGCAAGTTTTGTATATCAATTGCACAATGTGCGATTGGAATGTTTATACTATCTTCTGTATAATTCCTTCACACTCAATCATACAATAAACAAATTATTTTTTCCTTTCAAATGAAATAAATTTGGACGAGCAATAAAATATTCAAACCTTTTAAACAACACATTGCAAGCATATATACATTTTTTAAAATTATTTTTTGATTTTCAAAGCTTAAAAAGCAATTTGTATATAGTTTGAGGTGCATTCTAAGCTTATATACACCTACAACATTGGTTCATGTGTTAGTTACAAGATCAAAAGGTCAATCCTAGTAGCTATACATAATATTCATGATCTCCAAAAATCTAGACCTCTAAATTTCATTGTATAGGTTTAAACATATAAAAATATATATATTGTCTTATATTAATATATATTAGTGTATTATTAGAATATGCTGTAGAATTTGGAGTGTTCCCAACTTGGAATGCAACAATTATTGTACCATTTGATGTAGTCAATGATGTAGTATTGTAATATGTCCCCTATTTACAAAGTTGTAGACCATGCAATTTCAAGTTTTTTTAAATTATATGCATAGTCAATAAGTTCTTGTTCATATTGAAAAGGATGATTTTCATCCAAATTTTTTAAATCAACTTTGTCAATGGCACATCTACATTATTGAAGTCAAAAAGTGGCATGTAACCTTCTCGGGTTAAGTTAAAAAAATATTTTATTTCATCTATTCGTATTCAAAAGATGCAATTCTAGTAGAGTTGGTTTTCCACCATAACATTTTTTATCAATACAAGTAGGGGCCCTTTGCAGATGCTATATGTGAAAAATTAAGTATATGAGCATTTCAAGATATTTCCTAAAATCCCTTTCTACCAACCTTCTTATACTAATGTAATTTTCACATGAATCAATTAATGTAGGTATTGTGTCAAGCATTTCTTATAGCCAATCAATTGTTGGACAAAATAATTGGAAGAGAATCATTAGGACCATCTATAATTGGTCTTATATCACCTCCACCTGAACCTCCACCAGTAAGACGAACATCACTCCGAGGTTCTACCAAAGGATCTACCAAAGGTTCTATAAAAGGCTCTGCAAAAGGCTCTACTAAGGGTTCAACCAAAGGTTCTGTTAAAGGTTCAATTAAAGGTTTTGTACAGGTGCACGTTTGAATTAATTTCCAAATTTTCATTGAAGGTCTTTCTAATATCTTCACATATTAATGCTTTGTTTTATACAATTAATTATATTAAAAAAATAAAAAAATTAAAGATTTTTACTTGTGTTGAGATTTTAAATTGCTCTTAAAAACTTTCATCTTTGTTAGTTTCTCTAAATAGTTTGATGTACATTGTATACACTTTAAGACCATTAGATTATTCTATTGTATAATAAACTTCTATATATTTGCATACACGTTTAAGATTTTAAAGTATAAAATGGGACGAACCAAGGGCACTCAAAAGAGTGCACCAGAGTATAATAATGAAAATAAATGCATTACAAAATGACAAGGGTTTATTCATATATATATTTGACATAATTGAATATACCTGAAAGATGATTAATTGATTACAAAAGTTTAAAAGGATGAAACATTTGGCAATAATGAAATGAAAGTTTTGTCTACTATAAAGTTAAATAAATAAATTACAATTTAATTATCTTTTAATAATTGAAACTTTATTTTAAAAAAATTATGAAAAATAAACTAAACTAATGCAATAAATGACATCAGAGAGAATCCATAGTAAAGATCGAAGGACCACCTCCTATTGACCTTGATTTGCCACAAGAGCCACCATCTATGGTATGGCCCATAGAAAGAATGGAGGTGCCTATGGATCCTACCGTAGATCTTGCTATTGCTTGCGACCACCAAATCCTGTACTATCGACTTGAACTCATTGGTAAGGATGTTAATCTTTTGTAATTGCCATTTATTTTATTCATTGTGAAGAAAATATTAGTTTGATTGAACTCCTCAAGTTCATTAAAGATGCATTAATTTTTTTGGATTGCAAAATGTTTTAAAATTTTTAATGTCAACTCTTGAGAAAAGCGAGTGTATTCTTTCTCCCAAAATATTGAACTTATGGAAGTAAATCATGTTGTAGTAGAAAATGCAATATGAAACAATTAAGGTATGTTCTTAGATAGAGTTTGGTAACTTTGGTTATTAAAAAATAATACCTCTGAACAAAAACAAAAAAGCATTTTTTTTAGGAATTGCTTTTATTGAGTTGGTTTGGTAAAATTAACCCTAAAAGAAGGGTCTAGTCACCTTGGAAATCATTTTTTTGGGTATCATTTTCTTAAAAAATCTCAAGAGCACTCATTGGAGGTCAAACAACTATGCAAGACCTCCCCTTTTTACACAATTCCAAAGATAAACATCAATAGAAGGGTTCCATGTCATCCCCTTTTTACACAACTCCAAGGATAAACATCTATAGAAGGATTCCATGTCATCCATCGGACGGCATCCTTGTAAGGTTAAGTCATCCGATTCCATGTCATCCATCGGACAAGGTTCTCCAGTTCTGAAAACCTACATTTTGACTTCGCACTAAGTGCACTCCCAAGCGAAGAAGCCTGTCTCAATGGATGCGCAAGTAATTTTCAAACAAACCAGCTCATTACATTGCAAATAATCAATTTCCTTGCATGAGGCAAATTAAACCAACACAGCAAAGTTTGAATTGATAGGAAATCTGCACGCAGTATCATATTGGAGTCCAAATTCATTTTCCTCCCCCATCAAAAATTTGTTGCTCCCAAGTTCCTTCACAAATTCGCTGGCTCCCACAAATTGCTCTCACAAATTCATTTTCACAAATTTCACAAATCGTCAGTGTCAATTGTCAGTTTCAAATTTCACAAATTGTCAGAGAGAGCTAGCGAATTCGTGTGCGTTGTGAGAGTAAATGCAAGGCGAAGCACCTCTCCCTGTTTGAATAACTTGAGAGTAGTAACTAAATACTAACTGATTAGTTCATGACGATTTCAGCTCGAAATGCATGCATCTACTATGAGGAGCTCTACCCGATGATTGCAAACACACACAAACGTCTCACTGCCATGATCATCGACATTAACACTGTAATGTTTTATTCCTAATCTCCTCTCAAAGCTCCCAATAATGAACTTTAGCATTTGGTAGCCCATCCTACAACACTGCTAAACTTGTGTATGGAAGGACCAGTTTAGAGGAGCAAATTAGCTGATTACATGATTCCGTTCCTGATGAATTGCAGAAAGAGTTGAAAGTAGCAGAAGAATCGATTGTGTACATCACAGACTCTGCAATAGAGAGGATTCCTATGTGGTACAAATGCTTTTTTGCCGAAGAGAATTTCATCATTGCCGTTTCCAAGCTCGTCAAGGTACGTGAACTTCCCCTGCATATATCCCTCTTCTGGAATTGAAAGTTTTCCTCAATAGTATCACTGCACTCTTCTACTCCGTATCTAGTTAAGGGTTCCGAAATTAGTTGACCATCCTATTTGTCATTGAGCATAGGAGTGCGATAGTGTTGTTATCAAGTCATGAGATTCTAAATACGTGGATGCTACAAGATGATAGGTGCGAAGATAGCTGCAATATAAAAAAATCGCTTGAAAGAAATAGAATGACACACCAAATAGATTCGACAGAGTAGCCGAAATCATGTCCTGTTTTAGCCAGGGAATCCATCCAAGTTGCTTGGAACTTAGATGGAACTTGCTTAGAATTTGCCAATTCCAGCCACGTTGGGTGGACTCCCTAGCTGAAAGAGGACATGGATTCCACTAGTGTATTTGATCCTGAGAGCCCAGCCGCTGACCTGTTTGGCGTACTGTGTATTGTGTAGGAGCCTGGGCCACTAGTACCAATGGACGCCCTTCAGTGGCATGTCAGACTGCTATATGCATTGGGCGCCAAATTCAAACCTGCAAGTAAGAACAGCAAACCAAATAAATCTTCTTTTTAAGTTCGTCATAACAGTACCACAGAATCACCTAATTCGCAGGAATTGTTTAGGTGACTCTGCTTGGATGGATGCATTGACACTGAGTGGCTTGAATTTGCAGAGGCTTACATAGCGCTGGACGATGCGAAGATCTGGGTGATGCAGACTTTGGAAGAGATTCACGGGATTTTCAAAGAGGATCCTGCGCAACGACAACAGCCTCGCCTGCCCAGCAACAAGGACATACCATTCGGGCCATTTCAACGTTGGGTTGAGAAGCTGGAAGTTGTCATGAAGGTGAACTTCTTTGAAATACGTCCCCAAGCACCAGTAGTGCTCGTGCACCAATGCTCCGACCTGAGAATACAAAAGATGATGGAACTTTGTGAAAAATCAGTGTTAATTCTCAGAGTGTAACTCCTAAGGACTGAGATTTCATGGTTTCAAAAAGTCCGTTTCGATTGATCTAAAAATGCAGAAAAATAAGATTCCATATGACCTCAAATTGCCCCCCAAAGCAGGAGGCCTACCAACTGATTTGTAATTCACTCAATTCAGGCGACCTTGGAGGACGTGGAGCCGCCAGAAGGAAACATGAGGCTCGTCATTGACTGGCGATTGTTCCTGGTGGCGTTGGCTGACACCTACTTCGACTTCTTTCTGTCCAAATCCACTCCCGACGACATTATGCACGCACGCACTGGTGAGTATACGCTAGACTGACAAGAACGCTCCCTTACTGTTGATCTTTACGAGAACATGAAAGATGATTGATCAGTTGAAATCATCATAGGACAAGCCCATATTGGAAATAGAGCCTTGTTTTTAAAAAATAACATGCTCAGCCATAAGAGTGGCAGGAGAAGTTCCTTTCATAAGTGGTTTCACGTGATAGGAGTATAGGGCATAACCTCAATGGTTAGATCTTGTTCAATCATGTTTAATCTGAGGTCTAAAATGGACACTACTGTGCTAGAGAAGGGCATGATTATGAGATAGAACCACGCTCTCCATACATCCCATGCTTGGTTGTCACTTGTACAAAAAAATGGGCTCAAGTGAGTTGAAATAACGTCACAACATTATTCATCTCGGTAGATTGTTCCCAACAATAGAAGGAAAGGTAGAAATTTTTGCCTTGAGTTAGTAGTTAAAGTTTAAACAAATACGTTTCCAAGGTTTCAGAAATTGGAATTTGTCAATTCTGAAAACTGAGAGTAGAAAACTGGCAGTTGGCTGCATGGTGATTGGGTACATGTTAGATCAACAAAATAAACTAAAAACCTTTATGACTCCCAAAGACACCCCTCACTCATTGCTAAATTACTGATGTGGTTTCTGACAAATGGATTTTGGGTTCCAGATTTCTTCCTGGTGGTGGCGACGAAGCGTTTGACCGACCCCACAGACGAGTTCATCACTTTACAAGACCTCCTGGACACTTGGATATGGTTCGACCCACGTGAGCATATTGAACTCGACTAAACACAGCTTGATAAATTGGAAGTCATGAAATTACTAACGAGACAAAGAGGGTTGAGCTGCATTAATTGTGCTCGGTACCTTGCAGTCGTGGACGATGAGGAAACCGTCGTGGATAGTGATGAAGACGCTGAAGCCCAGGCCAGTTCTAAAAAAGCTCCACCGCCTCCAGCAGCAGCAGCACAGCCGAAAGACGCAGCCTGGGACTTCGCCACAGAAATGAAGAAGTTCGTGTTCGGCCTTCTGGACAAAGGAGAAGTGGGTCTGCCCTGGCACAGCGTTCTGCTGTTCATGTGCCGCGATCCAGAGAAAGAGACCAGAGTCTTCAAGGCTTTCAACGTTCTTGGCGCACCCATGTAACTTACTACAACATCAACTACTTTAAATTCTCTCCAAAGAATCACATAGAATCATCCCAATTGTGCATGCAAACACAACAAAAGTCACTTGCAAGCAACTCAAAGCACTTGAATTATAGGGTACTTATAACTATTTAAAGTCATTCTCAATAGCTGAAATTTTTGTGCAGGGGTCCGAAGGAAGTAACGCTGACACCGGAGGAGATGTTACGCTTGTGTTATCCAAATGGAGTACAAGGAGCTGAAGAATCAGGGTTAAAGCCATGGGACATTGCTTTCTTGAGGGTTAGTCTCAGCTTACCTCCACTGTTGAATGTAGGTGCTCATGCTTACAGATCGTTTACGGCAGCTAGCACTTGAGGTTCGTGATTGATGCACGCTGAAAATCGTTCTTGTTCAGCGCCATGGAAGATTGAAGAGTGGCAGGGATGATGCGTGTAGATGATGCTGGAAGAAATAGTAATGGAGAAAGCACGACTTCTTCGAAGCCCAGGGGATTCGGCCGGAAGCGAACCTTGTCTCGATGACTTCCCCAAGGCACCACCTAAGAAACCGGTAAATGCCTTTCCCTGGAGTGGTCAAATCATTGCATTCCTCGTCATATTCCATGTTGGAGGGGCCTATAGTTCTTCTTTGCTCTAACTTCTTACTTCTAGGTACTTCTCATCATTTCAAAGCCCAACTCTGGCTCTACTTTGCCACCAAACAATTATATACACCTTGGGATTGGTCATGGGGTACTTGTGAATCTTTCTTTCGATCCTTAGAGCCCCAGGCATCCTTTAGAAGAATATACATTCCTGTGTTGGAGGAAATGACCCGGGTACATGATATTATGGTTCTCCGCGTCTTCAGTCCAATGTCCTTTAGAATCTGAAGAAGAAACTCGAAAGTCTGTCAGAACTGCAAGCAAGACTTCCAGATTCAGAGTTTTAGGAGATACCGGTACCTAGAGTGCCCTCAATCCACAAATATATACGAATAATTTCACAAGACATCGCAACAACGTAGCCACACAGGGCCGGCCCCACGAGCAAACCTCTCGCATACTAGAACTTCCGCGCTAAGAATCGTTTCACACTAGCACAGATACATCAAGAAAAGCAATCGTGTATAGGTGCCAATTGGAAATTTCTATATATTTGACATCCCTCTCCCGTTCAAATTTCATTGGATCCCTTGACATTTTGGCGTTGCTGTGGGTGTTTGGGTACAGTGGACAGGGATGGAATGTGCGGAACCCCCAAAGCCAAAACTACTCTCAGTGTGTGAATTTGAAGAAATCATGGAAGAGTTTCTAGGTCAAGTTCCTTCGCCGACGCCCACCTACACACCACTTAGTGGCGTTTCATCTGACGGCAATCGCGCCATCGAAGCATTCGTGGGTGCATTAGGTGATGAGAGTGTTCAACCGCTCAAGCGGTTCACGCTCGACGACGTGCTACATCGAGATGCAACCGCAAAGCTTCGAGCAACTTTGTTCAAAATATACGGCCGATCCTGCGCGTATCCAACTCCCCTGGACGTCGCGGTCAGACCACCACTTGTAAAGGCATCAATCAAAAAGTAAGAACTGTGGAGCTGAATTGACACCGCATATTGGGAGCAAATTTACAAAAAAATGTGCAAGTACAGTACATCGGTGGAGAATGATACAGGTACTACATGTTCCAATATTGCCTTCGTTGATTTGGCGAACTCCGTGTGGTACGGTTACCGGCGCTCAATGGCAACTCCTTGAATGTTGGAACTTCTCAAGCAGCTCTTCATTACGAGCAATAGCACAGGAGCGGTGCAAAGACCACGTCCAATTTCCACATCTACAACAGCTGCTTACACACTTCCGTTTCCTCCTCCACTGATAGTAAATTCCCTCGGTTAACCAGACTCAAGCTAGTCATAACTTGCAGTTGATCATATCCCACAAATCGTGGTTATATGCCTCATCTATCAATTTAAGCAACAGGTCGCAAAGCTCTTAGTGAGGTCAAGGCAGATTGAAAACGGACTACAGTTCAGCTTCTTTCCATAGCCGCTCAATTCCATCCATGTGTGCCATTCCCACTACACCTACCACGGTACCTTCACATTCTAGGAGGCGCTTCACCATAAGTTGGTCCCTTTCGTGCACCATAACCTTGACCTGCAGATCGCAACAACGATGTCAAACCCTTAGAAGCACATGACTTCTATAGCCACAAATCATAATAAGACGGATGCTACATAGAAAATTTATAAGTCTCTTTTACACAATATAATAAATTGACAGATTCTATCAAGAAAGTCAGGTGTCAAGATCTTTGCACTCTTTGAATACTCCAATAAAAAGACACTAATAGGTCCAGGCTTTTACCACATCAGGAAAGGATTGTTCCATCCAATTCATCATTTCTCTCACAGTCTCTCGCGTCTTTAGTCTTTCTACAGCAGTCTCGAGATCGTGGTTCTCCATTTCTCTCATGAACGAAGGATATGTGTCAAGATGTGGAGTGGGATTCTTCAGCATTCTTAATACGTCCCACACTGTAATGACGTCTCTTAATCTCTTTACCGTTTCCTGTTAATTTCAACCACACAATCCCTGGGGATTTTCAGTAAAACCTAGAGAAGAAATATATTTCAAGAACAATTTTAAGAAGCACCGCGTTGTCAAGACGTGTGAGCACAAGAATAAAGAGTTCGCAGTAAAATACACAACTAATGTAGGACATATAATAGCAGTACATGTAAGAAAACAAATACACAAGCCCCAATGAGAACATACATGCACGTTCCGATCTATATAGAGAATCTCCGCCTTCAAACGCTGTGCCTCCTCTATGGCAACCTGAACATAATTGTACATCAATTGTTTATCCAAAAGTAGCTGCAGGAGTTAAGTCGCAATTGTACAACGATCGCACTCTGAACCGATAATTGATAAAGAGGGGACAGAGATCGTGGCACCAAACTCCTAAATTGCAGTTCTACATTGCAGTATCGTTTAGTTCACAACCACAGATCACAATTGGGAAGAAAGAAAACTAACCCTGAACTCTTTGCCAGGCTCTACACCGGTGTTCCGAATAAGCTCATACATGGACTTCAACCAAAAGCCAATTAACTTCTGACCGAGGCCACCAGGTAAGTTAAACAAATCCTGCAACTGTTGGAAGGGCGTCTTACCCTTTCGCGCAGGGTTTTCTGTCAAAAGAGTTTTACCCCTCTCTGGACAAAGCTCCACCTACAAATTCAATTTCCACAAATGTGCGCAGTCACTTTCTACCCTATGATTATTAAAGAGGCCGGTCCAGCAATGTCAGATTGAATTCAATCTCCCTCGGACACAACCCGAATCAAGTAACAACGCAATTAAATGAACACGTTTGAGTATTGACACAAATGCATACCGCCACCGTATCGGGTTTCACTCGATCGATCACCTGCACAACGTGAACCAAAATTGAAATTAAATATTGAGAGAGATATCTCTTAAAAAGTCATCCCAACAAATTAAGAGGCAACGGAAATTCAAATGCTAAGTGTGCACAGAGACGAAGAGTTAGGAGACAAGCTAGGCTCTTTGAAAAACTCTTGAGAATTTTTTTTACATCGAATTATCACTTGCTCAATTCGACAAGACTTGTGAATATTATTGAAGGATAAATTCTGCCCCACCACAATATAGGTTATTGAGAAACCCTAAACATTAAACATGCACAACCTTTTTCACACATGATTAACTCCATATTATCACAATTCAATGCAACTACATGATAAATTATGGAGTTTGATAGTCATAGTACAGAGAGAGCTTTCAACTTGGGAAATGTGTTCCCAAGAATCTGTCATACTGGTAACATGAAAATTGTCAAATTTTGAAATGCTACATGAAAGAGATTCGACTGTGCAGCAAGCATCAATGAGAAAATCGATCAGAAAATCACGCATCCACAATGGCGCTCCAAGACGAATGGAAGGACCAGTACCTCCCGGACTTCATCAGCACTCTTGGCCGAGACGTGAGCGGTGCCGACGAGGTAGACCTGGGCGCCATTCTTGGGATTACGAAGGTACGAAATGGAGCCATCTTGCGAGACCGTAAAGGAAGGAGCCGAAGAGCAGTAATTCTCCCGTGCTGCAACCGCAACGCCCACAAGCAAGTGGCGATGAAGACATGAAGAAGACGATCGTCGAGCGGTGCAGGCAGCTCTTCTCGCAACCACGAGCATTGTAATTCGCAGAAAACAGGGGTTAGGGTTTTGGAGGAAATGATGATGGAGAAAAAGAGGAAATTTGGAGGAGGAATTGACGATGCGGCAACCGGAAAATCTCTGAGGAAATGCCAATGCCGCAGCGGTAGACTGTGGCTTGGCGCCAGCTGAATTGCCAAGCTCGCTCACAACTGTGCTGCAAACCATGCGCGCTGCCACGATGCAGCGCAGGACGTTAAATCCGTCCCACGAAGTGGAACCAGCAGGGTGAAAACGCAGTTCTTCTGGGTAAAAGTTAAAAAAAACTCACTGTTTTGTGCCATTTCTAGGGTATGTTCATAGCTAATTTGGGGTCTCTAACTGTAAATATGTAAATCTGAATTCAGAATTTGCAAATTTTATCATGTGTGGCAAATAAAAAATTTCTGCATTTTCCCTTGGGGTAAAATTCTTGCATTTTCATCCTCCTGGTCCTACTTCATGGGACGGATTTAATGTCCTCCCAATGCGGCAATGTTTGGTTAGTTAAATGTTGGTATTGGATGGCTAATTTGGATAATTGTATAGCATTTTGGTCGTGTTGCAAGGCGAATTAAGGTAGGAATACCATAAACAATTAAAATAAGCATTCCAACCTACACGATGTGGGAAATTCCATAAGAAATTGAGCTCAATATGTACAATAACAAGGATGAGGAAGAATGCAAAAAAATGAATCTTTTTCCTTCAAGAATGAATATTTAATTCAATATAAATGTGAATTCTTCATCTGGACTCCATTCTTGTATTGTAGATTCATCTAAAATGGCTACCTTTTGAACTTGTTTTCAATCAAATGTGAGCCAATCAAATGTGAGCAAATTGAATTTTTTTTAGAGCTAGCTATTGTTGGTTTCATGACACCCTACTTTGCCATTAGAAGGGAGTGTAACTGTTATTGGTATTCCTACCTTAATTGAATTAACCTTAGAAGTATAATTCTACACATAGTGACAAAACAATGAGACCCATTGTAAATTTGGGAAGAAAAACTGACCCCATTTATAAAACCATCAAAATCAACCAAATGGTTAGAATCGTTTAAACCATTGAATTGATCCATCAATTAAGTCCAAAGTCTTTATATTGAAACTTGGTTAATTTGCTTCTTGATGGATGACATAACAAATTTTTGCTACCCAAAACTGAGGTTCAAGTAAAAAAATCTTAGATTGCCCTAATCTTTTGCCCAGTACTAGAAAGGATCCAACTTTGATCCCTCCTTGATGGCCAGATGGATTATAAATACAATAAACACCAAACAAAGCTTGGACACTAATATAAGTGATCTTTAACTCCTAAAATATCAAGGCATTCTTTGGCTCTGGAACCATTGAAAACTGCCATTTCTGCTGCAATCACTCCCTGAACCAAAAAAACTTTTTTTTAGAATCTAACCATAGGATCTTGTACTTCACTTGTCTCAAATCATGTGGTAAAAATTTCATGAAGTTCGACCGTAAGGATTGGAAGATATTAGCATTTGAAGTTGGAAAAACAAGTTTTTTCAACCGTTTCCTGCAATTTCAGATGAATTTGACGGCCATTTGTGGATTTTTTTTGCACTACACAACATAAAGTTAAAATTTCTCATGTTGAACATTTCAGCATATCAAAACTTTACATATAAAAAAAATTGTTAAGTAGAAGTAGGTCCAAAATTGATCGAAACACTAAATTGTTAATAGCTCTTAGATGGAATTCAGACACCATAATCCCAATGATGGGATTTTTCTTGCAAACAAACTTGACCTCTTCAAAAAAAATTTGAAAAAATTTGAAAATTGCATTCAAAAATGAATTCTATAAGTTCTTTTTTGAAGAACTAACTTAAATTGCCCGAAAAACAAGATTGTCCATAACTTTCTCATTATTAGTCCAAATAGAACAAATCAAAGCTTCAAATGTAGAAAAAACCATAATCTTTGAGAAAAAAAAATCATTTTATTTTATTTTATTTTTCTGCCTAGCGAACTGCTTTTTTGCTTTAGGATGGCATAACTTTTGCTTTCGGGCACTGATTGAAAAAAAAATTATATTTTTAGAAAGCTAATGTGATCCCTATCTTCAAAAAAAGTTTCAAAAAATCAGGTCAAAATTTGAGGCCATTGAGGCCACACGGGCCTGCCTGAAATCTGAAGTGTCCCCTAAGGGGACTTTGGTACTTCAGGGGTTAATTAGTAAGGGAATTAACAAGAAATATTATGATTAACAGTATAGTTATAGATTTTGTTTTATTAGAGTGGAACCAAAGATGGCACCATAGTCATAGTCGTAGCACTGACAAGGTGACCAAGTTTGACTATATGGCATGCAGATTCCCAATAGATTTAAAATAGTGAAGGTATACAATTCTTTTCAAATTGGATTGTGCATGAGAGCTCCTTTGTTTAAATGATTTAAATGAAGTAGGATATAGAATAATATGCTCAAAGGGATTTATAAATGATAATCTCCTTCAATAAGGTGGTTGTATATGACAATATAAACAAGAAACAATGTACTGCATGATTTAACCCCTAAAGGACCAAGTGTTTGTTCAACATACGCTAGAAATTTCGGGTAGGTTCCTATGAAGTCATTTTCAGTTGGATGTTTATGAAAACTTGGACACAATGTATAAACATGTACCTCCTTGGTGAAAAACTAATTCTTTTTCCAATCGGGTGCTTGGATCAAAAATTATACTATCCTAAATTTTTTGGGCAGCTCAGGCAATTTGGGAATCTATGGGGAATCTTTTGCACAAAAGCTCATCAACTTCTGAAATTTGGCATGTATGTTACTTATAAAATATGATATATATACAATATTCTAGGAAAAAAAATTTTAGTCCTCAAATCACATTCTAAAAGTAGTCAAAATTTATTAGCTAAATTGGGGCAGTTTAAAAAAAAAAAAAATTTCTTTCTAACTTCAAGTTGAATTATCTTGCAATTTGTGAAGTCAAAATTCTTGAAATTTTTTCCACATATTCCAAATGTTTATCTTGAACTTTTCACCATTCAGATTTCAAATAAAAAATTTCCTCATTGCATCAAAAAATGACCAGTGTAATGGCAATTCACTTAACCTCTTTGCATTGCAAGGTGATTTAGTGTAAACTAACCATCTCAGTTGCTTCTAAAATTTTTTATGAGTGAACCTAACATCATATACTTATAAATGGTCAAAATCCTCATTTTTTTGTAAAGCAAAAATTTTACTCCAAGAGGGCCCAAATTCTATTGACCTTGTTTTGCAGGAATGAAAAAAAGTTTTTTTTTTCACTTCAAACATTATTAGCTTTCAATCTGCATAGTCAAATGGGCTGAAATCTTTTCTACACTTTGGTAAAATACTTTACTTCAGTTTTGTATGGTTGAAGTTTCAAAAAAAAATTCCAATTTGAATTTTTGAATAACATACCAAAAAACCACAATTTTTGACAATGTCTTCCTACCTCCCCCCCGTCCTTAAGGGGTTAAATTCATTTCCTTGAGCTAAAGATGGTTCATACTAGTGATTTATGATCCATAGGCATGTAGTAGCATTGAAATGTGACTTACATTTTCATATGGTATTGGTAAGGATTGGTCTTCTTGAGTTATTGGTATATGTATGATTGCATTTGTGCATGGAATAGTAGATAGCAAAGACAATATGCCTTACACTGTACCGTACTACTAGGAATATACATTGCCCCATGCCATCTTGCAATTGGACTTGGTCAGTCAACATGGTTACTCTTTCATGACAATAGTGTAGCATGAAGTCATTAAAGTAGGAGATCCTTAAATTGACTATGTTCATGCCACATTTAACTACTTTTAGACTTTCAAGTGAATTCTGGACAATGCACCTCAAGGTCTCCAGATGATTATCTCTCAATGTTTGTATATATTTCTTGATCTTATATATATAGATCTTATATATATAGATCTTTTGATGTTTGTATAGATCTCTTGATGCATCTGGAGATCTCCAGATGATTATTTCTCAATGATTATCTCTTGATGTTAATTCTGGACCTTCAAAAAGTCCAGAAGTAGTTAAATGTAGCATGTACCTAAATGCATCCCCTATTTAGGAATCAATGACATACTCCTTGAAATATCTATTATTGTCATTGATGAGGTAGGTAGGCTTAAATGGACAATTTATGAACCTCCTACCTTAGGAACATGAAGGAGAAGGTAGCCTACGTGGCAATGGTGTTTCATCGTAAGATCGTTCAATACTATCGCCGTGGTTTTACGATTATGACGATAACCTGTAATCACGACATCAACACATCTTTTTTCCGGTCGATAGTTATAATCTTTTCATCGACAATTAGTTTCATTAAATTTTCTTCATTTTCCGATAGTCAGGAGGGTGATACTGCACATACTACGGATCATTCACTGCAGTTGAAGCAAAGACTTTCATTATCTTTCCTCATCAGTTTCGCACTTTCCAGGCCGCTTGCCGTTCGCCAATGAATCAGGACGTTTAAAGGGTTAACAAAGATATGGTCCAAAACAGGCCGAGCACGCACAGCAATAAGAAAAAATGAAAGTCTGTTGCAGAGCAAATCGACATGAAGAGTGAATGCTAGGCGGTAACCACACCACCACGGCTAAGTTACACACCGAACAATTGACGTGGCTAAACGCTTTGACAGAATATAGCTAATCATTGATTAAGCATGCTCATTGTCTTCCGAAAACAAGGACCAATACCAATACAAGTAGCCATCGAAGTATCACGAGAAAAGAGACCACTAGAGCTCATGTTGCTCCCGGTCTCTGTCTGGAGTGCCTAGTGCCTACCATTTCCAGACTGGCCGCAGTATCAAACCCCTCCAAAGAAAAGTTGGAATTCGTAAAGACCACCAACTTGGTACAGACTTGGGTTGACCTCTAAAGAATTGCTCCAAAGCCACGCTTACCGATGGAACATATAGATAATTTAACAGTACACAATCGCCACACCCAATAGAAAGGTTGGATCACACCTAAACTCAACTCCAAAATCAAGTGTCTAGTGTGCGAACAGGGTAGCACTTAAGGAGCACGTCTTCGCTTTGACCTCTTGCTTGATTTCCCTGATTTATCCGCAGCTTTGTTTGTTGCTAACGCTTCTTCCTGCACTCCAACGGGCTTGCCAGAGTCAGCACATATACAACATCAGCCCGTTTGTCGGAGCTAAACAATTCTTTTCGCTGCGATCCAGGACTAACTCGGTAAAAGCGTCCCAAAACACACGTACTAAAAGCGTCAAATGACGTACGGCGTCATTCTTCGCTGGTCACACATAACAAGGTCATAGTATCAACAGCATTAGTGTCTAAAACCGGCACACAATATATCTCCATTACGCTGCTGGCACTCAGCCCCTACACACCTTTTACTGGATAAAGGAAGTTGAACAAGGGGTCGAAATGAATGTCCAGTACAAAGGGGAGGAGTAAGGACCTGTACCTTAGGACTCTCCACCACTATCGTCTCTCCACCGCTCCCCTCATCTTGCTCTTCATCGCTGGATTCCTCCGAGGACGCAGCTGACTTCTGAGCTTCCTGAGCTCGTTGTGCCCTCAACATCTTCTCCCGCTCCTCTGCAGCCTTCGCGGCAGCAGCTCTCGACGCCTCTTCAGCTGCCTTGCGACGAGCCTCTTTCTTCTTGGCCTCCTCTTCCTTCAACTGTTTGAATCTGATCAAAAAAAGAAAAACAATCATGAAGAGAATCGAGAACACCGGTTGGCGAGCAAAAAACTATGTATCTTCTTAGATTCTAGTGGGAACCTCCAAGCAGGGAGATGCAGAACTGAAAAGCAACCCAAGATGGGTTCTGAAATATTATCCACCTAGAACCACGACCATCCGTTGTCGGAGCATCCGTAGTAGTCTCAGTGGCGCTGGCGGTAGAGGCCGGAGGTGGGAGAGCAGTCCGTTTCGCCTGGCCCGCACTGATGATACCCCCACCATCCTTGTCCACTATTGGCTGAGCTCCACCTAATCGTCGCAAGTATACTTGTTGAGCCGTGCTCAGAATGTTGTTGGTCAACCTTCAAGCAACAACCGCAAGCAGCAGCAGCATAGTGAGATTATACTGCAGAATTTGCCGGACTATGATAAAAACTACCGACCTTGTTGTCACGATCTCAGTCATCGATCATCAATGGTCAAAGGTGCAGAAAACTCACTTCCTTTCAGCTTGCAAGTCATGAAGAACGAAGAGGAAAGAATTTTGATCTTTAGGAAATCAACATGCATAGAATTTGAGCACATAACGACTACATGACTCAATTCAAACATATGATTCAGTTGAAGATTCTCACCAGTACAGGCTCAACCCTGAAGGTACAGACAACGAAAAGTAACCGATCATGAGCGGCAGAAATTTCAAGATCGCCTGGGATTGATTTTGAGCTGGATCCGCAGTCTGCATTACCAACGACCAGATCAGCTTAACTTCCGCGTACACACTCTTGCGCCATATTACGTGAACATATTACAGTTTCCATACGATGAGCCCGCCAATAACAATACCAACTATACAAAATGGGAAACAAAAAAAAATTCTTCCTTCTTTCCCCAACCAGTCATTCAAGTACTCAGTAGATCGTTGAGTCACCAGGTGATAAGACATACCGCAGTAGCTGGCTGCATCATCTGCATGGAGACATATTGCGACGCCACAAGGAGCACTGGCAGCACTAAATAAGCGATGGTATCGCCCCAGCCCAAAGGTGGCGCACCGTCCTGTCCGCCCGCAAGACTCCACACTTTAGCACATCTATTATATTGGAAACGTTAATTCAGTGTAGCCCACTCTCAAAGCACCAGCATAAGACACATCCTCAACTCAGCATGTACGGACAGCACTCTAAAGAACTCAGAAAGGAAAATGAAAGGTGCGAGCAATAAGCAAGTTCACTAAGTCATGCGGACAACAACGGATAGTGAACCAAAGTATCTCTTAGTCGGGTCCGAGTATGAAATCAAGAACCAGAACCAGAACTAGAAAAGAGAACTACTGCCGAGCAACAGAAACCTTCGGACAATCTTTCACCTCTGGGACAAAAGACTTAAACAATCATTTAAGCTGTTCATGAAATTGCCACCCTTCACAACTATTTGTTCCAAAATGAAGAAAATAAAGAGTGCTATCTCAAGAGACCAACTCACCACGAAGGGGAAGAGCCACGTAATGCCACTCCCACTAGTACGCGCGGCAATTGTTGTCGGGCCGGCCAACGATGGAATCCAGAAGAAGCCCTCCGTCAACAGTCCCTATCATTCCGAAACATCCAATTCAGTGACGTAAACAAACACACACGTTCACCCTTGAGCTCTCCTACTATAATTTCCAGAAAACCTAATGAACTAGCCACACGACTAAATCAGGCGCCCTCATTGCTCGTCATAAATTGTCTCTGGGCACCTGCTACCTCAAGGAACTGTAAGGAACGCCTACAATCACTCACAAGCACGGGTAATAGTTTCATCCAAAGCAAGGAATGATGTAATACCTCATTGGCAACATTTGAAAGCGCTCGATACAGCCCAATCCACACTGGTAAGGTAGCCAGAGTTGGCAGGCACCCTGAAACAACAAAAATAAAACTCTTTTGTCGCTTCTCATGTACAATAAAAAGGCTTCAAAATGCCAAGATAACCACAGAAACAACATGAGACAACCCTCTCGTAGCAACGGTGACCCTTCTTAACGCAATGTCATGAATACCAAGAAGACAATCTCCAATTCTGGTGCAAACATCAAACGTCATTCTGCCTGAGGGACTAGGAGAGAATCGCACCTGCAAGAGGGTTCACTCCAGCCTGCTTATATAACCTGGCTGTCTCCAACTGGATGCGCTCTTGATCTCCCTGATACCGAGTCTGAATGGCTTTGATCTTTGGCTGCAGATTTTGCATGGCTAACGTGGATTCTACCTGTCCCAATATTCACGTCCTCTTTCAGAACTCTCCCCACATCCACATTGAACCCAAAGGAAGACCTACGCCCTACCCAAGAGCTCGGTTTTGGCCCTACATATGCTACAGCTTCGCAAACCTCGGTACAATGCTCGCCCCCTCAAAACCACAACGATTATTCGATTCAATAGCCCGTGCTAGTCAAACCAATAATCCGACGAGAAACTAATAGGCATCAAATAATAAAACAAAGTAAAGCAAAGGTGAAGGCGCAACGAACTACGTACCTGCTTTTTCGTAAGAGGATAAGTGGCGAACTTGACAATAACGGTTAAAAGAATAATAGCAAAACCATATGAATAAGGTACGTTCAGCTTGGAGATCCCGTCCTTCAAAAACTGCACACAGCAAAACCTCCTTCAATGTCTGCTTCTTGCGTCAACAAAAAACAACCGAATAACTAGCCCATCCGCTACAGCTAAGATTCTGCCAGGAGGAACCACTAGCTAATCTTAGCGTGGAGGCTTCCTCAACGGAGAGGATAAACATGATGTGATCTGAGATGTCGGTGAGCACACTGGCGACAAGACGAACGTGAGAATCCATTGCAGATTCTTGATCACGGACATCAGTACATGGTCTGCAGACCTAGGATATTCCATGAAGTTGCTCATTGACATCTCCAAATGATGCTTTCAAACTGGTAGGGCACATCCCATGTATACGCTAAGGAACAATCTCGGTAAGGAACCTCCTTCTCCAGTCAATTTGTCAGTGAAGCAGCAGGCGATCACATGACCCAATTCTTGACAACTACAGCAATTTTTGAAGAAATTGCACGTCACAGGAAAGGTCAAAATGGTGTTTATGCCAGGCACTAAGAAAAAGGAGCTAGGTCAGTCCCCAGACAACCAAGGTAGAGAATACTAAATTCGTTAGAAACATCATCAAATATTGACCCCTGTCACCAACAGGAACTCGTCCATTCATATACTTGGTTGGAATCATCAGCAAGTGGTGTAAGCATGACGTGGCTGCATGTCACTGGCCACTAATGGCCACTAATAACTGAATGGATACGGGGTTGTCTGCTGTCAGTTATAATAGTCTACAGCCTCCCACTGCAAAATTACACTAAAAATTCATACTAAGTGAACAAATTTGGTCCCTTGAATAAAGAGAATTCCGCAGCTCTCTATATCTCCGAAAAATCACACTCATACATGTGATATAAGGCTTTGGGTGACGCAGATAGTGCTCTCTTCCTTAATTCCATGCAGGAATTCGAAGAAACTTAAATGCCCCATTTCGTTGGACTTCCGAAAAAATGAACAATACTCACCGTTAGAGCTATTTCAAGAGAATTGGTGATGCCACCAAGCCACCCTCCGTCCGGCTTCACGGGAGCGTCGGTCACCTGACTGGGATCCGTAGCCACGGCGGCGTCCGCCAGCGTGAAGAACAGCCCCTCGGTCCGGGTCAGCAACCCCTGCAACGCCTCCGGTGACTTCGACAGCGCATTCAAGGCCACGTTCACATGCTCGGGGTCGGGCAATTGGCCCAAGGAAGCTCTCGGAGCCACCAGAACCCTCCCCCTACCCGAATGCCGGCGCAGAGACGGTCCCAATCCTCTCCTGGAGCCCAAACCCCTCGCTGGCGGAAGGAGCGACAAAATCCCATGCGGTCGCACCGCCACATTCGCCGCCTCCACTTTCACTGTCGACAGCGACGGCGAGCACGCCTGAATCGACAGCGTCGTCATGGTCGTCTCCCAATCCGAGCCGGAGCCCTAGGGTTTTAGCTCCCTCCAAGAATTCTTCAAAATTCTCGATTCTGCACCAAAACGGGTAGGGGAAGATGCAGCTGCTGCACAGAATTGGCACTCCGCGAGCTCACCGACGTCGTACTGCTCCAAATTGAGCGCAGTAGAAGCGGTGAGGACTCGAGGGAAGCAAGCAGCAGCAGCCTCCTATCCACTGGAACTGTCCGAGGCTGCCTGAGAGTCACAAGATGGGGAAACGATGAGCCAAGATCTGGATAGGGCGACCGGAATGAGCGGTTGATAACCTGACATATCCGCTCTACTATGGGTCGCACAGAATGAGTTCAGCTGCGACGGTCTTAGGACCCGACGGACGTAACAAAGCGGTGTTCATTTACGGGCTGCCCTAGTGGGTTTTTTTTCCATTTTGGAGAAGGAGTTGTTTCTTCAATACTCAACTCCCATAGTGTGCTTTGTGCCGTTGCCACAGTCCGGCTAGTTCTCTGGGCTAAACGGTAGATTTCCTACAAAGTTTCATCCATCTCGAGTTTTTGAAAATCTGTCCGGAAGTGTGCAGTGAGGTGGCAAAACTTGCCGATCAATTTCCTAGAACTTCAATTTTTTCCGGTGGCATTGCCGCCATTGTCCAATTTCAATCGGCAAATTTCCTTTACTAAGTAAATCTAGCCGGTTGAGGATTTTTTTGTGTCTTCCTTATGTTATTTTTTCTCTTTGAAAAAGGTTTTTTAGCATATAGCCATATCCCTGGTAGGATTTGAACCTAGCATTGCCCCTACCGATTTAGGGCCAAGGATTTAGCCTTCCGAAAATGCACAGATCTAGAACAGGGTCCATGCATTTTCAGGAGGCTAGTTAGTACGACATGCCCACACAACATTCAACATTTACAAGCATCAAAGCATGTGCAAAAAAATGGGGAGAAGAACATACAATCCAGCGGGGGGGACATTGTAGATCAACAGTGAAGCCCTGTGTGTCCACCCTGGAAAGGTGTATATTTGAAAGGAGTAGGGCGCAGTGGCTCATGGGACTGACAATATGGTGATAAATCGCCAGAAAAAACAACCCTGATACAATCCACCACTTATAAGAATCAAAACATGTGGAAAAAGAATGGGGAGAATAGGATACAAGCTACCATGATCAAAACATGTAGCACTCAGTTCATTAACTTAATATGAGTTTCACAGATCCCGAGTACAGGCGGAAGTTGTCAGTTCAACAAACTCAATGGAAATGCAGCGACTGGAAGAATAACTTCTAGGAAGAGATTTGTGGTTGTTGGGAACCATCTGTACTCATCTTTATTAGCAAGAAACAATAAGTTACAAACCGTTGATGATCATCATATGCAGATTCTAGCCTGTTCATATGAATCTCAGTTTTATTCTCAATCGTGCATGAAGCAGTTCAGTCGATAATTAGCCAGCTATTCAGCTGTAGCAAAAGGTAATGGCAGTCACGCTATTAAGCTATAGACAGTAACACACTTACAAAGTTATAGTAATACAGTCTTACACACTAAGACATGTACAAACTACTTTTTTTAATACTATGCATAGTATTAAAAAAATATCCTACAAAATATGAGATTGGTCAGCTGCCCGCCAATAAAAAAAATTTCTAATAGGTAATTTTCCTACTTATTCTAAGGGTAGACGGCAAAATGCCTAGACATAATTTTTCTAACCGGCCCATTTCCTAAACTTCTTTTTTTCATCCGGAATCTTAGCCTAGACTTCTCTATTTCATTTGGAAATTCTCAAATTCAACCGGCTAGGTCGTAACTAAATGCCGGTTCTCCCCGTTCATTGGCTGTTGCCACAGCCAAAACGAAAAGTAATTTTTTGATTTTTTAATTCATAGAAACTTCAAAATTCAATAACTATCACACTATAGGTCCAAATACCACAAAATAAGGCCCATGCACCCCTCTTCAAAGAGCTTTCCATTGGTACCAAGAACGCAATTGGAAGATGCACGGTCCAAGAGATCTCACCATAACAAAAAAACAAAACAAACAGCCTACTTAAGGTATTAATGTAATACTTGGGTGACATTTGGTGATATTTATATTAATATATCTATATTAAAACTAAGTGATACCTAGGTAAAATTTGGCTACTGCAAATTTCTAAATATAGCAATAATTTGACTATTTTGACCCCCCAAAATGATAAATTCCTGTAACAAAAAGTAGCCAACATCTTTTGGCAGTAGCCAATTGGCGAAAAATCGTGCATAAAAAGAACACTGGGCTGCCCGGACGTGATCAGGCTCCACGGTCGAAGGATCCCGCGCGGTCATGGGTCGTCGTCTTCGCTCGCTAGGACCGACAGGCGTTCTCCATTTTTCTGAGATGGTATGGAACCACTCTCCGTTGCTGGCATTCGCGTGAAACCTGAGCTTCGTTGTTGCGAGGGATAGGACTGAGCAGGGAAGCCGAGGGCAGGGCGGGGAGCGGAGGGTTGCTGTAGCCATGGGGAGCGCCGCGGAGTCGCTGGAAGGGGCGCCCATTACCACCTCCGCCGTGTTGATGTCCTCGTCGAAGCACATCGGGTCCAAGTGTGGCGCACAGAACAGAGCGTTTCTGGATTGCAAGAGGAGCGATCCCAACCCCGAGAAGTGCTTGCAGCAAGGACAGGATGTGACCCGATGCGTCATCTCCTTGTAAGTTCCAATTCTCTGAATGAGGTGCTTAATTCCCCAAACCCTAATTCCTTGCTTTCGAGGGGTAATGTAGGTTTTCATAATGCGATGGCGGTTACGGAGGAGTTTATAGCGGGTCCAGGTGAATTTGATTGGGAATTCTTCACGTACACGGGGTTCTGGCTCCGGGAGGGTTGACATTGTGAATCAGAGGACGATTTTCTCAGGTGCTGGCGGGAATGGCAGGTTGAGGGAGCTGAATACCAAGTGCCCGAAGGCTATGGAGTCGTACACGAAGTGCATGGACTATTATAGCAACGAGTTTGAGCTTTGCCGCAAGGAGCAACGGGAATTCGAAGCGAGCTGCCCTCTGTAGGTCTCCGTCTGCGTTTGTAGGTGTTGGTGGGGTTGTTCCGTTGTAATGATTTCTTAGGGCGGATCAGTTACGTGGGTATTTTGGTAGGCAAGGCTGAGGAGCAGTTCTAAGTGATATTGCTCATGAGGCGGAGATGCAAGATTCCTCTGCCATTGGACTCTCGCAGGTATATAATTCATGAGGGTTTGCCTGTGTTCCCACCACAGCCTGCATTTACTTGTTCCGTCGCTGGATCTTCAGTTCCAACGAGATTGTTCATAAAAGGCATGATTATGCTGGAATGATGGTATCACTTTGGAGGCATACTTTGGAGCATGCTCCTCGTTCCCTTGCGAATGTGTGTCGCATTTGGGGGTGATTGCGTACGCGGGTGATGTCGAGCAGATGAATCGTCGTTCACTGGAACGAAATGGAATAGGGCTGGTGTTGGACTCGATGTGGGGTGAGCATTCTGAGGTGGATGCGGTTCACCGTTCCGAAGGTCGCTTGACTGGCTCTTCGTGTTAGTCAATATAACTTTGTGACCAGATTTCAGAATCTCCTTCGCCGGTGGGCTGCCCTTGCCATTTGGTTGGGGGTGGTTAATTGTCTTCACATTTTGAGGAGTGTGGAATCTTTATCAAATTTGGCTAATCAAACCTGCGTTTCCGGATGCGACGTTATGTACTTTGAGAATTTTTTGTTTAACCATGATGTGGAACAGAAGTGTGAAGTTCAGCAAGAATACACCGTATGAATCAAATGAATGGCTTGTGAGTGATTTCGCAGCGGAGGATTTGGTGACTGGTGTTTGGCGTGATGTCAATGGTATGAATGAATTTTCTGCAGGGAGGGTCGACTGCGGGTGGTCTTGTAGAGCGCACTATTCCACTTGTGACTTATTCTGAAGTGTCCTTTCAGAAGAATCCGGTCAGGAAAAGGTTTGCGGTATTGACCTCCAATCACCGGGACTGCCCTTGTGTGTACCAAGGTAAACCCCCCCCCCATTCCCGACCAGTGACCCATTCCCGACCTATAGGTTCACATATTTCTGACCACGCTTAGAATGCGATTTTTTTTTGTTTTCAAGGTTGGAACTAATAAATACATGACACATGTCCCAAGTTGTGAAAAGAAAATAGGAAATAATGATTAGGTGAAAAGTTATTGAATGATCGGAATTGGAAGAGTCTAGACATTGGCCATGGGTCCGGCGCACTTTTTGCCTCCCAAATTTCATAGTAATTTCAATTCAAGCGATAAAATTACCAATTTTTTTGCAATCCATATTGTTTCTATTGATGTACCTCTGAAAAATATTTGTTTTGCCTTCACTACTCCAGATCATGTCAGAATTCCTTATTCGGTCGGTTATGGGGGGAATATCTTAGTGCGTAGTGTCATGAGTCCTGTCAAAATCCGTTGTGTTTTCATCTCAGAGAAATATCCTCCAATTATTTCATTTCATTTGATGCTCACAATGAAAACCTAAAGCGTGACGAGCATTCTTGTGACTCAACATGCACATGTTAGGGTGATGTCATTACTAAAGTCGCCTTAGAGATGATTTGTCTCAAGTGAAGGGCACTATTGTAAAAATTATAAAAATTAGGAGTGACCAAGTGGTTAAAAAAATGATATTAACCATGACATTTTAGAATTAAAGGACTCAGGATTGAGAAAGGACAAGATTATGTATAATAGGAGGCCTAGTGGGGAGGCCTTCCGCTATATTAAGGAATACCTAGGGCAGTCGACCTATCTACAAGTGAGGTACTATTTTGCTTGTGTAATAGTGCTTAGTATTATAACCTCACCCAAATCGCAAAATTATGCCATTACACCTTGTAATTAGTGGACTTGGCTTCACACTCCTTAACAACTAATTTTATGATATGTGGGACAAAGGACTGTAAGTCCAAATAAGAACCGTGAGTTTAATATTAAAAAACTCAAGCCCCAAGTGGTGGAATACAATGCACTTATGGTTAGGGACCACATTTTAAAATTAGCTTGTAACCAAAATCAGATCATTTTACAATTAATTCTATTATTCTAATATATAATTTGAAAAAAAATCACCCTGAAAGTATTATCAATTGTGAATGAATGGATTTCAAAATTGAGCATTTCATTGATTAAATTTTAAAGATGTTTTGAAAGTCATTCTAAAGACTCATTCTAAAAAATTCAAGTCATAATTTTCATTTTGATGTGCATTTTTTAGTACGTTTCAAATTTTAATGTTGGTAAGATCTATGTGATACTCCCTCCATTTCAAAATGATCTTCATGTTGGCATAGATTTGTTGTCCAAAAACATTTCAGGAAATTTTAGCCCTTGAAGGGGCCGCAAGTTTCAAACCCCCGCTAGTGCAATTAGGAAAAAAAAAATATATATATATTTTATATTTTTGAACATTTAGGTGCTGATGTGGCACTATTGGTGCCATGTCACCGCCATGTCACCACCACGTCAGATTTAAAAAAAAATCCCAATTTTTTTATTTTATTCTTTCTGTAATTGCACCATGGGGGTGCCGAAAATGAAAAGTTAGCAGCCCCTTCAAGGATTGAAAGTTCTTCTAATGAGATCTTCATGGTGTAACGTGGAAGGAGGGGCCCAAAAATGAAGTCTTGGGAATTGTACAATACTTTATTATAGATTGGCAATTTATTTTGAAACTTCTCCAAGCTAGCCTTATTTCCCTTTAAAATTAATCCCATCCCCCTTCCAATTAGAACCCAACTACTTCAAAAACCTGGTGTGCTTTTGAACCCCACTACCTAATTCAAGCATCTACTAACAGTTACCTGCAAACATTCTAATTGATCCAAGAATAGCCCACGAGTGCAAGAGGAATGATGGAGCAGACGTCACAAGAAAGACAGGCGGGAACTACACCACACTAGCCAAATTAATGGCCACTAGTGCTCCTTCACAGGGCTTCAAAAATCCCACTTTTTAGTGTCACAAAACTACATGTCAAAAACTAATCTAGAATTGGAATTTCTAGGACAATAGGAAAGCATCAAATTCTTCTTACATGTCAAAATGGATTTACGAAATTAGCATTTTCAAGCTTATTCTAGAACATTTTGTCTAATATGAAGATTATTTTGGGAAGAAAAGAGTACTAGTTTGACTGTAATCTTTAGAAGTTTATATATAGGTCACTCCTTAAATTATATATGGTTTGATTTCTCTAAAATGTTCACAACTTTATTATAAGCTAATCATTGGATCAATCCAAACAATTGCCTTTAAATCAAATTTTTTATTTCAAACATTCACATTCTATATATGATTTACACAAAGCTTATACATTGTTCTTCAAGAATCATTTTATGGGGATTTTCATCCAAAAGTATTTGCTACAATTGTTTCAAAGTAATTGGTGAAAACACCATTTTTGGCCAACAATCCTTCTCTCATATTCCAATTAGTGCAAAAATTTGAACACTAAATTGTATCTTCACATTGATTTTGATTTTAAAGTGTTAATTAATTAGAATGAAAATATATTTCAATTAAAACCATTTAAGAAGATAAAATGGACATTTACATTTTATTTATGAATAAGAGTTTAGTATGCTTGAATATTGTGAATTCTCATATCTGTGTAGCAACAAATTCACTGAATTCCAAAATTAGTTATTTTTTTGGTTATTAGTGTAGGGCTCACTGGAATACAAGACGCCGCAAGCACTATCTTATTCCGATTCTACTGAGTACAAGGACGGATTTTACTGATTTAGTGTGGGATGGAAATTGGTGTGAGCAGCGGGTCACCCGACAAAAGGAAGGGCTACGGAGGAGCCTCAGTCTTGAAACCCTAAACCCTATAGGCCCGAGGCCGCAGCATTCCTCACCCTCTTTTGGCTTTGCAGCGCGCATCGCAGCGGAGCTCCGAGCTCGCAACAACATGGGTATTTTTCTCTCCTTCATCTCTCTCCTCGTTCTTCTCGCGCCTTTCGCAACGCAGAGACAAACACTTATGAAGAAACAGGAAATTTTTCAGTGTGTTAAGTTGCCTGTTGTGCCCTCGCGCAGGTATCTCTCGGGATTCCACTCACAAGAGACGGGCAACTGGAGGCAAGAAGAAGTCATGGCGCAAGAAGCGCAAGTAAGTTTTCCATGTTCCATCCCATAGAAACTCTTTCTGTGTTAGTCCATTTGCTGCTATTTGTTAGGGTTTCATGTTTCATGTTTTTTAGGGTTTCATTGTGTCGGTCGATGTATTGTAGGTACGAGTTGGGAAGGCAAGGTGCTATGACCAAGCTCTCTAGCAACAAGACCGTCCGGCGCATCCGTGTGCGTGGTGGAAACTCCAAGTTCCGCGCCCTACGTTTGGATACTGGCAATTTCTCATGGGGTTCGGAGGCCATGACTCGCAAGTCCAGAATTCTGGATGTGATTTACAACGCCTCCAACAATGAGTTGGTTCGTACCCAAACTTTGGTGAAGAATGCGATCATCCAGGTCGATGCGGCTCCCTTCCGCATCTGGTACAGCCAGCATTTCGGCCTTGAAATCGGCAAGAAGAAGGCGAAGGCTGCCAAGAAGGACGCAGAGGTAAAGCCATTACATATACTGTAGAGAATTTTCCGATCGGGGCAATTTTTCAAATCGACACCTGTTACATCGGATTTGTGAGACTGAGTTTTCGTGTATGTTCTATGGAGAGAATGTACTATAGGTGTCCAGTGGTGTCCCTTGGGCAGCACTTGTCTCTAGTTTTCTTATTTTGTCCTTGCATCTGGAATGGTGCGAGTTAGCTTTGCGTCATTTAATCAGACCTTTTTCTGTCGTTCTGGTTTCAGGCGACTGAAGCCGCTGAGGAAGTGAAGAAGAGCAAGAGCGTGCAGAAAAAGATCGCCAAGCGACAGGAGGGCCAAAAGCTTGACTCCCACTTGGAGGATCAGTTTGCCAGCGGCAGGCTGCTCGCTTGCATTTCCTCTCGCCCTGGACAGTGTGGCCGCTCCGATGGGTAAGAATTTGCATTCAACCTATATTGTATTCTAAATCCTTGTAATATAAATATTATGCCGCTGTTAACTGGCGGTCCCTAGATATGAAACATATATTGTAATATAGAAGGTGCATAAGCCGTCCTTGTTTTAAGAGATCTTGGTCACATTTTGAGTCTTTATAGGGTCGCTTGTAGAACAGGGAAGGTTTATGCACCTCCCACTTAGTGGTAGTTTGGGAAATTCACTTTGGTTGAGCTTGTGAGATTTGCAATGTCCTCAGGAACCGAGTTCAGTTTGTGTCTTTTAATACATTTATGAATAGGTGATTGTGTTCCTACTGTTGATCTTGGACTCAGCTGTTCGATTCTATTTTGTGGGAAACGGATTCCTCTGATTGTTTTGTTTTGAGATGCTTGCAGGTATATCTTGGAAGGTAAGGAGCTGGAATTCTATCAAAGGAAGATTCAGAAGAAGAAGAGCAAGGGTGCTGCCACCTAATCTCAGAAACTGCTGGTAGTTGGTAGGATCATTCTGATTTGTAAAGCACGTGCCTTGCCGAGGTTATTTGAAATCTGTTGTCACAGATTTTTCTGGATTAAGAATTTGTAACCAGTCACAACGTGCTTGTTGGAGTCGCACTGGAAATGCATTTGCTGCTACTACAAGAAAAGTCATGATTTTGTTTGAGGTTGTGCCTTTATGATTCTGCAGTCCCGAACGCGGTTCTGCACGCGAACTTTATCCGTGCAGTAGTTGGCTTGTTGAACTTGATTATCTCTGAAAATCTATGTTCAATTTGGGAGTTCCGGGTTTTTGTCTAGGTTTTTGTTTTGTTTTGTTTTGGGAGCTGTTTTATTGTTTGTGTCGATTCGGATATTGGACCGGTTCGTTTGTTGTCACTTTTCCACGATAATTTCGCATCTTTGGATGGCAACCAGAGTTCATGTGGCCGATCCTACTATGCACTGCCGATAGTACCGGTACATATTTTGGAAAGCACATCGGTTCGATGCGAAGTGGTTCGGCTTGCAGTTGTTTGCTGGGTCGAGTGCACCAGAAGGGTTTTCTAAAGCTTGTTTGGGGGGTGGGGGATGAAATATGTGGCACGCCAAGAATGAGAAAACAGTGCGAATGAATGTCTCCTAAATCTGACTTTAAGGACTTGGCTGAATCTCCCGGCATATACACCATATGGTTTGTCACTCTAAAAGCTGCTGCTATAAGAGGCTCTAGCCGCCACTGTTATTTGTGTTCGTTGAGCCGAGAGAAGGTTAGCATCTCCCTCGACAAGGACGAGAACAAGCCTTCGGGCTTTTACACATGAGGTTAAGGCTTCCCGTGCCTGGCTTGCCAGCGCGGATCTCAACCCAATTTTTTCCCGCCGGAAATCCCATCTGCGCTCTGCGGACCTCCAAAACTTGAGCCCCTCCATGACAATTCCCTGGGCTGGAAAGCAGGTAACCCACCCTGTTTCCAACATGAGACTATTTTTTCCACTCTTGACAAAGCCTAAGTTTGATTTTACTTCAAGACAATGATGGCAGAAATGAAAGTGGAAGTGGCGTTTCTGATGAACTAGTGTGCCGTATGTTTTTTCCTATCAGGGCATGTTTCAAAATAAACTTACACATGGTTATAATTTTTACAAGATAAAAAAAATATCTTCAGTGGCGACAAACAACTTGTAAGTGGTCTTTATGATGAACTACACTAAAAAGGGTATTTAGTGTTGGATTACATTTAGTGTAACTACCACCCTACTTGACCCTACACTAAATGTCAATTTTAGGATGATTAGTGTAGTGCTAAACTTCAATGTGCCGCCTTTGTGTAGTCTTCACTTTTGTCATCTCCTTCCTTGGACTTCTTCCCTGGACTTCCTTTGCAATCTGTTTTTGCGACCTTACCTTGTATGTTGCTTTTTGGGCCTCTCTTCCATTCCGACTTGGTTACCTTACCTGCAGCTTGGCTTCTTCTCCTCTATTGTTGTCCCCCTTCTCCGCACTTACAATTCCTTGTGAGTGAATTTTTTTTTTTTGGGGGGGGGGTTATACTCCTGCATTCCCGCCTCCCGTGAGTGGTTTGAATCTCCCGCCTATTCCCGCTCCCGATTGCTCCATTGCTCCTTGTTGCGGCAATTTTGACTTCATCCAAGTTTGTTTTCCCCTGTTCATTGATCCGTCGACCTTTTTTTTTTTTTACTCATCTTCTCAGCGACCTGTCGACATTTTTTTTTGGGCTGATCTTTTGCTTCCCATTTTAGGAATCCGCCATGGCCGACGCCCTACCGCGCAATTCCACACCTTGACGCTTACAACAAGTTTCTACAATTGCTATTCGCAAACGCATCATCACTTGGATGGTTCAAGATGAACTTGTGCACGGCTTTCCTGGGCTCTACATTCGCACAATCAATACACTTCCCGAGCATTTTCGAGCTCAAAGGAGTGCCAACCTTGTTCGGGCTTCCCATTGGTAGGCTCAACGTCAACAATTTTGCAATGAAGGAGAGGCAGACAACACATCTCCACCAATTTCATGCAGTAGGAGCCGAGATGGTAGGCGAAAACAACTCCGCACAAAGGCAGCTCTCGGTCGTGGGCCCAAGCGAGCTGGATGGGTACTTTGGATCTACCCTATACTTTTGGATGCATTTGACAGATTTAGAAAGGCTGGGGTCAAATTTTCATCCAAATTACTCATTGAGCTGGCTATGACCATCTTATTAGATCCTACCTCTCCATATACAGCCGAATCTCGTGATCCAAAGGACAATGTCCTACTCACGGTCAAGTTGACCCCAAGTTGGGTTCAACAATTTATGCATGTGCACAACATTGTTTTGTTGTCACAAAGGGGACATTTGTCTTGTAGTCCTGAGAAGGAACTACAAATTGAGAGGGCAACAGCTTACCATCTAGGTGTGCTGCAAAGAAGGTTCCAAGCCGGTGTTTTCGATGAAAATCTCATGGAAAACATTGACGAAACTCATTTTGTTGTAAATTTAGACAATGGTCGGACATTGGGATTTAGGAGAGACACGAGTGTCAAGTATGCCAAAGTGGTTTCGAGGGGAGATTCTATGACCATGGTCATTAGAATTTCCGGGAGGCGTAGATCAATGATTGAAGCCCCTATACTGATTTTTACCAATTCTAGCAGCAATTACCCTATTCGGGGCTTGGAAGACAATATTCTAGGAGTATGTTACAGATCTAGGCCTAAGGACTGGATGGACCAAGTACTTTTTGCTGAATTTTTTGTTGAACCCCGAGCCTTCCAAGCTGATGTTCATGGCCGTACAAAAGTCATTTGGGTTGACAATTGTATAGGCCATAGTATGACCCAAGCATTATCGGCTGTTTTGGAAGCAAAACAAGCCACTCTTAGGTATTTGCCACCTTGTTCTACACATTTGTGTCAACCGGCGGATACATTCATCATTTCCAAGGTCAAGGATGCTTGGACCAAGCGATGGGAAGCAAAAAAGGCTGAGCTCATTGCAGCCAATGCTTGGCAAAATATTCCTCGGGTTGATGGGCAGTGGTCAGGAAAACTCACAAATCTAGGAAAAAGATTTTTCCTACAACTGGCTGCGGATAGCATTGAGGATGTGAACAAAAAGGTAGATTGTGATAATTTGTCATATGCTAGGAAAGCTATGATTAGATCGGGTATGGCTTTGGGTGTTGATGGCACTTG
This sequence comes from Pseudisothecium myosuroides, assembly GCA_951799445.1. Taxonomy (NCBI): domain Eukaryota; kingdom Viridiplantae; phylum Streptophyta; class Bryopsida; order Hypnales; family Lembophyllaceae; genus Pseudisothecium; species Pseudisothecium myosuroides. The sequence goes on along the minus strand of OX637291.1, from coordinate 3,956,988 downwards.
GAGTGTCAATCAACTTTTTCCACATTTGCAGGAAATTATAGCCAAGCATAAACCATACTTCCATGGACAACAAGTTCCAGCCCAAGTATGAAATCTGTATTTTTTTGGCTCTAAATATTAATTTTTTCCCCTTATTTGATGTTCAAAGACTTCTTTTATTGCACATGTTTTTCACATATTCTACTCCTTCCATCATTTTCCTTGTCTTTAATCTTTTTCTTTCCAAATTCTTTTTTTACCTTCTAACACTAAATGTAAACCTCTTCGTATTTCAGATTTACCATAGATTACTTTTAGTGTTAGAAATTACATTTAGTGTTACTTACTTTAGTAGGGTAAATGATATTTAGTGTCATGGTTCGCAAATAGTGTTGCCAACACTAAATACCCTTTTTAGTGTAGTAGGGGTAGTCACTCCTTCTCCAAGAAACATAAATCTATGAAGTCGGAGAAATAAGTGAGAGAAACGAGGACCCAATGGCAAGTCGTTCCACGTGAAGGAGGTGTGACACCCCTTTTTCCTGTTTGAAGCAATTCTCAGAGAATGTGTTACTTGCAAAGCTGGATGGAAGCTGCGTAAGCCACGTACAACCAATGAAATTGAAAAATTCCTCAAGAAACTTTTCTTTGAGAACGTTTCTTCACCTTCGGAGGAGGAGAACGGCACTTCCCAAACCTTGGAGGTTGAAAGCTCTGCAAGCCACAGTTTTCCACACACAAAGCACCACCCGTCCAATCTCGAAGAATGGTTTCAGGGTCGGAGGAGGTGTGACTACCCCTAGTGTGCCCTATGTGTGCCGCACTCAAAATAAAAGTAAAGTAATTTGCTAATCTTACTCAAATTTTTTTTGAAATTCAATAACTTTCACACCGTACATTGAAACGCCGGGAAACAAAGCCCATGCACTCTTCCTCAGTCCTCACCGAGGGCTTTTCGACTATACCAAGAATGCACCTGGGGGATGCATGCACTAAGAAACTAGTAATTTGTGATGTCTAAATTGACGAATTCTTTTGGACATCCAATGTAACAATCTGTATTTTTATATCAACAATGATGTTCAATACAACATGAAGATGTTACATTGGATGTTGACACAAAAACACAAGTTGTTACATTGGATGTCTAAAAAATCCATCAACTTAGACATAGGTTTCTTATAGTAACAGTTCTGAAGATCTCACTATAACAAGCAAAACAAAACAAACAACCTAACTTAAGCTACGGACTAATGTGCCCTATGCCATTGCTACAACCAAAATAAAAGTATAACTAATTTTTTAATTCATAAAAACTTTGAAATTCAATAACTTTCACACTGTAGGTCCAAATGCAACGGAACAAAGCCTATGCATCCCTCCTCATATAGTGCTTTCCAAAGGTACCAAGAATGCCACCGGGGGACGTACGGTTCCGGAGATCTCACCATAACAAACAAAACAAAACAAAACAACCTAACTTAAGGGATGGATAGAACTTTGAAGAATAATTTTTTTCTCAATGGAAGGGGCAACTTCATCCACTCTGCATGTTCTAATATTAAATGAAACCTTCAATTCCATTGAAATGTCTTATGATTTCCAGGTGATGTTCCTCCATGTCACTATACTTTGTCATTCAAATAAACTTCATTGTCTATAAAGGGTCGTTGTATACGAGGAGTCAGGGTAGATAATTGACCTTTCAATCTTAAGGGTAGTTTACACTAATTTGTACTAAGATTAGAACAAGGTACTAGTGCATACTTTGTTGACTGTGAACAAGGAAAATGATGGCCCAAGTTAAGATAGAAGCAATGGCACTTTTTATGGTTTAGGTGTAATTATTATTACATGCTCACCCATGAAGGCCTAAATAAAAACAAAATGCTCTCAAGATTATCTAAAATCCTAGAGCTTTTCAAGAAGGAAGTTAAAAGCAAGAGAAAAAAACAAAAAACACAACAAGAAAACATCCTCTTGTTTTAGTTTTAAAAATTAACTAAGGACACCCGCGGAATTTGAAGAACTTGTCCCACACTCTAGACAATCCCACATTTTCTCAGTGAGTAAAGCTGCAGGAAAAATGACATGTTGGGACGGAAGACCAAAGTTGCGACTTGATACCCCCCCTTTCCCTGCCAAAATGCCCTGTTCCTCATATTCAAGGGTTTCCATATGACTGGGCAATTCATGAAATTGTGTAACCAAATTGCGACCTGAACCCCTAATCTCTCTCAAACCCGTTAAGGGTTTTAGGGTTTAGGGTTTAGGGATTTCGTCAGGATTGCGCATTTGCATTTGGGTCGCGTTTTGCATTTGTGGAACGAGGTGCTCATGGCGCAGCTTGTCTCCGAGTTGATTAGTGTAGGATCGGACTTGTAATTTGGGGGGTGGGGGGTGGGGGCTGGGGGGTGGATGGTGCGTTGGCCATGGCGCTGCTTCGGCACTTGAGGGTCGTGGCGCGGAATGCTGGTGATGTAATTCGCGCAAGGAGAGGAGCGCGGGTTGTTGCGCCTTGGGGATTGAACAAGCGAGTCTTGGCGTTGGAAGAGGCGTCAATTTTGAACGATGTGCAGGGTCGATCTTCTCCGTTTGGGACTTGTAGGATGACTGTGGTGAGAGGAGCTGCAAACGATGCGCTGGACATTGTGAGATATCTGGAAGGAGTTGACGAGAATGAGGAATCTGGGAGGCTTAGCGGTTCGGATGAAGATCCTGGCGCAGATGAAGTGGTAGAAAATGTTGAGAGGTGTGGGCGGCTTAGTGAAGACTCCGGTGCAGATGAAGCGGCAGAAAATGGTGAAGAAGAGCTTAGTGATTCAGATTTTGATACTGGTTTGGATGATGATGCTGGTGAAGATGAAGCGACAGATTATGGTGTAGGATTTGGGAGGTTTAGTGATTCGGATGGAGATTTGAATGGTGAAGAAGTTGGGAGGTATAGTGATTCGGATGGTGATGAAATTGTAAGGCTGAAAGCGCATGCGGATGGAATGTACCGGAAGGTTATCGACGCAATAGCGCGTCCTGAGGCCTTAGCGGTGGCTTTCGAAAACCTCAAAAAGAAATATGGGAAAATGATGTTTCGGTCACAGGAAAACATTGACTGGCGATGGTGCGAGCGGACTGCCGATGAATTACGGGCGGGGACGTATACATTTCACCCTGTGCGTCTTGTCAATGTCCCTGTCCTAGGGTCAGATCAGAAGATGAGGTCAATTCGCGTTTTGAGCCCGAAGGACCAGATCGTGCTGGAGGCTTTTCGGGCTGCTTTAGGGTTGATATATGTTATTTCCTCTCCTCATGTTCACAGTTGCAAACATACCGCACTTGAGCAGGTGAAGAATGGTTGGCGAGGGACTTCATGGTTCATGGAGTTTCGTGTTGAGAAAAGCTATGACGAAACGAATCAAAAGAGACTAAAGAACATTCTCTCGGAGAAGATACAAGATCAGCGGTTCCTCGACACGTTGTTTCAGATGTTCAATGCAGGCGTTATAAGATTAGAGAGAACGAATATTGAGGAAGGGGGGATTCTTTCTTCCATGTTATGTAACATCTATTACCAGAAGCTTGATGAAGAAGTGGAGGCGATTATGAATGAATGGAATTCCGGAGCCAAGGACCGTGGTGTTAACCCTGCGTACCGGAGGCTGATGGTTTTCGATAAAAGGACGCTGGCGAGATTAGGGGGTAATGCTGAACAAATGAGGCGTGAGAAGCAGCATCGCTTGGCAGTGGCAAGGAAATTGGCAATCAGTCGGAAGAATTACAAAGACCCCAATTTCACGAGGGTACAATATGCACGCTTTGGGGATGACTTTCTTCTGGGTCTTTCAGGAAGCAAGAGTACAGGCTTGAAAATTATGAAGCGGTTGACCACGTTTCTTCAATCCAATCTGCAGCTCCAGTTGGATTCAGAGAATACGCATCTCAGTCACGCAGTTTCTGATAAGACTCTTTTTTTGGGTGCCTACATACGTGTTTTGGACCCCAAGGAGTTGCCTGAGGTGAGCTCCTCCCTGACCAGAGCATTGGCAAGGAAGCGGGCGCAGACTATGAGAGTCAAGCAGCAATTGGATGACCGTTGGACCAGGGAGTGCCGGAATGTGGTTCTTAAATGCTGGACCGTTGCTTTTGAGAAATGGCGTCGTGAGTTGGGTAAAGATGGAGCTAAGAAGAAGACTTTTGAAGCCGCAACGCAACAGCTGCTATCTATGCCCGAAGAGGACACCCTGCTCTGGCGAGAGAGAGCACAAGACGTGCTGCACGTTTTCATTTCAGCTGCCCTGCGACAAGGTCTGTTTCCACAGGACGAAGTTGACAGTTACTATAAAGTTCTTGCCAGTCTTGAGAAAAGCTTGGCGAAGGTGCCAGAGCGTAACTTTGAAGAAGATTTGGACGTGTAGCCTGTGGTCTCGTGGTCACTCTCAAAAATCGATTCCCCTTTGTCGTCAGCAAGGTCTTTACACGGTGAGTGGTTCATTGTGTTCATGGTTTCTGCTTAGATCAGAGGTTCTATAACTAGTGGCATTTTGCTCAATGGGGAGCATCTTGGTTGTATGAAGATTATTTGAAATCTGTAAGAAATAGGTGGAGCGGTTGACTAATCAAGAATTTGATGACTTGTGTATCTGTCTTTTGTAGACAAGGCTATTGCATTTTAAGAAACCTCTTCAAGGCGATATGGACAATATTAGCGACTGGAGCAGACAATGCTGCACTCAAAAGTAGGATAGCTCTCCATTTATGCTATTTCAGAAATCTATGCAAACAGGGGCTTTATCCAGAAAATTAGTGTTTTCGCGAGTTGCTCCAGAGTTTCTTTGTATTTACCTTGCAAGTGCCTCAGGTGTATGATCACTATTGCTTACATGCATGTTCTGTCACGGATTCGGACGATCGACTGATGAGGTTGAGCGTACTCAGGGTCTCAATGTTCCCTTTAGGGATCAACACCTCAAGCATGTGGCTCAGGACATCTTCAAACTCACTAAGGTATGGACTGCGCTTCCAACCTTCTATCTCTTTCACAGTGAATTCTGAATATGTACAGCATTTATTATTTAATGCTCGATCCCACTCCGAAATTAATTTCCCAGAAACAGATGATCTTAGTTACACAACGGCGACCATGTTCTGAACATGTGGAATTTCATTTGTGTTGCGCACAGGCATCCCTCCTGAACATCCTTCGGACACTGCGCCGGGGCCGGTGAATTTGTGAACTGGTATTCAAGAACCAATTAGGCTCATGCAGAATGGTAACTTCTTGCGCTTCAGTTCAGTCGAGCGTCGTCTTTGAGAGCCTTTTATAGATCAGTGATATGAAAGTGGGTGGGGGCTATCACACAGCAGGGTTGAGAGAGAGAGAACTCTGATGCTTCTGTAAATGTAGGCACGAATTAAGAGTCAATCTGTTCTAGAATTCTCAGCTAAGTGGACAGCATAGTGGAGTGGGTATTGGAACTACTTTCTCCTCTAGTTAGCACTTTCAATGAACTTGCTGAAACCTAATTTATCGAGCATTGTAGGCAGAATGGGAGAGGAAAAAGTATGTACGGAGAATGCAGTACAGCTTGCCTCCTTTCTTGTGCTGTTGAAGTGGCAAGGGAACAGGGGTGAAGTTTCGAATTCAACAAGTTTACTGAAATCTGCTGTGACTCCCCCTGTTGAGAGATGAGAAAGTTCTTTTGAATCAGAATCACGTTTGCATGAATCTCCAGATTTCCTGGGAAATGTCTGTGACCTAATGAGAGATGAGAGACTTTCTGCGATTCAGAAGCACGAGTCTGAATTGTTGACGGTTTTGAAGCGATGACTACAACATGCAATGCAAGCCATGAGTACTTGCTGTGGACCTCTTCATATGGGGTGGGGTGTTACACATAGGAAACGTTGGGGCAAGGTTTGTCTAATTATGTCTGGTTGTGGCATGGTTGTGGCAACCAGCCAGAAACGTTCACTGTACTGGAAATTATGTAATTGCATCCGGTTGATAAAAATCTTAATCCTGAAAATTTATTATCTCTATCCATTCAAGAGAGATTCGAGCTTCAGAGTCCTTCACTCTGTTTGCTGCCATTTCGCAACTTTATATGAAAAAGTTTTTTACATTTATTTTTCAAAGATGAAATCGCATGTCTTCTATCGCATGTCTTCTATCACATGTCTTCTATGGAGTAGAAGTTTTCAGAATTTTTGTGGAAATTTGAAATTATTGTGAATTTTTTAAGGGAAAAAGTAAAGAAAATTCATCTCAAATGCAAAATATGCTAAAAAAGATTTGAAAACTTCACCATAGGTTTATATTATAGTGTAAAGCATCATGGTATAAACCAAAGTTACTACGTCATTCTAAAATTAAAAAATCTAAAAACCATGGTTATAAGCCTATAGTTCATATTGCAATGAAATATTGAATTTCAAACTTTTTTCAAATTTTCCAATTGGAGTAGAAACTAAACTTCATAAACTTCATTTCACTATTGGGGTTCAAATTCAAAAATTATCATTTTTATGGCTATAATTTTTATCAAGATTAAATAGTAAGGAGTGACCAAAATACACTACAAGGATGATCTGTTGATTAAACATCAACTTCCAAAAAAAATTAGACAAATTTTTTTTTCCATCCTACAACTTTCCCTGAAGTCATCTAAAAGAAACAAAACGACCTCAACGGCAATTCAGAGTTAAGCAATGGATTGTAGTAGTTAAAACCATGCAATGACTTCAAACTATGCCTAAGTACATCTTAAAAACAAAACAAAACAAAACTACGCCTAAGTAATTGACAACTTCTATGGAGTTGGCATAGTTTGAAGTCATTGCATAGTTCAAACTATTACACTCCATTGCTTAATCTTTAAGTGAGTAGAAATAACAAAACTAGCTTGTCTATATTTTGTTTTTTCGTAGCATCATTGTTTTATACTACCTTGTAAAACATCTCCATATTTTGTAGTCCACATTTTCGGCAATCCAAAGTTCATTTGTAGTGGGACCTTGAACAAATATTCCTATTGCATGGTAATGTTTTTAATTAATTTTTAAAATAAAAATCTAATAATTTTTAAATAATTATTTAAATATTATTATTTTTTTCATTGTTTTTTAATTATTTAACATTTTACCAGCAGTGCCCTGGTTCATAGTTTGGGGAGCAACCCTAAAATGGGCCTCCCATACCCTCAAATCCCCTCTAATGTGAAAATACTATTAGAAGCAGTTTGGAGCCTCTAAACATGAAAGACCTTTATGTTTAGAGGTTAAATCTATGACCTCATTTTTGCAAATCCAATTTTGAATTAGAGTCAATAAAATTGGCTTCGTCAACCAATTGATATACTTCCACATTTGTAATTTTAGAAAAATATGTACACTAGTAACACCAAATCCAACCATTAGATAGAACAACAACTTGACAAAGTACCTCCACAAATTAGGATGACTTTCATCTCAGTAGGAATGAGAAAGAAGTCAATTTCAATCTATTTGTCGTCCAAAATCGAACGTCCAAGTGCTAAGGGGTTTACTATCATCTCACAATTATTGTATAGACCACCTCAACCAATGAATGCAGATGACCAAACTAACCAAACAAAAGGGCCAAGGTGAATTGACCCCCTTGCTCGACCCTCCCAAGTCATTCCAGGGTTCCATGTATATAAAAAAAAGGACCCCCTATTTTGTGCTTGATTAATTTATCTTTGACACCTCTCCTGCATAATTTGGGGCCTCTGATTGCAAATCTGAATTCAAAATTTGCAAATTTTATCACGCATAGCAAATGAAAAATTTCAGCGTTTTTCCTCACGGACGAGTGAGGGGAGCAGTTCACCCCAGTCAACCAAAGTGGCTCAATGAATGTGTCCAAACTCCTGTAGTGGGGAACAAGGACAGATAGAGATACTTGAGAATCGGCAAGCATCTCGTGGTTGACTGCAAATCACAAGCCTCCACCTCATCCCCTGATGAGCTGGAGGGTGCAATCAACCATGTCTCCGTTGTAGTCTAGATGGTTAGGATACTCGGCTCTCACCCGAGCGACCCGGGTTCGAGTCCCGGCAACGGAAGCTCCCGAGTTTAAAAAGACTACATTTTTTCCCTCTTATTTTCAGGTGGACTAGGGTATGTTCACACCTGGCGTTTGCTAGTTCGGTTGTTTAAAGATAAGACCTCTGACCAAAGACGAAAAGGCTTGTTTTTTACGGCAATGCATTTATTGTGTTGGTTCGGTAAACATTGAGTCCTTAGAAGTTATCTTGCGTTCACATATGCAAAACAACTCCTTGAGCTGTGAAATTGTGCAACTCCTTGTAATAATGGTAGCAGTGTGAACTTCTGCAATTTGCTCTGAAGAGCGAATGTTGTAGGAATTTCGCTGTCTTGTAGCCTGTCGAGGATTGTGTGCAGCCGCTTTGTAACAAGCTAGAAGTGCAGGACAACACAACGAGATTGAGAGAAATTCCACACATGCACAGACAGAGAGAGGTAGACTGGGAGGTGAAGGAATTTTATGATCAAGTGAGGCCTTGTTCTTGTATAATTTGTTCTCTCCTGAGCGGTTTGGATTTGCGATGCGACACTCACCCAGGTTTGCAGTTTTATGGAAGCAATTTCAAAATTCCCATAGTTTTAAAGAGAATTTGCCTGAATTTAGTGCATCTTTGAAGAAGTTCATCAGCTAGTGACGGAGGATTGCACTTGCAAGGGTTTTGAAACTGGAAGCCCAATCGAGAAGCAGGATCAACAGCAGCGATGGCGGATTGGGGCTCAGGAAAAAGCGATAAGGTGCAGTTGTTCCAGGATGTGACTGGGGTGGACAATCCGTTGCTTGAGGAATAAATTCTTGAAAATGGGAAATTGGTGCTCCATAAAAATTCTCCTCCCAAGAATTACACGAAATCCGAAGACAAGGAAGGGAACAAATTGCTTTTACGGAAGATTGTGCTTTCCTTTTCCCCAAACTTTCACCGGTCTTACGCACGCGGTCTTCTGTAATGGGGCGCCCAGAGCAACAATACAAAAGAGCGCACTCAAATTCCTCAAATCTACATTTTTAGAAGATTGCTAGGTCCTAGTTACGAAAGTTTTGGTAGTGGTGGGCCTGAAACTACAAACAATAAATAGTCGTAACACTGCTCCTAACTCAACGCCACATCATGTGCCCTGTAGGATCGGAGGATACTAAAGTGCGCAGGTGGGAACGCACAATCAATTCCCACTCCATTGTTAACCAAAGAACGGCCGCTTAACACCAAGTGGGAACATACCCCTAGTGTAGCCCTGTGCCGTTGCCACAACCAAAACAAAAGTAAAAGTCATTTTTTAAACCAAAATAACTAAAAAATCCATAACTTTCGGATCGTAGGTCCAAACACGACAAAACAAAGCCCGGGCACCCCTCTTAGCCGAGGGCTTTCCAAGGGTACCAAGAACGTGATAATTTGACTCACGGTTCAAAAGATACATAATTTAGCATAATTTAAGATCCAAAAATAACTCAAAAATCCATAACTTTCGCACCGTAGGTCCAAACACCACAAAACCAAGCCCGTGCACCCCTCCTCCCCGAGGGCTTTCCGACGGTACCAAGCACGCCCCCGGGGGACGCACGGTCCGGGAGATCTCGACGTGACAAACAAAACAAACCACCTGTCTTAAGGTATGGATTGAATAGCTTGAATGTACTAAAACCCTCATCTACTTCTAGAATTGGGCATCTTGGTACCTAATACGGAGTATTATACAATATGCAATTGTCAAAAAGAAAGTTTGTTAATCAGTGCAAAATTTCACTTCAAGAGAACTCAAATTGTGTTAATCTTTTCAGGCAAGTTAGAAAAAAAATATTTTCTTCTAATTTCAAGCACTATAATCTAGCAATCTCCGTTGCCTAAGTTTTTGGATTTTTTTCCTACATATTTTAAGTGTTTGCGGCTTTCAAATTTTACCATTTAGATTTCAAAAAATTCTTAGTGCACAAAAAATCATCAAAAAAATGCAAGTGTATTTTGGTTACTTGACGTTGTCATATTACAAGGTGGTTTAGAGCAAGGTAGAATCCTTTTTTGCTTTTGAAATTTTGCGTGTTGGTACCTCATAAGATGTAGAACTCAATGGTGTAAAGGAGTTCAATTGTAAGTAGAGCAAAAATTTCACTCCAAGAAGGCTTGAAGTCTAATGACCCCGACTTTTAGGGTTCACGAGAAGAAAATTGTGTTGGTTTCAACAAAGACTACTTGATGTTTTTGTTGTATCCAACGCAGAAAAATGCAAAAATTGCATTTGAATCTGAAATTTTGCGTTGGATACAACAAAAACATCAAGTAGTTTTTGTTGAAACCAACACAGTTTTCTACAAGTGGTTTAATATAATCTAATTTTTTCATTTCAAATTTTATAATCTAGCAATCGGCTTAGTCAAATGGGTTGAAATTTTTCCTACATATTGCCCTAATGGTCTACTAAACTTTTGTACAGTTGAAATTTATAAAAAATGATTTTCAGATTTTCAATTTTGGTCAATTCTCCAAGTATTGCTAATTTTTGACAATTTCTCATAAAAACACATAAGCCTTCATAGTTTAACCTTGAAAGGATGGGCTTTTGATCACACAGTCGGACTTCAAAATCCTTAACTTTACAAGCTCCAATTTTGTGACTATTTAAAAACAAAGTATTTTATATTCCATCTCCAGAGATCTATAAGGTGCAAAGATCAAACTGCAACAAAATTTTCAAATATAGGAGATTTCAAATTGGGAAAAAAAATAGACTTGATAAACTTTATTTCATCAATTGGAACCTAATTCAAAAATTATTCTTTTGATGGATAAACTCCTGATCAAATAGCTTGAAGTAGCCAAAATACACTAAAAGTTTCTTTGGGTATTAAGCATCTTCTTCTATAATAAAGTCAATAATACCGTGATGAGGGATTTACAACTCTATCCACTACAAGAGGATTCCAGCAACTCAAAAAGAATTGACTTTTCCATCCTCCTAGCTTTTCAAAGTAATTTATCACCATTTTTTAGTCAATTTAGTATAATAGGGTTAACCCTAAAGGACCACAACCTTTTCTTTGACTAAAAACATTCAAAATTTTCATTTTTTCTGTAAAGAGCAAAAAATTGTAAAAATTGATTTTTTTGCATATCTAACCACAATCTCTTGCACTAGACTAGTGTAAGAATGTGCAGAAGAAATTTTAGAAACTTTAATATCATAAATTGCAAGATATTTTGTTTAAAGTGAAGAAAACAAATTTTTTGGCACCTTGCATGACTAGATTATTTGACTTTACACCTTTTTAACTTAAATTTTTGGCACTATGAAGTTTGAACTTAAAAAAATTGTCATAAGGAATTGAATCAAGGATTAGGAAATAATAATTAAATAATAATACTTAATTTTCATTCTTAAAAAATTATTAAATAAAAATAGGTATAAAATAGAAGGAAAAAATCTAAATTTATAACATTTCTAAGATGGAATTGAAACACACTAATTCCAATGGTGAGATTGTTTTAGCAAGCAACTAAACCTTGCGGAACTTTGTTTTCTGAAAAATTGTGAATTTGAATTCAAAAACAAATCCAATATATCATTTTCACAAAAAGATGTTGTGATTGCTCAGAAAATGAGATGTTCCATAACTTTCATATCACCAATCCAAATGGAATGAATCAAAGCTTTCTATGGAGACCAAAATATGATCTTTAAGAAATAAAATTTAAAAAATTTTATTTCAAGTTTTTGTGAATTTTGTTTTGCCAAGCAAAGTGAAAATAGTGCAAAGAGTAGCATAAATTTTTCTTCTGATCACTAATTGAAATAAAAATTATATTCCCAGAAAGCTCATATATTTTTTTAATTTAAAAAAAAATCAAAAAATTAAGACAAAAATTGAGATTGTAGAAGCCTACCCAAAATCCATTTTGTCCCTCAAGGAGACAATGGTCCTTTTAGGGGTTAAAGTACATTGATTTTATGATGAATTTGAATTAGTATATCCAAAAAAATCGTGTTAATCTTTTAACCCTCAATGACCCAAGAAAACCATTTTTTAGTGATTGCCCCTCTTTTTTTAGCTGTCCATTCTCAAATTTTGAATTTTTACAAGAAAGACTGGGTTTATTTTGCATCACATTTGGACTGACAAAATTGTCATCCACTACAACTTTTATTTTTAGAAAATAGACTACATTATAAATCCAATAGCAGTTGTTTTACCAAATTCCAAGTTAAACTCTACCTTGTCAAATATTTCAAAGTTAAGAGGGTGTAGTGCAATATACAACTCATTTTTCAAATTCGGTTTGGGCATGGACTAAAAAGTTAGCCAATCATAGTGACTCCTGCCCACCTCAAAAAAAGGCAGATCCAAAGAGCTCTAAAAAAAGACAAGTGTCCCATTCTTGTTTTTCTTACAAATACTACTCTCATTTCAATGACCAACATGTACATTGCAAGCTCCACCATGAATTGAAAAATGCTTGAAATGTTGTGAAATTTTACAAGTATATTTTCAACTCTTTTATCTTTCACTAAGCTGAAAAAGGTCATCATTTTGAAATATTCACACAAAGATATGCTCCTTCAAACTGCATTGCCCTATAATTTCTATTGATACAAATAAATCTTCAAACTTAACCCCTAAATGCCCGAGGCACCCAAATTTGGTGTTTGCAAAACTTTGAAGTTAAATAAAACTTAACCAAGTTGCTATTTTTAGTAGTGTATATTTTTAGAAAGTTCTTCTTGAAGTCTAATTTTAGCATCAAAAATCTGATCTTGAAAATAAATGATAGTGATTTTTCTATTCAAGATTTTGTGCAAGGGTACCCAGTGCAATCTCGACTTCTCGTAGTATTGAGAACTCTTGGAAATGAGCCTCAAATACACTAGATCTTGGAGGAAAATTCACATTCAAAATTCATTTAAAAAAATTATAGAGTAGATTTTAAGAAGTTGTAAATTGATTGGGGTTATATATGTTAGGCTCTTTAACCTCATATTTTTTTGGTCACCAACTTTTTAGATTTAACTTTTGAAAAGAGGATTGAAAGACTTCGCATCACTTTTGCAGTTTTAACACCCTCATGGTCAAACATTATAATCTTTCACTCCATAAGTGATATTGTTGTGTTTTCTTTTCCTATGAGATCTCTAACATGTCTAGTTTGAATTTGTATGGTTACAATTCAAAAAAAATTGATACAACTTATCAAAATGTTGGCATTTTGTTCAAGTTAGAGCAAATTCTAAGAAACTCAAAACAGATCTTGGGCATTTCGGGGTTAAATATCTCCTAAGCTATGTAGTCAATTAATCTGAATTTTTTTGAGGTGTTTACTTTCAATGTGAGATTTAAGATCCTATAGTTACATTCTATCTGATCTCAAGTGAAAGGAGCAAAAAAAATCTCTTAAGTTCTTGGCAATTTTGGCCCATTTTCAAAGTACACCCTCTTTGGGTCATTAGGGGTTAGCACCGCAAAAGATAAAATGCTAAACACATATCATATTGTTTTTTCTTGTTTTTCCTTAAAAAATGACGAAATTATTGTTTCATTTTGAAAGGTGAGAAAGTCATGATGGTCATTAGAAATTTAGGTGAGTCTAAGGGCAATTGCAAGAAACACTTCACGTTTTTGGCTTAAAAATGCAGTTTTTGGCTGCACAACTGGCAATACTATGCACTACTACCAATATTGTATTTCCGCAGTGTGCCTGAAAATCTAAACCGTCAATTCAAGGCACCGGCAAATCCTGACCGTCAATTCAGTACTATGTAGTATTATGCAGTACTATAGACTGCTACGGAGTACTACAGAAGCCATTAGAAGCAGAAAATAGCAGAAAAGGGGTCTATGGATCTTTTTTATTTTTTGTAATTCAAAAAAATTCAAAAAATAGATCCTTTTTTCCTAACTTAATGATGCTTCTTCTTAACCATTTCCATCTTTGGGAAAATTAAATTGTATTCTCTGCATGTACGCAAAGGTAGTGCACTTTGAACACATGTAGAAGATGGACACTTTATTTTTTGGAAATCTCTTGTGGACTTGTGTAACTTCAATAGAACTCTATGTATCCCAATTTTCACCTTCAAATTTGCATTTTTGGGTCGAAAATAGTACTAAAACCCCCCCCAAATGGCCAAGGTAGACATCCAATTGGGGGCAATTTAAAAATAGTAAATTAATTGGAAAAAATTGGAAAAAATTCCTCAATGTTTGCAACTATCATATGTACCTTCATTTCAAATTTCATAGAAAATGGACATACGACGCAAAAGTTATGAGCAAAAAACTACTTGTCCAAAGTCAAGGGGACAAAAAATAGGACAAGTGTTTCTTACAACGACCCCTAAACATAAACCGGCATTTATGCATAGTAACTAAAATTTAAAAAAATTCCATTATTCCATCAACAAACGCCAAAAGTGCACAATAAAACACTCTTTTTGCTTTGGTGGATACCAGAAACTTAATGATGTAAACAAAGGACATGCAAATTTGGTAGTACATTATCAACTTTGGTGACTATATTTCTGTGGAGGCCATTGGGTCTTCATTGGTGTCGACCTTGTCAACAACAACGGGACCGGTACAATCTTTGATTCTTGTATATAGTACATAAAGCGGTTGCTTCTTGACGTAGATATATTGTCTGCTCTCAAAAGGCCTATCCAATGGGTATGCCAACGTCATTTAACAGCCTAACAAATCTACTTGCGGGTTCTTTGCAATAGCTTACACCATGAATATTACATTCTACATCTCACTCCAAAATGTACATGCGGAAACGCTTCGACAATAAGAGGTTCTTGTCATTCCCCAAATTTGTTCTTGGTGCCATTATTTATGGGCTCTGTTATTTATATGAAATAAATAATTTTCAAAGTCTTTAACTAGATCTTGTGACAATGCCTTGAAACCTTCATTAGGTCATCGCTGTTTGCAAAGAGAGTAGTAGAGACCTAGCTTTTTTATTCTTTTTAAATTCTTAGATTTTCAACTGAATTCCCTACTATGAAAATTTTAACTTCAAAACTTTGTAGTGCAAAAAATTTAAGTCAAGGGGATTCAAAGTCTACAAAGGTAGTAAAGCTTGGTGCACAAAAATAATACTCTTACTTTGAACATGAAAATCTTACAATCTACTAGTGTACATTGTTAAAGTATCTTGAAAAAAAATTCCAAGCATTTCCACACAATTCCTAATGCAAGATTCTATGGTTGAATATGAAAGGGGAAAAAAACAGTTCTTTTTCATTGTCGTTCTTTACACCAATAGAAGATGTCCAAAATGTAGAATATCCCTCCCTAAAAGTTTTGAGGTGGGCCTTTATAGTACCATTAGAGAGCATGAGGGGTAGATTTTGAACCAAAACTTCAAACCCAATTTCAACTCACTTTCTAGTAGGAGCAACCGTGTGACAAAGAATCTACTCGAAAGATCTAATTATTCTCAAAATCCAACCAATACATTGAAAGTAACCAAAGCTTTCCAGCATATTCCTTGCTACATGGTTGGCTCCCATGAAAACTAGGAAAAATTGGGTACTTGAACATCTCGTTCACAACTCCGACTCTGACGCGCTAAAACTCAACTGTGACGCCCGGCCTCATGATATTTTTTCGTGGGACCCTACTTCTGTAGGAGCCAGAAAGGCCCTTCATTGACTAAAAATTGTCCATAATGTTTTTTTCAAGATTGTTTTCAAGATTTCCAATTATACTCGTTATGATGAAGCTCACTTCTGAGGATGCCTGAAAGATGCTCCAAATAGAGTAGGAGCACTTGCGAGGTTGGTTACAGATTCCTTGTCTACCCAATCGGACCACACTGTCACGTGGGTGAGGGCTGCATACGGTTACAGTGGAAAACAAAAAACAAGGGGGGTAGGATCTTTCACCTTTTCCCGTAAATACATGAACCTGTGCAGTTTAAGGGACTAAATTTACCAACACCGCTTCCAGAGTTTCAGAGTGTTTAACCAAATCATGAAATAAAAAGTGAACCCTGAAGCAATTCATCAGGAAGAGAAACGAGAGCAAATCCGTGAGAAGAAGGAAACTTAAAAATATCCAGTATTCTCCACGCACACCTACTTACAGGTTGCTGCTATAGAAATCCAGATTCTAATTAAACCACCGGTTACAATTGGATCAATCGATTTTTCCTTTCTGCTGATGTTAGCTTAATGAAAGCAATGCATCATCATCGTAAGAATCTAAAAGTGTAAGTGTAAGTGTGCACTAACTTAACACCTAGCTTATCTGCCCAGCACTGGCCCATCGTTGTGTAGTGCCTGTTGCCACCTCTAATCTATGCCGTTAATCTAACCTAGCTGTGTAAGTAATCACTGTGATGAAAACAATTACATATGTACATGGTTGTACAAAGTACACCTTCAATAACTGCAGCGGTATGCACAAATGTACCAGACAGGCTCGCCACCAGGTCTTCTGGATGTTGTTTTTCAGGTCGTTTTTCAAGATGTTTTTCGATCTCCACACTCGGAAGTGCCGCAAATAATACACAAAATATAGATGTGCCATGTCAGAGAGGAGGATCACCTGTTTGTTCATGTACAGTTTACCGTGGGTGATCCAGCTTCTCATGTGGCAATCAGTAAGCCCAGAGAATTTCCTGACTGCCAAGCCCGGAGTCCACAGGAGCAGGCACGTCCTGGAGCCGGTACTTGAACATGAAGTTCATATTCTCGGAGCCACTGCAATGGCTTCCAGTCAAGCAAGACAAGTTGGTCGAGCTTTGCAGAGGCGAAGTCGGGTCTTCTTCGTCCTCGTTGTAAAGAGAGCCTGCCGCTCCTTCACCAGCTGGCCATGTGCTATAGTCAAACCCCTTCGGGATGCTCTGTGCTTCGTCTTCCCCCGATGGCTCTGTCTTGGGCCGCAAGCTCGCCAGTGCCTTGCTCGGCTGCATCAGTCCAGCTTGGTGATTGAATCCCAAGGGGTAAGATTTGGAGAACATGGTGTTCAGGATGGTGTTGTCCATTGGCTGTGAAATCCATGTCAAGACTCCGTGAGATGGATCCTTGTGATGGAGCTGATCCAACTCTGGGACGCAGTTGTAGCAAGACATCTGGTCCGTGCCTGCGCATGTCTCGCAGTCCGTGCAAGCGCCGTCGTCAGTGACGGTGGGGTTAGGCGAGTTGTCCACCATCGGTGGGAGAGAAGACCTTGTGTCCTCCATCATCTGCTGCGGGTAGCTATGCTGCATGTGAGAATGGGAGAACAGGAAACTCCTTTTCCCTCCCGAATTCTTTTGGAAAATGCGACACACCACCCACTCGTCCTACAACACATCAAAAGACATCGTTATTCTTGCATCATGTCTCAAAATACAGAAAAACCTCGCATACTTCAAAGCTTACCCTAATCACGATCAAACATGACCTCCCTAACGTAGGAATGACATTCTCGAGTGCCAACTGAGAGTTATTACAGCCCAGGCATGCCAAATCAGAGCAAAATTAAAGCTCTGACACCACCCACATGTGAAGTCAGTGACTCATAGACTTCAGAAGCTCTCACTTGCTCAACTTCGTAAAACAAGGTGAAAAATATTGATTTCCTTCTGAAGTCAACTCAGAGGGTGGTCGACAAGGGTAATGAGCCCCAACGACAAATGATTATTATCATCACTATCGCAAAAATAGGAAGAGTGTTGGTCAGGAGTCATACACACACACTCTCCCGGTACACTCCCTGGTACACCCTCTCCTAGAACACACAGTTTTTTGAGCAGCACACTATCCATTCAGTCAATGAGTACAAGTCAATTATAGTGCCTGTTGAAATGGCTGCAGAGTGCATACCTTGTTGGCACGAGAAGGAAGACGATGGCCGCCCTCTCCCTCCAGTCGATACTCATGCATGATCCAGTTGGTCTTCTCCCCCTTGGGAGCCCGGCCGCGGTAAAACACCAGAGTCTTCTTCATGCCGACCAGATGCGCCTGCGGTTGATGCGTCAACACGTCTCGATCCTTTCCAGTCGCTTTCCAGTAGCCCGCGTCGGTGGCACGGTTGGTGCGCATGCCCGTTGGGTACTTGCGGTCGCGCAAGCTGAAGAAGTACCATTCCTTCTCCCCCATCTTGGCTTTCTCTGTTCAAAGTTCACAACAATTCACGCAATCAGCTACACACTTCCAAACATCTCGTCTGAATACTGCATACACAGAACTCTCTTTAATCTTACCACAACCACTCCACTGTAGAACAGTTTGAATGTGCAGTCAATGATAGCGTGGCAAGGTAGTCTAGATTGTCAAGGTCGAGATGAAGAGGTTTGAGTGTACATTTCCGCGATATCCATGAGAGATCAGTGAGACTCAGGACAAGGTCCATGGACTTAAGAGTGTCACAGTCTGCAAAGAGACGAGCTAGAGGAAGTTGGGCTCACCAGGAAGGTCCCAGGGCTCGCATTTGTTGAGATCCACTTCCGAGATGGCGTGGACGGCGAAGCTGCTGTCCAGGACCTTCTTGGTGAGGTAGTAGTTGACGAGCTCCTCGTCCGTAGGGTGGAAACGGAACCCCGGAGGCAAGAAGGGCTCCCCGCCTTGCTGCTGCTGCTGCTGCTGCTGCTGGGTAGACTCGTCCTTGGTCGCCATGGATTCTTGGGCACGACTTGCGTTCTGGGATGCTGCTGGTGGAGTTGCAGGCGTTGTGGGACGTACTGTTAGCGAAGCGAAGGGGGGCTGCGGATCTTGGACATAGAGAGGACGTCGTCAGTGAACAGACATGAGCGTGAATTGGGGGTGCGGTATTCGAGGTTGGCGTGATGCTATAAGAGGAGGCGGCTGTGGGGTCCTCGCACCAAAAGGTCCATGGCTTCTCTCGTGACTCTCCGTTTCGATGACCGAGAAGCTACCGGAGCACGACGTACACACAGTGGAGTTTCTCGCCAACGTAACGATGTGCACAAGACGACACTAATGATGTTCGAGTCACCAGCTGCTGCACTCCATCATGACTCCCGCTTTTGCCGCGATCGAATTATTCCCTTTGACGATGCTTTACAACTCGGATTCCACTTCAAATACCCATATCAACCACAGAATCGTACAGAACAAGAAAACGAGAAATTGAGAACACACACAAAAAGAGAAAAAACGGAAAACACAAAACACAGGATTCCAACACTACACAGAAGGACAAAATCCTGGTAGTACGAACACGTGAACAATGCAAGAGAAAACCAGAGGTAGCTAGCGATCACAGGTGCCACAAACAGTAAAGCAAAGATCGAGCTCCGTATCAACAGCAACTATATTAGCTCCAGATCGACTCAGGATACGCCAAATTAAGAAAAACTCAAGAAAATGCTCCAGATGCACAGACAAAAAGCAAAAAAAGATACACTCTAGGACGACACCACACTCACTACAAACCTCAAATCACACACACAATTCAGTACACACTAAGCTAGCTAGCACACCGTGAGATTCCACGAAAACAGAGGCAATTCACAATCTCGAGTCCCCAAACTTGAACCAGGCGAACGCACACTACGAATACGACTAAGTCACGGAATCCAAGCGAACGAGCAATGGCTGAGGACAAGTGAGAGAGATCCAGTGCAGCAATGAGTGCGAGATGCAAACGAGAAGAGCAGGAGGAGCGCAGGAGGAGGAGGAGGAAGAAGAAGAAGAAGGAGGCTGGGAGTGAGAGAGTAGAAGTGGGGCCAGTGGGAAAAGGTTCTCGGTACGTCCAGGCTATATTGGGGCAATTATTTCTTCATCGGGCAGCATGTGACGGGCAGGAAGGCGGGTGGGCCCCGGGGCTGCGGGTCGGACCTTTTTTGCGGCGCGGATCCCAGATCGGAGACACTGAACGTCCCCTGAGTGAGGGTTCATGTACCTGGGGGGAAGAAACGCCCTGTCACGACAGTAGGGGTACATTCACACTTAAGGGGAACATCTTACCCCTTAGCACATTCACACCTACTTACTGTAGGCAGAATATAAATTTTAATATGGGGTTAACAAGAGTTTAAAATAGTATCGATGCTAAGGTAAACACTCCTCTTACGATGGAATGAGAGTTAGTTCATACAAAATGGGGAAATACATTAGAGGACATTCGGGTTTCTAAGAGACAGTGAGTTCCCGGACTGTGGGAACTCTATAGGAACGCTGGGACGCTGCCAAATCATCAGTCTGACGTGGCCAAGCGACTGCCACTTCAGATTTCTTTTTTTCTTTTTTAACCCCTAAAGGCCCATTGTCCCCTCGGGGGACAAATAGGATTTCGGGCAGGTACCTACGGGCTGAAATTTTGTCTTGATTTTTTGAAACTTTTTTTGAAGATAGAAAAATTGATAAGCTTTGTGGGAATATAATTTTTTTCACAATCGGTGCCCGGGAACAATAGTTATGACCAAATAAGCTCAAAACAAGGGACGGTGGGCAGCCTGGGCAGCAAAAAAAAAATGGACAAAAATTTGAATTTTTTTTTTAAATATTTTTTTTCTTATAGATTATATTTTTGCCTATCTGTAAAGCTTTGATTCATTTCATTTGGATATGTTATGAGAAAGTTATGGATATTCTTGTTTTTCGGGCAGTTAGAGCATCTTCTTGAAAAAAATAACTTGTAGGATTCATTTTTGAATGCAATTTTTCAAATTTTTCAATTTTTTTTTTTTTTGCATGGTCTGATTTACTTGCTAGAACAATCTCACCATTGGGATTAGTGCATTTTAATTCCATCTAAAATATATGAATATTTTAGATTTTCCTTCTATCTTGGACCTACTTCTACTTAACAATTTTTTTAAGAATGATAATTAAGTTGTTTTTATTTTTTATTTTTTTCCTAGACTCTCAACTCAATTCTCTACAATAAAGATTTAAAGCTCAAAACGCTGTAGTGCAAAAAATTTAAGTTAAAAATGTTTAAAGACAAAAAATCTAGCCCCGCAATGCGCTAAAAAACTTGTTTTTTTCACTTTAAACGCAGATATCTTGCAATTTGTGCGGTCAAAAATTCTGAAATTTTTTCCATACATTCTCATACTAGTTAGGTGTAAGATCCTATGGTTAGATGTTCAAAAAAAACATTTAAAATTTTTTTTTATACTTTGCTATAGAAATGGCAGTTTTCAGTGTTTTTTGGCAGAAAAAAGGCCTTGGGCCTTTTGGGGTTAATAATTTTTTTTTGAAAGCATTGCGTTGTTCCCAGCATCGGGAACAACCCTAAAACGGTCTTCCAAAGGCTCAAATCTCCTCTAATGTAACCCTTAGCGGTTTGAAAACTCAATTTCTATTGTATCCCTTGTAGAATTTTAGGACTTATTGTTGTTACAAAGTAGTTGTAAAAATAAATAAATAAATAAATAAATAAAATTCATCATGTGGTCATTCTCATGCTAAAGTCACATTGGCAGTCAAGAAGAAGGTATTGTATACTTTAATAAATTGAAGAGACAAGATAATGTTGCGACACCATTTACAAGGTCTTTGTGTAGACAAGTGGACAGAATTGGCTGTAATTTGAATTCTTTCGTCTAATTGGTATTGTACAATTGGAATAATTCTCAATTCCAAATAATTATTGAGTGTCGCTTTGAAAAAGTCCAAGCAACTGTAAAGATAATTATTGACTTTGACTTTTGGTTGATTCTCAAACTAAACTTGTCTACCACTTGGTTTTGAGCTTAGTGTGGATGAACCTTCAATTAATGTTTATTCTTTGGCAATGTAAAAGTCTAAAAGTACCATCATCCTACTTTGCAGTCAGCTCAAAATTTAGTGTCAAAAAGTGTTTGTAGATATGCTAAATTTTGACTAAATTTTTATATTGACTAAATTTTCATCTACATGACCATTTTGAGAGATTTTATAGTATTTTCAGTCCAATTTACCATCTTTGACTTACTTACAACTATAAAAAAAACATCATTAATTATCCATCTATCTATATTCTAAATATATGTAGCGAAAAAATGCACCTCTTTATTCCAACCATCAAGGCTAGGATGAGGGTGGGAATGTGTATTCCTCCTAAGAGCATCACCATCATTCCACAACCAAAATGTCACGCCAAGGCAACTTTTCTAGGAGCAATATGTGGGATGTAAGATTAGGTTAGGTTGAATTTGCACTCACACTTGGTGTAATGGCCAAACAAAAGTTGGATTTACACATAGCAAACGCTAAATTTAGACTATTATTGGTTTTAGATTTGGATTTAGCTAGAATCAAGGGAGGCACTATTCATTTTTTGAAGCTTGAGAATACTATTCACCAACCATTCTTCCAAATTTTGACTCCTTAACCCCTAAAGTACCAAAGTCCCCTCAGGGGACACTTCAGATTTCGGGTAGGCCCGTGTGGCCTCAAATTTTGATATGATTTTTTAAAACTTTTTTTGAAGATAGGGAATCACATTAGCTTTCTAAAAATATAATTTGTTTTTCAATCGGTGCCCAGGAGCAAAAGTTATGCCATCCTAAAGCAAAAAAGCAGTACGGCAGGCAGGCAAAAAAAAAAAAAAAAAGTTTTTTATTTTTTTTATTTTTTTCCTCAAAGATCATGTTTTTGTCTACATTTGAAGCTTTGATTCATTCTATTTGGACTAATAATGAGAAAGTTATGGACAATCTTGTTTTTCGGGCAATTTAAGCATCTTCAAAAAAACTAACTTATAGAATTCATTTTTGAATGGAATTTTCAATTTTTTTCAATTTTTTTTTTTGACGAGGTCAAGTTTGTTTGCAAGAAAAATCCCACCATTGGGATTATGTTTTTTAATTCCACCTAAGAGCTATTAACAATTTAGTATTTCGTTCAATTTTAGACCTACTTCTATTTAACAATTTTTTTATATGTGAAAATCAAGGTTTGACATTCTGAAATTTTTTTCCCCGACTCTCAACTCAAATGTTCAAGATAAAAAAATTACAACTTTTTGTTGTGTAGAGCAAAAAAAATCCACAAATGGCCGTCAAAGTCATCTGAAATTGCAGGAAACAGTTCAAAAAAACTTTTTTTTTCCAACTTTGAATGCTAATATCTTCCAATCAGAACGGTCAAATGTCTTGAAATTTTTACCACATAATCCGAGACAAGTGAAGTACAAGATCCTACGGTTAGATTCTAAAAAAAGTTTTTTGGGTTTAGGGAGTGATCGTAGCAGAAATGGCAGTTTTTAGTGGTTCTGGAGCCAGAAAATGCCTTGGTATTTTTGGGGTTAAGAACCAAATAGAGAAGATATTTCCAAGATCCAAGTTCTAAGTGCAAATGACTAGGTACAATAGGATGGCAACTAGACCTTGTGATTTTTGAGGGGTCTAGGCTTATTTTGAACATCGGCATGCACGTAGTGGGGAACTAAATGAAGGCCTAGCACGTCTCGGGCTAGGCACTTTACAGAGAAACAATGGCAATGCTCTAACAATGTTGCCACTTTAATATGTCAAGGTTGCTGGACTAGGTATTGTGAAAGAAAAATCATCATTATGAGAAATAACATGTTAGAATGATGAGGGATGTTATTTCTCATAATGATGATTTTTCTTTCACATTATTGGACATAGGCTCAATGGTTGTTTTTGTTCAACCTTTGTTTAATGACCAAGGTTTTAGATGAAAGGCATCATAACACTAGTAAAACAACCCCATTGTTATAGAAAGGAACATGTCTCTCCTCATCCAATGAGAGACTTTCATTTGTCCTAAAATGAGCTCCATAACATTCAGTTTTTTTTTGGTGATATATCACCAGATTGTCAGTCTCATGAGCCACTGCGCCCTGCTCCCTCCAAATATACACCTTTCGTGGGAGGGCACATAGGGCTTCACTGTTGATTTACAGTGCCAAAAAAATCCACTGATAACATTGTTCACGAGTTGAATGTCCACCTCCTAAGCAAAAGTACAATTCCCCCGCAGACACCGGGGAGAAAATTCAGTTATGATATGAAGAAGATGATTGGCAGGGCAAAAGGGACGGGATTCATCAGCTAGTCCATCCCTAAGCCCATTTCCTCCCCCACGTGAATTTCTACAGCAGTGGGTTGTCAATTTCAAGAACTTTGAGCCCTCAAGAACTGGGACCCATTTCTGTGGAAGCAAAAGGGAACCCTCCAGGCTTGGTTAACAATGTTATGTCCATTGAGGATATGGTGAGTGCGCGATGCGGGGGATCTCCCAGTTTTATGACGGAAGTGTTCAGTTGGTGGGGGGAATAGTACGGGAACACCATGTGCAGCAGTCCAGCCGCATTGTCATCAATTACCTCATCCTTTGCTTGACTGCTTGCTCTCCACAGGGAACCATCATGACTCTGCACGGTGCAAAAACTTACTCTCCAAATGATGCCCAATAACTGACTAAAAGCTGAGAATATCTCAAAACAGCAAAGCAGCTCAGCATAGTTGGAAGGAGCTTTTTCTAGAAAAAAAATTAAAAAAATTGTAGTACTAGCAATTGAGAATCCTGAATTTTCAAAAATAAACTAAAAATTAGAATATTTGGATACAACATGTTATTTCTATGAATTTTCAAAGTGAAATTCCCTAGACAACTGAAATCGTTACATATAAAGCTTGGTCCAAGAACTAAAATCTAGATAAAGTTGCAGTCAACTACTCCCAATTAAATATGGGAACAATTTAAGGGCACTTTTAATGGAAGTCTATTTGACAAGAGTGAATATAGGAACAATTTTAGGTGTTTTCACCTTATTTAGTATTCATTGAGTTCCACACTTCCATCACATTTGAGAGCATCCTCAATACGCCATTCTAAATCAGCCACTACAAATGCCAAATTTTCAATTGCTTCCTAAAATGGGTACCCCAAAATCTGGCACTTCTTGTTATTGAGCCTGGTTATTATCATTAAACTAGTCAAATTTTCATATGTTCTTGTTGGCAACTGAAAGGAGGTTCCAACGCACCCAAGAACGCAACATTTGGACATTGTATGCAAAAGTTATTAAGGAACAAAGTTTGGATCTAAACAATTTCTTCCACATAGGTATAAACTGATTTTGGAGATGTACAGTAAGGTCTACTTCATTTACGAATTTTTGAAATCGCAGGGAAGGGAATTTCAGATCTGCCAACTTTGACAGCCTCCTGAGGGCTCAAAAATGGTTCTTTGACCATGAAATTTTTACCACAATTTCATCTTTAAGTTAATTATATGTGTGTCAAATTTCAAGGCCAGATGATTTACCCAAAAAAAGATATTCAAAATCTCCCAACATGTATAGCCGTGAAAAAAATTTCACTACTACCAACTTTGACACCCTCCCAAGGACTGAAATTTTTTTCTATTTCTATGAAATTTTTGGCATAGGACCATCTATATGTTTATTACATGTGTGAAGAATTTCAAGTCCAAAAGCCCTCCACAAAAATAGATATTCAAAATCTCCCAACATGTGTATTTGTGAAACAATTTCACTACTACCAACTTTGACACTATCCCAAGGGTTGAAAAATTGTTTAATTACCATGAGATTTTTATGATGAAATCATCTCTATGTTAATAACATGTGTGCCAAATTTCAAGTTCAAAAGATTTACACAAAAAAAAATATGCCAATTCTACCAACATATGTAGTTGTGAGAAAAAAAATTTCAGCCTTTGGGATAGTGTAATTTTTTTGGTTAAAACTTTCACATGGATGTAGAAAGTCATTCTCACAACTACACATGTTGGTAGAATTAGAATATCTTTTTTTCGGTAAATCTTTTGACCCTGAAATTTGGCATACATTTTATCAATATAAAGATGATCTCATGCCAAAAATTTCATAGTAAAATGTCTTTTTTTCAGCCCTTGGGATAGTGTCAAAGTTGGTAGTAGTGAAATTTTTCTCACAACTACACATGTTGGTAGAAATGTCATGTTTTTTTGTGTGTGAATCTTTTGAACTTGAAATTTTTCACACATGTTATTAACATAGAGATGATTTCATCATAAAAATCTCATGGTAAATAAACAATTTTTCAACCCTTGGAATAGTGTCAAAGTTGGTAGTAGTGAAATTGTTTCACAAATACACATGTTGGGAGATTTTGAATATTTTTTTTTGTAAAGGGCTTTTGGACTTGAAATTTTTTACACATGTAATAAACATATAGATGGTCCTATGCCAAAAATTTCATAGAAAAAAAAAAAAATTCAATCCTTGGGAGGGTGTCAAAGTTGGCAGTAGTGAAATTTTTTTCACGGCTACACATGTTGGGAGATTTTGAATATCTTTTTTTGTGTAAATCATCAGGCCTTGAAATTTGACACACATATAATTAACTTAAAGATGAAGTTGTGGTAAAAATTTCATGGTCAAAGAACCATTTTTGAACCCTCAGGAGGCTGTCAAAGTTGGCAGATCTGAAATTCCCTTCCCTGCGATTTCAAAAATTCGTAAATGAAGTAGACCTTACTGTACATAGAGTAAAGATGGCGGTTTAACCCTTTAGGGCCTAAGGAGCCCCAAGCAACCTCTTGAATTTTTTTGGAATCAAATTTGCATATTGAAATTTTATAATTTAATTTAAATTATTATTTTTCCACAAATAACCATGCATATTTTCTATCTGATTTGATTTTTAAATATTTTTTGGGGAAAAAATGAAATTTTTAAGATTTTTAAGAGTTTCTATCTTTGAAAAATCATAGTAATTACAAAAAAGCTCACTTTACCATGAAATTTTTATAGAAAATTGAGAAAATTATAATGAACATTATGGTGAAGTTGTCATTCTTTCTTTAGTTATACACAAATAAATTCGATAGAGAAACATGTTCCACAGTGCATTTTGTAACTTTAGAAATCCCAACTTCAAATTGCCATAGACAAATCATTATTGCTCCAAATTTGATGGCCAATGGCTCATTGGAAGCGGAATTCCCGTGCCCTCACATCTCGTTCACATCTCATAGGCAACTAAGACTAGGGAAGTGTTCCAATTCTCAAAATTCAGTTTAAAATGATCGAAATTGGCATGCTCGGCCCTAAAGGGTTAAGATCAATGGCACATTTGGGGGTACCTACTTTAGTTGCAACTGAGATTATCGATCCAATGGAGGGACACTACAGAATTTGGATTCAACTGCACTAAAAATGACTCCTTCCATGCTGAATATTTTCAGATTTCCGGCGCTCTACAAACAGATCCTTGAATGAAGGCACACACTCTCCGAAAAGATACAACCAATAAATTTGGTTTGTTGTTCCAAAAAGTGCCTCCATGGCTCACTTGGATTTCAAGGGTTAACGCCTAAAGGACCAAATGGCGTTATTTGGCAACATAGTGATTTGGGGGAGCTCACTTTGAATAGAACTTTTTATTTTATTTTTTTGAAATTTTCACACAACATGTGCCCGAGGAGCAGCTTTAACCCCTAAAGGACCATGAGTGCAGATTTTGAACAATGAATGAATGGAATCACGTCCCAAACTCACCGGAATGCATTTTTTCATCCATTACTTTTTTTTCAAGATTCTTACATTAGTTCTTTAACATTTGTACGGTTCAGATTATGAAGATTTTGCTTTGCAAATATTCTATAATTCAAAAGGTATCGGGAGGTCTAGCCTCGAAATGTAACTTTTTCAGTTCAAAAAATGACCCTTCAAAAATGACTTGAATCAAAAAAACAAATAAAAATCTTTAAAAATCACTATGATTAGAATTCAATATTTTAAACTTATAGGAATTTTTTTTTTAAAAAATCATAAATATTCAATCTACAATTGATTTTAGAAGGAATTTTCAATTTCTAGCTTCGAATTTTATTGAAAAATATTGGTATGTGTTTTTGTTGATCTAACCGTATGGATGTAACTTACAAATAGCATTTTACAACTATTGTTTGAAAGTCATCATTAAAATATTCTTCTGAGTTGCATATTATAACAGATCTTTGCAATTTTGGAAATTTGGACACCCCTCCGGTCCTTTAGGGGTTAAGGTGCAACAATTTTCATAACTTCTGACCACATGGTTAAAAAGCTATTGTATAATATATAATTTTCAATGTTGGGTAAGCAGTCCAAGCAACTCAAAAAAATTCTTTAAAAATCACTATTTTTTAAAATAAAAATTTGAAATTGGTTCTCTAAAATTATATACACATGGAAAGCTTTGAGTCATTCTATTTTGATTAATGAGATGAAAGTTATGAAGAGTTTTAGTTTGCAGGCAACTATGAAATCTCTATTCTACAATAAACTTTGAAGTCCTTTAGGCGTTTACCCCTGAAATTAAATAAAGGACTTCAAAAGTTTGCTGAAAATGCCTTGAAGAATGAATTCAAAGAAGCACCAACAACATGAACATTTTTTCATACAAATGTGAACTTGTGAGGTGCAACTGTCTCGTTTTTTGCAAAAATTATAAAAAGGATAATTGTAAAAAGGATATTTTTGACAATTCAAACACTAATATCTTGCAATCTATACGGTGGAAGCTTCTGAAATTTTTCCACATCTTCTCAAACGTACTAAAAGATCCTATATTTATATGTGTCTAAAAAGCTTTTTTTCTAAAATTTGGTACTTGTACTAGAAATAGCAGTTTTGGAGCATTTTTGGTAAAAACATAGTCAAAGAACTTTAGGGGGTAATTGTCCAATTGTCTTCTTGGAACGAAATTGGTTTTAGATAAGCTCCTATGTTTTTTGTTGTGATTTTTTGAAACTTTTTTTTAAAGATAGGAGATACATCTGCTCTCTAGGAATATAATTTCTATTTGAATTAGAGCCCATGAACAAAAGTTATGCCATCTTAAGTCCAAAACAAGATTCATTAGGCAATACAAAAAGAATCACAAAAAGTCAAAAATAAAATTTTCAATTTTTTTTTCTCATAAAAAGTGTTTTTTTCTACATAGAAAGATTTGATTCATTCTATTTGGACTAGTAATGAAGAAGTTATAGACAATCTTATTTTCCAAGCAATCTAAGCATCTTCTTATAAAACAACTTAGAGGATTCATTTTTTAATGCAATTTTCATAATTTTCCAAAAAGTCCCACATGGTTTAGTTTTCATTCCAAAAAAATCTCATCTTTGGAATTATAGTAGTGTATTCCATTTTAGAACTACTAACATTTTAGTTTTTCCTTCTATCTCATGGCTACTTCCACTTAATAATTTTTTATTGAATGAAAATCAAGTGTGGGTTTTTGAAAAAAATTCCCCCTAGACTTTCAACTCAATTCTTCAACATAATTTTTTTAATTCAACATTGGTAAAGCAAAAATTTTAAGCTAAGAAGATTCAAAGCCTTCAAATCTAGTCAGACAAGGTACAAAAATAACAATTTTCTTCACTTCAAATGCTAACATCTTGCAAACAACATAGTCAAAGTTTCTAAATTTCTTCTAGACATTGTTATACTAGTCTAATGCAAGATCTTACAATTAAATAGGCAATAGAAACAATTTCTAATTTTTTTCACTTTGCAATAGAAATAGAAGTTTTGAGTGGAATTTCATGAAAAAAGGTCTTAGGACTTTAGAGGTTAATCCCTAAGTGCGCAAGGCCTTTTTTGAGCTCCTTGAAATTTACTCTTTATTGAACAAAAAGTCAACATTTGAATAAGTTTATCAATTTTTTAAAATTATAACCATATAAATTAAAACTAGAGATGTTAGAGATCACATGGAAAAAAACCTTCCAACAATATCACTTGTAGATTGAAAGATTAAAATGTTTAATTACAAGGGTGATAAAATTGTGAAAGTGATTTGAAGTCTTTTAGTCCTCTTTTCACGTGTCAAAGCTAAAATTGAGGTCACCAAAAAAACATGAGGTCAAAGGATATAGCATACATAATCCCAATCAATTTATGGCTTCTTAAAATCTACTCTACAATTTTCTTAAATGAATTTGTGATGTGATTTTTTCTTCAAAATCTAGTGTATTTGAGGCTCATTTCCAAGAGCCTTCAATACTAGAAAATCAAGATTTTAACGAACACCCTTGCACAAAATCTTGAGTAGAGAAATCATAATCATTCATTTTCAAAATCAGATTTTTGATGCTAGAATTAGACTTCAAAAGGAATTTCTCTGAAAAAAATATCATAAATTGTAATTTGGTAAAGTTCTATTTGACTTCAAAAATTTTGGGACACCAAAATTTGGTGCCTCGGGCATTTTTGGGGTCAAAGCGCCTCATTTAGTGGCCTAGTTGGAGCATTGGCCTCTGAAAACTTCCTTTTACAATATTTAGCAGCTACAGTACCGCTTTATTGGCTTTGCCATTCGTATATAGACTATAGCATTGATTCTCACATCAATTTTGGTTTCTGAATCCAAGTTTCTTAATCTGATCTACAACCACATTCACACTGCACAACACAATTAGGGGATGGTCAGAGGTCAACTAGTCCCCTTCCCCCCCTCCTTGTCCAACTAGTCAAAAGGGGAGGTTCTAAATTTTTTTTTTGAATTTAAATTTTGAAAAAAAATAGTTTAAACATAAATTTTACTTGTATATCATTGATTCAATGCTTTCTTTGTTTAATTTCCCCACTATCCAAATCTATCAATAAACTGATATTGTTGTTTACGAAAGACAAAGCCTCACAATGGTTGGGGTGAACTAGCTCTCTCGCTCATCCGCTCCAAGTCAATCTAGGGGTGCAAGTAAAAAAAAAGCCTCCTATTTTGTGCTTGATTAATTTACCTTGTACACTTGTCCCAGCTAATTTGGGGCCTCTGATTGTAAGTATGAATTCAAAATTTGCAAATTTTATCATGCGTAGAATTTTTTTTTTTAAAAATCATTGTTTCCCGAGGGACCAAGCGAGGGGGTCAGTTCACCCCGGCCCTCACAATCACACCCTTCTTGTTTTCCCTTTTCACATTGACATTGTCTGCCTCCGGACGGAGCCCTAACTTTTCCCCTGCTGGAAACCCTCCAAAAACTTGACTCCAGCTGGAAGAGGCCAAATTCTTGGTCAAAGACTCAAATTGCTTGACTTGAATTCTCAAAACATGTGGTCATTGCATTCTGCAACCAGTGGAAACAGCTTAGAGCAGCTCCATTGCTTCAACTTCATATGGAACGTGAAAAGGTTTTCACATAGTGAAGTTGAGGTCCAATTGCAGTAGTGTCTCTGCTTGTTACGGAGCAAACCACATACGCATCCATACTTCATCCCTCAGCAACACTTTATTCAACTGACTTTGCGTCATCGAAGACGTCATGAGAGAGAATGATTCCTCCATAATTAAAGGATTGGAGTCGTTGCATGAGCTCTCAGCTCTCACGTGGTCTCAAAAGACCTCAACAATGGCATGGGCGGAGCATTGTTGTGTTGCCCAGGAAAATCGGAAAGCCATAGCGGTGATGCAATGCAGACCTAAACCACCGCCTTTCTGCTACAGTTGCGGTCATGTTTAACCCCAAATGAACCAAGCGATCATTTTCTAGATGCGGACCCTCTTTTTTGAGCTACCCGTTCTTAGATTTTGAGTTTTCTTATAAATAAAAATTATTTATAAAAGTAGATTGTGTTATGAATCCAACGGCGGTAGTTTCATTAAATTCCAAGTTAAACTCCGCCTTGTGGAATTTTTCAAAGTTTAGTGGTGTAGTGCAATTTACAACTCATTTTTTGGGGGTTGGTTTGGGCATGGACTGAAAAGTCAGCCAACTAATGTCACTCTTGCCCACCTCAAAAAGGTCAAAATCCACCTCGAAAAGGGCAGATCCAAGGAGTTCAAGGAGAAGACAAGTGTCCCATTCTTTTTGTTCTTATAACCACAACTCTCATTTCAGTCACCACTGTGCATTGCAAGCTCTACCATGAATTGAAAAATGCTTGGAATGGTATGAAATATTATATATATACATTTAGGCTTGTATGCACTTGGTAATACAGGTGGTACTACCACTAGGTTGCTAGCATGTGGACCTAGAATCTTGAGCCCGTGATGAACTTAGGAGCCTAAGTACCTATATTATTGACACTTAATATGGTTGTAGGAAACCTATACTATAGGTACCTATCTTGTAGGTGTCTATTATAGATAACTATGTTACAAGCACCTTCTATGGTTATAAGACACTTTATGTTTTAGGTATGTATATTACTGGCACCTTCAATGGTTGTAGGGTATCTACTTACACCTAGGCTTAAGCCTCGTAGGCTCGCAATTTTAGGATCATATGCTATTGTCGATGAGTATTAGCAAAATGAATCTAATTCAAAGGTGTAATAAAAGTTGTTTTAAATTCTAAAATGCTCCCGAGGATGTTTTGTGTCCTTTAGATGACTTCATGTAAGACAACATGACAAAAAAAAATCTTTTTTCATTCAATTTTTTCAGGATGTATTTGCTTGAATGCATTTTTAGGGAATTGTATTGGATATTCCCTTACTATGGTACTATTGGTTTTTCAAAAGAAAAAAATGCTTACTCCATGGATCATTATAAAATATACTCTTGTAGTAGATTTTGGCTAGTTCTTGCTCTTTGCACTTGATACAAAGTTTAGCCATAAAAATCATATTTTTTGAATTTGAGCCCAACTAATTAGATGAAATTTATCAAATGAAGTTTTTATTTCAATTGTAATTTTTTTTTAAACTCAATATTTTATTGCAATTTGAACCTTGGGTCTATAATCATGGTTGTTGATTTTTTAATTTTAGAATGGAAAGATAATTTTGGTTTATATCCTGATGCTATATATAACAATCCACACCTATGGTGAAAATTTCAATTTTTTTGAACAAATATTATTTTTTATATGAATTTTCTTCACTCTTTTCTTTAAAAATTTAATATCTTCAAATTTTTACAAAAATATTTGAACTTTGTATGACTTATAGAAGACATGTGATTTCATGTTTGAAAAATAAATATAAAAAATCTTAATTCATTTATAATTGCAAAATGGCAATAAACAAAGTGAAAGATTGTGAGGATTGAAATCCATAGTCACAGCGGGGCTAGTATCTTTCTGAAAATTAACCTTCAAACATTTGAGTAACCCAAAAGTGGTTGGTAGATGATCAAGCACAATCCGTTCTCATTGAAGAATGGATGATTAAGTGACGAAGTAAAAATCTGCTATAAGCCTGTAACTTAAAACTTTTCATAATTTTCATCTCATTAATCAAAATGGAATGATTCAAATCTTTCCACATATAAATAAATCTACAAAACTAATTTCAAATTTTTATTTTTTTTAAAAGTGCCTCTTAAAGAAGTTTTTGAGTTGCCCGGCCTGCACGCCGAGCAATGAAAATTACATATTATGTAATAACTTTTCAACCATGTAGTCAAAAGTTATGAAAATGATTGGGCCTTAAAGCTGCTTCTTGGGTACATATTTTATGAAAATTTCAAAGAAAAAAAATTAAAAATTCCATTTGTAGTGAGCTACCCAAAATTAATATGTTGCCAAAAAATAGTGTTTGGGCATTTAGGGGTTAAATGCCACTAGATGTATGGAAAGGCTGTTATGGTTTGTTTATGGGGCGTTTATGACTCCACTCTAGAAGTGGTTTTGTAATTACAAGGCAAATCACTTCAAAAATTCAAAATAATTACAATTTTAATTGAAAAATGATAATTCCATTTGGTTTTGATTTGTGAAACAAGCGCAAACCTTTGAAAAAATGTGTGTCCTTCTTAGAGTTGGCTCCAAGATATTCAAATTGCAAATTACAGTGGTAACATGATAGGCACCTCCAAATGCACCACAACCCCTACACTGCCACTGTCACTTTGTATATATCTCCAAAATCAATTATGTACCTATGTGGAAGAAACATTTTTAGAACCAAACTTTGTTCCTTTCTAACTTTTGCATACAATATCCAAATGTCGCATTCTTTGGTGTGTTGGAACCTCCTTTCACTAGCCATTAAGAAAATATGCAAAAATTTGAACAGTTTATTAATAGTAAGTAGGCACAGTCGCAATTAGTGGCGGTTCTGAGGTATCCACCTTAGGCTTGTTTACCCTACATGGGTTCACTAACTTAACCCCTAATCAGTCACAGTATATTCCCATACGGCCGAATTGTCAACTGAAATCACAAAAGAGAGACAGCTAAGTTAAGCCGGCTCTCTCCAAAGAGAATCAAATCTTTCTCCCAATCCACTTTAAGAGTTCCTAACCCTTGGCGGGCCAACAAGTAATAGTCGACGTCCAATCTCCACAAGGGTCACGCCTTGGGTTTAGCAGCACTGTGTATGTTCTTCTGTTTCCTTGTTCTAGAACTAGTAGACTAGGAGAAAAACAGGCCTCCGTTCATCTCTCCGTCAGCCTCCTCCAAGCTTTAAGCTTATTTCAGTTGTTGGTAGTACAGACTGCTTTATTTGCATGCTCTCCTTGCATGCAGTGGCTGGGGCTCCTTTCTGCAGGGAAATCAAGTTTCGCATGTGTCGATTTTTTTAAAGGAAAGAACGAAGTTAACACCATATTGTACAGTCTCCCACTTCGAAGTTGGCTCCGAAGTTCCTTCGTAGAATGTACGTTCAGTTCGTCCTTCTGGATACAGGACGCCGTCTAGTCGTCTACAGTGCAGGAGCTGCCAGATTATCGAAATTTAAGGGCCGCAATTACCGGGAAATCAGCCTGCAGTCCTGCACAAGTGGGCAAGAAATCAGTATTATAATAAGAAGTTAACATGCAGAGTATGATTCGGAGGAGCAGTCCGCTCTAATTACTGGACTGTACTATACAAACCTGGACCGGGAATCTACAAGTACTGTGTACGAATACAATCAATGGAATAACTACTGGAGCACTCATCGACTCCACCGAGCTCCATGGTCCGCGTGCAGCCAGTTTTTTTTTGTTTTTTTTTCATTTTTCATGAAGTGCAATAGTGGCGATATTGAATGTTATAGTGGTGTTCCAAATTTCAACATTCACCCACATATTGGATAGAAAATATCATATTAGCACATATCACATATCCATAATTATTTAGTTTTCATTCAGAATCTGGCGATTTCATTTATGATTTTTTTTATTTGAAGTTTTTAGGTGATTTTCCACCTTTTTAGTACCATTTTTTTTTTCTATAGGCGTGGTGCTAGGCCATAAAATTTGGTGCAATTTTGCACCAAATCGCCAGAAAAAACAACACTGAGTGCAATGACATCTGTTTCCAAACCAGAATGGTGTGACATGAGGTTTTGTTTTAGGTAAAAAAACAATAGAAGTTTATCAGTAGTGGGTAGTGGAGAAAAATCAAACAAAGAAAATATTGAATCAATGATATGCAAGCAAAAAATTTAAATATTAATTTTAAATTAAAAAATAAAATCAGACCCGTCAAATAGGGAAGGAGGGTCTAACTAGTCGGACCAACCAAATTCTAATTGCATTGTGCAGTGGGAATGCAATTGTAGATAGGATTTGGAGACTCAGATTTAAAAACCATAGATGCCATAGACTTTGTTCAAAGGACAGAGCCAATAAACTACCATGTTTTTCTTCAATAAACTAGGGATTCTTCCTATGCCAACTATGACTCCCCCTATTGAGTGGTTTCTCCTCAAAGTCTCGTTGAAAAGTAAGTTTACTTCACTTGATTTATTTCCTATAAGAGGCATCAAAGTTCACACTTACTACCTATCCCCAAATAAAATACCTTCAAACACTCTTCATTCAATCAATGTGGGTTGTAAAAGCTACATTTTTCTTAATTTTATTTAATTGCAATAGAAGGAATACAAAATGGAGTTATCTTTAGCTTATAGTTTTTGTATAATTGACTTTATACCAATTCTACTCATATAATCTTCAAGAAATTGTTGATCCAAATAATAGCCCCCCCCCTATTGGAAAAATCCTAACATTACCAAATTTTGGATGAAGAATACCCAATTAATGCTTGAACCAGCCATTAGATGTTCTTTATGAGTCCCTCTAAATAAACAAATTTTGGATGAGTCAACTACTTTTCCTAATACTATTTTTCCTTTCATTCAATTAGCACATTGTCATAATAAATGGTGGAAAATCTTTATACTTTTGCATACTATGGTTGGTTAAAAGTTAGATAGTAAGTTGCACGGATGAGATAAATAAGTGATCCACTTTTGTAACAAGCTAGCAACCTGGCCCATTGATGTTGAAGAAGTTTTATTGTTGTCATGGAGATGATCTAAATGCTTCTACTTTATCAGATGGATTTTATTTGTGAAAAATTTCAAAAAAATATTGCAATATCAGGTAAAATATTCTACCACTTTGAATGGATGAAATTGCCTTAATCCCTCAAGGCCTAACAACTTTTTGACAATGGAGGTTTTGAACAAATTGTCCCACTTTGATATTTTATTGCACATGGATGTGCTTGAAATTTTTAATTTTAACCATACAAAAATGAAAACTACGTTGTCTAGTATGCATGGAATTAATTGTGGAAAATATTGACCATTGGATTTTGAGATTATAACAATTTTGGATGATCATCTTTATAGGCAAAAAAACAATTTTTTGGGGAAGAAAAATTACAAAAAATGATTACCGTAATGCTATTTTAACCCTCAAAAAAATTATATTAGAGTCTAAGGTAAATGTGAGTATTTTTTAATTTAAAAAAAAATGAGAAATAAAAAACTCTCTCAAATTTATACACATTTTCAAACAAAAGAAGTAGAAAACCAAAATTGACCAAATTGGATCCTACAAAAAATTTAAAAATTTATATATGCAACAATTTTTGAAATTTAATAATTGATACTATTAGCATATTGTTTAAAAAGTCTTCAAAATTTTTGGAAGCATTCTAATTATTTTGTGTTATTAATCACACTAGATTGAATTTTGTTTTCTTAAATTTTCTAAAAATAAAAATTTGAATTTTTTTTCTCTAGACCCAATTTTTTTGTATTGAATAAAGATTGGAAATGATTGTCCAAAATTTAAAAAAAATTCCATCCCTAGGTACTATTCCTTTTCATTGGAAAAAATCATGTTTGCTCCCT
This sequence comes from Pseudisothecium myosuroides, assembly GCA_951799445.1. NCBI lineage: Eukaryota > Viridiplantae > Streptophyta > Bryopsida > Hypnales > Lembophyllaceae > Pseudisothecium > Pseudisothecium myosuroides. The sequence continues at coordinate 3,920,036 of OX637291.1, read as the reverse complement.
TTTTCTATTAGACTAAATTTTTTAAATTTCTAAATAAAATTTTAAATACTTTCCACTTTTCAATTTTGAAAATTATAAAATGCAACAAGTATGTCAGCTTGTTATCCTACAAGATCCTACTTTACAAAATATTGAGATTTGTTTCACCCTATTGAGAATTTGCCATTGAAAATTTGAAGAGAACTTATTGTGTCTTTTTAGTCGTAGAGGGGTTAATCCCTAAAATTTCTTGCAACCAAATTGTGATTTTTAAAGTTTCAATCAATTGTCAGTTGCAGTTTGATTTAAAATTTTTTTTCTCAATTTTGATTTCTTTTTACTTTTCATTGTTTCAATATTCAACAATCCACCATTTGGAATGTCAAAAAAGGCATTTTGCAATTTTGATTAGTTTATTGATGTTTTATTGTTTTCAATTTGAAAACAGTAATGCAAAGTGCACAAGTTTTCTCGTAAAGTGGATTCAATTTTTGATTTTTGGAATGCTAATTTTCAACCCTAGCATTTATATCATACTAAAAGATACAAATTAAATACAACATTTTCTAGTTATCATTGAATTTTGAAGTTAAGTTAACCAAAAGCATATAAGGCGGGTACCCTTAAAACCACCACTTTTTGCCATTGATCCTAGTTACTATTATTAGACTATTCAAGTTTTCATATGTTCTTGTTGGCAAGTGAAAGGAGGTTCCAATGCACCAAAGAACACGACATTTGGATATTGTATGCAAAAGTTATTAAAAAAACAAAGCTTGGTTCTAAAATGGTTTCTTTTACATAGGTACATAATTAATTTTGGAAACGTACACAAAGTAAAGATGGCAGTTTAGGGTCAACAACACATTTTATTTTATTTTATTTTATTTTATTTTTTGAACAAATGGAACGAACCATTGCATTAAAAAAAACACCCGGGAACAACAATCCAAGCTCAAGAGCTGGACACTGAAGAGATAAGAGCAAGAGACAAAAGAAAAATAATTATTGAAATAGACAAAGGGGAGGGCCCTTCTTGTTCCAGATAATGCATGAGTTTAGCCTACTAGCAAGAACCAGAGAGTGAATCCAAATGTTATCAAAACTATCCCAAATGGTAGAGGCCTGTTGAGGACGATGTTGAGCCGCAATATGTGCCTTCAGTTGCGCAGCGCAACCAGAATCAAGTAGCGAGTTCCACAACATGTTGTGAGTAACTTCCAACGGCCACCGGTTATGGGAAAAAACTATACTATTGCGGGAAATCCGTATGAGCCAAAGAGATGAGCCACGCAAAAGGGTCCAGATAGTCCGAAGAACGTAGACCCGTCTAGGGATTGAAGACCCAAAAATACATTGTGAGAAGTCAAAACGGGCATAAGGACCAACAATGTCCCCTAGGATATGGTAGAGGATAGATTGAGCGTAATCCCAAACTTCTAGAGCCCTTGGGCAAGCAAAGAAATGATGAAGAGGTGTTTCTTCACACCCTAAGGAACAACAATTACAATTGGTGTCAATGCCCGGGGCAATCCTTGCACGCCATAAATGAATCGCTACAGCATTGTGCCACATGGACCACATGAAAGCCGCCTCTTTTGTGAACAAGCCTTGTGCCAAACATCTTTCCAATCCGGTAGAAATACGGGTGGAAGATGACCGGACCATTTAGAAGGGATGGATTTCTTTAACTGGCGATTCCTAGTGATGAGATTACGGCCCAGAGACGTAGTATAAGCCACCAGTTGGTTGCCATCGTTCCATTGCCAACGCACTGGATCAAGCTCCAAGGATCGGATGGTACCAGAGAATAGCAGATGCGAAGTATTTTTACGACCCTTCTTAACTTCTAAAATTCGAACTCTACATACAAGTCCGATATAGACTGTGACCTCGGTTGAAGTTTGGATAATAGACAGCTGCCTTGAAGTAAGCCCAATAGTTGCTTTTGTAAGATCATCTGGTAAGACTAGAGTCTAAGGTTGGAGTAGCAGGATACGATTATCCGGAATATGATTCTTCCATGTGAGCATAGGGAGAGGGTCTTCAAATTGAGAGAATAGACCCAACCATTCTCCTTCTTGGGCAACTTCAAACCGGTGAGTGAGCATAAGTAGCCAGTCTGGGGGGATCCTAGATATGAGATAGAGTCAACTATGTCTTTCCATTTCCATAAGGGAAAAACAAGTTGACACTTCTTCCCAAGGTCTAAAGTCATGCACATGGGAGTCCCAGAGATCATCAATTGTACGTAAGCCACTTTGAGCTAGCACCCTAGCTCTGTCCGCTCCAAAGTTAAAGTTGGCTCCAATATAATTGGTAGACCACCAAAGACTAGTAGAGAGGACCTCGTCTACATTCGATGGTGGGATCGCCTCTATATGTTTTACAATAATTCTCCATGCACTAGTAATTCTGTTCCATACCCTTGAACCTCTTGTAACTAAGGGGGGGTGCACCATGAGCCAAGCTTGAGATAGAAACCAATATCCACATTTTGGATGAGGTTTCATCCTGTGAATTCTATATCTAAGTAAAATCTTCAAGTTTGTTATGCCTGGCTCAATTGCAAAGAGTATCCATTTAGCTAAGAGTGCTGTGAGAGAAACCTCTGGGTCAAGAAGCTTCAAGCCCCCAATGTTTTTAGGGACGCACAGTCGTCCTACGCTACTCTAGATCGCGATGTATGCTCCATGCCACTCCAAAGGAAATTCCTCATATTACCTCGAATGGAACGAATAACTTGTAGAGAACTACTCCATATAGCAATAAAGTAGTACAGTGAGGATAAGAGGATGGCATTGATTATAGTCACCCGACCTGCTAACAAAAGACGTTGAGTAGTCCAATATGACAACTTCTTCGAGACTTTCTACTGGAGAAAATCATCGATGTCAGGGGTCTCTAGTGTGATGCCAAATGGGGTGCCTAGTAGTTTAGATAATGAACCTGGAGGAGCGCAGGTGAGATCAAAGTTGTCAAGCCAAAGTGGTTTTATATTTTTTGAAAACCAATATGCAATACTCTTGGTCCAATTGATGACTAAGCCCGTGGCTGAACCAAAACGTTGGAGGAGAGAGATGGTATTGCGAAGATCTTCTTCTTGGCCCCGAATCGACAAACCGGTATCATCCACATATTGAAGTACTAATTGTTGAAGATCGCTCTCAGGAAGTTGTTTAGAGTGCCTACCTTTTAAACGGCACATTTTAGAGTGCCTACTTTAGTGAGAAAAAAATATTTTCTACTTTGAACTAATAGATCTCACAAATGGTAAGGAATTTGAGTTTGAACCTTTTTGAAATGGAAATATAATATTTTTTTAAATATATAAATAAAATAAAAAATCATTCAAATAGAATTTAATTTAATTTTTGTATGTTTTTCACGTAAAGTTGACATTAAGATCATATAGTTACAATTTGGTTATTATTCATATTTTTTTTCATTGAAAATTCTTGACACAAAGTGACCATTTTTTGTATTTTGGAGTTTAAAATGCAAAGAACTTTAGAGGTTAAATCACCCAAAAAATTCATAGTAGGATTATATTGCAATATTTGGATATATGTATAGTACATACATTGGATAAATATTATTTTCATCCATCATCCTACAATAGTCTAGGCCCGTGTAAAATATTGGAATTAAATATTACAAAAAGACATGATGGTGCAAATTGGATAAACATTTAGGAGGTGGTAGGAGACAGAATGGATACAAGTTGTTACCCACTTTGTCATGGATGAAAATTCAAGTGATTGCAACCGATTCCTACATGAACTTGTAAGGTTATAAACAAATTATTTTTCTGGTGGATAAAACCAAGTTATTTGATGGATGTACACAATCAGAGCTTGTTATGGGTTGTATGCAACATCTATATTAATCCTTTAAGGATGATGGTCAAAATGCAAGCATAGGTAGAAAGTCCTTTTTGGATACCTTTGCTTTGTGATGCTACTATAACTAGAAATTAGGCATCTAACAGAATTGAAGACAATGGAGTTGGAGGCTGACTTCTTTACCGCCTTGTCTTTGATTTTGAGAAATGTTCGAGTTGGAACTCGCTCCCAATCATGTTGTTGAGGGTAGTTCACAATCTAAGGCCGAACTAGAAATGCAAGCTTTTGAATACATATTTCAATGTCATAAAGGTGGTTTGTTTAAAGCGTAGTCTACGCAATTGTATATTGTAGAATTAGTTCTTGAACAAGACCAATACGGGCTTATTTTGATTTGTAAATATAAGTCCAAAAATATGAGGTCTCCTGGATTTTTTGGTGGCAAGGGTTTGCTTCATACGGTAACCCAACACAAGCTCAATTGGTTGGATCAACGATTGCCGCGGTGACAATATGATGGGACATGGTGCCTACCAACATATATTTCAAGTGGTTTGCAATCAATAGAGCGCAAATCTAAAAGTGGTGATATACATAAATAAGATGGAGTCCTAGCATCAAACTTCCATGATTTGACAACAAAATTAACCACAAATCTCCTCAACTTGATCCTACATAATCATTTTAGCTATGTTTGGGTCCATCGATAGGATGCTTCAAGCCATGATAATAGAGCCTTCCTTTGAAGATTGATTGCATTGCCTACCCATTTTGAATCTCTTTGTAATCCAACACCATAGATGGAGGCATTATTGAGGTCATTTAAATCCACCCTAGTAGTCCATGAGCCACTTCTACTTCCTGCTGCAAATGTTGCTCCTAAGAGCAAGGGTGCTTCAATTTCCATTATGACATATAAGATGGCGGTGTTACATTGAACAAGCAAATTCTAATAGAAGAATTTGTCCTCACCATGTGCAAGGCATGCCTTGCCACTTTGATGTGAAGGTGCTGGGACGAGAAGCACGTGATAGCACTCATTTTAAGCCTTTTTGTCACTCATTTCTTTGCTTTGCTAATTGTAATACTAGATGTCTCCCATTTAGTAGATGGCTAGATCTTGTTGGCCTTTTCCACATACTTGCGGTTGGATTTGACAACAACCGACATGTCACTAGCTTCTCCTCTTGTTTGCATTGCCCCATCATCCACCATTGCCACAAGCTTCAGTGCTTCACCTTCCAGATGTATTTGCATTTTGGCTTAATTAAGGGAATGGATGCCATCATGACTGGTAAGTTTTCCTTATTTGCATTCCTTGCATCACTAGAAGCAAGCATTGCGCTTCTTGTCATTTCAAATGATCTTTTATTTTCTACAAGGGCCTTGAACTAGTTCTTATACCTACAAGGCTTCTTTGCTTTAGGTATAACTATTGAAAATTCTTGTTGAATCATAGCCCTTGATTCAATCAAAGTCATGAAATGGAAAGGCATTCATTTGGTGGGTGGAGACCTTAGGAAGATGCTCTTCGATATAGAAAATCCAATCCAAGCCCATCTTTGTCAATGTAGTATCTTTCATATTGTCTTCACCCTTTACTCAAATACAATACAAAGTCCACATGATTACGCATCCTAAAATTAGCATGTCTATGCTTTAAAAATATAGTTGTCTATAATTAATCTACATAATAATGTAGAAGGAACATAGAAATTGTTACAAGATAAACATCTCCTATAATTTTGCCTTAAATCCTATACTAAATGCATGATTTTCACTTTGTAAGGGGCAGGCCAAACTATGAGTCACATTCCCGCCTCAAAGATTGACCATGAACCGTAAGATATCTTTCTCCAACAACTTACAACCATGCAATACAAACAATTCAAAAAAGAGACGGCAATTGGGTGGAAGTGAATTTATCTTGATATTCATCATTGTCCTCGCCTCTAAAAATGTGGCTAAGCAAGGACTCTTGAAACAGTTGTAGTGCTGGTAAAGAGCAAATGAAGTCCTCTAAAACATTGCTCATTTTCAAGTCTATGGCATCCAAGTGACAATTAGTATGTTGCAATGTACCCTCAACTGCCTCGGACAAGAAACCCTTCAAAAATCAGGGAAGAAAATGTATTGGAAGACTAAATAAATTTCATCTAAAAATTTATTCGATCCTTCAAGACAACGTTTATTAAGACCAACAAATTTGTCACTTAATGAAACCACAAATATCACAAGTGCTTTATGTCAAATCTTGAACTTTAGTAGACATCATGCCCAGAAGGTAGCAACAACTGCCAAAGGTACTCCAGTATAAGGAGCCCCAAAAATCTAGCCAATTTGAGCCCTTGAACAACGCACGATTCCTCGCACGATTCTCTTCAATCACAAACAATTCCAACAACAATGGTATCTAGATTGATAAGTAGGAGAATGCGGGTCTAACTATGTTTGAGGCTCAAGCCTTCATCCTTGCGGTTGCTTGACCGCATTGCCAATACCTCTCTTGCCTTGCATGAACTTGCCATCTCGGTACATAAACTCAAACCTCTATTCCGGGTACTTTCCCTTCTCACAATTGACCTCTGCCACTACTAATAACAATGAACTCTTTCTTCTCTTGAAAGTGGTCCGCCCAGAGGTACACAACAAAGAGCACTTTCTTAATTGCACTTCATGAAATATGATTGCTCCACCTTTTCCTTAATTGCATGCAACCCTATCCTTTCCATGACAAATGTAAATTGGGCAACAACCAATCTTCAAACTCCAATCTATTGTCTCACTCCACTGTCTAAAGGCATTCAAGCACTTTGCATTGGATATCTTTACAAGAGGCATGGAGGCTTGCAACTTAAGCTCTTCTTATTCTTGTCCTTGCAATGGCTATACATTTTCTCATTGATGTGCCTTTTCTATCTCTTTGCTAGGTAGACCGCCAACACGGTGAATCCAAATGTGATTAATCTACGTCAAGATGTACTTCTTAAAATGAGGCACCCATAGTTTTCATTTAGAATCCCCTAGCAAATCCACATTTCTAAGCTATTGTGTGCATGGCGTGGTTTAATTGTATACAATTTTTCTCAACCATAATCCTACAATTTATTGCTTTTTCAATGTTGTTAATCTTAGAAGCCAGGATATGGCCCCAACAACCAAAAAGTGGTTGCACATCCTTAACCCTACACTACAACAAAAAGGGGTCTTTCACAACCAACTAAACTATGACTTACTATCCTAAATGGTTGTGCAACAACTGGAGCTCCATAATTGCACAGGCAACATGACGTATACAAAAGAGTAGTGGCTTTGCAATCATAGAAATGATTGCATGATGAAGAGTGCTCAAACTCTACCAAAGACTCCATTCATCCGCGTCTTCTTAATGAGCAAAGCATCTGAAGGCATGATGTGGACCTTTGAAATCTTAAGTTTGAACAAACTTAGTTGTAGACTAATTAAAGATCAATTGTATGTTGACTGTGTAGGACTCCGTGAATGGCTAAGGTGTTACTAGGAAACGACTTCAACTATGGTCTTCAAAAAGTTCTTTGTCGGATTCATTTTGCAATGCATAACATCTAATGTACAGCAAATGAGTAAATCCAACATAAAATGAGTGTATGCAAAGGAAAAGTACATTGTTGCAAAAGGTGGTATATGAGTGTTTATCATATGTCATCCTTTAGTTATAAATTAGTTATAAAGTAATCATTCATCAATTATAGATCAATCATACATTAATCTTAGATTAGTCATAGAATAGTCATATTGATACTAAGTTAGAGTTGCTATGTGTCATCATGTAATTCAATCTACTCCTAGTATGATGTGAACATCTTAGATTTTGCTTCTCTCCTTGGCATGAACAAAGCCCTATATTTCCACAGAGCCGCCACTACACTTTTGTGTTTGTTGCTTTTGTGGGAGTACGTATCATCTGGAAAGTCCCAATTAGCAATTTAGTGGAGATAAAAGTAACAGAACTTTTTCAATTTTTGCATTTAAATACCAAGTTAGGACTTAGATATTAGAAATAGAAATTAGTTTCTAGGTAGAAAGGATAAAACTCTAAATTGGTTACGCAGCCAGCCGGAAACCATAGCCGGAAAGCCGGAAAATTCCAGAAAGTTCCGGATCGTAGGGACCTACCGCCTAGGTTCCGGCTAGGGAACTTACGGGAACGTTTTTGGCGGCGAGAACTTAGGGTTCCGACAGGTACTTAAACCCCACCGCCAGCCTCATTCAGTCTCTTTTACCCGTGTTCTTCCACGGTGCGTTAGAAGAGAGAAAGAGTGGTGAGTTAGGGCGTGTTAGGGAGAGAAAGGGAGGAAGGTGCCGATTGCACCGGATTGTCCTAGCAGTCGGTGAGATGGCGGAAGCGAGTCGATCCCGGAGGTCGGTAGTGACAGCCCGGGGCGTACGTCCGGTTGTCCCATCGGATCCGGAGCGCCTGAAGGAGTTAGAAGAGGACCTAGAAATCATGGGGTGTTTAGGATTGGTAATACGTCCATGGAACGTCCGGAGTGAAGAGATGATTGATGAGCTGGTTTCCGGAGTAGGTAATCAGTTCGATTTGACGATTAGGGGTCGATCTAGGGCCTGGACTCCGGAGTTGTGGGCGAAGGCATACTTTACGCCGAGTAGGGGTTCCGGAATGGCGTCCCGGACGGATACTTACGCCGTGGAGGTATTCCGGAGTCATGCGGATTCCAAGGAGGGAAACACCGCGAGTGATTGTAAGAGTCCACGGGATGGGCAGTTGTTAGCATTCCTCATCCCTATCTTGTATCCGGAAAAGCCCACCCGGATTACAATGACCGTGGCAAACACCATTTTCGGAGCGCTGGGAGATAGAGAGAATTCGGCTCCCAGGCCGGTCAGCTGGGGAGTGATCATTCACTCCGTAGTGGAAAAGTTAGCGGTCAATATCGCGAACAAGAAGTCAAGTCCGATTAGCCCCTATCTTTTTCATCTGTATCACTCCAAGGATGCACTGGCCGGACCGGAAATGACCATATACCGGAAGGGCGAGAATTTGTTGAGGTATGGACTTCCCGCCGAAGATGAACCGGATGAGCTCGAGCCGGAAGAAGAGGAACCAGAACCGGAGCAGGCATCACCAAACGTTGGAGGGACGCGCCGGAAATCGACTGATTGGGGTGCGCGGGGTAAGCAAGAAGCCGAGGAGGAAGAGAAGCCCCGAGAACCACTTCCGGAAACAGATCAGCTAGAGGCCACCATCAAATGGCTGTTAGCTACCCGGGCACAGAATGAGCGGATGTCGGCGCTGATCCGGCAAATGTGCGAGAAATTGGGTGTGAAGGAAGAAACCCAAATCCTGGTGGCGTTGGCGGAAAGGCCAGATCTGGAAGCGGTGAAGCAGCTGGAGGACCGGATTCTGACCTTGGAGCAAGAACGGGACCGGTTTCGAGAACAAGCTGCGTGGTCGGAGAAAGAGAGGATGGCCGCTGAAACAAAAGAGGGAGAAGCCCTCGATCTGGTCCGGAATGTCAGAAGTCTGTTTGACACTCCGGCGGATATTCTTGCCAGAGCTACACTCTGGAATAATCACATGGTGAAGGATGGTCACGTGGCGGGATCGAAGGTGGTGAGCATCCTTGTGGATTTTGAAGTCCGGATTGAGGGAATGCTCAAGGAAGTCCGGCAACTATTGGGAAACTTGGATCCACTTGAGGGGTTAGACCAAGGCCTTTTTGACCTAGGTCAGGATCTCCAAGAAGGAGGGGCACAGAACCAGCCTTCTCCGGCAAAGAGCAAGACAATCGCCGGAACGTTGCAAGCCGGAACAGCATCGGCACAGAAGAGGAGGTCGCTGGTGAAACAGTTTGCGGCCTCCACTCCAGTAAAAGATGTTGTCTTAGGCGTCCCAGTCGGAAGAACTGCGTCCGTAGCAAATCTGTTCCCCGACAGACCGGTGGGTTCTACTTTCCGGGAACCACCTTTATCCGGAACGGTGTTGAATCCAGCCCGGACGGATCCGGTGAGTTTCACCCACATGCTCCAGCCCTTTCTCCAGACACCGCCACCGTCCCAGCTCATTGATCTTACTGTTCCGAAACCAAGGGGACGACGGCTACTGAGCGAGACGGACCCGGAATCGGAAGAGGGGGAGACGACTCAATCGGAGGAGGAAGAGTTGCAGCCTCCCCGGACCAGGTCGAAGACGAAGAATACCCCACCCCAGAAGACAGGTGGATCGCCAGCTCAGGGTGGCACGTCTGTAAAGAAGGCTAAGAGAAATAAATGACTATCTAGGGTAGCAGTAGCAGTAATTGTAGTTAGGATTCTTACCAGGATGGTAGTTCCGGAACCGGATTTTCCGGATGTAGGCCCAGTAGTTCCGGACTTTTAGGAGTTAAACGGTTTTGCAGTTTTCCCGGAACAGTCTTCAGGGCCGTTGCCCTTTTGCTTTTTAGTTGGCCGTTGGCCGGTTTTCTGGTGGCCGTTTGGGCTGCCTTTTTGTGGGTTTTTAAGGGCAGGCCGGTTTGTTGGCCTGTCATTCCTTTTTCCTTGTTCATTTAATCTAAAGCATTCAGAAAAGCACTCGTTGGATTATTCTCTTGCGTATCGCGTCTATAGTCACTTGTGTGGATGTGTAAGTGAGAGTGTGCAAGGGGGAGGAGTCCGGATTCGTGGACTGCCGGATTAGGCTAAGTGTGTCTTGCAGAGGAGTTTTTAGACTTGCGCAGTGAGAAAGTGGCGCCTTTAAAACGTTGATACGGTAATCCGGTGGAGACCAAGGAGTGGTCCGGAAGCTAGTCCGGAATTCGCAGGGGCGGTTCCGTGCGGAGATAGGCAACCGCCAGAGGAATATTTCCACCCGTCCGGAAGGCTAGTCAACCTCACGAGCGGTCGAGAGCTAGGAAGTCATTCCCTTAGTTCCGGAAGTCCGGTATCCGTCGTTGTAGTAAGGAGGACCTAACGCTATCCTGTGTGACCAGCTTTCCGGATAGGCCATCCGGAATGTTGTGAGGAGGCCACCCTGTTTACTCAACTAGATTTATTCTTGGGTTGTGTTTTGTTTTATGTTATTAGAGTTTATGTCAGCTACGGAGTGGTGCAGTTCCCTACCCCTCGGAAAGAGCAAGTGAGGAACCCTCTGAAGGTAAAACAGAGGTATCGAAAACCAACTTGTTAGAAAGACGGAACCGGAATATTGGATAGGGCCGGATCCGGAAGAGAATCCGGAAAGGAAGTAGTTCCGGAAAAGTGTTTGTGTGTTGAAAGGACCCCTCTCAAGGTGGTCAAAGTCCGGAAACTTAGAGGTCTCGAGAAACTAATTTTGAAGCAACGTCTGGAATCTCCTGGGACGATAACTTGTGTCATCTTAGCACGTTTTTGTGGTTAAAGATACTTACACCTAGATTACGCGTGCGACACTTTTGGCGCCGCTGCCGGGGATTCTGATAGATTGTTCTGAAATTAGAAAATTTGCAAAGAGACCTTTAGTCGAAAAGAACAGGAGTTGATAAACGAGTTAGCAGTGTGGATCCGTATCCCCAAATTGATGAAGTAGATCTTGAAAGAGTACCTACCTCGTACTTCATGAGTAGACCTCAGAGAGGAATTCTAGCCGGAAGACGTTCCGGAAGATTAGAAGAGGCTGCTGCTAGAAGACCGGTAGTACACGGAATCCCTAGTTTTGGTAGAGGTTCCGAAGCTATTTCAGCATCAGAATCAGAAGAAGATTTGGTACATGTTGCTAGGCGAAATCTTAGTGAAACCCCAAGTCCCACCAATCCGGAATCAGTTACGAATCCGGATAATATAGAACCGGAACCGGATAGAGAACCCACGCCGGTAGATTCAGAAGAGGAAATATCCTCTGACGAAGCAGAACCGATGGTGACATCCACACGCCTAAAATATAGTAAATTTACGGGCGATGGTACTACGGATGTGGATGACTGGATGGGAGAGTTTGAGGCCACCGCCGTAGCCAACCAAGAGGATCCAGCCTCTAGACAGCGTGTCTTCCAAGGATTACTGAAAGGGGAAGCGTTGAAGTGGTATCAGGATGTTCCGGAAATTATCCGGAATAACTGGGAGGACCTTACGGATGCATTTCTTCGGACATTCCGGGAAGTCGGAGGGGAGGCTAGAGCTCTAGGAAGGTTGAATAAAATATCAATGCAATCATCTGAATCAGTCAGGAAGTATGGCCAGAGGGTGAAAGCGTTGATGAAGAAACTGACAACGGATGTGTCCCCTAGCATACAAGTAGAGTGGTATGTGGCAGGATTTCCGGAAGAAATGGGATTCCAAATCCGGCAGGCTCGACCCGCCACGTTACGAGAAGCTATGGAGACAGCTCAGAATTACGAAAACTCCGCCCAGTCACTAAGAAGATCCATCAAGAAGAGCGAAAGAAGAGAGAACCGGAGCAAGAAGCATCAAAAGAAGGAGAGAAGGAGACGGAAGTATTTCGATTCGGAATCTCCAAGTTCCGGAACCGGAACAGAAGCATCGACCAGCAACACGGAGAGTTCCGGAGCTGAACAAGAAACGTCAAGTAGACGGTCTTCACGAGGTCGGGATGAGAAGACGGACCGCGGTAAGAGAGTGATCAAAGTCAAGGTGGAAGAAGAGGACTCCAAGAAATTCATGAAGAACCTCCAGGAGACGTTGGACGCCATCAAAGTCAACATCGCGGAAAACCGGAAGCCGAGACGGATCGTACCAACAACACGGACGAATGTTTGGTGTCCAAGGTGCGGACGACCCGGCCATTTCGCAAGCGAATGTCCTCAAGGACCCCAGAAGCAGATCCACTATGTGGATGAGGAGGGAGTTTACTACACCCTACCAGAGGAAGAATACGAGGAGGAAGTCAATCCGGTATTCCAAGTCCAAACGGGTTACGAAAGAGGAAGGGCACCTCAGCAACTGATCCGGACCAACGTGTTTCCACGACCCGGAGCAGGCACATCTAGTCCAGGTAACTTCCCCCCTTCCAGGTTTCCTCCCGGAACTTGTTTCATTTGTGGAAGTCCTGAGCATTACGCCAACACTTGTCCTCACAAAGGGCTTGGCCAAGGAGCACCCCTTGTTCTACCTTGTCAGAATTGTGGAGAGTACGGGCACGGACTTCGTGATTGCCCTAGCCCGCAGCAGGCTAGAACCATTTACAAACAAGTAGAAGTTCCACCTCGGGATCAAACCGGACTCAATTACGGTTCTAAGACCGGAATCGAGAATCCGGATAAATGACAACCAAGGGTGGAACTTCCGGAGAAACAAGTAGAAGTAGTTCATAGAGTAGAGACCCGGAGTCCCACCAAAAACCGGGATGAAAAGCGTAGGAAAAGAGAGAAGAAACGGAAAGAAAAATCCGGATTAGGTACTCTGCACGGGGTACCGGATTCGAGCGATTCTGATCGCTCAGTAGTTCAGCCAGTACTACACCCCGTGGTAGATTTAGAAAAAGGGGTGGCTCGCCGCCCCCTTTCTATCGATATTAGTGATCAAATCAGGACGAGTCTAAGAGATTCCGTAGTAATCCCGAAAATTATTCCGAGAAAAGTCACATTTGATGAGATTCCGGTTATGATCAATCCGGAACTCAAGGTGGACGAGTATGATATCCTGCAAGATATCAAAGATCAGAAGGCCAATGTCACCATTGGGCAGCTTCTGCACGACAACGCCAATTACCAGAAGATGATCCGGGAGGCCTGGACCAAGAAACGGAGAAGAAGACTAAAGTTACCTTCGGTTGCTGTCAACTTTTCCCAAGTAGAGGATTACGGAGCACCTGAATTGGAAGTTGAAGTAGGAGGATGCATGATACCTGCAGTACCGGTCGATGGAGGATCCGGAGTCAACTTGATGTTGGAAGAAACAGCATTTGACCTTGGATATACGTCCTTCCAAGCCATCGACCAAGTACTCCGGATGGCGGATCAGTCTCGTGTGCATCCGGTAGGAAGGCTATCACAAGTTCCTACCCGGATAGGTACGGTTACCTACCTCCTAAACTATGTGATTATTCGGGTCAGTCAGGGAAAACCCTTCCCCATGTTGCTTGGAAGACCATGGCTGTATGCAGCCAGAGTCTTAGCGGATTGGGGAGCCAAGGAATTCGTGATTGGGAAACCAGCAATCCGGATTCCCTGGAAACGCGTGGAGCATCTTGGAGAGACCAGCGAGTCAGATGGATACACCACGGATTGGTCGGATCCAGAAGATTCAGATTCAGTCCCCAGCTATTTTACGTCGGTTACGGAAACTGATTTTGAGTTTCCGGAACCGATGGTAGAAATCGGAGCAGAAGAGCCGATTGATGAAGGGAACATTGTTCCACAAGAAGATCGATCCATGGGAGAAGTGGATGTGCCACTTTCCTTTGGATGGATCAGACAGCAGATCATAGACGGTAGCATTCCATCCATTGGTTTAAACGGACAGGATCCGGAAATCCCATGGAGTGACATTCAGGAGGGAGCAGAAGAGACTACTCCGGAAAGAATCAAGACTGTCGTAAGTCCTTCGGATTATGACAAGATCGAAGTTGTTTCCGGAAAGTCCTTCTTTCTCAGCAACTCCATGACGGAATCGGAAAAGAAGGAGTACACCACCCTTCTCAAAGATTATATGGATGTGTTCGCCTAGGTAGCATCCGACTTAACGGGCATTCCGGCGGAACTAGGAGAGCACCGGATCGACCTCACGGAAGGGGCAGTTCCGATTCGACAGCGCCAATACCGGCTGAATCCTAGATACTCAATTATGGTGAAAGAGGAGATTGACGCCTTGTTGGAGGCCGGATTCATATATCCAGTCCACAACTCGGAATGGGTTTCCCCAATCGTGGTCGTACCAAAGAAGGCCGGACCGGAAGGGAAGGTCAAGATCCGGGTATGTCAGGATTTCCGGAAGTTGAATACAGCTACCCGGAAAGACTACTTTCCTCTACCTTTTACTGATATTATCTTAGATCATGTTTCCGGAAACGAGTGCTATAGTTTCCTGGACGGATTCTCAGGGTATAATCAAGTCTTCATCCGGTTGATAGATCAACTAAAAACTACCTTTACGACGGAATGGGGAACTTTTGCTTTCACCCGGATGCCGTTTGGGTTATGCAATGCTCCGGGAACGTTTCAGCGACTCATGATGGATATTTTTCGGGACTTCCTTAGGTATTTCTTGGAAGTATTCATCGATGATTTTGCAGTATTCTCATCCCGAAAGGATCATCTTGAGTACTTACGAAAGACATTTCAAAGATGTAGGGAGACGAACCTCAAACTACATCCGGGAAAATGTTTTTTCGGTATGCAATCCGGAATTTTGCTCGGACATGTAGTAAGCTGGAAAGGCTTAGAGGTCGACATAGATAAAGTTAAAGCTATGATCGCCTTAGCCCCTCCAACTTGTGTACGGGAGATCCGTGGTTTTCTTGGATGCGTGGGGTACTATCGACGTTTCATTGAAGGATACGCCCGGAAAGCAATCCCTTTAACGGAACTGTTGAAAAAGGATACGGATTTTACTTGGAATCCGGAAAGGCAGCAAGCGTTCGAAAGCTTGAAGGCAGCTTTGGTAAAAGCTCCAATCTTGTCTTCACCGGATTGGTCCAAGGATTTTCATGTAACCTTGGACGCTTCCGGATGGTGCTTAGGGGCCATTCTTTGGCAATATGACGAAAACCAACGGGAGTGCCCATTGTACTATTCAAGCCGGCAAATGAGTTTGGCGGAACGGAAGTACACCACCACTGAAAGGGAAGCCTTGGCAGTGATTTATGCTTGCAAGAAATTCCGGCATTACTTGCTCGGATACCGGATCGTATTCCATACGGATCACGACTCTCTGAAGTACCTGGTCAACAAACCGGATCTTTCTGGACGAATCGCAAGATGGGTACTGTTGCTTCAGGAGTTCAATTACGAGGTATTAGTCAAATCCGGAAAGTCCAATGCGAATGCTGACTTCTTATCAAGACAGAGAGGAACTAGTGCACTGGGAGACATTTCCGCCGATTTCCCGGATGAGTTTCCGGAAAAGGAGGAGGAAATGGTCTTCCATTTAGAAGAGGGAGACTCTTCAGACTTTCGGGATATCATTACGTATCTAACAGAACAACGATATCCGGAGGGGCTGAATCGAGAAGAGAAGAGCGTCTTCCAGAAAAAGCTGGCTCCTTACTCATTGATTAAGGGAACCTTGTTCAAAATGGGGGCAGATGACAAACTCAGAAGGTGCTTAGAGGCCAAGGAACGGAAGAAGGTGATGAGAGCCTTACATTCCGGACTATCTGGAGGTCATTTCGCCACCATGACTACGGTAAACAGAATCCGGAACGCCGGATACTGGTGGCCGTATTTGATACGCGATGTCAAAGCGTATGTTGGGAGATGTGACCAATGTCAACGGACAGGAGCGCCCTCCTTCCGGAACCATTGGCCACTAACTCCTATCATTCCGTTAGCTCCATTTGAGAAATGGGGGATTGACTTTATAGGTCCCATTTCTCCGGTGAGCGCCAGGAAGAAGAGATACATAATCCTAGCCACGGATTATGCCTCTAAATGGGTAGAAGCTCGTCCGACCCGGCATAATTCTGCCAAAACGGCCGCTTCTTTCCTATTTACGGAAATCATGATGAGATTTGGGCATCCGTTGGAGTTGGTCAGTGACAGGGGACTGCATTTCCTCAATGACGTCATCCAAGACATTACGGACCGGTACCTGATCAAGCACCGGAAGACCACACCTTACAATCCTAGGGCGAACGGATTGACGGAACGGGCCAACGGCATTGTGGAAAAAGCTTTACACAAAACGATTTCCGAAAACAAGACGGATTGGGACTTGAAGCTCCCATCAGCCGTCCATGCCTATAATACGTCAGACAAAAGCACAACCGGATGGAGTCCCTTCTTCCTAGTGTTTGGACAGACGGCTGTTCATGGCATCAAGCTGGAAGTCGAAACACACTGGATCATGGCATCCCGGACTGCAATCCGGAACTGCGATCCGGAAATTCGACTGATGGCTATCGAAGATCTGGAGGAAGCTCGTGAAGTAGCGCTGGAGCAAAATAAGGAGGTGCAAGCCAAGAGAAAGGAAGACCATGACCGGAAACTCCCAAAGGAACACGGAGTCAAGGTGGGTGGCCTGGTATTACTCTACGACAGTCGCTACCGGAATTTTCCGGGTAAGTTTCACACCAGATGGATGGGGCCGTATAGGGTAGAATCTATCTACTCAAACGGATCCTTACAGTTGACGGATCTGCAAGGCGTATGGTTTGACACAAGGGTTAATAAAAACCGGGTCAAGAAGTACGAAGCAGATCCGGATTCAGAAGAAGAGGACGATGATGTTCGCGAGGACGCTCACATTTGAAAATGGGGTAATGTGGGAGTACGTATCATCCGGAAAGTCCCAATTAGCAATTTAGTGGAGATAAAAGTAACAGAACTTTTTCAATTTTTGCATTTAAATACCAAGTTAGGACTTAGATATTAGAAATAGAAATTAGTTTCTAGGTAGAAAGGATAAAACTCTAAATAGGTTACGCAGCCAGCCGGAAACCATAGCCGGAAAGCCGGAAAATTCCAGAAAGTTCCGGATCGTAGGGACCTACCGCCTAGGTTCCGGCTAGGGAACTTACGGGAACGTTTTTGGCGGCGGGAACTTAGGGTTCCGACAGGTACTTAAACCCCACCGCCAGCCTCATTCAGTCTCTTTTACCCGTGTTCTTCCACGGTGCGTTAGAAGAGAGAAAGAGTAGTGAGTTAGGGCGTGTTAGGGAGAGAAAGGGAGGAAGGTGCCGATTGCACCGGATTGTCCTAGCAGTCGGTGAGATGGCGGAAGCGAGTCGATCCCGGAGGTCGGTAGTGACAGCCCGGGGCGTACGTCCGGTTGTCCCATCGGATCCGGAGCGCCTGAAGGAGTTAGAAGAGGACCTAGAAATCATGGGGTGTTTAGGATTGGTAATACGTCCATGGAACGTCCGGAGTGAAGAGATGATTGATGAGCTGGTTTCCGGAGTAGGTAATCAGTTCGATTTGACGATTAGGGGTCGATCTAGGGCCTGGACTCCGGAGTTGTGGGCGAAGGCATACTTTACGCCGAGTAGGGGTTCCGGAATGGCGTCCCGGACGGATACTTACGCCGTGGAGGTATTCCGGAGTCATGCGGATTCCAAGGAGGGAAACACCGCGAGTGATTGTAAGAGTCCACGGGATGGGCAGTTGTTAGCATTCCTCATCCCTATCTTGTATCCGGAAAAGCCCACCCGGATTACAATGACCGTGGCAAACACCATTTTCGGAGCGCTGGGAGATAGAGAGAATTCGGCTCCCAGGCCGGTCAGCTGGGGAGTGATCATTCACTCCGTAGTGGAAAAGTTAGCGGTCAATATCGCGAACAAGAAGTCAAGTCCGATTAGCCCCTATCTTTTTCATCTGTATCACTCCAAGGATGCACTGGCCGGACCGGAAATGACCATATACCGGAAGGGCGAGAATTTGTTGAGGTATGGACTTCCCGCCGAAGATGAACCGGATGAGCTCGAGCCGGAAGAAGAGGAACCAGAACCGGAGCAGGCATCACCAAACGTTGGAGGGACGCGCCGGAAATCGACTGATTGGGGTGCGCGGGGTAAGCAAGAAGCCGAGGAGGAAGAGAAGCCCCGAGAACCACTTCCGGAAACAGATCAGCTAGAGGCCACCATCAAATGGCTGTTAGCTACCCGGGCACAGAATGAGCGGATGTCGGCGCTGATCCGGCAAATGTGCGAGAAATTGGGTGTGAAGGAAGAAACCCAAATCCTGGTGGCGTTGGCGGAAAGGCCAGATCTGGAAGCGGTGAAGCAGCTGGAGGACCGGATTCTGACCTTGGAGCAAGAACGGGACCGGTTTCGAGAACAAGCTGCGTGGTCGGAGAAAGAGAGGATGGCCGCTGAAACAAAAGAGGGAGAAGCCCTCGATCTGGTCCGGAATGTCAGAAGTCTGTTTGACACTCCGGCGGATATTCTTGCCAGAGCTACACTCTGGAATAATCACATGGTGAAGGATGGTCACGTGGCGGGATCGAAGGTGGTGAGCATCCTTGTGGATTTTGAAGTCCGGATTGAGGGAATGCTCAAGGAAGTCCGGCAACTATTGGGAAACTTGGATCCACTTGAGGGGTTAGACCAAGGCCTTTTTGACCTAGGTCAGGATCTCCAAGAAGGAGGGGCACAGAACCAGCCTTCTCCGGCAAAGAGCAAGACAATCGCCGGAACGTTGCAAGCCGGAACAGCATCGGCACAGAAGAGGAGGTCGCTGGTGAAACAGTTTGCGGCCTCCACTCCAGTAAAAGATGTTGTCTTAGGCGTCCCAGTCGGAAGAACTGCGTCCGTAGCAAATCTGTTCCCCGACAGACCGGTGGGTTCTACTTTCCGGGAACCACCTTTATCCGGAACGGTGTTGAATCCAGCCCGGACGGATCCGGTGAGTTTCACCCACATGCTCCAGCCCTTTCTCCAGACACCGCCACCGTCCCAGCTCATTGATCTTACTGTTCCGAAACCAAGGGGACGACGGCTACTGAGCGAGACGGACCCGGAATCGGAAGAGGGGGAGACGACTCAATCGGAGGAGGAAGAGTTGCAGCCTCCCCGGACCAGGTCGAAGACGAAGAATACCCCACCCCAGAAGACAGGTGGATCGCCAGCTCAGGGTGGCACGTCTGTAAAGAAGGCTAAGAGAAATAAATGACTATCTAGGGTAGCAGTAGCAGTAATTGTAGTTAGGATTCTTACCAGGATGGTAGTTCCGGAACCGGATTTTCCGGATGTAGGCCCAGTAGTTCCGGACTTTTAGGAGTTAAACGGTTTTGCAGTTTTCCCGGAACAGTCTTCAGGGCCGTTGCCCTTTTGCTTTTTAGTTGGCCGTTGGCCGGTTTTCTGGTGGCCGTTTGGGCTGCCTTTTTGTGGGTTTTTAAGGGCAGGCCGGTTTGTTGGCCTGTCATTCCTTTTTCCTTGTTCATTTAATCTAAAGCATTCAGAAAAGCACTCGTTGGATTATTCTCTTGCGTATCGCGTCTATAGTCACTTGTGTGGATGTGTAAGTGAGAGTGTGCAAGGGGGAGGAGTCCGGATTCGTGGACTGCCGGATTAGGCTAAGTGTGTCTTGCAGAGGAGTTTTTAGACTTGCGCAGTGAGAAAGTGGCGCCTTTAAAACGTTGATACGGTAATCCGGTGGAGACCAAGGAGTGGTCCGGAAGCTAGTCCGGAATTCGCAGGGGCGGTTCCGTGCGGAGATAGGCAACCGCCAGAGGAATATTTCCACCCGTCCGGAAGGCTAGTCAACCTCACGAGCGGTCGAGAGCTAGGAAGTCATTCCCTTAGTTCCGGAAGTCCGGTATCCGTCGTTGTAGTAAGGAGGACCTAACGCTATCCTGTGTGACCAGCTTTCCGGATAGGCCATCCGGAATGTTGTGAGGAGGCCACCCTGTTTACTCAACTAGATTTATTCTTGGGTTGTGTTTTGTTTTATGTTATTAGAGTTTATGTCAGCTACGGAGTGGTGCAGTTCCCTACCCCTCGGAAAGAGCAAGTGAGGAACCCTCTGAAGGTAAAACAGAGGTATCGAAAACCAACTTGTTAGAAAGACGGAACCGGAATATTGGATAGGGCCGGATCCGGAAGAGAATCCGGAAAGGAAGTAGTTCCGGAAAAGTGTTTGTGTGTTGAAAGGACCCCTCTCAAGGTGGTCAAAGTCCGGAAACTTAGAAGTCTCGAGAAACTAATTTTGAAGCAACGTCTGGAATCTCCTGGGACGATAACTTGTGTCATCTTAGCACGTTTTTGTGGTTAAAGATACTTACACCTAGATTACGCGTACGACAGCTTTCACCACCACATTTGTTGTTTCTTATCACTGCGTTTGTTGTTGAGGGTTGCCGTGTTTGTTGCTTTCACTACCGCGTTTGTTGTTTAGGGCTGCCATGTTTGTTGTTTCTCTCCTTCATGTTTGTTGTTTCTTATTGTCGTTTTTGTTTTTTCTCACAGTAGTGTTTGCTGCATCTCACCACCGTTGTTCGTCCTTGCAAAAAAGTGAGTTGCTCCATCTTAGGTATTACAACTCTTACTTTGTTTTCTTAGAATTTGTATAAGTTGATTGTTTAAAACAATGAATTTATTTTTCTTGGATATCAGAACTTTTGTTTTGGTTCTCTTAGGGTTTGTATAAGTTGATTGTTCAAAACAATGGATTGATTAGTTTTGAGTATCACAGCTCTTACTTTGGTTCGCTTAGGATTTTTATAAGTTCATTATTAAAAAAAATGAGTTGATATGTCTTGTGTATCATAGGTCTTGCCTTGGTTCTCTTAGTTTTTTTTGTAAGTTTATGTGTTGTTTATTTCAATCCCAAAAGAATAGAATTTAATGTTCTTTGCATTTTTGATCCATTTGCATGGTTTAGATTGAAAATCATTTCTTCACCTTGTCTTTTAGTATGTGTCTAACTTGGATTTTGTTTGTATGTAAAAAATCACCTTAAATCCAAAATTGAGGAAGAAAATGCCTCCAAGAAAGAAGATGAATCTAGCATGATGTTGAGCTTTCACTATAAAAAACCTGCGTTTTAGGTGATGTCCAAGCCTAAACGGATTTTAGATGATGTTCAATGCAACAAACCCATGTTTTTATATCAACATTGATGTTACGTTGGACGTTTTTGTTGACATAAAAACATAGGTTTGTTGCATTAGACATCATCTAAAATCTGTTTAAAAAAACTATGGCTCGTCAACTAAAACGTGGATTTCTTATAGTGTGTAGAGTTTTGTAGAGGGGTTGATATTGTAGAGCTCAAAGGTTGATGGATTTCAAGTGTAGAAGAAATTCATATTGCACTTCTACTGCTTCATATTTGCAATTAATGGAAGTGTATTATTTTTAGAAATTTGAATACAAAGTTCTACTTAGCCTAGTCTTATCATTTTGTAGTCATTGACAATCAGATAAGTTATACAAATAACTAAAAAATGACCCTGTGCAAGTTGCGTTAGTCATTTAACATTGCAATCATTGTTGATTCAGTTGTATGTGTAATTTATTCAGTCAATGACTACAAAGATGCATTTCTATGTTTCATAGTCGTGGCATAGTCAAAACTAGTTAACCCCTAAAGGACCGATATGCGTTTTTTGGCTGTATAGAAATTTTGGGCAGGTACGTGTGACTAGAGATTTCCATATTTTAAGCTGAAATTTTAATAGAAGGTGGGCGTGAGGAATATCTTTCATATGCACTAAATTTCATATTACAAGGTGGGCGTGAGATTGTTCTAGCAAGTAATAGTGTATTTTAATTCCATCTAAAATATATTAATATTTTAGATTTTCCTTCTATCTTGTACCTACTTCTACATAATAAATTTTTTAGGAATGATAATTAAGTTTTTTTGAAATTTTTTTTTTTGTAGATTCTCAATTCAATTCTCCACTATAGAGATTTAAAGCTCAAAACTCTGTAGTGCAAAAATTTTAAGTTAAAAAATGCTTAAAGTCAAAAAATCTAGTCCCGCAATGTGCTAAAATACTTGTTTTTTCCACTTTAAACGCAGATATCTTGCAATCTGAGCAGTCAAAAATTCTGAAATTTTTTCCACACATTCTCATACTACTTAGGTGTAAGATCCTATGGTTAGATGTTAAAAAAAAAACATTTTTCAAATTTGTTTACTCCTTGCTATAGAAATGGCAGTTTTGAGTGTTTTTTGGCAGAAAAAAGGCCTTGGGCCTTTAGGGGTTAAGTCTACAATATCACTCATCTTCAACTGCATTATTACTCACCTACTACAACAACAAAATAAATGACTAATATACAACAATATTCTATTGAAAATTGACTATTGAGTAACTACTATGCATACATAAAAAATCTGGAGAACGACTAATCAAAGATTTCCAAATCTCCAAAAGTCTCCACCACTAGTCATTCATCAGTATTAATCATATGTACAATTGAGGTATAACTGAACATTTAATATGCTATGTCAGATGTTGTCATGGATACATAAACACCCACGTAGAAAAAATCTGTAGACAAACATATATGTAAGAAGACAAATGGTGATATAAAAAAACATAGTCATTTGTATAAAGGACTTGTCCACAATGACTACAACGCCCATAATTCTACAACAATTATATGTGTTCGCAATAACTACAAACGTAGTCATATATGCAGTCATAGAATGCTGAAATTCTTGTAGTGCTAGAAGAACATGGCCATGACCACTGATTTCAAGGCTTTATTTTCCATCACTCTATTTGTTGCCATTTTACAACTAGATATGAATGAAAAATATATATATTTATTTGTTAGAGGTGAAGTCATATGTCTACTGCAAGTCAAATTTTTTGTGAAATTATTAAAGAAAAAAATATGAAAAATCCATATCAAAGACTCAATATAGTCAAAAATTTGAAATTTTTACTATAGATGTGCAATATATTATAGTGTATAACATCATGGTATAAACCAAATTTATTGTATCAATCTAAAATAAAAAAATCAACAAACCATGGTTATAGATCCAAAAGTCATATTGCTATAAATATTGAAGTTTACAAATTTTTCAAAATTTCCAATTGTAATAGAAACTTCACTTGATAAGCTTCATTTTATTAGTTGAATTCAAATTCAAAAATATCATTTTCATTGTTAAAATTCACATTAAGAGTAAACAACAAGAAATGGTCACAATACACTACACTAAATAGGGTATTTAGTGTTGGCAACACTATTTGCGAACCATGACACTAAATATCATTTACCCTACTAAAGTAAGTAACACTAAATGTAATTTCTAGCACTAAAAGTACTCTATGGTAAATCTGAAATATGAAGAGGTTTACATTTAGTGTTAGAAGGTAAAAAAATAATTTGGAAAGAAAAAGATTAAAGACTTGGAAAATGATGGAAGGAGTAGAAAATGTGGAAAACATGTGCAATAAAAGAAGTCTTTGAACATCAAATAAGGGAAAAAAAAATTAATATTTAGAGCCAAAAAAATACAGATTTCATATTTGGGCTGGAACTTGTTGTCCATGGAAGTATGGTTCATGCTTGGCTATAATTTCCTGCAAATGTGAAAAAAGTTGATTGACATTCCAAGTGCCATCAACACTCAAAGCCATACCCGATCTAATCATAGCTTTCCTAGCATATGACAAATTATCACAATCTACCTCTTTGTTCACATCCTCAATGCTATCCGCAGCCAGCTGTAGGAAAAACCTTTTTCCTGGATTTGTGAGTTTTCCTGACCACTACCCATCAACCCGAGGAGTATTTTGCCAAGCATTCGTTGCAATGAGCTCGGCCTTTTTTGCTTCCCATCGCTTGGTCCAAGCATCCTTGACCTTGGAAATGATGAATGTATCCGCCGGTTGACACAAATGTGTAGAACAAGGTGGCAAATACCTAAGAGTGGCTTGTTTTGCTTCCAAAACAGCGGATAATGCTTGGGTCATACTATGGCCTGTACAATTGTCAACCCAAATGACTTTTGTACGGCCATGAATATCAGCTTGGAAGGCTCGGAGTTCAGCAAAAAATTTAGCAAAAAGTACTTGGTCCATCCAGTCCTTAGGCCTAGATCTGTAACATACTCCTGGAATATTGTCTTCCAAGCCCCGAATAGGGTAATTGCTGCTGGAATTGGTAAAAATCAGCATAGGGGCTTCAATCATTGATCTACGCCCCTCGGAAATTCTAATGACCATGGTCATAGAATCTCCCCTCGAAACCACTTTGGCATACTTGACACTCGTGTCTCCCCTAAATCCCAATGTCCGACCATTGTCTAAATTTACAACAAAATGAGTTTCGTCAATGTTTTCCATGAGATTTTCATCGAAAACACCAGCTTGGAACCTTCTTTGCAGCACACCTAGATGGTAAGCTGTTGCCCTCTCAATTTGTAGTTCCTTCTTAGGACTACAAGACAAATGTCCCCTTTGTGACAACAAAACAATGTTGTGCACATGCATAAATTGTTGAACCCAACTTGGGGTCAACTTGACCGTGAGTAGGACATCATCCTTTGGATCACAAGATTCGGCTGTATATGGAGAGGTAGGATCTAATAAGATGGTCATAGCCAGCTCAATGAGTAATTTGGATGAAAATTTGACCCCAGCTTTTCTAAATCTGTCAAATGCATCCAAAAGTATAGGATAGATCCAAAGTACCCATTCAGCTCGCTTGGGCCCACGACCGAGAGCTGCCTTTGTGCGGAGTTGTTTTCGCCTACCATCCCGGCTCCAACTGCATGAAAGTGGTGGAGATGTGTTGTCCGCCTCTCCTTCATTGCAAAATTGTTGACGTTGAGCCCACCAACGGGAAGCGCGAACAAGATTGGCACTCCTTTGAGCTCGAAAATGCTCGGGAAATGCATTGATTGTGCGAATGTAGAGCCCAGGAAAGCCGTGCACAAGTTCATCTTGAACCATCCAAGTGATGATGCGTTTGCGAACAGCAATTGTAGAAACTTGTTGTAAGCGTCGGGGTGTGGAATTGCGTGGTGGGGCGTCGGCCATGGCGGATTCCTAGAATGGAAAGCAAAAGATCAGCCCAAAAACACATCGACAGGTCGCATGATTAAAAAAAAAAAAAAAAAAAAAAAAAGGTCGACGGATCAATGAACAGGGGAAAACAAACCTGGATGAAATTGCCGCAAATTGCTGAAATTGCCACAACAAGGAGCGATCGGGAGCGGGAATAGGCGGGAAATTCAAACCGCTCACGGGAGGCGGGAATGCGGGAGTATAACCCCCCCCCCTAAAAAAATTCAATCATTCCAGGAATTCTAAGTGCGGAGAAGCGGGAGAGCAATAGAGGAGAAGAAGCCAAGTCGTAGAGAAGGTAACCAAGTCGGAATGGAAGAGAGGCCCAAAAGGCAACATACAAGGTAAGGCCGCAAAAGCAGATTGCAAAGGAAGTCCAGGGAAGAAGTCCAGGGAAGAAGTCCAGGGAAGAAGTCCAGGGAAGAAGTCCAAGGAAGGAGTTGACAAAACTGAAGACAACACAAAGGCGGCGCATTGAAGTTTAGCACTACACTAATCATCCTAAAATTGACATTTAGTGTAGGGTCAAGTAGGGTGGTAATTACACTAAATGTAATCCAACACTAAATACCCTATTTAGTGTACTAACAAAGGGCGATCCGTGGAAAAAGCATCTTCTTCTTTTGAAAAGTCAATAATACCATAATGAGGGAATTAACAATCTTGTTCATTGAAAATATACTCCAGCAACCTTCCAATACCCACATCGATTGAATAAAATGCTTTTTTCATCCATCCTACAAATGAAGTCATCCATTGGACACCTAGTGTCCGTGGCGTCCTTCTAAGGTTAAAAAGTTAAGTTAGGCACATGGCAGCGTCGTCTCCGTCATGGGACATCATATAAGCCTTCCAATTGGTTCGCTGCTATGATTTCTGGAGTTTTTCTAATTGAAATTCTAATCATTGACTGACATCCTTCAGCTGCCCATTCATTCCCAGTTCAGTCTGCAAAGGCTGGAGTGGTCAGTACTGGTATAAAGCATGGTTTGATTTTATTTCCAATCATTAAGGTAGGCCATTTAAGAGCTGGAAATTGAAATTGGGGGAGGGTAGACCTCTTGAAATAAAAAATTTCAGTAAAGTTTTTCTTGAAAGAGAAATGGAATTGGCATTCAACCCAAGTCGTTTCATGGAATTAGTTATGAATTTTTGAAGTTGAAATGCCATGGTCACTAAACTCATCCGCCACCTCCTGCAATGTACACTATCAATGTATGCATTGGTCACTAAACTCATCCGCCACCTCCTGCAATGTACACTATCAATGTATGCATTACTGATACAATGAGAAAGAACAATGTACAAATAGTTTACATTACAAGAGGAGGATGCTTTTAGAGCCCAAGCACTTTATAGACCTCCTACCTTGGTGGGTATCAAGAACCGGATCCAATTTTGACATGTATCACTTCTATATGAGAAGTCAAGGTTAAAAATTTGCCTAAACAAAAACATGTATTTCAAAGGTGGAGTTGGTTCCAAAATTTTCACCCTTAATGAATAAATATAAAAACTTACCCCCTATTTTGAAGAAGTAATTTTGTAATTTGTGACATTCTTAGAAGAAATTCAAAATCTGACTTCTTTTAGGAATTCCAAATTTCCAAATTTCAACATATGTGATAAATATTTTCTTCCTTAGTTTTCTTTTAAAAGTAAAATATTGGAGCGACTCCCACTCTTGCAATAAATGTTGGGATTACATTTAATGTTGATGCCTCAAAAGGAAATTTAGAGAAGTTTTGACATCCAAAAATGACATAATCTTCAAATTGCACAAATAAAAGGCAAAAGAAGAAGTGATAGGAAGAGACAAAAAATGGACATCCAAATCCAAGACAATGGCTTAATATACCTAGTGGGATAAGATTTTGTAAAAATCCAATTTGTAAAAGAGTTCTCAAAAGTTAATAGTCTGGATTCAAAAAACATATAATTTAAGATAATGAAGTTGCCAAACCATCTCGACATCCACTATTTTGGATAATGCAAAATGTAATCCTTATTGAAGTAATGAAGACATTTTTACATTTATGATCCATTGATCATGGATGAAAGATTCTGAAAATAAAATTAACACTACTATGGGCAATTTCATTTAAACGGCGATATTTTTTTTAAATGGCAAGAAAACAGTTCAAAACGGTTGTTCTAAATCTATACCTGTCCTAGATGCTTCAGAATGGCCATTCCAAAATCTATGCCTATCCTAGATGGTGAAAATGGCACACCAAGAAAATGGCACTTGGAATACCGCCATTTTAATGAAATTGTCCATTACTTTATTCATCTCCATTCCTCAAGCATCGATAATCATGAAAATGAGAGATATCATCCCAAGATTTACTAGCAATTTAATGTTTTCATCCATTGAGAAAAAAATAAACTATTGTCAAATATTTCATTTAATATATTTTAAATCAAATGCTTGCAAAAAAACAATGTTAGTAAGGTAAGTTGCAATTGCTACAAATATAAATTGTTGTCATTTCTCCCAAACCTATAGTTAAATGGAAAATTCAAATGCAATTTAAAACTAGCACATCCAAAATATAAACTTGAATCATTGAACGTGCAATTCCTATGAACTCAAAGATGATTTTTTGTATTGTTGCCCTGAAATGGAAATTGCAGTGCCATGGCCTGAAGTGGCAAGAAAACTTCCGAGTGGCAATTCCTCGTGAGCCCTTCTATAATTGCAAAAATTGAAATCTTGAGTTTGGAACATTTAGAAATAACTTTTAGAAAATGCTTCCTAACTTGCATATAGTATATGCAAATAGATTATATTTCTAGATTCATGAAAAAAATGTAATCAAATTTTTATATTTGCTCACTATATAAACAAGCCTAAACTGAAACTAAAACAATTGACCAAAAACTCAATATCCACAATTTGGTTTTACAGATTTTGAGGGGTTAACTTTGAAATAATTTTTCTTACATTTAAGGTAGGAGGCACTAAAATCACACGGGCATTAAGAACCGCCCCTATAAATAGTTGTAAAATGGACATGAGGTGCTTCTGAAATTGACCTCTATAGTCATTGACTCATTGTATGAATCAAGAAATAAAGCATTATTAATTGCAAGAGCCAACCATTCTCTTTGCTTTCTCCATCTTTCTTTATAATTGCAAGTGAATGGTTTATAAAAGACCTAGGGTCATAAATAGGGACCTACGACCCAACTCGTTTGAAAATTCATAAGTAATTCAATAATGCTTTGAAAAATATGAAACCACTTGTGTTAGATTCCTCATCTATTTCTCTTTGTTTGAAAAATGAGCTAAAAATATTTCCATACAAAGAAACACATGAAAAAGGTGGACTAGCCCTTAGATGTGCGATTTATGAGCCTCCTACCTTAGTTGTATTATTCAAGTGTCTAGTTCAACAACATCGACAAGACCAAAAGACCAAAATATCACATTGAGTGAGTCCTTCACTCACTCCAATAAGTTGGATGCATAGACTAAATAAGCTTAGTTACTCCCTACCTAGAAATCCAATTCATGATATTCACATGGGTCCCATGATATTATGATAGCCATGGTTGCATGTAAATATTGGCATCCACCAAGTTAACCCTAAAAGAATGCCATGGACACTAAGTGTCCGATGGATGATAGAGAATATCCTTCTAGGTAGGACAAAAGTGCAAATGTTCATCCTTGAAATTTTATGCAAAAAGGGAAGGTCTTGTACACTAATTTGACCTCCACAGAATGCTCTTGGATTTTTTTAAGGAAATGATTCACATAGTACCCAAAAGGATGATTTCCACTGTGACCAGCCCGTCCTTCTGGGGTTAAGCTACTTGACCCCTACAACTTCATAACTGTCAGTTTGTAGCATTCAGTGGAGCCAGCAATGAAGAGGGAATTCATCTTGAAATGGCCCAATGAATCCTCAAATGGAGGGTCTGTTTACTTGGGTTTCCCATCCAAACCGCTAATAGATAGACCTGGTGCATGGCACAATTGTGACCACTGCATCTTCTACTGAATAGTAGGATTCAGTGTCTCAAAGCATCTGGCAATGCACCCTCAGCATTGGCCATGCCTGCCCTGGTAATGCCTGGCCCCCGGGACCTTGTTATTCATGGTAGCGATTTTAGAAGAGATCGTTTTTTGCCAAAAATGTCACTAATTTGGTTGCATAGAAATTGAAATCAATAATAAACCCTAAAACAACATTTTTACACTTTTCCAATATATTAAAAGTATTCTAGATGATGATCGAGGTACGAGTCTTGAAGGAAAAGACTCTTCATTCACTCTCTTCTCTATGAGTGAGAATTTCGTTCTTTTTTCTGCCCTTTTTTTCAGAATATTATTGATCGATCGCCACTTTTCATTATCGATATCTCAAATCATATACATTATTCCAGAAGTCCAAAAATTGAAGAAAATCTCGCAGCCCAAGCTCCCTTCACCGACACAGTAATTAAGTTGCAGCTGCCACAAAGATTCAAAGAATTATCACCATCACTCCGCATCACATTCAACCGGTACTGCAAACACTGTATACATCCTCTAACTAATCGAATTCCACAATGTTTGGATGCACGCGAGGGTTGTGTGCCGCCGAGCTAGCTAGTTCAATTGATTGTCTGCAGCCCCAATCGTGGTAACCCTGGATCGATGGGATGCTCGGAGCATCGCCGCCAGGCTAGGCACGAGCAAGGACGATCAGATCGAGGGAAGCCAGGATTCTGTGGGCACCACTGCATCGAACTGGTACGTACGAAGTCCCCAATTCGGGCTCCAATTGCGTTTCTAGAGTGCGTGAGTCCTTGAAGTTGCGTGTCGGAGGGATGCAACGTTAACGTGTTTAATTTGATCAATTAATAACAGGATCGATATATTCCACGACCCCAGCATCAATCTATCTTGACTTACAAACAGTAAGTTGAAATTTCTATACATGTAGCTAGCTAGCTAGCACCAGAGTTTTGATGTTCAAGCGGTGGGAGCTCGAACAATTAGGACTGGTCTAGATATTGGGTGATCGCAACTGAATTGGCATTTTAAAGAATATTAAGTGCGTCATTGCGATGAAACCCGGGGCGGCAAGACATGGTCACGATATAAGTAATGTTCAACATGTCTGAGGTCACTCTTGTCACGGTTCGTTCTTGTCGTTCTAGAACATGATGTGTTTAGAGATTCGAGCTCCACGAAAGCTACGCAGCTAGCTATCAATTTTAATTATTCGAGGAATGACGGACCGGAGCAGCCCAAGCAATGCCTAACTCGGCATGCATGAGGATGCTCGTACTGGGGCTACCTGGTCAATGGAGACAGAGGATCTGTCTGTGATCACTGTGAATATTGATTCGTACTTTGCCAGATCTAGAACGGCTCCGCGAGAATTTGAGGCGTTTCGTTACTACCATGTTAGCTGAGGTGGGCAACAGCGGTGCAGAGGCATATAGAATTTGGGTGGCAACTGATGATTCTGGGACCCCGCGATTCCTGCTCCGCCATTTTTGTAGCTTGGTTTGGTGTTAGAGCATCGCCGGATGTACGATCCTGGATCTGGATGCAAACTTTGTGTATC
This sequence comes from Pseudisothecium myosuroides, assembly GCA_951799445.1. Lineage (NCBI taxonomy): Eukaryota > Viridiplantae > Streptophyta > Bryopsida > Hypnales > Lembophyllaceae > Pseudisothecium > Pseudisothecium myosuroides. Next base: position 3,889,039 of record OX637291.1, on the reverse strand, counting down.
AAGATGATCACCCATTTCCAATCACTTAAGCAATTCAGCCTATCTGCGGCATGGGAAGAGTTCAGGAATATTTTTTCCCGTGTATGAGAAACAGATTTCAGTAGTATTTCATAATTTTTTACATTTTTTCCCTCAAAAACAAAATTACTATGAATTTTTTTTGTGAAGATTCTATTTGTCCCATTCTTGATATGTAGGCAAACCTATTTCCAACTATAGGATGGTTACAGAATCGATGTAATCATTGTGGCTTTCAATGTACACGGTGTGATCATTATATGCTTTCAATGTACACCTCTTGGACATTTTTGTCGCCCCTACGGGTCTTGTTTTACGCAATTTGTCACCTACACTTCAGTTGACCAAAAATTTAGCAACTTAAGCTGCGAGAATGGGAATCTGATCGGAAATGGGTGATCTCCTTTAACTAAGGTAAGAGATCCATAGAATTGGGGTTCTAAGGTAGATGACCCATTTCTAACCAACATTAGAAGAGATTTGGGGGCATTGGAGGGCCATTTCAGGCCCGTTCTCAGATCTCTTCTCGATGCAGAAAGGGAGCGTCGGACTGCTGTCAGACCCTAATTACCCCAATTTTTTTTTTGCTTCTGAAATTAAAAAAAAACAGTAAGAAAAAAAAAAAAAAAAAATCGAAAAATCCGACGTGGCACTCTCTCGACCAGCTTCTTTGCTGAGCGATAAACAACACCGGCCCTCGAGCACGATGTTGGGCAGGACCGCCATTTAAAGTAACGAAATGAACTAGAAGCAATACTAGACTGATAGTTAATGGCATAAATAAAGATGAATTAGCGGACGACTTAAGTCCTACTTTACATTTTAGTGGTCGAAGAATCGAAAAGCAAACAAATTTTCTATTTTGTAAAAGAAATTGCTGCGTGCTGCAACCGCCAAAAAGCGCGGGGCGGAACAACAAATAAAAATAGAGGTGGTGGCATGACGGCTCGTTTTCTTTTCCAAGTTACTGCATTGCCCTTGATGCATTTATCTTTTCTATTCAATCCAAACCCCTTTACTGCAACTTTTGCCTCTATGGCCAAAGGCGCGAAGCGCAGCCAAATAGTTTTTCGTGTTCTTTTCCTAGGAGTTCCGCGGTTAGCATAAATGACTGTTAAGTGCGCTGAATATATTGAGACAGGATTTAGCTTTTTACTATGCCATTGTTCGGAGCATATCTAAACAATTACCTTACCTTTATTTGTCAGCTTGCGCGTGTGGCAGAGTTCCCAGGCAGGGAACTGCTTGATAACTCGCGGGCTCTTAGAGTCCTCAAATCTCTTCTAATGCCCCCCGTTCTGGCAGCGAAAGGTGTTCTATTTTGGTGGAGGTAGAGACTCAATAAATGATCAGTTGTGGCGCAATGTGGCGCATTATGATTGGTTATATGACTCTCGATATTACAACTAGCCTTTGGTTGGAAATATGATGACCTATATGACCAGTCTAGGACAAACAAAATCTTCACCTAGAAAATTCATAGTAGTTTTATTTTGGAAAATAAAATTGTGAAAAATTATAGAATCCTTTTGAAATCTATTTCTGTACATAGGAAAAAATTTCCACTCAAGATACCCACGCTCCAATTGCTTAAGTGGTCAGAAATGGATCATCTACTTTAAATGCATCCTCAATCTTTGAATGAATGTATGTTCCTTGAAAATATCTATTACTATCATTGATGAGGTAGATAGGCTTAAAGGGAATGTTTATGGACCTCTTTCCTTAATGCTTGGACTTGTTCCCAGTGTCGTCTTGAGATTCTCTATGTATTATAAATAAACAATTTGTGTTTGGGTTGGCAACTTTTTAGAATGCGTTAGAGGGGATTTGAGGGCATGGGAGGGTTGTTCTCCAAGTTGTAAGCCACCATTAGAAGAAAAATGGACCCTCGGGAGGTCTGTGAGTTCCCGGACAGCAGGGAACGCTGTCCGGATAAACAGAAAAAAAAAATTTGAATTTTTTTTTTTTTTTTGGGCCAGCGAACGGGGGCCTATTCAGGACAGCGAACTGGCGGGACAGTGCAATAAAATAATTTAAAAAATATTAAAATAATATTAGTATTAAAATAAATACAAAATTTCAGAATTCTCAAATCTGATGTGGCCGAAATTTTCCTCGTCACCCTGAATCATTATTTTATTATTATTTTAATTATTATTTTAATTATTATTTTAATTATTTTTAATTATTTTTAATTATTTTAAATTAAAATTTTTTAATTTTTAATTTTTTTTTAATTTTTTAATTTTTTTTAATTTTTTTTTTATTGTGGCCACTATTCATCATTGATGATGAATAGTGGCCATTGTCTCCCAAAGGGGCTATGAGTTCCATTGCGGGGAACTCACAACCCCTTTGCAAAGGGAATGAGCCCTCCCGAGGGCCCATTTTTCTTCTAATGATACTACTAGTCAAAGTATTAAATAATTAATTAATTTTTTTAAATGATTAAAAATACTTTTTAAATGATTAAAAACAATAAAAAATAATAAAATAATATTATCTAACATGGCAGTCTCTCGACTATATCATATTACTGATGTGACAAAGTTTCTATGTTCTCCACTCTCCATGAACTCGTGATCATATTGAGGCATGGAATCTCATCTAATGCTACAATTTTTTACAATTAGTATGTGGGTATTAGGGAAAGTCACATATTTTTTCAATTAATATATTGGTATTAATTGCAAACATATGAGCATTGATTCTCTAAGTTTGTTGGAACATTACTTGTCTAGACAAATAAAACATCTTCATTGAATTCAAGGAAGGAAAATCACCAAACTAATTGCAATCTTCCACATATAGATTCTATCCAAGTTTGAGAACAAGCATTGATAGAAAGTGCTTCATAATTGTGACTCCCACTATTATAAATGATGGAGATTCTTTTTGTTTTTGTACATTAAGAGATTTGAAGTTGGTTAGAAGTTAATCCTTAACCGTAGAAGGATGTGGCTCTATATCACCAAGGTGGTTAGACAAAAAATTTCATAATCCTAGATGAATAGGTGCATTAATTTGTTAATTGATTAGTTTTATAAAAATTATTCATTAGACACTTTTAGTCATTGGCATCATTTCAAGGTTAAATGACATCAAGGTTTGATAAGGCAATCCATAATTGGGTTTGAAAATCTTTCCTATATATAAAAATCATAAGGCTTGTACAAATGACCAACCAAAAGATGAGCTTCCGCATGCTTCAAGGCAACAAGCAACTTCAAAGCCTAATTAAAAAAAGCTAATGTAGAGAGTTATTGGATTAGAGTATTCAACCCATAAACAACATTGGAGCTGATTTTTGTCTAATGAATGACAAAGAATCCTTTTATATAGGATAGAAATGCAACTATTCATTTTGGGGATTTTGTGTGAAAAGGAGAGGTCATGTACAGTAATTTGACTTCCAATGAGAACTTTTGCATTTTTTTAAGCCAATGATTTACATTGTAGCATAAGGATGATTTCCACGGACACAAGCTTGTTCTTTAAGGATTAAGTGATCCGCCTTTCTAATGTGATGAAGTTTTGCTATAGTAGTGGAATCTTCTCATGTCTAAGAGCATCCTCAATGCTACGCGCGTGAAAAAACCACTGCAACGGTACATGCAGTCCCCTTTTCTTCACTGTGCTTTTTTTCGCCGCAAGCGCCTAAAAATGACAGTCGTCACTTGAAACTATAAATGGCACAAACACACACAACAGACTTGTTTGGAATTCCCTGTGATTGATGGGGAGATTTTGTTGTTTTTCCCTACTAGTTTTTGCCAATTCCTATGTATCCTGGTGTTCAAATGTCATTATGGAGGGGATCTTCAAAGAATTCATGTACAGAAGGAAATCGTGGGTTTTCTTTGAAGGAATTTTCATAAATTTTCTCCAAATTCTCCATGTGCAATCCAAAATTGGTAGACTTTGCAACACATTTACACATCTTACATTTCAATGTTGTTTCCACCTAATATTGGGTAGATTTTACAAGATGCAATTGTCCCATATCGGTTGTCAAGGGTATTGTGAGGTTGGACACATAAGACTTGTAAGTTGTCAATCTAGAGCATTATGTATTTTAATCACAAGAAATCTAACAATTCCAGGGATTGTACATTTTAGAAACCTAAGGTTTTATAAAATATGAAATTTAAAATGTTTAAACACATTAGAGAAAATCTGGGCCCTCCGGAGGGCTGCTCCACAGCCCTCCAAGGGACCCTGAAATTTACTTTTTTTTCCAAAAAAAATAGTTTTTCCCCTATTTCCGCGCAGCAGTTTCTGTTGCGACAGTGGCGCAGGAAACGAAAACTACGAGTAAAAAAACATTTTTTTTTTTTAATCTTTAAAAAATTTAAAAAAAATTTAAAAAAATTTATAAAAAAAAAAAAAAAAAAATTGCAAAAGCTGACTGTTCACCGCAGCAGTCAGCTTGGTGTGACAGACCAAGCTTTTAATAGCTTGGTTTGTCACATTCTAGCAACCCTCTAAAGGGTTCAGTTTTTCTCTAATGAAATGAAATCTATATATTACTAATAATTTTTACTCCTGAAATCTAGAAAGGGTCCAAATTAAAAATTATGAAATGTACAAATCAATGAGATTGAAATTCAAATCTACATAGAACTGAGATTTGAGACTGCAAAATCTACAAATTCTATTGATTATGCGCACTAAAATCTACAGTAAAGTTAGATTTTACAGGCATAAATCTACATTCTAAAATACTGAATTTCATAAATTGAGTTGATTTGGTGGTGGGGAACCTCTGCAAATAACATTGAAAAATGCATAAATTCTCCCTTGATAAAATTGTTAAAATCCCTTGTCTCACATTTCCCTGTGAAAACTATATTCCTTGTGTTTTGAAAAAACAATGGAATTCTGTCATCGGAGGAGGGAATTTTCAGTAGAATGCCTACAGGGAATTCAAAAAACGTTTCTTGTGATAGAACCACGGGAAGCGGGAGGTGAAGCAGTTGGTAGGAAAGGTTGGAAGTAGCGACTATGGCGGAATCTATACTCAATCTTTGCTATTATTGTTATTGACCAAGGAGTGTAGAGGAGTTTGGAGGACACAACAAAGGACGAGTTTTTGTTGAGCCAGAGTTAGAAAACGTTGAGCCCTTGAAGGTAATGTGGAAGGTATCGTCAACACTGGGTCGGATTTTTGATGCTTCTTTGTAACCCACGCAAAACTTCCCATTGCAGTGCGTCCGTAGATGTCGCATTTTTTTTTGAACAAATGGAAAACCCACTGCATTAAAAGAAACCAAAGAACAATAGCCAAGCCTCAATAACTGGACAAAAAGAGCCAAACATAAACGGCCCAAAGAAAGAACAAAGAGCCCCACTAAATGAAGGAACATTCCAGAGGGCGCACCTTGTTCCAAAACACCTCCTTATCCCCTCTCTTGCTAGCCAGGATAGGAGATTGAAGCCAGACACGTTCAAACCTAGAGTGAAACCTATCTGACAGCTGAGGGTGGTGGTGCGCTCCACACTGTGCCTTGATTTGTGCCGCATGACCCGCGTCTAAGAGTGCATCCCACAAAGCCTGTTGAGCATTACCTCGAGGCCAAGAAGAATTAGCAAAAAACTGGTTATTTCGTGAAATCCAAGTAATTCATAGAGCTTGACTTCGAAGTAAAGTCCATATAGTCTTGAGGTTGGAAAATCTATGTAGAAGCGTAGTACCAAAGATACACTGGGTTGAACTGAACCGGATGTGGGGACCCAAAATTGGCTGTAAGGTAGGAGGCTGTAAATGCGACCCTCTCCTTCAAATTGTCCCTATATTTAGCTGTAGAATGGATTGGTGGTCATCCTTAAATGGACCACTTTTGCTATTGAATGAATCAAGAAAAAATTATTTTTTTATTGTGAGAGCCAATCATTGGCCTTGATTTCTTGAAATCACTTTCAAAATTGCAAGGGGACAGATTTTGGGAGACCTAGTGTCACAAATAGGTACCTACTACTGAAATCTTTGAAAATTTATAACTATTTCAAAAATGCTTCAAAAAATATGAAACCACTTGTGTTACGTTCTGCATCTATTGTTCTTTCTCTGAAAAATGAGCTAAAAATATTTTGATTCATGTGCACCTATGAAAATGGCAGATCAGCCCTTAAAGAGTCACTTTTTGAGCCTACTACCTTACTCCCCTAATGTGATCAAGAATCGACTGTGCATACTCCCAAATCTTTTCAGCACGGAAGCATTGGTAAAACCTATGTATCGGTGTTTCCTCTACATTGGTTGTACAATAGTTAAGGTAAACCAGGCCATGACGGTCAAATGGCCCATGATGGACACCTAATGACCCCATCGTGGTTTTTCAGACCACAATCAATGCCTTATATGGTAGTTATGGAGTAATTAGTGACCTCAATAGGTACTTCCAACTTTTCAGTATAAAATTCTTTGTAAAAATTGATTTTTTAGGTCTTCAATGTTTGAAAATGTTGTGACTACATTGGGTAGGAAGATGACCATATTGGATTCAGATTTTGTTGGTCATGAGGTAGCGTACAGACCCCTATGGGCTGATCACTTCAAAAATCCATAGCAAATTCATACTTTGTCAAAAAAACGTAATTTCAATTGCTCTCACTATTTCTCACACTTGTACTATTGTAGGAAAAAAACTGAAAAATTTCAGCAACCATATGAGGTCAAACTCCTAATTCTGACCGTCATGGGCTGGTTTACCTTACACTTGACATCAATAGTTGGGTTGATACATGCTCTCCACGAATGAACCACCACTGCAGACGTCGCATTGAGGATGCTCTAATACCACTTTGTCTTGTGTGGATAGTTCATTTCATTAGCAATGATGGAGATTCTTTTTACTTTTGCATATCAAAAGACTTACAATTGATTGGAAATGTAACTACCGAGTTGCACGATTGGGACAAACAAGTAATCCATTTCCCCCCAAAGGGACCTTGCGCTCAGGCTATCTACTGTGAGTGCGTACATCATAGATGCGCCTAAGTGAACAGGGGTTGTCATTGACCATGGAAATTTTCAAGCCTCCATAACTTAATCCCCCAAACAGGGGCACCTTTGCATTGCACACCCACAGTTGCATCGCTTCTGTTTGGACGAGCCGATGAACATTGCTGGACAACTGGCGATGCTCTTATTAATAGCGGTTGGAGTGGGGTCATCCCTTCCGATTTGCACCCCCAAAAACTAAACTAGAATATAAAATGCAGTTGGATGCACCAGGGAGATTCTTGAAAATTGATTCTGGCTGCCCATAGATATGGTTAGAATATACGAAATTTGGGATGCCCCTATATTTGAGAACCAGATTTAATTCCTTCAGTTCATTTCAAATGAGGTCACTGCACATAAGTAACTTCAGTTACAACAACTCACAGTTGCAGCAGACATGCCATGTGGCCACTTGCAAAGTGCATCTCCACTTTGATTCCCACCTACAGACCAAACGGTAGACTAATGCTTATCTGCTTACCTGATTTCCATGTTTCACAATTATTACATTGGGAGGTGGTCCTGCCCCTGCCGCCATTGCCCGGCTTGTTCCATGTGCAGAAGCCGTTTCATGTTTCATCTTCATAACCTATAACCTAAACGGAATGGGTGTCACCTATTTCCGACAATGTAGCATATGTTCAATTGAGCAATGGTGGTGTTGGGGTAATTTTCTTCAGTTAGGGAATAGAAAGAATGAAGATTGCACTATTTTTTGCTAATTGTTCCATTAAGTTTGGAATTAGTAAAAATCAAAGAAGTGTAGATTACAATCTGACTTGTTCTTGATGTATAGACAAACCTATTTCCAAGAAATACCATACATGAATTTTGCTTTCCTTATTCAACTTACACTTTTTTTTAAATAGAGAAAATCAATTGTGCACAAGTTGAACATTACTTGCTACAACATTCGCATTCATCATACATTCATCAGTATGATCTAGTTTGATATTAGAATTTCCAATGATTTAGAACTTCCTTTTGTTATTTCTTGCAATTTAATTTTTAAATTTCTTCCTATCTTAGCACAATCTAATTCAAAACGTTAAGTAGAAATCATGAAACATTGCTTCGAGTGCCCAAGCTACTCAAAAATATGAGGAATGGATAATATAATAACTTTTCAACTTACACTTATTCAAATATTTTACAAATAGTGTGAATGACTTTCTTTGATAAATTAGTGTCGCACACACTGAAGACAAATCAGTGTTGTGCCTGTGAATAAGACAAGCCGGGACCACAGAGGCTGCCAAGGACCCACACTTGCTGTAGTAATAATAAGTTGCAGATTGAGGATCTCAGTGCGCACAGGAAGTTATTGCGGACGTTGATGGATTCCTTCTGGCCTGATGAGGAGAGAATTTGAAGATGCTCGGCTTGTCAACCGGCATCAATGGCGTTTGTGGTGATCGAGGACGGACCCATGTGGGCAGGTCCACCCTGCCGACCATTCGCACCATTTCTAGGATTCAGTACTTCGGAGGGAGGAACCAAATTTGCATCTGATCTGAGCATTGGTACACAAACATAGTTTTGGATGGGTCACTCTTCGGTTGTTGGCAATTGAACGAGGATTCTAGATTCACTATACGCATTATTACTGGCACTGTACACTAAAGTTATGAATTTTCAATATGTTGATTGAAGGTGTACTCAAACTGAACACTAGTAGAAAAGAGTTTTTTTTTGCACCCGATAGTGTGTTGATAGTAATAAGAGTGGTGCTCATAAACTTCGTATCTAAGTTACTGCGCAACCTCACGTTACTCTGCTCAAAAAGTGTGTACACTTTAGGCACAAATTTGTAATGGTCGTTATTGTAACAAGATTGTAAATAGATGTTCCTTTACGCTTACCTACAGAGGTCAACTTACAATATCAGTAAGATGCGACACCCATAACTAGTAGTTTCTGTATGTAAATTGAGTAAGTTTTTATATGTTCAAGTTAGGAAATGGAAAAGGATTCCAATGCACCAGAGAAATCAGTGTTTGGATACCATTTGCAAAAGTTATGAAGGTTCAAAGTAGCTTAACTTAAGTCCTCATCTATAGTTACCCATTGTCCAAGATTTTAGCGTAGCAATCAGGGTGGGTCACTGGCGATTGTGCGAATCTACAGTTCGAACCACTGGTAACTTGTTGTACCGTTCTACCTCGCAGGACGGACGGACTGCTGCTTTTGCTGGGTCCATCATGATTCCGAGTGAGTGATCATCCCAACGCCCAACAGTTCCAAGTGGAGTGCTCTCTGGACCACAATTCCATATTCTCCACTTCCGACATACTGTTTGTACGTTTTTTCTTTTTCTTTTTTAAAACAAATGAGGGGTCCTCATTGCAGACTGTTGTACGTTTAGGCATCTGAACAACTCAAAGCAAGTTTTTCTTTATTTTTCTAATCCAATTTCCTTCTTTTTGTTTTGACTTGCCGTAGGGCAACTTACCGGAACTGTCTAAAGCAGTGCTACAACTCCTACAAGCCTTCCGAGGCGGAAGGAGTTCTACTATACTAGAAAGGTGATCTTTGGGAACCAAGTTACAATACCAATGCATGGTTCCAGAGGCCCATTTGGGTACTATGCTAGGGTACCATGCTCTTCAGTTACACTCTATCTTAGTTCCCAAGGACCATCTTTCTACTACACAAAATAGTGAAATTAGGTTGTCCCATACTAATTTCTTGACATTTGACACTATATAAATATTTTCGGTTATTGTACAAGAATGCACTACTTTTGAATGAGGTATTGTTGTAATTAGAACTCATAAACCCCCATGTGTACAAATAGAAATATTTTAAGAAATATTTGTTGACTTTGATGGCTTGTAAAGTAACTTCCTTGATGTAAGGCAACCTAATTGTTAAGGCAACCTAATTTCACTATTTTGTGTAGTGAAAGATGTAAAAAACACTACCCCTATTTTAGACTGTTAATTTTGTATTTTGAAACCACTCTAACTTAATTTGAAGTCTCGCATTCCAGATATGGAGTATTAACCCCTAAAGGACCAACATGCCTTTTTTGGCAACATAAAATTTTTGGGCAGGTACTTGTGATTGGAGATTTGTATATTTTGGGCTGAAATTTTAATAGAAGGTGGGGACAAGGTATATCTTTCATGTGCACAAAATTTCATGACATTTGGAAATACGAGTCAAAAGTTATGGCCAAAAATGTTGTTTGTTGGTCAACTCAGGCAGTCCGGGCAGATCTGAAAAATTCACTTTTTTCAAAAATAAAAATTTGAAATTGGTTTTCTAGAGTTGTATATACGTGGAAAGCTTTAAATCATTCCATTTCGACCAATGAGTAAAAAGTTATGAGGTTTTTTAGTTTGCGAGCAGTTACGGATTCTCTACTCTGAAATAAACTTTGAAGTTGTTTATTTAACTCAATTTTTAATAATTTTTGAAAAAAATAAAATAATAGGATATAGGTTGTTTATTACAACATTACAACCATTGGGATTGACATTTTTCAATTCCATAATTAAATTCTTAACAATTTAGTGTTTTGAATCATTCTCTACTTCTTTCTACTTATTATTTTTTTTGTATATGTTGTACAATTCCAAATGATTTGAAAATTTTTAAGCATGTAGCCAACTTGTTTAGGAAAAATAATTCAATGAAGCACCACCATTTTGGACATTTTTTCATACAAATGTGACCTTGTGAAGTGCAGCTGCCCTGTTTTTTGCAGGAACAAAAAAAGGATTTTTGCCAATTCAAACACTAATATCTTCCAATCCGCATGGTGGAACATTCTGAAATTTTTTCCACATCTTCTAAAACTAGTTTACTATAAGATCCTATGGTTACATGTGTCAAAAAAGATTTTTTTTCAAAAATTTGGTACTTGTACTAAAAATGGCAATTTTTGAGTGTTTTCGGTGAAAACATAGTCATGGAACTTTAGGGGTTAATTTCCAAATTTCGGAGCAGTCAACGTTGTGGAGCAGTCAATGTTTCACACTTGAATTAAGTATGTAGCTGAATGTTTGTTTTAAATAATAAAATTACTTGAAAGGTGGTCTGGATGATTGCCAGATTGATCATTGTTGTGGTCATGAGTGCCCTTCGACCTGTTCTAGAATACTTACTTAATTAATTAAATAATTCCGAGAGGCAGTGGTGGCTGTGCCTCATCCAAACGGCAGATTTGCATCAAGGGTGCCTGCTAGTGGTCCACAAGGGCCATCTCTCACGTGACACCGGAGTTCAGCATAGGCAGACGGATACGATCCACATCCACCCACCGTTGACGGAGCACACGGAAGTTAACACGCATTGTTGTGAAGCGAGGGACAAGTGGTACCCTACATGTAGGTCAGTTTTGTAAATAATTAGAGAAAATTTATAAATTTTAAAAAATGTACAACGATTTCTGAAAATCTGAAAAAAATTCATTGTTGCTAATTCTGAGTATCCAAAAAGTATTCTTGAATTTTTTTAGAAAAAAGAACACATTTTCACATGAATAGAAAAATCAATCCAAATTCCAAAATTAGGAGTGTCAAAAAAATTAGAAAAAACAAAGTGCTGAAAAGCTAAGAAATCCAAATCAAGCTGCCAAACTGTCCAAATTCTAAAATTTAATTATTTTCGCACCAAGGTGTCGAATCTAACTTGAACATATAGTAATCAGGTAAAGCCGTAAAGGTATGTTTTCCTTGGTGTTAAAGAGTGTTGTTACTGAGGGTCTTAGGAATGAATCAAAACCTACTTTTGAACTGGATTCACATTGCAAACGTCACTTCTAACACCAAGTACAAACATACTTTAACTAGCGTAATGTGGGCACACTCCAAACCACCACTTTTTGTTATCGCACCTAATTACTATTATTAGACTGGTCCAATTTTCATATTTTCTTGTTGGCAAGTGAAATGAGGTTACAATATACCCAAAAACGTGACATTTGGATACTACATGCAAAAGTTATGAAGGGTTAAAGTTTTTTGGTAGAGGCTCTAAAATCATTTCTTACACATAGGAATATGTATTGATTTTGAAGATGTACACAAAGTGATGATGGCGGTTTTGGGTTAGTGGCACACTGGGAGGTACTCACTATTAGTGCAACCATAAAATGGAGTAGTTTCTAACTTACATTTTCACGAGGGAATGATGAAATGGAATTTCCACTTTAGATTTTGAAAATTCCGCATTCCCCTAAAACAATCAATAAATTATGTGTAGCACTTTTTGACAAAAAAAATGTTTTATTTATGTCAAATGTGACCATGTTGCAATTGAGTGTAGTTATAGTTGAGATGTAATGAGACACAAGTGTCTCTTTTGAGCTCATTGTGACAAACTGTCACAATGAGCTCATTAATTAATTTTATTCTTAACCCCCCAATCAAATCAAAAAACATTTTAAATTTTTTTTTTCAAAACCTCCCCCTTCCCCCCCCTCTTTGTAATTTTCAGAATCAAGTAATCTCACAATCAATATGGGATATCTGGTTTTCCCAAGTACATATCCCAATACATACATATCTGTATATATATACATATCTATATCCGTATTCATATCACCATACTATATTTGTATCAGTGTATCCGTATGCGTATCTGCATATGCATATCAGAGTTTTTTTTGACATCAACGGTTGTGGGGGTGGTTTGTAATTTTTTTTTTCTAAAAACTCAACGGCTCTCATTTTTTAGGAGGGAGGGGGGTTGTTAATTAATGGCAAAACCTCATTTTGCCTCTTTTTTGTACATTGTTGAGTAATAGTTATTGAGCATAGTTGAACATAAATTCTTTTACTGGTTTTTATTAGCAAGCAAAAGAGATTTCCAGTGCACATTAGCATGTATTATTTGAACAACAATTAAAAAAGTTATGAATTTTCAAAGTATTGTCTTCTACCAAAGATTGATTCTAGGTTCTTATAGGCTCTCAAGTTTTGTCTTTTCACATCTAGTGTGATCAATAGATGTCTAATTAAATTTTTACTCATGGTCCATATTACTTAAATTGTCTAAGTTTTTGTTGGGACTTATTGGTAGTAACAAAGTGAGTAATAAGGATATTCCTCATTCCTTTATTGTATATTTTTGATTGCAAATGAATTACAGTAGAACCTCTCTTAGTGCATAGTACCAGGATTATGCATTAAGAGAGGTTTTATGCACCAAGAGAGGTGCAGTACTGACCACTGCCTAATGTGGCCTCTAACTACGGGGCCTCCAACTACTGTTAAGCAATAATGGCTTCAAAGTACGACCCCTCTGGGTGCATATTATGCACTAAGAGAGGTTCTATTGTAACTATGAATTTTCAAAGTATTCAATACTGATATACTCAAAATCAACTTAAACTCTCATAAATAGATGTTGAATATTTTAGGAAATAATTTGTTAGGGCTACTTAAACAAGAAGTTACAATCAGAAGTTCTTACCTTGGTGCTGTAATGCTCTTGTATGGTCTTAGAGCATTTGCAATGGACACGCGAATAGTGCCTCTATTGGCACTTTACCAAGCTGTCAATCTTTAGTAAAAAAATTGCACCCCAATGCAACCGTCATGAATCTTGGCACTTCCAGGGTCTCGGTATGTGGCCCCCGAGTCCGGCAAATTTCAAATTTTGAAGGGCCCGCAAGTTGGCTCCCGGTAGAAATAATCAGTATTGTCAACCTTTTTCCCAAGTTTTTTCCGCATTGTCAACCCTTTTCCGCATGGTTAAGCGTGTCAATCAATTCAAACTTCCCTTGTTTCAATGAAAAGTCTTTTTTAATGTAGATTCTTTTCTTTCTTTCTTTTTATATTGCTAAAGGTCCATTTGACATTTGGATTGCCGGCTTTGCATTGGGGCGATTTGTTTAAAAAAGGACTAGCACTATGCAGGCCTCGTGGAATGCCCCTCCATTTGCCGATAGAGAGATTGTTTGCCGAGACACCACTACAGATGCTCTTAGAACATCTAAGTTATACCACTGCAAAAGAATTCCATTGTCACCAAAATTGGAACGGAAAGTATGCATTTAATGTTTGGACTCACTTTTGGATTTTCATTTTGTCCCCTCTTTGTTTTCCAATTTTTTTCCCACTTCATGATGATCTAATTTAACAATCTACTATTTGAATTTTATTTTCTTAAAGTCATTTTTGGTTTTTTGGTTCATATATTTATTTTGTATTATTTTGTTTCTTACTCTAAAGGCTCGTTTACACATCTTAACCCCTAATGATCCAAAGGAGGTTGTACTTTCAAAATGGGCCAAAACTACCAAGAATTTAAGCAATTTGTTTGCTCATTTTTTCTTGAGATTGGATAGAATGTAACTATAAGATCTTGAATTTCACATTGAAAGTGAACACATCAAAAAGTTTCACATTACTTGACCTACAATTTAGTAGATATTTAAGTTTGAAGTTTTCTTTGGGTCAATGGAAAAATATGGCAGCACACTTTGAAGGAGCACATCTTAGTGAAAATATTTCAAAATGATGGCCTTTTTGTGCTTAGTGAAAGACAAGAGGGTTGAAAATGCTCATCTAAAATTTCACAACATTCCAAGCATTTTTCAACTAATGGTGGAGCTTGCAATGCATGGTGGTCACTGAAATGAGAATAGTGTTTGTAAGAAAAACAAAAATGAGACATTTGTCTTCTTTTTGAGCTCCTTGGATTTTCCCTTTGCAAAGTGGATTTTCCCTTTTTGAGGTGGGCAACAATCTCATTCATTGGCTAACTTTTTGGTCCATGCCCAAACCAACCAACTCCAAAATGAGTTGTGAACTACGCTAAACCACTTCAGCGTAAAAATTTTCCACAAGGGGGAGTTTAACTTGGAATTTGATGAAACTACCGCCATTGGATTTATAACTTAGATTTTTTTTAATTTTGAAAAAATTCTAAATTTAAAAAAAGGAAGTTCAAAAAGAAGGCCAACCCCTAGAAAATGGTCGCTTGGGTCATTAGGATTAAGTGGAAGTGGAAGTCATTTATTTAGCTTTTGCTAACCATTATTCACGCTTGTTGACCCTTTTTTTGTTATATACTTACTCTAAATGACCCTTTTCGCTTATACTCTTGAAGGTAGCTGATGATATTACAGTATATAATAACATAATCAATTTTGTATTACCTTTGTATAATGATTGAGTGAGCAAACATTTGAGAATTTAATGGATTGAGTATAAAACTAATGAAACATGAATAATTGGAAGAAATCATTAAAGCTTACAATGCTTTAGCTTTGTCTTAATAAAAATAAAATATATCAATGATTTTTCATTATGCATTTTTCATTATACATTATTTTTTGTTATACAATTTCATGATATTTTCCATTAGCTCTTAATTAAAGAACCAAGTATGTAAATAGTAGATAATTGATGGTCAAACTGAATTTTGAGCTCCAGAATTGTGTTATCTCAAAATGATTTTACATTATTTCAAATTCAGTACAGTAATAAATCTGGCAATAGTGATCCCAATCTGCTTCAAAATGTTAATGTATTCAGTGCGTTGTAATTGTTAATTTCAGGTAAATTGAAGGCCAACTGCAACAGTAACTTATCAATGCAACTCAAGCATTTGTATAACCCAGTAATGATCCTCCCCCATGCTGAAAAGGTATTATGCCTCCCTAGATGCATGGGAGAGAGACTTTCAGTTAATTCAAGGATTGGGGGTGGTTGAAGAGCCATATAAGACAATTTTGTTCAGTGCAGGGGGGCCCTTTCCAAGGATGCAAAAAGCCCCCCCTGCCTCCTTGGTATACAATGTTATGAGCCTCAAGCTGATGATTCAAATGATTAATATATACTAGGAAGTTCCTTCTGAGACTATCCAAACCAATAAGCTTCCGATTGAGTTTGTTTCATTTTACTTTTTGAGCCAAGGTGGCAAATTGAAGTGCCTATAGCTACTATGGGACATGATAGAGTATTCCAAGTTCCTACATTGTTATCACTCACCCTACCTTCTACTTTAAAGTGGAAGCATCCTCACTCACCCTTGGTCACCCTTCCTAAAAGGTAGGAAGCTATAATAGTAAGAGAACTATTAGATTTGCTTCCATTCACTTTTCCACTTACAATGTATAATCGACCCTTGAATTTGCTAAAAAATTATGGTAATGCAAGGAGTATAAGTCTTTCACAAAGCTTACTCCAGTTTTGATATTTGGATACTTGAATTGATATTTAACTAATTATGGAAAAATCTATGTATAAATAAAACGGTCGGCGGCCAATAAAACATCTCACACTGAAGCAATAGACATTCATGGATGAAAAAGACATATACATTGCAGGAAAATAGCAATTCAATGTATTTCATTAATCCCTAAAGGACCAGCTTGCTATTTTTAGCAATATATAAATTTGGGGCAGGTACATGGGACTGGAGATTTCCATATTTTAGATTGAATTTTTAATAGAAGAAGGGGATGAGGAATATCTTTCATATGCACTAAATTTCATGACATTTGAAAATATGAATAAAAGTTATGGCCTAATATGTGGCTTTTTTTGTAACTGGGCAATCTGGGCAGATAAAAAAATATCACTCTTTTGAAAAACAAAAATTTGAAATTGGTTTTCTAGATTTTTATATATGCAAAAAGCTTTGAATCATTCCATTTTGATCAATGAGTCAAAAGTTATGAGGTATTTTAGTTTGCGGGTAGTTGTGGATTCTCTACTCTAAAATAAACTTTGAAGTTGTTTATTTCACTCAATTTTCAATATTTTTTGAAAAAAAAAAATCACAAGATGCAGATTGTTTATTACAACATTACAACCATTGGGATTGACTTTTTTCAATTCTGTAATTAAACTCTTAACAATTTTGTATTTTGAATCATTCTCTACTTTTTCCTACTTACTATTTTTTTCCTATATGTTGTACAATTCCAAATGATTTGAAATTTTTTAGGCATGTAGCCAACTTCTTTAGTAAAAATAATTTAAAGAAGCACCACCATTTTGAACATTTTTTCATAGAAAAGTGAGCTTGTGAAGTGCAGCTGCCTTGTTTTTCACAAGGCCAAAAAAATGATTTTAATGAATTTTAATGTTTATATCTTGCAATCCACGCAATGGAAATTTCTGAAATTTTTACCACGTGTTCTCAAGTCAACATACTACAAGACCCTACATTAGCATGTGTCAAAAAAAAATTCAAAAATTTGGTACTTGCACTAAAAAAGGCAATTTAAAAGCGTTTTCGGTGAAAACATAGTCATGGAACTTTAGGGGTTAAAGAAAAGGCCAATACATAATTGAATTTCAAAGTTGATGAACATTAAGGAACTAAAAAACTATAAGAAGCATATCAGGAAGAAGCCAATACATTAGGAGAGATTTGAGGTCTCCAAGAGCCCGCGAGTTATCTGGCCTTGGGAACCCTGGGAACAGCCTTGGAGCAATAATCTGACGTAGCCGAGAGAGTGCCACATCAGAAAATTATTTTTTTAATATTTAAAAAAAATAAAAAAAAATCTTTTTAATCTTTTTTATTTTTTAAAATAATATTTTAATATATATATTTTTACTATTTTTATTATTTTTTTTAATTATTTTTTTATTATTTTTATATTTTGACTGTTCCCAACTGCGGGAACAGCCTGAAACGGCCCGTCCTAGCCCTCAAAATCTCTCCTAATGCTTTTTTACAGAAGTAGTTACCAAAAGATTCAATCTCAATCATGTCTACCACATTTAACGGATTGTCTGTGCCACCTTATAAGTTATTAGATAGGCCTTTGAGAGGACTTCAAATAATTTGAAATAAATTTAAACTTGTATAAGGGATAAAAGAACAAAAGAACAAAAGAATATTAGTAGTAACATTTGGAGTAATACGACATGTATTTAGAAACAAGAGTTCTCCAATAAATGGTTAAGGAATGTAGCAAGCAAGATCTTAGGTCCTATGAAGCCAAATAGGGCAAGCGACGATCATGAGAACCTAGTTCTCCTTGCAAACTTCCATAGACCGCCACTCGAAAAAAAAGAATAGTGAGCATCTTGTAGCATCAAAGGAATTTGTCATTATGAACACAATATTTTGTATCAAAAGTGAATGACAATCTATATACAACATTCTTTGGGAACAAATGCAAGAATAAACGTTTCAATTCATGCATGCACATCTTAACCAAAGACCAACATTGAATCAATACAACGACATTATAAACAATTTTTTGAACTTGGGACACTTCACAATGTTTTGATGGGGATTCTAACAATCATAAGAAGCAAATAGGTTGACATAATATAACAATCCGGTAATACAAAGTTCCACACATTTCTTGACAAAATGTGCTAAACTATTAGTGGATCCCTAAACAAAACATATTACAAGATTGGATAAATATCAAATTACAAATTATAACTTGACAAGGAATAGAAAAGATGAGGGACTAAAAATCAATGGGCTATAAAGATATCGGTTGGCATCCACTAACAAAAATGATAAGCACTGATATTGGTTGGTGGACTAAAACAAAAGTATTAAACAATGTTGTGGTTTGCATTTTCTTAGAAGGGTATTGTTGCTTCCACTGGAAAGGAGAGCGGCCATGTCTTTGAGGAAAAAAGTTAACTACAAGAGTACATATTAATGAACAAGTAGGATCTCCTAGAATATTGCGATTTGCACTTTTTTTGAAGGGTATTGTTGTTTCTACCGGAAATAGGAGCAACCATGCAATTGAAAAAAAATGTGAACTATACCATTACATGTCAATTAGCAAATAGGATTTAATTTTTTTTGGAAGAAGTTAGTGTTTTTGATTCATTTTGTATTTGTGTTACAAACTAGGTTTAGAGTTTATTTATTTTTTGATACAACCTAGGTTCTTGCATTTGAGAAAATTTCAGGCCTCCGAAGGGCTACTCCACAGCCCTCCGAGGTACCCTGAAATTTGTTTTTTTTGGGCTGAAAAATTCGTTTTTCCCCTATTCCCGCCCACCTGAAACTGCAGTGGCAATGGCACAAGAACCGAGTGTTACGAGTAATTTTTTTTTAAATCTTAAAAAAATTATTAAAAAAATAATAATAATAATTTGCGAAAACTGACTATTTCGACGAGCAGTCAGCCAAGCTCACTGCTCATTGCGGCAATTTTCTGAAGTGACAGACCAAACTTTTAATAGCTTGGTTTGTCACTCCGGAGCAACCCTCTGGAGGGCTGAATATTCCTCTAATGGATATTTTTCCTTTTTTGGAATAAAGCAATGTTTGGATTCATTTAAAAATTTTATACTAGAATTGTTAGAGACTTTCCAAAATCCAATAGTGATATTTAGCATTTTTTTTAAAAATTATTTAATAATTCAAAAGTTCATTTTAGAAAATGTTTTACTTATTATCACAAGAATACTTCTTTTTTGAATCCTAGAATTTTTACTTTTTGATTTTTTGATTTTATAAAAATTTAGATTTTGGATATTTGTGTTGATAAATTGCCACTTTAATAAATTTTCAATTTCGAAATGAATTAGCATCAAATATCTTATGAAGATTTCTAAATTCTATTAGGTGAAGTACTTTATAAATGTTATCATTTTTGTTGCTAAAATTGAAAATAAATAAGTAAAAATAGCAAAAACAATCCAAATTGTTTGGACTATTGTTATAGTTGTTTGAGCCACATTTCACTTGGCCACTAGTATTTCTGGTTCATACTTTACTTGCAATCAGTGCAAACGTGTCAGACCAAGTGTGTGAGGTAGTTCAATAGACAATTTGATGTTGACTTTTCATTCTTCTCCATCTTAGTACAGTACATTCTTCGTATATACAATACCCAACACCCATTCATAGTCACGAATTTCTTGTCGGAGTTTGTTTTCTTCAAAATCACTTTTGAATTCACAACTATGAAGCATACTTGCAAGCAATTGTTGTGTAAAAATCTCACCTCAAAAAGACATGGTCCACGGTTACCGAACAATGGTTGTACATCATTTCCCTCCAAATATGCTAAAATTTGCTCATGTATGCCATTTCAGAACATTCTAAAGGGGTTAATCATGTGCGTCACACTAAATTACCATAGTCACACTATTTCAAAATAGTGCAGATTGAAATATTATTGTATTGTGAATTAAATTCCTAGAAAAGAATATTTTTTTTGTTCTGCCACTAATTTTTTCTATTTTTTTAGGTGACGAATAGGACAAATCAGAGTAGCTCCAGCCTGGCCCTAAGTTTAGTGCTGCCTGAAACCATGTTCGGCAACGAATAATAAACTGAAGGATTCCACATTTCCACCAGTCCACTGAGTCCAGGACCAGACAATCCCAGCAGCCCGGAAGGACGGACTTTAAAGTGCCCCGCCTGTCGTTTCCAAAGAGCCTCGAGAGAATGCGGAGACAGTGTTGACAACAGGAGCTCCCAACACTCCAACAGGACTGATGAGCTCTTAGTCACAGGAAATGCAACAGGAAATGCAACAGTCGTCCTTGACAGACATGGACACAACAGCACAACAGCAGGCAACAGGGCAACAGGGCAACAGGCAGGGGGCAACCAGAACAAGGCAGACAGCGTTCCACATGGTCCGCGCTCTCCCCAGAATTGCCCAAAGAGCGTCAAGCCTTCAAGCCAGGCCACCTCTCTGCACCAGTCAAAGCCGACTGAGCCAGTGCAAAAGCGAGCCCAGCACCGCCGGCAGCACGCGGGTGGATTCGATCAGCACATGGTTTCAGATCATGAAACACCATGATCATGGCCACACCCTCATTGGCGAACTGGGAGTTTCCTTCGCTGCTTCCGTTTGGCTCTTGGTCTAGATCTTTTTCAGGCTTTAATTTGGAATCGAACCCTCCCGTGGTGCCCGCTGGAAAGGATTCTTCGTCAAGGGTTCATGGATCCAGACAATTCTGATGCAATTTTGCTAGATTGATATATCGATGAGATAATCAGGACAGAAGAAACTATGATCAATTGAGCAGTTACATTCGCTCTCAACATCCTCAGGAAGCAGGCCTTTTGATATATAGGTCACACCTACTGTACTAGCGTCAAATTCAGGTGCGCTTTCGTCATTGGTAATTCAGAAAGGAAATAAGAACAGGAAGAACGAAGATAGTTCATTCTTATTAGCATCCAATTCAGATGCAATTTCGCAGTACTGATATATCGGAAAGAAAATCGACAAGTAAATCGGAACAGAAGAGCGCATGATCAATTGGACGGCCAGTTATTGACTTGCAACTTATTAGTCAAGGGATCCTCCAGAAACGGTCTTTTTGGTAGGTTAACCCCTACAACTAATCCCTACAGTCCCAAGTTAACCCCTAAGTACCCCAGGGGACCAAAAGTGTCGTCACGTAGTCTAGAAGTGCTGTAACCTTTGCATCCGATGTCTGAATTCAAGACGACTTGTTGGAAAATCTGCGCTTTTTTTTTTGTTAGTTTGTGTGTTAAAATTTTCAAGATTTACTGATTTTTTTGAAGCCAATCATTTGAAGTTCACAGGTTTAATTTGAGTTCACCAAATTGCATTTTGATTGATGCAACTTTGGGGGCTTGCATCCTCTTTATCCAATGTTCATTTTCAATAAAATTTGTTGGATTATGTTACCCTTGAAGTCTAATTAATGTGGTAAAATTTTCATGTCAATCCAATTTGTTTGGAATGTTTGGAAGCAATTCAAAGTTCAAAATTCTGATATTTTTGGATTGCAATGAACTTCTTTGGTGGCTTGTTTCTTCTTCATACAGTGTCCATTTCCAATATTTTTTTTAGAAAACTTGCAAATACTAGTCTAGTTTGTGCGGCTCAAAAGACTCAATCCAAGAATTTAAGAGTGATTGCGAAGCATTTCAGTAGGAGGTTCAACCTTAGATGTGTTTTTTGCAACTTTTCTTGTTGCATAATTGCAAGAAAAGTTTTTCCATCAAAAACACAGTTTCTGGCCATAGGACTAGCAATACCATGTAGTACTACCAATACGATGTGTTAGCAACGCCTTAGCAAATCTAAACTGTCAATTCAAAGCGCTTGCAGATCTAAACGTCGATTCAGTACTACGCAGTACTATATAATACTATAGACTGCTACGGAGTACCACAGAAGGCAATGAGAGCAGAAAATAGGAGAATAGGAGCATGTCGAGTTTTTCATTTTTAGTAATTCATAAAAAATTCATAAAAAATTCATAAAAAAGATAATTTTGCTAAAGAAGATTGCGCTCACATTGCTCTAAAGAATTCCTCCATGATTTTTTTCCCCTTTTTGTAACGTTTGCGCAAAAGAAGGTCACTTTGACCCCACGTGTGCAATTGACATGTTGCTATTTTCATAAAAACTCATTGTTAGTCCTTGTAATGTTAGTAGAACTCGAGCATGTTCAATTTGTGGCTTCAAATTTGCATTTTGGGTCAAAAATAGGACTAAACCCCCCCCAAAATGGCCAAGGTAGACACCCAATCGGGGGCATGTTAAAAATAGTAAACTAATTTTCAAAAATTTCAAAAATTTACCAAATGCTTGCAACTACCACATGTACCTTCATTTTAATTTCAAGCAAAATGGATAAACGATGCAAAAGTTATGAGCAACAAACCACCCATCCAAGGGCAAGGGGATAAGAAATAGGACAAGTGTTTTTTGCAATCACCTTGCTATTTTGTGACATTTCAAAGCCATTTTGTAGAGACAATGAGTCAATTAAGTGATATTTTATATCACTACTGTTCTTGTATGTTGGTTTTGGAGCACTTAATAGTGTAAGCACTTAAGTAATATTTTATATCACCATTGTTCTTGTATGTAAGGTTTTATTTGAGTAGGTTTAGGAAATAGAAATTGAATTTTATCTTCAAATGTATTGTTAGGAAAATATCAACATCCTTTTTCAACACTAAAACATTATAATCTTGCAATCTATGTGGCCAAATGACTCCAAATTTGACTCACGTCATGTACAACATGTACACTACAAGATTGTATGGTTGAGATTTCTATACCTCAGTGACATTTAGACCTATAATACTTCAAAAGCAATGATTTTTTTCAAAATCCAAAAAGGCCCTCGGTGATTGCAATAAACACTTGTTCTGTTTGGTTGCATTTTTTTTTGGACCACTATAACTTTTGCTATAACTTTGGATTTATAGGTTCAATGCCAAAACCAAAAAAACTCTTCCTAGATGTCTTGATTGTAATTGTATCTTTTATTTTTTAGAAATAAAAAATAATCAATTTATATTTAAAATTTAATTTTGTTAATTTGTCATACTTTGACGTTTAGGGGTTTTGGGTACTATTGAGCGGTTTAAATTAATGATTTTTAGTTGAAATTTCTATGGTATATTTCCCTAGTAGGTAGACATATTCCTACGAAAGATCATTTAAAAATATATTATTTTATATCCTCCACAGTTGTGCAAATAGGCCTCCCTTGCGCACGCACTTCTAAACATTAGAGATGGTTTTGACTTTATTTTCTTGGTCAAATCTCATCAACAAGAAGTCCTTCCAAATGGCCAATTTTTAGTTTTGTTCAAATTTTTTTTTTCTATTTTCTACAACTTAAAATGTCGAAGGATGTAATTTTTGTGACAATTCTGCAGACTATTCTAGCGAAGAGGAAAATACATCCTTTGACATTTTAATTTGTAGAAAATAGAATTTTTTTTTGAAAAAAACTAAAAAATTGGCCATTTGGGAGGACTTCTTGGTGATGAGATTTGACCAAGAAAATTAAGTCAAAACCATCTCTAATGTTTAGAAGTGCGTGTGTAAAGGAGGCCTATTTGCACAACTGTAGAGGATATAAAATAATGTATTTTTAAATGATCTTTGGTAGGAATATGTCTACCTACTAGGAGAATATACCATAAAAATTTCAACTAAAAATCATTAATTTGAACCGCTCAATAACACTAAAACCCCCTAAACGTCAAAGTGTGACAAATTAACAAAATTAAATTTTAAATATAAATTGATTTTTTTTATTTCTAAAAAATAAGGGATACATTTACAATCAGGACATCTAGGAAGCATTTTTTGGTTTTGGCATTGAACCTATATACCAAAAGTTATAGCAGTCCAAAAAAACCCGCAACCAGTCAGTACAGGTGTTTCTTGCAATCACCCCCCTGGGCTTTCAAGGGTTCAGGCCTTTTTTTCATAAAAAATCAATCAAAATTGCCATTTCTATTGCAAAGTGCAAAATCCCCCCCATTGTCCCCTCACAAAACAATGAAAGCTCAGGCAAGTTCTTGCTATCTTAATTTCTAGTGTAATTATTTGAAGTGTTTATTAAAGATAGAAAGGCACATTAGCTTTATGGGAATATAATTTTTATTTCAATTAGTGCATGGGAGAAAAATGTTTGCCTCAATAAGGCCAAATTTGGATCACCAAGTAGAAAATAAAACTCACAAAAACTTAAACTAAAAGTTTAAAAGAATCTACAATTCTTTAAACTTCTTATAGATTGTCATACATTGTCTTTTTTCTGAATGGCAAGTTTTGATTCATTCCATTTGGATTCATGATGTGAAAGTCATGGAATCGCTTCTTGTAGGAAATCATAGAAACTTCTTGAAGAATTAACATACTGGAATCGTTTTTGAACTCAATTTTCCCAAATATATGAAAATCATATATCCTGAAAGCTAATGTGTTTTTCTATCTTAACAAAAAGTTTCACCAAAAATCCAGATCATAGGAACTTGCCCAAACTTTCATTTGTCTCTCGAGGGGATAATGGGACTTTAGGGATTAATATTCATTCTGTACTAGCATCCAATTCAGTTGCGCTTTAGCCATTGGTAATTCGAAAGGAAATTAGAACAGGAGAAACCAAGATAGTTTCTGTCTACTAGCATCCAATTGAGCTGCATTTTCGTCATACTGAGAAATTGAAAAGATAATCAGAACAAATCTATTGAACGGCTCTCAACTAATTAGTGAAGGAGGATCCTCCAGAACCGGTCTTTTTGGTAGGTCGTACCAACTGCACTAGTGTCGGTCCAATTCAATTGCACTTCGGCCATTGGTAATTCTAAAAGGAAATCAGAACAGTAGAAAGTAACGTACTGTACTGTACAGTAGATCATTCCTATTAGCATCCAATTCGCTAAATGGATAAATCGAGAGGATAATCCGAACAGATTCAAGAGCCACTGATCAATTGAAAGGCCAATTCTTCTCTCTCAACTTCGTGAAGGGAGTGATCCTCCAGACGGAGTCCAGATAGTTCACGCCTACGAACTTTACGCTTCTAGCGTCGAATTCAAGTTGCAAAGTCGCCATTGATTTCCTTTCCATCGGAAAGGAAATCAGAACAGTGGAAACTACAGAAAGATCAATTCTAATCAGGCGATTTATTCTCCCCCCTCATGCAGCGACTCTGGATCCTCCAACAATTCCAAGACTTTTTGATCGATCATTCTCCTTTGCAAATGACGGTGCTAAATTAAAGTATTGATAGATCAGCTTCCGTCACTGCCATTCAATTCAGCTGCATTTTCGCCAGTGTGATAAACCAGAAAGATAATCAGAACAGAAGAACCCGGTTGTCCGTTCATCAATTGTAAGGCCATTTTCACGCTCTCGTTTTGTGAATGGATCCTCAAGAAACAGGCGTTTGGATAGTTCGTAACATAATAGGCCGGGCGCAAATAATTGTATCCCCTTTTTCGGCAAAACAGGCAAAATATTCTATCTAAGTTGGTGCCTTAAGAATTCAGCAAACATGTTTTGGAGGTTAAAGAAAGTAGGCTCTAAAGTTGAAACCAAGTTGGCACTGGAGTAGGAAGCGGGCAATTGTTTGTACTGGGATCATGGAACATGTCAGATAATCAAAGTTAACAACAAGTCTTTGTTGCAAAATGATGAGTCCCAAAGAGACCCTGAGGTCGTTGGTTTTTTGAAAGCTCATACCATCAAATGGAAACGCTAGTAGGAACATGGTCTGTGTAGACAAGAGAATTAAATGACCCAAGAAAGATCTATTTGACTAGTTAGATGAGTTGTGGGTCTTCTTGTGGTTCATTATCTTGGTTTATGTTAACAATGTTTCCACTAGGAATCCAAACAATAGAAATCATAATTAATTCAGAGGTCATTATCCTCTTCCACTTCACCTTGTGTCAATGCAAACCCTCCTTCACTTTGATCTAAAGGCAACAAAATTAAAGTCCTTGCACAAAGTGAATTTGACCAAAAATTACATTGCTAAGTAATTGGAGATGGCCCTTAGTAGAAGAATGAGTCATACTTTAATCCCTAAATGCTCAACCATCCATTGGAAGGATGATGAGTGCTTTTCAACATTATAATGAATTTAAATATTCAAAAGTTACATGCCATAATATTCACTTAGAAAGTTAAAAAATTGCAAAATATAAATAGCAATGGGAAGAAGAAAGAGTGCTCTACATGAATCAATGATATAGACATTTTGGAAGCGTTACAATTATTGACTTTGAACCAAAAGGAAAACGGCTTTGTGTTGGCAAAAGCAAACGCATGAAGAAGTTTGAGTAGGGTCTTATTAAAAAACCAAGTTGGTATTTCAAATACAAAAGCTTTTGGTAGAATAGCTCATTGTTTATTATGGTTTCAAAAAATTAATCTTCTTATCTTTAAATTTAATACTTGGGGTAGAATGTGCATCAAGTTTGCTCTCTAGATGTTATAACAGAGCATTGCCAATTGTATGCTAAATAAGCACACTCCAACATTTTTGGGATGAAAAATATATAATTAATGCTTGCACCACCAAAAGATTATCCTTGGCGTTGGAAAAACAATAGTTTGCAAGGTTTGAATCTCTGTCAAATTCTTTCTTCCTCTACAAATACTTCATTGAATTAATAGTGATGGAATTTTTTTTCCTTGCTAGGAGATTTGTGATCGGTTGGAAGTCTAAATAGCAAATTGTATAGGTGGGATAAACAAGTATCCAAGTGCCTCTCTGTTTGTTTAGATAAACTTTTGCCTAACCATTGGTGGTGAACTCTCACAAATTCCACACTAAGACAGAGATGAAAAATAAATAGACTACCCAATGACTAACAGTCAGAGCATTTGCACCAACAAGTGCCAAGGATTTAACATATGACAAATTTGAATGACAAATCCTTTGGGCCCCTCAAGATATTCTCATGCCACTCAATCCTAAAGAGTCAAGCAATGACCCTTGAAATCATTGTTTATCCTAAGTTTAGTGAGTTTTATCAATAAGAATTTTGAGGGCTCTTCAAAAATAGGTGCAAACTTTTAGCATGTCAAATTTAACAAATGCTAGTACAAATGCTCTTTGCAGTGGAGAAGAATGGTACTATAACTAACTTCAATTCTTCATGATGTACTTTGGATGGACTTCAAGGATGAAGACTCAAGACAAAAAAAGGCAACCTCTCTGAAGGCTACTTAATGTTATGGAGTCAAATTCTAGGTTGCATGAATTTTCAAGAGAGGGAAAAAGTCAAAAGTCACATTTCGTATGCCACTCATTTCCATTAGTTTTCTTTCTTGGGCATGATTTGTCATGGTCTCTACAATTTTTGTCTTTTAGCTCACTTGTAATAGATAATTTGGTTGTCCAGTTTTTAGATTTCACTTTTCTTTTGCCTAGTTTAGGTGTTGCTTGATGTGTATAGTTTTAATGATAGTACTCTTAAGGATTAATTCCACATTAGTCAAAAATTAGAAATACTTTTGTCAGGTTGTCTTACAGGGGACATTGTAGATGCTTTCAACTTGTTTCTAATGAAATCCTATTTTGGTTATTCAATTTTCAACCCAAATTTTGACTATTTTATGTGGTTTTAGATGCACGTCCAATATTTGTATGCTTAAGTTCTAATTCTACATTAGCCAAGAGTTACTAATTTGTTGCGCAATTTTGCCATGTGCATTGCAGATGCTCTAATTAGTTAAATTTTCTACCAAATGCAAAGAAGAGGTCCAACCTTTTCCAAAGGCCAAGTCACATTGGATTTAGAATCTAGATAGTAGTAGACCATTTACAATAATAGTAGGTATTGAATTTGAAATCTCATATACAAAATAATTCAAACTCCAAATTGACCTTATGTTTTTCAAAACTAGTAGTTTCGTCTCCAACATCACGCTTAGGCTACATTACGGCAATCAAAGTTGTAGTATATTTTTGTGAAGTCATGAGACAACATACTATGTATATGATAGTATTGTTGGTAAGGTCTTTGTGTAATTTTAATTGGATTTCCTAGTTAGGACAACAAGGTTTAGAACCCAATTCTAGAAATTGACTACTGCTTTTGAAGAAAAAACAATTA
Source organism: Pseudisothecium myosuroides (assembly GCA_951799445.1). NCBI lineage: Eukaryota > Viridiplantae > Streptophyta > Bryopsida > Hypnales > Lembophyllaceae > Pseudisothecium > Pseudisothecium myosuroides. The sequence goes on along the minus strand of OX637291.1, from coordinate 3,860,745 downwards.
AAAAATCTAACTAAACTATTTTCAATAGGTTCATCCAATTGGTTTGCGAATGCGTTTTCAATCCATTGTGGTTAGGCATTCAATCAATTGTCTTCATCAAATGTGAGCCATATTGATTGACAAATCAAGCCAACTACATAACAAACCCTCACAAATAGTGTGCAAATATTGTTCTTATCCATGTAGTTTCTATAAATGACATTTAATTTATACTAATTTAATTTATACTAATTGTTGCCAAATGATCAAGTGTGGTCCTAACAAGAGCCGTTATAGACCATGAGTTCCATAATGCCAGAAGAATAGGCAATTAGTTAATTGAGCTAGTTCATTTCCCAAATAGCCAATTGAAAATTACAACATAAACATATTATCAATTTGAACTTCCGGAAACATACTATCTCAATAAAAATACATTGAACTAAGTTTGAATCATATCAATGAATCAAACTCAATAATAATAGAGAATTTTATATATGGTTGATTTGGCTCAAAATTTTCCCTGGACATTGAGAGATTAAAGTCTATATAAAGGATACTATAGACCTACATGGATTCTTGATGAACAACACTTATGGAATAAGACAAAATTACCCAAAACCAACATTGCACTTAAATTTGACACTAAAGTAGAAGACCTCATTCATGATCCCTTCTCTAATCCCGAGTCCTATTATTTGACCCCCAAACCAACCTATTGAGAATCTAAATCCATTTATTTTTTGAGGCATTGATGAACTCTCATCCCTTGAATTCCTACTTTTTGAAGAATGATTTTAGTACATGTTTGGGAACACAAACAAGTACCTACTTCTCTTTCACTTCAAATATTCATAGAATTTTAAAAAAAAAGTTTTTTAAGAGAAATTGTTTTTCACTGAGTTTTTCTCCAAAAGGCTAATCAACACAAACTAATCAATGATAAAGGTCAAAAACAAGTTTGATTACCTTCTGTACTATTGTTAAACCTTTAATTTTCCTGATTTATGGGATTTGAGTATGCTTGCCTTATTCTAAGCAAAAGTATTGTTGGGAACCATTAGAGTAATGTTTCAAATTTCTGGGAGCACTCTCCCCATTGCTTGAACGGAATTCACAGCTAAAGTGAGGAGAAAAATTGGATCTAAAATGATCATGTAAGTCCCACAATTTGAAAATGTAATGCAATTGAATTAATCCTTGAAGGACGCCACAGCCATTGAAGGACATGCAATTGATCTGAACCCTTAAAGGACAGGCTAGTGACCTGAAAATCATCCCTTTTGGTACTGTGTGAATCATTGGTTTAAAAAAATTCAAAAGCACTCACTGAAAGTCAAACTCTTGAACAAGTTGCACTTCTGTTTTGACATAGAAGGATTCTTTGTCATTCATCGGCTGGAACCCATATCAACGGAAAACTCCAAAAAGGATCAAAAGAAGAAGACATAGGTCTGAGAAAGATGTGAGAATCAAAAATTTGAGACTCACCAGTCTTGCGATTCCAGGGAGAAATACAAATAAAACCAGAAAAATGGGAAAAAGGAGTCATCTCTATGACACAACTTTACATGCCTGTTGAAATCAAGTGAAACCTTCCACTTGATACAGACCCAGTGACAAATTCATGTGTTTCTTCCACATTCAATCTAATTAGACAGCTTCTACAACCAAAGCTGTCTTCGAATGTGAGATCATTCATAGCACCCACCTCTGACGTAGACAGAACGAAAGCAAGAAAAAACGAGTTCAGACCATATCACTCAAGTGATAGCGTCTTGCTAAATGTAGACATTTCGAACATCACTTTGGCCAAATGGAACCCCACATCCAGGACATTTCCGATGTCTGATCTCCAAGTTCCTCTGGATACAAGGGCCACAGAACAAATGAAAGCACTTCGTGATGACGACCTGCCACCAAGACAGATGAAATTCAGAGAATGAGTACAATGAGTTAGTCCGCTTTAAATCATAAGTTGAAACACACTCATACTCTGGAGTACTTAAACGTCATCATTTCCATATCTATGGTACTTGAAATATATCGTTTAGGAAGTCTGAAGGAAAAAAAAGTACTAACAGAGAGAAAAAAATCATAACCTACATTTTTTTAGCAATAGAGATATGTTCTGAAAGTTACTACGATCGACAAATTCGCTCTCAAAGATGACTTCCTCTTTAGTTTGGACACTTGGGGGTCAAACCTCTCGTCTAAGAAATCTAAAGTGTCGGCCACAATATCTATAGAAGAAATAAAAAAGGAAGCGTCAAGGGGAAGGTCGAGTCATACAGAAATGGAAAGAAAGAGAGGTTCTTACTTCTTTTGGACGGTCGTGACAGACGCTACACTTCAGAATAGCCTTATATTCTTTAATCTCCTCCTGAAGGCGTTCCACAGCGGGACCCCCCTCATGATGTGATCGCAGCCGAGTCAACTTACTAGTCAATGCCTCCAGCTCATCCTGAACCCTTCGTTTTTCAAATCTGAACCACAGGAAAAAAACCGATCAGAAGAGATGTCTGATAACAAAGAGTTCTTGAACAGGAGATGATCTAAAAAAATGGACTACGCACTACTGACGACCACATCACAATTCTCTTCATCAAGCCAGCCCTTGGATATATTATACAGGTGGCATAGACGAGGCGAAGGCTTATTAATGTACACGCACAGAAATGAGTGCCCAGAAAACTATACGAAAGGGTGGCAATACGATAATACCACCTACACCAATACGTGAGTACAAAGCTCCATGTGAGACGATAATTAACCCACATGTCAGGACTCACCTTTCTTTGTCAAGCTGCTGTTGAGCTTCAGCAAGTTTGTGACCACGATCTTCAATCCTTCTATTTGCAGCTTCCAAAGCCGTCTTCGTGGAGAGGAGCTCTTTTTCAGTCTCCGCTGTCTTCCGTCTCAAAGTCTCCACGGCTAATGTATGTTGTCTGCCATCGTCCATGACCTTGCCTAGTTGCTCGATGTACGATTTTGCCTACACAATTCATCCACGCCGATCGTCTTAAGCAGGTGTAATCGGAGTATTTCCAAATTTCGACTCTTACGACACAAATTTGGTGAGCTTTTATGTATTTTACCTGCCCACAAAGAGAACCCGTATAAACTATGACCAGAGCAGAAACAACATGGTATCATACCTGATCTTCTAATCGGCTAACACGCTGCTTGTGATGGTCTGCAGTGGCGTTAGCATGTTGCACACGACTAGCCAGAACTTGCTTCTCTGCCTGAAGAGAGGCTTGTAGTTGTTTAGCCTTCAGACTCTCTGCCACCAACTGAAAGATCGCATAGAAACAAAACATGGAATTAGATAATGTTCAAGCAAAATAAAATCAGCATCTCAACACTGTAATGTCCCTTCGCTCCATATAGTGACCCCACACCCGTAAAGTCCCAGTACTTATAAAAACCTGAGACGACTATGGAGATATTTATGACATGATTATGGTCAAATGACAAGATATCATGTTACAAGTCACACCAAGTATTCTCCTTGCTATCCGGACCCCACAGCAGATACAAATCAAATATCCCAGATCACAAATATGCAACTAACGCCTAGACAAATTGGCTCGATCTGAGAACACCAACAGCCACTAAAATATGCATAAATGAATTCCGAAAATACCTGAGTGTTATAATCATCCCGTTCAGTGATTTGATGAAGTAAGCGGGTATTTTGTGTTTGCATTTCCTCGTAAGCTTGGCCAATAGTCTGGATAATCAAACAACGCACGGAAGTAAGTCTCTCTCTATAACGTTTAACGTAGCCCAAATCAGCATTTTGAGCCATCAAGTGCATATGTTTCGAGAACTCAAATAGGTGGAGAAGAAAAGGATAACCAAGAACTTAACGCCAACAAACCTCAATTTCAGTAATATATGCGTCTCCTTCTTCACTTTTAGACTTCAATGTCTCCCTGAGTTCCATCGCCACCCTGGAGGAAAACAATTTCCAATACCGAGATAAATAAAAAATAAGCATTTGCTGCTTGCACAATTGACGAAGACCATCTCACCATGCAAGCACAGGCAGTTTAAGATTTACGACAACTTCCAGCTGATCCACGCAATAATAGATTAGATCTTACGGCGTCATCCCCTGCCCTCGTAGCATGTGCTTCACTAGCAGGATAAAGACTACTTTAATCAGTGAAAGAAACTCACGCGAAAAACGGCAAGGACGATGTTCAGGGGAATGTTAAATATGAGGTAAAAGTTCAGATCAATTTAAAAATTAAAATACTAGTTTTACAATAAAGAATTTGAAAGGATTTCAATTAAAAAAAGTATAACATCGTAATGATATCCGAGGGCCAGAGCCAAACCTTTCCGAATCGTCCAGCCTATGACGATGGTCAGCAATCTCAGCTTCAGCAGCTGCAAGCCTTTGCTGGCATGCAGCCTCAGCCTCATTGGCAGCTTTCACCCGAAGCTCTAAGCTATGCTCGTCCAGGGCTCTCTTCAAGCGATCTACTTGCACCAATGTCCTACAATGATCTTGCTGCAAATCCATCATAGACCTGCATGTCAACCCCAATGATTAATCCCATGCCAAATAGCTCCAGCATTCCTTGGAGCAGATATCTGAGAAATACAAATCGCAGCAAGAAGTAAGAAAGATATATGAAGCCGACAAGACTAATAAGATCCAACATCACTGCAGCTCCATCATGAAAGAGTCAACTCACAAACCTTGGATCAATCGACTCTCTCTCGTACATTTCCAATATGAGCTGCAACTCTTGATCACTCTGTCGCAAACTTTCCACCTGCATCAGGGAGGCCAATTTAGAAAGAGTTGCATAACACAAATATAAATGACCGAATCTTCATCCCTCCAATCTGATCAATTGTCAATGCCAACGCCACTGCTCAACAACGAGTCCCTATCATGAGGAACTTTGACATAAAGCGAGGACAAAGTTATGCGGTCTAACAGCCTCCACGACATTAAAAACGGAACAGCAAATCCCCGACATACCTCAGCTTTCAAGGCTGTCAAATCAGCTACTTGTGCGACATATTGATCTGAAAGGCGTGTACATTGAATTGTCTGCACAACAAGACATTAAAATTTGGAATCAAATTCCGAAAGGAAGCTTGCAAGTTCGATTAGGTTGTATAATACAAAGCCTGTAATGACAAAAAAATTAACTGCCGAAAATACTACGCTTTGAAGTCTTATGCATGCCACGCAGAATAAATTCACTGAATATAATCAATGTGCTGTAGTAGTGGCAAAATCTAAATCTAAGTTCCTCCTGCCGTGCACCCAGATGTTGATGATTCTTGTTTACCTTTCTTTCAAGGATTCCAGCCAGGGAGTTGATCTCTGCTCGAAGAGAATGAACTTCATGAGCTGCTTCCTTAAACTTGTTCAGTTGGGATTGCATCATGCCCATCTCCTTATGCAGAGTGGAGATCATCACCTGCAGTTCAGGCACTGAATCCTTCCTTCCTACAAAAAGTTTTAAAGACAAGTTACGAATAGTAGGGTGAATGATCTTCAACACTTTAGTAAGAATGAACTCTACTATTTGGCAATGAAAGATGCATCACCCTACATACAAGTCTCAAAGCAAGGACAAAGGATACAGATTATTCTACCTGAAGATTGATTAGCCTCCTCTAATCTGAATTGCAAAGTATCTCGATCTGCCATGCACTCTTGAAGTTTTGTTTCCAGTTCCGCAGCTCTCGCATCTGCAATAGCATTTGCCCTGCGGGCTGCTTCACCAGCCTCTGCCTTCAATAAAACCTCTTTCTCTCGTCGAGACATTGCATCACGTTCACTCTGAAAGAATTGAACTTGAAATCAAGACCAACATTGTGTAGAAGAGCTGACTTTATCATATAGTACGAACTGCTGGCTGAGGAGACATAAAGAGAGAAAAAGTACGTAAAGCATACCTGAAGTTTGTCTACCAGACCTCGATAGCGTTCGACCTCACCCTTCAAAAACTGAGCTTGATCGTTGAGTACTACATAGGGACGAGATGACAAGATCCTATGTTCATCAAGTAGCGCATCCTGTCATGACCACATCAGGTCCAAGCTAAAAGACTTAGACACCATAAAGCCTGAATAAGAATACAAAATTGTGAAACTACGAGTCCCAATGAGTCATAAATTATTGGCCACAAGCTGTATGAACAGTAAAACCAACACACTAAACCAGTTTTTGTTAAATGATTCACAGACTGCAGGGTACAGTGGAATCGTATTTCACCTGCATTTGCTGCAGTCGCTGGGAGAGGCTCAACTGGGTTTGCAGTGCTTCTTGTAACTCATTGAGTCTCCTCGATGCCAATGTCTGCATACAAGACAACGTATAGCCACGAAGATAAGAATCGTGAACTTTCCTCTACCTCCAACTATGAGCTCGGCAGTACCAAACACTTCACCAAAATCACAAAACGTATAGCGGCCTTCGACATGCATCCGTCTTGCTTCCAGCATTTAACTCGTCGGAGTACTATAAAGCTCAGTACAGGAAAATAAAGGAACAGACAGAATATCCACATCTAAATACTTAGAGCTTTCGTTGAATGAAAAGTTTTCCACATGGACTAAGATAACCCTGTTGTGAAAATATGAGAAAGACTTCAGAAATAATATATACAACTCCATACAAACTATTCATTGATATTTGAATCTTAAAGGCATGAACTGAAATTGTAGGAGAAGCACAAGCTGTACCTTTGTTTCTTCTAAAGCTGCTTCCAGTTCACGAGCTTCTCTTGATACTTTATCTGAGCTGGAATTTCGACCACCACCCTCACTCTTAACACCTAGTGGACCTGCACCCCCAGTAGGCGGTGCAACAGCTGCAGCATCCTTTTGGCTGCGGAGTTTTGCTAGCTTTTGTCTACACATTTCCAGCTCAGCCGCTGTCTCCTCTAGCTCACCTGGACAAATATTCAAAGATGTCAAGTGTGAAATAACTGCCAGCTGACAAAACAAAAGCAATCCCAGAAAAAATAAGATTCAAATGTTGCTAAGCAAATTAGACACTGCTCCTTCAGTTACAGTATTCAAAATGCGACATAGTGTGCAGAATTCACAAGTGTAAACTAAAGCTTCAAAGACAAATGTAGTAAAGCGCAGTCCCTAAGTTTCATTTTACGAATCGCAGGATAAAACACCCAGTATTCAAAGAAAAATATGCAGGCGTTCGATAGGTACCCAGTAAAGCTCAAAGGACTACAGTCATCATGAAAAGTTGATCTTAAGACGTGAATGAAGATTTGTAGTTTTGAAGTTGTTAAGATCCAGGTCAATGTTCTATTTTGGTAGCCATCAGATCTACCAAATGAACGTCAGGGGGTACACAAATATCAGAACTTGCACTTACTATTTGGCAAACAAGAATTTTCCATACCAATAATCACCTAACTAACACATACCAGCTAGACGTTTGATCTCAGATTGATCCTTGGCTTGAAGGTCCCGAACAGTGCCAATTTCAGCTGACATTTCTTTGTGCTTTAAATGCAGAGCATCCATGACACCTCGTATCCTGGATATTTCCGTACACAACTCCTCATTTGCTTTCTCCAGCACGCGTCCCGCTTCTGTTGCATAGCAAAATCCAAACATCTATAAATACAATAAGGTAAAGGAATAAAATCAAAAGCGTAACTCACCATCCAACCATAGAGGAGAGATACTAAACGATTGACTCAACGGTATCTTCTTCAGCCACCGAGCTACTAATATACTGCTTCAAGTTCCTATCCACATGAACTCCTAGTGAATTAAATTAATACTCCCTCTATTTTTGAAAAAAACATGGGTTTCAGAGAAGGTCCTAAATTAAATTAAGGCTAATTGCGACAGTTAGGGAGCTATAACGCACTTTTTAGAGAGCCAACACGCTTTCTGAAACACGCTTATCCAGGGAGCGTATTAAAATTTATTCATGGTTCGTCGCAGAAGGCCTCTAGTGTTACGAAAAGTTCTGTGTGAAGCTACTGCGGTTTACATTTGTGTTTCTTCATGGCTCAAGAAGCCCCTGATAATGACAATTCATATTGTGAGCATGCTGCCTAAGCGCTGCAACTCGTCTTGGCCAACGCAGTTTTGACTCATGTGCTTACTGTTTCGAGAACACTGAGACTCATGCTCAACTCTGTGACGAGCTTCCCAGAATCATTCACCGATCTGAACTTTCCCTCTTCACTAATTTTTACAAGTTTTGTACTTTCCAATACAAAACAATCATGCATTGATCATCTGCATCTTTCGTTCAACGCTTGGATTGCAGGAAAGAGCAAATCCAGTTTTTTTTTTGAAGCAGACAAAAACGCATGAATCCTTGTTTTTTTCAGAAATAGGGGGAGTATGTCATAATTCCAACATTAATAAATCAACAACGTCAGAATTTTCTGATAAAACATTATTTTAGTGATACCCAAATTCACGTTTCGAGTTTATAACGGGATAGCTAGCTAGTTGCAGTCCACAGCAGCGAGAGACTCTAAATACTCTGACAACCGCCAATGGCCGCGCCGATGACCATCAGAAACCGAGAAATAAGACCCTTGGGAGTGACTACAACGAGGAAAAAGCTAGAAATTTTTATTGCAACCAGGTGTCATCCCTCCATGTCCAGCGTATGTACAACAAGGCTGCGAGAAACTTCTCTTCTGTTCAACACAGAAGTTGCTCACCAACTCGCCCAAACGGTGGAAAGCAAGGCAGAATAATCCATTAAATGCCCAAGGTATGACACTCTAAGCAACTTTAAAGTACGTAGCTTATCTTCAACCAGAGTAAGTGCAACTAGCATGCCTCGAATTGCAATAGCCAGGTAGAAACTTACCATGAGGACTCACAATGTTCCGCAAGACCGCTGCGAGCTCGTCATTCTTTGATCGTTGACAGTCAATGGCTTGCAGCAAACACTTCATGGTCTTCATAGTTGCAGACTTTCTGGAAGCCAGTCCAGACTCCACAGCTGACATATGACTACTTTCTTCAGAGTTGCTACTCTCAGTAGCCCCCTTCTCCAGGAGTCTCTGAAGAAATGTCTCTTCAGGCGGAACAGCGGGACCTGCCCTCTCTGTAAACACAATGGTCACGTGAGGATAAGGAGAATGCCTGGGCTTTGAGAAGGATTGCGTTGAACATAAGTAGTTGCATTGATGATATTAACCTTCATAGTTAGAGAAGAGGCTAGTTTGAAGAACATAGCCGACAGGGAATCGAGGGAAGGATAAGAAAAGAAGTAATGACAAATGAAAAGATAGTGGCAATTACTATTTGTCCTGCATTCGAAATTCCCTTTTCTATTCCAAATCGTCAACGAGGATCGCAATTAGTCTTGTGATCAACGATATCAGTACAAATTCAATTTTTAAAGAACACTTCCATCTTGCTCGATAGTCCAAATTGAGTTGAAAAAAAACAGTCTGACCTTTGTTTGCCGACGTGGACTCGAGCACTCGCAGACCATTAATAGCGGCATTCGCACGCACTGCAAGTAGCTCCAAATCGTCCACGAGCTGTGAATGACCACATAGGTGTTCAGTACCACTGAGTCTCGAGTAAATGACATATCTTCAAAATAGTAAGATCAAACACTTAACTGCAACTTCTTACCCTAAAAGTGATTCTGAGTGTTGCAGTTTAAATCCCGAATTTGAGAAAGAGAAAGAAAAAGAGAAAAAAAGAAGAAACATAATCCACGTGCCGAATTCACAGATTGAGAACCGCCCTATTTCTAGTTAAATACTTCATTCGAATGGTAACTGAGAAAAATGAATTGCAGGTAAATGACCCAAAAGAATGCCCTATAACAGCTACGCGTATGTGACCTGCCGGTGGCAAAATAGAATAAAACGCAGAGTTACACAAACCAGATCCCATGCGCGGTTCACAATGATGAGAGTGTCGTCGTAAGAGGTCTGCTTGCTCCTAAATTGACAGCATTTATTCTCCAAAGCACAGATCTCTGAACGCTGATGTTCCAGTTGCTGAGCCAATTTGTGATTCTGGTACTGGAGCATGGCTGGGTCCACCTGCGAAAATCCTCACGCTGTAAGCGAACCAATTCCAAATACAAGGACTAAACCTAAAATCTTAACACAATCACCAGCGTTCGAAATTTTTCCTACAGAAATCGAACCGCGACAATTCTACGGTGATCACGAACGCCAGTGCTGAATAAATCAACACTTCCACGGCCAACCTCAAATCTCACTGAGGTTTCAATATCTCATGCTGGCGCTTCGCAGACGCAATTAACCTTAATACTCGGAACGATACGGACCTGACAAAGTAGATCGCCATCTACTTCAAAATGCGTAGCAAGCCTCTGATCGTAGATAAAATGCGTGCAAACGTACATTACTTACTTGACGAGCATTACTGCACTACCTGACAATCACGACGATTTTGACAGCCCAAAGTTCTGAGGTCATTTGATTCGTGCACACGGTCATTCTAAAAAAAATCGTAGGTTCAGATTGTACGAGGTTTGCTTCTTCAACATCGTACACGATAGCAATTACGAGTTTCAGAGGACACGAAAGCTCTTCTTTCAACCGTAACTGCGTTTTAATTACGCTCAGTTTCTAATCATGCCCAGTTACTTGCAAACATCGGAAGTTGCAGAAAAGACAATGAAAAGCAATCATACTGCCCCAAACTTGCTTCGTGCAGGATTCACCAGAACTGTTACGAGATAAGATCTTTCACAAACGAATAATCACTGCACTGTTACACACATGCCGTAAAAAGAACAAACCTTCTTCTCGTCCGAGGCGGAAGTAATGGCCGGCTTCTTGAAAGGCGGGGACGCAGGGTGGTGAGGATTGAGGTGGCGCCGCTTCCGCTCGGGCTCCTCTGTACTACCCATGCTGCCCCGGCCCAGGCCTTGGGGCACATTATCAGACGCTATCTTCTTCAAATGCACCTTCACAGACTGAACAACCTCCAGCTCGACTGACCGAAACAGACAAAAGCGCCTCCGGCCCTCACAAAATTCGCCCCGCCTCAGGCAAAAGGAGAGAATGCACTCACACACTCATATCCTCTTGCAAATTTTCGCTATTCAAGCCACTCTTCTTGTGAGAAAATCAAAAAGCGCCACAGTGAGTACCCTTGCATGCTCCCGAATATGCTCTGGGAACCATCAAGCGGACGCTGCTCCAAACCCTAACCTCCTTCCCAAACCCTAACCACGTCCGGAAACCACCACAACGAACAGGAGAAAATCCGGCGCCCCGGAAACGAACGAACGCGCACTCCGCCGGTCCTCCCGACAAACTATTATGACGACCTCCGCAGGACTCCCATCGCCTCGCCCGAACTTGGAATAAGCAACATGCTCAAAAAGCTCTGCCGCATGCAACACAAGCGCCCTGTGAAAGCTCTTCGGAGAGTAAACGGTCGTTGAGAAGCAAATTAGCGGCAACGAGGAGCGGCAAGTGGAGAGCGCAGCGCGGGGGAAAGAAGACGACCGAGGGCTGGAGCATGAGGACAACAACGGAGACGAGGAAGGAAAGGCCGAGGTCGCAACGACTATGGCGCCCCCGAGCTCGGAACATAAACAATTCGGTACCTCCCTCTCCCCTCTCATGGTGACAATACTTTCACACACAAGCACCCACAAATCCACACAAAAGACCACTCTTACCACTTCCCAATGAGCTTATTAGATATATTTGGTCACAAAGTTTGTAAACAAATTTCTCAACAAAATTTACAAATGTAAGTGTCTATTATCACAAGGCTTATTAGATTTCACTATCTTTGACTCTAAATTCTAAATTCCTCAACAGAACTAACAAATGCAAGTGTCTATTCTCGCAATGTTTACTAGATTCTATCTTTGATTCCAAATTCTTCGACAAAACTAACAAATAGAAGAATGTATGCACCCAAGGCTTACTCATATAGAGTACTGTTTTTGACTCCAAATTTTTCAACAAAACTAATAAATATAAGCATGTATTCACGTAAGGTCTATTGGATACTATTTTGATTCTAAATATGTCAACTGAATTAACAAATATATATGTGTCTATTCTCAAAAGGCTTACTAGATTCAAGCTTTGATTCCAAATTCATCAACTAAATTAATGAATATATCAATACGTTTTTAAAATTTTAATAAATAGAACAAATCCACACAAAATAGGCAAAGTCTCTACATTTTTATAATATTTTTAAAATAAAGATTATTGAATATGTTTGGTAGCAAAGTTTGTCAATAAACATCTCTTAACAAACCTCCTTAGTTTTCAAAGGATTTTTAAAAAGACTAATGAATAACATTTGATTAAAAAAAATTAATATATAAATATTGAATTGAAATTTTGATATTTATCACATAAATAATTCTTTTAGTATGTAGTTTTCAATAAGGTCAACAAATCCACATAAAATAGTACTCCCTTTGTACCGAAATAAATTCAGGGTTTCTAAATTACTTGTTTCAAATTAAATTTGACATTGGTTCTCCACAATTCAATGGAAAATAATTGAAGCTAGTTCAAACACCCTGAAGTAAAAGAATCCGTAGATGTCATGCTCCTTTTAGGAACTGCTCCAGTGGTATTAATTTTGATCATTTTTGGAGCAACGTTGATGCAATGACATCCATTGATGTCATCTTTATTCAATTTTGACCATGTCTTCTTATTCAAACTCAAGGAAATTCTCAACAAGAGATTTGTTAGTAGCAATTTTTGTGTAGCCATTTTGGAATGAATCAGTCTTTACCAATTTGGTTGATTAAAAGTTAGGTTTCAATTCCCTTTGTAGGGATTGAATTTATCACTTTTGCCGTCTGTTTTCAACATGCATCGCTTCACTATTGACTTCCATTTTTTCCTACACAGTGGGCTTTAGTAGAAGCTACAATGCTATGCAATCCATTGAAAATAAGAGCAATTCACGTGTTAATCTAGCCAATTCTAAGAACCCCGGATTTCTTTTGGGATGGAGGGAGTACTAATTATATCATATTCCACACTTTTACTATTGTCTATTCTGATAATAAGGTTTATTAAGTTACATCATTGACTACAAAATTTGCCAACATAACCAATGATCTATACAAATAGCAATTTCATCACTTTCCATATTTCGTATGTGCTCATCCCTATAAGTGAAGCCTACAAGCTTTTCATGTTTTTAGTTGACTCTGATTCTGACTAAAATAATATTTTTGGTTATAATTTTTTTTAAAGTAATCATTAAATGAACCATATAAAATTTCTTATATAAAATAAAAAACTAATATAAAATATCACTATTTTTACTTTTGAGTGATATTTTTACTTTTGAATGAAACTTACAAAGTTGTATTGGCTTTAGCAAAAAAATTGCTACAATAATGAACAACTAACATGACTTCTAAAATATCCACCTTTTCATTGTAAAAGCTTACAAATTATTTAAGGAAAAAATTGCCAATGAAATCAACAAACACAACTTTCAAAACTTCTATACAATTATTCCATAAAAACGTAATAAATGTTTTTTAGCAATAAATTAGTAAATTCAATCAATAAAAATCCCTTCTAAATCTTAAATACTTGTCCAATTCAAAAACCTTAATAAAAATCTTCAATACAAAGATTTCCAAGTATAGAAGAAATAAATGGAGGCAAGATCCCTACAAAAAAGAATTTTGGGGGGGAATTAATAATTTTCAATAATATTAATGAAAATCAAGAATCGACTTCTTTATATATAAATTGTTTGACAAGTAAGTGGAAAGATGCAAGGCCATTTTACTTAGAGGTTTATAAGAACTTTTTCCAACCAAAGTGATGCAATCAATTGTAAGAAAATTATTGCAACATACAAGTTATAAAATATAGATGAATTTCTAAAATAATATGCTCACATTAGATTATAAATTCTACAATAAGATGGTCATAATAAAACTAAATTTTGTTTACTCCATGATTCTATATTAGACTGACTATTCTAATTGTAAAATGGCTTGACCAATAATCACCAAGTATATGCTATGAAGTTGTCTTTTTCCTACAACTTTATATAAATACCATTATTTTCATTGTTCATATTAAGCAAATTCCTCAAATCTTGAAATCTCTAAATAATTCCAAACAACTCTTGGGGGGGCTGTTTTGTGAGCTTTGGAGCGTGAACTCAAGTGCCTGAGAGCCTATGAGCCTTCAATTTTTGGCATAATTTTTTTTTATTTTGATTGTGTAGACCTACATCACAAAGTTGGAACCCTACAAAATGTCAATGATTATCGTGTGGTTACTATAGCTTCATGGATGTGCACGTTAATTAACAATTTTATTGCATTGTTACGATGCCCACGATTTTTACACAAGTGTGAAAATCCTACAAAAATCCTACAACTTGCCATGTGACAGCCATCACAAATAGTGATGCCACCAAGGTTTGAACCGTGAACCTCCAAGTTGAGGCCCAAGGTTCTTAATAATTCAATGCACCACCAACTCACACATGTGTCCAAAGTAGGAGTTAGAAGTTATTTACCAAGTTTTGCAATTTTTTTTCAAGTGTTTTGTAAAATCAGCAGACTTCAGACCTCATTTACGCATAGTAATTCAATTTTTTTCAAAAAACTTTGAATGAAGAAAAGTTGTAAAATGAAATTAAATTTCACCTCCAAAAATCCGTTTGTAATTAAGAGATTTTTATTAAAAGTTATGGACAAAATTCAGAGACAGATTTGTAAATGTAAAAAAAATTATCCATTCCGACTTGTCTCTGAATTTTGTCCATAAATTTTTATAAAAATCTCTAAATCACAAACGTATTTTTGGAGGTGAAAGTTAATTTCATTTTACAACTTTTCTTTGTTCAAAGTTTTTTGAAAAAAATTGATTTACTATGCGTAAATGAGGTCTGAAGTCTGCTGATTTTACAAAACACTTGAAAAAAAATTGCAAAAACTTGGTAAATAACTTCTAACTCCTACTTTGGACACATGTGTGAGTTGGTGGTGCATTGAATTATTAAGAACCTTGGGCCTCAACTTGGAGGTTCACGGTTCAAACCTTGGTGGCATCACTATTTGTGGTGGTTGTCACATGGCAAGTTGTAGGATTTTTTTAAGATTTTCACACTTGTGCAAAAATCGTGGGCATCCTAACAATGCAACAAAATTGTAAATTAACGTGCGCATCCATGAAGCTATAGTAACCACACGATAATCATTGACATTTTGTAGGGTTCCAACTTTGTGATGTATGACTGTGGTTTAAGAATTGAAGATCTTTATAGCTAATGAATTTAAACAATATGTCAATTGGCTTGAAATAGGGTTGAGACACTCCAAATGTTCTCCAAACACCTTATCTATATACCATATTCATTTTTTATTTTTTTATTTTTTTATTTTTAGTAGCAACTATGTCACCCCTAAAGAATCAAAGACCTCTTTCAACACAAAAACGACCCTTGGAAGGTATGGAAGTTGGAACTTTTTTTTTAAATTAAATTTTTTCTTTTCTTTTTGTTGCGATTTCATCACCCTACAAAAGCCCCTTGAGGGGTTTGGAATTTCGGACTCTCAAAACTTTTTATTTTTTATTTTTAAAATTTTTAAAATTTTAATTTGCAACTTCATCACCCTGAGAAACTCCTCTCAGTAGCAAGAAACCTTCCGGGATTTGGAGTTTGGGACTCTCTATTTTTTATTTTGTTTATTTTGTTTCAATTTTGTTTTGCAACTTTGTGACCCCAAAAAAACCCTCTCGGTACCAAGAGACCCCTTCCATGGTTTGGGGTTTGGAGTTTGGGACTTTCACAAAAAAAAATTAGCAATGCTCTGGGTTCACAAAGCATACGCTCACAGTTCTTAAGCTTGCATTTTTAGGCTCACAAACTAGCGTCGTTGCCTCCACTCCCATTTCTACTAGGTGAACCAATATCTTTAAAAAAAAAAAAAAAAAAAAAAAAAAAAATATATATATATATATATATATATATATATATATATATATATATATATATATATATATATATATATATATATATATATATATCAATTAGAATTTTACATTCTATACATTGTTGCTATTCTTTGGATTGGCTACAACAAAATGTATTTTTTGCAACCATATAAAAATATCTAAAGGTTACCTTCTAAAGGCCAATTTTCCATTGAACAAACGATTGAAAATCTATGTAGGTTCCTATAAGTCAATTTTGATACAAAGTGTCAACATGTACTTCTTTAATGGGAGTATAATTTTTTTTGATTGGGTTGCCTTGAAATTTTTGGGCATTTTTGCAAAAACGCTCATCAACTTTTGAAATTTGGCATGTATGTAACTAATGAAATATGGCATACAATTGTTTAAAATAAAAACAAATTTTAGTTCTCCAATCACATTCTAAGAGGAGGCAAACTTTGTTAGCTATATTGGGGCAGTCTTAAAATAAATCTTCTAACTTAAGTCCTATTATCTTATAATTATTGAAGTCAAAATTCTTGAATTTTTTCCCATACATTTAAAAGATTTTTCTCTAATGTTTAAGGTTTGGATTTCAAATAAAAAATTTTCATTGCAAAATAAATCATCAAAAAATGACTAGTGTATTGTCAATACTCTTAACCCCCTTGCATTGCAGGGTGATTTAGAATAAGTTAAACTCATTAGAAGAGATTCAAGGGCAAAACAAGACTGCAAATTCTCGAGTTTTGAGATCTCTAGGAATGCCTTGGGAATTGTAATCTGACATGGCCGAGAGAGTGCCACGTTAAAAATTAATATTTAATTATTATTTTTAATTTTTAATTTAAAATGATCATTTTTTTAATTATTAAAATATTTTGATTGTTTCCATCAAGGGAAACAGGCCTGAAACGGCCCTCCCTTGCCTTCAAATCTCCCCTAATGGCAATATTTGCTTCTAAAATTTTCATGTGTAAAACTAAAACCATACACTTATGAATGGTCAAAATCTTCATTTTTTGTATACAACAAAAATTTCACTCCAAGAAGGCTCAAAGTCTGGTGACCTTGTTTCACATAAATGAATAAAGGTTCTATTTCTCACTTCAAAAGTCATAATCTTTCAATCCATATAGTCAAATGGGCTGAAATTTTTTCTACACATTGCCATCCTTGTTTAAAACACTTTTTGTATGGTTGGAATTCAAAAAATTATTATTATTATTATTTTGAACAATGTATTAAAAATTGGCAGTTTTAACTTTTCCTTTTCTAAAATACACTCCAACCTATAAAGGTTAATCTATTCACTCTCGTAGCTGCACTATCCATTGGTATAACATTTAAAAAAAAAATTAATGGCATTATTGAATAAGATCATTATGTTCTTATGAAAGTGCACACAAATAAAAATATGTTCTATTCTATTCAAAAATTTGTATAACATCTAGTATTAATTATAAAAAGTGTGAATTACACAAAAGTTTGGGATTGTTGGATTCCAAAAAAAAACTCGAAAAAAAAAATTGAAAAAAAAATATTGACTATAGACTGAGCTATAGATGTCATTGTAGATTGTTGTAGGTGATTAAAACATCATCTAGAAAGATAATGCTTTTGGTTGATTGCAAAAAACACTTGTTGATTTTGTTGCATTTAGTCTAGTATTTATGATTTATTCCTTGAGTACTTTAAAATTTTTAAAAAAATTGGCCAATGTATACACCTTTAAGATGAAGGTAACCACCAAAAGAATAGCGTAGGAAATTCCTTAGTAGAAGAATTAGAACAATGTCGAATTTCAAGAAAATAGATACTTCAATATTTTTAATTAAAAAATAAGAAAAAATAGAATAATACTATTAAATAATTAAATAATACTATTCAAAATTATCAATTTATATCAATTCTATGGAGATGGTCATTCACTAAAAGAACTATCGAAATAATATTTCACCTGTTACAAAATGCAAGTAGAAAGAAGTTCACTTTGTAGACTTCCACTCAATATGCAATTAACTATTTTTAGGATTCCTTCAGGCAATAGCTATATGTTTATTAGAAGACCATCTCCTCCAAGTTTCATCTCAAAAATTCATCTTTGGGGGTACTAAATAGTACTACCTTCCTAAATTGACAAGTATTGCATAAAATTGGAGTCTATTTTTGGACTATAAAACATTTTTGAAAATTATATAAAAATTAAGCAAAGAGTATAATATAGTCATGAGTACCTTACCTGTAAATCTTGAGTTATTTGGAGGTAGAATGCAAAAGTTATGGCCCAAAAACAAATCAGCATGCGAAGTGTGATGCAAAATGCAAAATAGTACAAGAGTTTCTTGCAATCACCCTTTCACTAATTATTTGGTTTAAAAATTGATATAAAATAATTGGCTCTCAAAATATTAAGCTACTAGTAGATTTTGCAAATTTAAAATGAAGCAACCTATATGACATAAATAATCCCTAAAGGCCAAAGTGTCCTTTCAAAATGACGAACAAAAAAAAAAATTGGGCCAATTAGAATTGTTATTTCATCTATTCAATATTTTTGCAATGAATTTGGTAATTTTTCCACAATTGTTTAGTGCAAATTTTGAAAATTATTTTGTAAAATTACTTTATAAATTTTAGATGAAAAGCATTCAATGATTTTCTAGCTTCAAAAGCATAATAAGAAAAAAAATTGCAATTTAAGTGAAATTGAATTTGAAAGACTACTATATTTAGATTATTGCACTTTTAACTTTGTTACAAAAAATTCAATACAAAAGAGTCAAAATTTTATCCATATTAAAATAAAATTTTGAAATAATAATTATTTTAAATTTATATATAAATTATAAAACTATTGGTGATACAATGACAATGAGTTCAAAAGAGGCGCCGACACCCTACCCAAGCTGGCCCCCCTCCCTGGCTTGAAAAATCTCCCGCTGTCGGATGAGAAAATAAGTAAATGAAACTACCTCCTATGTTGTCCATCTTTTCTTTTTTCGAAATCTAACGATGTTCAATGAGAGCCGTTGGATTTGAGAAGGAAATGAAAACCTCTCCAAATGTTGTTGAAAAATCTATAGAAACCAAAGCCATTGATGTTTATTGAGAAAACAATCTTGGCCATCTAAATGTGGATATAGAATATAGATACAAAATACAAATACGGATATGGTTACAAAATATGGATACGAATATAGAATTTGAAATACAAAAATGGATAAGATTATGATTATTAAATTTGAAATACAAAATACATATGCAATATATATGTATTCACACAAATTAATATGAATATATCCCATATTGATTGCAGTCCACATAGGTTCCACGTGAATACAAATATAGAGTTGGGATGGGTTTATAAGCATAATTCATGAATTCATTTCACAAGGGATTTTGCTCAAATTTTTAGATGTAAAAGTTTTACAACCAGTAGAAAAATTACATGTGTACCCCTTTGGGAATTTCGTATTAGCTTAACAACCAATGGGAGAATGATACATCTATCAGTCTTCCTTTTAGAATTTTTGTATTAGCTTAACAATCAATGGGAAATGATATGTGTATTCCTTTTTTCATGTGTGAATTGGAGAAAAAGGAACAAGTCTATCACAATGACAATGAGCTCAAAAGAGGTAGTAATCGCCTTTTTCAAATTGGATCATCTTACCCCATATGGATGTAATCTTTGGTTGTTAATTTTAAAAAATTTTAAAATTGTTATGTATCTTTTAAGCATTGTTTTATTACAAATTCTTGAAAATCATGTAATCTTTATGAACATTTTATACCTTATCCAACTATTAGGCTCGCTATTAGGGTTGACAAAAATTAAATAAATAATCAAGAGTTGAAAAAAATTGGAAATTATTTTGAATGAGAGTCGAAATACATAAAATAATGTTAATTCTTAAATGCCGGGCTACTAACTATGGAAATCATCCCTTTAGGTATTGTGTGCCATCATCTACTTTAAGAAAACCAAAATTATTCACTGGACGTCAAATTACTGTGCAAGATCTCCCCTTTTCGCACAAAATTTCAAGAATGAACAATTGCACTTTTGTTCTACATGGAAAGATTCTTTGTCATTCATCAACTTAAAAACAACTGTGGCATTGTTTAAGGGTTAAGGATGCATATTGATAAAAAAATAAGTCACATTCATGTTTAAAAGCATTGCCACCAGTTGGTTCTAACAGGCTTTGCAACGACCCTCCATGCTTCCCGTGCTTATTAAGACATCTCCACCAATTCCGCAAAATTGGACCACAACATGAAGAAGTGGCGATGCTCTTACCGTCCCGTGATTTGTGTCTCTACTGTGACCACCCAGCTATCCCCAACAACAATACACTAATATTGGATTGTACAACGTTATTCTATTGCCATGGAGGCACCAAGTCATGCAAAGTGACACCGTGGTCATCCTAATATCTTGCCTCTTTTTGTAGATGGTGGAGAGGACCCATTGTGATGCACCGTGAAGCTTGTTCTTGCCTTTTCATCTCAGTTTATCCTAAAACTTGAACATCCTAGAACTTATAGTTTTCCATCCTGTATTCAAAAAATTATTTGAAAATATGTATAAAATAATTCAACAAAAAGTGTTTTGTATTCACCCTAAATTAAAGTAGTAAGTTAAAAGAAAAAAGATGAGACTGAAAAATGCAAAATTCTTAACAATAAAATTAAAATAAAAGTTTCGTCTTTTACATTATTTCCATGTCTTTTACAATATATATACACATGTACATATATTTATAAATATTCATATATATTTAGGAATACATACTTATAAAAATAAAAATATATTCTATGTCTCTCTTACTTTAACACTAAAACTATAGTTACAATTACATTTGTAGTTATAACTATAGCTATAATTGTAGTTATTGGATTAAATATAGGTATAACCTATAACTATAATTATAGATTTTACACTAAAGTATTTTCTTACACATTATAAATATTGGTTCATCATTTTATTTTTTATATTGTTTCTCTCTATCCTTTGTGGTATAAGTTAGGTGCATTGTAATGAGTTGCATCCAAAGCATCCCCTTATATTCAAAGTTATTAATTCTCTCTATCCTTTGTGGGTGCATTGTGATGAGTTGCATCCAAAGCGTCTCCTTATACCCAAAGTTATTAATTGGAGAGAATTCCTTTGTGGTATAAGTTAGGTGCATTGCGATGCGTTGCATCCAAAGGGTTCCCTTATACTCAAAGTTATTAATTGGAGAGAATTAGAAATCATTGTTTTACTTTGGATTGTATTCTTCAAAAATAAAAGTTCATACCAATAAAAGCAGTCCCAACCCGAAAGTATAATAGAATGAAAATTTTAAGTAGAAATGACTAATGCTACAAATATCATTTTTAGGTCTCCCTCGATTTTCCATTCATTACAAAGAACATAATCATTCAAATTGTGCCTATGATATATATCCTCTCCACCAGTATCCATCACGCTACAAATTCTGCCATTCCTCTTGGTAGAGGGACCAAACTTTGGGTACAAAGGAACGCTTGGGATGCAACTCATCACAATGCACCCACAAAGGATAGAGAGAATTAATAACTTTGAATATAAGGGGATGCTTTGGATGCAACTCATTACAATGCACCTAACTTATACCACAAAGGATAGAGAGAAACAATATAAAAAATAAAATGATGAACCAATATTTATAATGTGTAAGAAAATACTTTAGTGTAAAATCTATAATTATAGTTATAGGTTATACCTATATTTAATCCAATAACTACAATTATAGCTATAGTTATAACTACAAATGTAATTGTAACTACAGTTATAGTGTTAAAGCAAGAGACATAGAATATATTTTTATTTTTATAAGTATGTATTCCTAAATATATATGAATATTTATAAATATATGTACATGTGT
Source organism: Pseudisothecium myosuroides (assembly GCA_951799445.1). Lineage (NCBI taxonomy): Eukaryota > Viridiplantae > Streptophyta > Bryopsida > Hypnales > Lembophyllaceae > Pseudisothecium > Pseudisothecium myosuroides. The sequence goes on along the minus strand of OX637291.1, from coordinate 3,838,906 downwards.
ATATATATTGTAAAAGACATGGAAATAATGTAAAAGACGAAACTTTTATTTTAATTTTATTGTTAAGAATTTTGCATTTTTCAGTCTCATCTTTTTTCTTTTAACTTACTACTTTAATTTAGGGTGAATACGAAACACTTTTTGTTGAATTATTTTATACATATTTTCAAATAATTTTTTGAATACAGGATGGAAAACTACAAGTTCTAGGATGTTCAAGTTTTAGGATAAACTGAGATGAAAAGGCAAGAACAAGCTTCACGGTGCATCGCAGTGGGTCCTCTCCACCATCCACAAAGTGAGGCAAGATATTAGGATGACCACAGTGTCATTCCGCATGACTTCATGCCTCCGTAGTAATAGAATAACGTTGTATAATCCAAAATTAGCATGTTGTTGGTGGGGATAGCTGGGTGGTCACGGTAGAGACACAAATCGCGGGACAGTAAGAACATCGCCACTACTCCATGGCGTGGTCCAATTTTGCGGAACTGGTGGCGATGCTCTATATACTGAACAAGCGTGACGATCATACCAAGGTTACTACACCAGATCCCATAAGAACTCTGAAGTTAAGCACCTTTGGGTCGGAATAGTACTGGGATGGGTGACCTCCTGGAAAGTCCCAGTGCTGCATTTATTAAAAAAAAAAGACCGGAGTTTCTATCTTTCTATCTATAAAACAAGCCGGCACCTAGTTCTACGTCGACCGGTACACTCCTCTAACTTAGCCCTCTCCAGTTCAATATGAAGTTCCCGCCATTTTAACTTCCACATCCTGTGCCAGCCCTCCCTTTGGCGCCAGCCCCGTCACCTCCCCGTTCCCGCGCTCTCGCCTCCATCCTCCGGTAGAAGGTTTAATTTGCTTTGCTGCTCCTCCCCCTGTTCAGTTGCCGTCGCCACTTCAAGGTTTGGATTCCTTGCGACCCCCATCGCCAGCGCGCTGTCTCCGTCAGGCGGTCCTTCGGAGCTCCCTTTCCTCCGCCGGCCCCGAGGCTCGCCAACTGCTGCGTCGCCACATTGCGTCCACGAACGGTGCTGCGATTCGATCGAGCTGTGTGTGCAGTTGCGGCCTTTGCTTGTGGTCCCCTTCTCGTCTCCACTTCTTCGGCGGTACTGCTTGCGCCTTGCGGTGATGCGTTGCCGTCTTTGTTTCGTGGGTTTCGTCTCGTTCTTTGGGGTTCAATGGGGAGGGGTTTAGGCCTTCCCCAGTCCGAATCCGGGGTTTTAGGTTTTGTGCGTAGTCCCCCCAATGGCGCACTTTGGTGTTCGAATTGCGTCGGGCATTAGGGTGGTTGCTGACGTCGTGGTGTGTGTCGGATGCTCCGCAGGTAGGTGATCAAGATGTTGGAGCTGAGGCTGGTGCAGGGGAGCTTGCTGAAGAAGGTGTTGGAATCCATCAAGGATCTGGTGACCGATGCCAACTTCGACTGTTCGACGACGGGGTTCTCTCTGCAGGCCATGGACTCGAGCCACGTGGCGCTGGTGGCGCTGCTGCTTCGTTCGGAGGGTTTCGAGCACTATCGCTGCGACCGCAACATTTCGATGGGCATGAACTTGACCAGCATGGCCAAGATGCTGAAGTGCGCGGGGAACGACGACATCATCACCATCAAGGCCGACGACGGCGGCGACTCCGTGACTTTCATGTTCGAGAGCCCGAGTAAGCACCGCGCCAGCCTTTGAATGCTGCCTGTCATCGGTGGGAGAGGAGCCCTCAGGGCACGGTGACAGGGAGACGTAGCCTGGGTAGTTTCAATGGCGGTTGTCGTCGGGGATGAATTGCATGTGAGAAGGCAACGGCGGGTTGTGAATTTAGTGGCTGCACTTGCAATTTGTCAGGGGTGTCGGTCCGAGCGTAGGCTTCTGCGTGGGGTTCCCTGCGTTTCAGCGTGTGGTTCTGACGATGCGTGGAACGGACTGTTTCAGATCAAGAGAGGATATCTGACTTCGAGATGAAGCTGATGGACATCGACAGCGAGCACCTGGGAATCCCTGAGACCGAGTACGAGGCCATCGTGCGAATGCCATCTGCCGAGTTCGCTCGCATCTGCAAGGACCTGAGCACCATTGGTGACACAGGTAGTGATGCCCGTTTTTGTGGTGGCTTTGGCGATGCTTGATTGATCGAGTGGGGCACGGAGTTGGTGTCAGAATTCGTCGTTTCCGAGTGCATTCTCGCAGGCTGTATCTGTGGTGCCTTGAGTGGACAGGCTGACTTCGTTATCTGTTGTGGGTGTGACTAGTTGCCTTCATTAATTGGTATGTGCCTGTGGAATGGCTGTGTTGGGGAGCTGTTTGCTGAAGGTTGAATTGAGCGTGGGTTTTATGTGTGCAGTGGTGATCTCTGTGACGAAGGAAGGAGTGAAATTCTCGACCGGCGGGGACATCGGGAGCGCCAACATCGTGTGCAGGCAAAACACGTCAGTTGATAAGGTGAGTGGTGGCTGGTGAATGCGACCGCGTGACTATGTCGAGGGGTATTTGGAGTGTGTTGGGGTGGTTGTGGAAGGGTGTGAAAGGTTTTCTTGCGCTAAAGTCTCATCAAGTCACCTTTACAGTGTAGTTTTGCTCTTGAAGCTTTAGGGGCACAAACGAAGATCTCAATGACAGAAATTTGAACCGAGTTTCACTTTGGATGAAGTGGTGTATTGTGAAAGGGAGACGTCAATTCCATGGCCTGCACATGCATTGCAAAACCGCATGTTGATGTGTTTTAATTGGGTTTTGCAGGAGGAGGATAAGACGGTGGTGGAGATGCAAGAACCTGTGACGTTGACATTTGCGTTGCGGTACTTGAATTCTTTCACGAAAGCCACGCCGCTGTCGAGCACGGTGACGCTGAGTATGTCGAAAGAGCTGCCCGTTGCTGTGGAGTACAAGATTGCCGAGATGGGTCACATCAGGTTCTATCTTGCACCCAAGATCGAGGAAGACGACGACATGGCCACAAGCTAAACGGAGCGACTTTGCTCGTTGTTCTTTTACATTCCGGTTGTGACCCACTGGTAGCAAGAGCGCAGATCAGTTGTGGGAGGCCGTGTACATGAGGGTTGACTGTTTGTGGTGGCGGGTTGCGCTCTGTGCGTTGCTAGACTCGGCAATTTTGAGGATTAGGGTGTGCTCAAATTGTCGGCGAGGCGCAGATGTGTTAGTTAGATGTCTATAGGAGCGGAATGACAAGGATATGGGACCAATGTGTCCGATCAGTGTCTTGACAATCGAGTGGATGAAATCTCGGAGTGACCATTTTGTGTTTCTTGGTGTCCCATCTTGATACGAAATTTATTCTATGAAAACCAGGTCATGGACCATGTACTTGCAAATCATTTTTATTGAGTCTCCGCCGTTTTTGGGGACTGTTATGCTGGAGTTAGTTGTACAAGTGATGCAGGATTATTATGGTGGTTCGTGCGATTTCCTGATACCATCTGTCCCATTGATGGTGTATTGTGGGTTCTGTGTCATTGTCTGCTTTAAAGCACTGAGTTTTAGATTCTAGCCAGATTGTTATATTGTACGAGTTTGTGGTGAAGTCTGATTATTTTATGAAACGGACATTTCTTATGCGCCTTCGGTGCTCTAATGGTTCTTTTAGTGAGGTGTTTTGCGGAGTGGTTTAGCAGTCCTGTGAATGGCGCATCACTGAGAATATGCGAAGAGCCCAACAGCTGCGAATAAGTAAACATGAGGCCAGGAGTGGACTTATCGAAAGGAAGCAGCGGATCAAGCTTGGTGAGTGTTGCTGAATGAATGTTTTCATGCCTTAACCTTGATTCTCTACAGTTGACTAAATTTGGTGGCTTTGAGGGCCATTCTCTTGCAACATATTGATTTAACGAATAATACATCCAAGTTGAATCATTTGCCAAGGAAATCGGTCCTTCATTCTCATTTCATGCCAGTGAAGGATTTGTAATTAGAAGTAGGGATCAAGGATGGTAATGCCCATGCTGAACCGATGCTGAAATTCTGGAGTATAATTTAGACGCAAATTTGATGTGTATGTAAGTAACACTACACTAAAATTGGTAAATAGTGTTGGCAACACTAATTGTCTCACCTAACACTAATTGTGATTTGCAAGGTTAGTGTTAGATCATTATTTACCAAATCTAACACTATTTTAACTCGATAGTAAAATCAGATGAATGACAGAGAGAGTCAGAATTTTTACAAGAGTGCATTTAGTGTTAGATGGGAACTAAATGAAATGCTGAAATAGACAATGAGATGCTGAAATGCTGAAATAAATAATGAATTGCTGAAATAAATAAATGAAATGCTGAATTGCTGAAAATTGCTGAATTGCTGTGAGAAAATGCTGAACTGCTGAAATAAATAAATGAAATGCTGAATTGCTGAAAATTGCTGAATTGCTGTGAGAAAATGCTGAATTGCTGTGAGAAAATGCTGAAAAATGCTAAAATAAAAAAGTGGTGACCAAAAAAAAAAAAAAACTATTTTTCAGAGGAAATAGAGGAAAGAAAGACAAATCCAATGGTGTCATCCAATGTTCAATTACATACATAAAAAAAAAGATATAGGCAACGGAAGTTTGAAATTTGAAATCAAGCGGCAAAGGAATCGGCGGGAAACCACGAAGTATATACCCCCCCCCCCCCCCGTGGAAGGAGCCTCTTCTTTCTTAGAGAAGGAATTGGACGTCAAGAGGTGTGGAAAAAACAGCTTTCCAGGGAAGGGCCAAAGTTTGACGGGAAGAGGCGGAAAACACAGTTTCCTAGGGAAGATCCAAAGTATGACGGCAAGAGGCGGAAAACACAGTTTGGCAGGGAAGGGGCAGATTTTGACAGCGGGAGATAAGTGCCCCAACACTATTTACACATAAGTTGGAAAATAGTGTTGGGGGGTAAAAATAGGGAACAACACTAATTATCACCCAACACTATTTACCAATTTTAGTGTAGCCTTGGCCCACAATTGTGCCCCCCCAAAAGAAAGTAAAAACTATTTTCAATTCCATAGTCAAATGCATTAACGTTGTGAACATTGAATGAAATAATTCAATGATATTTCTCCACAATGAAAATGTGACATATTTTGTGACAATAGTCATAATAGGGGTCATGACACTACGTACTTAAAATAGATGATAGAATGTACAATTGTAAAAAAAGACACTATAGTTGATGCAAAACTTTGACTCCAATATGAGTCAAAGTTTGCTCACCCTATCTAAAAGGATTAGAAAAAAAAAATTGTCTACCTTCAAGGCTTTAATCTTGCAATCTACGTAGTAGTCAAAGTTTTTGAATTTTTTTTCTACATTCGTGCAATAGTCTAGGTTACTTTCGTACAATTGAATTATTTTTTTAAATTATTTTCTCTATTTTTTCCCATATTCTATAAAGTAGAAAATTTTGACAATTTATACCCAAAACATGCCAACATCCTTTAGAGGTTAATAGGATGAAATGCAAAACTCACAAGATTCATAATCCACCTAATAGTTAGATGGACACTTAGGGATCTAAATACACTTTTGGTAAATAATAGTTCCGTAACAAATAACAAAATATCTACAAAAATTCCAAAAAAAAATGAATTTTGTCAAATAATATTTTTAAGTATAATTTTTGGTCAAGTGCCATAATTTTGGATTAGTCTGCAGCTTTAAATTGGAAAACTTTAACCTTAAAATTCTAGAGCCTATGACCATGTGGTCAAACATCAAAGGCCTCTAGTGTATTTGACCAAGTGATGCCTGCACGGTACACTCAAAGAACTTTCAAAAAAACTTTGGATGAAAATCATCAATTTTCAGTTAGATCAACTTCAAGGCTTGCTTCACCATTCATCAACTACTTTTTGGTTGCATTGGTGTTGCAAAGTTAAACTTTCAAGGTATAGTAATTCAATTTAATATTAGGTCAATCAACCTAGATATAATAGGTTGAACGAGTGGTTTGCTCTATTGCTTCTAGTAAAAAATCCATTTTTTTTCCATACAAAGATAAATGTGAGAAATCAAGAGATCAATTGAAATTTTGCTCTTTTGACAAAGTATGAATTTGTTATGAATTTTTGAAGTGTATTGCCCAATTGGCCCAAAACAATCTCTAGACTACTGCAAAACCAACACAAAGTGTATCCATGATGGTCATCTTACCACCTAAGGTAAACCAACTCCGCAAAAGAGCTTTTTGTTGCAATGTACAAATAATGTACATTTGAGGATGTAGGTGGTTCTAGAGCCCTATGCCATTTAAACTTCAAAATTTCACTATTAATTCTACAAAGCTTTTAAAAATTTGAAACGACTTGGGTGCCAATTCCACGTGTTTTTGAAGGAAAATTTATTGAAAAATATTTCATGAAGCTTCACCTCTCCAAAATTCAATTTCAACTTTTAAATGGGTGATTTTTGAACCTTCTACCTTACATCAACCTATGATAGAATATTTGCAATAATTAGGGAGAGTTAGTGGTCACATTCAATGGTGGTGCTAAAGGAGTCATTAGTGATAGCATTAGGAACTTCTACCTTCTTAGTATAAATTCATTACAAGAAGTTCTTTTTTAACTCTCCCTAAACCAACTCCAACAAAAAGCAACATGCACAAATAGTGTACATCCGAGGAGGTAGGCAATTTTACAGCCTAAAACACTTTTAGAACTTCCTACCTTACAACTATAATGGGTCAATAGGCAATTCACCAATTGTGGACTCAATTACCTTAAGGCAACCACAACACTTCCTAAAATGACTACAACATCAAGGAATAAATAAATCACTTCATGTGAAGCATTTACACTCAAATGCTGAAGCGGAATACAAAAGTTGAACTTCCAAATAGAAATAATAAGATTTACAAAATAAAAACAAAAAGCAATTTCAACGAATGCAAGTGTACCAAAATCCACATCCAAATCAAACAACTGTAAACAAATTTTAATATCTTAAAATTCCAACATACCAGACAAAAGAAAATGCGAGGCTGCCACAGTCAAGAACCCTGGTCTTCATAGAATAAATTTCGTATCAAGATGGGACACCAAGAAACACAAAATGGTCACTCCGAGATTTCATCCACTCGATTGTCAAGACACTGATCGGACACATTGGTCCCATATCCTTGTCATTCCGCTCCTATAGACATCTAACTAACACATCTGCGCCTCGCCGACAATTTGAGCACACCCTAATCCTCAAAATTGCCGAGTCTAGCAACGCACAGAGCGCAACCCGCCACCACAAACAGTCAACCCTCATGTACACGGCCTCCCACAACTGATCTGCGCTCTTGCTACCAGTGGGTCACAACCGGAATGTAAAAGAACAACGAGCAAAGTCGCTCCGTTTAGCTTGTGGCCATGTCGTCGTCTTCCTCGATCTTGGGTGCAAGATAGAACCTGATGTGACCCATCTCGGCAATCTTGTACTCCACAGCAACGGGCAGCTCTTTCGACATACTCAGCGTCACCGTGCTCGACAGCGGCGTGGCTTTCGTGAAAGAATTCAAGTACCGCAACGCAAATGTCAACGTCACAGGTTCTTGCATCTCCACCACCGTCTTATCCTCCTCCTGCAAAACCCAATTAAAACACATCAACATGCGGTTTTGCAATGCATGTGCAGGCCATGGAATTGACGTCTCCCTTTCACAATACACCACTTCATCCAAAGTGAAACTCGGTTCAAATTTCTGTCATTGAGATCTTCGTTTGTGCCCCTAAAGCTTCAAGAGCAAAACTACACTGTAAAGGTGACTTGATGAGACTTTAGCGCAAGAAAACCTTTCACACCCTTCCACAACCACCCCAACACACTCCAAATACCCCTCGACATAGTCACGCGGTCGCATTCACCAGCCACCACTCACCTTATCAACTGACGTGTTTTGCCTGCACACGATGTTGGCGCTCCCGATGTCCCCGCCGGTCGAGAATTTCACTCCTTCCTTCGTCACAGAGATCACCACTGCACACATAAAACCCACGCTCAATTCAACCTTCAGCAAACAGCTCCCCAACACAGCCATTCCACAGGCACATACCAATTAATGAAGGCAACTAGTCACACCCACAACAGATAACGAAGTCAGCCTGTCCACTCAAGGCACCACAGATACAGCCTGCGAGAATGCACTCGGAAACGACGAATTCTGACACCAACTCCGTGCCCCACTCGATCAATCAAGCATCGCCAAAGCCACCACAAAAACGGGCATCACTACCTGTGTCACCAATGGTGCTCAGGTCCTTGCAGATGCGAGCGAACTCGGCAGATGGCATTCGCACGATGGCCTCGTACTCGGTCTCAGGGATTCCCAGGTGCTCGCTGTCGATGTCCATCAGCTTCATCTCGAAGTCAGATATCCTCTCTTGATCTGAAACAGTCCGTTCCACGCATCGTCAGAACCACACGCTGAAACGCAGGGAACCCCACGCAGAAGCCTACGCTCGGACCGACACCCCTGACAAATTGCAAGTGCAGCCACTAAATTCACAACCCGCCGTTGCCTTCTCACATGCAATTCATCCCCGACGACAACCGCCATTGAAACTACCCAGGCTACGTCTCCCTGTCACCGTGCCCTGAGGGCTCCTCTCCCACCGATGACAGGCAGCATTCAAAGGCTGGCGCGGTGCTTACTCGGGCTCTCGAACATGAAAGTCACGGAGTCGCCGCCGTCGTCGGCCTTGATGGTGATGATGTCGTCGTTCCCCGCGCACTTCAGCATCTTGGCCATGCTGGTCAAGTTCATGCCCATCGAAATGTTGCGGTCGCAGCGATAGTGCTCGAAACCCTCCGAACGAAGCAGCAGCGCCACCAGCGCCACGTGGCTCGAGTCCATGGCCTGCAGAGAGAACCCCGTCGTCGAACAGTCGAAGTTGGCATCGGTCACCAGATCCTTGATGGATTCCAACACCTTCTTCAGCAAGCTCCCCTGCACCAGCCTCAGCTCCAACATCTTGATCACCTACCTGCGGAGCATCCGACACACACCACGACGTCAGCAACCACCCTAATGCCCGACGCAATTCGAACACCAAAGTGCGCCATTGGGGGGACTACGCACAAAACCTAAAACCCCGGATTCGGACTGGGGAAGGCCTAAACCCCTCCCCATTGAACCCCAAAGAACGAGACGAAACCCACGAAACAAAGACGGCAACGCATCACCGCAAGGCGCAAGCAGTACCGCCGAAGAAGTGGAGACGAGAAGGGGACCACAAGCAAAGGCCGCAACTGCACACACAGCTCGATCGAATCGCAGCACCGTTCGTGGACGCAATGTGGCGACGCAGCAGTTGGCGAGCCTCGGGGCCGGCGGAGGAAAGGGAGCTCCGAAGGACCGCCTGACGGAGACAGCGCGCTGGCGATGGGGGTCGCAAGGAATCCAAACCTTGAAGTGGCGACGGCAACTGAACAGGGGGAGGAGCAGCAAAGGAAACCCGCTTGGGGTGCTGGAGGCAGAGCAAGCGAGAGCGCGGGAACACCAGGTGGTGACGGGGCTGGCGCCAGAGGCAGGGCTGGATGTGAGTGGGCCAGGGATGGCGGGAACTTTATATCGGTCGGATTCGTAGAATCTTCTCTGCGTTTCAAATTCTTCTCAAGCTGGGTCTCTCAAGTCCTATGACTTAAATATAGGGAATGAAGATGCATTGCTGTGGTCAATTGCCGGCCTACATTTAAGAAACCTTGAGCACAAGATTCATTCTAATGGTTCGCCCTCCAATAATTACATTATTATGCACTAATTTGGAAATTATGCAAAATTGATGAAGTCCACTAGTACTGGAGTTCGCAATACTTTAAATGAAATTGATATTTTGTGGTGTATACTTTCTTTCATACTATCTCAAATAGTGCAAATGTCATTTGACTTTCATTTTGTTCAAAATATTCTTATTCATTTTGTATTTATTTACTTAGACTAAATATACAACCTTCCACTGCAATTTATCAAAATTAGTATATTGTCTCACACTATTCAAACGCTCTTACTAATTAAATTAACTTGTATTGTTTTAAATTATTATACTCAACAATAAAACTAAGATTTTTATCAACAATGTAAATTATAACTAACTCGTAAATGGTTTTGATTATGTTTTTACCAAAAACGCTCCGAAATTGCTTTTTCTAGTAAAAATATCAAATTTCAAAAGGAAAAAAAAAACATCCTTGAACATATGTAATTTTAGGATCTTGTAGTAAGTTGGTTTGAGAAGATGTGGAGAAAAATTCAAAAATTTCCATTGTGTAGATTGCAAGATATTAGCATGTAAATTGACAAAAATCCTTTTTTTGGCCCTGCAAAAATAAGGCAGCTCCACTTCACAAGGTTATACTTGTATGAAAAAAATGTCCAAAATGGTGCTGCTTCTTTGGATTCTTTCTTCAAGGCAAATTGGCTACATGCTTGAAAATTTTCAAATCATTTGGAATTGTACAACATATAGGAAAAAAATAGTAAGTAGAGAATGATTCAAAATACCAGATTGTGAAGAATTCCGTTGAATTGATTTCGAAAGAATTTTTGAACACAATCAAATTGTTCGATTAATTTCTATGACCAAGAGCTAAAACAATGTAGTTGTTGTTGTCAAGAATCCAACAATACAAATTTGAAAATACAACAATATTGCCTGAATCAATATTAGAATCAACTACGATTAAGTTCTAATTTCCTCTTACTTGGCACACATTTAACATTTCTCAATCTTATTTCTCTCGCAATTGTTTATACAAGAGAATGATTGATCTTTTCAAAGTGTGGGACTCTCACCTCCCTTAGTTTTCACTTTCTAGAGTCTCACATTTGACAAGCTTGGTACATTATGATCTCTCTTTTGAATATCTAATGCAATGCAAACACTAGTACCACAGGCCATATACCACATGCCATATCTACCCCAATAATATAAACATGAGGAGTCAAAAATTGGATATAGTTGGCATAAGAAGGATCATGACTATGTTACTAAAAATTGCTAGATCATGGCTAATAAAGTAGCAAACGAAGTGACCAAACTTACCACAATTATACCAAGTTAGTGGAGGCCAAGGATTTTAGGAAGGACCTCATGCATAGAAGCCTCTATGATAACCTTAAAATATACTTGATGTCTTCATTCAAGCCAAGATTAACCAAAGTTCTAATTCTCATGCATGTAGTGAGATTTTTGGATTGAATTTAGCTTACAATGTTTTATCTTTTCTCAACTAAATGACTTTGTGTTCCCTTCTATATACTTCAACAAGTGAGCTAAGGCCATCTAGTCAAACTTTATAGCAATATTTATATAAGAGAAAGATTGGATTGTGCTCTGATAGCTATGGTTTAAACCATTAACAACAAACTAAATCATGGTCTTGTCAGCAATAATCTCACATGTACAAGCTAAGAAATTCTTTAATTCTCTTGCTTTTCTGAGGTATTCTTTGACTAACTTGACCTCAAATAACTTGAGCATCTGAAATTGTCCTATGAATGTGAATATTTGGAATTGGTCCCTTGACTAGTAACTAGTAAGCAATTTTCAAAGAAGTCTAAGCATTTGCAAAATTCATGTGACAACATTGTATCAACAATATTGTCATTGATAGATAAGATTAATGTCAAGAGGGTATTGACTTTCAACAACTTGAGTTGTATGATTGTGACCTACCTCTTACTTACATTCATAAGAAAAAATTAGAAATTGAACACATTCTTTGTAATGGTTCACTAGTTCTTTAGACTTTTAAGTATGGCCATACTTAAAAATGGGTACCGAATTATCAGAAAATCAAAGGATTCATGTTGATTACGACAAAAACAACAACCCTGTTGATTCAGCAGCTCAATGTCCAGGGGTGGTTGAAGCTTAGTACTTTGTGCATATTTTGCTTATGTGGCATCCTGACGTGGCAAAGAGCGGGCGACAGAGAGAAGTTACTATGCGTACGAAAGTGCTGTCAGGATACACTAATTATTTTTCAGAAGTTCATAGTCATATTTCTAACAATTTCAGAACACGGACATAAAACAAATATGACGTATTCATTACATTGTATTTCACGCCTTTATTCATTCAAATGCATGCGGTTTAATAGTCTGCAGACGTCGCTAAGAGAGGAAAACAAGGGACACCTTTGGCTATTTTACATGTGGTGCATTTTACACAAGATTTAGATTCTACAAATGTGAGAGAATTTTCATCCAAGTATGGGTGACAGAGATGGGACTTCAGAGGCTTTTCGAAGATTCACTACACTGTGTACACATGATCCACAGACTGCAAAAATTCTGAAGAGCAGAAAGTTCAGTCCTTTTCATTTCAAGTGAGTTCCATGCAAGGAAGCCTCAACATGCGCAGTTGATGCCTGCTTGCTTCCAGAACTGGACATCTGATTCTTTAGTCTGAATAATAGATTCCTGCAATATTTCCTACGTTGCTAATGTAGGAAGTCCTGTATACTTGTTACACTGTCCCCAATATTCCTACTTGACATACAAATGGTATTGACCTGAAAATTCCAAATCCTTCCATAGCAGCTACTTTCAACAAAACTAGGACACTGGGTAACATTGTAACTCCTCTGGCAAACAATATATGCTAATCTCATTTCAAAACCAATGCACACCATACGGCTGACATTACTACTCCATCGTCCTCTGCGACACACAACCAGTCTAGCACCACAGATTGCGGAGTGACAGGCACGCCCACTTGCAAGTGCCTCTGCGGTCTAATCCATGCACTGCCACAAAACATCCACATTCCTAGCCATAAATAACCTTCATACAATATGTAGCTCTAATGCTAAGACACTTCAAAGTCTTCCTTGTTTTCTAGATAGCAACATTCCTAATCCCAAACTTTTCCCACCAGTCCTACCTCAAAGGGCTACTGATCCGAATTTGCACAAGGTTGCCATTGTGAAAAATTTCATGATTATATATAACAGTAATGGGACTTGTGTATAGTGCTCACCTTCGTTGGCAGATTACTTAATCAGATTCTCCTCCCGATGATGACCCAGAGTCCCCAACGTTTCCATTATATACAGCATTCGATTCTTCTATCCACTCTGCATAAGCCTCCGCTCTTTAGATAGTACGTCCCGTCTTCGACGGTAGAGGGTTCTCTTCTGGAATTGTTGCGGGTGGCCGTAGTCCTTTGTGGTCGACATCCATGCCAGCATCAAAGATGCCACTAGCCTCCTCGACTCCTACATTTTCATGAACCCTTTTGCCTCTCACCTCCTTCCGAAGTATCACTTTCCATCCAGGTTCGTCTCTCGCATCACTGTAGAATACTTGTTCAATATGCAGTGGAAGGGCAAAACACTCTGGCCCAAATGGAATCAACCTCTCAAAATTTGCAATTGAGAACCCCCACTTGTCCTTTTTAATTGTAGCCGTGTTTCCTCGGTAGATGGCTTTAACCCATGAGCACATGAGGACGACGACACAGAAGCCACAATAATTGAGCTCCACGATCTCCTGCACATGCCCTACGTACTCTATGTCCGCCATGACCGGATTTGGATCCCGCAAGCCTGCACGGCATGGATGGTTGAATGTGGCGGCAACCCCTGAATCGCAGGTTTTCAAATGCAACTCCACCTCAGCCACTCGAATGTGATTTCCAAATGCCCACATACTTCTGTACTTTGTGGCGCGGCTGGATGGTGGTCGTGAAAGGTGCACCACATCTGCCTCTAGTTGCTGGGCATTGCCGTTTGTTTTTTCAAATTCCACCTCCATGTGCAGCCACTCTGGGAATGGAAGTGGCTCCCCCAATTCAGCCAGATATGGTTCAGGTCGACGGCCCCTTCGACAAGGATTCTGCCTCCTAAAGACCTGTCGAGCTACCGTCCTCTCGGAGTGGTACACTGCATACCTCCTGCGGCAAAGAAAAAAGCATGAGGAAGGCAAAGGATGCGAAGTATTTTCTATTCAGCATACAGATTTCAGCGCATGTAATACTATAAATTCGGGAGGAAGCTTCAGTGCCCCAAACTTCCAGCACTCTAGAAAGGTGCCGAAGCAGAAGATTCCGACTAACTTCAATATGACAGGTTCAAAGCGGTTTCAGGATTTCAATATGGTTCAGGCAATCCATTGTTCTACAAACGACTTCTTCAGTAATTTTACTTATGCAATAGAGCTTCCATAATTAGACACTTGAAAACGTACAAATCGTTGATTCCATTTTTGAGTTTCAAAAAGACACTAATCCCTTTAGTTAGCAGCTTCACAATTACATGCAATCCTCGCTCCTCTTCACATATCTCAATCATTGCAGTGACTTCCATAGGTTCACCTCCGTTTGCAGCAGCCACTTCCATTGTTTTCTGGCAAGGATGTCCTACCAATTCCGGTTCTCTATTCCCCGACAATGAAGCTTGCCTTCACTGCGACGTCCTTCACATTTTCTACCGACAGTGCCTATCTACTTCAAAATTTTTATTTACGTCTACATTGTACAAGAACACTGTAACAATATAATAACACTATAATAATAAAATTATACTACTACAATATAGTAATTCCAATATTGACAGTGGACTCCATACTACTCTCCACGCATGCAAATACTACAATAAACACAAACAACATCACAATATATGACAGAAGCCGCAAGTTTTCATTGTGGTTACCGTCCAGCATTATACACAAAGAAGGCCAGGTCCGGGCACTTACTCTCGATACAACTCCAACACAACGGCATTATCGCAGACGAACGCATGCAGCCACTTCTTCAGGTCATCGGATAAGATCCTCATCTTCCCTTTCCCTTCTAGTATTTCGTCTGTCATAGTTGAGTCTTCCTTGTCATCCCAAACACGTTTAGTAGTAGGGTGGTACTAGGACATATACTCCGTGATGAAGCCCAAAGCCTCTTCCACCTGATACCCTTGTGCTATGCTTCCCTCAGGCTTCGCCAAGTTGCGCACAAATGCTTTCAATCCCTTGTAGTACCTTTCGAAAGGATACATCCACCTCGTTTGTACAGGGCCACAGATGAATAACTCTTCCACCAAATGGACAGTCAAATGCACCATAATATCAAAAAACGAGGGGGGGAAGTCTTTTTCCATGGTCAATAATACCTCTGCCGCATCACTCAGCAGCTGCTGCTCGCTGTCATAGTGAACGACTTTGGTACACAATCGGCGATACAGGCGGCTCACATGCGTTATGGTGCGTACCACGCGAGGATCTCCTACACCCTTCAAGTATACTGGAAGCACTTGTTGCATCAAGATGTAATAGTCATGGCTCTTTAGCCCTCGGAGCTGCCCATTTGCGACTCGCTTGTGTAAATTGGAAACATATCCTGTAGGAAATCGAATGTTCCTCAAATTCTCGAGGAATATAGTTCTGTCGGTCTTCGAAAGCACATACGGTGCATCGGGAACAAAAAACCGGTCCCCATTTCCCCCTGCGGATTGTAGCCACATATGCAATCTGATTCCGTGTACTTGCATGTCCACACGAGTTTGTGGCTTATCTTTTTCTCCCAACAATGTCTTCACTATGTTTTCACATAGGTTTTTCTCGCAATGCATGACGTCCAAGATATGCCGAATTGGTAGTTTCTGCAAAGTCAAACAGTGCACTCTGTCAAAATCGGCAAGTTCTACTCAATTCCATTGTCACCGTCCACCTTCACTATCATTTTCATTTTTTAAAGGCCTTTGTCCTACATGTGACACAAGTAGATACTGCCTAGCCTTCTACCGCACTCAATGTACTTGTTATTGTGGTTTTATTTTACTATTTAGATTCAAAGCATCGACAGCAGTGTCAAGGGTGAACCTCATACCCTCATTCCCTTCCTAGAGGACTTTGTTTTTGGGTCATGCCGTTACAAACCGCTCTACAAAATAGAGAATAGATACATTGACACTTTCACTTTCACAATTCGGATGAAAACACAATTTATACTTATTCCCGTATGAACAAACCCCTGCTGTTTTCATGTCTATGTAAGTCCTTATTACATCCAAAATGGAAATTGATCGATTGGTATTTGAACTAACGACAATAGTTACTAAAGGACTATTCCAAGCAGGACTTATTTTGCTCGAGTCCTCCATGTCGGCTACTGACACTGGGCTGTTTACTGTTTTCTGATACTCATTGAGCACTTCTCATCATACTTCAACTTCCTAGGCATTGATAGTGCTATAACTAGGCAAAAATACAAAACTTCTACAACATGCGGACTTCCTACAGCCGAACAGTGTACAAGCACAGGTTTACCTCCCAGTAAGGCAGGCGGAAGAAGATGCTGAGTCGCTTAACACTATGCAACGTCACCGGATCGCGCGGGTCATCTTCTGAGCCACCTCCTGAAAGAAACTGCTCTCGTTCCGAACCAAATCTTCGGATGTCAACGCCAAATGCTCTTTGCGGAGGTGGACGGAACTCTTGCTCAACATTGAATGGTACTCTTGACGTGCGGTATCGATGGTCCACCAGCAGGAAACGACAGTGACCCATGTACACCATCTTCTTCAAAATATTTGAATGCTTTGCACATGTTTCACGACCACACACTGGGCACCCGCGGTAGCCTTTCACTTGCTGGCCTAAAATTAGCCCATACGCCGGCAGATCATTGATGGTCCACAGTAGGATTGCTCTGCCTCTGAAAAGTTGATGCTCTCTTGGCTGAGACATGTCCAGCATTGGGACCCCTTCCCACAGTCGCAGCAAGTCCTCTACAAGCGGAGCTAAGAAGACATCAAATACTTCACCCGAAGGAGCTTTTGCACTTGCAATACCTTCAGCTTGTTAGTTACTTCTCTTGAATTTTCTACCGTGGCCACAACGTGGTGCATACATGACGTTATACATACACAACATTATATATACTGCCCGCGGTAGAGTTCATGCCACAGTAGACACGCTAGGAGCGCCAATGCCGTTCACGCATACAGTACTCCGTTCCGTGGAAGCCAGCCTAACATGCATAGTTGCTTCAAAGTGAAAAGGTCACAATTTGAAGTAATATTATCCCTGTACCTCTAGACACGCCGCGGTCTTACTGTTGAGGACACACGCTACGGTTACCATACGTGGGATTATCAATAATAGAGGCCTCAGACATTGAATTTCTAGTCAAACATCTAGTGACATTTATTGCAGCATTTTGCCTATTTTGCAAAAATGAAGGTGTACCTAGACATGTCCGTCACGAGCGCACATCGAGGCTCAGTAGCGTAACATACTTGGGATAATCATGGCCAACGTCAAAAAAAACTTCCGTGTTGCCAACCACGGCGGTAGATTGTAAATGACGAGCAACAAAGGCCACACTGAGTGCTTGACGTTCTGATTTCCAAAGGGATTCACCCCGTCTGCAACAATCCCCAAGTACATGTTTCTCTCTTCCGCTGCAAAGCTTGGGTCAATATCCTTTACTGCGGCCCACTGAGGACTATCCACTACCAAGCGCATGATACCAGGTGGAGAGTGGTTTCTGGCATGCCATTTCATGAGTTCCGCCACTGGTGGACAACGGAACATGCGCTGCAGACGAGGTACAATGGGAAAATAGTGCAGCACTTTGACGGGGATGGTGTTCGATCCATGTACATATCGTGGCGCTCCACAGCTTGGGCACTCCGTCAATTGCTCCTTCTCCGGACCCTCATAGAGGATATGCCCTTCAGGACAGCAATGTATTGGTCGATGTTCAAGTCCCATGCTCATGACCATCCTCTTAGCCTCGTACGTGATGCGTGGCAATGAGTTTGCTCTAGGTAGAAGATCACCCGCCAAGAACATCAGCAACTCATCAAGAAACGTATGCGGCACACCATACAAGTTGCACATGTTCAACAACAGGATTCCGGCTTGTAACTGATTCACTTGACAGCCCTTGTAGACTGGCTGCGTAGATTCGTTGATTAAGTGGTCCATGTCAATGCCATCCAACTCTGGGTGCGCTAGAGGGTCAAAATCTGGGAAGTTGTCCTCTGGAGTCGCTTCAGCGGTCACATTCCTATGTATTTCATCGGCATGCTCAAATGCGTCGTGTAGCATTTGATGGACATAGACCTCCGTCCTTGCTGGCCACACGAAGTGTGGATCTTTTGGGTTTGGGGCACCTCGCCTATAGTTTTCCAACTCGATTCTTATACGTCCATCTGGACGTTGGATGTGTGTACTGTCCACTGCCTGCACAGTTGCATAGGAAGACATGAGAACCAAATCTAATTGAGTTGTAAGAAAGCAACCAAATCCAATTAAATTGTAAGAAAATCATACTGGAAATTTTAATGACGTTATCCTCCACTACGGATTGGTTGAAATTTGTTGTTATGGGCCACATGTACACCTCTATTCTGTAGTACATGGAAGATTTCTTACCAACACTGGAAATGGAAAGTAAGGATCGCGCCCGTGCTGCCTATGGTGTCTTGCTACTGTGTCAGCCCTCCGGATGCGTGCTCCTCGGCCTTCTCAACATGCGCACGGGTATTCCACACAGCCCAACCTCGACGCTATGGACCTCTCCATCTGATACGCACTTCCAAGTCTTCGAGGCCTCATTCTAGAAATTGCATTCATACATTGCAGTTTGAGACCTTCACTGAAAATAATGCAAGATTGAGGACAGCAAGAAGCATAGGCGAACAAGGAACAATGGTCAGAGCCAGTCATATTGCCCAGAAGGAGGACAGTAGTTGTACATGCTAATTAGAAAATCCTGTTTGAACAGGTAGGAGTAGGCCTTCTTATTTTGAAGGGTGACAGTTTTGAAATAAGCAATACGAAGACAAAAAAATTTCAATCGCTAGTCAATTCATTGGATAGCGCAGACATTTCAAGAGATCAAGCAAAGTTAATAATCCAATTACAGAAAGGGTAATAAAAAATCATGATTTCTCACCGTCACAGAGAAAAGAAATCCCCCCCCGGCCACGAAACGGGCATCATACTCAAACCTTTTTTTTTTAAAAATGCCCTTGTCATATAATCCCCGTGTTTTTATCTAAAAAAGGTCCTCCTCATAAAAGACTTTTGTTGTTTTCAAATTTGCCCTCGTCCAAAAAAATTGCTAGGTGTTAGAGAATTATCTTATTCGAAGGCTCACATGAATAACACCTCAACCTCATAAGTGCCCTGTACTGTTTAAGAATAATTTGAGAGTGACAAACATACGTTGAGGAACTGGACCGATTCATCTCCGGCACAACATGTCAGCTATTCACACTGAAACTACTGGTCATCACTCCCATTTTTCCTAGGTTGCATTCTCGTGCATCCCACTACGGTGTCACAAAATTATTATGTGCGGAAGAAGAGTAGGTACGAGGAAATGTCACAGTCTAGGTTACTTGAATGTGCGATCTATATTTCATGGAATTCTGATCCCAACTTCAATGTCCTGACTTACTTGGATGCTGAATTGCTGAACCTTTACAAATGAACGTCTTTCAGACATGCCAATGACCCTATTGTGCATAAGAATTGATTACTACTACAACACTTTTGCTTTCCCATGCATCCAAGGCCGTCTTCATTATGGGAATTGCGGTGTAAATTACAAATGAAAAAGAATTTGGAGGATGCCTAAGTTTTCATGGCGAACATTGTCTTCAAGCAATAGGAATGATATACTTGTACTTACCTCAAATGACGTTACCCGTGCACAGCTAAAACATATCCCGATGGAGCCACTGTACAACTTCAGTCCTTCTCCTGCTGTCCTGAATTACAACAACCAAAGTACAATTAGCGTCTCATGACAGTCCTGGGAAACCCTAAACCCTTCTTGCGCAATCTTTTGAAACGAACGCTTGGATGAGCTCCAATGTCACAATTCTCAAGCAAACATTCATAATTTTCTGAGGCTAGTGTTCTTGTTCACTTCAAACCATGAATTCAAGAGGAACATCCTAGCAGTCTCCACTACTTCAAAGGGAAATGTCTATGTCAGAATTCAGGGAAGTGGAGTTGGCTTCTGCTCTTTCGGCAGCCTAGCCAGCTGTGCACGGAGTGGAAATTGCTATAGTGGATGTAAAAATTGAAGGCAATTCAGTCATGGTTTGCGATCAAAATTTTTGGAAGACTAACCTGAACGTGCAGCGTGAACACTATGGCAGGTTGTTCCAGCGCCAACCGAACGCTCCAGCGAAGTGGAGGAGGTCGCGCGAAACCTACCCTTCCTTGCCCATACACTAGCTACAAGCGCAGCCACCGAACAACCGTAGAGTGGCAGAGTGGAAGTTTTCAATCAGACTGCTGAGTTTTCACTCGAATTCCATTTTGTATTCAAATGAGGAGGTGGTGCACGGTTTTGCTAAGGAAGTGAGGTAGCGGACCTGGACGTGAGGGAATTTTTCGTTACAAATTAAAACGAACGTTGTAAGAAGGGCCGCCAGGTTTGCTAAGATTCGACAGAATGGTAGGGCGTCCATATCCGAACTCATAAATTGCACCATCTCATGAGATTTGGCTGCCGGCAGTTGTCATTGCCACAGCTCCCTCAATTGATGAATTTGGTGACCAATAAAGCACTGATTCCGAGGAGCATCACTATTAGCACAATCGCAACCTTTGCGATGAAACCCTTGCCATTGATCCGTGGATGTTATACGTGTGGTGGACGAAATTCATCCACGTTTTGGGGATTGTCCATCGCGTCCTCAGAGAATGGAGAGTTTTTACTGACCATGTGTCTTGGGTCTTCTTTCCTGAGTGTCATTGCTTCGTGAGTGCAAGTCCTTTGAGTATTGAGAAGTATAGTTCGTGTAGTGATCGGAATTGCGCTGAGGCCATTGCTTGTTTGTAGCAGATTGACAGGGGAGGTCGATTGCGGGAGTTCACAAGATTTTGTCGGGCCAACAAAACGTACTCTTCACCGGCTGTCAAGGGAGGCTGCAACTGCTGGAGACGATCCTTAAACCTCTATCTTGTTTTTTTAGTCGGACAAGAAGGTCATATTCAATCTTGCATGTTTGGGTTGCCTTCTGAATCGTATTGGTATTGCTGTTAGTGGGGAGGAAGTAGACATAGCAATTGGAGTTAATTTGCATTTGTAATTGATTCCCACAAATACTGGAAGCGTGATCGGGAAATTGAAGAGGGTGTGTAGGGATTTTGACGGCAACAAGAACAACTCTCATGCTCACACGCCTATTTCATTCATTTCGTACAAAGAGTTCCTAGAGTTGGCATTGGCTGAGGGGGCACGTGTAGACAGAGGTGAAAGAAAGTTTAGTGACGGATTTGCCAATTGCTTGGTGTGTCATCAGAAATTGAAGGTCGGCTTGGCAGAAAGTGCCTGCAAAGACAACCATCGGTGCTTTTGGCAGGTGAGGCGTACTCAGCGGAAGCAGGTAATGTCCTCTAAGTAGTTGTACATGGATAGAATGGAAGGGAGATTATATTCACAAAGCTATGGAGTCTTTGAGTTCCTGAGTATGAGGAATATAGAGTTATTCATGTCAGAAGTGATTTTCAGCTTCTTGGGATCTGAAGGACTCTCTGTGGATAGTACAGGCATTTGCAAAATGACGTTTGGTCCCGTAGGAAATGTGGGCAGAGGAAAGGCAGTGAGAAGTAGATGGAAGTGTTTGACATCTACAACTTAGGCTTCAGTGCACAAGAAGTATAATTAAGAGATTGAAAACGCACTTACTTGAACTGTAGAGCGCGTCCATGTCTGTAATCACTTCAGGAGCAGAGGAAGTGTCAAGTAGGGCAATAGACGAAGTACTGATGAATGTGTTGAATGTTGCCTTGCAAAGGCATCTGTTGACTTCCACGAACGCATTACAGAAGACCGATCTAGTAAGTTCAAAACTCATGCCCTTGTCAATTCTTCTGAAAGCAATGCTTAATGATCCATTGTGGAGGGTGTCATGCATTTTAGTGTTTTTTTGAAATTGTTGAATACGGCAAGGTAGTATTCATGAACCAGGATTCTTCAAGTCGTTCAGAGATGACTTGTATGGAAATGTAACTGAATTTGAAAGAAGGTAGTGAACCTACTGGACGCATTTAGGAAGATTGTGTCTCCATAAGTTCTTGGGTCTCTTTTTGCTTAACAATGCAGAAGGAAGAAAATGAGGACTCGCTGGAAGAGCCTGTCGTGAATGTCATTTGTATCGTAGATGTGGTCGTTGGTATTCGAGTTATGCTGTCGAGGCAGAAGTTTAAATCCATGCCCTGCATTTCTCTCCCAAGGTAGCAACTCCTATTTAAGTATGAAGAGATTTATTATGTTTTATTTAACAAATTACTATGACTAAATTACTGATGAAGTCTGTGGTGATACATATCTCATTGGGAATAGGACCTGTAGAGCTTTCAGAATATGCGTTTTGGGTAATAAAGATGTTAATCTATAAGTAGATAAAAGATATAATAAGTGACAACTATGCATTTTATTCTGCAAGCGTGCGAGAACATTTCGTCTTTGAATTTTAGAGCTTATTATGAATTTTAAAATATAATGAGGGCATAATAAGAAGCTTCATTCATTATTAGTTATTATAAATGAATAAAAAAGTCTAAATTCACTAATTATAAGTTACTGCAAATAAAGAAGGAAGTCTAATTTGAGTAATCACGAATTATTCCCCCTGCCAATTAGAACTCTTCCCCCCCCCCCGCCCCCCGCGATTTCTCTGTTGGAAGTGCTAGAGGGTTTTGTAATTTGCATAGTTTTATTTCCTTTGCTCGAATGTGTAGGAGGGCGACATCATGCCGCAGCAGAAGGAGACGTTCGAAAGCTGGCATAAAGAGATAAGGTTAGCCAAAAAAGCGTCCGGCGTGGTACAGGAGGAGACGCAGTCAGAAGGTCGGCGGACGCCGAACACCGAAAGCAGAGGCAACAATCAGAAACAGTCTCCGCCGAAGAAAGGCATGAAGCATAGTCCATTTAAAAAAGACACATTCGGAGGTCATGCAGTTCTACCAGAAAAGAGTACATCACCTGGTGACGACTTAATCATGGAGGAAGTGTTGTTACCAGAAGTCCGTGGAAAGCAAAGAAGCGATTCATAATTGCGAGAAGACAAACTGCAGAGCAATGCATGTCTCAGTCCAACTGAGACGAGGTCGGGAGGTGGGTCCAGCAAGCGGAGTGAGGGAAAGAGGATCCCGTTAACATTGGAAGGAGGTATGTGTTTCATGTTGCTTGTGCATGGAAGGAGTAAACAGAATGTAGCGGTAGCCGGTTTAGGACTGATACATGTCTGAAATCGGTGCTAGTAAATTGATGCCTTCTCTATTGCATGTGACGTTGGAAAGAAGGCCGTGCGCCACCCGTGAAGGATGTGCTCCGTAGAAGGAGTTTGGAGAACAAAAACTTCTCCCCGGAGCGAGGACAAAAGAGAGCTAAAAGTGGGAGCAGTCACCAAGACGAAGGCCGCAATGTACAGCCATCGAAGAAGAAGGCGGTGTGTATAAAGACTGTACACGACGACCACAAAGACGAAGGCGCTGCGGACAAGGGTGTGAAGCGTGCGCAAAGCCGGCCTCGTCTTCATGTAAGGCGGGCGCATTATTGAATGCATGTATTCATGACTTGCACCAAAAATGAAAACGTCCATGGTGAAGCAGTCCTGACGACGCCGAGATGACTTGCAAATCTCTCCCGACATATGTAAGAAATTATAGGAATGTTTACAGTCCACATTGTAAATGACGAAGTTCAAACTCTCCTCAAGGACCTACTCCAGCAACAGTTGCTTGTTGCTCACATTGCGTAGACTAAGACGGCTTAATGAATGCGGCCATGTGATGTGTGGCATTGATTGCAGGCAAGTGCAATCGCAACGAAGAAGTCTAATGCAAACCAGATCAGAGGAAGCGCTCATCGCAGTAGGATTGACTGGACACCCCCGACGTCTGAATCCAGTGAGGAAGATGGAAGCCATTAGGGACGCCGAAGTACACATAGTGTGGGAAACCCAGGAGGGCAGGTTGTAACACCTACAGAATCTACAGAGCAGCTTATGTCGGAAGACAATTTGGAGGGGGGACATGGTAGCAGACCCCTTAGTGATGCCGACACTGGAGGAGAAAACGATAGCTTAAGCGACAGCAGCGGTTCAGGTTCCGAGTCTTCGGACTTGGACCCCCATGTGGAGCTGCATGCGGAGATAGTGAAGCGAAAAGAACGACGAGAGAGGCAGAAGACAAAGGATAAAAGCATAAGGCAATGTGAACGGTTTGGGAAGAAACCATTCTATTTGACTGTAAACTACCGCGGGGCACCATACAGAGATGGTGAATCTGAGTGGAGGTCCGACATTAACAAACTGGCAAAAGCTTTGGACCCGTCTGTGATGGACATTTGCCAGCAGCCTCCGGCAGAGATGGCAACGTTGAGGAAGCGATTACGACAAAACTTTGAGTATAGTGCAGCAGTCGATCCACTGCTAATTAGGAGGTTGGTGGGAAGCGCCATTGCTTAGTATCGCTGCAAGCTCATGAAGATGATAGCAGCAGGCAAGAAGCGCTCATCTGGCTTCGACGAACGCATTTGGAAGCGTCTGAAGCGAAGCCAGCAATGTCCAGCACATGAGGAGAAGTCAGAGAGGATGAGGAGAGCAAATCAAAGCCGCGTGAATTTAGGGAGGACTGGACCAAGAGGGGAACAAGGAATACGGGAAATGCTTCGTGAAAAATATGGGAGGTCCCCTGACTATGAGGAAGTTTTTGCGGAAATGACAAGGGATAAAGGGTACGGTGGTGTGTCGCAACGTAGGAGACTTGTTCATGAAGAGAAGGGGAAAAGTGTTGACAATGAAGGATCAGGCAGTTCGGATGATGACGTCGAAGTAATGGAAGAGCAACCAGGGAACACAGGCGGTGTCAAAGGAACCTCCAGCCACATGGGAGAGGGTGCAGATGTTGACGCGTAGGAAGTAAGTCGTCTACAGATGAAGATTGTGGATTTGGAGGCGCAGTTGGCAGCGACAGGAAAAGATGAGGAAAACAACGTCGACATTCAGAATTAGGCGGAACACGAGAGATGTCAGCAGCAACAAGGACGGTAGGCACTAATATTTGCAATATTGCTTTGGCGCAGTGTACAGAACGGCGTTGCAGCTTCTCATGTGTAGGTTGTCAAGGTTAAGCACAGTGGGTTGTTGGGATGCTACGGGTTTTAGTTGTATTTCTTCATTTGACCGGCAGCTAGTACTAGTACCATATTCTATGCAAGTGCTGGAACTTCCAAGCATGAGTCCGGTATAAAGTATTCTGTGCATGTGCTGGAACTCCCAAGCATGAGTTTGGCATGTAGTATTATGTGGAGCATTTGTCATGAACGGCTTGTTGATAGTGTGACAGTGTCACATATGTAACAGTGAGACCATTCATGGACAGGAATAGAACAGTATCATGTAAGTTATATTCCATTTCTCGCTTTGTGGATGAGGCTCCAACCCTGTCTTTTGGTTATTCTGCATGTATCATTGAAATGTTTTGCTTATAGATTGTACACGAGTATGTATATGCATAAATTCCGTTCGGAATAATGTGAATGTTGGAAATGTTCCATATGGACGGTAGAAGGTCCGGAAATTGAAATACAAGAAAGAAGAAGGAAAAAAAGGGTAAGAAATAAGGAAAAATGAAAGAAAAAAAAAAGGGAGAAAAATTAAAAAAGGCAAGAGAAACAAATTAAAATTGAAAAATGAAATAGAAAAGTAGGGGCCCAAAATTAAAATGGGAAAAAAAAATTGTAACCAATGTGAAGACAGTATGTGTTACTATTCAAAGGGCACACATGTGGGCAGGTGATGTATTACTGCGTATGAAAAACATCCTGTCATTGTGGATGAAAGTCATCCTTCTTCCGCGGATGAAATCCATCCAACAGAGATGGATGAAATCCATTATCGTACAGTGGATGAAATTCCTCCCATTAACTGCGGAAGTGCGAAAGTGAAGAAACACAATGGCAGATACCTTGTTTCTGACAACTTCTAGTACTGGAAGTAGAAGCAGACCTTACTGACAAGCCCAGAAAGATGAAAGCAAAAGATAGCCACGTTGTAAATCCCCTGTGGCAGCTCTTCAAAGGCTCTATCTGACGTGGCATGAATCAACTGGACTGAGTTGTATTTTGTCCGAATCAAAATGTCCTAACCAACTATAATAATCAACATGTTATTCTTGTTTTTCATGTTAAAACGGACAACGAATTTTCTAGTAGTGTGGCCCTCATTTTAAGGCTCTCTACATAGTAGTTTGCAAGTTTGGTGAGTTCATTAGACTCACCGATTGAATGATCATTCTTATTGTTGTTCATTGCTAATTGAGTGCTCTTCCCCGAGAGCAATGCTTCTACCAATATAAACTTACTAGGAGTAGTGTTGTACTAGCAAAATAATATTCACCTCTTACTATTGTAATCAAATATGCTCTCATAGAGCTTCTACAATTCATCAGATACAAGTGTATGTGAGTGTGTATATATATATATATATGGAGATTCTTACAATAATCTTAGGATGAAACTAATAGTGAATGAATGACTAAGTCTCAACAAAAATATTTGATGTCATGAGAGACAAGAAATAAACAATTCAAGAGCGGATAGTTACAACATTAGATTCTAATGGAGAATAGAAGACCGAACACTCTAGTTTGGTCTGAGGGACTTTGTCCTTGTAGGTGTTTGCAAGAAACACTTTGTATTATTTGTTGCGTTTCGAAGTATTTGTCCTTATGCACTTCTAATACTAATAGTACATTCTTAAACTATTTTCCAATATTAACGTTAGATTTGGGGCATTCATTCTTAAAGTGTTACTTGGATCATGTAATACTTGCTCTTATGTTATTAGTCGTATTTGTCAAATGACAATTACTTTTCATCAGTCATTTGTGAGCTTGGTTTACATCCATCCATTTGTTATTGATGAGGCCCCCTTACCAACCTTCATTTATCTAATAAGTAATTTGTCCCGATTTTTTGCCTTGTTGCTTAGAATTTTAAAATTCTTGCCTTCATGACCCTCCCTGTGTTGCTTGCCATTCTTGCTCATGTTCATTGCACCAAGGATTTTTGCCTAACAAACAATTGTGCGTACCTATAATTTGGAAGCATTGGACATTCATGTTGATTATGGAGAAGTAGACGATTTAGGACATCCCTCAAGACCTGCAATGGCATTAGAGGTTAGTGTGCATGACGGAAGAGAGAGGCATTGACAACTAAGTCCTTGATGTTTTATGGTGAGTGGCATTTACCAATCTCACTTTTTTGCCACCTGGAGATGTTGTCCATGATTGCATGGAAGCTACTAGTTAGATAATTTTTTCTATGCCAATCAATTTTTTCAATCTCTAAGCAAATAAGGCCTTTTATTGTTTCAAGCCCTTATTACTAATTATGAACTTCTTGCAAGGGCAAGAATCCATGCTTGTCAAAAATCTTGTAGACATATCTTTCCTATGGAGACTAATCGAGAGATTGATCTTGTCATCTTTCAAGGAGTGATGCTACCAATGCCAACATTAAAATATGTTGAGCTGGTAAAAAAGCCCATGGTGCAACTTTTGTGCAATGATGGAGATTTAGATGACAAAGACAATTGTCTCATCTCTGAATGAATTCCGCTAAATAGATTTTCTAAATAAGTTTCTTTATGAAATTTTTTTTACTTGTGAAATGATTCTACAATGATGTTGAAATAATACTAACAAGTGGTACTTGTGATTTAAATTTGTTGCAAAGGTTTAGAAGTTTTGTCCTCTATTCATGGCTCGTTCTAAAAATGCTTTTACTTAGTAAGCCTTGAAAAATCTTTTTGCCTACACATCTAAGTTTGAGTCAATGTTTCTTGAATCTCTTTTAGTGATGAATAAATCTATGTTGAGAATGTTCAAATTAGAGATACTCCTATTGTTTTACAATTTCTAAATGTGGTTGCTCCCAATGAAGATTAGTTCAGATGAGGATGAAAAATTTCCACATGGCTACTCACTATTGACATCTACATCAATATCAAGGCCTTCATTTGAGTCTCATCAAGCAGTGCATCCTTTAGATCAACTTGCATCTCACATATTTAGGAATTTATCTTTATATGTTTTATCTTGCATTGCATCACTTTATATTGTATCGGTGATGTCAATTTGCCTCTATTTTTACATACTCAGTGAGACTATCTAGTCCTCTATTTAGTGTTTTTTTTTGCATTTTTCTACTTATATGGCTTATTGCCTCTTTTCTATTTTTTCTAATCTTTATGTCAAATATTAAATGTCAAATCTACTATAAGAAACTTGCGTTTTAGTTGACGTGCCCTAATTTTTTTAAACGGATTTTAGGTGATGTCCAATGCAACAAACCCATTTTTTATGTCAAAAAAAAATTCCAACGTAACATCAATGTTGACGTAAAAACATAGGTTTGTTGCATTGGACATCACCTAAAATCCGTTTAATAAAATTAGGCTTGTCACCTAAAACGCAAGTTTTCTATAGTGTATATCTATTCATAACATCTGTATGTTCCAATCCTCTTGATGCTCTTTGCATTGAATTTCATCACCAAATATTTTGCACAAGCATTGGAATCCAATGACGTGATTACAGGTTTGAACAAAATTACCACCCGAAAATAATAACAAATTTTTTTTGGACTCCCGGCTTCATGCTCTCATGAAGTGTTTTTGTTTATTCACAATTATTTGGCATTGGGCTACATCCAAAAGATTTTGGCTATTTCTTTTTACGATGGTGGTCAAAATAGTCAGATTATTACTGCTTTTTAAGACCAGTAGCCAAATTTGACCTAATTATCACCAAGTATCACAAGAGTAGTGAACAAATAGCTACAGTAGCTACTTCTCCAAAATGATTTTAAAAAAAAGAAAGAAAAACATTGCTCTCATGGCATTCCTCCTTTCTGCTCTGCCGAAATAGATGAAATCAAATCCCTAAGAAGAGTGTTTCAAAAAATAAACAAAACAAAAAACAAAAACAAAACAAAAAACTGGAATGAATTCTCGTTCGGACGTTTAGACTGGCATCCGGCAAGTAGGGTTTTTTTTTCATTTTTATTGAAGTGCCGTAGTGGCAATATTGAATGTTATAGTGGTGCTCCAAATTTCAACATTCATCCACATATTGAATAGAAAATATCATATTAGCACATATCACATATCCGTAATTCAATTTTCATCCAAAATCTGGCAATTTCATCCATGATTTTTTTTAATTTAAAGTTTTCAGGCGATTTTCCACCTTTTTAGTACCATTTTTTTTCTGTAGGCATGGTGCCACGCCATAAAATTTGGTGCAATTTTGCACCAAATCTCCTTAAAAAAACCCTGCCGGCAAGAGGGACTTTTGATAAGAAAGAGGGGAACGTTCCTGGAGAGCGTGCATGTGGGAACGGGAGTGGTGGGGATGGGGGTTAAGGCGACTGGAGCTCTAAACCCTAACTCTCTTTTGCTGCTGCGGAGTCGTCGTCGTCCTCGGTGCAGCCATCGCTTCGCTCTTCCTCTCGCCGAGGTCTTAAGCTGCCCCGCCTGCCACCATGCCGAAGCAAATCAGCGAGATCAAGGACTTCCTGCTCACCGCCCGGCGCAAGGACGCCCGGAGCGTGAAGATCAAACGCTCCAAGGATGTCGTCAAGTTCAAAGTCAGGTGCTCCAAGTACCTCTACACCTTGTCCGTCTTCGACTCCGACAAGGCCGACAAGTTGAAGCAGTCCCTGCCCCCCGGCCTCACCGTCCACGACTTGTAAGCTTAAAGAGAGGAGTGGAGGCCCCGCGGGAATTCACCACATGCCAGATTAGGGTTTCCCGACTCCGTGGTGAGTAGCAATGGCTAGTGAACTTGGAATTGGAAAAGCAGTATGGGGGTGCTAGTTTGAGAGGGACTACTCGTTTTTTCTCTGTCAGGACCTTTTGTACCAGGGCGACTTTTACCTGAGGATTTTCCGCTGTTGGGAGACTGTCAGCATCTCTTAATCTCTTTGGGGTGAATTGTCATAATGGTTATGTGAGTGTTTAGTTTGTATTTTCCTGATGCCCTCTTTTGCATGTTGCGGTTGTGATTTTCCATATGCTCGAGAATTGGTTGATCTTGTTGAGCTTCATCCGAATGCAAATTTAGTGGTCGGATGAGGGAGCAGGAACTGAAAGAACTGATCCATTTTGTGTACCTATTCTTGCTGTCTGATACCTGATAAGGTGTGGTTCTGCTGTCATAATGTGAAATTGCTTTTAGGTTTATCGACATATGCTTAAAGAAAGTGTGCTTTCACATCCTGATTCCGTCTAGGGTACTTTCTTCGAGTCATACAGCTATGCTTTCCGCAATGTGTGTTTGAAGTTAATTAGGTTTTCCTTGTTGTGTGCCGTCAGATCTTGTGAATAATTTTACTCATAGTATTTCATTTTCTGTCTTAATGAGTGGTATCGGTCCATGTGCATGACCGCGAGGTTGTTCGTGCTGTTGGAGATTGCATCATTATGGGGACTGTTCATTTTTTCTTTTCCTTGTGTCACTTTTTTCCGAGTCCGATATTTTTCTGGGTCGCTCGACCTCAGAATGCTATGCTATAATAACCGTCCGATCTTGATGTAGTTGTGGATTTGTTCGTAGAAATATGTCGGCCTCTCTCTTTTCAGATCGTTCTTTGCTTCGCACCAGGTACGATTTTTAGGTTTTCGGGTGTTGCGAATTGCATTGCATGATAGCCGCTGCTGTTGGAGTCTTTATATACCAATTGCTCTTAGATTTTCGATGTGGAAGTTCTGCGTGATCATGCTCAGATTTGATTATGATCTCCACTCAGTAAATGGAGACTGGTGCTCCTGAAATGAGTCGTCTGTATCAGTGGTCTTCGTGGTTTTCTGGTTAACAGGTGATTTAATCACTGTTTAATCACCCTTTTAATCTTATGAAAAGTCATGCAATAGGGCTGCACTGCTGGAGAGCACAACCCAGAAGGTCAGCGCCGACGAAATTCATGATTTTACGATCAATCCATGCATCTGACGAAACTCCCACAAAAGTAATCTTTGTACTTTGCATTTGTGATTTTAAAGATGATTTTGACCTTTTGAATGATTTTCCTTGCTTTGAGCAATTAAATTAAAATGAAGTTATCCAAGTCAAGTCTCACTCTACATAAACAAATCTCTAAAGTGAATATTTTTAATAGATTAAAGTTGAAAGCCAGTAACCATGTTTTCTAATATGAAATGATATGAAATTTAAACAATGATGTTCTACACTAATAACATCCATCCGTGGTGGAATCTTTAGATTGTGTCATGTGTATTTTGTAAACTGAATGATTTTTCTTCATCTTTTTTCTAAAAATTAATAACAAATTCATCTTATTTAAAAAATTTGTGAATTTTTATATTCATGGATGACATATGATTTCATCTTTGAGAAATGAAAAGATTCTTTTTATTCATAAGGGTGTTTTTACACTATGGAATACAAGGTTTTTTGATACAATGTACTAAAATGTACTCATATTGTTTTGCGAAACTTGAAAAATGTTCATGATAAATGCACATTGAACATAAAATGCAAGACAATGTGGAAGAGAGAGGCCACCTAGGCTATTTTACCACCCAAAAATGAAATCTAATTTTTTTTTCAAGTGCTCTATAATAGAAAAAGTTATACCAAAAGACTATTTCATCACTATGCCATCATGAACATTAAATTTAAACTTTGCATTCTAGAACTATTGTGATAATTTTTAGTTTTCTCAATATAGGTTTTAGCAATTGAAATAATTTTGTATTTCAAGTTCATACTACTTTAGAATAATATTGAAATTTTATATTCAACTTTGAAAGTCAAAATCATATACTCTATATTTTATTTTAAGGATTTATTGAACCACATTTTTTTTTTAATGTTTATATGTATAAATTGTAAGGTTTGACTTATCTTGAATTTTTTGTAGAAGGTGGGATTGAATGTCATAAATTATCTATGGAAAAGAAGATTAAACAAGCTAGTACAAATTTTAGTGTAAATAGCAATATTTCAATGCATAATAGGACTTTGTATACCTTAGTATGCAAATACCCATATACACATGCAAAATGGAGCATATAGAATAACAAACTTTGAGATTTTATAGCGTAGGAATTATTTATGGTCTCAATGCCCTTTCATATAGAAAGCCAAATTTTGCAAATAAAACATCACCTTGAATTGCAAATAAAACAACCTCAAAATCAAACTGAGGTCAAATAGGATAAAAAGAAGTTCAATCATAACCTTGCATTAAGAAAACTAATCACCGTCACCATAGCCTTTACGGAGTAGAATCAATAATAGGAAACTTAGACCAATGAAGTAGGAGAAGGTGCAACGGAGGTGCCCAAGATAGTGCTACAAGAGAATTCCAATGAATCATGAAGCCCAAATGGCTTCATGGCTGGCAATGACAACATTAGGATTGTCGTGATGGGAGACTCATATTCTATATCTCAAATTTGTTGCAGTAGTCTATTCACTTCTCTCATAGAAGGTCAAGCCTTAAGATTGGGAAGGCAACAAAAGAGTCCCAATTGAAGTAAATTAACAACCATCGCCGTTTGAATTTCTTGGTCCACATCTGCAAATATGGATTCAAAGGAAATGCTACAATTCAAGTTGGAAGAATGTGATGGCAAGCTAGGAAGTAGGAACTTGTAATCTTTCATCATAAATAGGTACAAAGTCACTTGATGGTTCAAAAGTCCCAACCATTCTTGAATCCGCCATACCATGACCAATAATACAAGATCTTCAGGTTCTATTGTTTGCAAATCCAAGGGACGCCTTCCACACACCACTTCCAACACCAAAATGCCAAAACTATAATCATCGGATTCTTTTGTGGCTTTGCTCGTGTATGGCAACTCAAGAGCCATATAACCAAATGTACTTGCTGCCAAAGTAGTCTTGATTAATTTGTGGTGATCTATCAAACGAGCAAGTCCAAAGTCTCCAATGTAGACTTTGAAATTGGCATCCAACAACACATTGCTGGACTTGATGTCTCGGTGCAAAATACAACTCAAGCAATCCTCATGCAAGTATCCTAGAGCTGCACCCACCTCTTCAAGAATAAATGCCGCATTTTCAACGATAGGATTTCTTGGCTTCCATTTTTGTGAAGCCAATCATTGAGGGTTCCATTGGACATGTAGTCATATATCAATAACAATTTGTTTTTTTCTTGACACCATCCATACAAGCTCACCACATTTCGATGTCGAATTTGGCCTAGACTTACCACTTTGGCATGGAAGAGGGCTTGAGCTTGTTTATCTTCCAACATATTGATTTGTTTCACAGCTACCAAAATACCACCACCTAAACCAAACATAAGTTTAATAGTTCAAACCTCTTTTGCAAACAATTGAATTGTATGCATCTTAGGAAGATTGCATATACTTAGATGTAAGATAACCATGGAAGGTTTCCAAGCTATAGGAACTCCAAAAATGTATTCACAAATTGACAATTTTGCAAAATTTTGAACTTTGGGAATTTCCTCCATCTTTTGGATTTGTTGGCTTTTTCTTCAAGCCTTCTTCAAAATGGACATGTCTATACTAGTATTTTACTCCACAAAAATTTTGAACACCCTATATTTGGAATTTTATGTCTAAACTAGTACATTTCTAATGTGTCACAGCACATTAAAGACAAATTTACACAAAATAGACAATGCTATACTAGGATTCTGGGGGTGTCAATTTTATAGTACTTACTCTAAACATAAATGGACCCTTAAATTAGTTGATGCTTTCCTCTAAACAATGAATAGAGTGAAAATTTCAAATGGCAATTGCATTCAATGAGTAGGGCTTGAGGAACTAGGAAAGGAGAATCTTTTGGTTGAAGATATCTTTGTAGGCTACATATTATTTGTTATCTTAAAAGTCTAAATTTAACCATATTATCTAAATTTAGAATATTAATGGCATGACAACTACTTTTAATTCTAAGACGCATTAAAGTTTGAGATTGGAAAATCTATGTATCTTTTGCATTTGTGAATGCACTTCTAAGAGTATTTGTAGCATGGAAACACCCCATACCAAATTGTAGTTCACAAAAAGACCTACTTTAACCTATTCGGAAGGAGTTTTGATCCTTGCTTTATAATTTTTTTGAATCACAAGTCTTCTTATGGTTTCAAAGAGACAAATGGGTACAAAACGTATTTGCATGATAAATCTTCACATGATTGATTGTTTAACTGTCAAGGGACAAGCCTTTGACCACTATGTCAAACATTGAAGTTATTCTTTTCACATATTCCTATTTTGCAACTATATATGAATGAAGTTTTCTATATATATTTTTTAGAGATGTTATTACATGTCCTCTATGAGTCGTTGACAAATTGAGATTCTTTTGAAAGTACTTTGAATTTATTGTGAGTTTTTGAATATTAAGTGAAAAGATTTCTTATGAAATACAAAATTTGCTTAAAAAATCTGAATTTTTTTCCATAGGTGTATAGTATAGTATATAGCAAAATGCTATGGTACAAAGATATTTACAGTGTCTTTCCAAAATTAAAAAAATTAGCCTTTGGTAATAGGCGCCAAGGTCAAATAGCAATCAAATATTTGTGTATAGTAATTTTTCAACAACTCAAATTAGAGTAGAAATTAGAATTGATAAGCTTCATTTCATTAGTCCGTTCCAAATTCAAAAACAATCATTTTTATGGTTTACATTTAGATCCAAAGAAAGGAGTAGAATTTACCAAAACACACTATACAGTGATTTATGGACTTGCCATTTGTTTATTTAGAAAAGTTAAAAAGCATTACAAGGAGATGAATACACTTGTTACATTGAAGAAGCAATATGTACCTCTACGTTAGCAATTGAATGTTTTTAGAGCTTGAACTATTTTAGGACTTCCTACCTTAGTTGCAAAATGGGAGCATACAAAAAGAGGAACTTTGAAGTCTATCAAAGTGGTCACTAGTCCGTCCTTTTAGGGTTACTTAATAGCATCTCCCTAAGATGGACGTCCAAAAGTCAATGAAAAATCTAATTCTACAAAACCTCCAATTCTCACCTTCGAAAGAGCCCTTGTAAACAACTCCTGATCCGCCGCGTCCGAGCAAATTTCTTTCATCAAAGTTGTTGGTTGCCTTGTGGAGCTCGTTATACGAAAAGACACGAGGTCCAGTAGAATATCGTAAAGATGTGTAACTGGTGGATGGCGTTGCAAATGAATAGATGGACCAGAGAATCACCGAGGCAGCCAGCGTTCCAAATAAAACTCCTCCTGCGGTTATACTAATCCATTTTCTTGACCTGAAATAGTGAAGCACCATTTGGAGCTTAGACTCGGATATCTCGGTGCTGAAGAAGCTCCAGGACAAGAGCTCATGCTCTTCCACAAAGTTGACATCTGAGCTTCCCCAGAACGTGAGGAACACGTCGTCTCCGAGCTCCTTTGGAAATTGGAAATTGGAAATGAGCAACAGAGGTTGCGAAGGTTTGGGATTTGATCCGTCTGCCATCCTGATTTCTAGTGTCTCAGATGAGCTGTCGAAATCAATCCATGCCGTCAATGTTCTCCCACTGGAGAAATACGAGCAATGCGTGTCATTGCCACAAAGGTTGTGGGTGTACGCTTCCAGATCATATTCATATTTAAGATT
The DNA here is from genome assembly GCA_951799445.1 of Pseudisothecium myosuroides. Lineage (NCBI taxonomy): Eukaryota > Viridiplantae > Streptophyta > Bryopsida > Hypnales > Lembophyllaceae > Pseudisothecium > Pseudisothecium myosuroides. Next base: position 3,803,292 of record OX637291.1, on the reverse strand, counting down.
TTTCTCAACCCTGATGAAGTTATTGCTGGGCTCCGTGTGGCTATTCGGATAATATCCTTTTTCAAAATAGACAAAAAACCCTGGAGCAGTGAGTGTATCGATTTTAATTTGTACCGGTACCCGCCTGCATGCATTAACCTTTCCCGGTTGGAAGACAGTATCGTTCAGGATAGCCATGGGTAATTTAGCGATGAGGGCAAAGCAGAATCCGATCTCTTCCGAGGCCTTTTTACTGTAATCCCAAGGCAAGCCGTGCGTGGTGAACGTGAAGGAGAAAGAGGTGCTGAAGGAAGCCACTCTCCCAGTTGCGCCATTCTGAATGTGAACCGTTTTCCCATAAAACAGAGCTCCACAAGAGCCTCTGGAAGCACGAGTCCTGGCACCTGCGTTGATGTTGTAGGAACGATTGGCGGGATCGTACGCAGCATCTCCCACTGCCACGAAATCGCCATGAGATTCAGGCGAGAAGGAGGGGAAAGTGATTTGCGTGTCTGCATTTGCAGGTGAGAGAAGGAACGCAAACACGAAGGTGAGCCGTAGGATTGTCTTTGGGGACAACATTGAATCAATCAATTGTGTAATTGCGGTGACCTTATCTCGATGTTGCTCCCACGACACCTCCAAGCTGCCTAGCTCCACTGACACCTAGTCACCGCAGGCTGGGTGATTCTTTCTGAATGATCTGGTTCAGGCGAGAAAATAACCATTCACGTTTGCTCGCTATTCCAACCGGTTGCTCACCCTTGAATAACGTTCCCAACGCATCCCCAATGGCAGGTTACCCTCGATCTTCGCATCTCTCAATGCTAGGCGCAAGTCCACTTTCCTAGAGTTTCTTCAGACGAATTAGAATCGTCATGCCCAACCGAGATCGAATTCACCTGTAGTATCTCTACTTGTTGGTTGCTTCGTTGTTGCCTTCAACTCTGAAAGCAGTGACAATCTGATTTCCGTGGCATGAGGTAGATCGAAGGTCCTTATATTCAGATTCAAGTTCCGTCACGATGAAGAACTTGCGAGGGGGGCCACATCGTGACCACGTTGGTGGTGAACTCAGACTACGGCTACCCAAACCTTTGAATTTCCAAGAGCGTATATGCCACGTTATGTGAGCCGGCAGCTTGGACAGTATTACCACACTTGTTAGAGGCAATTGAATGACACCATAGCAAGCAACATGGGGAGTCCATTTCGAACGATTTAAAAAAAAATAAAAATTCAGGGACCTGTATATAAAAATTGACTGCCTATGAATACTGTAGAGCGAGTGGTGTCCTCATCATTCCACACTCACATGCCCACCGTTAAGAGAAGCGAAGGCACTCTCAAATGAGAGTGGCATAAATTAAGAGGATTCAACTTGTGTCCCTGTAGAGATAAAGTGAGCGACTCCAAGACTCTATACTTAATCCCTGAAATACCAAAGTCCCTCGGGAGACACTTGAGATTTCAGGTAGGCCTGTGTGGTCTCAAATTTTGACCTGATTTTTTGAAACTTTTTTTGAAGATAGCAAATCACATTACCTTTCTAAAAACATAATTTTTTTTGCAATTAGTGCCCGGGAGCAAAAGTTAAGCCATCCTAAAGCAGTTCGTCGGGCTTAACTTTTGCTTAACTTTTGCTCCCGAACTGATTTAAATTTTTGCAATAGTTCAGTTCAGTTCACTTTTGCAAAAGTTCAGTTCAGTTTTCGCAAAAGTCAAGCAAAAGTTCAGTTCACTTCAGAAGTTCAGTTTTGCAAAAGTTAACCCTTTACTGTCTAGGTTCGAATTTGGACTACCTGTGTTTTTCAGGGCAGCTACGGTAATGAAGCCATTTACGGCTGATTGGCGTGTCTTGAAATAAATCCAACCGGTCAAAATGAAGTTAACTTAGAGGTCTTGGACTTGGCAAATTTTGGCACAGATCAGGAAGGTTTAAGACATTCCACTAGGCTGTATAAAAGCATCCAAAGCTTCGTGGCTTCAAACATACGGTGCACTTGATGAGCTCCTTGCTCCGACACTGCTGCGATTCAAGATTCTTTGTCAATACGAAATCTGAGGGCTGACAAGCTAGGAAGCGAACGAGGCAATTGCCATATGAATCAGTGGACAATATTATCGTCTGCCTTACCCCGATTGCTGGAAGGTGAGGTTGTATACGCTACAAATACGGTAAGCTTTTCCTAAAGGTGGACCTCCGAAGCATTCTTTTGAAGATCAGATGCGGTTAGTCGTTCAACAGAAGACAATACTTGTCTGCAAGTATGCTCTCTACGATAACTTTGGTTCCGATGGAGGAAAAAAGCACAAAATACGTCCCAGGACGTGTGCACATACAGTGCAGCTACATCTTTCTCGGACGGCTCTCTTTTCCTGACAATCGTCTGATCTGGCACGCTTCTTTCAGGCAACGTGATGACAACGTCCATCCGCAGAACGAATGCTGGACACATGATACCAACGAAAATGACTTGGGGAGCGCGGTTGTGAACTCATATAGGACAAAACATCAACACTTGGGAGCGCCACGTACAAACTTCAGCTGAAATGAGAGCCGTTAGGGTTCGGGGTTGGATCAAGCAACCGGAATGCAATCCACAGACATGTTCAACGTGATTTAATAACAACGTAGTATCTTTGAATAACAATTACAGAATTTGGAGTCCACATCAAGACAACTTCCTACCTCCTATTCTGACAATGCTGCTAACAAGGAGAACTGAAAGAATACTACAAGCTCTGAGCAAAAAACTGCGGTGCGAAAATTTCAAAGCCGACAGGTATATGCGAAGTGAAAAAACGCCCGGATTCCCAGAGCCTAAATAGCTGCTATGAACTCCGCTGCACAAATCTCGATGATCTTCAACATTGAGTGGAGGAGGAAAAAACGTCAACAACTGATTCACTGTGGCGGCCAAGTGGATGCTCCACTTCCCCGTCCACTCTCGCGCCAACGATGGAGCATCGACCTGAATCCCGACATCTGCCACAAGGCAGCCACCTCTACAAAACCCGGATGGCACACAAATTAGTTACAGACCATGCCGGTCGTGAAACATGCAGTAACAAGACCCAAGACACATGCTCATTTCGCACGGAGGGCAGAAGTGATGCGTCCGTTTGCCACACATTGAACACTTCCGGCGCTCTGTACGATGCTCTGTGTGGCATCGCTGCTTTGATCGACGGAGACAGAGAGAAGGCTCTACGCGACATTCAGCACGGGTGGTGAGAGAACCGTGTCCCATGAGCTTGAATGATACCAGCAACTGGAAATCAGCATGGGTCACAGGCTTGCGGCTATGTCGCTTACAATACATCTTGTACAAGAGATAAGCATTCGTCAGGGTAGAGTCCAGGCCCATCCAGAATACTTTATGCCACCACTTCTTGGTAGCAAGAGCTGCGGAATAACTTTGACGAAGCTGATCTTGCACATCGATACCTCGCATGTACCTGCTGTACAGGATCTGCATGGGAGGGGCGGATACAGTAAACTTTGAGGCACCAAAGTTTCTATCCACTGTAGTTTGGAGAGAAACGGGATCAATGGCAGTGCTCAAAAAACGAACTCCCTTGCAGTCGGACCAATGCACACAAGCCATTGCTCTGTCTCGGTGCATCCGAACGTGCATAGTTCCCCGAGGCTCAGTGGTCCCAATGAATAAGGACTTCGGGATCCCTAACCGATCCAACCTCACAGTCCCCACAGCATAGAATTCTCGCAGCAACAGATCCTCATAGAGCTTGGGAGAGGTAAAGAAATTGTCTGTTGCGACTGTATACCAAAATCCATCCATACCATGGAGCAAACGGCTCACAATTCCAGCCCCTGAGCCATACTTGAAGCCACGAGTGATAGGTCCAGGGCCTGGTTCGAACGTCGCGCCTATGTAGGGCTCAAGGCGCAAGACGTACCGGGTTGTTGAACATCCCAATGCCCACAGCTTAATCCCATGCGTTATTGGTTTAGCTGGCATGAACTGTTTTATCCCGCAGAAGCGTCCATTGTATGCAATCATGCATTCATCTACGCATATGTAAGGACTAGGATTGTAATGGGCACGATAATTCTTACACAAGGTATCCAACAGCCATCGACACTTCCCAACCGGATCGTAATGTAAGGACTTCTTGTCAGTTATGAACGTTGCCTTGTTTGTCAAATGGAGGCACCTACAAATGTGTTCAAACCGCGCGCGTCTCATTGTCTGCGACACCTCTTCGCAGTACAAGGTTGAACACTGTTGCTTCCAATAGTCTCGAACTGCTGGTTCTTTACGTACCCCCATCAAGGCACATATACCGATGAACCTCCGAAATTCTGAAATGGAGATGGGCAACCCTCCGTCTTCGCCACCCTTCCTCTTCCCTGTCTTGGGATCAATGTAACGAGCGTAAGAGTTGCTCTCAGCGACTATTTTTCGTTGAATAACGTCATCCCACAGGAGGAGGAAATACCCTGCTGGGTCCGACATATCATGTGGCACTAAATCCGTTGGACCGGGTGTGGGACCGCAAAATTTTTGACGAGGCTTCAACTGCCACGACGGTGCATGCCAGTTACTCTCATGGTATCGTTCTGCAAAGGTCTCCACCGGAGCTACAACGCTGTGTATGCCCAAGTCCGCAAGCAAATGAGATGCTTGGTCTTCTTCGTGGTCCGACTCGGAATTGCCGTTGGAGTAGGCCTCCTGAGGGAACTCCTGATCTGCTTCACTGGGAGCCCAATCAGAGCTTTCATGGTCCAACAGGAATGCTGCGTCCTTCCCCAGCGATGCCGGATATTCATGTTCGGGACAATCAGGAACCGCCTTGGGAATTGTCTTTTTCTTCCTTCGTCGCCTCTGATTGTCATCGACGTTGGCAGGTCCGCGGTTGTGCATGGGAGGGGCAAGCCGTTCTTGTACATCCGGAATGTCGCCGTTCTCATCAGTGGTGACTACGGCATCGTCCATTGCTACAAGTGCAGCAGCACGGGCGCCTTTCCGATTGCGAGGTACATTTATATCTGAAGCCTCCCCTTTTGCAGCTTGTTCCGGACTCTCACAAGCCAGTACTGGAATCTCTTGTATTCCAAAACTACCCACATCTACTAAGTAGTGAGGTTGCTCACCTTTGGGGACATAGACAAGGTCTAAGACACGACCTTCAACATATGGCACTGGACTTGGGATGTACTCGCCTCCCCAAACAAGAGACGTCATACGAATGAAAACTTGGAGGCCATAAAATTCACCTGAATCACTGATGGGCTGCATAGGTCCTTCGTTGTTGTCACCACATCCGTTTGCCAAGCGATCCCCATCATGTTGCAGTCGCTTGTGACTGCAATTGAACCCGCAAATTTTTCTCTTCTTCTTCAATCCTCCAAGGGCTCCACAGGTAGGCGGACATGCATGTGAGTCTGCTGGATTAGAGTCTTCTTCATACAAAGTGGGATTGACAGGGGTTTCTCCACAACCATGGACCGCAGATAAATCCACCACTTCCATGGAAGCCAACAAGTTCTTCACAACGTTGGAGACCAATTCAGTAGTGTTGGCATCTGCCACACTTTCAAGGTGCGATGTATCTTCAGCCACAACAAGTTTTTCTTTTGCAGGAGATGGGACTCCACCGAACAAGCGCGTCACTAATCTCGAACGTGGTGAAAACTTAATCTTCGATCTGGCTCTCGTGAGGGGGGGTGTGAAGAATGCGGGATTCGGAGGCAGCAAGCGTGCACTGTCTTGTGTTGCCTCTTCAGCTAGCATCGGTTCCTTCACGGGAGAGACGTCAATCGTTGCAGCCTTTGCAGCCGATTTTCCAGTGGCCTTCAATTTCTTCCTTTGCACGATACGTCAATGTGTTGAAGGTGCGACGGCTGCCTTCTCGCTCACCCGTATTGCTGCCCTCGAACGCCGTTGGAAAAGTGCAAGTTCCCCTGATGTTTTTGGTGCCTTGGGCGATTGGACTACGGGACTTCTGATTGATTCACCAACCTCCCTCTTCGACGCCATCAATTGCTCCTGCCGCTTCTTCGTGGAATCCCGGATGAACTCGTCGTCAGTGGTACCAGGCTTTCTACCACGAGCAGCTCGGTTGGCATTGACGCGCCTCTCCGTAGTCACATCCGCCACATGGTCATTCCTCTGCTTCGCGGATGGAAGTTCGATTTCAGCTGCAATGACACGTTGTTGCTTCACTCCACTCACACCCTCGCTGGCATTGGTCCATCCTGGAAGTTGAGACGTGCCCCAATCTATGGGAAAGAATTTGTCTTCAATGCTGAAGACTGCATGAGCAGAGGGCGTACTTTCTACGGTAGTGTGATCAGGATGTGGGTGTCCCACAGCGTGACACAAACACCAACAAGGCGTTTCAATTGTCAGGATACACTTGCAAGCGGAGCAAGGAATTGAGTCCTTCTGGAAATCCATCGGGGCTTCCCTCTGGGCGACGTTCTTTCCAACCCAACAGCGTAGCACTGTGTTTCCTAAATCTGAATCTGCACACTCTATTGTCACATGCAACAAAGGAACTTGATGAACCTGCAGGTGGAGGGATGGAAAGCAAATAAGCCCGATCAAGCATGCCTTGAATGATACAAATTTGTGTGGTATCAACACCGAGCGGATGCAACCAACGTTCAACTTCTTCAGCTGCGTTGGCATGTTCAGCGGGAGGAGGTGGTGGTGTCGGCCATCGACTGCATGGAATCCTGGAACTGCCGCGCGGGCCGCGACCACGGCGACCTCCAACCCCAACCTGTCCATCCTCCACTCCTCCACTACGTCTCCCATGAGCGAAATTGTTCATGACTTGAACAACAGAAACCTCCACAGTACGCCCGGATTCCTCCCAGCAATGCTTCAACAACAAAACGAGCGCTTGAACAATCCCACCTCTCCTGTAAATGATGTTCCAGAGACCCTAAACCGCCTCCTCTCAGCATCCAAGGCAGGGTACAATCCGTCCTCCACTCTCTCCTCTAACAACTTGGAATCCCTGCGCTGCATCCGTGCAGGATTGGACCCTTTGCGATGCGTCAGTGACAAGCATACGGAGCCTTCTTTGTCGACGACAGTGGCCCCTGAAGCTCATGAAACTGCTTTGTGAAGACGCCACATGTCCCCTTCAATTCGGAGCCGTTGCAGTACTTTCCCGTGGTTCCCACATGGGAGCAATGAAGGGCACGCAAGAGAGCCGTGTCTCCATGATATGTTCCCAATGTCCCATGCACGACAGAATTGAGAGCTCCAGTCGTGGACAGAAGGCCACGCTGTCCATCTTTATGGCGTATTAGAATACAATCTTTCAGAAGAAGCCAGTCCGTATTTTTCTGTGACCCAGTATAATTCTTTATAGCTTCAATTGGTCATATGGAAATGCAAATCCAATTGCAGTACTAGTTTTCTGATCCAGTGCCCCTAAACCCCCATTCTCTTCATTTTGTCATTTGCCACATGCAGCTATCCTTTTAGTTGGTAGTAGTACTTGACAAAGCCTGTTTCGGGTCTCCTAGACAGTAAAGGGTTAAGCAACGCAACTGAACTGAACTGAACTTTAGAAGTTCAGTTTTGCAAAAGTTCAGTTCAGTTCAGTTTTGCAGTTCGTCGGGCAAGGAAAAAAAAACACAAAAAAATGATTAAATTTTTTTTTCCTTCTTCTCAAAGATCATGTTTTTGTCTATATTTGAAGTTTTGATTCATTCTATTTGGACTAATAATGAGAAAGTTATAGACAATCTTGTTTTTCGGGCAATTGAAGCATCTTCTTCAAACGACTTATAGAATTCATTTTTGAATGCAATTTTCAATTTTTTTCAATTTTTTTTCTTTTGACAAGGTCAAGTTTGTTTGCAAGAGCAATCCCGCCATTGGGATTATGGTGTTTTAATTCCATCTAAGAGCTATTAACAATTTAGTGTTTTGATAAGTTTTGAACCTACTTCTACTTAACAATTTTTTTATATGTGAAAATCAAGTTTTGATATGCTGAAATTTTTTTCTCCGACTCTCAACTCAAATGTTCAACATAAAAAAATTTAATTTTATGGTGTGTAGTGCAAAAAAAATCCACAAATGGCCGTCAAAGTCATCTGAAATTGCAGGAAACAATTCAATTTTTTTTTTCCAACTTTGAATGCTAATATCTTCCAGTCGGAATGGTCAAATTTCTTGAAATTTTTACCACATGATCTGAGACAAGAGAAGTACAAGATCCTACGGTTAGATTCTAAGTTGTTGTTTTTTTAGTTTCTTGAGTGATCGGAGCAAAAATGGCAGTTTTCAATGGTTTTAGAGTCAGAAAATGCCTTGGTATTTTAGGGGTTAAGAAGATTAAGAGGAAGATTCTATAATATATGGTGGCTTAGAAGGGGATCATGATAGCTTGTATAGATTATTGATAAGCGGAGATAGGTTAATAAATTAATGTGCATGTACATCATACTACGGGACATATTTTTCACCTTATATCAAAATTAGAGATAGCAAATCTCTTTCTTCATGCAAATTTTACACCTCTTCATTTTGTACTCCGGTTACACTATCCGGTGAAGGGATGAACCCAATTTTTAAGAATAGTTATAAACCAATATCTTTTGAAGAGAAGAATGGTTAGAACATTTAGATGCAAATTTCAAATTTATTTTCAAATTAAGAATTCATCTCAAGTACCTTTCAAATTTTATGAAACCAATATTGAAATTTTGCTACCTACACGTTTAAAAATGCCTTGAAGTGAAATGAACATGGCAAATTGGCAATTGGCATGTGTACTACAACATTCTTAAAATCAACTCTTCACACCTTGAAGGCCCATTTGTTCTTCAAGGGAGAATGAGAGAATTGAAGGATTAGTGATCCATTGTTCATAAATGCCAAGTTTGGTTTTCAAGGCAGATTTGTCACCATCCCATTGGATAGTCAAAAAAGCATTATATCTCATAGTGATGTCCATCTTCTACATGCTTAAATTTACAAAAAGTACAAATATGAATGTTTGTGATGAACTGTTTGAACTTGGCATCATGTCTAATGATGTTCTCAAGCCAAAATCCAACTCTCAAGCATTATTTAATCCTTGGCTTTTGTTCATGCTCTTCCGCTCATGTGTTGAGTTCAACATTTGAAAGCAAACTTCTTAATTCATGAGTCATAGGCCTCATCATTGTTCTAAAGTAGTAGTTTTGGAATACATGCTACATGATTTCTATGTCACAAAATTTTGGAGGTACATCACTGTTGGCCTTACTAATTTTTATATTATTTCAATGACCTATATGCTTCAATGCTACGAGGAAGGGATTTAAGATCAATATTGAGGTACTGTACGTTAGGGTCAAATTCATCATACCCTATACAAAATCATTTCTTTGGGGGTTGAATTATCTTTCATTAAATGGATTTAGAATTTTTGGAATTTCATTTCACAAGATTTGGAATATTTCATGACCTTTAGTAGTAGGGTCCTCACAACTTATTAAGTTAGCAAAAGGACTAGTTAAATTCCAATCCCTTTCAATGAATACAATCTCTCTTCAAGGGGGGGAAAGACTACTTAGTTTATGTATTATGTGGATGTTTTACATTTATAAAGCGATAGCCTTGGTATGTATATTATTTTTTATTTTTCATTTTTCATTTGGTTTTATTTTTAGGCTTCAAATCATTCTCATTAATATTTTCTACACATTTCAATTATGTTATGTTATAATTTCTGAAAATTTCATTACATGCCATATATAATCATAATTATATTTTGAATTATTTTTTAACAAATTTGACCAAGCGTAGGGTTAAAGCAATCGTCTTCTTAAAATTGCCCCTATAATTAGCATTAAAATGGATATGAAGTGGTCCTCAAAGCGACTTCTTTAGCCGTCTAGTAAAATTTTACTGAAAATCTCCTTGAAGGTCATTACTTATAATCTTATGTCTAGAATATACTTTAAAACTCATTAAAACACCTCCTTTTCTTGAAGTGAAAATAATCCTAATATTCTGGGTCTAAAATTCAGATTTTACTAGAATGCTACAGAAAACATCATGTATCTTGTTTTGACCTATTTTTTTAAATCATTTAAAAAAAAAAGAATTTAATTAAACTCTTTTTTTTGAGAATGTGGGTGAGAGTTCTTAAATAGAAATGTCCAAGGATTCATCCATGAATCTTATATTCTCCATATTCTCAATATTGTTGCAAACATCTTCAAGTTCTTAGTTGAAGACTTTGGAGACTTTGCCTAATCTCAATATTTGGGTTTTCAAGAAGTGAATTTCATACCTTTAAAAGCAAGACTTGAAGACATTTCCAACAAAATGTATAAAGATGGATTTGAAGAAAAAATTCTTCACCTATTTGCATTCAAATTTTTGTGGTCAATGTTGTATCCAATCAACCAATCGAAGTGCTAGTCTCTTGGTCAACTCATGAAGTCATGTTAATATTATGGAAAGACATACAACCATTTCAAGGCCTAACACTATTTCTAATTGTAATAATCTATTAGAGATGTAATTATTATTTCAATTGTTGCTCATGAGTAAAAGTTGTGTTCTTCATAGATGGGCAATTTCGTTAAAATGGAATGAAAACAGTTCAGAACGGCTGTTCCGAAATCTATATCTGTTCTAGATGGTGAAAATGGCACACTGTCAAAGTGGCACTTGGAATACTGCAATTTTAACAAAATTGCCCATATATGAAAAATAGTCAACTTTAGGTAGCAAAGAAAAAATTAAAAATACTCAAAATAAAGAATTGTCTCATATAGAATATATTTAGGTCTGCATATAAAGCTTAAATTTATTCCATTTGGATTAATGATGTAAGAGTTTCGAAAGATCTTACTTTTTGAGTAGTTTAAACATGTGCTTGATAAACAAAATGTACTGGATTAGTTTTTAACTCAAGTTTCACAATTTTTCAAAACTAGATGGTCCTTAGGATTTAGTTTACTTACTAGAATAATTTAATTTTTAGGATTGACATGTTTCAATTCAGCCTATTGACAATGAGTACTTCTTCCTTCCATCTTATATCCAATAGTTCTATTCCATAACAAATTTGTGACTAAAAACCATGCTTTTTCATTCAAATTTATTTCCAAGATTCTTGATTCAATTGTTCAAAGTATTTTTATTTTTATTTTCAATATCTATTGAGCAAAAATTTTAAGTAAAGAAGATGCTATGCAAGATTCAAATGGTTTGAAACTACATTTGGCAAGGTGCAAAAATGTTGCATAATTTGTATTTGCTTTAATCCTACTTTAAACTCAAAACATCATGCAATTCACGAGGTGAAAGTGCTTGATACGATTGCACAAATATTCACATTTGTTAGTGCAAGATCTTGCGGTTGCAAGGTCTAACAAAAACAATTTGATTCTTTTCCATTTCCGCTCTTTGCACAATTGTATTGGAAATGGCGATTTAGAAATGACCATTAGTATAAGATAGTTTTAAGACTTTAGGTGAATAAATCCCTAAGTGCTCAACAATCCAATTAGGTGAAATACACATTTGGAATGAAGCACTTCATCTAAATAATATTCATTGAGGATTTGAGGAGCTTCAAGAAATATCATGTAATATATCAACGAAAAGAAAAGAAAAGAAAAGAAAAATCTTTGCATAAATTATGGGTTGTTTATACACACTCATAAATGAATCATTGTAGAATACTTTAAATCTAATTAATGAATAGACCATGTAAGGGAGGCCAACTTCACATTGAGGGCTCATTAGAAAAAAATTTGGGCCTCTGGAGGGCTACTCCAAAGTGACCAAACCGGTCTATTAAAACAAGGGTCTAACATTCTCAAAAGCGGCAAAAGTGAGTAGTCAGACCAGCTAACTTTCACGAAAATAGTTAGAGAGTGACTATTTTTGCAACTAAAAAATATATTCGTAGTTTTATTTTTTATTTATTTTTAAACACATGAATCATTGTTTCCGCAGATTTAAATGTTACAAAAAGTGTTTGAACTTAATTTTTTTCAATGAAGTCAAATTAAATCCAAATAAGCCAAATTTTGTGGCTTGATTGGATTTAATTTGACTTCACTGAAAAAAATTAAGTTTAAAATAAGCCAAATTAAGTGGCTATTGAAGATAATTGCCAAAATGAACTTAATTTTTTTAAATTAAGCCAAATTAAGTAAGTGGCTATTGAAGCTAGTAGCCAAAGGCTACAAGCTTCAATAGCCTCTTCATCAACTTGTGAGTTACAAGGTGAAAGGAGGAGGTCTTTATGGAATTGGGATTGTGAACCCTATCAGAACCCCAATTCCATAAAGACCTCCTCTCACCTTGTAACTCACCAAATGTTAATGAAATTAGTCCTTCACACGTCCACCAAAAAAAAATGTGGTGGATGATGGTAATTGGATAATTTTGGGACATTTGTTTTTTTTGGCTCAATTTGGTGTTAAATAAAAAGTGTTAAAAAGTGTTAAAAAACTAGGGTTAAGGTGCATTAGAATAACTTAACCCTAATTTTTTTGTCCTTTTATTCCGGATTTTAAACCATTGTCGAGAATCTGACAGTGGAACTTCAGCTGGGCAGATATAGGGGAAAAAATAATTTTGAAGCAAGAAAAAAAACAATCTGTAGGATCCTCAGAGGGCTCTAGAGCAACCCTCTAGAAGCCCTGGATTTTCTCTAATGTTAGATAAGTTTCGAGTAAGGCTACAATAGTGAACCTACAAAAATGCTTTTAGGGGTCTCTAAAAGCATCTTTTCAAAGAATATTCTATTGCATGGAAAATTACACAACATGGCCACGTTGGACAAAACAAAATCTAGATTTACTTCTATAGAGTAGCTTCATTCACAAATATATGAAAATGGCTAAATCACTTGACTTTCTCATGAAAAGAACAAAATGAGACCATAATAGAGATAATCGTAAAGTTGTCTTATGTTTTTTTTATTTTTTTTAAACCAACAGACCAATTCCATTGATAGAGGAACAAGTACATTGAACCAAGGGAGCCAGTCCCCGGCACAGAAATATTTTTGGTCATTTTCAACAACAAGGAACAATTAAACAACTAGAAGCACTTACTTTTCATAAAATACAAGTGACTCCTATGTCCCCAAACTCCCGCTCCTGGTCCCACCTTGCAACACTTTATGATTAACCCCTAAAGGACCAACTTGCTATTTTTAGCAACATAGCGATTTTGGGCAGGTACGTGTGACTAGAGATTTTTATATTTTAAGTTGAAATTTTAATAGAAGGTGGGGACGAGGAATATCTTTCATGTGCACTAAATTTCATGACATTTTGAAATAGGAGTCAAAAGTCATGGCCTAATATGTTACTTTTTTCACCAAGCGGGCAATCCAGGCAGATCTGAAAAATCACTTTTTTCAAAAATAAAAATTTGAAATTGGTTTTCTAAATTTTTATGTATGTGGAAAGCTTTGAATCATTCCATTTCGATCAATGAGTCAAAAATTATGAGGAATTTTAGTTTGTGGGCAGTTATGGATTTTTACTCTAAAATAAACTTTGAAGTTGTTTATTTCACTCAATTTTCAATATTTTTTGAAAAAAATAAAATTATAGGATATAGATTATTTATTACAACATTACAACCATTGGGATTGAAAATTTTCCATAATTAAATTCTTAACAATTTAGTGTTTTGAATCATTCTCTACTTTTTTCTACTTACTATTTTTTCCCTATATGTTGAACAATTCCAAATGATTTGAAAAAATTTAAGCATATAGCCAACTTGTTTAGAAATAAGAATTCAAAGAAGCACCACCATTTTGGACATTTTTTCATACAAATGTGACCTTGTGAAGTGCAACTGCTTGTTTTTCACAGGGACAAAAAAAGGATCTTTGTCAATTCAAATGCTAATATCTTCCAATCTACAAGGAGGAAAATTCTGAAATTTTTTTCACGTCTTCTTAAACTACAATACTATAAGATCCTATGGTTATATGTGTCTAAAATTTTTTTTTTTCTAAAATTTGGTACTTGTACTAGAAATGGCAGTTTTGGAGCGTTTTTGGTGAAAATATAGTCAAGGAACTTTAGGGGTTAACTCTAATGACCTAACATTTTGAAAAAATTTCAATTATTTAGGTGAGCACTTACAGTTTCGGTACTCAATCTCTTCTGAATTCAATCTTCGAGGCAATAATTTCCCGCTCAACAAACAACATCTTCCCCCTCCCTTCGATCAGCATATCCTCCTCACTTCCAACGCTGGATCGAATCTGCAATGCACGACAATCCATTACTATGCATAGTGTCCACTTTGGAAGGCAATCATCAGTCCGTTCCAACTCCAAAACGAAAGAGAGAGAATCTAGTGGCGACTAGAACGGGAAAGGTCGTCGGGGGTGCCATTGCTGTACCACGTTGCAGAAATGAGGGAAAGCATCAACCACGAAGCAAGGCTAAGAAAACCCCGCCCAGTTCATCGAGTGAGTCTTCGAGAATCGTGCTGGTCCAGTTTCCCGCTCGACGCAATGATCGATAGCAGTGCTCTCATCACTCTCCGGACTGGGGATTCCCGAACTGTTCTGTTTCGGTTTCTCGGGAGTTGGGAATGAGGAACCAAGTCCGGAATCTGATGAATCGTACCGGCACTACAGTCTGAAGTTTCAAGTTCGCTGTAACCATAATTTGCCGCTTGAAGACACCTTGTTTTTGACTTCTGGGATTCTAGAATCTAGATTTCTAGGACCTAGATATATGAAATCTGTTGGGTGGAAATGCAGCTTGCAGTACTCTTTTACAGGGTTTTATTTTTTAATTTTAGGCAATGCAGACAGTGGAGTGATGAAGTTTTTTTTTTTTTTTAAACAAATGGAACGAGCCATTGAATTAAAAAAAACATCACAACACAAAACAGCCAAGCCACAAAGGATGGACAATGAAGAGATAAGAGCAAAAGAAAAGAAAAAGGAGAAAGAGGAAAATAACTACGTGAAGGAACAAGGAGGAGGCCCTCTCTTGTTCCAAAAGATAATAGTACCTATCCTGCTAGCAATAACTGGAGATTTGAGCCAAATACTATCAAATTTGGCCCAAATTTTGACCCTATTTTGGGATCTAGAACGAGCCCCAATTTGAGCTTTATGATGGGCAACCCTGCCAGAATCAAGAAAAGCATCCCATAAATCTTGCTGAGAGATATTAACCCCTAAAGGACCGGCATGCGTTTTTTGGCCGTATAGAAATTTTGGGCAGGTACGTGTGACAAGAGATTTCCATATTTTAAGCTGAAATTTTAATAGAAGGTGGGGACAAGGAATATCTTTCATATGCACCAAATTTCAGCACATTCGGAAATAGGAGTCAAAAGTTATAGCCAAATATGTTACTTTTTTTTCGTAACTGGGCAGTCCGGGCAGCAGAAAAAATTTGGCAAAAATTTGATATATTTTTTTTTTAATAATTTTTTTACATAGATTATATTTTTGTCTATCTAGGAAGCTTTGAATCATTTCATTTGGATTTGTTATGAGAAAGTTATGGACATTCTTGTTTTTCGGGCAGTTAGAGCATCTTCTTGAAAAAAATAACTTGTAGGATTCATTTTTGAATGCTATTTTTGCAATTTTTCAAAAAAAAAATTCTCATTGTTTAGTTTACTTGCTAGAACAATCTCACCATTGGGATTATTGCATTTTAATTCCATCTAAAATATATGAATATTTTAGATTTTCCTTCAATCTCGTACCTACTTCTACTTAACAATTTTTTTAGGAATGATAATTAAGTTTTTTTGAATATTTTTTTTTCCCCTAGACTCTCAACTCAATTCTCCACTGCAAAGATTTGAAGCACAAAACTCTGTAGTGCAAAAAATTTAAGTTAAAAATGTTCAAAGTCAAAAAATCCAGTCCCGCAATGTGCTGAAATATTTGTTTTTTCCACTTTAAACGCAGATATCTTGCAATCTAAGCGGTCAAAAATTCTGAAATTTTTTCCATGCATTCTCCTACTAGTTAGGTGTAAGATCCTACGGTTAGATGTGCAAAAAAATATTTTTCAAATTTTTTTACTCCTTGCTATAGAAATGGCAGTTTTGAGTGTTTTTGGGCAGAAAAAAGGCCTTGGGCCCTCAGGGGTTAAGAGGCCAAAGGTGTTGAGCAAAGACCTTGTTGTTGCGAGCAATCCATAGAGTCCAAATCACTGAGCCACGGAGTAGATTCCAGAGAATCTTGAGATCTTGGAACCTTCGGGGGGTAGAATAGCCAAAGATACATTAGGAGAAGTTCAGTCTAACATGAGGGCCATCAATGGGATGACTCCCAAGAAGATGATAAATAATTGATTGAGCATAGTCCCATATCTCTAAAGCCCAAGGGCAAGAGTAAAATCTATGGAGAGGAGTTTCTTCGGTGGCTAAATCACAATAGGTGCAATTGGTATCAAGATGGGGGGCTATCTTGGCTCTCCAAGAGTGAACGGCCACAACGTTGTGCCACACCAACCACATGAACGTGGCATCCTTCAGGGATTGAGCCTTGTGCCACAAATCTCTCCAATCTAGGTTAAAATGAAGCTTTTACATTTGCAAAAGTGGATGAAACCTGCAATATTTGGATGAAAAATTATATATTCATACAAAATAGAGCAAAAATTTGATAGCATTTTATAATTTCATCCACTAAAAAAGGAAGAATATCTCACCAAATACTCTATAAAAATTTTGTTTCACTTTTTAGCAAAAATTTGCTCAACCCCCCTCCTCTTTTATAGTATTTTTGGTCCACTGTTTCACCGGTTTGAATTTAATATTGGTATACTATTTCAAAATAGTGTGAATTTAGTAAATAAGTACCACAAGCACTACCAGAACAATACAATGTTGTTGAGTCAATCCAATTCTCTAAAAATAATTTATACTAGTGGCAGTTTGATTTACAATAAAAATTTAGTAGTAAAGATTATTCATCAATTAAATTTAAATTAACAAAATTTAAAAATACTACATATTTGTGAATTTTACAAAAATATTAAATTGATAAATTTGAATTTAAAACTTTAAAACAAATAATTTAGAAATTTAAATGTACAACCTTCAACTTTTCAACTTTGAAAATGTTCAGATTTCAAAATTTTGAGGGGTAAAATTCAAAAAATTATTTCACTAATATTTTACAATTATCATTTATAATATGATCACAAAGAGAGCAATAGATCCCTATTATAGTAAGTGAGTAATCTATGCAAGATATGTTGTTTTGATGACATTATGACATTTGCGATGATCCTTGATATTTCTTGTAGCTTCATCAAATATAAAGTATTTGAGGAAAAAAATTATATTATTTAATTATATAGATATATAGATATATCATATTCATAAATTTTAAATAATAAAAATACAATAAAATATCATATTTATGAATTTTTAAGTGTTCAAATTAACAAATTAAAGTTCTAAGTTGCCCTCTAATTTTAGGTCAGCCCTTCAATTGCAACTTTGCATGTAAGGAAAAGGGCCAATTATTTTGTCATTCATGTGAAGAGCATTCATTTCACTCTCTTCATTCAAAAATATTAACACCAAAGTGCTCAACCATCCCTTAGGTGGATGATGAATGTTATAAAATTACACTTCATCCAATTCATATTCATTGAAGAAGCTTCAAGAAAAATCATGTAAATGATATAATATATCAATGGAAAGAAAAGATTTGTTGTACATGTCTAATGTATCAATGATATAGATATGTTGAAAGGATTTCATTTAGTTATTATAAAATTTCAAAACTAATGCATGGCTTACTATCTATAGGTTGAGTTATTAGGGATTAAAAAGGAAACAACACACTTGCAAACATGAAATTTTTTTTGCCCTCTGACCATGTTGTTCATGTAGCAATCATCGGTAACATAAAGGTGCCAATTTTTACTACATTAACCCCTAAAGGACCATTGTCCCTACGGGGGACAAATGCGTTTTCGGGTAGGTACCTACGGGCTGAAATTTTCTCCTAATTTTTTGAAACTTTTTTTGGAGGTAGAAAAACTGATTAGTTTCAAGGGAATATAATTTTTTTCACAATCGGTGCCCGGGAAAAAAAGTTATGACCATATAAGCTCAAAACAGGCTACGGGGGGCAGCTCGGGCAGCAAAAAAAAAAGGGACAAAATTTTGAATTTTTTTTTTTAATATTTTTTTTCTCATAGATTATATTTTTGGCTTTCCAGAAAGCTTTGATTCATTTCATTTGGATATGTTATGAGAAAGTTATGGACATTCTTGTTTATCGGGCAGTTAAAGCATCTTCTTGAAAAAAATAACTTTGGGATTCATTTCTGAATGCAATTTTTCAAATTTTTCAAATTTTTTTCTTTTGGATGGTCTGATTTACTTGTTAGAACAATCTCACCATTGGGATTAGTGCATTTTAATTCCATCTAAAATATATGAATGTTTTAGATTTTCCTTCTATCTTGTACCTACATCTACTTAGCAATTTTTTTAAGAATGATAATTAAGTTTTTTTTTAATATTATTTTTTTTCTAGACTCTCAACTCAATTCTCCACTATAAAAAATAAAAGCTCAAAACTCTGTAGTGCAAAAATTTTAAGTTAAAAATGTTTAAAGTCAAAAAATCTAGTCCCGCAATGTGCTGAAAAACTTGTTTTTTTCACTTTAAATGCAAATATCTTGCAATCTGTGTGGTCAAAAATTCTAAAAAAAATTCCACACATTCTTATACTAGTTAGGTGTAAGATCCTACGGTTGGATGTGAAAAAAAAACATTTTTCAATTTTTTTTATTCTTTGCTATAGAAATGGCAGTTTTCAGTGTTTTTTGGCAGAAAAAAGGCCTCGGTCCTTTAGGGGTTAAACCACATTTCTCTATTTGTGTTTCATAGTTTACTATTAAGAAAATTTTGGTCAATCCATAAGCCTCATTTAGAAGAATTTGGCAAAATGTAGACCCCCCCCCCTCCAAATTTCCTATACTCTTGTCACCAAGGCCTTTTGAGTTTTTTTTTGCAGTAAGCTTAAATTACCGAAAACAAATTTACGCCGCTCTCAAATGTCATGCCGTAAACCTACACAAAATAGTGAAATTAGGTTGTCCCATACTAATTTTTCAACATTTGACACTATATAAGTATTTATTGTTATTGTACTAGAATGCACTATTTTTGAATTGAATATTGTTGTAATTGGAACTCATGAACCTCCATGTGTACAAATGGAAATATCTATAGAATTATTTGTTGATTTTGATGACTTGTAAAGTAACTTTCTGGGATAAGGCAGCCTAATTGGGATAAGGCAGCCTAATTGTTAAGGCAACCTAATTTTACTATTTTTTTAAGGAATTTGTGATCCTGGTTGGTCCCAATTCGCCCAACGTCTTGGTCCCTGACCAGACCCAGGAAATCACAACTCAAAGCAATGCGTTTAGTGAGGTCATTTGATGGTCCATCCATACTAAAAACAATCAAGCTTCCAGAGATCAGTGTTGAGGAAGAACGCCGGAACCTGGATTGCCGTGCTTACAGGCGCACTTAACGGACACCGCAGTCTTCTTGCCACATAATCGCCTTCAGTTGGCCTCCCCATTGGTGACTCTCTTCCAACGTCCAGAATTCCAGATGCGGCGCTAACTTACAGTAATAAAAAGACCGTGGGTTGGTGACATCGATCGCATCAAGTGCGGAGAAAGGTCAGCGGGGTTCATCATAAATGCAGGCGCTCCGCATCTCCCGCCGCTCAAGGGTTCGGTGAGAGGTCGTCGGTCTCAGCGATTGCTCCGGTGCTCCAGCTCGTCCGCTGCTCGATCTTTTGCTATGGAATCTCTCCACTTCACCAATCGATTCTCTGCATTTTACATCCTTTTCAGCTACCTGATAATGTGAAACTTATTATTGTTTTTACAAATCACCACTTTCTTGGTTTATGTATCATGATGCAATTCATGATTTCTCTCAAAAAGGATGGTCTCGTAAGAGAACTAAAGTGCCTCTAGGATTTCCAGTGGTGCATCTTCGATTTCTTCCTAATGAAATCAATTCCTAGCAATTCGTTGACTTTGGATAGAAGGGCAGGCCATGCATTGATAAAAGCTAGCTATGCACATCCACAATGAAATATGAGGATATTTGGGTAGTTGACTTCTACTCAAGAACCAAGCCAGCGCTACGTTAATACTTGAACCTCTCAAACCATAGCTGTTTGTTTCTGTTTATACTAATTTTCTGTTTGTGAAAAGAGCGTGTTGGTATCAACTATCAAGTGAACTCAACTTCTCCAGTTTTTATATTACTGGATTTTTAAAATCATACTAGAAAAAATATACACGCGAAAATTTCTACAGTAGCTTATCCAAGTTTCAAGTGTGCCGCCCCTTCTACCTCCGTGCACCGTGTTGCTCACGAATTGCATCTAGCCAGCTGGTAGCAACTGAAATTCGCGAGAAATGTGCTTAAAGAGACAACGCTACCGGGCACGGCGGTACCTATGGCTGGCTACCACTTACCAGACGCTCTTTGGTCGACTGAACCGCGATCTTCTCCGCCATTGTCGACAACTATGTCAGTCGTATGGACCACTTAATGTCACAATTTTGCGGTTACGGAAATTTGCCATAAATAACTTGAACATGATCAGTTGTCGAGTCAGTTGTTTCTTGAAACAACAAGGTTGGTGACTTCTTAAACTCCAAGCTCAGCAATACTTGCAACTGGATTTGGCTCATGTCTAGACCCGTCATATCATCACAACTCCCTCAAACTTCAAAAGCCTGGAATTACAAAAAATTGGCAAGTGTAACTTCCAATAAATTGCGGGATTCTTGTTTTTGCTTTTGGAGGGAAAAGGATGATTGAAATCAAAGTAAACACGACCAAGATGAAGGTCAGTCTGCACCGTGTGTCGACGAATTAATTCGAACGTTCAAAATACGATCTATAGTACCTTCCCATAAACCATGTTCTACTTTCTGAATGGATCAATTGTGAAAGTAATTTGAAGTTTTTCAATCCTCTTTTCCCATTTTCAAATCTAAAATTTTGAATAGAGGTCATCAAAAAAAATGAGGTTAAAGGACATAATATGCATAATCCCAATCAGTTCACAGTTTCTCAAAATCTACTCTACAATTTTTTTAAATGAATTTCTAATGTGGTCTTTTCTCCAAGGCCATGAACACTAGAAAATCAAGATTTGCAATAGCCCCCTACACAAAATCTTGAATAGAAAAATCATAGTCATTCATTTTCAGAATTGGATTTTTGATGCTAAAACTAGTCTTATAAAAAAATCATCTTCAAAAACTACTTAAAATAGTAATTTGGTAAGGTTTTATTTAACTCTACACCAGAATCTGAATTTGGTGACTTGGGGCACTAGGGGTTAAGTTATTTGGGAAAAAAAAGAGACTAATTAAGTACTTCTAACTTTCAATCTCTCATCAATACTTGCAAAAGGATAGCAATTCGCTTCACAACCAAATCTACAGTACTTTGCTTCAAAATCCTAGAATTGGAGGCAACGGTACAGTGTTTCGAACGAAGATTGTGAGTATTCATCCTGCGGTCCATTGGTTCCCCCCATTTGCGCACTATCTATCAGTTGCAGAGAGCTCCTCGTTTGTTGAGGAGCCACAACAGCATTGCACCCTCGAATTCCGGTCCACTAATAATGGATGGAAACCTTTTTCGGAGGGAAGAGAACAGAGGCAAGCCTCATTCGGCGGAAGGTTTACCGAAGTAGGGAGGTCTCAGAAATTTCGTCGTTTCGTCAGATTCGGTGAAAAGTTTACCCGTTCAGAAGGCAGTTGGGTCAGTCGTCAATGAACGGAGGCGGAAGTCACGGTCTAACGTCCAGGTAGTCGCCAGTACAGCCGAGCTTTTCTCTTCCAACTCGTCGTGGAATTCGTCGCCGCTTCCGTCGGCATCGCCGTCTCACCTCCGAGTCTTGTATATACCAGGCGCCTGTTTCTCAATTGCCCAGATTACTGCATTCAACTTCGAGAGCTCGGTGTAAACTTAGTTCCGTTGTGTGCGTTGTAATCTCCAACTTCTTGCGGTGGACTCTGTTTCGTGAATTGCCTAACGCACCTTCTTCTCTGATTGATTTCGTCCTTTGCATTGCTTGAGGGAGCAGGAGTTAGCACTGGCAGGAGAGCTGTGAGCAGATCGAGAGAGGCTCGATATTGTGTTGATAGTTTCGTTCGCGGGCAATCGCAATGCCTGGAATAGACAACGGGGTTGGCAATGTTGCAGCTGCCGTGCCTTACAGCTGGGAGGCCGCGCCAGGAAAACCTATGGAGGATGTTGTGACGGACTTAACCGAGTCTCCGCCTCGGGCTCCTCTTCCTCTTCCACCAGGATCCAGAGGCGTGCGAAGACCAGCTACGTTTGTTGAGCCTACATTTGGCGGATTTGCACCGGCAGTCGACGTTGCGAAATCGTCGGGGCCGCATTTTGCCGAGAAGTTGTTTAAGAAACTCCACACGAAGCTGAAGAAGAAATCGAAGCTGCTTGCCGCGTCGTTCGCTAGTGATAGCACTGCGGAGCACACGAGAAGAGTGACTGACACCGAAGAGAGTGTGCAGAGCGTATCTTATGACTCGGATGAACACTTACAAACTTGGTCGTCGTCCAGTACTTTCGATCAGCCCGAGACGCCATTGTCAACCGATTCCGGCTCTTTGAGTTCAATGAGCTCGCTGAGTTCCACCTCCACAACTTGGGAGGAGTCTATCGGTTATCCTTCCACTCTTCATCAAGAAGACTCTCAACGTAGCATTGACTTGCTCCTCGCTGCATCTTCTTCAGATGATAATTACGATGGCAGTCTCAGCGGTCCGCGAGAGTCTGCCTGGCATGAAGAATCCGAGGGGGAGGAGGACGAATTGACCGAGCAAGAGTGGCAAATCGTTCGATACGCATCTTTACAGAGAGATGGCTCGAATTTGATCTCCACCCTCGTGAGGCAATCCTCGCTGACTCCCTTAGGCGACCATAGCTACCAGTTTTCACCAATTCGAGGGCGGAAAATGGAGTAGGAGTAGACGATTACACTAGATCTGTACAATACCAGAATTATTTTAGAATAGCGCAAAGACATAGATTACACAGAGTCAATTGTGCTGAGCTCTCCTCGTATTGCGAGAACCGCACGCATAATTACGAGAACCGCACACAATGGTGCTGAGCTCTCCGTGTATCGCCTATGATTTGCAATTGAATCTCGTTGCTGCGAATACACACACTTTATGTTTCCGGATCATTATTGTCGGCATCCACACTTGCCGAAATCAATTGGCTATCCTGTTTTGCTTTCAACTTTGTCTTGACCTCCGTTCTCACAGAAGTTTCGTCCTTCAAAATACTTCCCAATCATTTTCTGAAATTAAAGTGGTGAACTCTTCGACAGAAACTAATGTTTACGATTGTAAATCACATTTACGGTGATGATTTGATACGCCCGCTTTGAGTCTAGGATTCGGTCATCTGTATTACGAGCGATCTGGATTTTTGCGTTTCGTTGCCATTCAATTATGGACACTCTGCCTCGATTTCAGCCAGTGACCGTATGGCATCTGAAGCGCCATAGCTCAACAAGATATAATTTCTTACATTTGACGCAACGTAGGGCTCTCGCATGGAAATTGAACCAGACGAAGCGAGTTTGCTAAAACGAAGATGCTTAGCATTACATCGAGCTAGTAGTGAATGTAACCTAGCAGTGCCAAGGTTGCCGAGTTGCCGCAGCTTGCTCCACTGCTCGGTCTGAATTCGACGTGCTTTTTCCTTTGGCTGCTTGGATGCGTAGTTTGGCTGGCTGGATGCATACAGTAGCAGTTGAATGCGTAGTTTGGATGGATGAAGGGAGTGTAGGTGGGTATAAGCCCTAATGACCCAAGCAACCATTTTCTGGTTCTTGTCCCTCTTTTTTGAGCTGCACATTTTCAAATTTTGAGTTTAAGAAAAAAAAAAAATTATTCCTAAGAAACTAGATTGCATTATAAATCCAATGGCGGTATTTTCATCAAATTCTGAGTTAAACTTTGCCTTGTGGAATTTTTAAAATTTGAGTGGTGTAGTGTAGTTCACAACTCATTTTTTAGAGTTTGTTTTGGATATGGACTAAAAAGTTAGCCAACCAATGTGATTCTTGCCCACCTGAAAAAGGTCAAATCCATCTTGAAAAGGGTAGATCCAAGGAGTTCAAGGAGAAGACAATGTCCCATTTTTGTTTTTCTTACAAACACTACTTTCATTTCAGTGACTACCGTGCATTGGAAGCTCCCCCATGAATTAAAAAATGCTTGGAATGTTGTGAAATTTTATATATACATTCTCAACTCTCTAATCTTTCACTAAGCACAAAATAGGCATCATTTCAAAAGATTTTCACAAAGATATGCTTCTTCATAAATTGAAAATGGTCAATGAAGACAAGTTCCCTAGTTCCTTTGGGAAGGCCACCAAGCTTGAACACCCCCACGAATTGATATTGGTCAAAGAAGACAAGTTCCCTAATTTCACTAGCAAGGCCGCCAAACTCAGTTAACACCTCCGCAAATTGAGAGTGGTCAAAAAAGACAAGTTCCTCGCTTTTTTTGGCAAAGGCTGCCAAGCTTGAACACCCTCTTCAATTGAAAGTGGTCAAAGAAGACAAGTTCCCCATTGCCTTTGGCAAGGCCACCAATGGTGCTAGTATGTGAGCCCAAGAATGCGAGCTTGTGAGCATTGAGCCTACAATATAGGTACCTACAATATGAATACCACACACTATAGAAGGTGTATGTATCATAAACACCTATAATATGGATATTTGTAACATATATACCATATAATTATAGACGGTTTCTATTATATATACACCTATAATATAGGTGTATAGTATTCTAGGCTCATAGGCTCACACTCCTATGCTCACATAATAGCAACCCTCGCAAGGCCACCAAGCTTGAATAAGATTCCACATTGAATAGGGGTATTAAAGGGACCAAAAATTAAAGGGACTTATCTTGAAAAACTGTAGATGTTTGAAACATAATGTACAACCCCCGGACACTTCAATGACTATTGATGTACAGAAAAGGTAGATATTTATATAGTGTGAAATGTCGATTAATTAATATGGGTCCTCTTAATACCCCTATTCAGTGTACTATTAAGAGTAGCTAAAGAAGATAAGTTCCCCATTTTATTTTTGGCAAGGCCGCCAATCTTGAATAATTTCTAAATGGAAAGTGGTCAAGGAAAACAATTTTTCTACTTCCTTTAGCAAGGTTACCAAACTTGAACAATCTTCTATATTAAGAGTAGTCAAAGAAGTTAAGTTCTCCACTTTCTTTGGCACTTGGGGAGATCACTCCTTATAATTTAAGATATACACATGAGCTAAGAAGGTATTTGATGTTGGGCTATTTATTATATACTGCACTTAAAATGAATGTATTTTTATATAAAAAGCTACAAGGGCATATTTTCAATACCCTATGTTATTTTAAATTCATCCATGTGTTATTCTCAGTGTGAATATCTTACATATAAAATTTAAGTGTCCAATTTTTCTCGCCCTAGACCTTCTTCATGAATTTTGTTTTCCTCTCATTACAAAAAATTGGGGGTATAAATGATTGCAATAAATGACACTTTTACAACTTCCAATAGTCATTTCTGCCTTATATGACTAGTAAATGACTGTTTCTTTCGCAGTTGTAGAACTGTCATATATATTGGCCTAAAATCTACGGATTTTGAAGTACTAAAAAAAACTATTATCACCATCTTTTTCTTTTTGGGTGGCGATGGATGAGAAAGTCTGAGCTGGAAAGTGCATTCACCAAGCATACGACGTGGACATCCACATGTCTAGTCATTTGCAAGTTGCAACAGACCCCTGATACATCTAATGTGGACAACCATGTGGCTAGTCATTTGCTAATCATTTACAAGTTGGGGCGGACTCCTTACAAATCTGACGTGGACTGCGACGTAGGATTCACAGTTTAGGGTCATTCCAAAGTTGTAATGGAGTCGTGTCCAGTCATTTATCAGTCATCAGGAAGTTACAAAGGCGTCGTTGGGAATGTGATGTGCAGAAAGACGTCAGAAGTCATTTTGTAATTTGTAGTTGTATTCCAGTTATCACAATGTGTGCAGAAAAGAATGTGGGGAACTTTGACTAAGAAAAAGTCATTTTGAAGTCGTTGTGTAGTACATTTTGAGTTGCCTTCTAGTCATTAAAATCAATTGAGCCAATTAGGAGTTGCCGTTCAGTTGGTTGTTAATACTGTTGCTACTGTGCGTGAAACAACCGGTTTTGTACACGCGGGGAGGCATGCAGTGCAAATCAACGACAACACTCTCAAACATCGGTCATTGACTTTTGAATGCACTACTCAAGAAAGACTCCAGCAGCACTTCCACATTGCATTTTGGAGAGATACTAGCCACTAACAACTCAGCTTGGATATCATACAATCTATTCAACTTAAGAGTAGTGATGTCAAAAAATGAGATTTTTGCATTTCCAAAAGGAAGAGCGGTACAAGGGCTCTCAGTACTTACAACAACATTGTATGCAGTTCCACTCGTACCATAGAATGAACTACTCCCTCCTATCTAAATGCCTAATCATCTGCAGGAAGCCAAAGGCTCCATCAAGTCATGAACTTTATGTACCTGAAAGTCCAGAACTTGTGTTGACATGGCAGCTTGCTAGTGCTCTCTTGAGCCAATTTTTGCCTTACAGACCGAGGATTCATGAAAAAGACTTTATTGCTGACGTTGAACTGCAGCATGCAACACATTAGCCACTACAATCTTCTATGGAATACTCACAAAATTGCAAAGTACTAAACTTTCTATTGGTTCCCTACTTTTCTATGACTTTTGTGCAACATGTACTTGACTTCACTACGACTTCTTACTTAGACTAAGTGCAAGTTCATTACTTTGCAACTTGAAAACAACATTCCAAGCTTTTGTACATCACAGAGGATAAAAAAAATTCTCCAGTTGAGCAACATTTGGGCACTTGATGAATAGATTGCAAAATAATACCACATTACAAGAGGATAAGCAGTAGAACCCTCGGCCAAAGTAGAACCCTAATTTAAAAAAGATTTGATGGAGTATTAATTCAATTTGAATAATTATAATAAATCTTGATCCAAAGCGGAACAATAAAAATGCAAAAGGCCAAACCTTTGGCAATAACAAATTCAAAAAAATGCAAGTTTAAATGCTAAGGAACTTCCACTCTAAACTACAAATCCCCCTATTCTTATATACAAAAAGAGTGATTAGAAAGAGGATCAATCCCTGAGCCAGGAGTGATTTTACAAGTTTCAGTCATCCCTTCAACAAAGCCACAAAGACTAGTAGCTCCCCTGCAAGGCTACCCTACAATCAAGAATGACTCCAACACAAGACATCAAATCCTAAGAAAATGTAAGAATCAGTTTAAGGTGTCCTCATTGATCCCACAACAAAGCCCCAAGTTGCAAACACAACATAGGAATTGACTGTACCTTTTTTAGAGAACTCACAGTTAGTCTTCATCTCCTTTAAGTTTGTGAAGGAGATGAAGACCAACTGTGAATTCTCCTTTCTATTGTTGACACGCCTCACTTGATGGTGGAATTGTCCTAGAAAACCCTTGTCGAAGTGTTGCCCTGCTAGAAAACTCACAACCCTAGCTTTTGTGTACTTCGGCGGCAAGATACGGGGTTTGCCATGGGAGTCCCTAGATAGCTTGAGCTTGCTACCAAGAATACTCCATTCCACAGCAAGAGGGGAAGAAACTGTCAAAGTTTGAAATCAAGAAGACACTACAAACTGCAACTCTGCAAAGAGACAACAAACAATACAAGACATCTGCAGCAACAAAGGTAGAGACACAATGATAGACAGGAGCATAGAGGTGGACCCTTCAAATCAGGAGAGACAAAATCTGGGCCATTGAAAACCTAAGATTGACGCCTATAGGCTCTGTGGCTGCCACGTTGCACCGTCACATTTATTGCTCTATAAATGAACTAGTCGATGCCGTGTCCAAAAGTGACTATTACACAACTTAACCAATGACTTCTTTGGAACTCAAAAGCGACTACCGACCAACTAATAAATGACTTGCATACAACTTGGAGGACATCTCTGTGACAAATGTGACAAACATTGGAGTCATAAATTATACTGTAATCTAAACGTAATGCCAATCTCCTTTCTTGTAGTATTCCTGAAGTGCTAAAAGATCTATGGAGGAACAAGAGTAGCACTCACAAGTCATTGCGGGCTCTTTGGACGGTCTTCAATCTCTCTGTCAATTCCGCAACCCGTTTATCTTATGCAAGCTCATGTTCACATTTTTTACCTTTTTGAAAGGCTTCCTTCCATTCTAGGAGCTCTTGGCGGCCCATTTTGATCTATTGTGTGGCAAACTGTAGGTACTGAGGTATGTTTGTAGGACATAGTGAATGACAAAATATGGACAAGTTTGAAGCAAGGAAAATAGCTGGAAATGGAGAGGGTGCTGCTAGTGACCCCTAAAAAGAATATGGCGTCAAGTTCCTGAGCATTCTTTCTAAATTGCCTTATTGGAAGGCCAGAGTATCTCTTCTTGGCTCTAAATACTTTAGCATAATAATTTAGATGTGACCCCAACGCCACTTGTAAGTGAGGTGACTATTGGATTGCAGTGACGCTAGAGTAGTAACAAAGTAGAAGTGGTGTTTAATGACTAATGTACAACAATGCCATCCTATTCTTAAAAAAAAACTGCCTTCTCTTGAAAATTAGATGAGGAGAATGTGTTCAAGTACTTTTACACCATAGGCACATTAGAAAGTAGCCTAAACGATGATGCCGAGAAGATCCCGCAAGGCATGGGGAAGCCATATGTAATGAGCACCATGCTACAAGACATAGCACACCAATACATATTGACAAATGCATCTATTCTGGAAGAGTTCTAAGCGTAAGTGCCTCAATGAACCTGTCCATGCAATGGCATTTCTTGTAATAATGAAACACCACTAGCAATTGTGTATGAACAAACTTCTACAAAAATCCCCTACTTTGAGTACAGTGGATAGGGCTACAAAGATTGTATCAATAGCGTTGAAATAATGTGCAGTAGCGCAGAAGATGGGAAGAAGTCATTTTTGTGTCGCAATTGCATCGCAGTTACAAAATGCAACTGAGGTGTAACTTCTTGGAGTCTAATTGCAGTCATAATAGTACCGTGGCCTTCATGCTATGTCTTGTAGTATAGTCTTGTGTTTTATTTAGGGTTGGGTGTAGCATTCTTTTTATGATTGTGGAATCATCTACTCAGTTGAGTAGACTTAAAAAAAATAGAGGGTTAAATGAAAGGCAAATCCATCTACTCCAACACTAGTGGACTGGATTGCGACTACTGTGCATTATTCTGATCTAGATTTGAAGGACTCGGAGTTTGTGGACAGAGCAAATGCTTGCATCACCACCATGTCGGAGAGTGTTGGCCTGATTGTTCCTAAGATACGGCCAATTTTTGAAGAGGCAGTGAATCTTGTCAAGGCCATTGAATTGTCTGGAGAAGAACAATTTTTTAGCAAAGGAACATTACTAGTTGTGACTTTGGGTATGCAATTGTATTGTAGTATTGGATACGTCTCCACTTAGTCATAGAAATCTTTGCTTAGTCGTGCCGTGGGCATAGAAATTAAGCGCTCCCAAAGTGCACAAAATTTGAGAGTTGTGTCTTGTAAAACCTTTCACTGGAAAGTAAAGACCTCATTTTATAGTCCTTTAATTTGTAGTGTCCTAATCCTTAAACCATTAGCTTAAATTGTGCCTACAGTCTATCCTCATTCAATTGTCGTGTTTCTTCAAGTTTCTTGCTCTAGTAGCGTCCTAATGTGAAAATGACTACCCCCCACCTCAGCACGACACAAAAATTCAACGAAGTTCCGTGCCAATCCCAGAAAGCTCATGTTCCAGTCGCTCGGAAGTGACCTCCAGTGGCATAATACGACTGCTCTTGACTCTTAAATGACTCACTTCTGAACCAAGGCCACGTCAGCACAGCAAAATCCGCGTAGGCAATGTCGAATTCCCTCCAAACCGCCTTCAGTGAACAAAAAGTCATTTGGTAGTTGTAGTTTAGTGACGACAAGTCCCAAAATATCACTGTGACCATCACAGAAAGAAAATAAATGAACCATGAATGAAAACACCCATAGGAAGTCTACTTTCCATCGTGTTTTCATCCTTCAGTCGCGATATCGACTAATAAATGACTAGGACAATGTCAGCAAATGCCACAATGTGCAATTATAGAGGTACAATTGCGGAAATGACTGCAGCTCCGGAATTATATGACTGCACAGTCATTTATATACCCTTTTTCTTGTAGTATCTACTATATACAAGCATAGAATTTATTTTTTAATTTTGACCAAATCTAGAAAAAAAATCAACATAAAAGTGTTGATTATTGTCCGAATCAAAATGTCCTAATCAATTGTCCAAATCAACATATATTTTTTGATTTTCCTATTGAATCGGACACTGAATTTTCTAGTAGTGCATTCAATATGAACATTCCATTCAATATGAGTGTGTTTTACATATATGGCTTCAAAGATTGAAGTTAAATGAACTATAAACTCTATTTTTGTATTCTATAGTTTTCAATTCGTTGGAATTACTAAGGTGAACCTTCCTATTTGTGCAATGTGGCAATTTTGCCACTTATGGTCAATGTCTTACATTTATGCTTAAATGTAAGGTCGTTGCAAGAAGCACCTACCATTTTTGTTCAAAATGGCCTAATTCAATGAGTACTATGACTTTTGGAATAAATTTTTTTAATGAAATAAAATATCATGGATAATTTATAAAGCATTTAAAATAGTACGTTTGTAAGAATTTAGGCCTAGAAAAATTTATCTTTAAAAGATACGCACAAATAAAGAGCGATGGAAATTGCCAAGAAAATGGATATTTTGATGTTTGATTTTTAGAAAATAATAAAACAATTCAAAAAAATAAAATAAAAATTGGCCATTTTTCCTAACTTGAAGGTTTCATTTTCAACCATTTGCATCTTTTGGAAAAGAAACCGTGTTCTTTGCACTTTTGCAAAGGTATCACACTTTGAACACATGTGGAAGGTGGATACTTTATTATTTTTAAGTAATATGTTTGTGTGCTTTGTGTGATTTTAGTAGAAGTCCTCGTATCCCAATTTTGACCTTCAAATTCCCGATTCTAGATCAAAAAAGAGTACTAAGCCCTTCCAAAATGTTATGAGTTAGAAAACACCCGTCCAAGACAAACATGACAAAAAAAGACAAGTGTTTCTTGCAATCATCCACTACCAATACCACGGCACATTTTCAATCAACCACTTTTTATTGTAGATTTTTTTGACTATGACCATTTTATTATCCATATGAAATGATCTATCCACATCTATACTTACCATATTAAGAAAAATTTGCACAGCCCCTATCCATCAAGGCTAACTTATTAATAAAAATCCTTACTACATGAAATTTTACATAGCCTAATTAATACTCGTATATATTAGAGTATGTAACATTTCATGGATCCTGTTGTAGCCCTCCATATCATATAAAAAATTCCCTTTGAATTATATGGACCCCATCTTTTAACTCACTTAATTTTCTAAAGCATCGAAAATAATCTCCTTGGGTTCACCACCCGCCTTGGCCACTTCAGTATCCCCGCTTTCCAGAAGCCTCCATTATTAACATACGTCCTTTGCAACCACCTGTCCTTCCCGTCATACTTCGCCTCATACGGCGCCCTCCCATGCGAGGCTTTCCTTTGATTCAGCAACAGCACGTCCCCAGTGCCCAGCCACACACCCTCCGCCAAGCTTGCAGCCAATTCTTTCACTTGCTTGTACGCAACTTTCACTTCGTCGTTGCCATGCACGTGGTCGTCAAAGCTCGTCGACATGCCATCGAGATTCTCCACGAAGAGGTTGATCTGGGGGTGAGATTCGGAGCCTTGGATCACGTGCCGTGAGAATTGCGTGTTTGGGAATGTCCATGTGATTTTCTCGGTGCGGAGGAGGTGGAGGTTGGAGGGGGAGAGGTGTTGGCAGAGAAGACGGTTGTCGCAGAGGAGAGTCTGGCCGGCTTGGTTGGGGGCGCTGCGGAGGCCGATGAAGACAAGCACGTCGCAGAAGATTTGGGGCTTCACTTGGAAGAATTCCACGTGAAAGTCGAGGAGCTTGCTGCTGCCTTCTGGACTTACTTGCAAGGCGGGACAAATTGGAGCAATGGAAATAATTAAAGGGTAGATCAGAACAACAATTTCATTAAATTGGCGCGATTTTGGCGTCAAAAAATGTGACACATGTGTACAGTGGCCAGCAGAAGTATTCGGACAGTAAGCTGTATTCCCGAAATAGCTCAAGCAGTGGTTAAAAAGTCAAGCTGTCAGAGATTTTTTTGACTGCATTTATGAAGAAAACCACATGGCATGTAATTAGCATCAATTCCCTCGAAATTAGCCACTTGGATGATCTAGATTGTGAAATATCTTGAAGTGGTGTGTACAACTTAATATGCATACAAGTTGTGCACACCACTATCTTCTCAATGCAAGTGCTGTTTTGAAGCTTTCTTGTGCTACAAAAAATTTCAGTCTTTTAGAGAGGTTCCAAGTGACTCACTATGGCTCCTAGGAGATGTGAAACTAAGAGAAAGGCAGTTCTTGAGATGCATGAGCGAGGCAACTCTTATGGCGAAATTTCAGCGATTTGGGGCATTCCTCGAAGCACTTGTAGTGACATAGTACGAAGATTTGGTGAGAGAGGGAGTTTGAGAGACAAAGCTTCACCTGGTAGACCTCGAATTCTTGATGAGCGCGATGATCGTGACATTGTGAGGAGGTTAAACGATCAAAGTACTAGTACCGCTTCAGCAACAGGAAGAGAATTAAGGTTTGAGGGCATGCAATTGAGTGATGATACAGTTAGAAGGAGTCTTCAGAGGCAAGGGTTGCAAGCACGTGTGAAGGTGAAGAAGCCTCTTTTGACAAAGAAGCATCGAGCACGTCGTTTTCAATGGGCAAAGAAATGCAATCCTTTCACTTGGAAAGAGTGGAGTTTTGTCATCTTCTCTGATGAGTCAAAATTTAACCTTTTTGGCTCAGATGGACGTCAGTATTGTTGGAGAAAGAGTGGAGAGGGTCTCTTAGACCAGCATGTGCAATGTACAATTAAACATGGGGAAGGAAGTATAATGGTTTGGGGTTGTATGGGTTGGGAAGGAGTTGGCAAGCTTCATTTGATTGAAGGAAAGATGGATAGATATGTGTATCGAGAGATTTTGGAGACAGAACTTATAGAGACTATACACATGCAAGGTTTAGAGGAAGAGAGTGTCATTTTCCAGCATGACAATGACCCCAAACATACTGCAAATTATGTTGTAGATTGGTTGCTTGCACAAAAGTTTAATCTTATTTGGCACCCACCGCAATCCCCTGACCTCAGTCCTATGGAACACCTTTGGAATGAAGTAGATCGTCGTATGAGAAAGTCTGAGAGGAAACCCACTAGCAAAAGTGATTTATGGGAGAAGATACAGGAAATTTCGTATAGTATTGAGGTTGATGTTGTTAGGAAGTTGATATGTTCTATGCCTCAAAGAGCTGTTGATGTTTACAAAGCAAAAGGTGGCTACACACGGTGGTAGTCATCTTCAATGCTTAGAAGTTGCATCTTTGAGTTGTGAAGTCATTTTATAGCTTGTACTTTCATTTTCTACAAATAATGTACAATGTTATCAGTTTTTGCAAAAAGAATTGTACATCTTAGTTGCATATTTGAATTAAGCTAATTTTTTTGGGTTCATATTTCAACTTCAAAGGTTGTGCTACATGTTTATTGCAACTATATGCTCTTATAGTCTTTTACTTTCAATTTTTTGATACATCGTGTAAGAGTGGCAGCAAATTCTTAGAACAAGCTTCCACTGTACGACTATTTTTGCTAGCCACTGTAAATAGAGGTCTAAAGTCTACGATAGGTATGAAGTATGGACTTCTGTTTCAGAAAGTGCGTATTGAAAGGTGCCAAAGAACTGAATTACCACCAATTTAACAAAATTGACATTTAAGTAGTTTATTGAATGTTGAAGGCTTCAAGTAGTCTCTCAAGAAAACCAACAACCAAAAATCTCTCAAGAATGCTTAACCACTTAACGTCTGAATCTTTTATTGGATTTGGGCACCTTTTTTTCCTTCTTATATCTTTGAATGAATGTAGTGCTCACCTCAATTTCATTAAGTTGGTCATAAAGAAAAATCATCTTTTCGGGATTCAAGAAATCAACGCTTTGGATGAGTGAGAACACATTCAGCATCCAGAATATTTGGACGACACAATGACGAGAAACATTCTATTCAGCGTCCATGCAGAATATGAATATTGAAGCGCTGAAGGCATAATCCATGTTGAAACTGACTTGCAGGAAGACACAGATCGAGAGCATCAAACAGATTAGCCTGGGGCATACAGTTGAACTTTGATTTTTGTAAAGTGCCCAAAAGCTTATTGTATGGACATTTAATTTAGACTTACAATTGTTTTTTAGCTTGACACAAAAGAAAAGTGCAAATTTTAGATTATTAAAAGGAAAGGTTCAAAGGTTCAAAGTTCACTTGTATGGTCCACATTACACGACTAATTCCTATCAGTTTTGCAACAAGTTGGAGACACGGGCAATCGAGACTCACTTGATCCACTTTGTCCGCAGTCGTGTAAATCTGTCGCACAAGCGCACTCGGCCCCTGCAAATTCCCTGTCAAATTCTCCATCGTGAACACCTGGCCCACAATTCTCGCAATGCCAATCAGCCACGTCTCGCTCATGTACCTCCCGACCTTGTGGCTTGCCGCCTCCGGCTGCGTGGGCGGCAAGTCGCGGTCAATTGGCAAGCCGCGGATCACGATTGCCGGCGGCTGATTGGGGTCATGAATGAAACGCTCCAGACGGGAGATCAGCTTTGCAGGCAACCAGCGCCGCACCAAAGCGTGAGCCGAGCTCACGTAATCCTCCAGCTTGTGATCGTCTAAGGTAGTGGACAAATCCGATGGCCACGAAGCCGCCATGCGATTGTAATCTGATTCAAATCCAGACAGGGACTCCGCGGGGATACAAACTTCCAACACAGTTGGGGGGTCGAGGTCCACCGCGGGCGAAGACCGAGCTTGCTCCAGTTGTAAGCTCATGGAAACAGACCCATGGGATCGCCGAATCGAAGGGGCGAAAGAGGATAATTTCTTCGAGGGTGGGTGCGAGAGCGACTTGACCTGACTGAGGTTTGAAAGCTTTGTATTCAAGGGGCTTGTGGGGATGCACCCCAGCAAACACGGTGAAGACAGCATCGCCATAGCCACAACCAAAACACCTCCCACCTCGCAGTTTCTCTTGTACACTCTGCCCGTGTACACTCACAAAAATCCAACCACAAATCTGTAGCAGCCTGCAATCGATCTGTAGTAACAGCACTGAAGTATGGAATATACTGTATATATCGGCACCACAGCCAGTGGCATACGACTTTGAGTCTAACATGCCCGGCTGAGCTCGACTGGGAGCCGAAAGAACAAGGCTTCAAACATCCACCACAAAAAACTCGCAATAAACGTGAGTCAAAGCAGCACAAATGCACCAAAGTAACGTACAGCACAAAACGACAACTGCTCCCACCAGTCAACATCATCTGGTACCGTAGCCTGAAAACAGCGGCGGCGAAAGAGAATTAAATTTTTTAAAGCCCACTGCTTTTGGAAAGTAGTAAGCCACTTTGCTGAATCCTTCAAGGATAAACATGAAGAAAGTGAAAATGTTGGAAAAGTTACTTGTACTGCTTGATTCTACATGATCCTACAACGGCTAACAAAATTGAGTACAAATTTGAAACGTTTTCATTCAAACATTGAAACATTTTGATACCGTAAGTATCAATGGACAAAGTCCAAAAGTAGATATATGAAAGTTGTAGTGTGCGGCATACTACAAATTACCATAGAAGTTTGAAGAATAAACCAGTCAGTGGGAATTGTTTGCAAGTATGTGCCACCTAAAATGTACAGCCTCCATATATGACTAATTTTCAGCACTTTGAATATTCTTAGTTTATTCCTATGGAGTTCAAAAAATGGATTTGAAGAGAATGTAAACAAGATCCAACAAAAAAATTCTATTTCAGTAATAGGAACCATGCTCAAACCCACCCACATTGAATTTTATTTCAACAGCAAAAAAGCCAGGCCATCCAGGCTTTTGTACTTGAATCTTGCAATGAAATTCTTCATTTGCGAAACATAAATAACTACAGCTTTGCCGCTTAGGGGATAATTTGTCTGTCTAGTTTGTCTGTAAATTCCCGTGCGTGCGTTGCCTGTATTGCACCCTGGGTCAAATCTCCACTATACTCACAGTTTCGAACTCCTAGATCTTCTAGTCCACGATCGGTCGCATTCTTCACCTTTTTTTTGGTTTTTGCGTTGGTAGAGCGACTTGCGCTCTCGAATGCTTGCAAGGAAGGAAAAAATGGATACGATCGTTCATATATGTACGTTTATCCACAAATTGATTAGTAATACATATTGATTAGCACTGGAGTAGTAGTGAATTCATCATTATGTTGGCAAGACTAGTAATTTTGGGGGAAAGTTTGACAATTTCATCCATTTTCCAACCACTTTTCTTAGAATTGCAGTAGCTGGTCCCTAAATGCGGTTAGATTCTGGCAAAACTTCACCGAAAAGAACTTAGTTCGTACACTTCTCCCAGGATAGCTACGAACTCACTCTGCGCAAGGACTCTCTCCATAACAGCTGCAAATTCACTTCAAACATCTTCCCTAGCTAGTTGGAATTTCGCTGTATGTATTCATTGCGTAATACTGTATCTCCGACGCGGTGGCAATCTCTGAGAGTTTACCCAATTCACGATTCCTGCAATAAAACGCAACGAATCCCTACCTGCTTTTTTTCACTTCGGAGCAGTAGCTAGCTATTTCTTCAATACTCAGGTCATATATGGTGATATTTGGTGATATCTACAGTATATGAACCCTACGTATCACGTAGGTAATATGCACTATTTTATTTCGGGGCTCAGAATTCACAAGAGGTGAGTGATTCAAATAGTTTTTTTTCGAAATACTGTAGTGTGGTGCAAGTGGCCGAATATATATTGTTCAATGAAATGTATGAGTCTACCGACTGCATTCTTCCTCCCACACGATTTTGGTGATTTTAGTGCAGCTGGTCTGACACTTCCGAGTACCGTAACCACGATGACTCATGGTAGGACCATTTGAGGCATTATTACAGACTTGCTGCTAGACAACAACCAATCCATGGATACATTGATTAAAATATGGAATAAATCAAAGCTGTTACTTCTTTCTTATAAGGTTTCGTATGTTGCCGCCTGTTATGTTCTGTATGTCTGGACTCTGGACCTTCAAAGGTAGGATGATTCTGTAATGCACTCAGGTGGCCAGCCTATACAGATAATTGAGATGACTGGAGATATCTAAGCTTAACGTAAGGCAGTAAATTTTTTTCCGAAAAAAGGGTCACTTGGCATCATCTGAAATATATCAAGACCAGCGTAAATGTCATGGAGAAATTCAATTTGACAGTAAGAAATCCCCAAACCTGCATGGAAATGGCTCCGCATCTTTGTTTATTAAAGGTATTCATTCGTAAACTAGTGTGCCCTGTGCCGTTGCCACAGTCAAAATAAAAGTAAAAGAAGTTTTTTAATTTTTTAACTCATAAAAACTTTGAAATTCAATAACTTTCCCATGGTAGGTCCAAACACCACGAAACAAATCCATGTACCCCTCCTCGCTGAGAGCTTTTTGACGGTACCAAGATTGTGAATGGGGGACTCATGGTACGGGAGACCTCACTGTATCAAACAAATCAAACAAAACAAAACAAACAACTTAAATTAAGGTAATGGATGGATGGATTGGAGATTTCAAGTTGAATAAGGTTTTAAGTTCCTGTACTTCTTTCTTGAAATGATTTTCAATATGTTATGACTCTTAGTAAAGAATTTTGTTCCTACATGATGCACCACAGTTGGTTTCCACCACACATTTTGCCATAGTTTGCCTACATTAAAAAATGGCTCTCTATCTAATCACCTGGTTCCCGAGCCAATTGAAAGACCATCATCCTTGTGGGAAGAAACTATGCACAGGCATAACGATGAAGGGTACATTGGAGAGGATGGTAGAAAAACCAACTCAATGAGTAGAAAAGAATGGAGAACTTGTAGGAGTGGCAATAACGTACAAATGAACACAAAAACAACATACTGTAGCATCCAATATACAATTTTGGAGCCACAAAACAAGATTGTAGTTGTAATTTCCATATGTCTAGGGATGAAGTACTTTATGAGTTGGGACCAACTTGTGCTAGTTGCCACAAGCCACTCCACCTCCCAACCACAATTCCAATGTTGAAAAGACTTTGATAAGGTTGAAATCCCATTTAAATAATCAAATGACCTTCAAGAAGTTATAAAAAAGAATATTGACCTTCTATTGTAGGTCATGATGCAACCAATCAATCGATGAAACTCTAAATTGCTTTCTAGTTCTCCAAAGATGGTCAACAAGAACATTTGTAGGCCCTAACCGTAAGTTTTATGTCATGTACAATAATTGGGGGAGAAGTTGGACTGTAGCAACCCTTTTGCCCACCAATAGAGTATGGAAAGAGACCCTTATTCACACATCGTATGTGGATTGGCGATTTTTTTATAGGAGTTGCTACACATGCAATCATTTTTATGATAAGAAATTATGGTCCAACAACTCAATACAATAATTTATTAGACCGTGTTTTACAACACTTTGATCACTATAAAAAAAACTACTTTTTTTTTATGTATGGCTTTGGACATCAGTGTTTTTCTAAACATCAAGATGTCAAAATGAAGATGGCTGTAAAAAGTAGATTTCCATGGATGTTGATTGTGCAAAACGCTCACAAAGTACTATAAAAACGAGCTGATGCTATCATTGACATTGGTGTTTTACTTGACATGTACACAAACACAATGATGTTTTATGGAGTGTCCAAAAAAATATAGTACTGCTACATCAACGAGCAAATGTGTTTTGAATTGAGGTACATTTGTAAAGGTTACTATGGGTTGCGGTAAAGCGTTGGCCAGATGTGAAAAAATTTAGAAGAAGGGCAGTCACATGGCATGCTTTGCAAAAAGAAAAATGGATGGATTTATACCATGGATGAAAAGAAAAGCTCTTTATATAAGTAGGAGGAAGTAAAACAATCCATATGAGATATGTAAAGCAAAAATTGTATTCAAAGTGAAATCTCTTATAACACCCAGATGTCTGAAACAATATCCAAATGTCAGGTAGTCAAGTTGTTATCTTCAATTTATACCATATCCTTTGCTTGACTATGGACAAAAAAATGAATTTTATTATAAAAAGATGTCTTCTCCACCCTTTGTTCTCATTGACCACTAGAAGAAACCCGCGTTGGTCTAAGCAAAAAATATGGGCTGAAATTTGTTGAGAACCATGTTTCCAACGCAAAATTTTGGGATTCCAGCCTTGGAAACATGGTTCATAACAAATTTCAGCCCACATTTTTTGTTTAGACCAACGCGGGTTTCTTCTAGTGAACTATCAATGAAGTAATTCTTTGACTTTGCCATTAAAAATTCCCTTGATGGTAATGGGTTGCCAAATTCCCTTAATGGTAAAGGGTTGCCTGCATCTTTTTGATATATTGTGTGTGAACAACTTCAAGATCTCTTGCTTTACATGTTTTTTTTGCCACTAAATATAAGTGGAAATTATTTTATTTTATTTTTTAGAGATGAAATCACATATCTTCTATAAGTTATTAAAATTTAAAATTTCTTATGAAAATTTAAAATTACTGTAATTTTTTCAAGTAAAAATGAAGAAAATTCATATAACTTATAATATATGCTCAAAAATTCTAGAAAATGAACCACATGTGTATATTATGGTGTGGAACATCACAATATAATCTAAAATTTTGGATCATTCTATAATAAAAAAAATTATTGTATTGCAATTATAGGCCCAAAGTTCAAATAGCTCTAATTAGTTAAATTTTATAAAGATGGAATAAAAATTAGACTTAGTTGACTTCATTTCATTATTAGTTGAACTCAAATTCAAATAAGATTATTTTTTTGGCTAAAATTCAAATTTAGAGCAAGGAAGTATAATAAAAAAAAGGGCATCTACAGTATACCTTAACCCGTAAATGATGGACCAATGACTATGGATTTCAAGCCTCTCTGCTCATTACTTAGTTTGTTGCCATTTTGCAACTAGATATGTATGAAAATTCTTATATTTATTTTCAAAGATGAAATTACATGTCTTCTTAACTTTAGAAAAAAATTAGATTTTTTTGTAGAAAATTAATTTTGTTGAGATTTTGTGAAGGAAAAGTGAAGAAAAATCACATCAAATAGAAAATTATCCCACACAATCTGAAAATTTCACCATGTGTGCATATTACAATGACAAACATCATGGTGTAAACTCAATTTCCATATCATTCTATAGTTAGAAAATAATAGAGATTGAAAATACATCCAAAGTTCAAATTGCAATAAAATATTCAATATTAGGATTTTTTTTTCAAAATTCAAATTGGAGTAGAAATTAGAGTAGATGACCTTCATTTTGTTAGTTGGGTTCAACTTCAAAAAATATCATTTTTGTGGAGAAATTCAGATTTAGAACAAGGAGCAACAATTTCCCCAAATACACCAAAATAGCATATTTTGTGATCTTTTTTTTTTAAACTTCTCATTTGTGAGAAGACAAACATTGGCAAAGGCTACAAACTCAACTTGATACTCTTCATAACCCACCATGAAAGGTCAACACCAAAAAAGGGGATGAAAAAGTGCTTTGAATAGCTTTGCAACTCCCTAGATTGTCATCCAAATGCCACTGAGTGGTGCTGGCAGCATTCCAGGGTTAAATGAGGTTGTTTCTTTATTTTGTTTTGTTTGTTTATTTCGGTGCAATTTCTGAAATTGTGCGTCTCCCATTTGTGTTCTTGGTATAACTTGAAAGGCTCTTTGTGAGAAGGGGTGCATGGACTTGTTTTGTGGCTTCTCAACTCACAACAAAAAAAATATTGAATTTCAAAGTTTTTATGAATTAAAAATTTAGAAAAGTATTTTAATTTTAATTTTATTATATTGTGACAACAACGTAGGGCACCCTAGTCCCTAACCTTGGAAGGACGTTGTGGATTAGAATGGTCCAATGGATGACTTCAATGTTAACTATAGGAAAAGAAAATGCACCAATTGGTCTAATAATTGGAAAATTTTGGTGTATGAATCATTGGGTTAAAAAATGCAAAAACACTCATTGGAAGTCAAACTACTCTACAAGACCTCCCTTTTCCACACAAAATTCCAAGGATGAATAGTTGCACTTCTATCCTATAATAGAAGGATTCTTTGTCATTCATCGTACAAAAAACAATTATATTGTCCTTTAACCCCTAAAGGCCCGAAGCATTCTTTGGCTCCAAAAACACTGAAAACTGCCATTTCTGCTGCGATCATTCAAAAAACCAAAAAAACATTTTTTTTAGAATCTAACCATAGGATCTGTACTTCACTTGGTTCAAATCATGTGGTAAAAATTTCATGAAGTTTGACCATACAGATTGGAAGATATGACACTACAAGAAAAGGGGCCAATATGCGACTGGGGAAAAACGACTTCCTGTCCACAATGACTAGAGAACGACTATGGCTCCCTAATTGCACCAACGGCGTTAGCTTCACAGCCTCCGAGTTGTGCTGCAGTCGCAAGCGTGACTGTGGGATGAGAAGTTGACAACCGCTACTCTTCATCCGCAACTTGTCGTCAACTGCGTTGTCGAACTTTTGACGTGGACTCTCTGAAATCTACCAAATGGGACCTAGTTGCAGCAGAGTAAAGAGTTGACTGCAGGGGCGACTGCGTGCTACTTAGGAATGACTCCGTAACGACTTTCAAGTGACTTCGCAGGAGTCATTTGAAGTCATTCGCAGTTTTCACAAAAAGAGCTGGAAAGAAAAAGCCACCTTCTTTACCGGACACTTCACATTGTCTTTTGCATGGACAAGTTCATTCCCAATTTAAAAAAATTGTAGATCATTCTCTCTTTCTGTTTTGCCTTCTTCTTTATATTCTTCTGCTATTCTTTACTCATTTCACTTTGATTTTAAAAATTCCCTTTTTAAAAATTTTCCAAAATTTTGTCCCTTTAATTCAATTGTCTTCCTTCCCATTTTTGGGAAAAATGGTTTGCAGTTGTGTCATCTCTTGTTCTCCCTTTTCCAAAATATAATTCAATTACAAAAATGATTTGTAAATCTTTTTCCAAAAAGAGAAAGAGTTAGTTTTCTATTTCCTTCTTTTCTTCTATTTTTCTATTGTTGTTGTATTCTTCAGCTGTCAATTTTTTTGGAAATTATTTATTTTGTTCCCATTTTTTTCCCCCATTTTTTCCCCAATTTTGGATCCACTTTTATTTCCTATTTTATTTTCCTTTCCCCCCCCTCTTTTCCAATACCTTTTCTATTTTGTGCCCCATTTTTTTCCCCATTTTTTCACCCCATTTTCTTCCCTTTTTCAAAAACAAATTTCTATGTGCCACATTGTTTTTTTGTTATTCAATTTTTCCCTTTTCTCTTCTCTTCTTCATTTGTTTAAAACTTTTTTTTTTTTTTTTTTTTTTGATAATAAATGGAAACCATTGTATTAAGTGAAAAAAGTAACCGCCAAGCCCAAGTTTTAAAACTTTTCTTTTACTTTCTCTTTTCTCTACTCTTTGTTTATCTTTTTAAGTTTATTTCTTTGACCTTCTTTAAAAAGAAAAAATTATTCTTTTCTTCTCTTATAAATCATGCATCTCCAATGGCCTTTTTGTTTTGTTGGGGTCTATTGTTTTCTTTGTCGGGGTCCACATTAAGATTCATTTACACTCTTATTAGGACAATAGCTATGATTTTGGTCCATTTGTGTTGGTAACTTCGCAATATTTCTAGACATTTCATATGATTCAAAATAGATATTCCTGAGGTCCCAACATAAAGACTGGAAGGTGTTCTCATAGTCCTAAAAGCAATCGTTAAGTCCCGTTCTCCTCTTACATGGACAACAACATTGCTTCTTTGGTGTCGTTGTAGAATGACTTCTTGAGACTGCAGAATGACTTTCTACAACTGCAAAATGACTTCTTGCGACTGCAGAACAACTTCCTGCGACTGCAAAATGGACTAAAACATCTCAAATTACTTAGCAGCTAATCAACTATTGCTTCGTTGCTTTGTGCAATGTAATGCATTGTGTGCTTTTCAAACATCTGCGTACCTTTAATCACACTTCCTTTGCATCTACAACACATTTTCATCATGGGTTATATACAAAAAGGCAAGACAAAATTTAGAGAGGATGTTAGAAAATGTCAAAAGAAAATATCCTTTCCAATCTCTTTCTCAAATTTGTCCATAATTTTTTATTTGAGGCTTGAAATATAAAATGGATTTTTGGAAATGAAAGTGGGTTGATTTCCCAACTTTTTTTAGTTCAAAGGTTTTTGAAAAAAATTAATCTACTATGCTTAAATGAGATTTGAAATATTACTTGTAACACAATTCCTGCATTTTACATATCCCACATGGTTTGTCTTGCCTCCTACCACCCCACTTGTATAAAAGGCTTGTCATTTCATTTCTTCATACTCACACATTAAGTGGCTTTGAAAGCCTTGTGACACATGCCAATTACAATGTATGGTATATGATGTACGGTGTATGATGTATGGTGTATTGTACATAGTATATGATGTATGGTGTATTGTACTTGGTATATGATGTATTGTATATGGTGTATTATGTATGGTATATTGTTGTGAAACTTTGAATGTATTGATATGCGACTACAGAATGACTACTCCTCAAATAATGGGCCCCACATTCCTTTTTGCAAACGTCATGTTAATTTTAAAATGATTGGAGACATCAGCGACAACATC
The DNA here is from genome assembly GCA_951799445.1 of Pseudisothecium myosuroides. Taxonomy (NCBI): domain Eukaryota; kingdom Viridiplantae; phylum Streptophyta; class Bryopsida; order Hypnales; family Lembophyllaceae; genus Pseudisothecium; species Pseudisothecium myosuroides. The sequence goes on along the minus strand of OX637291.1, from coordinate 3,759,211 downwards.
ACCTAAATCCTAAACAAACGTCACTCCAAAACGACTGCAAAATGACTTTTCAATGACTCAAAAACGACTTCCTACGTGGCCGTCCACGTCAAATTCATCAGGGGTTAGTCATAACTTCAGAATGACTAAAAAATGACTGGCCACGTAGATGTCCACGTCAGATATTCTAAATGTCCACGTCAGATGTTTTAGAGGTTCACGTCAAATGCTTTCCACATGGCAGCTCTACAGACATTTACTTAAGTCCAACTTTCTTTATCACTTCATCCATTTTTACATCCAAGGTAGAAATGGATGGTGATAATAGACTGTAGTCGTTGTCCTAAACGACTTGTCCACAACGACTCCAAGGCCTCTAAGTCGTATTGCAGTCATTGTGTCCACAACGACTGTTTTTTAGTCGTTTATTGAAGTCGTTTTTTCCCCCATTTTCTTGTAGTGTGAGTATTTGAAGTTGGAAAAAGAAGTTTTTTTGAACTGTGACCTACAATTTCAGATGACTTTGATGGCCATTTGTGTGGGGGGGGTTGCACTACACACCATAAAGTTAAAAAAAATTCAGAATGTCAAAACTTGATTTTCACATATAAAAAATTGTTAAGTAGAAGTAGGTCCAAAATTGAACAAAACATTAAATCGTTAATAGCTCTAAGGTGGAATTAAACCACCATAATCCCAACAGTGGGATTGTTCTTGCAAACAAACTTAACCTTGTAAAAAAAAATTGAAAAAAATTGAAAATTGCATTCAAAAATGAATTCTATAAAGTTTTTTTTTGAAGAAGATGCTTAGATTGTCCAAAAAACAAGATTGCCCATAACTTTCTCATTCTGAGTCCAAATAGAATGAATCAAAGCTTCAAATGTAGACAAAAACATGATCTTTGAGTGATTTTTTTTTTTTAAATTTAATTTTTTAAAGTTTTTTTTTTCTGCCCGGTGATTTGCTTTTAAGACTTCGGATGGCATAACTTTTACTCCCGGGCACCGATTGGGAAAAAAATTATATTTTTAGAAAGCTACTGTGATTCCCTGTCTTCAAAAAAAGTTTCAAAAAATCAGGTCAAAATTTCAGGTCACACGAGCTTGCCGGGAATCCCAAGTGTCCCCCGAGGAGACTTGGGGGCTTTAGGGGTTAAGGCTTACAATAGAACCTCCCTAAGTCGATCCTCCATAAGCAAATAAACCTCCCTAATTGATCTTGTCAAACCGGTCCTGGAGTTGTCCATGTAACAAAGGTTATGACTAAAAATGACCCTCCATAAATAATAAAACCTCCCTAATTGATCTTGTTAGACCGGTCTGTGACCTACCGGTTTAGAGAGGTTCTACTGGATAATTATATTTGTTGCATTTTTGGGAAAGTACCTTGGTGATAATAATAGTGGAATTTGCGCCAAAATAATCTCAAACAAATTTTGACAAAAGTTTTTGGGCCCAAAGAGCCACTTAAAAAAATATTTTCCGGTTACCATGCATTTTGTGTCGTGTCAGTGCTCGCTGCGACCCTTGAAGTCGTATGTTTCAAAAAAACCACAAGGCCAGTTTCCCTGCCTCCGATTAGGTTTAGTGCCAGAACCTTCATTGCACGGCACTTAAACCGGAAAGCCACCACCTCCGAAACTAAAGTAGCAGCCCTGTCCGATGCTGCTCGCGCATTCTCAGCCACAGGGGAGGACCCTCTCACTCTCTCAGCGGCTGCGGTGCAAGCGGAGTGAAGTGGCTGCGTTTCGCAATTCGCTATAGTCAGGAAGCACAACTGCCGAACGCCAGAGTTTCTGACCGCGGAGTTTGAATTTCAATTCGCAGGGGAATTTCCTGTTGAGGTGGTGGTGAAGATGATATCATCTGAGCATGCACGATCTGTACTCCACATTATTAGTTTCCGACTCTATTATTAGAAGCGCTTTGGGAATATCCCTATGGTGTAATAAACAGAAGCTGAGGAGCAGATTGCAAACCCTAGGAATGGGAATTTCTTCTTGAAAATTTCGTTGTTTTGGTTACGATGCTTGTGACCTATTTGAGAATTTGTCGACAGATATGGCCAGAGATTTTAGCATGACAGGAGGGAGGGAGGATTTCGAAGGCAGGATCGCGCTGTGAATGTGAATCTTCATATTATTGTGTTCTCTTCTGATATTAGTTCCCTTGGCTTCGGTTTGAGGAGATTCTCATGGTTCACTAAACAGAAGCAGAGGGATAGAATTCAAACCCTAGGGCACTGAAACTTTCTTTGACGATTTCGTCGTTTTTGTTTTCGATGATTTGGGACCTGTTTGGGGATTTGTGCGGCCTTCAGGATTCTTAGACGGAGTTTTCAGGGGAAGCTAGGGTTTGGAAGGAATCGAATCAATGATGGTATTGTGAATGTGAATCACTATTCAGCAGCAATGGGCGGGGACAATAGCGGCGATGACTGCATGGAGACTGATGCTGTTTCTGCTTCTAGTACCGACTTAGTGCGATCACTAGCGTCTTTGTCCGTGGTTAAGGCGTCAAGGGAGCATGTAGGTTTCGAGAAAGGAGAGCGTGGGAAGTCATCTTTAAATCCGCGTCCATATTCGGGTAGGAGGGAGACTGTGGAGCCCTTGGATGCTGAGCTTTGGAGTAACTTGCCTGAGCATCTACATGACATAATTTTGGCATGGCTACCTCTGCCGAGCTTCTTCCGGCTCCGTTGTGTGTGCAAACGCTGGAACGAGATTATTAACGTGAAAAGCTTCCTCTCAATCCGCTCAAGAGTTCCCTCGCAAGGGTCGCTGTTCCTCATGTTTGCAGACCTGCTGCAGCAGAAGTTTGCAGCTTACGATCCTACATCCCAGAAATGGCACTTGCTACCTCACTCATTCTTCCTCCCCTGTCCGTATTTTGAATCTGTTGACGTGGTGGCCTCTGCGGGAGGGCTGTTGTGTCTTGCGGCAACAGGTTCTCATAGGCATCTTTCCGTGTCGAACCCTATGATGCGAACACGGCGAAAATTGCCTCTTATGCTTCACATGAAATGTCCCTATGTGGTGGGCATGGTGATGGATCAGGAGCAAGGGACGTATAAGATTCTTGTGGTTCAAGATGGTCCAATCTTAACATCCCAGGTCCTTCAATTGCTTCCCTCCCATTGTTCCTGTTCTTGTTTGTTTTAGAAGTGCAATTCCATTTCCTTCTGTGCAGTTGATTATGGTAATATGTGCCTTGATTAAGAATCCTTTTTATCATCCTGACTCGAAGACTTGTTTACATTACTTCGCATTAATTGGAGTTGCATTGGCAAGTTATGATTGTTTGGGGAAGAATTTGATGAGTTTGAGATGAAACTTTATGTTCGGATTTTGGAGGTGTCTGTTACCTTCGGATCGGATTGCTTCATTGCTCTTATATAATTTCGGCAGCTCTGATTCTTATACTATCTGGTGCAGGTTTATGACTCTAGAACCAACTCATGGCATGTCACCAGCAGCCTTCCTAAAAAGCCTGCCCTTATTACAGGGACGGCTTATATAAATGGGTATCTGTACGGTATGAGTTTTGGAGCAACTGCTGGAGTCCTGGCTTTTGATTTCCGTGAGGGAACTTGGCACGAATTGAAAGTCAAAATGCCTCTGAATTTGGTCTGTCCTCAGATTATAGGCCACCGAGGCGAGCTTTTGCTGGTGGGTGGGGTGGAAGAGTACAGGACGATCAGAAGCGTGCATCTATGGCGTCTGGATATGACCAGAAGCGAATGGTTGGAAGTCCAGCGCATGCCAGATACACTGTTCAACAAGCTCTTTAAGTGAGTCCACCTTGAGCCTTCCAAGGTTTTTGAAGTGAGGGACGTGGGAGGCCGAATACGAAGCATTGCCGTTACTGAGATTTTTTACGTCTTTCTTTTCATCTGTACACTCAGCGTGTTTACTAATAGATGCCATCTGCGCATCCAACTCACTGAACTCTTTAGGTTTCGTTCAGTTCAATTTGATGGAAGCAGTATATAAGCAGTTTGTTGCGTGAATTTTTTTTGTCAAATGGGATCTCTGCAGATGCTTTTGGTCCAGTACTCCTGCCTTCAGTAAAATTTTAAAGTTTTCTCTGTATAACTATATCAGTGGATGTTTTTTAACACTCATGCTTTTATGACATTTGTGCAGATCTCAACGTTACCATTTTTTGTGCGTTTCACATGGAGACTATGTATGCCTGAGAGAGTCATCCTCCCGTGAGCTGCTCATGTATGATATGTATCGAAATTCGTGGTGGTGGTTACCTGCATGTACTTTAAACAACAATATGGAAGTTCTGGGCTTCTCATTTGAGCCTCGCTTGGACGCTCAGGTTTGAGTGAAGCAGTTCTTCCTCTCTTTCTAGTTCAATAAGAACTGATCCAAAGTTTGAGTTTTTCAGTTCATTCTTCATTACTAGTTTAAATAGCTCTATTTAACTAATTCATTAGTCGTTAGCCAATTAAATAACGATGGATTAAAGCTCTATTTTGGCGTTAATCTAACTAGACCTTTGGAAATAAATTAAAGCCTGCTTGGGGTGCGTATTGGTGACTTTCTAGTCTGAATGCACTTTCCTACAGTGAGTAATCCCGATGCCAGAAGGATTAAGCTTCGGAGCTGATGAAACAGATTGAAGGCTTTGGTACTCAGCTCGTAGGCACCTTCCAAAAGGGAATGAATCCAATGCTCTCTATCATTGGAGTTGATGTAGGACGTAGTGAACGTTGAGAGTTGTATTGTTTTGACCATTACCGGTAGTCAATTGTAGGGTTCCATTTTAATTCAGGCTACGTAAGCCAGATGTAAATTAGCCAGATGAGCAGCTACCCTCATCTGAAAATCCTCTCCCGTTCAGGTCAGGACTCGGGCATCACCAAGGTAAACCATGGAAATGGTTGGATGTACAATTTATTTTTTTGTAATTAATGATTTTTTTTGTCAATAATGTACATTTATCATTACACTCAGACCTCTTTATTATGACCCTCTCTTCAATGACCATTGCATAACATTGTTAACATCGATTTCCCTCCCAAAGAGGGGTATAATGCTCCCCTGGATTCCGGTGGCGAGGATTTTGCCAATGGTTGTGGGATGGGCATGCTGTAACGTACGTTGCAAGAGCCGATTATTGGGCAATGGATGACTTTGTGAGAGCGTTTTAGGATGGAAGAACACATTTTTTCATCCTATTCTTTTCGTGGGAGGTTTTTGAACATATTTTTTGATAATGGTATTGACTATTGAGTATTACCTCATGGTGGTATATTTGACTTTTCTACATAAGAAGATGTTTGATGTATGGATCAGCATGTAGTATATTTTAACATCTTCTAGGTTCTAGTTCTTAATGCAAATTTGAACAATGATAATGATATTTTTTGAATTTGAGTCTAACTAATGAAATGAAGTCAAATGAAGTGCAATTTCTACTCCAAGTTGAAAATTTGTAAAAAAAACTTTACATTGAATATTTTATTGCAATTTGAGCTTTGGTCCAATAACCATGGTAAGTTTCTTCATTTTCTAATTATAAAAAGACATGGTAGATGGTTTTCTTCCATGATATTCCAAACTGTTATAGACCCCCCTAAGAATTTTTTGGATGTCTTGAGTATATTTTGTATTTGATATAAATTTTCCTTAGGCTTTCTTTAAAATATTCACTATGATTTCAAACTTTCATAATAGGATTTGAAATTTACTTGACTTGTAGAAGATATGTGATTTCTTCTCTAAAAAAAAATAAAATTTCAAGCGCAAATAATCACAAAAAAAATTATACAAAGCAAAAGGATTAGAGGTTCAATCTGTATCATATGTTTGTCTTTCAAGGTTACCAACCCCTAAAGTTCCATGACTATGTTTTCACCAAAAATGCTCCAAAATTGCCATTTCTAGTACAAGTACCAAATTTTAGAAAAAAATACTTTTTTGAGACACATGTAACTGTAGGATCTTGTAGTACACTAGTTTGAGAAGATGTCGAAAAAATTTCAAAAAATTTCATTGTGTGGATTGTAAGATAATACTGTAATTGTAGGACAAGGTCGGCGGAAAGTAATTCTAAAAATAGATGCCGGAATTTTAGAAAAATTAGTATTTTTTAAAACAAATTGTATGGTGAGAAAAAGAATATTGGCAAAAAATTATATTTTTAGCATCTGCCAAACCTTATTTTTTGGAAGGAAAAAAAAATTTGCCAGAGAGGTGCCGACCCTACCCTACACTTACGGTAGCGTTTGAATTGACAAAAAATCTTTTTTGGCCTTGTAGAAAACTAGGTAGCTACACTTCTTAAGGTTACATTTGTATGAAAAAATGTCTATATTGATGGTGATTCCTTTTATTCATTCTTCAAAGCAAGTTGGCTACATGTTTGAAAATTTTCAAATCATTTGGAATTGTAAAATATATAGGAAAAAAATAGTTAGTAAAATGAAGTAGATAATGATTCAAAAGACTAAATTATTAAGAATTTAGTTATGGAATTGAAAAATGCCAATCCCAATGGTTGTAATGTTGTAATAAACAATCTACACCCAATGTTTTTCTTTTCTTCAAAATATTGAAAATTAAATTAATCCCTAAAGGACCAACCTGCTATTTTTAGCAACATAGCAATTTTAGCTAGTTACCTGTGACTAGGAATTTGCATATTTTAGGCTGGGACGAGGAAAATCTTCCTTATGCATTAAATTTCATGACATTTGGAAACATGAATCAAAAATTATGGCCTAATATGTTGTTTCTTTTTCAACTTGGGCAGTCCAGATAGGTAAAAAAAAATCACTTTTTTTGAAAAAAAAAATTTGAAATTGGTTTTTTAGATTTATATACATGTGGAAAGCTTTGAATCATTCCATTTCGATCAATGAATCAAAAGTTATGAGAAGTTTTAGTTTGCGGACAGCTATGGACTCGTTACCCTAAAATAAACTTGTTGTTTATTTTACTCAATAAGTTGTTTATTTTACTCAATTTTCAATATTTTTAGAAAAATAAAACCATAGGATGTAGATTGATTATAACAACATTACAACCATTGGAATTGACATTTTTCAATTCCATAATTAAATTTTTAACAATTTAGTGTTTTGAATCATTATCTACTTCTTTCTACTTACTATTTTTTTCCTATATGTTTTCTTTTTGTTTCCTTTAAATAGAAGGAAGTTGTTTGCAATGGACTTCTATTTCCATGACAAGGTAACATATGCAATAATGTAACTCAATTCTAAATGTCTCATAATTTCTATACTACTAGTATTTTGAAGTTCATGGTTTCCAAATTCTAAAATTTAGAGATTGCAACTAATTGGATATAAATCCTCTAACTTCAACATTTTTGAAGATGTAAAAAAACATGAGCCTTAATCATTCTTAAACCTTAGCAATTTCAAGCAATCATGCAATGTGTACTGTACATGTGATATAAATTCAAATCTATTAGAATGAAAGTTGTAAGGTAGGAGGTCCAGAAATGGAGCATCTAAGCGCTGAAACTAAATTTTGGGGAGGTAAAACATCTTGAAATATTTTTCAGTAAATTTTCCTCGAAAGACAAGTGGAATTGGAATCTAACCCAAGTTGTTTCATATTTTTTGGACCTTTGTGAAATTAGTTACAAATTTTTGAAGTTGGAAGAAAGTGGTCATTTGTGGTCATCAAAATGGACCACCTCCTGAAATGTGCATAGGTGGTACATTGAAGAAAGCAAAATGTACCTCTGAGTCATGTTCCATTTTAATGCCCGCTCCGTTTTAGAGCCTCCTACCTTAGTACACGCTTGACAATGTTTAAAAGACTGAAGTGGATTTGCAATATCATGATTGAGGAACAATTTCAAAATGAATTATGTCAAATACTTAGTATAGCCCAAAAATTTTATAGGTTGCATTCAAAAATACCAAAAATTGAAATAAAACCAAGATTTGTAACAGTGGATGTTTTGTCTTTTTGTTTTTTAAACATCATCTTCAATATGCTTAATTATGACTCAAATCGATAGAAATCATCGTTTGTGTGTCAAAAATATATGAAATTCTGAAAAACAAAAAAACACTTCTTACAAAGACATTTGATGATCATCTTCATAGAGTTGATGGTGCAAAATATTACTAGGGATTACAAAGGACTAGCAGGTATCAACATGAACCATTGATAATTTTTATTATATTTTATAAAATTCATAACAAATTCAACTTCCAAAGATAAACTTGTAATGATTTCTCTTATTCAACTTTCTTGGTACAATGTAAATTTGTAAAGCCCACTTAAAAGCCAGACCACTCCATTGGTTTTGATGAAAAGAGAACAATAGATAATTGGTACTAGTCTTGGCAAAAATATTCACTTTGGCCTCATAAAAATGGCATTTTTGCTATTTTTTTAACAACTCTGCCAAAATGGTACTAGTTGTCTTCAAAATAATATATCAACATCATCAATGATAACACTCTTTTTATTTTGTATATTGAGAGACTTACCATTGATTGGAAGTTAAGATAGCAAGTTGTACAGTACATGTGGGACACAAGTGATCAACTATCCAAATCTTGAACATGGTATTTACATAGATGAATTTTTAACTCACCATTGAAGATGCTCCAAGGAGTACTAATACTATAAGAAACTTATGTTTTAGGTGACGGATTTTAGACGATGTCGACTGTAACAACGCAAGATGACATGTGACACTTTTATTGTTAATTTTTTCCAAAAATGATTGAATTTATGCTGAATCTGCCCTTATGTATTGTTGCTTAGAATAGTTGAAGGTGTTGAGAGTGGTCTCAGGATTGTCGTCTTCATGCAGGTAGAATTTATGGTTTCATACAAAGCGTTGAGTGTTCAATCTCTTGCTAGTTTAAACTCGTTTAACCCATGATTGACGCGGCAGACATTATTTGTCCGATAGATGACAAAAAATTGTCTACTGAGTGTAGAAAGGCCATTTTAAAGCAATCATGCAAGTGTGCTACATCATGCATGACAAAAAATAGCATCATTGATTGTTGTCATATTTAGTGAAAAGACAATTCACAGATTCATGTACACAATGTTAGGTTCCATATTACCCTCTTTGCAAATTCCCATGAAGGCAACATAGACTGGTCACTTATGCAACACTGGACTAGCATATTTTATTGTGTGGATACAATCACAACATTGTAACGGGCAGTGTCCACGTTAACATCATCGGAATCTAACAATTGCTATGCTTCTTATTAATTGAAAGCCGTCTTGAGAGGCTTAAACACTTGGAAACGCAATGACGTCTCATTAGTTTCAATAAATACAAAGGTGGCCATTTAAATTTGCAATGTCTTATGATTACACTAAGTTGTGCAAGGCACCTTCACAAACTATAAAAGCTTGTATAAAGTAGTGCCGCTTCTTTGCCACAACATCCATTCGCTGCTCTTATTTCTCCTACCAACATGCCAAGGACAACAATTAGAAACCTGAATCTACCTCCTCCCCCCTCTAGCCCTACTTGGTGTGTTAGTGATGCCGCTCAAATTATCAATTACTTGGTGCAGAAGGATAAAGCAAAACCATGGCAAGTACAATATATAGTAGGGTGCATTACCAAGAGTTATCTTCTGAGTTTGCCAAAGCTTAGAAATGACGTGCATGATCAAAGTGATACTAGTCCTAAACGTCTAAGATGGTTCTTTCAATCGTGGACAATCCGAATCTTTGGCTGGACTAAGAGAAGGGAAGAGGGAGATGTAGACAAACTATCACTTGATGTCTATCTAGTGATTAGAGAGGTTGTGTATCCGTTTCCAAACTTGAGCATCCACCAACTGAATCACTTGCACCTCCAGTGTTGTTTGTTGCCAAGGGTGTACACAAGGGTTGTGCCTCATCAACACCTATATGTATAAGGTTCAACACCAACAATCTTCAATGCACTAACATTACATAGCAATGGACTAATCACTTCCTTCACGAGGGATTTATTGATACCGATGGCTTCATAGTGGAAGAACAATTCAAAAACACAAACAACTGGATGAAGGTACGATTCTATAGCTTACTTCTCTAAATTTCCCCTGCATACATGTGTTCTCCAAGTTCGTTGCTTCAGTACTAATGTAGAGTAGCTTCCTCACTGTCACTTGTTTTCCAAAGTATGAGTCCACGCATGTCCTTGCCTTTGCATTTTTTAGTTGTTTGTCACAAGGAGTTTGAACAATAGTAGAACAATTTTCTTAAATAAGGAAGAAAGGTTGCAGCACGGAGTTGCTGTGGGTTCATTTTTTCTTGTGAAGGGTGTTTTAGGGGGTGTTTTATTAGGGGCACAAATCATGTAATGAACAATTTACATTCACTGATTTTATGTTTTTAAAAAAATATTGAAAATTGAATAAAATAAAGGACTTCAAAATTTATTTCAGAGTATAGAATCCATAATTGCCTACAAACAAAAACTCCTCATAACTTTCATCTGATTAATCAAAATGGAGTGATTCAAAGCTTTCCACGTATAAATAAGTCTATAAAATCAATTTCAAATTTTAATTTAAAAAAAAAGTAAATTTCTCTTATTTGCTTGGACTACACAAGTTGAGAGACAAACTACATATCATGCAATAACTTCTTAATCATGTTGTCAAAAGTTATAAAAATTATTGGGCCTTGAAAAAAACCTTGTCTCCATGTTCTCAAAAAATTTCAAAGGAAAAATTTCAAAGTTCAATTCATAGTGAGTTGCAGAAAATTGCTATGTTGCCAAAAAATACACCTCAGGCCTTTAGGGATTCACTTACAAATTTTGCATTATAAATCTCAAACTTAATTTTTCCTATCACGAATAATTGATTTAAAAATTGAGAAAAATCAAAGCTAAGAAAATTATGATTTTAATTCTTTAAGAAAATATTAAATAGAAAAAGTTACATAGTAGAAGAAAAAAATGAATTATTAATGGCTCTAAGATGGAATTAGAACACATTGCTTCCAATGGTGAGATTGTTCTAACAATGAGAGTTATCCTTTAAGAGCTTTTTGTTTCCACAAAATCTAAATCTTGAGTTCACAAATGAATTGTAGAAGTAATTTATTATAACAATGTTGTGATTGCCTCCAAAACAAAATGCTCCATGACTTTTATGTCATCACTAATCCAAATGGAATGACTGAAAGTTTTCTATATTGACAAAAATGCAATCTACGAAGCATACATTAAAAAATAATTCAATGACTAGTTGTAAATAAAAATGTATATAAATCTATACAAAATATGCAAATTATAAATAATTATTTTAGAAATCTCCATCGTATTCAAAAGTTATAGAAGACCAATAATCTTTAGAAAATGTAAGTGGTTGTCCTTCAATTTTTTTATTAACTAACCTAGTGCAAATTCCATTCAAAAATACCATTCTAAAATTTAAAAAACAACAAGGTGGGCTTGAGGTGGGCTTGAGCACACTTCATTGCATTTGAATGATAAATAAATAAATAAAAAGTTTGGTGAAAAACTCTATTCTAAATCTTAAAGAAAATCAAAGGGTGCTTGAGGTGTGCTTGAAGTGTGCTTGAGGTGTGCTTGAGGTGTGCTTGAGGTGTGCTTGAGGTGGACCCCAAGCACATCTCAAGCACACTTCATTATATTTGAATTTTTTTTTAAATTTAAAAAGTTTGGTAAAAAATTCTATCCTAAATCTTTAAAAAAAAGGTGCTTGAGGTGTGCTTGAGGTCCACCTCAAGCACCCTTTGATTTTCTTTAAGATTTTGAATAGAGCTTTTCACCAAATTTTTTAATTTTTTAATTTTTATTCAAATGCAATGAAGTGTGCTTGAGAAAAACCTCAAGCACACCTCAAGCATCCTTTGATTTTCTCTAAGATTTAGAATAGAGTTTTTCACCAAATTTTTTTTTAATTTTTATTTATTCAAATGCACTAAATGAAGTGTGCTTGAGGTGTGCTTGAGGTGGACCTCAAGCACACCTCAAGCACATCTCAAGCACCTTTTGATTTTCTTTAAGATTTAGAATAGAATTTTTCTGGCTTCCTTCATTGCGCTCAAATCCTACAAACTCCCACTCCCCTCTACTGCTAAGCTCTCTCCCTTCATCATACCCTTGCCTTCCTGTGTATTGTATATTTTGCTCTTGTGAGCTCCCCCTCTCAGAATACCCTAAATTACATTCATTTTCATCGCCAAAACTTGGCAATGTCACTCCAAAGCCTCTTTTGTTACAATTGAAACTCTCCTGTTCATGAGCTAGCCTCTCAAGCCCCATCATTGTGTTCACAAGCCGACAAGGCCAAAGAGTACAAAAGCACGACAAAATTAAAACTGACACCTTAAACTTCCTCAGTCAACACGCTTGGAGGGGACGGGGTCTTATGGTTTCTAGCGCCCCTTTTGACGTGACCGGGCTCCTTCCTTCCCTAGCCAGGTGCACAATGGAAGATGTTTTGGAGGGCGGCCACACCCTAGCCAAGGCCAACCAGCTTTAGAGTCAATGGGTGGTGTTGCTCTTATATGAGTTGAAATTAGCAAAGCACAGCATATGATACAATACAAATTCAATGACAGAAACAGATAAACGAGCACATATATGATCGTACTTTTCAGAGAAGGAATTAAAGATACCAGAAGACAATTATTATCTAAAATGAAAACACATCATTAAATCATTTAAGCTAATCTTCAGACGTTACTAGATCTCTTGAAGTTCTCTTTGGGTGCACATTGAATCACGTAAGAAAAAGAGTTGACTTTGAAGTGGCCACGGAGAGTGAAAGGTTTTTCAAAATTCGCCTGCAACATTTGTACAAGTCATGGATCGTGGTTCATGGATAACAAGAGACTTTGTAGAATATGTACGAAAAAAACCTCCCACGGTATGTGTCCGGATTGCATTGGATTTTAAATGTGCAATTATCCTTGCTACTGGTTGTATAGTCGGAGGCCCCCATACGAGGGCTTCCCGTCGTGTGAGGGCATCCTGCTACGTTAAGCACGCGGGAGTGCCCTCATAATTGTGTCTGGCACTATTACGAGGACATTATGCCCCATAATCGTGCTTCTTTTCTCAAAGGAGAAAGCCTCAAAGTACTTAGTGTATATATCATTGGTTGTAGCTAGTTTTTTTATTTTTTATTTTAATTTTAGATTGACGACACAAAATGTAATTGCAAAAGCACAAAAGGTTATTGCTAATATAAGGTAGGTACACCCAAATGTGCCACTGACCTTAAACCACCATCTTTATTCTATGTACATCTTCAAAATCAATTATGTACCTATGTGGAAGAAACGCTTTTAGAACCAAACTTTGTTCCTTAACCCCTAAAGGACCGTTGTCCCTTCGGGGGGCAAATGGGATTTTTGGCAGGTACCTACGGCTGAATTTTTGTCGTGATTTTTTGAAACTTTTTATGAAGATAGAAAAACTGATAAGCTTTGTGGAAATATAATTTTTTTCACAATCGGTGCCTGGGAACAAAAGTTATGACCAAATAAGCTCAAAACACAAAACAAGGGGCATCAAAAAAAAATTGCAAAAATTTGAAATTTTTTTTTGAATTTTTTCTTCTCATAGATTATATTTTTTTCTATCTGGAAAGCTTTGATTTATTTCATTTGGATTTGTTATGAGAAAATTATGGACAATCTTATTTTCCAAGCAATTAGAGCATCTTCTTGAAAAAAATAACTTGTAGGACTCATTTCTGAATGCAATTTTTGCAATTTAAAAAAAAAAAATCCTCATGGTTTAGTTTACTTGCTAGAACAATCTCACCATTGGGATTAGTAGATTTTAATTCCATCTATAAGAAGTTTAGATTTTCCTTTTATCTTATACCTACTTCTACTTAATAATTTTTTTAAGAATGAAAATTAAGTTTTTTTGAATTTTTTTTCCCCTAGACTCTCAACTCAATTCTCCACTATAAAGATTTATAGCTCAAAACTCTGTAGTCCAAAAATTTTAAGTTAAAAATGTTCAGAGTCAAAAGTCCTGCAATGTATTGAAAAACTTGTTTATTTCACTTTAAATGCAAATCTCTTGCAATCTGTACGATCAAAAATTCTGAAGTTTTTTCCATACATTCTCATTCTATTTAGGTGTAAGATCCTAAGTTAGATGTGCAAAAAAAACATTTTTCAAATTTTTTTACTCTTTGATGGAAATGGCAGTTTTCAGTATTTTGGGGCAGAAAAAAGGCCTTGGGCCTTTAGGGGTTAATAACTTTTGCATACATTATCCAAATGCCACGTTCTCTGGTGCATTGGAACCTCCTTTCACTTGCCAACAAGAACATATGAAAATTTGACTAGTCTAATAATAGTTACTAAGCTCAGTAGCAAAAAGTGGCGGTTTTGGGTATACCCACCTTAGTGACTATTCCACCTTTCACTTCTTTTCATATAAATGAAGTCAGTAATTCTAGGTTTGTATGGTAGGAGGCTCAGAAATGGAGCATCTAAGGGCTGGTCCGCCTTTTTCATGTATTTCCTTGGATGGGAATATTATTAGCTCGTTTTCAGACATAGAGAAATTGATGAGGAATTTAACCCAAGTGGTTTCGTATTTTTCCGAGCATTTTTGAATTACTTATGAATTTTCAAACGAGTTGGGTTGTAGGTCCCTATTTGTGACCCTAGATCTTTCATGAACGGTTCACTTTCAATTCTAAATAAAAATGGAGAAAGCAAAAAGAATGATTGGCTCTTGCAATTAATAATGCTTTTTTCCTTGACTCATTCAATGACTATACAAGTCAATTTCAGAACCAACTCATGTCCATTTCACAGCCATTTATAGGGTCCATTCTTAATGCCCGCTCTGTTTTACAGCCTCCTACCTTAGAAATTGGTATGGCTCATGTGTTCTGTATGGACCTTCCTTTACGCACCAGGGTCCGTCCGAAATCCCTAATCGCTCCTCTGCAGCCGTCGTCGCTGGTGAAGACTACGGCAGCTCCTGCCATTTCCGACTGGTTCTTTTCTGCCGTCGTCCTGGCAGATTCCGAAGTGGTGTGGGCGGACTACCTGTGGAAGCCGATGTAGCACAAGCAGCAGGATTCGATCAAGCCCGCGCACTGGTGCTACATTCCTGCAGCATGTCCACGTAATTTGTGGGGTGGTTTTCTGTGAGAGTTAAATTTCACACCTCGAGGGAGGAATTCGACAAGACGAAGGACGACTGGAAGGGTCTGGAGAGCCCAGGCCAAAGTTTTAACTTGTTTTTGAGAGAAGTGCATTTCAAGAGATGTGAGTGTTCCGCTACCTTCTCTGCGCAGCAAGAGTCAATGCTCGATGTTCCGACTTCGTGAGAGCTCGATTTTTGGGACATTGGATGCTCAGATTCAGTGGGAGATAGAAACAGCAGCGAACTGAAATCATCGGTACTTTTTTTTTGCATAGCCCTAGTACGTTGCGAGCTTGCTTGCATTGCTCTTGTACGGACATCTTGTATCAGTCAGATATACTTACGAGCTGAAATTCTCGTTATTGAGGATAGGGATTGGAGCTGAGCTCACGTGAGCAGTACGTTAGGGTATCTCAAGCCAGTTCATTATCGAACCCCAAGTGCAACTGGATCACTAACCCTGTCACGAATTCAATAGCGTTCGCAGGTAGACCGTCACTTCGGTAGTGCTTATGTTCAGCTCGATTCCGTAGAGAGTTGCTGCTTAGTTTCCAGGGAGACAAGTACAATAGCGGGTCTTTCCATGGTGGCTGAATTATGAGATGTGGAGTAATTCTTTTTGATAGTGGTCCTGTTGTCTTCTAGGGTTTCATAACGAGCATCGTGTTGAAGTATTGGCGACGAAGGAGATTGCGCAATCGGTCGAGGAAGTAAGCATCATGCGGGATTTCTATGGCGGAGCCTTGCAGGCTGCCCTGCCTGTCGTCACGAGCGGACTCCATGGCCAATGCACTTTTACGCACACGGGGGCTGTTCAGTCGTTAAGATCCGCAGCTCCACTCACTGTGAGAGGTGGGGGAGATTAAAATCCTTGAAGTCGAAGGTCGATTGGCACATTCTGAGTGTAGTTTGGCATTTGAGGGTTTTCGTTTGTTGCTGCAAACTGTCTGGTTTAACGGAAGATTCAAAGGTTAATTGCGAGTGAACTCTTCCTTCTGAGTTATGAAAACGTTCGATCATTTTTCATTTCTCATTGCAAACAAAATGCAGGTGCAGTTAGCACGGAACCAATTGTGGTCCAAGAGGGCAAGCGAGCTGTTAAATTTCGACCGTGCATTGACATTCACAAGGTTTGCCATTTTATCAGGAAGTCTTGCAGCTACAGTTTATTGTCTGCTATTCCGTTGAGTTAGTTCGAGTTCTTCAGTAAATTCTTGATCACCTCTTCTGACGTGAATACTTTTTCTCAATCAATTTAAGAGAAACATGGTAAAATCGAATTTATGTGAAGGCCTTTTGAAATAATTGTCTAATATCATGGATGTTTTTTTAATTTATAGAACATAATAGTATCCTACAAATACATTAAAGAAGAAGAGCTGACTTCAAATTTTAGTTCCAGAAAAGATCCTGCTCATTCGATAATTGTTTGGCATAATTTAGACTAGAACGGTTATGCCCTCTGTTATCTGTCGCTTGCCACATGCATTAGAATTCAGAAAGAGCTGGTTTATTAGTCTGTTCTTCGAATTATAGTAGTTCACACGGTGTTGGAGATTGAAGTTGCGGTATTTGTTGATGTAGGGTAAGGTCAAGCAAATAGTGGGTTCCACATTGCGGGACTTGCCAGATGATAGTAATTCGGAGACTGCTGTTTCTCTGGTCACGAATTTCGAGTCTCAAATATCCGCGGGAGAGTTCGCTGAAATGTATAAGAAAGACGGCCTACTCGGTGGGCACATTATAATGCTCGGTGCTGACCCAGCTAGCCATGCCGCAGCTTTGGAAGCTCTAAGAGCATATCCTGGTAAGTTGACCTTGTAGGATGTCCTTCGGACATTTCATATAATGGCACTGACGGAAGGTAAGAGTGTCTTTTAAACTGTCATATGGCCAATTGATGCTTCATTTGGATGTAGGACTATGCCACACCTCCATTATCGTATACTTGATGGCTATTGTTTCTGACGCTGAGTGATTTGCAGGCGGTTTGCAAGTAGGTGGTGGTGTCAATCTCGATAATGCCAGTGGATATTTGGATGCTGGAGCAAGTCATGTTATTGTCACATCCGTATGTAATCCTATCCTTGTTATATTTGTTGCATCGCTATGGCATCCTGGTTCAGGTGCTAAAGCCAGCTGCTGCAGGAAGCGCAATGAAGTACTTGAACAGCATTTTCCAGTTCATTTCTTTGTATTTTGACAGTGGCTTCGACGTTTTGGGTGATTTGGATGTCTTTACGCAGTAGGTGCTGAAAGAATATTTGCTTTTCTCGTGCAGTTTGTTTTCAGGGACGGTAAAATGGATGAGGAAAGGCTGAAACAATTAGTGAAGTTGACGGGGAAAAGTAGATTGGTGTTAGATCTCAGCTGTCGAAAGAAGGTATTTCTCGCTCTCATGCCTCCTTTACCTGTCTAATTAATCCTCTCCACTTTTGTCCTTTCATTCAAGTTGTATGCTAATTGTGTGTTGATCTTATTAGGTTTCAGTTCAGACGAAGTGCTTTCTCTCTCCTCATTATGTGAATTGTAAACACGTGGGTCTCATGTGAACAGGATGGTCAGTATTTGGTTGTTACGGACCGCTGGCAGCGCTTCAGCGATCTTGTTGTAAATGAGGCCACCTTAGCTATGCTGTCTGCCTCTGCAGATGAGTTTTTAGTGCACGGTGTTGACGTGGAAGGGAAAAGGTTAATTTCTTGAACACTCTTCTCCTTGTTTCCCTGTACGGTTACAACAATTTGATTGCACATTGAGACGTTTGGATGTTGCAAAATATTCGTCTGTTCTTCGATCTTGAATTCTTAAAGAGCTGACTTTGTGAAGTGGATTTTGCAGGCTTGGTATTGATGATGAACTTGTTAGTATTCTTGGAAGACATTCACCGGTAAGAAATCTTATGTCTCTGTAAAGCGCGTGCTTGGGGCTTATGACAGTTGTACTCAAAAGGATTCGGTTCTTTTGTCTGGTTCAGAAACGTTTCTCGAGATTAAGAGTATACGTGAATGCATTCACTTGAGAGAGTACCACTAGTTATTAGAGCGTCTCAACATTACAGCTTTCAATCGAGTCTCCATAGTGGTTACCATTGTATAAATTATAACATCTACATTATCCGTCTTTTTGCTACTTCCGAAAAATATGCAAAGTGGATATATAGTGTTGT